>JAWHQI010000064.1:10000000-11270680 GCA_033032865.1 Dactylorhiza incarnata | reverse complement strand
CCTCGGCGAGTCGAAACCCCTAAGCTTGCTTTATGCGGTGAGCCCCACTATTGGATTTGACTCCAATCCGAAAGATTTGTGTCACCCTCTCTCGAGGAATGCATGCAACTCTTTCCACTAATGAATGATCTACACAAATTCATGGATCTCTCGATCACTAGAAATGGATCAAGAATTGATATTCATATACCGGCAATATGAGATCAATCGAGAAAAAATCAAAGTGGATCGTAATAATTCTTAAACTAAGCTACGACAATGAGAGATTACAAAATAAGAAAAGCTTAAGAATTCATCCGATCAAGGCTATAAATTCAGCTAAACATATTTGAAAAGAGAAACATTTTTATAACTAAGTAAAGAGAATTCAATTGCAGAATTGGAAATCTAAACTATGAATTGAAATTTGCAAGACATAAAGTAAATCTGCATAAAGAAAATACAATAAGAAAATGCTGAAAAACTAATCTAAAAATGACCCAATCTAAGCTAGGATCGGATCCCCATCACTTTGGCAGCAGCTGGCTTTTATAGGCAGAAAATTGGTGAGGCACGCCCTTGGTCACGCCCGTGACCAGGGCGTGTAAGCTGCGTAATTGCGTCTTGAAAGCCCGGGAACGTTGGGGAAGAAAAACCGCCAAAATTAATCATCTCGACGGGTCACGGCCTCGGTCACCCCCATGACCTAGGGCGTGACTTGACCGAATCTGGAAACGGCGGGAAACGGCGCGATCTGGAGTTATTCTGGCAGTTGCGGGAAGGGTCACCCCTAGGTCATGGCCGTGACATGGAGTCACGCCCGTGACATAGGGCGTGACTTGACCAAATCTTGAAACAGCGCGATCTGGAGTTATTCTGGCATTTGCGGGAAGGGTCACCCCCTAGGTCATGGCCGTGACATAGAGTCACGCCCGTGACCTGGGGCGTGTAGGCTGGAAATGATGTGACGGCGTGTTCTGGAAGCTAAAGATGGCTGGGTTGAGTCATGGCCGTGACTTGATGTCACGCCCTTGGTCATGGCCGTGACAAGGGCGTGTAATACTAAATTGGGCTGGCGGCATGATCTGGCAGATGTAAGATGGCTGGGTTGAGTCATGGCCGTGACTTGAAGTCACGCCCTTGGTCATGGCCGTGACCGAGGCGTGTACTGAAGAATTTTGCAGACTTGTTCCATTCTTTCCCCTGAACATGGCTGTGAGCTTGAATTTGCTATTAGCAGCCCCCAGATTACCTGAAAACACAAAATAAAGCGAATTAGATATATATTAAACTAAAATTATATAAAAACTAATTAATTACTACTAAAATACTATATAAAAATAACTATAAATAATGCACTATCAAATACCCCCACACTTAAGCTTTTGCTATTCCAGAGCAAAAACTAATTTATAAGTACGAGATAATTTATAGGACATTTCCAAAAAGATTTACTTCTAATTATGTACTCCAATCTTATAAAACTCATGTCAAAATAAGTTAAGAAATTAAAATTCAGATTTATAAGAAATAATTTATAATTCATAATTGAGATGAGTAGAATAAATATTAGTTTCAAAATTCTCTAACTAAATCTTCATAAACAAAATTGCATTGAATTAAGTAAAATAACCAAGATTAAAATTATAAAACTTTAAACATCATTAGAAACTTTTAGAAAACTATAAATATTAACTATGCTCTCTCAAAATATCTTAGGATAAGCAAATAAACTTGGCTAATTGGGGTAAAGTTGGCATTGAAGAAGTTACTTTGCATATAAGAATGATGAATTTTATCCTCTCATTTCATCTTTTTTTAATTTCTTTTTTTTATATCCCAATGTATATGTTTAGGAGTGATGAATTTTATCCTCTCAACTCCATGCCATATAATCTTTTACTAATTTGGGTGCATATGTTTAGGAATGATGAATTTTATCCTCTCATTTCCATGACATATGATCTTTTCAAATATTTTTTTTATATGCCAATAAAAGGTTTAAACAAAAAGGTAGGGAAGGGCTAGGGTTTAAAGGCTACAAAAATTCCAAAGAAATATTTTAAGAGCATAGAAAATAAATTGAGCAATCTATAAGAAACTATGAGTTCAAGTTAATATAGTAAAATCTAAAGATATTTAACACAATTACTACAAATTGAATTATGATATTTTAAAGAGAGAAAGTAAAACTAAGAAATATTCTAAACAAATCAAAATAATGAAAAACTCATTAAATCAAATTCATCTAAAAATTAAATCTAACATATTTTGAAGAGAAATATATGATTTAAAAAATTCATAAAAAGAAAACTCTTAAAAAAACCTATAAAGACAACTCATAATTAAATTAATTTTGCATAAATAAAGTTTGGAGAATTTTAATATTACAAAATTTATCTTATTGGAAAAATAGTTTTTTTTATAAGTTTTTTAAACATTTTAAATAAAACAAATTTTTTTTGTATTTTTCATATTTTTAAATCAAAATTGCAACAGAAAACAAAGAACAATTTTTTTATGATTTTTAACATGTTTTCAATTTTTTTTTTTTTTATAAAAATAAACATTAGAGAACACCCCCCCATACTTAAAGATAAACATTGTCTCCAATGTTTATAAATAAGAATGAAAAGGCCAAACAGGAAAAAAAATGCATAAAATAAAAGAAAAATAGCAAAAATATAAAGATAAGCAAGGGGTGCCTCCCAAGAGCGCTTTGTTTAACGTCTTTTAGCTAGACGTTAAGGGTTAGCTAAAAGGATATTCAAATTGAAAATGCACAGGCAACTCCCTTAATTCATGCTGAGGTGAAAATGCCGAAACTGTTGCCCGACGACTCCTCCGCTATAATCCTGATTCTTTTGTTTTTCCGTTAGCGCGAAATTGTGAATCCAAATTACCTATACATACCTTAGGTAATTTGGATTGCTGGAGATGAGCGGCAAATGGATCGGTGAAGACGTTTGGTTGCACCGCTCATACTCTACATGAAAATCGTTAGAAGAAAAAGAATCAAAATTAAGCGAGTCAGAAAATATTTCACAAGGAGGAGTTTCTTGTGAAAACACATGATTAAGCTCCGGTTGTTCATTTTCAAAAATAAAATTCGTATCCAAAATTTATTTGAAATTCCAAGTGGACTAAATTCATGGCACAATATTTTCATGAATTTCACTTTCAAAGTGAATAATTGGCGAGAGAGAAAATTCATGAAAAATAGGAGGAGATTCGGGCGGAGGAGGTGAAGAAACATGTTCTTCATCAATTTCGTCCGGTGTCTCCATGGCTCTTTTAAATTCATGGTAAAGAAGTTCTTCTTGAGCTTGGGTATAAATATTTAAATTTTGATAATAGAATCTGGAGAATACCCAAGAGTAGAAGAAAAAGAATTTTGTGGGGTAAAAGAGGAGGAATGAAAATCTTGATTGACTGTGAATTTCCTTCATCGCACCGAAAACTATCCGGGTGATCTTGCCACCATGATAATTAATATCGGAGCAAGAAGAAATATTATTAGAATCGGAAAATCATTTGCATGAAAACTAGATGAATTTTTTCATCAAAGTTTGAATAATTATTTTCATAAATAAACTCAAAATTATTTCCATAAGAAAAATTTTGAGAGTAAAAATTAATATACAATCCTCACTTCGATGCGGTGCTCCACAAAAATTACAATTAACTTGGCGCTTCCGTGCGGCTTCCAAAAGATTGACTTTATTTTGAAGCTCGGCAACTTTGGCGGCCAATTGAGATAACATTTTTGAAGAAAGAAAATTGAACAATCGTCACTTAATAGAATGAAATTTGAAAATAAATCAAAAGAGAATGGGGGTGGAGAAAGAGAATGATAAAAGTAATAAATTCACGCTTTCAAAATATCAACAAAAATATTCCCCGGCAACGGCGCCAAAAACTTGATACGTAAAACTTAGGATATAAAATTTCTCCAAATTCTACGAACTATAGGCAAGAGCACCTATCATTCATAGTATAGGATATTTAGAAATAAATATCAAGTGTCGTATTCCACGGGGTTGTTGATTACTTCTACTCACGCAATTAATATTATTTTATCTAGATTTAAGAAGATTTTTAGAATAATAAAAGAGAAAAGAAAAAGAGCATTTGATCGGAAATCCTTCTTGAGTTAAATAAATTGTAAAATCTAAATTCATAACCAAAGCGATAGAATATTCGACCGTGGAGGTTCCCAAATATGGTAGAGCCTCTCTCGAGAGAACTACCACCTAACCTTAGGTTGATCGATTAAGACCCCTCGGCGATCGAAACCCCTAAGCTTGCTTTATGCGGTGAGCCCCACTATTGGATTTGACTCCAATCCGAAAGATTTGTGTCACCCTCTCTCGAGGAATGCATGCAACTCTTTCCACTAATGAATGATCTACACAAATTCATGGATCTCTCGATCACTAGAAAATGGATCAAGAATTGATATTCATATACCGGCAATATGAGATCAATCGAGAAAAATCAAAAGTGGATCGTAATAATTCTTAAACTAAAGCTACGACAATGAGAGATTACAAAATAAGAAAAGCTAAGAATTCATCCGATCAAATGCTATAAATTCAGCTAAACATATTTGAAAAGAGAAACATTTTATAACTAAGTAAAGAGATTACAATTGCAGGAATTGGAAATCTAAACTATGAATTGAAATTTGCAAGACATAAAGTAATCTGCATAAAGAAAATACAATAAGAAAATGCTGAAAAACTAATCTAAAAATGACCCAATCTAAGCTAGGATCGGATCCCCATCACTTTGGCAGCAGCTGGCTTTTATAGGCAGAAAATTGGTGAGGCACGCCCTTGGTCACGCCCGTGACCAAGGGCGTGTAAGCTGCGTAATTGCGTCTTGAAAGCCCGGGAACGTTGGGGAAGAAAAACCGCCAAAATTAATCATCTCGACGGGTCACGGCCTCGGTCACCCCCATGACCTAGGGCGTGACTTGACCGAATCTGGAAACGGCGGGAAACGGCGCGATCTGGAGTTATTCTGGCAGTTGCGGGAAGGGTCCCCCCTAGGTCATGGCCGTGACATGGAGTCACGCCCGTGACATAGGCGTGACTTGACCAAATCTTGAAACAGCGCGATCTGGAGTTATTCTGGCATTTGCGGGAAGGGTCACCCCCTAGGTCATGGCCGTGACATAGAGTCACGCCCGTGACCTGGGGCGTGTAGGCTGGAATGATGTGACGGCGTGTTCTGGAAGCTAGAAGATGGCTGGGTTGAGTCATGGCCGTGACTTGATGTCACGCCCTTGGTCATGGCCGTGACAAGGGCGTGTAATACTAAATTGGGCTGGCGGCATGATCTGGCAGATGTAAGATGGCTGGGTTGAGTCATGGCCGTGACTTGAAGTCACGCCCTTGGTCATGGCCGTGACCGAGGGCGTGTACTGAAGAATTTTTGCAGACTTGTTCCATTCTTTCCCCTGAACATGGCTGTGAGCTTGAATTTGCTATTAGCAGCCCCAGATTACCTGAAAACACAAAATAAAGCGAATTAGATATATTTAAACTAAAATTATATAAAAACTAATTAATTACTACTAAAATACTATATAAAATAACTATAAATAATGCACTATCAAATACCCCCACACTTAAGCTTTTGCTATTCCAGAGCAAAAACTAATTTATAAGTACGAGAAGAATTTATAGGACATTTCCAAAAGATTTACTTCTAATTATGTACTCCAAATCTTATAAAACTCATGTCAAAATAAGTTAAGAAATTAAAATTCAGATTTATAAGAAATAATTTATAATTCATAAATTGAGATGAGTAGAATAAATATTAGTTTCAAAATTCTCTAACTAAATCTTCATAAACAAAATTGCATTGAATTAAGTAAAATAACCAAGATTAAAATTATAGAAACTTTAAACATCATTAGAAACTTTTAGAAAACTATAAATATTAACTATGCTCTCTCAAAATATCTTAGGATACAAATAAACTTGGCTAATTGGGGTAAAGTTGGCATTGAAGAAGTTACTTTGCATATAGAAATGATGAATTTTATCCTCTCATTTCCATCTTTTTTTAATTTCTTTTTTTTATATCCCAAATGTATATGTTTAGGAGTGATGAATTTTATCCTCTCAACTCCATGCCATATAATCTTTTACTAATTTGGGTGCATATGTTTAGAATGATGAATTTTATCCTCTCATTTCCATGACATATGATCTTTTCAAATATTTTTTTATATGCCAAATAAAGGGTTAAACAAAAGGTAGGGGAAGGGCTAGGGTTTAAAGGCTACAAAATTCCAAAGAAATATTTTAAGAGCATAGAAAATAAATTGAGCAATCTATAAGAAACTATGAGTTCAAGTTAATATAAGTAAAATCTAAAGATATTTAACACAATTACTACAAAATTGAATTATGATATTTTAAAGAGAGAAAGTAAAACTAAGAATATTCTAAACAAATCAAAATAATGAAAAACTCATTAAATCAAATTCATCTAAAAATAAATCTAACATATTTTGAAGAGAAATATATGATTTAAAAATTCATAAAAAAACTCTTAAAAAAACCTATAAAGACAACTCATAATTAAAATTAATTTTGCATAAATAAAGTTTGGAGAATTTTAATATTACAAAATTTATCTTATTGGAAAAATAGTTTTTTTATAAGTTTTTTAAACATTTTAAATAAAACAAATTTTTTTGTATTTTTTCATATTTTTAAATCAAATTGCAACAGAAAACAAAGAACAATTTTTTATGATTTTAACATGTTTTCAATTTTTTTTTATTTTTTTATAAAATAAACATTAGAGAACACCCCCCCATACTTAAAGATAAACATTGTCTCCAATGTTTATAATAAGAATGAAAAGGCCAAACAGGAAAGAAAATGCATAAATAAAAGAAAAATAGCAAAAATATAAAGATAAGCAAGGGGTGCCTCCCAAGAGCGCTTTGTTTAACGTCTTTTAGCTAGACGTTAAGGTTAGCTAAAAGGATATTCAAATTGAAAATGCACAGGCAACTCCCTTAATTCATGCTGAGGTGAAAATGCCGAAAACTGTTGCCCGACGACTCCTCCGCTATAATCCTGATTCTTTTGTTTTCCGTTAGCGCGAAATTGTGAATCCAATTACCTATACATACTTAGGTAATTTGGATTGCTGGAGATGAGCGGCAAATGGATCGGTGAAGACGTTTGGTTGCACCGGCTCATACTCTACATGAAAATCGTTAGAAGAAAAAGAATCAAATTAAGCGAGTCAGAAAATATTTCACAAGGAGGAGTTTCTTGTGAAACACATGATTAAGCTCCGGTTGTTCATTTTCAAAAATAAAATTCGTATCCAAAATTTATTTGAAATTCCAAGTGGACTAAATTCATGGGACACAATATTTTCATGAATTTCACTTTCAAAGTGAATAATTGGCGAGAGAGAAAATTCATGAAAAATAGGAGGAGATTCGGGCGGAGGAGGTGAAGAACATGTTCTTCATCAATTTCGTCCGTGTCTCCATGGCTCTTTTAAATTCATGGTAAAGAAGTTCTTCTTGAGCTTGGGTATAAATATTTAAATTTTGATAAATAGAATCTGGAGAATACCCAAGAGTAGAAGAAAAAGAATTTTGTGGGGTAAAAGAGGAGAATGAAATCTTGATTGACTGAATTTCCTTCATCGCACCGAAAACTATCCGGTGATCTTGCCACCATGAATAATTAATATCGGAGCAAGAAGAATATTATTATAATCGGAAAAATCATTTGCATGAAAACTAATGAATTATTTTCATCAAAGTTTGAATAATTATTTTCATAAATAAACTCAAAATTATTTCCATAAGAAATTTTGAGAGTAAAAATTAATATAACAATCCTCACTTCGATGCGGTGCTCCACAAAAATTACAATTAACTTGGCGCTTCCGTGCGGCTTCCAAAAGATTGACTTTATTTTGAAGCTCGGCAACTTTGGCGGCCAATTGAGATAACATTTTTGAAGAAAGAAAATTGAACAATCGTCACTTAATAGAATGAAATTTGAAAATAAATCAAAAAGAGAAATGGGGGTGGAGAGAGAATGATAAAAGTAATAAAATTCACGCTTTCAAAATATCAACAAAATATTCCCCGGCAACGGCGCCAAAAACTTGATACGTAAAACTTAGGATATAAAATTTCTCCAAATTCTAACGAACTATAGGCAAGAGCACCTATCATTCATAGTATAGGATATTTAGAAATAAATATCAAGTGTCGTATTCCACGGGTTGTGTTGATTACTTCTACTCACGCAAATTAATATTATTTTATCTAGATTTAAGAGATTTTTAGAATAATAAAAGAGAAAGAAAAAAAAGCATTTGATCGGAAATCCTTCTTGAGTTAAATAAATTGTAAAATCTAAATTCATAACCAAAAGCGATAGAATAATTCGACCCGTGGAGGTTCCCAAAATATGGTAGAGCCTCTCTCGAGAGAACTACCACCTAACCTTAGGTTGATCGATTAAGACCCTCGGCGAGTCGAAACCCCTAAGCTTGCTTTATGCGGTGAGCCCCCCTATTGGATTTGACTCCAATCCGAAAGATTTGTGTCACCCTCTCTCGAGGAATGCATGCAACTCTTTCCACTAATGAATGATCTACACAAATTCATGGATCTCTCGATCACTAGAAAATGGATCAAGAATTGATATTCATATACCGGCAATATGAGATCAATCGAGAAAAATCAAAAGTGGATCGTAATAATTCTTAACTAAAGCTACGACAATGAGAGATTACAAAATAAGAAAAGCTTAAGAATTCATCCGATCAAATGCTATAAATTCAGCTAAACATATTTGAAAAGAGAAACATTTTTATAACTAAGTAAAGAGAATTACAATTGCAGGAATTGGAAATCTAAACTATGAATTGAAATTTGCAAGACATAAAGTAATCTGCATAAAGAAAATACAATAAGAAAATGCTGAAAAACTAATCTAAAAATGACCCAATCTAAGCTAGGATCGGATCCCCATCACTTTGGCAGCAGCTGGCTTTTATAGGCAGAAAATTGGTGAGGCACGCCCTTGGTCACGCCCCGTGACCAAGGGCGTGTAAGCTGCGTAATTGCGTCTTGAAAGCCCGGGAACGTTGGGGAAGAAAAACCGCCAAATTAATCATCTCGACGGGTCACGGCCTCGGTCACCCCCATGACCTAGGGCGTGACTTGACCGAATCTGGAAACGGCGGGAAACGGCGCGATCTGGAGTTATTCTGGCAGTTGCGGGAAGGGTCACCCCCTAGGTCATGGCCGTGACATGGAGTCACGCCCGTGACATAGGGCGTGACTTGACCAAATCTTGAAACAGCGCGATCTGGAGTTATTCTGGCATTTGCGGGAAGGGTCACCCCCTAGGTCATGGCCGTGACATAGAGTCACGCCCGTGACCTGGGGCGTGTAGGCTGGAAATGATGTGACGGCGTGTTCTGGAAGCTAGAAGATGGCTGGGTTGAGTCATGGCCGTGACTTGATGTCACGCCCTTGGTCATGGCCGTGACAAGGGCGTGTAATACTAAATTGGGCTGGCGGCATGATCTGGCAGATGTAAGATGGCTGGGTTGAGTCATGGCCGTGACTTGAAGTCACGCCCTTGGTCATGGCCGTGACCGAGGGCGTGTACTGAAGAATTTTGCAGACTTGTTCCATTCTTTCCCCTGAACATGGCTGTGAGCTTGAATTTGCTATTAGCAGCCCCAGATTACCTGAAAACACAAAATAAAGCGAATTAGATATATATTAAACTAAAATTATATAAAAACTAATTAATTACTACTAAAATACTATATAAAAATAACTATAAATAATGCACTATCAAATACCCCCACACTTAAGCTTTTGCTATTCCAGAGCAAAACTAATTTATAAGTACGAGAAGAATTTATAGGACATTTCCAAAAAGATTTACTTCTAATTATGTACTCCAAATCTTATAAAACTCATGTCAAAATAAGTTAAGAAATTAAAATTCAGATTTATAAGAAATAATTTATAATTCATAAATTGAGATGAGTAGAATAAATATTAGTTTCAAAATTCTCTAACTAAATCTTCATAAACAAAATTGCATTGAATTAAGTAAAATAACCAAGATTAAAATATAGAAACTTTAAACATCATTAGAAACTTTTAGAAAACTATAAAATATTAACTATGCTCTCTCAAAAATATCTTAGGATAAGCAAATAAACTTGGCTAATTGGGGTAAAGTTGGCATTGAAGAAGTTACTTTGCATATAAGAAATGATGAATTTTATCCTCTCATTTCCATCTTTTTTTAATTTCTTTTTTTTATATCCCAAATGTATATGTTTAGGAGTGATGAATTTTATCCTCTCAACTCCATGCCATATAATCTTTTACTAATTTGGGTGCATATGTTTAGGAATGATGAATTTTATCCTCTCATTTCCATGACATATGATCTTTTCAAATATTTTTTTATATGCCAAATAAAAGGGTTAAACAAAAAGGTAGGGAAGGGCTAGGGTTTAAAGGCTACAAAAATTCCAAAGAAATATTTTAAGAGCATAGAAAATAAATTGAGCAATCTATAAGAAACTATGAGTTCAAGTTAATATAAGTAAAATCTAAAGATATTTAACACAATTACTACAAAATTGAATTATGATATTTTAAAGAGAGAAAGTAAAACTAAGAAATATTCTAAACAAATCAAAATAATGAAAAACTCATTAAATCAAATTCATCTAAAAATTAAATCTAACATATTTTGAAGAGAAATATATGATTTAAAAAATTCATAAAAGAAAACTCTTAAAAAAAAACCTATAAAGACAACTCATAATTAAAATTAATTTTGCATAAATAAAGTTTGGAGAATTTTAATATTACAAAATTTATCTTATTGGAAAAATAGTTTTTTTTTATAAGTTTTTTAAACATTTTAAAATAAAACAAATTTTTTTGTATTTTCATATTTTTAAATCAAAATTGCAACAGAAAACAAAGAAACAATTTTTTTATGATTTTTAACATGTTTTCAATTTTTTTTTATTTTTTTATAAAAATAAACATTAGAGAACACCCCCCCATACTTAAAGATAAACATTGTCTCCAATGTTTATAAATAAGAATGAAAAGGCCAAACAGGAAAAGAAAATGCATAAAATAAAAGAAAAATAGCAAAAATATAAAGATAAGCAAGGGGTGCCTCCCAAGAGCGCTTTGTTTAACGTCTTTTAGCTAGACGTTAAGGGTTAGCTAAAAGATATTCAAATTGAAAATGCACAGGCAACTCCCTTAATTCATGCTGAGGTGAAAATGCCGAAAACTGTTGCCCGACGACTCCTCCGCTATAATCCTGATTCTTTTGTTTTCCGTTAGCGCGAAATTGTGAATCCAAATTACCTATACATACCTTAGGTAATTTGGATTGCTGGAGATGAGCGGCAAATGGATCGGTGAAGACGTTTGGTTGCACCGGCTCATACTCTACATGAAAATCGTTAGAAGAAAAAGAATCAAAATTAAGCGAGTCAGAAAATATTTCACAAGGAGGAGTTTCTTGTGAAAACACATGATTAAGCTCCGGTTGTTCATTTTCAAAATAAAATTCGTATCCAAAATTTATTTGAAATTCCAAGTGGACTAAATTCATGGGACACAATATTTTCATGAATTTCACTTTCAAAGTGAATAATTGGCGAGAGAGAAAATTCATGAAAAATAGGAGGAGATTCGGGCGGAGGAGGTGAAGAAACATGTTCTTCATCAATTTCGTCCGGTGTCTCCATGGCTCTTTTAAATTCATGGTAAAGAAGTTCTTCTTGAGCTTGGGTATAAATATTTAAATTTTGATAAATAGAATCTGGAGAATACCCAAGAGTAGAAGAAAAAGAATTTTGTGGGGTAAAAGAGGAGGAATGAAAATCTTGATTGACTGAATTTCCTTCATCGCACCGAAAACTATCCGGGTGATCTTGCCACCATGAATAATTAATATCGGAGCAAGAAGAAATATTATTAGAATCGGAAAAATCATTTGCATGAAAACTAGATGAATTATTTTCATCAAAGTTTGAATAATTATTTTCATAAATAAACTCAAATTATTTCCATAAGAAAAATTTTGAGAGTAAAAATTAATATAACAATCCTCACTTCGATGCGGTGCTCCACAAAAATTACAATTAACTTGGCGCTTCCGTGCGGCTTCCAAAAGATTGACTTTATTTTGAAGCTCGGCAACTTTGGCGGCCAATTGAGATAACATTTTTGAAGAAAGAAAATTGAACAATCGTCACTTAATAGAATGAAATTTGAAAATAAATCAAAAAGAGAAATGGGGGTGGAGAAAGAGAATGATAAAAGTAATAAAATTCACGCTTTCAAATATCAACAAAATATTCCCCGGCAACGGCGCCAAAAACTTGATACGTAAAACTTAGGATATAAAATTTCTCCAAATTCTACGAACTATAGGCAAGAGCACCTATCATTCATAGTATAGGATATTTAGAAATAAATATCAAGTGTCGTATTCCACGGGGTTGTTGATTACTTCTACTCACGCAAATTAATATTATTTTATCTAGATTTAAGAAGATTTTTAGAATAATAAAAGAGAAAAGAAAAAAGAGCATTTGATCGGAAATCCTTCTTGAGTTAATAAATTGTAAAATCTAAATTCATAACCAAAAGCGATAGAATAATTCGACCGTGGAGGTTCCCAAAATATGGTAGAGCCTCTCTCGAGAGAACTACCACCTAACCTTAGGTTGATCGATTAAGACCCCTCGGCGAGTCGAAACCCCTAAGCTTGCTTTATGCGGTGAGCCCCACTATTGGATTTGACTCCAATCCGAAAGATTTGTGTCACCCTCTCTCGAGGAATGCATGCAACTCTTTCCACTAATGAATGATCTACACAATTCATGGATCTCTCGATCACTAGAAAATGGATCAAGAATTGATATTCATATACCGGCAATATGAGATCAATCGAGAAAAATCAAAAGTGGATCGTAATAATTCTTAAACTAAAGCTACGACAATGAGAGATTACAAAATAAGAAAAGCTTAAGAATTCATCCGATCAAATGCTATAAATTCAGCTAAACATATTTGAAAAGAGAAACATTTTTATAACTAAGTAAAGAGAATTACAATTGCAGGAATTGGAAATCTAAACTATGAATTGAAATTTGCAAGACATAAAGTAAATCTGCATAAAGAAAATACAATAAGAAAATGCTGAAAAACTAATCTAAAAATGACCCAATCTAAGCTAGGATCGGATCCCCATCACTTTGGCAGCAGCTGGCTTTTATAGGCAGAAAATTGGTGAGGCACGCCCTTGGTCACGCCCGTGACCAAGGGCGTGTAAGCTGCGTAATTGCGTCTTGAAAGCCCGGGAACGTTGGGGAAGAAAAACCGCCAAAATTAATCATCTCGACGGGTCACGGCCTCGGTCACCCCCATGACCTAGGGCGTGACTTGACCGAATCTGGAAACGGCGGGAAACGGCGCGATCTGGAGTTATTCTGGCAGTTGCGGGAAGGGTCACCCCCTAGGTCATGGCCGTGACATGGAGTCACGCCCGTGACATAGGGCGTGACTTGACCAAATCTTGAAACAGCGCGATCTGGAGTTATTCTGGCATTTGCGGGAAGGGTCACCCCCTAGGTCATGGCCGTGACATAGAGTCACGCCCGTGACCTGGGGCGTGTAGGCTGGAAATGATGTGACGGCGTGTTCTGGAAGCTAGAAGATGGCTGGGTTGAGTCATGGCCGTGACTTGATGTCACGCCCTTGGTCATGGCCGTGACAGAGGGCGTGTAATACTAAATTGGGCTGGCGGCATGATCTGGCAGATGTAAGATGGCTGGGTTGAGTCATGGCCGTGACTTGAAGTCACGCCCTTGGTCATGGCCGTGACCGAGGGCGTGTACTGAAGAATTTTGCAGACTTGTTCCATTCTTTCCCCTGAACATGGCTGTGAGCTTGAATTTGCTATTAGCAGCCCCAGATTACCTGAAAACACAAAATAAAGCGAATTAGATATATATTAAACTAAAATTATATAAAAACTAATTAATTACTACTAAAATACTATATAAAAATAACTATAAATAATGCACTATCAAATACCCCCACACTTAAGCTTTTGCTATTCCAGAGCAAAAACTAATTTATAAGTACGAGAAGAATTTATAGGACATTTCCAAAAAGATTTACTTCTAATTATGTACTCCAAATCTTATAAAACTCATGTCAAAATAAGTTAAGAAATTAAAATTCAGATTTATAAGAAATAATTTATAATTCATAAATTGAGATGAGTAGAATAAATATTAGTTTCAAAATTCTCTAACTAAATCTTCATAAACAAAATTGCATTGAATTAAGTAAAATAACCAAGATTAAAATTATAGAAACTTTAAACATCATTAGAAACTTTTAGAAAACTATAAAATATTAACTATGCTCTCTCAAAAATATCTTAGGATAAGCAAATAAACTTGGCTAATTGGGGTAAAGTTGGCATTGAAGAAGTTACTTTGCATATAAGAAATGATGAATTTTATCCTCTCATTTCCATCTTTTTTTAATTTCTTTTTTTATATCCCAAATGTATATGTTTAGGAGTGATGATTTTATCCTCTCAACTCCATGCCATATAATCTTTTACTAATTTGGGTGCATATGTTTAGGAATGATGAATTTTATCCTCTCATTTCCATGACATATGATCTTTTCAAATATTTTTTTATATGCCAAATAAAAGGGTTAAACAAAAAGGTAGGGGAAGGGCTAGGGTTTAAAGGCTACAAAAATTCCAAAGAAATATTTTAAGAGCATAGAAAATAAATTGAGCAATCTATAAGAAACTATGAGTTCAAGTTAATATAAGTAAAATCTAAAGATATTTAACACAATTACTACAAAATTGAATTATGATATTTTAAAGAGAGAAAGTAAAACTAAGAAATATTCTAAACAAATCAAAATAATGAAAAACTCATTAAATCAAATTCATCTAAAAATTAAATCTAACATATTTTGAAGAGAAATATATGATTTAAAAATTCATAAAAAGAAAACTCTTAAAAAAAACCTATAAAGACAACTCATAATTAAAATTAATTTTGCATAAATAAAGTTTGGAGAATTTTAATATTACAAAATTTATCTTATTGGAAAAATAGTTTTTTTTATAAGTTTTTTAAACATTTTAAAATAAAACAAATTTTTTTGTATTTTTCATATTTTTAAATCAAAATTGCAACAGAAAACAAAGAAACAATTTTTTTATGATTTTTAACATGTTTTCAATTTTTTTTTATTTTTTTATAAAAATAAACATTAGAGAACACCCCCCCATACTTAAAGATAAACATTGTCTCCAATGTTTATAAATAAGAATGAAAAGGCCAAACAGGAAAAGAAAATGCATAAAATAAAAGAAAAATAGCAAAAATATAAAGATAAGCAAGGGGTGCCTCCCAAGAGCGCTTTGTTTAACGTCTTTTAGCTAGACGTTAAGGGTTAGCTAAAAGGATATTCAAATTGAAAATGCACAGGCAACTCCCTTAATTCATGCTGAGGTGAAAATGCCGAAAACTGTTGCCCGACGACTCCTCCGCTATAATCCTGATTCTTTTGTTTTCCGTTAGCGCGAAATTGTGAATCCAAATTACCTATACATACCTTAGGTAATTTGGATTGCTGGAGATGAGCGGCAAATGGATCGGTGAAGACGTTTGGTTGCACCGGCTCATACTCTACATGAAAATCGTTAGAAGAAAAAGAATCAAAATTAAGCGAGTCAGAAAATATTTCACAAGGAGGAGTTTCTTGTGAAAACACATGATTAAGCTCCGGTTGTTCATTTTCAAAAATAAAATTCGTATCCAAAAATTTATTTGAAATTCCAAGTGGACTAAATTCATGGGACACAATATTTTCATGAATTTCACTTTCAAAGTGAATAATTGGCGAGAGAGAAAATTCATGAAAAATAGGAGGAGATTCGGGCGGAGGAGGTGAAGAAACATGTTCTTCATCAATTTCGTCCGGTGTCTCCATGGCTCTTTTAAATTCATGGTAAAGAAGTTCTTCTTGAGCTTGGGTATAAATATTTAAATTTTGATAAATAGAATCTGGAGAATACCCAAGAGTAGAAGAAAAAGAATTTTGTGGGGTAAAAGAGGAGGAATGAAAATCTTGATTGACTGAATTTCCTTCATCGCACCGAAAACTATCCGGGTGATCTTGCCACCATGAATAATTAATATCGGAGCAAGAAGAAATATTATTAGAATCGGAAAAATCATTTGCATGAAAACTAGATGAATTATTTTCATCAAAGTTTGAATAATTATTTTCATAAATAAACTCAAAATTATTTCCATAAGAAAAATTTTGAGAGTAAAAATTAATATAACAATCCTCACTTCGATGCGGTGCTCCACAAAAATTACAATTAACTTGGCGCTTCCGTGCGGCTTCCAAAAGATTGACTTTATTTTGAAGCTCGGCAACTTTGGCGGCCAATTGAGATAACATTTTTGAAGAAAGAAAATTGAACAATCGTCACTTAATAGAATGAAATTTGAAAATAAATCAAAAGAGAAATGGGGGTGGAGAAAGAGAATGATAAAAGTAATAAAATTCACGCTTTCAAAATATCAACAAAAATATTCCCCGGCAACGGCGCCAAAAACTTGATACGTAAAACTTAGGATATAAAATTTCTCCAAATTCTACGAACTATAGGCAAGAGCACCTATCATTCATAGTATAGGATATTTAGAAATAAATATCAAGTGTCGTATTCCACGGGGTTGTTGATTACTTCTACTCACGCAAATTAATATTATTTTATCTAGATTTAAGAAGATTTTTAGAATAATAAAAGAGAAAAGAAAAAAAGAGCATTTGATCGGAAATCCTTCTTGAGTTAAATAAATTGTAAAATCTAAATTCATAACCAAAAGCGATAGAATAATTCGACCGTGGAGGTTCCCAAAATATGGTAGAGCCTCTCTCGAGAGAACTACCACCTAACCTTAGGTTGATCGATTAAGACCCCTCGGCGAGTCGAAACCCCTAAGCTTGCTTTATGCGGTGAGCCCCACTATTGGATTTGACTCCAATCCGAAAGATTTGTGTCACCCTCTCTCGAGGAATGCATGCAACTCTTTCCACTAATGAATGATCTACACAAATTCATGGATCTCTCGATCACTAGAAAATGGATCAAGAATTGATATTCATATACCGGCAATATGAGATCAATCGAGAAAAATCAAAAGTGGATCGTAATAATTCTTAAACTAAAGCTACGACAATGAGAGATTACAAAATAAGAAAAGCTTAAGAATTCATCCGATCAAATGCTATAAATTCAGCTAAACATATTTGAAAAGAGAAACATTTTTATAACTAAGTAAAGAGAATTACAATTGCAGGAATTGGAAATCTAAACTATGAATTGAAATTTGCAAGACATAAAGTAAATCTGCATAAAGAAAATACAATAAGAAAATGCTGAAAAACTAATCTAAAAATGACCCAATCTAAGCTAGGATCGATCCCCATCACTTTGGCAGGCAGCTGGCTTTTATAGGCAGAAAATTGGTGAGGCACGCCCTTAGGTCACGCCCGTGACCAAGGGCGTGTAAGCTGCGTAATTGCGTCTTGAAAGCCCGGGAACGTTGGGGAAGAAAAACCGCCAAAATTAATCATCTCGACGGTCACGGCCTCGGTCACCCCATGACCTAGGGCGTGACTTGACCGAATCTGGAAACGGCGGGAAACAGGCGCGATCTGGAGTTATTCTGGCAGTTGCGGGAAGGGTCACCACACTAGGTCCATGGCCGTGACATGGAGTCACGCCCGTGACATAGGGCGTGACTTGACCAAATCTTGAACACAGCGCGATCTGGAGTTATTCTGGCATTTGCGGGAGAGGGTCACCCCCTAGGGTCATGGGCCGTGACATAGAGTCACGCCCGTGACCTGGGGCGTGTAGGCTGGAAATGATGTGACGGCGTGTTCTGGAAGCTAGAAGATGGCTGGGTTGAGTCATGGCCGTGACTTGATGTCACGCCCTTGGTCATGGCCGTGACAGAGGGCGTGTAATACTAAATTGGGCTGGCGGCATGATCTGGCAGATGTAAGATGGCTGGGTTGAGTCATGGCCGTGACTTGAAGTCACGCCCTTGGTCATGGCCGTGACCGAGGGCGTGTACTGAAGAATTTTGCAGACTTGTTCCATTCTTTCCCCTGAACATGGCTGTGAGCTTGAATTTGCTATTAGCAGCCCAGATTACCTGAAAACCACAAAATAAAGCGAATTAGATATATATTAAACTAAAATTATATAAAACTAATTAATTACTACTAAAATACTATATAAAAATAACTATAAATAATGCACTATCAAATACCCCCACACTTAAGCTTTTGCTATTCCAGAGCAAAAACTAATTTATAAGTACGAGAAGAATTTATAGGACATTTCCAAAAAGATTTACTTCTAATTATGTACTCCAAATCTATAAAACTCATGTCAAAATAAGTTAAGAAATTAAAATTCAGATTTATAAGAAATAATTTTAATTCATAAATTGAGATGAGTAGAATAAATATTAGTTTCAAAATTCTCTAACTAAATCTTCATAAACAAAATTGCATTGAATTAAGTAAAATAACCAAGATTAAAATTATAGAAACTTTAAACATCATTAGAAACTTTTAGAAAACTATAAAATATTAACTATGCTCTCTCAAAAATATCTTAGGATAAGCAAATAAACTTGGCTAATTGGGGTAGAGTTTGGGCATTGAAGAAGTTACTTTGCATATAAGAAATGATGAATTTTATCCTCTCATTTCCATCTTTTTTTAATTTCTTTTTTTTATATCCCAAATGTATATGTTTAGGAGTGATGAATTTTATCCTCTCCAACTCCATGCCATATAATCTTTTACTAATTTGGGTGCATATGTTTAGGAATGATGAATTTTATCCTCTCATTTCCATGACATATGATCTTTTCAAATATTTTTTTATATGCCAAATAAAGGGTTAAACAAAAAAGGTAGGGGGAAAGGGCTAGGGTTTAAAGGCTACAAAAATTCCAAAGAAATATTTTAAGAGCATAGAAAATAAATTGAGCAATCTATAAGAAACTATGAGTTCAAGTTAATATAAGTAAAATCTAAAGATATTTAACACAAATTACTACAAAATTGAATTATGATATTTTAAAGAGAGAAGTAAAACTAAGAAATATTCTAAACAATCAAAATAATGAAAAACTCATTAAATTCAAATTCATCTAAAAATTAAATCTAACATATTTTGAAGAGAAATATATGATTTAAAAAATTCATAAAAAGAAAACTCTTAAAAAAAACCTATAAAGACAACTCATAATTAAAATTAATTTTGCATAAATAAAGTTTGGAGAAATTTTAATATTACAAATTTATCTTATTGAAAAATAGTTTTTTTTATAAGTTTTTAAACATTTTAAAATAAAACAAAATTTTTTTGTATTTTTCATATTTTTAAATCAAAATTGCAACAGAAAACAAAGAAACAATTTTTTATGATTTTTAACATGTTTTCAATTTTTTTTATTTTTTTATAAAAATAAACATTAGAGAAACACCCCCCCATACTTAAAGATAAACATTGTCTCCAATGTTTATAAATAAGAATGAAAAGGCCAAACAGGAAAAGAAAATGCATAAAATAAAAGAAAAATAGCAAAAATATAAAGATAAGCAAGGGGTGCCTCCCAAGAGCGCTTTGTTTAACGTCTTTTAGCTAGACGTTAAGGGTTAGCTAAAAGGATATTCAAATTGAAAATGCACAGGCAACTCCCTTAATTCATGCTGAGGTGAAAATGCCGAAAACTGTTGCCCGAACGACTCCTCCGCTATAATCCTGATTCTTTTGTTTTCCGTTAGCGCGAAATTGTGAATCCAAATTACCTATACATACCTTAGGTAATTTGGATTGCTGGAGATGAGCGGCAAATGGATCGGTGGAGACGTTTGGTTGCACCGGCTCATACTCTACATGAAAATCGTTAGAAGAAAAAGAATCAAAATTAAGCGAGTCAGAAAATATTTCACAAGGAGGAGTTTCTTGTGAAAACACCATGATTAAGCTCCGGTTGTTCATTTTCAAAAAATAAAATTCGTATCCAAAAATTTATTTGAAATTCCAAGTGGACTAAATTCATGGGACACAATATTTTCATGAATTTCACTTTCAAAGTGAATAATTGGCGAGGAGAAAATTCATGAAAAATAGGAGGAGATTCGGGGCGGAGGAGGTGAAGAAACATGTTCTTCATCAATTTCGTCCGGTGTCTCCATGGCTCTTTTAAATTCATGGTAAAGAAGTTCTTCTTGAGCTTGGGTATAAATATTTAAATTTGATAAATAGAATCTGGAGAATACCCAAGAGTAGAAGAAAAAGAATTTTGTGGGGTAACAGAGGAGGAATGAAAATCTTGATTGACTGAATTTCCTTCATCGCACCGAAAACTATCCGGGTGATCTTGCCACCATGAATAATTAATATCGGAGCAAGAAGAAATATTATTAGAATCGGAAAAATCATTTGCATGAAAACTAGATGAATTATTTTCATCAAAGTTTGAATAATTATTTTCATAAATAAACTCAAAATTATTTCCATAAGAAAAATTTTGAGAGTAAAAAATTAATATAACAATCCTCACTTCGATGCGGTGCTCCACAAAAATTACAATTAACTTGGCGCTTCCGTGCGGCTTCCAAAAGATTGGACTTTATTTTGAAGCTCGGCAACTTTGGCGGCCAATTGAGATAAGCCAATTTTGAAGAAAGAAAATTGAACAATCGTCACTTAAATAGAATGAAATTTGAAAAATAAATCAAAAAGAGAATGGGGGTGGAGAAAGAGAATGATAAAAGTAATAAAATTCACGCTTTCAAAATATCAACAAAAATATTCCCCGGCAACGCGCCAAAAACTTGATACGGTAAAACTTAGGATATAAAATTTCTCCAAATTCTACAGAACTATAGGGCAAGAGCACCTATCATTCATAGTAATAAGGATATTTAGAAATAAATATCAAGTGTCCGTATTCCACGGGGTTGTTGATTACTTCTACTCACGCAAATTAATATTATTTTATCTAGATTTAAGAAGATTTTAGAATAATAAAAGAGAAAAGAAAAAAGGAGCATTTGATCGGAAATCCTTCTTGAGTTAAATAAATTGTAAAATCTAAATTCATAACCAAAAGCGATAGAATAATTCGACCGTGGAGGTTCCCAAAATATGGTAGAGCCTCTCTCGAGAGAACTACCACCTAACCTAGGTTGATCGATTAAGACCCTCGGCGAGTCGAAACCCCTAAGCTTGCTTTATGCGGTGAGCCCCACTATTGGATTTGACTCCAATCCGAAAGATTTGTGTCACCCTCTCTCGAGGAATGCATGCAACTCTTTCCACTAATGAATGATCTACACAAATTCATGGATCTCTCGATCACTAGAAAATGGATCAAGAATTGATATTCATATACCGGCAATATGAGATCAATCGAGAAAAATCAAAAGTGGATCGTAATAATTCTTAAACTAAAGCTACGACAATGAGAGATTACAAAATAAGAAAAGCTTAAGAATTCATCCGATCAATGCTATAAATTCAGCTAAACATATTTGAAAAGAGAAACATTTTTATAACTAAGTAAAGAGAATTACAATTGCAGGAATTGGAAATCTAAACTATGAATTGAAATTTGCAAGACATAAAGTAAATCTGCATAAAGAAAATACAATAAGAAAATGCTGAAAAACTAATCTAAAAATGACCCAATCTAAGCTAGGATCGGATCCCCATCACTTTGGCAGCAGCTGGCTTTATAGGCAGAAAATTGGTGAGGCACGCCCTTGGTCAACGCCCTTGACCAAGGGCGTGTAAGCTGCGTAATTGCGTCTTGAAAGCCCGGGAACGTTGGGGAAGAAAAAACCGCCAAAATTAATCATCTCGACGGGTCACGGCCTCGGTCACCCCCATGACCTAGGGCGTGACTTGACCGAATCTGGAAACGGCGGGAAACGGCGCGATCTGGAGTTATTCTGGCAGTTGCGGGAAAGGGTCACCCCCTAGGTCATGGCCGTGACATGGAGTCAACGCCCGTGACATAGGGCGTGACTTGACCAAATCTTGAAACAGCGCGATCTGGAGTTATTCTGGCATTTGCGGGAAGGGTCACCCCCTAGGTCATGGCCGTGACATAGAGTCACGCCCGTGACCTGGGGCGTGTAGGCTGGAAATGATGTGACGGCGTGTTCTGGAAGCTAGAAGATGGCTGGGTTGAGTCATGGCCGTGACTTGATGTCACGCCCTTGGTCATGGCCGTGACAAAGGGCGTGTAATACTAAATTGGGCTGGCGGCATGATCTGGCAGATGTAAGATGGCTGGGTTGAGTCATGGCCGTGACTTGAAGTCACGCCCTTGGTCATGGACCGTGACCGAGGGCGTGTACTGAAGAATTTTGCAGACTTGTTCCATTCTTTCCCCTGAACATGGCTGTGAGCTTGAATTTGCTATTAGCAGCCCCAGATTACCTGAAAACACAAAATAAAGCGAATTAGATATATATTAAACTAAATTATATAAAAACTAATTAATTACTACTAAAATACTATATAAAAATAACTATAAATAATGCACTATCAAATACCCCCACACTTAAGCTTTTGCTATTCCAGAGCAAAAACTAATTTATAAGTACGAGAAGAATTTATAGGACATTTCCAAAAAGATTTACTTCTAATTATGTACTCCAAATCTTATAAAAACTCATGTCAAAATAAGTTAAGAAATTAAAATTCAGATTTATAAGAAATAATTTATAATTCATAAATTGAGATGAGTAGAATAAATATTAGTTTCAAAATTCTCTAACTAAATCTTCATAAACAAAATTGCATTGAATTAAGTAAAATAACCAAGATTAAAATTATAGAAACTTTAAACATCATTAGAAACTTTTAGAAAACTATAAAATATTAACTATGCTCTCTCAAAAATATCTTAGGATAAGCAAATAAACTTGGCTAATTGGGGTAAAGTTGGCATTGAAGAAGTTACTTTGCATATAAGAAATGATGAATTTTATCCTCTCATTTCCATCTTTTTTTAATTTCTTTTTTTATATCCCAAATGTATATGTTTAGGAGTGATGAATTTTTATCCTCTCAACTCCATGCCATATAATCTTTTACTAATTTGGGTGCATATGTTTAGGAATGATGAATTTTATCCTCTCATTTCCATGACATATGATCTTTTCAAATATTTTTTTATATGCCAAATAAAAGGGTTAAACAAAAAGGTAGGGGAAGGGCTAGGGTTTAAAGGCTACAAAAATTCCAAAGAAATATTTTAAGAGCATAGAAAATAAATTGAGCAATCTATAAGAAACTATGAGTTCAAGTTAATATAAGTAAAATCTAAAGATATTTAACACAATTACTACAAAATTGAATTATGATATTTTAAAGAGAGAAAGTAAAACTAAGAAATATTCTAAACAAATCAAAATAATGAAAAACTCATTAAATCAAATTCATCTAAAAATTAAATCTAACATATTTTGAAGAGAAATATATGATTTAAAAAATTCATAAAAGAAAACTCTTAAAAAAAAACCTATAAAGACAACTCATAATTAAAATTAATTTTGCATAAATAAAGTTTGGAGAATTTTAATATTACAAAATTTATCTTATTGGAAAAATAGTTTTTTTTATAAGTTTTTTAAACATTTTAAAATAAAACAAATTTTTTTGTATTTTTCATATTTTTAAATCAAAATTGCAACAGAAAACAAAGAAACAATTTTTTTATGATTTTTAACATGTTTTCAATTTTTTTTTATTTTTTTATAAAAATAAACATTAGAGAACACCCCCCCATACTTAAAGATAAACATTGTCTCCAATGTTTATAAATAAGAATGAAAAGGCCAAACAGGAAAAGAAAATGCATAAAATAAAAGAAAAATAAGCAAAAAATATAAAGATAAGCAAGGGGTGCCTCCCAAGAGCGCTTTGTTTAACGTCTTTTAGCTAGACGTTAAGGGTTAGCTAAAAGGATATTCAAATTGAAAATGCACAGGCAACTCCCTTAATTCATGCTGAGGTGAAAATGCCGAAAACTGTTGCCCGACGACTCCTCCGCTATAATCCTGATTCTTTTGTTTTCCGTTAGCGCGAAATTGTGAATCCAAATTACCTATACATACCTTAGGTAATTTGGATTGCTGGAGATGAGCGGCAAATGGATCGGTGAAGACGTTTGGTTGCACCGGCTCATACTCTACATGAAAATCGTTAGAAGAAAAAGAATCAAAATTAAGCGAGTCAGAAAATATTTCACAAGGAGGAGTTTCTTGTGAAAACACATGATTAAGCTCCGGTTGTTCATTTTCAAAAATAAAATTCGTATCCAAAAATTTATTTGAAATTCCAAGTGGACTAAATTCATGGGACACAATATTTTCATGAATTTCACTTTCAAAGTGAATAATTGGCGAGAGAGAAAATTCATGAAAAATAGGAGGAGATTCGGGCGGAGGAGGTGAAGAAACATGTTCTTCATCAATTTCGTCCGGTGTCTCCATGGCTCTTTTAAATTCATGGTAAAGAAGTTCTTCTTGAGCTTGGTATAAATATTTAAATTTTGATAAATAGAATCTGGAGAATACCCAAGAGTAGAAGAAAAAGAATTTTGTGGGGTAAAAGAGGAGGGAATGAAAATCTTGATTGACTGAATTTCCTTCATCGCACCGAAAAACTATCCGGGTGATCTTGCCACCATGAATAATTAATATCGGAGCAAGAAGAAATATTATTAGAATCGGAAAAATCATTTGCATGAAAACTAGATGAATTATTTTTCATCAAAGTTTGAATAATTATTTTCATAAATAAACTCAAAATTATTTCCATAAGAAAAATTTTGAGAGTAAAAATTAATATAACAATCCTCACTTCGATGCGGTGCTCCACAAAAATTACAATTAACTTGGCGCTTCCGTGCGGCTTCCAAAAGATTGACTTTATTTTGAAGCTCGGCAACTTTGGCGGCCAATTGAGATAACATTTTTGAAGAAAGAAAATTGAACAATCGTCACTTAATAGAATGAAATTTGAAAATAAATCAAAAAGAGAAATGGGGGTGGAGAAAGAGAATGATAAAAGTAATAAAATTCACGCTTTCAAAATATCAACAAAAATATTCCCCGGCAACGGCGCCAAAAACTGATACGTAAAACTTAGGATATAAAATTTCTCCAAATTCTACGAACTATAGGCAAGAGCACCTATCATTCATAGTATAGGATATTTAGAAATAAATATCAAGTGTCGTATTCCACGGGGTTGTTGATTACTTCTACTCACGCAAATTAATATTATTTTATCTAGATTTAAGAAGATTTTAGAATAATAAAAGAGAAAAGAAAAAAGAGCATTTGATCGGAAATCCTTCTTGAGTTAAATAAATTGTAAAATCTAAATTCATAACCAAAAGCGATAGAATAATTCGACCGTGGAGGTTCCCAAAATATGGTAGAGCCTCTCTCGAGAGAACTACCACCTAACCTTAGGTTGATCGATTAAGACCCCTCGGCGAGTCGAAACCCCTAAGCTTGCTTTATGCGGTGAGCCCCACTATTGGATTTGACTCCAATCCGAAAGATTTGTGTCACCCTCTCTCGAGGAATGCATGCAACTCTTTCCACTAATGAATGATCTACACAAATTCATGGATCTCTCGATCACTAGAAAATGGATCAAGAATTGATATTCATATACCGGCAATATGAGATCAATCGAGAAAAATCAAAAGTGGATCGTAATAATTCTTAAACTAAAGCTACGACAATGAGAGATTACAAAATAAGAAAAGCTTAAGAATTCATCCGATCAAATGCTATAAATTCAGCTAAACATATTTGAAAAGAGAAACATTTTTATAACTAAGTAAAGAGAATTACAATTGCAGGAATTGGAAATCTAAACTATGAATTGAAATTTGCAAGACATAAAGTAAATCTGCATAAAGAAAATACAATAAGAAAATGCTGAAAAACTAATCTAAAAATGACCCAATCTAAGCTAGGATCGGATCCCCATCACTTTGGCAGCAGCTGGCTTTTATAGGCAGAAAATTGGTGAGGCACGCCCTTGGTCACGCCCGTGACCAAGGGCGTGTAAGCTGCGTAATTGCGTCTTGAAAGCCCGGGAACGTTGGGGAAGAAAAACCGCCAAAATTAATCATCTCGACGGGTCACTGGCCTCGGTCACCCCCATGACCTAGGGCGTGACTTGACCGAATCTGGAAACGGCGGGAAACGGCGCGATCTGGAGTTATTCTGGCAGTTGCGGGAAGGGTCACCCCCTAGGTCCATGGCCGTGACATGGAGTCACGCCCGTGACATAGGGCGTGACTTGACCAAATCTTGAAACAGCGCGATCTGGAGTTATTCTGGCATTTGCGGGAAGGGTCACCCCCTAGGTCATGGCCGTGACATAGAGTCCACGCCCGTGACCTGGGGCGTGTAGGCTGGAAATGATGTGACGGCGTGTTCTGGAAGCTAGAAGATGGCTGGGTTGAGTCATGGCCGTGACTTGATGTCACGCCCTTGGTCATGGCCGTGACAAGGGCGTGTAATACTAAATTGGGCTGGCGGCATGATCTGGCAGATGTAAGATGGCTGGGTTGAGTCATGGCCGTGACTTGAAGTCACGCCCTTGGTCATGGCCGTGACCGAGGGCGTGTACTGAAGAATTTTGCAGACTTGTTCCATTCTTTCCCCTGAACATGGCTGTGAGCTTGAATTTGCTATTAGCAGCCCCAGATTACCTGAAAACACAAAATAAAGCGAATTAGATATATATTAAACTAAAATTATATAAAAACTAATTAATTACTACATAAAATACTATATAAAAATAACTATAAATAATGCACTATCAAATACCCCCACACTTAAGCTTTTGCTATTCCAGAGCAAAAACTAATTTATAAGTACGAGAAGAATTTATAGGACATTTCCAAAAAGATTTACTTCTAATTATGTACTCCAAATCTTATAAAACTCATGTCAAAATAAGTTAAGAAATTAAAATTCAGATTTATAAGAAATAATTTATAATTCATAAATTGAGATGAGTAGAATAAATATTAGTTTCAAAATTCTCTAACTAATCTTCATAAACAAAATTGCATTGAATTAAGTAAAAATAACCAAGATTAAAATTATAGAAACTTTAAACATCATTAGAAACTTTTAGAAAACTATAAAATATTAACTATGCTCTCTCAAAAATATCTTAGGATAAGCAAATAAACTTGGCTAATTGGGGTAAAGTTGGCATTGAAGAAGTTACTTTGCATATAAGAAATGATGAATTTTATCCTCTCATTTCCATCTTTTTTTAATTTCTTTTTTTTATATCCCAAATGTATATGTTTAGGAGTGATGAATTTTATCCTCTCAACTCCATGCCATATAATCTTTTACTAATTTGGGTGGCATATGTTTAGGAATGATGAATTTTATCCTCTCATTTCCATGACATATGATCTTTTCAAATATTTTTTTATATGCCAAATAAAAGGGTTAAACAAAAAGGTAGGGGAAGGGCTAGGGTTTAAAGGCTACAAAAATTCCAAAGAAATATTTTAAGAGCATAGAAAATAAATGAGCAATCTATAAGAAACTATGAGTTCAAGTTAATATAAGTAAAAATCTAAAGATATTTAACACAATTACTACAAAATTGAATTATGATATTTTAAAGAGAGAAAGTAAAACTAAGAAATATTCTAAACAAATCAAAATAATGAAAAACTCATTAAATCAAATTCATCTAAAAATTAAATCTAACATATTTTGAAGAGAAATATATGATTTAAAAAATTCATAAAAAGAAAACTCTTAAAAAAAACCTATAAAAGACAAACTCATAATTAAAATTAATTTTGCATAAATAAAGTTTGGAGAATTTTAATATTACAAAATTTATCTTATTGGAAAAATAGTTTTTTTTTATAAGTTTTTTAAACATTTTAAAATAAAACAAATTTTTTGTATTTTTCATATTTTTAAATCAAAATTGCAACAGAAAACAAAGAAAACAATTTTTTATGATTTTTAACATGTTTTCAATTTTTTTTTATTTTTTTATAAAAATAAACATTAGAGAACACCCCCCCATACTTAAAGATAAACATTGTCTCCAAATGTTTATAAATAAGAATGAAAAGGCCAAACAGGAAAAGAAAATGCATAAAATAAAAGAAAAATAGCAAAAATATAAAGATAAGCAAGGGGTGCCTCCCAAGAGCGCTTTGTTTAACGTCTTTTAGCTAGACGTTAAGGGTTAGCTAAAAGGATATTCAAATTGAAAATGCACAGGCAACTCCCTTAATTCATGCTGAGGTGAAAATTGCCGAAAACTGTTGCCCGACGACTCCTCCGCTATAATCCTGATTCTTTTTGTTTTCCGTTAGCGCGAAATTGTGAATCCAAATTACCTATACATACCTTAGGTAATTTGGATTGCTGGAGATGAGCGGCAAATGGATCGGTGAAGACGTTTGGTTGCACCGGCTCATACTCTACATGAAAATCGTTAGAAGAAAAAGAATCAAAATTAAGCGAGTCAGAAAATATTTCACAAGGAGGAGTTTCTTGTGAAAACACATGATTAAGCTCCGGTTGTTCATTTTCAAAAATAAAAATTCGTATCCAAAATTTATTTGAAATTCCAAGTGGACTAAATTCATGGGACACAATATTTTCATGAATTTCACTTTCAAAGTGAATAATTGGCGAGAGAGAAAATTCATGAAAAATAGGAGGAGATTCGGGCGGAGGAGGTGAAGAAACATGTTTCTTCATCAATTTCGTCCGGTGTCTCCATGGCTCTTTTAAATTCATGGTAAAGAAGTTCTTCTTGAGCTTGGGTATAAATATTTAAATTTTGATAAATAGAATCTGGAGAATACCCAAGAGTAGAAGAAAAAGAATTTTGTGGGTAAAAGAGGAGGAATGAAAATCTTGATTGACTGAATTTCCTTCATCGCACCGAAAACTATCCGGGTGATCTTGCCACCATGAATAATTAATATCGGAGCAAGAAGAAATATTATTAGAATCGGAAAAATCATTTGCATGAAAACTAGATGAATTATTTTCATCAAAGTTTGAATAATTATTTTCATAAATAAACTCAAAATTATTTCCATAAGAAAAATTTTGAGAGTAAAAATTAATATAACAATCCTCACTTCGATGCGGTGCTCCACAAAAATTACAATTAACTTGGCGCTTCCGTGCGGCTTCCAAAAGATTGACTTTATTTTGAAGCTCGGCAACTTTGGCGGCCAATTGAGATAACATTTTTGAAGAAAGAAAATTGAACAATCGTCACTTAATAGAATGAAATTTGAAAATAAATCAAAAAGAGAAATGGGGGGTGGAGAAAGAGAATGATAAAAGTAATAAATTCACGCTTTCAAAATATCAACAAAAATATTCCCCGGCAACGGCGCCAAAAACTTGATACGTAAAACTTAGGATATAAAATTTCTCCAAATTCTACGAACTATAGGCAAGAGCACCTATCATTCATAGTATAGGATATTTAGAAATAAATATCAAGTGTCGTATTCCACGGGGTTGTTGATTACTTCTACTCACGCAAATTAATATTATTTTATCTAGATTTAAGAAGATTTTTAGAATAATAAAAGAGAAAAGAAAAAAAGAGCATTTGATCGGAAATCCTTCTTGAGTTAAATAAATTGTAAAATCTAAATTCATAACCAAAAGCGATAGAATAATTCGACCGTGGAGGTTCCCAAAATATGGTAGAGCCTCTCTCGAGAGAACTACCACCTAACCTTAGGTTGATCGATTAAGACCCCTCGGCGAGTCGAAACCCCTAAGCTTGCTTTATGCGGTGAGCCCCACTATTGGATTTGACTCCAATCCGAAAGATTTGTGTCACCTCTCTCGAGGAATGCATGCAACTCTTTCCACTAATGAATGATCTACACAAATTCATGGATCTCTCGATCACTAGAAAATGGATCAAGAATTGATATTCATATACCGGCAATATGAGATCAATCGAGAAAAATCAAAAGTGGATCGTAATAAATTCTTAAACTAAAGCTACGACAATGAGAGATTACAAAATAAGAAAAGCTTAAGAATTCATCCGATCAAATGCTATAAATTCAGCTAAACATATTTGAAAAGAGAAACATTTTTATAACTAAGTAAAGAGAATTACACATTGCAGGAATTGGAAATCTAAACTATGAATTGAAATTTGCAAGACATAAAGTAAATCTGCATAAAGAAAATACAATAAGAAAATGCTGAAAAACTAATCTAAAAATGACCCAATCTAAGCTAGGATCGGATCCCCATCACTTTGGCAGCAGCTGGCTTTTATAGGCAGAAAATTGGTGAGGCACGCCCTTGGTCACGCCCGTGACCAAGGGCGTGTAAGCTGCGTAATTGCGTCTTGAAAGCCCGGGAACGTTGGGGAAGAAAAAACCGCCAAAATTAATCATCTCGACGGGTCACCGGCCTCGGTCACCCCCATGACCTAGGGCGTGACTTGACCGAATCTGGAAACGGCGGGAAACGGCGCGATCTGGAGTTATTCTGGCAGTTGCGGGAAGGGTCACCCCCTAGGTCATGGCCGTGACATGGAGTCACGCCCGTGACATAGGGCGTGACTTGACCAAATCTTGAAACAGCGCGATCTGGAGTTATTCTGGCATTTGCGGGAAGGGTCACCCCCTAGGTCATGGCCGTGACATAGAGTCACGCCCGTGACCTGGGGCGTGTAGGCTGGAAATGATGTGACGGCGTGTTCTGGAAGCTAGAAGATGGCTGGGTTGAGTCATGGCCGTGACTTGATGTCACGCCCTTGGTCATGGCCGTGACAAGAGGGCGTGTAATACTAAATTGGGCTGGCGGCATGATCTGGCAGATGTAAGATTGCTGGGTTGAGTCATGGCCGTGACTTGAAGTCACGCCCTTGGTCATGGCCGTGACCGAGGGCGTGTACTGAAGAATTTTGCAGACTTGTTTCCATTCTTTCCCTGAACATGGCTGTGAGCTTGAATTTGCTATTAGCAGCCCCAGATTACCTGAAAACACAAAATAAAGCGAATTAGATATATATTAAACTAAAATTATATAAAAACTAATTAATTACTACTAAAATACTATATAAAAATAACTATAATAATGCACTATCAAATACCCCCACACTTAAGCTTTTGCTATTCCAGAGCAAAAACTAATTTATAAGTACGAGAAGAATTTATAGGACATTTCCAAAAAGATTTACTTCTAATTATGTACTCCAAATCTTATAAAACTCATGTCAAAATAAGTTAAGAAATTAAAATTCAGATTTATAAGAAAATAATTTATAATTCATAAATTGAGATGAGTAGAATAAATATTAGTTTCAAAATTCTCTAACTAAATCTTCATAAACAAAATTGCATTGAATTAAGTAAAATAACCAAGATTAAAATTATAGAAACTTTAAACATCATTAGAAACTTTTAGAAAACTATAAAATATTAACTATGCTCCTCTCAAAAAATATCTTAGGATAAGCAAATAAACTTGGCTAATTGGGGTAAAGTTGGCATTGAAGAAGTTACTTTGCATATAAGAAATGATGAATTTTATCCTCTCATTTCCATCTTTTTTTAATTTCTTTTTTTATATCCCAAATGTATATGTTTAGGAGTGATGAATTTTATCCTCTCAACTCCATGCCATATAATCTTTTACTAATTTGGGTGCATATGTTTAGGAATGATGAATTTTATCCTCTCATTTCCATGACATATGATCTTTTCAAATATTTTTTTATATGCCAAATAAAAGGGTTAAACAAAAAGGTAGGGGAAGGGCTAGGGTTTAAAGGCTACAAAATTCCAAAGAAATATTTAAGAGCATAGAAAATAAATTGAGCAATCTATAAGAAACTATGAGTTCAAGTTAATATAAGTAAAATCTAAAGATATTTAACACAATTACTACAAAATTGAATTATGATATTTTAAAGAGAGAAAGTAAAACTAAGAAATATTCTAAACAAATCAAAATAATGAAAAACTCATTAAATCAAATTCATCTAAAAATTAAATCTAACATATTTTGAAGAGAAATATATGATTTAAAAAATTCATAAAAAGAAAACTCTTAAAAAAACCTATAAAGACAACTCATAATTAAAATTAATTTTGCATAAATAAAGTTTGGAGAATTTTAATATTACAAAATTTATCTTATTGGAAAAATAGTTTTTTTTATAAGTTTTTTAAACATTTTTAAAATAAAACAAATTTTTTTGTATTTTTCATATTTTTAAATCAAAATTGCAACAGAAAACAAAGAAACAATTTTTTATGATTTTTAACATGTTTTCAATTTTTTTTTATTTTTTTATAAAAATAAACATTAGAGAACACCCCCCCATACTTAAAGATAAACATTGTCTCCAATGTTTATAAATAAGAATGAAAAGGCCAACAGGAAAAGAAAATGCATAAAATAAAAGAAAATAGCAAAAATATAAAGATAAGCAAGGGTGCCTCCAAGAGCGCTTTGTTTAACGTCTTTTAGCTAGACGTTTAAGGGTTAGCTAAAAGGATATTCAAATTGAAAATGCACAGGCAACTCCCTTAATTCATGCTGAGGTGAAAATGCCGAAAACTGTTGCCCGACTGACTCCTCCGCTATAATCCTGATTCTTTTGTTTTCCGTTAGCGCGAAATTGTGAATCCAAATTACCTATACATACCTTAGGTAATTTGGATTGCTGGAAGATGAGCGGCAAATGGATCGGTGAAGACGTTTGGTTGCACCGGCTCATACTCTACATGAAAATCGTTAGAAGAAAAAGAATCAAAATTAAGCGAGTCAGAAAATATTTCACAAGGAGGAGTTTCTTGTGAAAACACATGATTAAGCTCCGGTTGTTCATTTTCAAAAATAAAATTCGTATCCAAAAATTTATTTGAAATTCCAAGTGGACTAAATTCATGGGACACAATATTTTCATGAATTTCACTTTCAAAGTGAATAATTGGCGAGAGAGAAAATTCATGAAAAATAGGAGGAGATTCGGGCGGAGGAGGTGAAGAAACATGTTCTTCATCAATTTCGTCCGGTGTCTCCATGGCTCTTTTAAATTCATGGTAAAGAAGTTCTTCTTGAGCTTGGGTATAAATATTTAAATTTTGATAAATAGAATCTGGAGAATACCCAAGAGTAGAAGAAAAAGAATTTTGTGGGGTAAAAGAGGAGGAATGAAAATCTTGATTGACTGAATTTCCTTCATCGCACCGAAAACTATCCGGGTGATCTTGCCACCATGAATAATTAATATCGGAGCAAGAAGAAATATTATTAGAATCGGAAAAATCATTTGCATGAAAACTAGATGAATTATTTTCATCAAAGTTTGAATAATTATTTTCATAAATAAACTCAAAATTATTTCCATAAGAAAAATTTTGAGAGTAAAAATTAATATAACAATCCTCACTTCGATGCGGTGCTCCACAAAAATTACAATTAACTTGGCGCTTCCGTGCGGCTTCCAAAAGATTGACTTTATTTTGAAGCTCGGCAACTTTGGCGGCCAATTGAGATAACATTTTTGAAGAAAGAAAATTGAACAATCGTCACTTAATAGAATTGAAATTTGAAATAAATCAAAAAGAGAAATGGGGGTGGAGAAAGAGAATGATAAAAGTAATAAAATTCACGCTTTCAAAATATCAACAAAAATATTCCCCGGCAACGGCGCCAAAAACTTGATACGTAAAACTTAGGATATAAAATTTCTCCAAATTCTACGAACTATAGGCAAGAGCACCTATCATTCATAGTATAGGATATTTAGAAATAAATATCAAGTGTCGTATTCCACGGGGTTGTTGATTACTTCTACTCACGCAAATTAATATTATTTTATCTAGATTTAAGAAGATTTTTAGAATAATAAAAGAGAAAGAAAAAAGAGCATTTGATCGGAAATCCTTCTTGAGTTAAATAAATTGTAAAATCTAAATTCATAACCAAAAGCGATAGAATAATTCGACCGTGGAGGTTCCCAAAATATGGTAGAGCCTCTCTCGAGAGAACTACCACCTACCTTAGGTTGATCGATTAAGACCCCTCGGCGAGTCGAAACCCCTAAGCTTGCTTTATGCGGTGAGCCCCACTATTGGATTTGACTCCAATCCGAAAGATTTGTGTCACCCTCTCTCGAGGAATGCATGCAACTCTTTCCACTAATGAATGATCTACACAAATTCATGGATCTCTCGATCACTAGAAAATGGATCAAGAATTGATATTCATATACCGGCAATATGAGATCAATCGAGAAAAATCAAAAGTGGATCGTAATAATTCTTAAACTAAAGCTACGACAATGAGAGATTACAAAATAAGAAAAGCTTAAGAATTCATCCGATCAAATGCTATAAATTCAGCTAAACATATTTGAAAAAGAGAAACATTTTTATAACTAAGTAAAGAGAATTACAATTGCAGGAATTGGAAATCTAAACTATGAATTGAAATTTGCAAGACATAAAGTAAATCTGCATAAAGAAAATACAATAAGAAAATGCTGAAAAACTAATCTAAAAATGACCCAATCTAAGCTAGGATCGGATCCCCATCACTTTGGCAGCAGCTGGCTTTTATAGGCAGAAAATTGGTGAGGCAACGCCCTTGGTCACGCCCGTGACCAAGGGCGTGTAAGCTGCGTAATTGCGTCTTGAAAGCCCGGGAACGTTGGGGAAGAAAAACCGCCAAAATTAATCATCTCGACGGGTCACGGCCTCGGTCACCCCCATGACCTAGGGCGTGACTTGACCGAATCTGGAAACGGCGGGAAACGGCGCGATCTGGAGTTATTCTGCAGTTGCGGGAAGGGTCACCCCCTAGGTCATGGCCGTGACATGGAGTCACGCCCGTGACATAGGGCGTGGACTTGACCAAATCTTGAAACAGCGCGATCTGGAGTTATTCTGGCATTTGCGGGAAGGGTCACCCCCTAGGTCATGGCCGTGACATAGAGTCACGCCCGTGACACTGGGGCGTGTAGGCTGGAAATGATGTGACGGCGTGTTCTGGAAGCTAGAAGATGGCTGGGTTGAGTCATGGCCGTGACTTGATGTCACGCCCTTGGTCATGGCCGTGACAGAGGGCGTGTAATACTAAATTGGGCTGGCGGCATGATCTGGCAGATGTAAGATGGCTGGGTTGAGTCATGGCCGTGACTTGAAGTCACGCCCTTGGTCATGGCCGTGACCGAGGGCGTGTACTGAAGAATTTTGCAGACTTGTTCCATTCTTTCCCCTGAACATGGCTGTGAGCTTGAATTTGCTATTAGCAGCCCCAGATTACCTGAAAACACAAAATAAAGCGAATTAAGATATATTAAACTAAAATTATATAAAAACTAATTAATTACTACTAAAATACTATATAAAAATAACTATAAATAATGCACTATCAAATACCCCCACACTTAAGCTTTTGCTATTCCAGAGCAAAAAACTAATTTATAAGTACGAGAAGAATTTATAGGACATTTCCAAAAGATTTACTTCTAATTATGTACTCCAAATCTTATAAAACTCATGTCAAAATAAGTTAAGAAATTAAAATTCAGATTTATAAGAAATAATTTATAATTCATAAATTGAGATGAGTAGAATAAATATTAGTTTCAAAATTCTCTAACTAAATCTTCATAAACAAAATTGCATTGAATTAAGTAAAATAACCAAGATTAAAATTATAGAAACTTTAAACATCATTAGAAACTTTTAGAAAACTATAAAATATTAACTATGCTCTCTCAAAAATATCTTAGGATAAGCAAATAAACTTGGCTAATTGGGGTAAAGTTGGCATTGAAGAAGTTACTTTGCATATAAGAAATGATGAATTTTATCCTCTCATTTCCATCTTTTTTTAATTTCTTTTTTTTATATCCAAATGTATATGTTTAGGAGTGATGAATTTTATCCTCTCAACTCCATGCCATATAATCTTTTACTAATTTGGGTGCATATGTTTAGGAATGATGAATTTTATCCTCTCATTTCCATGACATATGATCTTTTCAAATATTTTTTATATGCCAAATAAAGGGTTAAACAAAAAGGTAGGGGAAGGGCTAGGGTTTAAAGGCTACAAAAATTCCAAAGAAATATTTAAGAGCATAGAAAATAAATTGAGGCAATCTATAAGAAACTATGAGTTCAAGTTAATATAAGTAAAATCTAAAGATATTTAACACAATTACTACAAAATTGAATTATGATATTTTAAAGAGAGAAAGTAAAACTAAGAAATATTCTAAACAAATCAAAATAATGAAAAACTCATTAAATCAAATTCATCTAAAAATTAAATCTAACATATTTTGAAGAGAAATATATGATTTAAAAAATTCATAAAAAGAAAACTCTTAAAAAAAACCTATAAAGACAACTCATAATTAAAATTAATTTTGCATAAATAAAGTTTGGAGAATTTTAATATTACAAAATTTATCTTATTGGAAAAATAGTTTTTTTTATAAGTTTTTTAAACATTTTAAAATAAAACAAATTTTTTTGTATTTTTCATATTTTAAATCAAAATTGCAACAGAAAACAAAGAAACAATTTTTTTATGATTTTTTAACATGTTTTCAATTTTTTTTTATTTTTTTATAAAAATAAACATTAGAGAACACCCCCCCATACTTAAAGATAAACATTGTCTCCAATGTTTATAAATAAGAATGAAAAGGCCAAACAGGAAAAGAAAATGCATAAAATAAAAGAAAAATAGCAAAAATATAAAGATAAGCAAGGGGTGCCTCCCAAGAGCGCTTTGTTTAACGTCTTTTAGCTAGACGTTAAGGGTTAGCTAAAAGGATATTCAAATTGAAAATGCACAGGCAACTCCCTTAATTCATGCTGAGGTGAAAATGCCGAAAACTGTTGCCCGACGACTCCTCCGCTATAATCCTGATTCTTTGTTTTCCGTTAGCGCGAAATTGTGAATCCAAATTACCTATACATACCTTAGGTAATTTGGATTGCTGGAGATGAGCGGCAAATGGATCGGTGAAGGACGTTTGGTTGCACCGGCTCATACTCTACATGAAAATCGTTAGAAGAAAAAGAATCAAAATTAAGCGAGTCAGAAAATATTTCACAAGGAGGAGTTTCTTGTGAAAACACATGATTAAGCTCCGGTTGTTCATTTTCAAAAATAAAATTCGTATCCAAAAATTTATTTGAAATTCCAAGTGACTAAATTCATGGGACACAATATTTTCATGAATTTCACTTTCAAAGTGAATAATTGGCGAGAGAGAAAATTCATGAAAAATAGGAGGAGATTCGGGCGGAGGAGGTGAAGAAACATGTTCTTCATCAATTTCGTCCGGTGTCTCCATGGCTCTTTTAAATTCATGGTAAAGAAGTTCTTCTTGAGCTTGGGTATAAATATTTAAATTTTGATAAATAGAATCTGGAGAATACCCAAGAGTAGAAGAAAAAGAATTTTGTGGGGTAAAAGAGGAGGAATGAAAATCTTGATTGACTGAATTTCCTTCATCGCACCGAAAACTATCCGGGTGATCTTGCCACCATGAATAATTAATATCGGAGCAAGAAGAAATATTATTAGAATCGGAAAAATCATTTGCATGAAAACTAGATGAATTATTTTCATCAAAGTTTGAATAATTATTTTCATAAATAAACTCAAAATTATTTCCATAAGAAAAATTTTGAGAGTAAAAATTAATATAACAATCCTCACTTCGATGCGGTGCTCCACAAAAATTACAATTAACTTGGCGCTTCCGTGCGGCTTCCAAAAGATTGACTTTATTTTGAAGCTCGGCAACTTTGGCGGCCAATTGAGATAACATTTTTGAAGAAAGAAAATTGAACAATCGTCACTTAATAGAATGAAATTTGAAAATAAATCAAAAGAGAAATGGGGGTGGAGAAAGAGAATGATAAAAGTAATAAAATTCACGCTTTCAAAATATCAACAAAAATATTCCTCCGGCAACGGCGCCAAAAACTTGATACGTAAAACTTAGGATATAAAATTTCTCCAAATTCTACGAACTATAGGCAAGAGCACCTATCATTCATAGTATAGGATATTTAGAAATAAATATCAAGTGTCGTATTCCACGGGGTTGTTGATTACTTCTACTCACAGCAAATTAATATTATTTATCTAGATTTAAGAAGATTTTTAGAATAATAAAAGAGAAAAGAAAAAAAGAGCATTTGATCGGAAATCCTTCTTGAGTTAAATAAATTGTAAAATCTAAATTCATAACCAAAAGCGATAGAATAATTCGACCGTGGAGGTTCCCAAAATATGGTAGAGCCTCTCTCGAGAGAACTACCACCTAACCTTAGGTTGATCGATTAAGACCCCTCGGCGAGTCGAAACCCCTAAGCTTGCTTTATGCGGTGAGCCCCACTATTGGATTTGACTCCAATCCGAAAGATTTGTGTCACCCTCTCTCGAGGAATGCATGCAACTCTTTCCACTAATGAATGATCTACACAAATTCATGGATCTCTCGATCACTAGAAAATGGATCAAGAATTGATATTCATATACCGGCAATATGAGATCAATCGAGAAAAATCAAAAGTGGATCGTAATAATTCTTAAACTAAAGCTACGACAATGAGAGATTACAAAATAAGAAAAGCTTAAGAATTCATCCGATCAAATGCTATAAATTCAGCTAAACATATTTGAAAAGAGAAACATTTTTATAACTAAGTAAAGAGAATTACAATTGCAGGAATTGGAAATCTAAACTATGAATTGAAATTTGCAAGACATAAAGTAAATCTGCATAAAGAAAATACAATAAGAAAATGCTGAAAAACTAATCTAAAAATGACCCAATCTAAGCTAGGATCGGATCCCCATCACTTTGGCAGCAGCTGGCTTTATAGGCAGAAAATTGGTGAGGCACGCCCTTGGTCACGCCCGTGACCAAGGGCGTGTAAGCTGCGTAATTGCGTCTTGAAAGCCCGGGAACGTTGGGGAAGAAAAAACCGCCAAAATTAATCATCTCGACGGGTCACGGCCTCGGTCACCCCCATGACCTAGGGCGTGACTTGACCGAATCTGGAAACGGCGGGAAACGGCGCGATCTGGAGTTATTCTGGCAGTTGCGGGAAGGGTCACCCCCTAGGTCATGGCCGTGACATGGAGTCACGCCCGTGACATAGGGCGTGACTTGACCAAATCTTGAAACAGCGCGATCTGGAGTTATTCCTGGCATTTGCGGGAAGGGTCACCCCCTAGGTCATGGCCGTGACATAGAGTCACGCCCGTGACCTGGGGCGTGTAGGCTGGAAATGATGTGACGGCGTGTTCTGGAAGCTAGAAGATGGCTGGGTTGAGTCATGGCCGTGACTTGATGTCACGCCCTTGGTCATGGCCGTGACAGAGGGCGTGTAATACTAAATTGGCTGGCGGCATGATCTGGCAGATGTAAGATGGCTGGGTTGAGTCATGGCCGTGACTTGAAGTCACGCCCTTGGTCATGGCCGTGACCGAGGGCGTGTACTGAAGAATTTTGCAGACTTGTTCCATTCTTTCCCCTGAACATGGCTGTGAGCTTGAATTTGCTATTAGCAAGCCCCAGATTACCTGAAAACACAAAATAAAGCGAATTAGATATATATTAAACTAAAATTATATAAAAACTAATTAATTACTACTAAAATACTATATAAAAATAACTATAAATAATGCACTATCAAATACCCCACACTTAGCTTTTGCTATTCCAGAGCAAAAACTAATTTATAAGTACGAGAAGAATTTATAGGACATTTCCAAAAAGATTTACTTCTAATTATGTACTCCAAATCTTATAAAACTCATGTCAAAATAAGTTAAGAAATTAAAATTCAGATTTATAAGAAATAATTTATAATTCATAAATTGAGATGAGTAGAATAAATATTAGTTTCAAATTCTCTAACTAAATCTTCATAAACAAAATTGCATTGAATTAAGTAAAATAACCAAGATTAAAATTATAGAAACTTTAAACATCATTAGAAACTTTTAGAAAACTATAAAATATTAACTATGCTCTCTCAAAAATATCTTAGGATAAGCAAATAAACTTGGCTAATTGGGGTAAAGTTGGCATTGAAGAAGTTACTTTGCATATAAGAAATGATGAATTTTATCCTCTCATTTCCATCTTTTTTTAATTTCTTTTTTTTATATCCCAAATGTATATGTTTAGGAGTGATGAATTTTATCCTCTCAACTCCATGCCATATAATCTTTTACTAATTTGGGTGCATATGTTTAGGAATGATGAATTTTATCCTCTCATTTCCATGACATATGATCTTTTCAAATATTTTTTTATATGCCAAATAAAAGGGTTAAACAAAAAGGTAGGGGAAGGGCTAGGGTTTAAAGGCTACAAAAATTCCAAAGAAATATTTTAAGAGCATAGAAAATAAATTGAGCAATCTATAAGAAACTATGAGTTCAAGTTAATATAAGTAAAATCTAAAGATATTTAACACAATTACTACAAAATTGAATTATGATATTTTAAAGAGAGAAAGTAAAACTAAGAAATATTCTAAACAAATCAAAATAATGAAAAACTCATTAAATCAAATTCATCTAAAAATTAAATCTAACATATTTTGAAGAGAAATATATGATTTAAAAAATTCATAAAAGAAAACTCTTAAAAAAAACCTATAAAGACAACTCATAATTAAAATTAATTTTGCATAAATAAAGTTTGGAGAATTTTAATATTACAAAATTTATCTTATTGGAAAAATAGTTTTTTTTATAAGTTTTTAAACATTTTAAAATAAAACAAATTTTTTTGTATTTTTCATATTTTTAAATCAAAATTGCAACAGAAAAACAAAGAAACAATTTTTTTATGATTTTTAACATGTTTTCAATTTTTTTTTATTTTTTTTATAAAAATAAACATTAGAGAACACCCCCCCATACTTAAAGAGAAACATTGTCTCCAATGTTTATAAATAAGAATGAAAAGGCCAAACAGGAAAAGAAAATGCATAAAATAAAAGAAAAATAGCAAAAATATAAAGATAAGCAAGGGGTGCCTCCCAAGAGCGCTTTGTTTAACGTCTTTTAGCTAGACGTTAAGGGTTAGCTAAAAGGATATTCAAATTGAAAATGCACAGGCAACTCCCTTAATTCTGCTGAGGTGAAAATGCCGAAAACTGTTGCCCGACGACTCCTCCGCTATAATCCTGATTCTTTTGTTTTCCGTTAGCGCGAAATTGTGAATCCAAATTACCTATACATACCTTAGGTAATTTGGATTGCTGGAGATGAGCGGCAAATGGATCGGTGAAGACGTTTGGTTGCACCGGCTCATACTCTACATGAAAATCGTTAGAAGAAAAAGAATCAAAATTAAGCGAGTCAGAAAATATTTCACAAGGAGGAGTTTCTTGTGAAAACACATGATTAAGCTCCGGTTGTTCATTTTCAAAAATAAAATTCGTATCCAAAAATTTATTTGAAATTCCAAGTGGACTAAATTCATGGGACACAATATTTTCATGAATTTCACTTTCAAAGTGAATAATTGGCGAGAGAGAAAATTCATGAAAAAATAGGAGGAGATTCGGGCGGAGGAGGTGAAGAAACATGTTCTTCATCAATTTCGTCCGGTGTCTCCATGGCTCTTTTAAATTCATGGTAAAGAAGTTCTTCTTGAGCTTGGGTATAAATATTTAAATTTTGATAAATAGAATCTGGAGAATACCCAAGAGTAGAAGAAAAAGAATTTTGTGGGGTAAAAGAGGAGAATGAAAATCTTGATTGACTGAATTTCCTTCATCGCACCGAAAACTATCCGGGTGATCTTGCCACCATGAATAATTAATATCGGAGCAAGAAGAAATATTATTAGAATCGGAAAAATCATTTGCATGAAAACTAGATGAATTATTTTCATCAAAGTTTGAATAATTATTTTCATAAATAAACTCAAAATTATTTCCATAAGAAAAATTTTGAGAGTAAAAATTAATATAACAATCCTCACTTCGATGCGGTGCTCCACAAAAATTACAATTAACTTGGCGCTTCCGTGCGGCTTCCAAAAGATTGACTTTATTTTGAAGCTCGGCAACTTGTGGCGGCCAATTGAGATAACATTTTTTGAAGAAAGAAAATTGAACAATCGTCACTTAATAGAATGAAATTTGAAAATAAATCAAAAAGAGAAATGGGGGTGGAGAAAGAGAATGATAAAAGTAATAAAATTCACGCTTTCAAAATATCAACAAAAATATTCCCCGGCAACGGCGCCAAAAACTTGATACGTAAACTTAGGATATAAAATTTCTCCAAATTCTACGAACTATAGGCAAGAGCACCTATCATTCATAGTATAGGATATTTAGAAATAAATATCAAGTGTCGTATTCCACGGGGTGTTGATTACTTCTACTCACGCAAATTAATATTATTTTATCTAGATTTAAGAAGATTTTTAGAATAATAAAAGAGAAAAGAAAAAAAGAGCATTTGATCGGAAATCCTTCTTGAGTTAAATAAATTGTAAAATCTAAATTCATAACCAAAGCGATAGAATAATTCGACCGTGGAGGTTCCCAAAATATGGTAGAGCCTCTCTCGAGAGAACTACCACCTAACCTTAGGTTGATCGATTAAGACCCCTCGGCGAGTCGAAACCCCTAAGCTTGCTTTATGCGGTGAGCCCCACTATTGGATTTGACTCCAATCCGAAAGATTTGTGTCACCCTCTCTCGAGGAATGCATGCAACTCTTTCCACTAATGAATGATCTACACAAATTCATGGATCTCTCGATCACTAGAAAATGGATCAAGAATTGATATTCATATACCGGCAATATGAGATCAATCGAGAAAAATCAAAAGTGGATCGTAATAATTCTTAAACTAAAGCTACGACAATGAGAGATTACAAATAAGAAAAGCTTAAGAATTCATCCGATCAAATGCTATAAATTCAGCTAAACATATTTGAAAGAGAACATTTTTATAACTAAGTAAAGAGAATTACAATTGCAGGAATTGGAAATCTAAACTATGAATTGAAATTTGCAAGACATAAAGTAAATCTGCATAAAGAAAATACAATAAGAAAATGCTGAAAAACTAATCTAAAAATGACCCAATCTAAGCTAGGATCGGATCCCCATCACTTTGGCAGCAGCTGGCTTTTATAGGCAGAAAATTGGTGAGGCACGCCCTTGGTCACGCCCGTGACCAAGGGCGTGTAAGCTGCGTAATTGCGTCTTGAAAGCCCGGGAACGTTGGGGAAGAAAAAACCGCCAAAATTAATCATCTCGACGGGTCACGGCCTCGGTCACCCCCATGACCTAGGGCGTGACTTGACCGAATCTGGAAACGGCGGGAAACGGCGCGATCTGGAGTTATTCTGGCAGTTGCGGGAAGGGTCACCCCCTAGGTCATGGCCGTGACATGGAGTCACGCCCGTGACATAGGGCGTGACTTGACCAAATCTTGAAACAGCGCGATCTGGAGTTATTCTGGCATTTGCGGGAAGGGTCACCCCCTAGGTCATGGCCGTGACATAGAGTCACGCCCGTGACCTGGGGCGTGTAGGCTGGAAATGATGTGACGGCGTGTTCTGGAAGCTAGAAGATGGCTGGGTTGAGTCATGGCCGTGACTTGATGTCACGCCCTTGGTCATGGCCGTGACAAAGGGCGTGTAATACTAAATTGGGCTGGCGGCATGATCTGGCAGATGTAAGATGGCTGGGTTGAGTCATGGCCGTGACTTGAAGTCACGCCCTTGGTCATGGCCGTGACCGAGGGCGTGTACTGAAGAATTTTGCAGACTTGTTCCATTCTTTCCCCTGAACATGGCTGTGAGCTTGAATTTGCTATTAGCAGCCCCAGATTACCTGAAAACACAAAATAAAGCGAATTAGATATATATTAAACTAAAATTATATAAAAACTAATTAATTACTACTAAAATACTATATAAAAATAACTATAAATAATGCACTATCAAATACCCCCACACTTAAGCTTTTGCTATTCCAGAGCAAAAACTAATTTATAAGTACGAGAAGAATTTATAGGACATTTCCAAAAAGATTTACTTCTAATTATGTACTCCAAATCTTATAAAACTCATGTCAAAATAAGTTAAGAAATTAAAATTCAGATTTATAAGAAATAATTTATAATTCATAAATTGAGATGAGTAGAATAAATATTAGTTTCAAAATTCTCTAACTAAATCTTCATAAACAAAATTGCATTGAATTAAGTAAAATAACCAAGATTAAAATTATAGAAACTTTAAACATCATTAGAAACTTTTAGAAAACTATAAAATATTAACTATGCTCTCTCAAAAATATCTTAGGATAAGCAAATAAACTTGGCTAATTGGGGTAAAGTTGGCATTGAAGAAGTTACTTTGCATATAAGAAATGATGAATTTTATCCTCTCATTTCCATCTTTTTTTAATTTCTTTTTTTTATATCCCAAATGTATATGTTTAGGAGTGATGAATTTTATCCTCTCAACTCCATGCCATATAATCTTTTACTAATTTGGGTGCATATGTTTAGGAATGATGAATTTTATCCTCTCATTTCCATGACATATGATCTTTTCAAATATTTTTTTTATATGCCAAATAAAAGGGTTAAACAAAAAGGTAGGGGAAGGGCTAGGGTTTAAAGGCTACAAAAATTCCAAAGAAATATTTTAAGAGCATAGAAAATAAATTGAGCAATCTATAAGAAACTATGAGTTCAAGTTAATATAAGTAAAATCTAAAGATATTAACACAATTACTACAAAATTGAATTATGATATTTTAAAGAGAGAAAGTAAAACTAAGAAATATTCTAAACAAATCAAAATAATGAAAAACTCATTAAATCAAATTCATCTAAAAATTAAATCTAACATATTTTGAAGAGAAATATATGATTTAAAAAATTCATAAAAAGAAAACTCTTAAAAAAAACCTATAAAGACAACTCATAATTAAAATTAATTTTGCATAAATAAAGTTTGGAGAATTTTAATATTACAAAATTTATCTTATTGGAAAAATAGTTTTTTTATAAGTTTTTTAAACATTTTAAAATAAAACAAATTTTTTTGTATTTTTCATATTTTTAAATCAAAATTGCAACAGAAAACAAAGAAACAATTTTTTTATGATTTTTAACATGTTTTCAATTTTTTTTTATTTTTTTATAAAAATAAACATTAGAGAACACCCCCCCATACTTAAAGATAAACATTGTCTCCAATGTTTATAAATAAGAATGAAAAGGCCAAACAGGAAAAGAAAATGCATAAAATAAAAGAAAAATAGCAAAAATATAAAGATAAGCAAGGGGTGCCTCCCAAGAGCGCTTTGTTTAACGTCTTTTAGCTAGACGTTAAGGGTTAGCTAAAAGGATATTCAAATTGAAAATGCACAGGCAACTCCCTTAATTCATGCTGAGGTGAAAATGCCGAAAACTGTTGCCCCGACGACTCCTCCGCTATAATCCTGATTCTTTTGTTTTCCGTTAGCGCGAAATTGTGAATCCAAATTACCTATACATACCTTAGGTAATTTGGATTGCTGGAGATGAGCGGCAAATGGATCGGTGAAGACGTTTGGTTGCACCGGCTCATACTCTACATGAAAATCGTTAGAAGAAAAAGAATCAAAATTAAGCGAGTCAGAAAATATTTCACAAGGAGGAGTTTCTTGTGAAAACACATGATTAAGCTCCGGTTGTTCATTTTCAAAAATAAAATTCGTATCCAAAAATTTATTTGAAATTCCAAGTGGACTAAATTCATGGGACACAATATTTTCATGAATTTCACTTTCAAAGTGAATAATTGGCGAGAGAGAAAATTCATGAAAATAGGAGGAGATTCGGGCGGAGGAGGTGAAGAAACATGTTCTTCATCAATTTCGTCCGGTGTCTCCATGGCTCTTTTAAATTCATGGTAAAGAAGTTCTTCTTGAGCTTGGGTATAAATATTTAAATTTTGATAAATAGAATCTGGAGAATACCCAAGAGTAGAAGAAAAAGAATTTTGTGGGGTAAAAGAGGAGGAATGAAAATCTTGATTGACTGAATTTCCTTCATCGCACCGAAAACTATCCGGGTGATCTTGCCACCATGAATAATTAATATCGGAGCAAGAAGAAATATTATTAGAATCGGAAAAATCATTTGCATGAAAACTAGATGAATTATTTTCATCAAAGTTTGAATAATTATTTTCATAAATAAACTCAAAATTATTTCCATAAGAAAAATTTTGAGAGTAAAAATTAATATAACAATCCTCACTTCGATGCGGTGCTCCACAAAAATTACAATTAACTTGGCGCTTCCGTGCGGCTTCCAAAAGATTGACTTTATTTTGAAGCTCGGCAACTTTGGCGGCCAATTGAGATAACATTTTTGAAGAAAGAAAATTGAACAATCGTCACTTAATAGAATGAAATTTGAAAATAAATCAAAAGAGAAATGGGGGTGGAGAAAGAGAATGATAAAAGTAATAAAATTCACGCTTTCAAATATCAACAAAAATATTCCCCGGCAACGGCGCCAAAAACTTGATACGTAAAACTTAGGATATAAAATTTCTCCAAATTCTACGAACTATAGGCAAGAGCACCTATCATTCATAGTATAGGATATTTAGAAATAAATATCAAGTGTCGTATTCCACGGGGTTGTTGATTACTTCTACTCACGCAAATTAATATTATTTTATCTAGATTTAAGAAGATTTTTAGAATAATAAAAGAGAAAAGAAAAAAAGAGCATTTGATCGGAAATCCTTCTTGAGTTAAATAAATTGTAAAATCTAAATTCATAACCAAAAGCGATAGAATAATTCGACCGTGGAGGTTCCCAAAATATGGTAGAGCCTCTCTCGAGAGAACTACCACCTAACCTTAGGTTGATCGATTAAGACCCCTCGGCGAGTCGAAACCCCTAAGCTTGCTTTATGCGGTGAGCCCCACTATTGGATTTGACTCCAATCCGAAAGATTTGTGTCACCCTCTCTCGAGGAATGCATGCAACTCTTTCCACTAATGAATGATCTACACAAATTCATGGATCTCTCGATCACTAGAAAATGGATCAAGAATTGATATTCATATACCGGCAATATGAGATCAATCGAGAAAAAATCAAAAGTGGATCGTAATAATTCTTAAACTAAAGCTACGACAATGAGAGATTACAAAATAGAAAAGCTTAAGAATTCATCCGATCAAATGCTATAAATTCAGCTAAACATATTTGAAAAGAGAAACATTTTTATAACTAAGTAAAGAGAATTACAATTGCAGGAATTGGAAATCTAAACTATGAATTGAAATTTGCAAGACATAAAGTAAATCTGCATAAAGAAAATACAATAAGAAAATGCTGAAAAACTAATCTAAAAATGACCCAATCTAAGCTAGGATCGGATCCCCATCACTTTGGCAGCAGCTGGCTTTTATAGGCAGAAAATTGGTGAGGCACGCCCTTGGTCACGCCCGTGACCAAGGGCGTGTAAGCTGCGTAATTGCGTCTTGAAAGCCCGGGAACGTTGGGGAAGAAAAACCGCCAAAATTAATCATCTCGACGGGTCACGGCCTCGGTCACCCCCATGACCTAGGGCGTGACTTGACCGAATCTGGAAACGGCGGGAAACGGCGCGATCTGGAGTTATTCTGGCAGTTGCGGGAAGGGTCACCCCCTAGGTCATGGCCGTGACATGGAGTCACGCCCGTGACATAGGGCGTGACTTGACCAAATCTTGAAACAGCGCGATCTGGAGTTATTCTGGCATTTGCGGGAAGGGTCACCCCCTAGGTCATGGCCGTGACATAGAGTCACGCCCGTGACCTGGGGCGTGTAGGCTGGAAATGATGTGACGGCGTGTTCTGGAAGCTAGAAGATGGCTGGGTTGAGTCATGGCCGTGACTTGATGTCACGCCCTTGGTCATGGCCGTGACAAAGGGCGTGTAATACTAAATTGGGCTGGCGGCATGATCTGGCAGATGTAAGATGGCTGGGTTGAGTCATGGCCGTGACTTGAAGTCACGCCCTTGGTCATGGCCGTGACCGAGGGCGTGTACTGAAGAATTTTGCAGACTTGTTCCATTCTTTCCCCTGAACATGGCTGTGAGCTTGAATTTGCTATTAGCAGCCCCAGATTACCTGAAAACACAAAATAAAGCGAATTAGATATATATTAAACTAAATTATATAAAAACTAATTAATTACTACTAAAATACTATATAAAAATAACTATAAATAATGCACTATCAAATACCCCCACACTTAAGCTTTTGCTATTCCAGAGCAAAAACTAATTTATAAGTACGAGAAGAATTTATAGGACATTTCCAAAAAGATTTACTTCTAATTATGTACTCCAAATCTTATAAAACTCATGTCAAAATAAGTTAAGAAATTAAAATTCAGATTTATAAGAAATAATTTATAATTCATAAATTGAGATGAGTAGAATAAATATTAGTTTCAAAATTCTCTAACTAAATCTTCATAAACAAAATTGCATTGAATTAAGTAAAATAACCAAGATTAAAATTATAGAAACTTTAAACATCATTAGAAACTTTTAGAAAACTATAAAATATTAACTATGCTCTCTCAAAAATATCTTAGGATAAGCAAATAAACTTGGCTAATTGGGGTAAAGTTGGCATTGAAGAAGTTACTTTGCATATAAGAAATGATGAATTTTATCCTCTCATTTCCATCTTTTTTTAATTTCTTTTTTTTATATCCCAAATGTATATGTTTAGGAGTGATGAATTTTATCCTCTCAACTCCATGCCATATAATCTTTTACTAATTTGGGTGCATATGTTTAGGAATGATGAATTTTATCCTCTCATTTCCATGACATATGATCTTTTCAAATATTTTTTTATATGCCAAATAAAAGGGTTAAACAAAAAGGTAGGGGAAGGGCTAGGGTTTAAAGGCTACAAAAATTCCAAAGAAATATTTTAAGAGCATAGAAAATAAATTGAGCAATCTATAAGAAACTATGAGTTCAAGTTAATATAAGTAAAATCTAAAGATATTTAACACAATTACTACAAAATTGAATTATGATATTTTAAAGAGAGAAAGTAAAACTAAGAAATATTCTAAACAAATCAAAATAATGAAAAACTCATTAAATCAAATTCATCTAAAAATTAAATCTAACATATTTTTGAAGAGAAATATATGATTTAAAAATTCATAAAAAGAAAACTCTTAAAAAAAACCTATAAAGACAACTCATAATTAAAATTAATTTTGCATAAATAAAGTTTGGAGAATTTTAATATTACAAAATTTATCTTATTGGAAAAATAGTTTTTTTTATAAGTTTTTTAAACATTTTAAAATAAACAAATTTTTTGTATTTTCATATTTTTAAATCAAAATTGCAACAGAAAACAAAGAAACAATTTTTTTATGATTTTTAACATGTTTTCAATTTTTTTTTTATTTTTTTATAAAAATAAACATTAGAGAACACCCCCCCATACTTAAAGATAAACATTGTCTCCAATGTTTATAAATAAGAATGAAAAGGCCAAACAGGAAAAGAAAATGCATAAAATAAAGAAAAATAGCAAAAATATAAAGATAAGCAAGGGGTGCCTCCCAAGAGCGCTTTGTTTAACGTCTTTTAGCTAGACGTTAAGGGTTAGCTAAAAGGATATTCAAATTGAAAATGCACAGGCAACTCCCTTAATTCATGCTGAGGTGAAAATGCCGAAAACTGTTGCCCGACGACTCCTCCGCTATAATCCTGATTCTTTTGTTTTCCGTTAGCGCGAAATTGTGAATCCAAATTACCTATACATACCTTAGGTAATTTGGATTGCTGGAGATGAGCGGCAAATGGATCGGTGAAGACGTTTGGTTGCACCGGCTCATACTCTACATGAAAATCGTTAGAAGAAAAAGAATCAAAATTAAGCGAGTCAGAAAATATTTCACAAGGAGGAGTTTCTTGTGAAAACACATGATTAAGCTCCGGTTGTTCATTTTCAAAATAAAATTCGTATCCAAAAATTTATTTGAAATTCCAAGTGGACTAAATTCATGGGACACAATATTTTCATGAATTTCACTTTCAAAGTGAATAATTGGCGAGAGAGAAAATTCATGAAAAATAGGAGGAGATTCGGGCGGAGGAGGTGAAGAAACATGTTCTTCATCAATTTCGTCCGGTGTCTCCATGGCTCTTTTAAATTCATGGTAAAGAAGTTCTTCTTGAGCTTGGGTATAAATATTTAAATTTTGATAAATAGAATCTGGAGAATACCCAAGAGTAGAAGAAAAAGAATTTTGTGGGGTAAAAGAGGAGGAATGAAAATCTTGATTGACTGAATTTCCTTCATCGCACCGAAAACTATCCGGGTGATCTTGCCACCATGAATAATTAATATCGGAGCAAGAAGAAATATTATTAGAATCGGAAAAATCATTTGCATGAAAACTAGATGAATTATTTTCATCAAAGTTTGAATAATTATTTTCATAAATAAACTCAAAATTATTTCCATAAGAAAAATTTTGAGAGTAAAAATTAATATAACAATCCTCACTTCGATGCGGTGCTCCACAAAAATTACAATTAACTTGGCGCTTCCGTGCGGCTTCCAAAAGATTGACTTTATTTTGAAGCTCGGCAACTTTGGCGGCCAATTGAGATAACATTTTTGAAGAAAGAAAATTGAACAATCGTCACTTAATAGAATGAAATTTGAAAATAAATCAAAAAGAGAAATGGGGGTGGAGAAAGAGAATGATAAAAGTAATAAAATTCACGCTTTCAAAATATCAACAAAAATATTCCCCGGCAACGGCGCCAAAAACTTGATACGTAAAACTTAGGATATAAAATTTTCTCCAAATTCTACGAACTATAGGCAAGAGCACCTATCATTCATAGTATAGGATATTTAGAAATAAATATCAAGTGTCGTATTCCACGGGGTTGTTGATTACTTCTACTCACGCAAATTAATATTATTTTATCTAGATTTAAGAAGATTTTTAGAATAATAAAAGAGAAAAGAAAAAAAGAGCATTTGATCGGAAATCCTTCTTGAGTTAAATAAATTGTAAAATCTAAATTCATAACCAAAAGCGATAGAATAATTCGACCGTGGAGGTTCCCAAAATATGGTAGAGCCTCTCTCGAGAGAACTACCACCTAACCTTAGGTTGATCGATTAAGACCCCTCGGCGAGTCGAAACCCCTAAGCTTGCTTTATGCGGTGAGCCCCACTATTGGATTTGACTCCAATCCGAAAGATTTGTGTCACCCTCTCTCGAGGAATGCATGCAACTCTTTCCACTAATGAATGATCTACACAAATTCATGGATCTCTCGATCACTAGAAAATGGATCAAGAATTGATATTCATATACCGGCAATATGAGATCAATCGAGAAAAATCAAAAGTGGATCGTAATAATTCTTAAACTAAAGCTACGACAATGAGAGATTACAAAATAAGAAAAGCTTAAGAATTCATCCGATCAAATGCTATAAATTCAGCTAAACATATTTGAAAAGAGAAACATTTTTATAACTAAGTAAAGAGAATTACAATTGCAGGAATTGGAAATCTAAACTATGAATTGAAATTTGCAAGACATAAAGTAAATCTGCATAAAGAAAATACAATAAGAAAATGCTGAAAAACTAATCTAAAAATGACCCAATCTAAGCTAGGATCGGATCCCCATCACTTTGGCAGCAGCTGGCTTTTATAGGCAGAAAATTGGTGAGGCACGCCCTTGGTCACGCCCGTGACCAAGGGCGTGTAAGCTGCGTAATTGCGTCTTGAAAGCCCGGGAACGTTGGGGAAGAAAAACCGCCAAAATTAATCATCTCGACGGGTCACGGCCTCGGTCACCCCCATGACCTAGGGCGTGACTTGACCGAATCTGGAAACGGCGGGAAACGGCGCGATCTGGAGTTATTCTGGCAGTTGCGGGAAGGGTCACCCCCTAGGTCATGGCCGTGACATGGAGTCACGCCCGTGACATAGGGCGTGACTTGACCAAATCTTGAAACAGCGCGATCTGGAGTTATTCTGGCATTTGCGGGAAGGGTCACCCCCTAGGTCATGGCCGTGACATAGAGTCACGCCCGTGACCTGGGGCGTGTAGGCTGGAAATGATGTGACGGCGTGTTCTGGAAGCTAGAAGATGGCTGGGTTGAGTCATGGCCGTGACTTGATGTCACGCCCTTGGTCATGGCCGTGACAAAGGGCGTGTAATACTAAATTGGGCTGGCGGCATGATCTGGCAGATGTAAGATGGCTGGGTTGAGTCATGGCCGTGACTTGAAGTCACGCCCTTGGTCATGGCCGTGACCGAGGGCGTGTACTGAAGAATTTTGCAGACTTGTTCCATTCTTTCCCCTGAACATGGCTGTGAGCTTGAATTTGCTATTAGCAGCCCCAGATTACCTGAAAACACAAAATAAAGCGAATTAGATATATATTAAACTAAAATTATATAAAAACTAATTAATTACTACTAAAATACTATATAAAAATAACTATAAATAATGCACTATCAAATACCCCCACACTTAAGCTTTTGCTATTCCAGAGCAAAAACTAATTTATAAGTACGAGAAGAATTTATAGGACATTTCCAAAAAGATTTACTTCTAATTATGTACTCCAAATCTTATAAAACTCATGTCAAAATAAGTTAAGAAATTAAAATTCAGATTTATAAGAAATAATTTATAATTCATAAATTGAGATGAGTAGAATAAATATTAGTTTCAAAATTCTCTAACTAAATCTTCATAAACAAAATTGCATTGAATTAAGTAAAATAACCAAGATTAAAATTATAGAAACTTTAAACATCATTAGAAACTTTTAGAAAACTATAAAATATTAACTATGCTCTCTCAAAAATATCTTAGGATAAGCAAATAAACTTGGCTAATTGGGGTAAAGTTGGCATTGAAGAAGTTACTTTGCATATAAGAAATGATGAATTTTATCCTCTCATTTCCATCTTTTTTAATTTCTTTTTTTTATATCCCAAATGTATATGTTAGGAGTGATGAATTTTATCCTCTCAACTCCATGCCATATAATCTTTTACTAATTTGGGTGCATATGTTTAGGAATGATGAATTTTATCCTCTCATTTCCATGACATATGATCTTTTCAAATATTTTTTTATATGCCAAATAAAAGGGTTAAACAAAAAGGTAGGGGAAGGGCTAGGGTTTAAAGGCTACAAAAATTCCAAAGAAATATTTTAAGAGCATAGAAAATAAATTGAGCAATCTATAAGAAACTATGAGTTCAAGTTAATATAAGTAAATCTAAAGATATTTAACACAATTACTACAAAATTGAATTATGATATTTTAAAGAGAGAAAGTAAAACTAAGAAATATTCTAAACAAATCAAAATAATGAAAAACTCATTAAATCAAATTCATCTAAAAATTAAATCTAACATATTTTGAAGAGAAATATATGATTTAAAAAATTCATAAAAAGAAAACTCTTAAAAAAAACCTATAAAGACAACTCATAATTAAAATTAATTTTGCATAAATAAAGTTTGGAGAATTTTAATATTACAAAATTTATCTTATTGGAAAAATAGTTTTTTTTATAAGTTTTTTAAACATTTTAAAATAAAACAAATTTTTTTGTATTTTTCATATTTTTAAATCAAAATTGCAACAGAAAACAAAGAAACAATTTTTTTATGATTTTTAACATGTTTTCAATTTTTTTTTATTTTTTATAAAAATAAACATTAGAGAACACCCCCCCATACTTAAAGATAAACATTGTCTCCAATGTTTATAAATAAGAATGAAAAGGCCAAACAGGAAAAGAAAATGCATAAAATAAAAGAAAAATAGCAAAAATATAAAGATAAGCAAGGGGTGCCTCCCAAGAGCGCTTTGTTTAACGTCTTTTAGCTAGACGTTAAGGGTTAGCTAAAAGGATATTCAAATTGAAAATGCACAGGCAACTCCCTTAATTCATGCTGAGGTGAAAATGCCGAAAACTGTTGCCCGACGACTCCTCCGCTATAATCCTGATTCTTTTGTTTTCCGTTAGCGCGAAATTGTGAATCCAAATTACCTATACATACCTTAGGTAATTTGGATTGCTGGAGATGAGCGGCAAATGGATCGGTGAAGACGTTTGGTTGCACCGGCTCATACTCTACATGAAAATCGTTAGAAGAAAAAGAATCAAAATTAAGCGAGTCAGAAAATATTTCACAAGGAGGAGTTTCTTGTGAAAACACATGATTAAGCTCCGGTTGTTCATTTTCAAAAATAAAATTCGTATCCAAAAATTTATTTGAAATTCCAAGTGGACTAAATTCATGGGACACAATATTTTCATGAATTTCACTTTCAAAGTGAATAATTGGCGAGAGAGAAAATTCATGAAAAATAGGAGGAGATTCGGGCGGAGGAGGTGAAGAAACATGTTCTTCATCAATTTCGTCCGGTGTCTCCATGGCTCTTTTAAATTCATGGTAAAGAAGTTCTTCTTGAGCTTGGGTATAAATATTTAAATTTTGATAAATAGAATCTGGAGAATACCCAAGAGTAGAAGAAAAAGAATTTTGTGGGGTAAAAGAGGAGGAATGAAAATCTTGATTGACTGAATTTCCTTCATCGCACCGAAAACTATCCGGGTGATCTTGCCACCATGAATAATTAATATCGGAGCAAGAAGAAATATTATTAGAATCGGAAAAATCATTTGCATGAAAACTAGATGAATTATTTTCATCAAAGTTTGAATAATTATTTTCATAAATAAACTCAAAATTATTTCCATAAGAAAAATTTTGAGAGTAAAAATTAATATAACAATCCTCACTTCGATGCGGTGCTCCACAAAAATTACAATTAACTTGGCGCTTCCGTGCGGCTTCCAAAAGATTGACTTTATTTTGAAGCTCGGCAACTTTGGCGGCCAATTGAGATAACATTTTTGAAGAAAGAAAATTGAACAATCGTCACTTAATAGAATGAAATTTGAAAATAATCAAAAAGAGAAATGGGGGTGGAGAAAGAGAATGATAAAAGTAATAAAATTCACGCTTTCAAAATATCAACAAAAATATTCCCCGGCAACGGCGCCAAAACTTGATACGTAAAACTTAGGATATAAAATTTCTCCAAATTCTACGAACTATAGGCAAGAGCACCTATCATTCATAGTATAGGATATTTAGAAATAAATATCAAGTGTCGTATTCCACGGGGTTGTTGATTACTTCTACTCACGCAAATTAATATTATTTTATCTAGATTTAAGAAGATTTTTAGAATAATAAAAGAGAAAAGAAAAAAAGAGCATTTGATCGGAAATCCTTCTTGAGTTAAATAAATTGTAAAATCTAAATTCATAACCAAAAGCGATAGAATAATTCGACCGTGGAGGTTCCCAAAATATGGTAGAGCCTCTCTCGAGAGAACTACCACCTAACCTTAGGTTGATCGATTAAGACCCCTCGGCGAGTCGAAACCCCTAAGCTTGCTTTATGCGGTGAGCCCCACTATTGGATTTGACTCCAATCCGAAAGATTTGTGTCACCCTCTCTCGAGGAATGCATGCAACTCTTTCCACTAATGAATGATCTACACAAATTCATGGATCTCTCGATCACTAGAAAATGATCAAGAATTGATATTCATATACCGGCAATATGAGATCAATCGAGAAAAATCAAAAGTGGATCGTAATAATTCTTAAACTAAAGCTACGACAATGAGAGATTACAAAATAAGAAAAGCTTAAGAATTCATCCGATCAAATGCTATAAATTCAGCTAAACATATTTGAAAAGAGAAACATTTTTATAACTAAGTAAAGAGAATTACAATTGCAGGAATTGGAAATCTAAACTATGAATTGAAATTTGCAAGACATAAAGTAAATCTGCATAAAGAAAATACAATAAGAAAATGCTGAAAAAACTAATCTAAAAATGACCCAATCTAAGCTAGGATCGGATCCCCATCACTTTGGCAGCAGCTGGCTTTTATAGGCAGAAAATTGGTGAGGCACGCCCTTGGTCACGCCCGTGACCAAGGGCGTGTAAGCTGCGTAATTGCGTCTTGAAAGCCCGGGAACGTTGGGGAAGAAAAACCGCCAAAATTAATCATCTCGACGGGTCACGGCCTCGGTCACCCCCATGACCTAGGGCGTGACTTGACCGAATCTGGAAACGGCGGGAAACGGCGCGATCTGGAGTTATTCTGGCAGTTGCGGGAAGGGTCACCCCCTAGGTCATGGCCGTGACATGGAGTCACGCCCGTGACATAGGGCGTGACTTGACCAAATCTTGAAACAGCGCGATCTGGAGTTATTCTGGCATTTGCGGGAAGGGTCACCCCCTAGGTCATGGCCGTGACATAGAGTCACGCCCGTGACCTGGGGCGTGTAGGCTGGAAATGATGTGACGGCGTGTTCTGGAAGCTAGAAGATGGCTGGGTTGAGTCATGGCCGTGACTTGATGTCACGCCCTTGGTCATGGCCGTGACAAAGGGCGTGTAATACTAAATTGGGCTGGCGGCATGATCTGGCAGATGTAAGATGGCTGGGTTGAGTCATGGCCGTGACTTGAAGTCACGCCCTTGGTCATGGCCGTGACCGAGGGCGTGTACTGAAGAATTTTGCAGACTTGTTCCATTCTTTCCCCTGAACATGGCTGTGAGCTTGAATTTGCTATTAGCAGCCCCAGATTACCTGAAAACACAAAATAAAGCGAATTAGATATATATTAAACTAAAATTATATAAAAACTAATTAATTACTACTAAAATACTATATAAAAAATAACTATAAATAATGCACTATCAAATACCCCCACACTTAAGCTTTTGCTATTCCAGAGCAAAAACTAATTTATAAGTACGAGAAGAATTTATAGGACATTTCCAAAAAGATTTACTTCTAATTATGTACTCCAAATCTTATAAAACTCATGTCAAAATAAGTTAAGAAATTAAAATTCAGATTTATAAGAAATAATTTATAATTCATAAATTGAGATGAGTAGAATAAATATTAGTTTCAAAATTCTCTAACTAAATCTTCATAAACAAAATTGCATTGAATTAAGTAAAATAACCAAGATTAAAATTATAGAAACTTTAAACATCATTAGAAACTTTTAGAAAACTATAAAATATTAACTATGCTCTCTCAAAAATATCTTAGGATAAGCAAATAAACTTGGCTAATTGGGGTAAAGTTGGCATTGAAGAAGTTACTTTGCATATAAGAAATGATGAATTTTATCCTCTCATTTCCATCTTTTTTTAATTTCTTTTTTTATATCCCAAATGTATATGTTTAGGAGTGATGAATTTTATCCTCTCAACTCCATGCCATATAATCTTTTACTAATTTGGGTGCATATGTTTAGGAATGATGAATTTTATCCTCTCATTTCCATGACATATGATCTTTTCAAATATTTTTTTATATGCCAAATAAAAGGGTTAAACAAAAAGGTAGGGGAAGGGCTAGGGTTTAAAGGCTACAAAAATTCCAAAGAAATATTTTAAGAGCATAGAAAATAAATTGAGCAATCTATAAGAAACTATGAGTTCAAGTTAATATAAGTAAAATCTAAAGATATTTAACACAATTACTACAAAATTGAATTATGATATTTTAAAGAGAGAAGTAAAACTAAGAAATATTCTAAACAAATCAAAATAATGAAAAACTCATTAAATCAAATTCATCTAAAAATTAAATCTAACATATTTTGAAGAGAAATATATGATTTAAAAAATTCATAAAAAGAAAACTCTTAAAAAAAAACCTATAAAGACAACTCATAATTAAAATTAATTTTGCATAAATAAAGTTTGGAGAATTTTAATATTACAAAATTTATCTTATTGGAAAAATAGTTTTTTTTATAAGTTTTTAAACATTTTAAAATAAAACAAATTTTTTTGTATTTTTCATATTTTTAAATCAAAATTGCAACAGAAAACAAAGAAACAATTTTTTTATGATTTTTAACATGTTTTCAATTTTTTTTTATTTTTTATAAAAATAAACATTAGAGAACACCCCCCCATACTTAAAGATAAACATTGTCTCCAATGTTTATAAATAAGAATGAAAAGGCCAAACAGGAAAAGAAAATGCATAAAATAAAAGAAAAATAGCAAAAATATAAAGATAAGCAAGGGGTGCCTCCCAAGAGCGCTTTGTTTAACGTCTTTTAGCTAGACGTTAAGGGTTAGCTAAAAGGATATTCAAATTGAAAATGCACAGGCAACTCCCTTAATTCATGCTGAGGTGAAAATGCCGAAAACTGTTGCCCGACGACTCCTCCGCTATAATCCTGATTCTTTTGTTTTCCGTTAGCGCGAAATTGTGAATCCAAATTACCTATACATACCTTAGGTAATTTGGATTGCTGGAGATGAGCGGCAAATGGATCGGTGAAGACGTTTGGTTGCACCGGCTCATACTCTACATGAAAATCGTTAGAAGAAAAAGAATCAAAATTAAGCGAGTCAGAAAATATTTCACAAGGAGGAGTTTCTTGTGAAAACACATGATTAAGCTCCGGTTGTTCATTTTCAAAAATAAAATTCGTATCCAAAAATTTATTTGAAATTCCAAGTGGACTAAATTCATGGGACACAATATTTTCATGAATTTCACTTTCAAAGTGAATAATTGGCGAGAGAGAAAATTCATGAAAAATAGGAGGAGATTCGGGCGGAGGAGGTGAAGAAACATGTTCTTCATCAATTTCGTCCGGTGTCTCCATGGCTCTTTTAAATTCATGGTAAAGAAGTTCTTCTTGAGCTTGGGTATAAATATTTAAATTTTGATAAATAGAATCTGGAGAATACCCAAGAGTAGAAGAAAAAGAATTTTGTGGGGTAAAAGAGGAGGAATGAAAATCTTGATTGACTGAATTTCCTTCATCGCACCGAAAACTATCCGGGTGATCTTGCCACCATGAATAATTAATATCGGAGCAAGAAGAAATATTATTAGAATCGGAAAAAATCATTTGCATGAAAACTAGATGAATTATTTTCATCAAAGTTTGAATAATTATTTTCATAAATAAACTCAAAATTATTTCCATAAGAAAAATTTTGAGAGTAAAAATTAATATAACAATCCTCACTTCGATGCGGTGCTCCACAAAAATTACAATTAACTTGGCGCTTCCGTGCGGCTTCCAAAAGATTGACTTTATTTTGAAGCTCGGCAACTTTGGCGGCCAATTGAGATAACATTTTTGAAGAAAGAAATTGAACAATCGTCACTTAATAGAATGAAATTTGAAAATAAATCAAAAAGAGAAATGGGGGTGGAGAAAGAGAATGATAAAAGTAATAAAATTCACGCTTTCAAAATATCAACAAAATATTCCCCGGCAACGGCGCCAAAAACTTGATACGTAAAACTTAGGATATAAAATTTCTCCAAATTCTACGAACTATAGGCAAGAGCACCTATCATTCATAGTATAGGATATTTAGAAATAAATATCAAGTGTCGTATTCCACGGGGTTGTTGATTACTTCTACTCACGCAAATTAATATTATTTTATCTAGATTTAAGAAGATTTTTAGAATAATAAAAGAGAAAAGAAAAAAAGAGCATTGATCGGAAATCCTTCTTGAGTTAAATAAATTGTAAAATCTAAATTCATAACCAAAAGCGATAGAATAATTCGACCGTGGAGGTTCCCAAAATATGGTAGAGCCTCTCTCGAGAGAACTACCACCTAACCTTAGGTTGATCGATTAAGACCCCTCGGCGAGTCGAAACCCCTAAGCTTGCTTTATGCGGTGAGCCCCACTATTGGATTTGACTCCAATCCGAAAGATTTGTGTCACCCTCTCTCGAGGAATGCATGCAACTCTTTCCACTAATGAATGATCTACACAAATTCATGGATCTCTCGATCACTAGAAAATGGATCAAGAATTGATATTCATATACCGGCAATATGAGATCAATCGAGAAAAATCAAAAGTGGATCGTAATAATTCTTAAACTAAAGCTACGACAATGAGAGATTACAAAATAAGAAAAGCTTAAGAATTCATCCGATCAAATGCTATAAATTCAGCTAAACATATTTGAAAAGAGAAACATTTTTATAACTAAGTAAAGAGAATTACAATTGCAGGAATTGGAAATCTAAACTATGAATTGAAATTTGCAAGACATAAAGTAAATCTGCATAAAGAAAATACAATAAGAAAATGCTGAAAAACTAATCTAAAAATGACCCAATCTAAGCTAGGATCGGATCCCCATCACTTTGGCAGCAGCTGGCTTTTATAGGCAGAAAATTGGTGAGGCACGCCCTTGGTCACGCCCGTGACCAAGGGCGTGTAAGCTGCGTAATTGCGTCTTGAAAGCCCGGGAACGTTGGGGAAGAAAAACCGCCAAAATTAATCATCTCGACGGGTCACGGCCTCGGTCACCCCCATGACCTAGGGCGTGACTTGACCGAATCTGGAAACGGCGGGAAACGGCGCGATCTGGAGTTATTCTGGCAGTTGCGGGAAGGGTCACCCCCTAGGTCATGGCCGTGACATGGAGTCACGCCCGTGACATAGGGCGTGACTTGACCAAATCTTGAAACAGCGCGATCTGGAGTTATTCTGGCATTTGCGGGAAGGGTCACCCCCTAGGTCATGGCCGTGACATAGAGTCACGCCCGTGACCTGGGGCGTGTAGGCTGGAAATGATGTGACGGCGTGTTCTGGAAGCTAGAAGATGGCTGGGTTGAGTCATGGCCGTGACTTGATGTCACGCCCTTGGTCATGGCCGTGACAGAGGGCGTGTAATACTAAATTGGGCTGGCGGCATGATCTGGCAGATGTAAGATGGCTGGGTTGAGTCATGGCCGTGACTTGAAGTCACGCCCTTGGTCATGGCCGTGACCGAGGGCGTGTACTGAAGAATTTTGCAGACTTGTTCCATTCTTTCCCCTGAACATGGCTGTGAGCTTGAATTTGCTATTAGCAGCCCCAGATTACCTGAAAACACAAAATAAAGCGAATTAGATATATATTAAACTAAAATTATATAAAAACTAATTAATTACTACTAAAATACTATATAAAAATAACTATAAATAATGCACTATCAAATACCCCCACACTTAAGCTTTTGCTATTCCAGAGCAAAAACTAATTTATAAGTACGAGAAGAATTTATAGGACATTTCCAAAAAGATTTACTTCTAATTATGTACTCCAAATCTTATAAAACTCATGTCAAAATAAGTTAAGAAATTAAAATTCAGATTTATAAGAAATAATTTATAATTCATAAATTGAGATGAGTAGAATAAATATTAGTTTCAAAATTCTCTAACTAAATCTTCATAAACAAAATTGCATTGAATTAAGTAAAATAACCAAGATTAAAATTATAGAAACTTTAAACATCATTAGAAACTTTTAGAAAACTATAAAATATTAACTATGCTCTCTCAAAAATATCTTAGGATAAGCAAATAAACTTGGCTAATTGGGGTAAAGTTGGCATTGAAGAAGTTACTTTGCATATAAGAAATGATGAATTTTATCCTCTCATTTCCATCTTTTTTTAATTTCTTTTTTTTATATCCCAAATGTATATGTTTAGGAGTGATGAATTTTATCCTCTCAACTCCATGCCATATAATCTTTTACTAATTTGGGTGCATATGTTTAGGAATGATGAATTTTATCCTCTCATTTCCATGACATATGATCTTTTCAAATATTTTTTTATATGCCAAATAAAAGGGTTAAACAAAAAGGTAGGGGAAGGGCTAGGGTTTAAAGGCTACAAAAATTCCAAAGAAATATTTTAAGAGCATAGAAAATAAATTGAGCAATCTATAAGAAACTATGAGTTCAAGTTAATATAAGTAAAATCTAAAGATATTTAACACAATTACTACAAAATTGAATTATGATATTTTAAAGAGAGAAAGTAAAACTAAGAAATATTCTAAACAAATCAAAATAATGAAAAACTCATTAATCAAATTCATCTAAAAATTAAATCTAACATATTTTGAAGAGAAATATATGATTTAAAAATTCATAAAAAGAAAACTCTTAAAAAAAACCTATAAAGACAACTCATAATTAAAATTAATTTTGCATAAATAAAGTTTGGAGAATTTTAATATTACAAAATTTATCTTATTGGAAAAATAGTTTTTTTTATAAGTTTTTTAAACATTTTAAAATAAAACAAATTTTTTTGTATTTTTCATATTTTTAAATCAAAATTGCAACAGAAAACAAAGAAACAATTTTTTTATGATTTTTAACATGTTTTCAATTTTTTTTATTTTTTTATAAAAATAAACATTAGAGAACACCCCCCCATACTTAAAGATAAACATTGTCTCCAATGTTTATAAATAAGAATGAAAAGGCCAAACAGGAAAAGAAAATGCATAAAATAAAAGAAAAATAGCAAAAATATAAAGATAAGCAAGGGGTGCCTCCCAAGAGCGCTTTGTTTAACGTCTTTTAGCTAGACGTTAAGGGTTAGCTAAAAGGATATTCAAATTGAAAATGCACAGGCAACTCCCTTAATTCATGCTGAGGTGAAAATGCCGAAAACTGTTGCCCGACGACTCCTCCGCTATAATCCTGATTCTTTTGTTTTCCGTTAGCGCGAAATTGTGAATCCAAATTACCTATACATACCTTAGGTAATTTGGATTGCTGGAGATGAGCGGCAAATGGATCGGTGAAGACGTTTGGTTGCACCGGCTCATACTCTACATGAAAATCGTTAGAAGAAAAAGAATCAAAATTAAGCGAGTCAGAAAATATTTCACAAGGAGGAGTTTCTTGTGAAAACACATGATTAAGCTCCGGTTGTTCATTTTCAAAAATAAAATTCGTATCCAAAAATTTATTTGAAATTCCAAGTGGACTAAATTCATGGGACACAATATTTTCATGAATTTCACTTTCAAAGTGAATAATTGGCGAGAGAGAAAATTCATGAAAAATAGGAGGAGATTCGGGCGGAGGAGGTGAAGAAACATGTTCTTCATCAATTTCGTCCGGTGTCTCCATGGCTCTTTTAAATTCATGGTAAAGAAGTTCTTCTTGAGCTTGGGTATAAATATTTAAATTTTGATAAATAGAATCTGGAGAATACCCAAGAGTAGAAGAAAAAGAATTTTGTGGGGTAAAAGAGGAGGAATGAAAATCTTGATTGACTGAATTTCCTTCATCGCACCGAAAACTATCCGGGTGATCTTGCCACCATGAATAATTAATATCGGAGCAAGAAGAAATATTATTAGAATCGGAAAAATCATTTGCATGAAAACTAGATGAATTATTTTCATCAAAGTTTGAATAATTATTTTCATAAATAAACTCAAAATTATTTCCATAAGAAAAATTTTGAGAGTAAAAATTAATATAACAATCCTCACTTCGATGCGGTGCTCCACAAAAATTACAATTAACTTGGCGCTTCCGTGCGGCTTCCAAAAGATTGACTTTATTTTGAAGCTCGGCAACTTTGGCGGCCAATTGAGATAACATTTTTGAAGAAAGAAAATTGAACAATCGTCACTTAATAGAATGAAATTTGAAAATAAATCAAAAAGAGAAATGGGGGTGGAGAAAGAGAATGATAAAAGTAATAAAATTCACGCTTTCAAAATATCAACAAAAATATTCCCCGGCAACGGCGCCAAAAACTTGATACGTAAAACTTAGGATATAAAATTTCTCCAAATTCTACGAACTATAGGCAAGAGCACCTATCATTCATAGTATAGGATATTTAGAAATAAATATCAAGTGTCGTATTCCACGGGGTTGTTGATTACTTCTACTCACGCAAATTAATATTATTTTATCTAGATTTAAGAAGATTTTTAGAATAATAAAAGAGAAAAGAAAAAAAGAGCATTTGATCGGAAATCCTTCTTGAGTTAAATAAATTGTAAAATCTAAATTCATAACCAAAAGCGATAGAATAATTCGACCGTGGAGGTTCCCAAAATATGGTAGAGCCTCTCTCGAGAGAACTACCACCTAACCTTAGGTTGATCGATTAAGACCCCTCGGCGAGTCGAAACCCCTAAGCTTGCTTTATGCGGTGAGCCCCACTATTGGATTTGACTCCAATCCGAAAGATTTGTGTCACCCTCTCTCGAGGAATGCATGCAACTCTTTCCACTAATGAATGATCTACACAAATTCATGGATCTCTCGATCACTAGAAAATGGATCAAGAATTGATATTCATATACCGGCAATATGAGATCAATCGAGAAAAATCAAAAGTGGATCGTAATAATTCTTAAACTAAAGCTACGACAATGAGAGATTACAAAATAAGAAAAGCTTAAGAATTCATCCGATCAAATGCTATAAATTCAGCTAAACATATTTGAAAAGAGAAACATTTTTATAACTAAGTAAAGAGAATTACAATTGCAGGAATTGGAAATCTAAACTATGAATTGAAATTTGCAAGACATAAAGTAAATCTGCATAAAGAAAATACAATAAGAAAATGCTGAAAAACTAATCTAAAAATGACCCAATCTAAGCTAGGATCGGATCCCCATCACTTTGGCAGCAGCTGGCTTTTATAGGCAGAAAATTGGTGAGGCACGCCCTTGGTCACGCCCGTGACCAAGGGCGTGTAAGCTGCGTAATTGCGTCTTGAAAGCCCGGGAACGTTGGGGAAGAAAAACCGCCAAAATTAATCATCTCGACGGGTCACGGCCTCGGTCACCCCCATGACCTAGGGCGTGACTTGACCGAATCTGGAAACGGCGGGAAACGGCGCGATCTGGAGTTATTCTGGCAGTTGCGGGAAGGGTCACCCCCTAGGTCATGGCCGTGACATGGAGTCACGCCCGTGACATAGGGCGTGACTTGACCAAATCTTGAAACAGCGCGATCTGGAGTTATTCTGGCATTTGCGGGAAGGGTCACCCCCTAGGTCATGGCCGTGACATAGAGTCACGCCCGTGACCTGGGGCGTGTAGGCTGGAAATGATGTGACGGCGTGTTCTGGAAGCTAGAAGATGGCTGGGTTGAGTCATGGCCGTGACTTGATGTCACGCCCTTGGTCATGGCCGTGACAGAGGGCGTGTAATACTAAATTGGGCTGGCGGCATGATCTGGCAGATGTAAGATGGCTGGGTTGAGTCATGGCCGTGACTTGAAGTCACGCCCTTGGTCATGGCCGTGACCGAGGGCGTGTACTGAAGAATTTTGCAGACTTGTTCCATTCTTTCCCCTGAACATGGCTGTGAGCTTGAATTTGCTATTAGCAGCCCCAGATTACCTGAAAACACAAAATAAAGCGAATTAGATATATATTAAACTAAAATTATATAAAAACTAATTAATTACTACTAAAATACTATATAAAAATAACTATAAATAATGCACTATCAAATACCCCCACACTTAAGCTTTTGCTATTCCAGAGCAAAAACTAATTTATAAGTACGAGAAGAATTTATAGGACATTTCCAAAAAGATTTACTTCTAATTATGTACTCCAAATCTTATAAAACTCATGTCAAAATAAGTTAAGAAATTAAAATTCAGATTTATAAGAAATAATTTATAATTCATAAATTGAGATGAGTAGAATAAATATTAGTTTCAAAATTCTCTAACTAAATCTTCATAAACAAAATTGCATTGAATTAAGTAAAATAACCAAGATTAAAATTATAGAAACTTTAAACATCATTAGAAACTTTTAGAAAACTATAAAATATTAACTATGCTCTCTCAAAAATATCTTAGGATAAGCAAATAAACTTGGCTAATTGGGGTAAAGTTGGCATTGAAGAAGTTACTTTGCATATAAGAAATGATGAATTTTATCCTCTCATTTCCATCTTTTTTTAATTTCTTTTTTTATATCCCAAATGTATATGTTTAGGAGTGATGAATTTTATCCTCTCAACTCCATGCCATATAATCTTTTACTAATTTGGGTGCATATGTTTAGGAATGATGAATTTTATCCTCTCATTTCCATGACATATGATCTTTTCAAATATTTTTTTATATGCCAAATAAAAGGGTTAAACAAAAAGGTAGGGGAAGGGCTAGGGTTTAAAGGCTACAAAAATTCCAAAGAAATATTTTAAGAGCATAGAAAATAAATTGAGCAATCTATAAGAAACTATGAGTTCAAGTTAATATAAGTAAAATCTAAAGATATTTAACACAATTACTACAAAATTGAATTATGATATTTTAAAGAGAGAAAGTAAAACTAAGAAATATTCTAAACAAATCAAAATAATGAAAAACTCATTAAATCAAATTCATCTAAAAATTAAATCTAACATATTTTGAAGAGAAATATATGATTTAAAAAATTCATAAAAGAAAACTCTTAAAAAAAACCTATAAAGACAACTCATAATTAAAATTAATTTTGCATAAATAAAGTTTGGAGAATTTTAATATTACAAAATTTATCTTATTGGAAAAATAGTTTTTTTTATAAGTTTTTTAAACATTTTAAAATAAAACAAATTTTTTTGTATTTTTCATATTTTTAAATCAAAATTGCAACAGAAAACAAAGAAACAATTTTTTTATGATTTTTAACATGTTTTCAATTTTTTTTATTTTTTTATAAAAATAAACATTAGAGAACACCCCCCCATACTTAAAGATAAACATTGTCTCCAATGTTTATAAATAAGAATGAAAAGGCCAAACAGGAAAAGAAAATGCATAAAATAAAAGAAAAATAGCAAAAATATAAAGATAAGCAAGGGGTGCCTCCCAAGAGCGCTTTGTTTAACGTCTTTTAGCTAGACGTTAAGGGTTAGCTAAAAGGATATTCAAATTGAAAATGCACAGGCAACTCCCTTAATTCATGCTGAGGTGAAAATGCCGAAAACTGTTGCCCGACGACTCCTCCGCTATAATCCTGATTCTTTTGTTTTCCGTTAGCGCGAAATTGTGAATCCAAATTACCTATACATACCTTAGGTAATTTGGATTGCTGGAGATGAGCGGCAAATGGATCGGTGAAGACGTTTGGTTGCACCGGCTCATACTCTACATGAAAATCGTTAGAAGAAAAAGAATCAAAATTAAGCGAGTCAGAAAATATTTCACAAGGAGGAGTTTCTTGTGAAAACACATGATTAAGCTCCGGTTGTTCATTTTCAAAAATAAAATTCGTATCCAAAAATTTATTTGAAATTCCAAGTGGACTAAATTCATGGGACACAATATTTTCATGAATTTCACTTTCAAAGTGAATAATTGGCGAGAGAGAAAATTCATGAAAAATAGGAGGAGATTCGGGCGGAGGAGGTGAAGAAACATGTTCTTCATCAATTTCGTCCGGTGTCTCCATGGCTCTTTTAAATTCATGGTAAAGAAGTTCTTCTTGAGCTTGGGTATAAATATTTAAATTTTGATAAATAGAATCTGGAGAATACCCAAGAGTAGAAGAAAAAGAATTTTGTGGGGTAAAAGAGGAGGAATGAAAATCTTGATTGACTGAATTTCCTTCATCGCACCGAAAACTATCCGGGTGATCTTGCCACCATGAATAATTAATATCGGAGCAAGAAGAAATATTATTAGAATCGGAAAAATCATTTGCATGAAAACTAGATGAATTATTTTCATCAAAGTTTGAATAATTATTTTCATAAATAACTCAAAATTATTTCCATAAGAAAAATTTTGAGAGTAAAAATTAATATAACAATCCTCACTTCGATGCGGTGCTCCACAAAAATTACAATTAACTTGGCGCTTCCGTGCGGCTTCCAAAAGATTGACTTTATTTTGAAGCTCGGCAACTTTGGCGGCCAATTGAGATAACATTTTTGAAGAAAGAAAATTGAACAATCGTCACTTAATAGAATGAAATTTGAAAATAAATCAAAAAGAGAAATGGGGGTGGAGAAAGAGAATGATAAAAGTAATAAAATTCACGCTTTCAAAATATCAACAAAAATATTCCCCGGCAACGGCGCCAAAAACTTGATACGTAAAACTTAGGATATAAAATTTCTCCAAATTCTACGAACTATAGGCAAGAGCACCTATCATTCATAGTATAGGATATTTAGAAATAAATATCAAGTGTCGTATTCCACGGGGTTGTTGATTACTTCTACTCACGCAAATTAATATTATTTTATCTAGATTTAAGAAGATTTTTAGAATAATAAAAGAGAAAAGAAAAAAGAGCATTTGATCGGAAATCCTTCTTGAGTTAAATAAATTGTAAAATCTAAATTCATAACCAAAAGCGATAGAATAATTCGACCGTGGAGGTTCCCAAAATATGGTAGAGCCTCTCTCGAGAGAACTACCACCTAACCTTAGGTTGATCGATTAAGACCCCTCGGCGAGTCGAAACCCCTAAGCTTGCTTTATGCGGTGAGCCCCACTATTGGATTTGACTCCAATCCGAAAGATTTGTGTCACCCTCTCTCGAGGAATGCATGCAACTCTTTCCACTAATGAATGATCTACACAAATTCATGGATCTCTCGATCACTAGAAAATGGATCAAGAATTGATATTCATATACCGGCAATATGAGATCAATCGAGAAAAATCAAAAGTGGATCGTAATAATTCTTAAACTAAAGCTACGACAATGAGAGATTACAAAATAAGAAAAGCTTAAGAATTCATCCGATCAAATGCTATAAATTCAGCTAAACATATTTGAAAAGAGAAACATTTTTATAACTAAGTAAAGAGAATTACAATTGCAGGAATTGGAAATCTAAACTATGAATTGAAATTTGCAAGACATAAAGTAAATCTGCATAAAGAAAATACAATAAGAAAATGCTGAAAAACTAATCTAAAAATGACCCAATCTAAGCTAGGATCGGATCCCCATCACTTTGGCAGCAGCTGGCTTTTATAGGCAGAAAATTGGTGAGGCACGCCCTTGGTCACGCCCGTGACCAAGGGCGTGTAAGCTGCGTAATTGCGTCTTGAAAGCCCGGGAACGTTGGGGAAGAAAAACCGCCAAAATTAATCATCTCGACGGGTCACGGCCTCGGTCACCCCCATGACCTAGGGCGTGACTTGACCGAATCTGGAAACGGCGGGAAACGGCGCGATCTGGAGTTATTCTGGCAGTTGCGGGAAGGGTCACCCCCTAGGTCATGGCCGTGACATGGAGTCACGCCCGTGACATAGGGCGTGACTTGACCAAATCTTGAAACAGCGCGATCTGGAGTTATTCTGGCATTTGCGGGAAGGGTCACCCCCTAGGTCATGGCCGTGACATAGAGTCACGCCCGTGACCTGGGGCGTGTAGGCTGGAAATGATGTGACGGCGTGTTCTGGAAGCTAGAAGATGGCTGGGTTGAGTCATGGCCGTGACTTGATGTCACGCCCTTGGTCATGGCCGTGACAGAGGGCGTGTAATACTAAATTGGGCTGGCGGCATGATCTGGCAGATGTAAGATGGCTGGGTTGAGTCATGGCCGTGACTTGAAGTCACGCCCTTGGTCATGGCCGTGACCGAGGGCGTGTACTGAAGAATTTTGCAGACTTGTTCCATTCTTTCCCCTGAACATGGCTGTGAGCTTGAATTTGCTATTAGCAGCCCCAGATTACCTGAAAACACAAAATAAAGCGAATTAGATATATATTAAACTAAAATTATATAAAAACTAATTAATTACTACTAAAATACTATATAAAAATAACTATAAATAATGCACTATCAAATACCCCCACACTTAAGCTTTTGCTATTCCAGAGCAAAAACTAATTTATAAGTACGAGAAGAATTTATAGGACATTTCCAAAAAGATTTACTTCTAATTATGTACTCCAAATCTTATAAAACTCATGTCAAAATAAGTTAAGAAATTAAAATTCAGATTTATAAGAAATAATTTATAATTCATAAATTGAGATGAGTAGAATAAATATTAGTTTCAAAATTCTCTAACTAAATCTTCATAAACAAAATTGCATTGAATTAAGTAAAATAACCAAGATTAAAATTATAGAAACTTTAAACATCATTAGAAACTTTTAGAAAACTATAAAATATTAACTATGCTCTCTCAAAAATATCTTAGGATAAGCAAATAAACTTGGCTAATTGGGGTAAAGTTGGCATTGAAGAAGTTACTTTGCATATAAGAAATGATGAATTTTATCCTCTCATTTCCATCTTTTTTTAATTTCTTTTTTTATATCCCAAATGTATATGTTTAGGAGTGATGAATTTTATCCTCTCAACTCCATGCCATATAATCTTTTACTAATTTGGGTGCATATGTTTAGGAATGATGAATTTTATCCTCTCATTTCCATGACATATGATCTTTTCAAATATTTTTTTATATGCCAAATAAAAGGGTTAAACAAAAAGGTAGGGGAAGGGCTAGGGTTTAAAGGCTACAAAAATTCCAAAGAAATATTTTAAGAGCATAGAAAATAAATTGAGCAATCTATAAGAAACTATGAGTTCAAGTTAATATAAGTAAAATCTAAAGATATTTAACACAATTACTACAAAATTGAATTATGATATTTTAAAGAGAGAAAGTAAAACTAAGAAATATTCTAAACAAATCAAAATAATGAAAAACTCATTAAATCAAATTCATCTAAAAATTAAATCTAACATATTTTGAAGAGAAATATATGATTTAAAAAATTCATAAAAAGAAAACTCTTAAAAAAAACCTATAAAGACAACTCATAATTAAAATTAATTTTGCATAAATAAAGTTTGGAGAATTTTAATATTACAAAATTTATCTTATTGGAAAAATAGTTTTTTTATAAGTTTTTTAAACATTTTAAAATAAAACAAATTTTTTTGTATTTTTCATATTTTTAAATCAAAATTGCAACAGAAAACAAAGAAACAATTTTTTTATGATTTTTAACATGTTTTCAATTTTTTTTTATTTTTTTATAAAAATAAACATTAGAGAACACCCCCCCATACTTAAAGATAAACATTGTCTCCAATGTTTATAAATAAGAATGAAAAGGCCAAACAGGAAAAGAAAATGCATAAAATAAAAGAAAAATAGCAAAAATATAAAGATAAGCAAGGGGTGCCTCCCAAGAGCGCTTTGTTTAACGTCTTTTAGCTAGACGTTAAGGGTTAGCTAAAAGGATATTCAAATTGAAAATGCACAGGCAACTCCCTTAATTCATGCTGAGGTGAAAATGCCGAAAACTGTTGCCCGACGACTCCTCCGCTATAATCCTGATTCTTTTGTTTTCCGTTAGCGCGAAATTGTGAATCCAAATTACCTATACATACCTTAGGTAATTTGGATTGCTGGAGATGAGCGGCAAATGGATCGGTGAAGACGTTTGGTTGCACCGGCTCATACTCTACATGAAAATCGTTAGAAGAAAAAGAATCAAAATTAAGCGAGTCAGAAAATATTTCACAAGGAGGAGTTTCTTGTGAAAACACATGATTAAGCTCCGGTTGTTCATTTTCAAAAATAAAATTCGTATCCAAAAATTTATTTGAAATTCCAAGTGGACTAAATTCATGGGACACAATATTTTCATGAATTTCACTTTCAAAGTGAATAATTGGCGAGAGAGAAAATTCATGAAAAATAGGAGGAGATTCGGGCGGAGGAGGTGAAGAAACATGTTCTTCATCAATTTCGTCCGGTGTCTCCATGGCTCTTTTAAATTCATGGTAAAGAAGTTCTTCTTGAGCTTGGGTATAAATATTTAAATTTTGATAAATAGAATCTGGAGAATACCCAAGAGTAGAAGAAAAAGAATTTTGTGGGGTAAAAGAGGAGGAATGAAAATCTTGATTGACTGAATTTCCTTCATCGCACCGAAAACTATCCGGGTGATCTTGCCACCATGAATAATTAATATCGGAGCAAGAAGAAATATTATTAGAATCGGAAAAATCATTTGCATGAAAACTAGATGAATTATTTTCATCAAAGTTTGAATAATTATTTTCATAAATAAACTCAAAATTATTTCCATAAGAAAAATTTTGAGAGTAAAAATTAATATAACAATCCTCACTTCGATGCGGTGCTCCACAAAAATTACAATTAACTTGGCGCTTCCGTGCGGCTTCCAAAAGATTGACTTTATTTTGAAGCTCGGCAACTTTGGCGGCCAATTGAGATAACATTTTTGAAGAAAGAAAATTGAACAATCGTCACTTAATAGAATGAAATTTGAAAATAAATCAAAAAGAGAAATGGGGGTGGAGAAAGAGAATGATAAAAGTAATAAAATTCACGCTTTCAAAATATCAACAAAAATATTCCCCGGCAACGGCGCCAAAAACTTGATACGTAAAACTTAGGATATAAAATTTCTCCAAATTCTACGAACTATAGGCAAGAGCACCTATCATTCATAGTATAGGATATTTAGAAATAAATATCAAGTGTCGTATTCCACGGGGTTGTTGATTACTTCTACTCACGCGAATTAATATTATTTTATCTAAATTTAAGAAGATTTTTAGAATAATAAAAGAGAAAAGAAAAAAAGAGCATTTGATCGGAAATCCTTCTTGAGTTAAATAAATTGTAAAATCTAAATTCATAACCAAAAGCGATAGAATAATTCGACCGTGGAGGTTCCCAAAATATGGTAGAGCCTCTCTCGAGAGAACTACCACCTAACCTTAGGTTGATCGATTAAGACCCCTCGGCGAGTCGAAACCCCTAAGCTTGCTTTATGCGGTGAGCCCCACTATTGGATTTGACTCCAATCCGAAAGATTTGTGTCACCCTCTCTCGAGGAATGCATGCAACTCTTTCCACTAATGAATGATCTACACAAATTCATGGATCTCTCGATCACTAGAAAATGGATCAAGAATTGATATTCATATACCGGCAATATGAGATCAATCGAGAAAAATCAAAAGTGGATCGTAATAATTCTTAAACTAAAGCTACGACAATGAGAGATTACAAAATAAGAAAAGCTTAAGAATTCATCCGATCAAATGCTATAAATTCAGCTAAACATATTTGAAAAGAGAAACATTTTTATAACTAAGTAAAGAGAATTACAATTGCAGGAATTGGAAATCTAAACTATGAATTGAAATTTGCAAGACATAAAGTAAATCTGCATAAAGAAAATACAATAAGAAAATGCTGAAAAACTAATCTAAAAATGACCCAATCTAAGCTAGGATCGGATCCCCATCACTTTGGCAGCAGCTGGCTTTTATAGGCAGAAAATTGGTGAGGCACGCCCTTGGTCACGCCCGTGACCAAGGGCGTGTAAGCTGCGTAATTGCGTCTTGAAAGCCCGGGAACGTTGGGGAAGAAAAACCGCCAAAATTAATCATCTCGACGGGTCACGGCCTCGGTCACCCCCATGACCTAGGGCGTGACTTGACCGAATCTGGAAACGGCGGGAAACGGCGCGATCTGGAGTTATTCTGGCAGTTGCGGGAAGGGTCACCCCCTAGGTCATGGCCGTGACATGGAGTCACGCCCGTGACATAGGGCGTGACTTGACCAAATCTTGAAACAGCGCGATCTGGAGTTATTCTGGCATTTGCGGGAAGGGTCACCCCCTAGGTCATGGCCGTGACATAGAGTCACGCCCGTGACCTGGGGCGTGTAGGCTGGAAATGATGTGACGGCGTGTTCTGGAAGCTAGAAGATGGCTGGGTTGAGTCATGGCCGTGACTTGATGTCACGCCCTTGGTCATGGCCGTGACAAAGGGCGTGTAATACTAAATTGGGCTGGCGGCATGATCTGGCAGATGTAAGATGGCTGGGTTGAGTCATGGCCGTGACTTGAAGTCACGCCCTTGGTCATGGCCGTGACCGAGGGCGTGTACTGAAGAATTTTGCAGACTTGTTCCATTCTTTCCCCTGAACATGGCTGTGAGCTTGAATTTGCTATTAGCAGCCCCAGATTACCTGAAAACACAAAATAAAGCGAATTAGATATATATTAAACTAAAATTATATAAAAACTAATTAATTACTACTAAAATACTATATAAAAATAAATATAAATAATGCACTATCAAATACCCCCACACTTAAGCTTTTGCTATTCCAGAGCAAAAACTAATTTATAAGTACGAGAAGAATTTATAGGACATTTCCAAAAAGATTTACTTCTAATTATGTACTCCAAATCTTATAAAACTCATGTCAAAATAAGTTAAGAAATTAAAATTCAGATTTATAAGAAATAATTTATAATTCATAAATTGAGATGAGTAGAATAAATATTAGTTTCAAAATTCTCTAACTAAATCTTCATAAACAAAATTGCATTGAATTAAGTAAAATAACCAAGATTAAAATTATAGAAACTTTAAACATCATTAGAAACTTTTAGAAAACTATAAAATATTAACTATGCTCTCTCAAAAATATCTTAGGATAAGCAAATAAACTTGGCTAATTGGGGTAAAGTTGGCATTGAAGAAGTTACTTTGCATATAAGAAATGATGAATTTTATCCTCTCATTTCCATCTTTTTTAATTTCTTTTTTTTATATCCCAAATGTATATGTTTAGGAGTGATGAATTTTATCCTCTCAACTCCATGCCATATAATCTTTTACTAATTTGGGTGCATATGTTTAGGAATGATGAATTTTATCCTCTCATTTCCATGACATATGATCTTTTCAAATATTTTTTTATATGCCAAATAAAAGGGTTAAACAAAAAGGTAGGGGAAGGGCTAGGGTTTAAAGGCTACAAAAATTCCAAAGAAATATTTTAAGAGCATAGAAAATAAATTGAGCAATCTATAAGAAACTATGAGTTCAAGTTAATATAAGTAAAATCTAAAGATATTTAACACAATTACTACAAAATTGAATTATGATATTTTAAAGAGAGAAAGTAAAACTAAGAAATATTCTAAACAAATCAAAATAATGAAAAACTCATTAAATCAAATTCATCTAAAAATTAAATCTAACATATTTTGAAGAGAAATATATGATTTAAAAAATTCATAAAAAGAAAACTCTTAAAAAAAACCTATAAAGACAACTCATAATTAAAATTAATTTTGCATAAATAAAGTTTGGAGAATTTTAATATTACAAAATTTATCTTATTGGAAAAATAGTTTTTTTTATAAGTTTTTTAAACATTTTAAAATAAAACAAATTTTTTTGTATTTTTCATATTTTTAAATCAAAATTGCAACAGAAAACAAAGAAACAATTTTTTTATGATTTTTAACATGTTTTCAATTTTTTTTTATTTTTTTATAAAAATAAACATTAGAGAACACCCCCCCATACTTAAAGATAAACATTGTCTCCAATGTTTATAAATAAGAATGAAAAGGCCAAACAGGAAAAGAAAATGCATAAAATAAAAGAAAAATAGCAAAAATATAAAGATAAGCAAGGGGTGCCTCCCAAGAGCGCTTTGTTTAACGTCTTTTAGCTAGACGTTAAGGGTTAGCTAAAAGGATATTCAAATTGAAAATGCACAGGCAACTCCCTTAATTCATGCTGAGGTGAAAATGCCGAAAACTGTTGCCCGACGACTCCTCCGCTATAATCCTGATTCTTTTGTTTTCCGTTAGCGCGAAATTGTGAATCCAAATTACCTATACATACCTTAGGTAATTTGGATTGCTGGAGATGAGCGGCAAATGGATCGGTGAAGACGTTTGGTTGCACCGGCTCATACTCTACATGAAAATCGTTAGAAGAAAAAGAATCAAAATTAAGCGAGTCAGAAAATATTTCACAAGGAGGAGTTTCTTGTGAAAACACATGATTAAGCTCCGGTTGTTCATTTTCAAAAATAAAATTCGTATCCAAAAATTTATTTGAAATTCCAAGTGGACTAAATTCATGGGACACAATATTTTCATGAATTTCACTTTCAAAGTGAATAATTGGCGAGAGAGAAAATTCATGAAAAATAGGAGGAGATTCGGGCGGAGGAGGTGAAGAAACATGTTCTTCATCAATTTCGTCCGGTGTCTCCATGGCTCTTTTAAATTCATGGTAAAGAAGTTCTTCTTGAGCTTGGGTATAAATATTTAAATTTTGATAAATAGAATCTGGAGAATACCCAAGAGTAGAAGAAAAAGAATTTTGTGGGGTAAAAGAGGAGGAATGAAAATCTTGATTGACTGAATTTCCTTCATCGCACCGAAAACTATCCGGGTGATCTTGCCACCATGAATAATTAATATCGGAGCAAGAAGAAATATTATTAGAATCGGAAAAATCATTTGCATGAAAACTAGATGAATTATTTTCATCAAAGTTTGAATAATTATTTTCATAAATAAACTCAAAATTATTTCCATAAGAAAAATTTTGAGAGTAAAAATTAATATAACAATCCTCACTTCGATGCGGTGCTCCACAAAAATTACAATTAACTTGGCGCTTCCGTGCGGCTTCCAAAAGATTGACTTTATTTTGAAGCTCGGCAACTTTGGCGGCCAATTGAGATAACATTTTTGAAGAAAAAAAATTGAACAATCGTCACTTAATAGAATGAAATTTGAAAATAAATCAAAAAGAGAAATGGGGGTGGAGAAAGAGAATGATAAAAGTAATAAAATTCACGCTTTCAAAATATCAACAAAAATATTCCCCGGCAACGGCGCCAAAAACTTGATACGTAAAACTTAGGATATAAAATTTCTCCAAATTCTACGAACTATAGGCAAGAGCACCTATCATTCATAGTATAGGATATTTAGAAATAAATATCAAGTGTCGTATTCCACGGGGTTGTTGATTACTTCTACTCACGCAAATTAATATTATTTTATCTAGATTTAAGAAGATTTTTAGAATAATAAAAGAGAAAAGAAAAAAAGAGCATTTGATCGGAAATCCTTCTTGAGTTAAATAAATTGTAAAATCTAAATTCATAACCAAAAGCGATAGAATAATTCGACCGTGGAGGTTCCCAAAATATGGTAGAGCCTCTCTCGAGAGAACTACCACCTAACCTTAGGTTGATCGATTAAGACCCCTCGGCGAGTCGAAACCCCTAAGCTTGCTTTATGCGGTGAGCCCCACTATTGGATTTGACTCCAATCCGAAAGATTTGTGTCACCCTCTCTCGAGGAATGCATGCAACTCTTTCCACTAATGAATGATCTACACAAATTCATGGATCTCTCGATCACTAGAAAATGGATCAAGAATTGATATTCATATACCGGCAATATGAGATCAATCGAGAAAAATCAAAAGTGGATCGTAATAATTCTTAAACTAAAGCTACGACAATGAGAGATTACAAAATAAGAAAAGCTTAAGAATTCATCCGATCAAATGCTATAAATTCAGCTAAACATATTTGAAAAGAGAAACATTTTTATAACTAAGTAAAGAGAATTACAATTGCAGGAATTGGAAATCTAAACTATGAATTGAAATTTGCAAGACATAAAGTAAATCTGCATAAAGAAAATACAATAAGAAAATGCTGAAAAACTAATCTAAAAATGACCCAATCTAAGCTAGGATCGGATCCCCATCACTTTGGCAGCAGCTGGCTTTTATAGGCAGAAAATTGGTGAGGCACGCCCTTGGTCACGCCCGTGACCAAGGGCGTGTAAGCTGCGTAATTGCGTCTTGAAAGCCCGGGAACGTTGGGGAAGAAAAACCGCCAAAATTAATCATCTCGACGGGTCACGGCCTCGGTCACCCCCATGACCTAGGGCGTGACTTGACCGAATCTGGAAACGGCGGGAAACGGCGCGATCTGGAGTTATTCTGGCAGTTGCGGGAAGGGTCACCCCCTAGGTCATGGCCGTGACATGGAGTCACGCCCGTGACATAGGGCGTGACTTGACCAAATCTTGAAACAGCGCGATCTGGAGTTATTCTGGCATTTGCGGGAAGGGTCACCCCCTAGGTCATGGCCGTGACATAGAGTCACGCCCGTGACCTGGGGCGTGTAGGCTGGAAATGATGTGACGGCGTGTTCTGGAAGCTAGAAGATGGCTGGGTTGAGTCATGGCCGTGACTTGATGTCACGCCCTTGGTCATGGCCGTGACAGAGGGCGTGTAATACTAAATTGGGCTGGCGGCATGATCTGGCAGATGTAAGATGGCTGGGTTGAGTCATGGCCGTGACTTGAAGTCACGCCCTTGGTCATGGCCGTGACCGAGGGCGTGTACTGAAGAATTTTGCAGACTTGTTCCATTCTTTCCCCTGAACATGGCTGTGAGCTTGAATTTGCTATTAGCAGCCCCAGATTACCTGAAAACACAAAATAAAGCGAATTAGATATATATTAAACTAAAATTATATAAAAACTAATTAATTACTACTAAAATACTATATAAAAATAACTATAAATAATGCACTATCAAATACCCCCACACTTAAGCTTTTGCTATTCCAGAGCAAAAACTAATTTATAAGTACGAGAAGAATTTATAGGACATTTCCAAAAGATTTACTTCTAATTATGTACTCCAAATCTTATAAAACTCATGTCAAAATAAGTTAAGAAATTAAAATTCAGATTTATAAGAAATAATTTATAATTCATAAATTGAGATGAGTAGAATAAATATTAGTTTCAAAATTCTCTAACTAAATCTTCATAAACAAAATTGCATTGAATTAAGTAAAATAACCAAGATTAAAATTATAGAAACTTTAAACATCATTAGAAACTTTTAGAAAACTATAAAATATTAACTATGCTCTCTCAAAAATATCTTAGGATAAGCAAATAAACTTGGCTAATTGGGGTAAAGTTGGCATTGAAGAAGTTACTTTGCATATAAGAAATGATGAATTTTATCCTCTCATTTCCATCTTTTTTTAATTTCTTTTTTTTATATCCCAAATGTATATGTTTAGGAGTGATGAATTTTATCCTCTCAACTCCATGCCATATAATCTTTTACTAATTTGGGTGCATATGTTTAGGAATGATGAATTTTATCCTCTCATTTCCATGACATATGATCTTTTCAAATATTTTTTTATATGCCAAATAAAAGGGTTAAACAAAAAGGTAGGGGAAGGGCTAGGGTTTAAAGGCTACAAAAATTCCAAAGAAATATTTTAAGAGCATAGAAAATAAATTGAGCAATCTATAAGAAACTATGAGTTCAAGTTAATATAAGTAAAATCTAAAGATATTTAACACAATTACTACAAAATTGAATTATGATATTTTAAAGAGAGAAAGTAAAACTAAGAAATATTCTAAACAAATCAAAATAATGAAAAACTCATTAAATCAAATTCATCTAAAAATTAAATCTAACATATTTTGAAGAGAAATATATGATTTAAAAAATTCATAAAAAGAAAACTCTTAAAAAAAACCTATAAAGACAACTCATAATTAAAATTAATTTTGCATAAATAAAGTTTGGAGAATTTTAATATTACAAAATTTATCTTATTGGAAAAATAGTTTTTTTATAAGTTTTTTAAACATTTTAAAATAAAACAAATTTTTTGTATTTTTCATATTTTTAAATCAAAATTGCAACAGAAAACAAAGAAACAATTTTTTATGATTTTTAACATGTTTTCAATTTTTTTTTATTTTTTTATAAAAATAAACATTAGAGAACACCCCCCCATACTTAAAGATAAACATTGTCTCCAATGTTTATAAATAAGAATGAAAAGGCCAAACAGGAAAAGAAAATGCATAAAATAAAAGAAAAATAGCAAAAATATAAAGATAAGCAAGGGGTGCCTCCCAAGAGCGCTTTGTTTAACGTCTTTTAGCTAGACGTTAAGGGTTAGCTAAAAGGATATTCAAATTGAAAATGCACAGGCAACTCCCTTAATTCATGCTGAGGTGAAAATGCCGAAAACTGTTGCCCGACGACTCCTCCGCTATAATCCTGATTCTTTTGTTTTCCGTTAGCGCGAAATTGTGAATCCAAATTACCTATACATACCTTAGGTAATTTGGATTGCTGGAGATGAGCGGCAAATGGATCGGTGAAGACGTTTGGTTGCACCGGCTCATACTCTACATGAAAATCGTTAGAAGAAAAAGAATCAAAATTAAGCGAGTCAGAAAATATTTCACAAGGAGGAGTTTCTTGTGAAAACACATGATTAAGCTCCGGTTGTTCATTTTCAAAAATAAAATTCGTATCCAAAAATTTATTTGAAATTCCAAGTGGACTAAATTCATGGGACACAATATTTTCATGAATTTCACTTTCAAAGTGAATAATTGGCGAGAGAGAAAATTCATGAAAAATAGGAGGAGATTCGGGCGGAGGAGGTGAAGAAACATGTTCTTCATCAATTTCGTCCGGTGTCTCCATGGCTCTTTTAAATTCATGGTAAAGAAGTTCTTCTTGAGCTTGGGTATAAATATTTAAATTTTGATAAATAGAATCTGGAGAATACCCAAGAGTAGAAGAAAAAGAATTTTGTGGGGTAAAAGAGGAGGAATGAAAATCTTGATTGACTGAATTTCCTTCATCGCACCGAAAACTATCCGGGTGATCTTGCCACCATGAATAATTAATATCGGAGCAAGAAGAAATATTATTAGAATCGGAAAAATCATTTGCATGAAAACTAGATGAATTATTTTCATCAAAGTTTGAATAATTATTTTCATAAATAAACTCAAAATTATTTCCATAAGAAAAATTTTGAGAGTAAAAATTAATATAACAATCCTCACTTCGATGCGGTGCTCCACAAAAATTACAATTAACTTGGCGCTTCCGTGCGGCTTCCAAAAGATTGACTTTATTTTGAAGCTCGGCAACTTTGGCGGCCAATTGAGATAACATTTTTGAAGAAAGAAAATTGAACAATCGTCACTTAATAGAATGAAATTTGAAAATAAATCAAAAAGAGAAATGGGGGTGGAGAAAGAGAATGATAAAAGTAATAAAATTCACGCTTTCAAAATATCAACAAAAATATTCCCCGGCAACGGCGCCAAAAACTTGATACGTAAAACTTAGGATATAAAATTTCTCCAAATTCTACGAACTATAGGCAAGAGCACCTATCATTCATAGTATAGGATATTTAGAAATAAATATCAAGTGTCGTATTCCACGGGGTTGTTGATTACTTCTACTCACGCAAATTAATATTATTTTATCTAGATTTAAGAAGATTTTTAGAATAATAAAAGAGAAAAGAAAAAAAGAGCATTTGATCGAAATCCTTCTTGAGTTAAATAAATTGTAAAATCTAAATTCATAACCAAAAGCGATAGAATAATTCGACCGTGGAGGTTCCCAAAATATGGTAGAGCCTCTCTCGAGAGAACTACCACCTAACCTTAGGTTGATCGATTAAGACCCCTCGGCGAGTCGAAACCCCTAAGCTTGCTTTATGCGGTGAGCCCCACTATTGGATTTGACTCCAATCCGAAAGATTTGTGTCACCCTCTCTCGAGGAATGCATGCAACTCTTTCCACTAATGAATGATCTACACAAATTCATGGATCTCTCGATCACTAGAAAATGGATCAAGAATTGATATCATATACCGGCAATATGAGATCAATCGAGAAAAATCAAAAGTGGATCGTAATAATTCTTAAACTAAAGCTACGACAATGAGAGATTACAAAATAAGAAAAGCTTAAGAATTCATCCGATCAAATGCTATAAATTCAGCTAAACATATTTGAAAAGAGAAACATTTTTATAACTAAGTAAAGAGAATTACAATTGCAGGAATTGGAAATCTAAACTATGAATTGAAATTTGCAAGACATAAAGTAAATCTGCATAAAGAAAATACAATAAGAAATGCTGAAAAACTAATCTAAAAATGACCCAATCTAAGCTAGGATCGGATCCCCATCACTTTGGCAGCAGCTGGCTTTTATAGGCAGAAAATTGGTGAGGCACGCCTTGGTCACGCCCGTGACCAAGGGCGTGTAAGCTGCGTAATTGCGTCTTGAAAGCCCGGGAACGTTGGGGAAGGCCAAAATTAATCATCTCGACGGGTCACGGCCTCGGTCACCCCCATGACCTAGGGCTGACTTGACCGAATCTGGCAGGCGGGAACGGCGCGATCTGGAGTTATTCTGCAGTTGCGGGAAGGGTCACCCCGAGGTCATGGCCCGCATGTCCAGGCCCGTCATAGGGCGTGACTTGTCCAAGGCTCAGCGCGGCGGCAGTTATTCTGGCATTTCGGGAAGGGTCACCCCTAGGTCATGGCCGTGACCAGAGTCACCCGTGACCTGGGGCAGGTAGGAAGGAAACTCGGCGGCAGGTTCTGGAAGTAGAAGATGGTGGGTTGAGTCATGGAGTGACTTGATGTCAGGCTCTTGGTCTGGCCTGACAGAGGGCGTGAAGGCTCATTCGGCTGGCAGGCATGTCTGGCAGATGTAAGATGGCAGAGGTTGCAGTCCAGGCAGACTCGCAGTCAGGCCCGGTCAGGCTCACCCGGTGGCGGGCTCTAAGTTCTCAAGAGATGATCTCAATAGCATTCGCATAGACCACGCGCCGGAGAGAGGATCACACCACTCTCTTGACTACCTAAGCGAAACCCCGTGATACGCGAATGGTAAGGTTCACTTGGTAGCGAGAGATCGAAGGGGAACGACCGACCTAAGTTATCTTCGAGCATTCGCAGGGTGGCCAAGACAGTCGCATCACGACCTAACGTCCTAATGAGCCTAACGAGGTATAGCAGCGAATGAGAGGAAAGCTTAGAATAACACAAATTGCAGTCAATATATACATCTTTTAAAGGCACTCGCCCGTTCAAGATTACAGTCAAAATGATAAATGCAAAAAGAGAAAATGCAAGAGGCCCTTCTCAAGGATCAGCAGATTTCTCGCTTGAAGATCCGTCGCTCTCGCCAGAGTCTGGGATGAGGGCATCTTCTCGCGGCTCGACGTGGTCGTCCTCAGGAAAGGGGATTGGAATGTAAAGCTCGGGGACGACTTGGCGAGCGGAAAGGCGTTCGGCTTCCGCCTTCAGGTATCCCGCTCGCCGCAGCACCTGCAGCGCATGCTTGACGGCATTCTGCGCGTTCTCTTGCATCAGCTGCTCCAACTCGTGATGGGGATAAAAATGGCCCCCGCTCCCCGGGTCGAGTGCTGATGCACCAGCCTCTCGCAATCGCTGGACTTCGGCTTTGGCCAGACGGATTTCATCCTCAAGGCCGGCCACCCGAGCGCGGAGCATCTCGGCAACCGTGGTATCCTGAAATTAATAACAAGGGTAGTAAGAATAAAGTTGTCAATCGGCAACAAGTCACTCGCGGGAAAGGAAAAAACATACCTCTGCGACAGGGCGGTTGGCGAGAAGAGTCTCCGCAGCCGCCAGCTTAGTCCTAAGCTCCATCGCCTCAGTAGAAGCAACGGATCGGGACTCCTCAACCGCTGCCAAGTCCCGCGCCAGTTTGATGCTCCGGCGCGAAGACATGTGCGCGAGCTCGAGCGCCCGCAGCATGGCCCTGGCACTCTCATGAGCGAGAACCTGGGTCGTCTCGGCATCATAGACTTCGGCGTCTTCTCGGCCGTAGAGGGCATACGTGATGGCGTAAGCCTCACCGCTGGCGAGATCGCTCTCTATCCACGACGGATGGAGGGTGGAGAGCGAGACCCGGTTAGCATTCCTGTCCCACTTCACCAGGGGAGCCCCCGAGGGGTCCCTGTACTTCTCGCCGCTTGGGAAGTTGTGATGGTCCCTGGGAAGTGGGGGAGGCGGCAACGACAGTCCCGCGCGAGGGGTGGTCTCTCCTGGCGCACTCGTCCCCAGGGCTTGGATCTGAGCATCCGCCCCGAGGGTCTCGTCCAGGACCCCCTTCCCCTTGGCGGAGGGGGGGTTTTTGGGCTTCTTGGAAGAGGAAGAGGTCAGCACCGCTGGCTTGCGCTTCTTTCCGCCAGGCTTGGAGGAAGAAGGTTCCTCCCGACAGGCATCCGCGGCGGCCTGTGCGAGAGAGAGGGTAGAACCGGAAGGACGCGGCGGATGAAGGGGAAAGTGGCGCACACCTGCATAATATAGCCAATGGTTCTAGCGAATGATGTAAAAATCACAAAGCGAAAGCGAATAAAGTCTCGAACACTTACCCTCGCCCTGCGGAATGGGTGGAAGTGAGTTGACGTTTCGCCGGAGATGGACGAGATCCATCCCGTGCTCCAGGATGTATTGGTGAAGTTTGGCCTCGTGCCCCCCTAGGGTCGGGGGGCGGAAGGTTGACTCCTCCTCCTGCACCGGCGCGAGAAGAGTGTTCCCCAGGCTCCCGCTTACAAAAATAAAGCGGTGAACCCAGTCATGGTTCTTGTTCGGGAGCCCGTAGTGCTTTAGGGGGCTCAGTCCCGAGAAGAACGAGATACCATGGGTGCAGCGAAAGGTATAGAGCTTGCGGAAGACGGGCAGCGAGAACTCGATTCCCTCCTCTCGCAGGTAGCTTGCGTACCCAACCAACATAGCGATGGAGTTGGGGTTGAGCTGGCCAGGCACGACCCCGTAGTACCTGAAGGTCTGGCTGAGTTCCGGCCAGATCGGGAGGCGAAACCCCACCTCGAAATGCTCTAGCGGGATCGCAAGAGCACAAGGCGAGAGGGAATTCAGGCGCTCATCCGGCCTGGGCTTTCGCGCCTCGAAACCCGGCGGGACGTAGTCGGCGACGGCAGTCAGGTAGGCCTCCTCAGAGAGGTCGCAGAATCAAAGACGTGGTTGGCGAATGCGCTGGCGCACTTGGCCCGGCCTTCCGCATCGCCACCCATTTTTGCGAGTAAAGAAGGAAAGAGGGGCAACAGATAAGGAAGAAGCGCGAGTGCTAGCGCAAGGAAAGAGAGCGGATGGTTAGGTATTTAATACGGTGGTTGAAAGACCTATTTATAGAGGGACTAAACGGCGTTTGGACTTTCGAGACCTCGGGTGTGCGGATAGCCATCGCGCCCTCCCGACACCTCGAAGCTCGAGACGGTCCTCTCGCCCATTAATGGCAAATGCCCTATGTCTATTCATTCTGCGGCAACGCAACGAGGTTAGAAGAGCATCCGGCTATAAGTTATCACTCAGCAATACCCAAGCAAAGCTATGAGATACGAAAAACGAATAAAGAAGCATTCGCAAAGCATAGAGAAATTATTACAGAAAAATAACGTTCAACATTCGGAGCATAAAGTAAGAAAAGAAAACAATAAGAGGGGTGGACGTTGGGTAGGTCAGGTCTCCTCCTAGATCCACCGACCTCGCTTTCGCGATCCAGCTTCCATGGGCATTCGCGGGCGGTAATAAGCGAGCATATTGGTGATCTCATGGGAAGCCAGTTGAAGTTGGTCCCGGGCTCGCGCGCCGTGTGTTCCGGGAGACAACTCCCCTCCCTCACCCCCTAGCCGCTCCACCTCCGCGAGAAGATGCGAGTGACTTCGTCGAAGGTCCTTCAACTCACGCGCGACTCTCAGCCGCACGTCGTCCACCTGGCTGGCCACGTTTTGCTGGATGTGGATGATCTTCCCCAGGACCTCCGAGATCCGATCCTTCAAGGTCGCGTGATCCGAGGAATCACCCAGGAAGTCAGCAAGATCCCCAGGGGAAGGGAGAGGCGAGAGCATTCCCTCTCCCCCCTCGTAGTAGGAGTCGAAGGGGGAGGCTTCTCGATAGCCTGCGGAGTCACAACTAGGATTAGCGGTGATAAAGTATGCAAGTGCAATAGAGGCGGGTGAGTGAACTGACCTGGGATGGAATCCGGGTGACCCGAAGGACGAGACGAATGGGGGTGCGACTCAAACAGCCAGGCGGGAGGTAAGACCTTTCCCTTTCCTGGACGGTAAGGCTGTGAAGAAGGAGCCGGAGCATCCGCACGGTCATCAGCACGGAGAGGCTGATCCAGCTCTCGCTCAGGGGAGAGCCTCCGTTCATTCGCGGTAACAGCGGGGTTCACCTGAGCAGGGGGACTGGGAGGAATGGAGTCCCGCAGCGGGACGTCAGGGTTGAGGGCTGCGAAAAGGTAATGATTAGTAGCCGACGACATAAAAGGAAAAAGCGAGAAGGTTCGCAACTCACGGGGTTGGGGTACAGTCTCCCCAGGAGGAGGCGGAGGAGCAAGATCCAGATCGGGAGGAGGTACCTCGTCCGCGGGAGGGGGCACCACCGCACTGCTCAAAACGGCCCCATGGCCGTCCTCAGGTACCAAAGCCCCCTGCGAATGGTCGGAATAAGCGCAGGGTAAGGGACAAGAACTAAATGGAGACAGGAAGAATCCTCATACCAGCACCGCGGGGTCCGGAAGGGCATCCGCCAGCGTGTTCGCCGGTGGAGTATCCGCCGGAGACTCCGAGGCAGTCTCGCCTCTCTGACGATTCAGCCGAATCGTCTTGGCTCGACGCGAGACATAGGGGGCGCTCGGATCCCGTTTAGACATCAGCCAGGGAGAAAATTTGGATGCCCTGGGGGCCGTTGCAGCTTGAGCCGCAGCCAGGCGGTCGATCATCTCTCGCGAGAGGGGTTTCGCAGAAGGTTTGTGGAAAGACATTAGGAGGTGGAGAAACTCCGAGCCAAGATGAGGGAGTGGTCCAGAGAAACCTGACATGAGGGTATATATAAGGTGGCGGTGGGACCCACGGAATCTTGTGGATCCAGTCAGCAAGCACTCACCGAATACAGGGTTGGACTGTTCTTTATGACCGTAGGAACCGCTCGTAAAGAGCGGGGATTGTGTACAACCCGTATTCGCCGAGTGGCCCCCCCCCCCCATCCAACTGGCGAAACCTGGGTCGTCCGGATCATTCGCCGGGTCACTCACCCAGGCCAAGGAAGGTAAAAATGCCCCCGGATTGGTGGGGGTAAGCTGTAGGAGAGAAGGCGCTAGGCGAGTGGTGCCCTCACGGACCATTCGCCCAGAAACGTGGGCATTCGCACAGCCAGGCGGATGCCCAGCGAATGGTGCCCTCACGGACCATTCGCCCAAATGGGTGTGAGGAGAAAATGACCATAATACCACTGGTGGGCTGCAAATAGCCCTTCGGAACAACGGAGTTAGGCTATTAGCAGACCAATTTGGGGTGCGTTTAGTAAAATTAAAAGGCGGATTCAGGCTATTTACAGACCAGCCTAGGAAAACTATAAATAGACCCTTAAGGGAACCTTAGAGGAGATCCGATTTTAGAGAATCCTCTCCTCTAGGCTAGTTTTGGTTGGCAGCCAGTGCCCTCCAAGGTGCCCGGTTGAGCTTTGGTTTGGGAGGGGAAGCTCTCTAAGATCTTCCGGGTGTGTGGCGGGACCTCCTCGCTTCATCCTTGGGTCTATTCCGTTTCCAGCATCCACCGTCAAGAGAGTCTAGTGAGGGAGAAATAAGCATCGGCTACACCCCGAGGGGGTCCGAACTCAAGAGACCAGTTGCTGGTTTCAACACTCCTCCTATTGCTAAGGCGTCGTACCGTATGGCCCCGCGCGAGTTAGAAGAGTTGCGAACTCAATTAGATGAATTGTTGCAGTGTGGTTTCATTAGGCCAAGTTCTTCGCCCTGGGGTGCTCTCGTTTTGTTTGTGAAAAAGAAAGACGGTTCTTTGAGGTTGTGCATAGATTATAGAGAATTAAACAAAGTGACCATCAAGAACAGGTATCCATTGCCGAGGATAGATGACCTGTTTGATTAGTTGCGTGGTAGCACGGTATTTTCGAAGATTGACCTTCGATCAGGCTACCATCAGTTGAGGATCTGTGAGTCGGACGTACCCCGGACTGCCTTTCGTTCTCGTTATGGCCATTTTGAGTTTCTAGTCATGTCGTTTGGTTTGACAAATGCACCCTCTGCATTTATGGACATGATGAACCGCGTGTTCAAGGATTTTCTGGACCATTTTGTTGTGGTATTCATAGATGATGTGCTAGTTTATTCTAAGAGTGCTGAGGAGCATGCTACGCATTTGCACTTAGTATTATCTACTCTTAGAGAGCACAAGTTGTTTGAGAAGCTGAGTAAGTGCGAGTTCTGTCTTCCTCAGGTGTCCTTTCTGGGTCATGTGGTGAACAAAGATGGAATTACTGTAGACCCAGCTAAGATTTCTGCTGTGTTGGATTAGAAGACGCCTTCAACACCTAAGGAGATAAGGAGTTTTTTAGGGTTGGCTGGGTACTACAGGAGATTTGTTCAAGGGTTCACGGTGCTGTCGGCACCTTTGACTAAGCTTACCCAGAAGAATACGTCTTTTATTTGGAGCGATAAATGCGAAGAAGCCTTCCAAGAATTAAAGAGGCGTTTGTGCAGTGCACCTGTGTTGGCCTTGCTGATCGAAGGATTAGAGTATGTCGTTTATGTGGACGCATCTCACATTGGTTTAGGATGTGTTTTGATGCAAGAAGGAAAGGTGATTGCCTATGGGTCTAGACAACTGAAAATTCATGAAAGGAATTACCCTACGCATGACTTAGAATTTGCTGCAGTGATTTATGCTTTAAAGCTTTGGAGACATCTTCTTTATGGAGTGTCATGCAAGATTTTCACGGACCACAAGAGTCTGAAGTATGTCTTTACCCAGAAGGAGCTGAATCTGCGCCATCGGAGGTGGTTGGAGTATGTTGCGGATTATGAAGTTGATATCCTATATCATACGGGTAAGGCTAATGTAGTGGCTGATGCCCTGAGCAGAAAGACCGCGCAAATCTTCAATCTCTCTGTGCAGTCCTTGGTAGAAGAGTTTATGTTGATGGATATCTCAGTCGGTAGTAGTACCGCGCCTTCGAGCTTAGGAGTTGAAGAACCTTCTTGGATTACCCTTACGAGATCGCATCAGAAGGAAGATCCTGATTTGCAACATCTCCGGAATAGAACTGAAAGAGGAGAATTACCTGATTTTTCTATTGATGATAAAGATACCCTGATGTATCGAGGTAGATACTGCATTCCCGCACTTGATGACATTCGAACCAAGATCTGTAGCGAAGCACACGATTCTAGTGTTTCATATCATCCTGGCTCCACAAAGATGTACAAAGACCTGAAGCAGATCGTTTGGTGGTCAGGTATGAAGAGTGATATAGCCAAGTATGTTTCTGAATGCTTTACTTGTCAACGTGTTAAGGCAGATCATAAGAGGCCTGGTGGTAAATTAAACCCTTTGGATATTCCAACTTGGCAGTGGGAGAGTATTTCAATGGATTTCATTACCGGATTGCCAAGATCTCCTGGAGGTCACGATTCGGTATGGGTCATAGTTGACCGTCTGACAAAGTGTGCTCACTTTGTGCCGTTTAAAATTGGATATTCAATGGAAAAGATTGCAGAACTTTATTTGAATGAAGTCATCAGATTGCATGGTGTGCCCGTAAGCATTATGTCGGACCGAGATTCAAGGTATATGTCTCGTTTCTGGAGGAGTCTACAAGGAGCTTTGGGTACAGACCTTAGATACTCTACCGCTTACCACCCCCAGACAAATGGTCAGACGGAGAGAGTGAATCATATTTTGGAAGATATGATAAGGTGTTATATTCTAGATCATGGAGGAGCTTGGGACAAGCGTCTTGGATTGATGGAATTTGCCTACAATAATAGTTATCAGGAGAGTTTGCAAATGGCCCCCTTTGAGGCTTTGTACGGGAGGCGTTGCCGAACTCCCTTGTTTTGGGCCAAGGTTGGAGAGAGGCCGTTGTTAGGCCCTGAGGCTTTGGAGGAGATGAGCGTTGCTGTGACTCATATCTGCGAGAAGTTTCGTGTTGCTCAGGAGCGGTATGAGAAGTACGCTAATCGGAGGAGAGTGGATTTTGAGTTTTTCGTTGGAGACTTAGTGTTCTTGAAAGTTTCTCCGATGTCGGGCGTTAAGAGATTTGGAAGGAACCACAAGTTGGACCCCCGGTATGTGGGACCTTTCAAGGTTGTTGAGCGCGTCAGAGTGTCCGCTTATAGATTAGATTTGCCTGCCTCCTATCCAGATGTTCACGATGTGTTTCATGTGAGCCAGTTGAGGAAGTGTTTGCGTAGTGATCGTCTTGTTCTTGATTCGGTGCCCGTTTTGCAGCCCAATCTTTCGTATGTTGAAGAGCCTGTCCGAATCTTGGAGACTCAGGAGCGTGTGCTGCGGAAGAAGACGATCCCGATGGTTAAGGTTCTTTGGAAGAATCAAGGTGTCGAAAGCGCAACATGGGAGCTGGAGTCTGCCATGAGAGGGACTCATCCTAGCCTCTTCTCTTAGATTTCGGGTAACTCTTCTGTCTGGAAACCTTTGGATTCGATTCTGTATCTTTCTTAACCTTTGAATTTCAAGTTTCGGGATGAAACTTCTTTTTAGGGGGAGTGACTGTAACGCCCCTAATTTTCGTTAATTATTTTGTGTAGCCGCTGTGACGTAATTTTGGCGTTAGGGCGTTACGTCAGCTCGTCAGGTTTAGTTTTGAGCCTTAGCTTAGTTAAAGCTTGTAATTTAGATCGAGCGTGCGAGTTTCCGCGTCGTTTTGATTTGTAGAGAAGATTTTGTGTGGTATTGAGATTTTAGCCTTGGGAAGCTTTTGCCCGAGTTTGGCTCGTCGGAATTGAATTCTGACTTCGCCGTTGTATTCGTAGCGCCGTGTTTCAGTTAAGGTGCGAATTTCGTAGAAATCCGAGGTGATCTAGTTTCCCTCGCGGTTTTAAGTAATTGGGTTAATATTTAATTATTTAAATAATAATTTAGGTTTTAGTATAAAACCTAAAGAACCCTCCTCTCTTCTTCTTCTTCCTCCCTCGATCAAATCAGCCGCCGAGCGAAAGAGCGAGAGCGGAGCTTCGAGGAGCGGTCGGTCGTCGATTCCTTGGGCTGTAGTAGTCGGAATCGTGTTTGGAGAGTGGATTTGGAAAGCTCTCGGCAAGATCTTCGTCTTAGCGGTAAGTTTTTCCCGTTTTGTGAAATTTTTGGAGTTAGGGTAGTGACCTAACCCCTTCTTTCGACCCGAAAAGTTTCAGGAATCTGTGCTCGTGCATTTTCCTAGCCTATCCATAGCTTCCGGAGCGAAGATCTTCGAGTTTGCAAGGTTTAAGGCAAGTGGCTTTTTCTTTCTCCTTCTCTTTGTGTTTGGAGTGTTGTTTCTTGCTTATGGTTGTATTGCATCATATTAACTCTTGATCTTGGAGTGTTGCTTGGCTATTTCAAACTCTTGGACTCTCTTTTGAGATCTCCCTAAATGTCTACATTTTTTCCCTCTAGAAAAATCAGTTGAAGCCCAGAATTTTCGGCCAATACTCGAAAAATGTATAAATCTCGAGAGATCTCGTCTTGCCTCGAGAAATCCCTGCATTTCTTGAGAGAACCCTGTGTTCTCTTCCCGAGAAGTCCCTGTTTCTCTCGAGAAACTCCTTGATTTCTCGAGAAATCTCTTGCCTCTCGAGAACTCCTACTTTTTCCGCTTTGCCTTTTTACCTCTCGAGAAACCCTTACTTCTCGAGAAATTCCCCGCTGAGAAAACCCTTACCTCTCGAGAAATGTTGTTTAGCCTTCCCTCATCTTCCGAGAAACGCATGCTTGAACCTTATGCCTTTCGAGAAATGCATGTTTGAGTCTCCTACCTTTCAGGGATGCTTGTGCAACCCTTTCTCCCTTCTCATGGAATCTTCTACCCTTGCGGTTGATGTAACTTATGAGTTCTCTTGTGGTTAGTATTGGAAAATGTTTACTTTGTAGTGACCCTATCTCTTAGGGCTTTCTGGTGATTATCCTTTCGGGCAGCGTCCCGTGTCTAATTGAAAGTTAATTAATAAGAATCATTGTCTTTAGCCTTACACAGTAGTTGTGTTTGGGGGGACAGTGGGTTGGGGGGGGGGGGGGGATGTTATAGCCTTGCACGATAGTCATGTTTGGGTGGTTGGGTCTAGAGCACCCCCACCCGTTTTTTGGGCTTTGGGTGGCGGAGGTAGATAATCGCTCCCGTTTAATTGAGCTGATCAGTCTCTTTAAATATACTTATCAAGATAAATGAACTTAATTATTTCCTCTTTTGGTATTTAGTGCACTTGGTGCTTTGCTGAGTTCTTGTTAGAGCTTCTCTTTCGGTAAATATGGCTTGGGTTGGTACCCCTTATGCCTTGGTTACTTTTCTGCTGGTTTTTCTGCCACTTGTAATTCCTTGCTGAGGCGTTCTTTGTTTTATTGAATGCCTCAGGTTCAGAGCCGTTGCGGCTAGTGGTGTAGCCTGAAGTTCAGAGTTTAGTGGTTGATCACCCCGCTGCTGCGAGGTAGTTGTTTTTAGTTACTTCTTGTGCTCAGACATACTAGTTAGTGCCAATGGGTTAGTGTCATGTTGTTGACGCCCACTGTGCCCTTCTTATACTTTATAGCTTATTTGCCAGATTATGCCACTACTTTTTGATCTTGTGTATCTACTCTCTGGGGATGATTTATGTTAGGTGCACTATAGTTATAAAATGACTTTTCTTCATCCTCATTGCATTCTTTCTAACTGAACCCTTATTTTTAAAGTCGCCTAAAGGTATTTTCTACTCTTACAATACGCCTAGTTATGTGCATATCATTTACTTTATGCTCCATCATTGCATTCATTTAGGACTTTAAGTAAACCAAATTAAGTACTTTCCGCTGCAATTATATATACTTTCTCGGTGGACTAGTTGATCCACGAACTGAGAGACACAGTTCTTACCTCAAAATCCCAAATAAAGAATTTCAAATGATGACTTATCATATAAACATGTTTTGTTTAGTTAAGTAATAGGTTCCCGCCTGAGCGTCTACAGTTGTCTCTTGTATGACGTGGCATCATGACGTGTATTTTCTCTTACTCTGATATTCTTAAATTCGGAGAAAATGCGTGTTGTAACAGGTCGTGCAGGCAAGAGCAGTGAGCGGGGGGAGCCCGTTCTGCGAGCTGGTGCTCTCGGCACCACTCTCGGAGGGGTTCAGGGAGCCAGATATGATGTACTACACCGGCAAGAATGACCTTGTCCCGCACCTGCGGTGGTTCGAGGACATGGTCTCCCTCAGGCCCATGTCGGACGCTTTCAATTGCTGACTCTTCGCAACTACCCTGAAGGAGAAGGCAAGGGTCTGGTTTCACCAGCTCCCAAGAGGGTCAATCTACGCGTTCGAAGACCTACGCTGTAGCTTTTTGCTTCGCTTCTCGACCTCGAAGAAGAGGAAGAAGTATGTCGAGGCGCTCTTCAAGATCAAGCAAGGGCCAGGGGAGTCGCTGGCCCATTATGTGGATAGGTTCCAAGAAGAGGTCATACTAGTCCAGGAGGTGCCCGGGTTCACCCTCCAGTTGGCCTTCATAGTGGGGCTGCGGGAGGGGTTCTTCAAGATGAACCTAAAGCGAAAGGCACCTCTCTCCTTCGAGGAGTTGATGGAGAGGGCAGCAGAGGAGATCGAAGGGGGGCCGCCAACCCGAAGTTCGCGAAAAGGTTGACGAAGCTGAGTGAGCCGGAGATGAGGCAACAAGAAGTCAGGAGGAGCGACGATGTTGAAACCAGAGAACCGGTTTTGACGTTCGAAAGGGAGATGCAGCTAACCCTTACTTGACCCGAGCTAGACCCTTGACCAGTCACTAAGAACCGAAGAACCTTGCCCTTGAAGAACTACTAAGTCCGCAAACGGACCCCTTTAGCTGCAGCGTGGAGGTCCCACCACACACCCGGAAGCTCACAAGGAACTTCCCCTCCCAAGCCAATGCTGAGCCTTGGCACCTTGGAGGGCACTAAAGGTCACCTCACCGTCCACCTTCAATGACAGGGGGAGGGAGGGGTAGTGCTTGCTCACAACACTCACGTGAGGGAGGGGGTATCAACAACCCTTCCCAAGGTGCCCATGGGGGTCTATTTATAGACTTCCCAAAATTAGGCTGCGGATAGCCAAAAAACTATTATCTGCAGCTCAACAACTAACCTGAATGACCAAAACAGGAGGGGGGCTAGTGGAACTTGAGCTCCCCCCTTGCCAGGGGTCAGGAGAGTGGACCGAATGGTCCACCGCCTGGGCTTGGGCGAGTGGACCACTCGGTCCACTCTCCTCAGGGGAGAGTGGACCCATGGTCCACTCCCATGAGTGCCCGGGGCGAGTGGAACACAGGTCCACTAGCCCAGCTGGGCGAGTGGATCATAGGTCCACTCGCCCGGGGCTTGGGCAAGTGGACCACTAGGTCTACTCGCCCAAGAAGTGGACTTCCGGTCCACTTCCTCCCCCCTGGGACTGTATCTTTGATCCCGACGGCCTCCAATTGGTCGATCTTCTGCGTCACGGTCACCCTCTCTATCCCAACCTCATCCGCTTTGGGTCACACCGACTCGGAAAATATGAGGGTTGTACACAATCCCTGCTCTTTTCGAGCTTGCCTTAAGCTCAGAAAGAAAGTCTAACCTACCTATTTGACGAGTAGGTGGGACCTTAGAGGAATCCACGAAGGGCCCTGCCAACGGGATACTGCTGCCGAGTTTATCGGATGAACCTGACTTGAGGCGGAAGACGAACCTTTCTCCACTTAACAACCCTGCTATGAGCCGAGCTCAACTGGAGGTGGAGAAAGCTCAACACCTTAGGTCGAATTGAACTTGACCTGAGGTGGAGAAAAACTCAACACCTCTAATCGAGCCGAGCTCGACCTGAGGTGGAAGGCAAACCTTTCTCCACTTAACAACCCTCCTATGAGCCGAGCTCAACTGGAGGTGGAGAAAGCTCAACACCTTAGGTCGAATTGAACTTGGCCTGAGGTGGAGAAAAACTCAACACCTCTAGTAGACCAGAGCTCGACCTGAGGTGGAAGGCAAACCTTTCTCCACTTAACAACCCTCTTATGAGCCGAGCTCAATTGGAGGTGGAGAAAGCTCAACACCTTAGGTCGAATTAAACTTGACCTGAGGTGGAGAAAAATTCAATACCTCTAGTCGAGCCGAGCTTGACCTGAGGTAGAAGGCAAACATTTCTCCACTTAACAACCCTCCTATGAGCCGAGCTCAACTGGAGGTGGAGAAAGCTCAACACCTTAGGTCGAATTGAACTTGGCCTGAGGTGGAGAAAAACTCAACACCTCTAGTCGAGCTGAGCTCGACCTGAGGTGGAAGGCAAACCTTTCTCCACTTAACAACCCTCCTATGAGCCGAGCTCAACTGGAGGTTGATAAAGCTCAACACCTTAGGTCGAATTGAACTTGACCTGAGGTGGAGAAAAACTCAACACCTCTAGTTGAGCCGAGCTCGACCTGAGGTGGAAGGCAAACCTTTCTCCACTTAACAACCCTCCTATGAGTCGAGCTCAACTGGAGGTGGAGAAAGCTCAACACCTTAGGTCGAATTGAACTTGACCTGAGGTGGAGAAAAACTCAACACCTCTAGTCGAGCCGAGCTCGACCTGAGGTGGAAGGCAAACCTTTCTCCACTTAACAACCCTCCTATGAGCTGAGCTCAACTGGAGGTGGAGAAAGCTCAACACCTTAGGTCGAATTGAACTTGACCTGAGGTGGAGAAAAATTCAACACCTCTAGTCGAGCCGAGATCGACCTGAGGTGGAAGGCAAACCTTTCTCCACTTAACAACCCTCCTATGAGCCGAGCTCAACTGGAGGTAGAGAAAGCTTAACACCTTAAGTCGAATTGAACTTGACCTGAGGTGGAGAAAAATTCAACACCTCTAGTCGAGCCGAGCTCGACCTGAGGTGGAAGGCAAACCTTTCTCCACTTAACAACTCTCCTATGAGACGAGCTCAACTGGAGGTGGAGAAAGCTCAACACCTTAGGTCGAATTGAACTTGACCTGAGGTGGAGAAACATCAACATCTTCCCACACAAACTGGGGGAGGAGAACCATTCCATGTCCCAGGTGCTTACCTTCACCTGGAGGCAGAGGAATTCAACACCTTTCTGAACCAATTGAGGGCGGAGTACCCATCCATGTCCTAGGGGCTTAGCTTGCCTGGAGACAGAGGAACTCAACACCTTTCTGAACCAATTGAGGGCGGAGTTCCAGTCCACGTCCTAGGGGCTTAACTTGCTTGGAGGCAGAGGAACTCAGCACTCTTACCAAAGCAACTGGGGGCAGAGAACCAGTCCACATCCCAGGGGCTTAGCTTACCTGGAGCCAGAGGAATTCAACACCTTTCTGAACCAATTGGGGGCGGAGTACCCGTCCACGTCCTAGGGGCTTAGCTTGCCTGGAGGCAGAGGAACCCAGCACCTTCCCAAATCAATTGGTGGCGGAGTACCCGTCCACGTCCTAGGGGCCTAGCTTACCTGGAGGCGGAGGAACTCAACACTTTTCAAACCAACTGGGGGTGGAATACCCATCCACGTCCCAGGAGCCTAGCCTACCTGGAGGCGGAGGAGCCCATCATCTTCCCAAGTCACTTAGTCAAGTAGCGAGTCGACCCGATGAGTCTCCCATCTGTCGGCATGACTGAGCCCGGAGAATGGTCTCTAGTCGGGGATCTTACCAATTGGGGGCGGAGTACCCATCCACGTCCTAGGTGCTTACCTTCACCTGGAGGCATAGGAACTCAACATCTTCCCAAGCCACTTAGTCAAGTAGCGAGTCGACCCGATGAGTCTCCCATTTGCCGGCATGACTGAGCCCGGAGAATGGTCTCTAGTCGGGGATCTTACCATCTGGGGGCGGAGTACCCATCCACATCCTAGGTACTTACCTTCATTTGGAGGCAGAGGAACTTAACACCTTCCCAAGCCACTTAGTCAAGTAGTGAGTCGACCCGATGAGTCTCCCATATGCCGGCGTGACTGAGCCCAGAGAATGGTCTCTAGTCGGGGATCTTACCAACTGGGGGCGGAGTACCCATCCACATCCTAGGTGCTTACCTTCACCTGGAGGTAGAGGAACTCAACACCTTCCCAAGCCACTTAGTCAAGTAGCGAGTCTACCCGATGAGTCTCCCATCTGTCGGCATGACTGAGCCCGGAGAATGGTCTCTAGTCGGGGATCTTACCATCCGGGGGCGGAGTACCCATCCACGTCCTAGGTGCTTACCTTCACCTGGAGGCAGAGGAACTCAACACCTTCCCAAGCCACTTAGTCAAGTAGCGAGTCGACCTGATGAGACTCCCATCTGTCGGCGTGACTAAGCCCGGAGAATGGTCTCTAGTCGGGGATCTTACCAACTAGGTGTTACCTGAAAAAAAGAAATGGTTTCCATTCATACTCAAGGTGATACAAGTTCGTTACATCGGGCCTCCTTGCGCTTTACATGGCCACATACTCCCCGGCCTTCTCCTCCATCACCTCTCCCATCTCTTATGCCTTCTTCATCCACTCGACAGCGTTGACAGCTGTGATGTAGCACTGGCGCGCCTCCCTAGGATCTCCCCTAACCCGAACCTGGACTCCTCCATTGATGTATTTCAAACACTGGTGGTATGAGGACGACACACACTGATATGCGCTGAGGAGGGGAGGCCCGAAGATAGCATTGTAACTACTCGGCGCATCCACTATGATGAACCGATAGTTTGTGGGTGTACCCCCCAAAGTGGCGAGGAGTTCGACCCCTCCTTCCACTTCCTTCCTTTCTCTGGAGAACCCGAAGAGTGGCCCGTCTGACGCCAACACCCGTTTCGACTCGACCTTCATCTTGTCAAAAGCCTTCTTGAACACCACATTCACCGAGCTCCCATTGTCGAACAGGATTCGGGAGACCGTGAAGTTTTCGATTACGGCCTTGATGACGAGTGCGTCGTAGAAGGGATCCTCGTGGGCCGGCATATCTTGGGCTGAGAAGATGATCTTCTCGCCAGGGGGTGGGGATCGGGAGGTTGAAGCGATGCTCCGACGATATATGGTATGGAGGCTCCCCTTTCGGGTGGCCTCTATACCCACTCCTCCGTGAATCACCCCGATCCCACCCAGGGCCCCCATGTTGATTCTTTCTTCGCATGGTTCCTCTTCTTCTTTCTTTTTTCCTTCTCCCTTTCCCCTTGGACCCTCCATGCATAGCTGCTCTCATCTCGAGGAATTTAGGGCAGGCTGTGGTCGCGTGACCTTCGTGCTGATGGAAGTCACAATACAGCACCGCCAGCTCGCCTGCCCCATTCCCCAGGCGGGTCCTCTTCTTCCCTCCCTTCTTTCATCCGATCGCCATAGCCTACAGGGGTAGGGCTTACAGCGGCCTTACGTCGGGCTGCCACCCTGCCGGATTAAACCATCCCTGCCTCCCATGGTAGCCTCCTCCTCCATGGAAGTGGCCTCTTCCTTGGCCATGAGAGGGTCCCCCATGCGGCCTACAGGCTGGTCGGGTGGCTGGCTGTTGAGACCTCCAGCCTTGTTCCGACCCAGCGGGGGGTCCCTGGTGACCCTGGCTCCTCACTTCCTCTCTCCTTCTTCCTCCCCGCTCCTTCCTCTCCTCCTCCGCGCCTTTGGCCAACCTTGCCATGAACTCCTGATTTGTGGCTTCACACTTGATCTCCCGGGCAGCGCGCTCCATTAGCTCTTCGAAAGACACCGGGGGGTCTTGAGTCAAACTCATCCTAAACAGCCTCTGCTGCAACCCGAGGGTGAAGGCCAGTTGCAGGGTGTGTCCGGGCACCTCGATGACTAGGAACACTTCTTCCTGGAATCTATCCACGTAACTTCCCAACGTCTCTCCTGACCTTTGTCGAATCAAGAACAGTGCTTCCGCCCCTTTCCTCCTCTTCTTTGAAGTAGAGAACCTTAGCAAGAAACTCCGACATAGGTCCTCGAAGCCGTAGATGGTCCCCACCGGGAGCTGGTGGAACCAGTCCCTCACCTTCCCCCTGAATGTGACGGCGAAGAGTCTGCATTTGAAGGCATCCGACATCTGTCTGATCGAGACCATGTACTCGAACCACTGGAGGTGCTGAATTGGGTCATCCTTCCTCGCATAGTAAGACATGGTCGGCTCGCTGAACCCATTGGGAATGGGAGCCGAGACGATCAACTAGCATAAGGGACTTCCCCAACCTCCCTGGCGAGTCGAAAGCGTTCTCTCCACTTCCCCACTGGGGTAACCGGTCCCGGGAGAGCTGTTGAAAAGCACTCTCGCTTGGAGACCCGAGCCCTCTCCTATAGCTGGCTCCTTCCCTTGCCAATGTGCTTGTTCCTCCTCCATTGGAGAAGGCGAGGCGAGCACGGGTGAGGGTGGTGTTGAGCACTCGTCGTGAGGGGGGAGTCCGACCCGCAAGAACTCCAGGATCATCTTCCTGATTTCGTCAAAATCACCCTTCTTCACATACTCGCTGGCAGGGGGCGAGTCCCCCAGCTCATCGCTTCTAGCAATGAGACTTACTCAGGGCTTTCCGAACTAGCTGCTTCCACTCTCACCGCACCAGAATGTTGAAACCAGAGAACCGGTTTCGACATTCGAAAGGGAGATGCAGCTAACCCTTACTTGACCCGAGCTAGACCCTTGACCAGTCACTAAGAACAGAAGAACCTTGCCCTTGAAGAACTACTAAGTCCGCAAATGGACCCCTTAAGCTGTAGCGTGGAGGTCCCACCACACACGCGGAAGCTCACAAGGAACTTCCCCTCCCAAGCCAATGCTGAGCCTGGGCACCTTGGAGGACACTAAAGGTCACCTCACCGTCCACCTTCAATGACAGGGGGAGGGAGGGGTAGTGCTTGCTCACAACACTCACGTGAGGGAGGGGGGTATCAACAACCCTTCCAAAGGTGCCCATGGGGGTCTATTTATAGACTTCCCAAAATTGGGCTGCGGATAGACAAAAATCTACTATCCGCAGCTGAACAACTAACCTGAACGACCAAAACAGGAGGGGGCGAGTGGAACTTGAGACATCAACTCACCCCCCCCCCCCCCCCTTGCTGGGGGTCAGGAGAGTGGACCGAATGGTCCATCGCCTGGGCTTGGGCGAGTGGACCACTCGGTCCACTCTCCTCAGGGGCGAGTGGACCCATGGTCCACTCCTCTGAGTTCCCGGGGCGAGTGGACCACAGGTCCACTTGCCCCTCACCCTGGGCGAGTGGACCATGGTCCACTCGCCACCCTTGAGCGAGTGGATCATAGGTCCACTCGCCCGGGCTTGGGCGAGTGGACCACTAGGTCCACTCGCCCAGGAAGTGGACTTCCGGTCAACTTCCTCCCCCCTGGGACTGCATCTTTGATCCCGACGGCCTCCAATTGGTCGATCTTCTGCATCACGGTCACCCTCTCTATCCCGACTGAAAGTCAAATTGATATCAGTTGAAAATGATTGATATACTTAACCACGCTTTGATACCAATTGAAATTGAGGTTAGATCTTAGATTTACTCTAGAGAGGGGGTGAATAGAGTGTTAAAACTTTTTCACTTAATTTTATAGCGGAATTAAAGTACTGATACTTATATGTGTAATGCTGAGTGAGTAATAAAACAAAATAAAGAAGCACAGCAAAATATGCACAGCACAAACGACACAAGAAATTTTATAGTAGTTCCCCACTAAACCTGGGTACATCTACTCTTCTACCACACTTGGTAGGATTCCACTGCAGGTTGTTGATCAGGTGCCCTGCCACCAAGGGAGTTTTGATCAGGTGTGCACACACCAAGTGAGCTTTTGATCAGGTGCTCTAACCCAACTACAGGTTTTTGATCAGGTGCCCTGCCACCAATGGCTGTAACTTTTGAAGGGAGTTATAACCCTTTATACAGGTAAAAGAAAACAGAAAATATATTGTTCTTCTCTTTCAAAGAAGACTCTAGTTGATCCTTGATGATGTTGAAGAGCTCCCCCTGAATTTGATTATTATTTGATGATCAGGTGAGGAAGCTTCTTCTTTAGAATGTAGTACTCCTTTCTTTCTTCTTCTACAGTTAAGATCCTGAGCAAATGATCTGGATTAAGTGTCTCAGGATGAAGATGATCTGCAGAGAAGAGTTAGCAAAACAAGATAGATAAAATATGTTGTTCTCTGTGCTTGCTCTGTCTGTATGTAATCTGGAGAGCCTTTTCTCTTATGTTGAGTTCTCCACTCCGTTCCTTCTCTCTTATGTTCAATTCTTTACTTCTTCTCACTTTCCCTCTCACTGTCTGTCTTGAAAGGGAAGAGATAAAGTCTCTTTTTATTAACTTGACTCCTCGAGAAGGTAAACTGACATCTTTAATTTAAGTTGTTTCTGCAACGCCTATATCATTAATGTTTCTGCAACAGCTATATTAATTGTTGTTCTGCAACAGCTATATCATTAATGAGAGGCAGTGATAATTCAAACAAAGAAGGGCAGCAATATATAAATAGAAATCATTCAAAATATTGCTTTATCAGATATATAATATTAATTGATCTAAGAAATGAGAATATATAAAGCTGAACATATTTCGTCGATCTCAGCTTGAAGTTCGTCGGGCTGAGCTCGCCGTTCGTCGATCTGAAGGATGAGTTCATCGAACTGAACATCTGATACCGATTTGTCGAACACAGGCTGGAGTTCGTCGATCTCAATTTAAAGTTCGTCGAACTAAAGAATTCGTCAACCGCTGAGCCGCTGAGCGCTGAGATTGACCAAGCCGTTCGTCGAACGCAGAGTGTAAGCCGTTCGTCAAATGCAGAGAACAATTCGTCGAACACAGCTTCAGAGTCCTTTCGTCGAGCGCTGCTTGGTTTTTGTCGAACGCAGCTGAAGAGAACTTTCGTCGATCGTAGTTAGCTTTTCGTCGATCGCAGCTTCTTTGATATTTCGTCGAGCGCTGCTAGCCTTTCGTCGAACGCAGATTATATTATATTCTTTTTCTGTCTTAATTAGATTTGATCTAGTTTATACAATATGTTATGATAACAACTTAGACCAAAGATGGATCCTAACTCAAATCAAAACTAAGGTTCCAACAATCTCCCCCTATTTGAGTTGGGATACAGATTTGAAATATAAGACAAATAAAACATACAGGGATCATAATTAAATCATACAGGGATCCTAATCCAAATCAATACTGGTTGATCCAACACCGACCTCATCCGCATTGGGTCACACCGACTTGGAAAATATGAGGGTTATACAGATGAGTTGAGGGCTCCAGAGCCAGGGTTGAGGCAGGGCCCGAGGCCACTCCTCCCCCCCCCCCCCCCCCCCCCCCCCGCCACAGCACGCCATGGCGATTGGCCGGGAAAGAGGCGGGAGAGCCAAAAAAGCAGAAAGAAGGGGAAGAGGAGGGGGCAGGGTGGCGTTACCCTACTGTGACTTCCACCAGGAGGAAGGCCATGTGATGGCCACCTGCCCAGAGTTTTTGGAAATGAGGGGGCAAGGGATCCGATGTAGCAACAACAACAATGGGTGAGGATTGAGGAGGTCCATGTCTGGGAGGAGGAGACGAATGAGTGGCAGAAGGGATAACCCGAGCTAAGTGATGAGGAATTGGAATATCTCTATCCTTGAGTTTCAACAGTAAAAATATGTGCTTTCGAACTTTATTTTTCTTTTACAAATGGCTGATATCAATTTATAAGATGACGACGCTTGATATGTACTTAGCCCCGATGCTGACCCGCTGACCAGGCTCCCACCAAGCTAGCAGGGCCGTAGGATCGCTCAGCGACAAGAAGGTTTCAAAAGGTACTTAGCCCCAATGCTGACCCGCTGACCAGGCTCACACCAAGCTGGCAGGGTCGTAGGATCGCTCGGTGGCAGGAAGGTTTGAAAAGGTACTTAGCCCCGATGCAGACCCGCTGACCAAGCTCCCACCAAGCTGTCAGGGCTGTAGGATCGCTCGGTGGCAGGAAGGTTTCAAAAGGTACTTAGCCCTGATGTAGACCCGCTGACTAGGCTCCCACCAAGCTGGCAGGGCCGTAGGATCGCTCGGTGGCAGGAAGGTTTCAAAAGGTACTTAGCCCCGATGCAGACCCGCTGACCAGGCTCCCACCAAGCTTGCAGGGCCATAGGATCGCTCGGTGGCATGAAGGTATCAAAAGGTACTTAGCCCCGATGCTGACCCACGGACCATGCTCCCACCAAGCTGGCAGGGTCGTAGGACCGCTCGGTGATAGGAAAGTTTCAAAATGTAGTTGGCTTGGTGCAGACCCGATGTCCAGGCTCTCACATAGCTGGCAAAGTACGGGCAGCACTTAGGGATAGGTGAACTTCACTTAGCACAGGAAGGGAGCAAATGGGGGCCTGTGAAATACCGTGAGCTACTCGCCGGCCGAGATCTCACCCACTCGGCAATATAGTACCGCTCGGCGATTGGGAAGCGAGTCTCGCACGAGTAATGGTAAGGTATAGAAGGGTCATTCGGTTTAAGGCAAGCTGAGCAGGGCGAGTGGTCAGGATCTCAGCTCGTGCATGGCTATAAGAAGATCGGCAGACAGACGAATGAGGCCTTTGAGCAAGCGCTAGGTAGCGGAATGAGAAGAGAAGGGGCATATCCCAAAGGCTAAAAGGGAAGCAGGGGAGTGCGGCTCCATCAGGCACTCGCCTGGAGGTGTGCGGATAACAGGCGAGTGCTGGCTCCATCAAGGTACTGGCGCGGAGCTATCCGCGTGGCAGGCGAGTGCCGGCTCCATCAGGCACTCGCCCGGAGGTGTGCGGATAGCTGGCGAGTGCTGGCTCCATCAAGGTACTGGCACGAAGCTGTCTGCGTGGCAGGCGAGTGCCGACTCCATCAGGCACTCGCTCGAAGGTGTGCGGATAGCAGGCGAGTGCTGGCTCCATCAAGGTACTCACGTTGAGTTGTCCGCGTGACAGGAGAGTGTCGGCTCCATTAGGCACTCGCACGGAGGTGTGCGAATAGCAGGCGAGTGCTGGCCCAATCAAGGTACTCATGTAGAGCTGTCCGCGTGGCAGGCGAGTGCCGGCTCCATCAAGCACTCACCCAGAGGTGTGCGGATTGCAGGCGAGTGCCGACTCCATCAGGCACTCGCCCAGAGGTGTAAGGGAAGCAGGGGAGTGTCAGCTCCATCGGGACTCGCCCGGAATGGTATGTGGTCTGGCTCCAATCTAGCCGAACCACGGGTTCTCCATTTTTTTCCGACCACGTGCCGAGTCCAAAAAAATGGGGATTGTGTATAACCCGTAATTCGTCGAGGTCAAGGAAGATCGAGGGGGGGTGAAAGGGGTTCAATTGAGTATCTGGTGCAAGAAATTGAAAAAATAAATCAGCCTCCTCTGATACCAATTGAAAGGGACAATTGATATCCTCTAATGAGGGTGATTGATAAAATCAACCTGCTTTGATACCAATTGAAAGGAGAGTTTTAGTTCTTATTTATCTGTTAAAACTCTTGTTTAAGTTGTACTTTCAAAATAAATGATATATATAACTATGTATATGAATTTGCTGAGTAATAAACACAAACAGTAGAAGTGCATAAAAATAAACACAGCACGGGAAATAAAACATACAAACAAGAAGCAATCCAGATGACACAGAGAAATGTAGTCGTTCCCCAAACCCGGGTACATCTACTCTTCTACCCACTGGTAGGAATCCACTAGGAGAGTTGATTAGGTTCCCTCGCACCAAGGTGTTTTTGATCAGGTGTCCACACACCAATGGAGGTTTGATCAGGTGCCCAATTCACGTATAAGCTTTTGATCAGGTGCTTATAAACCAACTAGATTTTTTGTTCAGGTGTCTTGCCACCAACAGGTTACACTTTTGAAGGGAGTATTAACCCTGTACTAGATGGGGAAGGAGAAAGGGAAAAGATTAATTGTTCTTCTCTTTGTGCTGAGAAGACTCTTGATGAAGATCCTGATTGGTAGTTGTGTTTGGATCTTGATGATGATGTTGAAGGAAGCTCCCCCTGTCTGATTTAGAATAGATGACAGCTTGAGGATTGGGGCCTCTTCTCTAAATTGTGATACACTTCTTCTTCTTCTTCCTAAGCAAGTGATATTGATTTTGTGTCTCAGGTTGTAGAAGATCTGCAAGAAAGATGTTAGCAAAAAGAAGATATAAGTATATATGATCTGCTTCTTCTTTTTGCTATGTTCTTCTTCTTCTCTTCTTCTCCTTGTTCCTGTACAGCAGTTGTAATATATCTTCTATCTCTATTAGATCTGTACAGCAATATATATTCTGTATATGTATATATGTTAAGAGAGAACAGCTATAACTTGCCGTCTTTGGATCATTTCCTAGATCCTTGAGCAGATAACTTGTCGTCTTTGGCTTGCTGCAACGGCTATATTAATTAATGCTTTTGCCAAACGGCTACAGCATTAAATGCTTGCATGCTGTAATGTCAGAACTGCAATATATATAGCAATATATAAAATAGAATAAATTAATATTGCTTTAAATAAATCTGACAGTAAAATATCTATTTTAGTCAAGCTAAATAACATAAAGTATTCCTGTCAGAAATTCATCGAGCTGAGCTCTACGTTCGTCGAGCTCATCATTTCATTCGTCGACCAGATCATGTGATTTACTGTTTCTGAATATCTGTTGGATTTCGTCGACCGCCGTTCGTCATTCGTCGACCTCCGCTTCCCTGCTGGTAATCTGTCGAGCGCTGCTTCTGATCTGTTCGCTGATCGCCGTCCGACGAATGTCGAGCGCTGCTATGATCTGTTTGTCGAGCGCTGCTATGATCTGTTCGCCGATCTCCGTCCGACGAATGTCGAGCGCCATTCGACGAATGTCGAACGCAGCTAATATATAAAATATATTATTTCTCTTATATTATTTTATATTAATTTCTCTTATAATAATTTCTCTTATATTAATTTCTCTTATATTATTTTCTCTTATATTAATTAGCCTATTATTATATATATATATATATATTTCTTAGTATATTATTTATATATATATATATATTATTCTTTTCTGCCTATTAATATATTTCTTTTTCAGCCTTCTTTCTTAATGAGATATTTAATCTAAGTTATACAATATGTTATGATATGAACATAGACACTAAAGGTGAATCCTAACTCAAATCAAAACTAAGGTTCCAACAATCTCCCCCTATTTGAGTTGGGATCCTAATCCAAATAAACTAGGTTCTAACAATCTCCCCTATTTGGTTTAGGATTCCTAAGCATAAAAAGTCTTGATCTGCTTAAGGGTTTAGAGATTATTTATTTTTCTTTTGAAAAACTAAGCAATTCTGATTTCCTAAATCTTAATTTAAGTAGGAATTTTAATAAGATGAATTGCTGGCTGTTTAACAGATTCTAAGAATTTTTATAATCAGAAAGACAATATCTGATAGCTTCTTTCTATAGAATCCCCTTAATCAGAAGAGACTCACACTCAGAGCTCTGATCATTTCTGATCTATGCTACTTGAGTAGAATGCTCAATCTGATTTTGGAGAAAATCTGTAAGATAGTGAAGTTATCTGATATTGCTTTTAAAATAGAAAAATTCAACAGAATCATTAAAACTGCTATTTTAATTATTGTTGTTTTAAAATAGGTAAAAACAAATGCTTAATCATTAGATATATTTGCCTCTTTATTTCATTGAAATATAAATTTGAAAATTTTCTTTTATGTTGCTGAACAGACATAATTTCTTTTTCTTTAAAAGTCTGTTTAAAGTTTTCAGCCTTAATGAACTTATTTTTTAAGTAAATAAATTGTTCTGCTGTTATTTTAAAATCTTCTTTAGGTCTGTTATAATCAGAAGTCAAAATAGTTATATTTAACTCTTTTCCAATTTTATTTTCAGAACTGTAATTTTCACATAACATTAAATCTGTACATGATGAAATAAAAACAGATTTAAGATCAGATTTTATTAAATCTGTGCATGAAGAAGTGAAAACAGATTTAAAAGTATCAGAGGTAAAAATAAAGTTTGAAGATACCTCTTTTACCTTTTCTGAATCAGATTCAGATTCAGATATGTAGTTTGAGCCATATATTGCCAACATGCAGAAGTTTCTGGCTTTTTGTTCTTCCTTGTTTTCTTCTTCAGTTAGAGTAACTGATGGTTCTGCATCAAAAATGATGTTAGAGGAAGAGGAAGAAGATGGTTCATTTACCATCCTAGAGAGGGAGTTCCAAATGCTCCTTGCTGAAGTGCAATCATTAACTCTTTGATAAATGTCATTTGACATTGATTGAGTTAATAACTTCATGGCCTTTGCATCAGCACTAATCAACTTTTCTTGATCATCAGATGAAGAGATTGAAGATGAAGTTCCTGTCAAAACAGATTTGTAAATACTTTCATCTATGGCATTCATATATAACTTAATTCTAACTTGTCATAAGTTAAATCTATCCAAATTATAAAAAGGTGGATCTGAAATAGAAAAAATCTGAATATGTCATTTGGAAAAACCTTTTTACAACAAAACAAAATAAGAACTAAGGTGATCTTTGTGATTTCAGGTATTAGCCTGTGTGAAAAATCAACTTCCTCTGATACCAATTGAAAGGGGTTCAATTGAGTATCAGGTGCAAGAAATTGAAAAAATAAAATCAGCCTCCTCTGATACCAATTGAAAGGGACAATTGATATCCTCTGATGAGGGTGATTGATAAAATCAACCTGCTTTGATCCCAATTGAAAGGAGAGTTTTAGTTCTTATTTATCTGTTAAAACTCTTGTTTAAGTTGTACTTTCAAAATAAATGATATATATAACTATATATATGAATTTGCTGAGTAATAAACACAAACAGTAGGAGTGCATAAAAATAAACACGGCACAGGAAATAAAACAAACAAACAAGAAGCAATCCAGATGACACAGAGAAATATAGTAGTTCCCCAAACCCGGGTACATCTATTCTTCTACCCACTGGTAGGAATCCACTAGGAGAGTTGATCAGGTGCCCTCACACCAAGGTGTTTTTGATCAGGTGTCCACACACCAATGGAGGTTTGATCAGGTGCCCAATTCACGTATAAGCTTTTGATCAGGTGCTTATAAACCAACTAGATTTTTTGTTCAGGTGTCTTGCCACCAACAGGTTACACTTTTGAAGGGAGTATTAACCCTGTACAAGATAGGGAAGGAGAAAGGGAAAAGATTAATTGTTCTTCTCTTTGTGCTGAGAAGACTCTTGATGAAGATCCTGATTGGTAGTTGTAACATCCCCAATCCTTCAAGACCCATTGGAAATGTTAGGGCATAGTGGTGAGGTGAGTGGCCACAAGGGCCTTAAGCTAGGGTAGAAATTGCTAAGTGCACACCAAAGCTCAAAAACTAACTTAACCGTAAGCCCCTCAACTAGGTCAATTGACCCTCAATTGTCCAAATTGACCTCACATATGATGCCCTAACCACTAAGGGATACCAATAGGATAGAAATTGCACTTGGGTGGGACCCAATTTCATGAAATTGACCAAAGTCAAACTTTACCCAATTTTGGTCAAACCTACACCTCTTTGATTAAATTGAACCAATTGGAGCCTCACCATGGACCAACCAATGTTGGGTGATGTTAAGGAACCCATGACCCCCAAGTGGGGTCAACCCACTCACCTTGGTTGACCAAAGTCAACCATGGTCAACTTAGTCCCTTAAAGGGAATTCTAGGCCTATTTTGAATGGGACCCAACCCCCATCATCTAACCAATTATTCCTGGACCTAGGACATGCCATAACAGCCCTAGACTGAACCCAAAGCTTAGGCTTGATTAGTCAAATGAAGGGGGACCAAAAGGTGATCAAAAAGCTTAAAGGAAAAAGGAGAAAGCAAAAAGCAAATCCCCCATCTACACTCCACCCCCAATCAGCCTAGGGCCAACCCTGATTGCTGTGGGTCTGGTCTTGACCCAAATGGAGGCAGGAGGCCAGCCGGGCAGGAGGGTGGCAGCAAGGAATCTCACCCGAGGTAGCTTGAATTCAAAACCACCTATAGAGGCCTCCCCACTTCAATACAACAACACCATTAGCTTCAGAAGGGAGAGAGCAGTCGAGAACGACACCTGAAGTAAAGCTAGAGCTGTAGAATCGAGATCGGGAGCGGGGTTGCTGGAGCAAAGCTTTTCCATGGTGAACCGTCACCGGAGCCGCCGCCACGCCCCAATCACGGTTCGTTTCTCCTCCCCCCCCCCCCCCCCCCCCCCCCCCCCCCCCACGCTAGCTTCCTATCATTAAACAAGGAAAGATCGTGCTCAATTGAGCCCGGATCTAGCCCTGAAATCCATGGATTTCTGCTCAAATCGGGACGCCGAGGATCGCAGGAAACCGCCGCCTCCGGCCGCCAGTCGCCGGTAGATGGTAGCCACGACCACCACGAAGGTGTCGGTGGTGTTGGCCGGCGGTGGTGGTGGCTGGATCGCCGGGAATCTCAATCAAAACATCACCCAGCGCGGTTGGATCTCAGCTGTTGGCTGGAGGAGGAAGACGACGCGCTGCAGCCAGATTTGCTTCAAGATGCGTGCGCAGCTATTTTTCTTAATTAAATTAATTCATACATTGGATTTTTCTGCCTTAATAAACCAGTCCACTTCTATAATTAGTTAGGGCCTTCTAATGACTGAATTAAAAAAGTGCCCAACATGAAAGTTGTAGGACTTGGTCTTGAATTTCATTTGGGCTTGAGTTCAAGTCATTTGGTGACCCACAGCTCCCTAGGGAGCTGTTTTACTAGGACTGGTCCTACACTAGGTCAGTCCACTAAAATAATTACCAAGCACAAAACCCTAAAGCTTTGAAACTGAGCTTTTAACCATGGGTAGGTATTCCCTAGGGGCAACCCCTGCCCAAAGGACAGCCCTTGTTGGGCACTTTTACCTAGGGTTTTTATGGTAATTAGGAATTTTAAATTATGTTGATTTTTGGAGCATATGATGTCCAAATGACACCAAACTTTGGTGGCATGCTCTTTAGTACATGAGTAGTACCTGACTAAAGTTTCACTCTATTTGGAGTTGATTTGCTATGGAAAATGGGAAACCCTAAGGAGGGCCTTTAAGGGTCAAATTAGGGCTTAGGCCATTTTGAGGAGTTGAGTGAGTTAGCCTGCTCCACCTTAATGATTATGTAGGTATTGATATGCAAATGCATGTGACACACCCTAATGGAGCCTTTGGAGCCATTAGTGTGGTGTGTCCTAAAACTCTAAGGGTAAACCCTTATGGTTGCAATTTTGTGGCATGTGAAGGACATAGGACCAAATGTCCTTGCCTTGGCTCAAAACTTAGTAGGCATGTTATTAAGAGCATAAAATGGCTTAGTTAATTTAATGGGAATTTTTAGAGTCATTTTGGTATTTTTTCCTCTTTATAAATGAAATTGCCACTTTTCCTTGAATAAAGAAAATGCATGGTCATATGACCTTGTAGGGCTTTGGAACTTTAGAAGTGGTTGTATTGGGATTAGAATAGGCTATGGTAATTTTAGTATGATTCATTGAAGTGTTATCCCTTGTGGAGGAATTTTTAAGTGCTTACTAGCTTAGAGGAAATTAATTATGAAAAATGTCAAATCATTTGGTTAAATTATGAAACTCGGTTATCTGTCATTTTATGTTGATGCATGCCCATGATAATTATTTGGAAGCTTGTATATTTGTATTTCTTGTACCTCATGTAGAAATTTATATTTACAACACTTGGAAGTTAAATAATTTTAAAATGTCAAATCATATGGTAATGATACAATCCTTTGGCAGAGGACTCTATATCCCAATCTAGACACTTGGTAATTTTTGTAGAATTTTGAGATATGAAATACTATTTTTCCTAATTATAGTAGCATTTTGGTAATTATTCAACTATGATGATTTAGTAGGCCAAATGACATCCTAGGGTCATGGAACTCAGTGAACTACCTTGATATGGGAAATTACCTTACTGATAATTTCCATGTAGCATGTAGAAGCATTTTGAGGGTAGTTCATGTGTAATTTGACTTAAGGCCTGAACTACTTTAAATTATAATAAATACCAAATTAATATGGAAAATTATGGAAATTGGATAATACCTTATTAAGGTCAGTGGGAGCCTAGGATAATTATACCGGACCTTGGTGATGAGTTTTTAGAAGGATTCCCTTATGAAGTTTGAGGTTAGTTCAACTTAGTGGTTTGCGATTAGTAAAAAACAGAATTTTGAATTTTAGGCAATTCAGACCACTTGGTAGTGTTTAGTACTTATATCCATTCAATATTTGAGTGATAACTCACACTGATTCAAGGAGGGTCAAACCTAGGGTTAGCTTTGAGGTTGTGTCAGGGTTAGTGTATGAGTTGTGGAGGTACGTCCAACCCAATTGGGTGGGACGGGTGTTGAGCTAAGTCACTTAAGTATATGAAATAATGAAGGGTGAACCAAATGTTAATCACCAACTAAAGTAATTGTCTTGAGTAGGATGGTGGGGTTGAGCCCATTGAATCCGTAGTACCGTTGGGAACCCCTTTACGGGGTACACCGCGGGAAGTCCAAGATTCACCCTAAATATAACGCTAACTATATTGTAGGCAAGAGTAGCCTAATTAGGTCAGTAAACTGTGATGGATCTCCTTTGGGAAGGAGATGGGTTGGATCAGCTTGTGTGTTAGACCCTGAGCCGGAAGCTCGGGTGGATTTGTTAACACCTGTTACTTATTCAAATAGTGGTGAGTCTTCGGTACTAGGCTAGTCGTGTCACCGACGGTAGTACGTTGACTCAGGTGAGGGTGAGGTTTAAAAGGGCCGGTAAATTTGAGTACCGCGGTCTGGAGGACAATCCCTAATAACCCACTCCGACCTTAAAGTCTGGTGGATTCCAGCAAGAGTACGCAGGAGCTCCGCTGTTGTGTTCTTAGCGTTGAGGCGTACATGAGGTCTAGGCTTGGTAGTGACTATACCCGCCTAGGATGTGGAGTGCCCGATCTACTGCCACCGTGAGCCACGACGGTCGGTACCCGAAAGGTTGGCTTCCTTTTAAACAAATTGGGAACTATAAAGGTCTGTGCGCATAGAGTCGTGTGGGTGAGTCACATTGCATAAACACATTAAACCATGAGCATAGCATAGCATAACATACACATTAGCATACCCCCATCATATAAATTAGTATGGGCTCTTTTATATGATGGGATACTTGGACATCTTAACTTATATGTCGTATGGGCGTTCATATAAGTTAAGGTACGAATCTGTGATGGTAGATTAGTTTTACTTACTGCACCGCATTTTTTTTATTACTGGTTTACTTCATGCTCTACTTTACTGCCATTTATTTGCAATATACTGCTAGCTAGTTTTACTGCTTTTCCTATACTTGCTAGATTAGTGCTATGTCACCTCTTTCCTTGTTTACCCCTTGTTGTCCTCTGCTTCTTCCTCCCGCTCGGTTCTTAGGAGTCGTGGAGGGAGGCGAGGACAAAATGACTTAGTCTTTATGACTAACGGTCGGTGTGACCGCGGGAGTCCGAGGAGACGGAGTTGTCCCGCGCGCAGCTGGACGAGATGGCAGGACCTGAGCAGCGGATGCAGCATACTACTACGACGCCACAGGTTGATGATTAGATAGTTAGATTTCAGCATTTGAGAGTTTTGTTATAGTTTCCGCATGATGTAGAGAGAGAGAGAGAGTACTTATTTTGGACATGTATCGGGCTTAAGCCCTTTTTGCTTGTACTGTCTCTTTTTGGACTTTCTGTTTCATTTTATGATGATGTGATTGTGGACATGCCTCTACTCCTGTTCTTACCTTTTTGGCATATTTTTACTTATGATCGTATAGCCGGCAAAGTTGGTGCTAAGCGGTATTAGCCAACCCGAGTGTTGGTGATACCGCGAGGCAGCGATTCTGGGCGAATATCCACCTCAACCGTGCGATGCGGGAGAGGTTCGAGTTTTCATGTACCCCAACGGGTCTTGGGAAAAGAGATCTTACAAATGGTATCAAAGAACGAACGATCATAAGAGAACAGTCCACAACATACTGGGTCACCCCGCTCGAGCCTAGTTTGCGGACAAACTAGGCAGCAGAATCTATGGTGTGCCCATGTATGGAATCACATAAAACAGTCCAATAATCAACAAGTAAGGCCAAATTTTATTTTAACTAAATCCCTATCTTTTGTAGGCCCCACTGAGCACGGAGCCTCAGGTCAGTATCCCTCCCCCTCCGACTACCACTACTCTTCAGCAGTCGGAGTTGGGACAGACGTTAGCAGCCATTTTAGAGACCTTCAGGGCCCAGTCCATCCCGGCACCACTGCCAAACCCGGGAGCGAACTGGTTGAGCACCTTTAGAGGTCTTTCCCCACCGACCTACCGAGGCACAGAGGATGCAGTGAAGACTGAGGAGTGGTTGGACACCATTCAGGAGATGCTGGTCGGCATCGGTTGCCCGGTCGGCAAGGCAGTATTTTTGGCAGTATCAGCTCTGGATGCACATGCCAAGAGGTGGTGGAAGTCGCTGCTGGAGACCACTTTCAGAGATAGGGAGTACTCAGATATTTCTTGGGATGAGTTTAGTGCCACTTTCCTGGAGCACTTCATATCCAGCACGGACAGAGATGAGCTGGAAGAGAGGTTTCTACACCTCACTCAGGGGACACGCTTAGTGATTGAGTACCAGAGGGAGTTCTCCCATTTAGCCAGATTTGCGAGGTCTCATGCCGCAGATGATCGCACTCTTGCGAAGAGATTCTACAAGGGGCTTCGAGACCCGTTGAGGCAGGCACTCTTGTTTGTTTCTGAGGGCAGCCTAACTCAGATTATCGAGACGGCAAAGAAGCTGGAGGCAGATCAGATCGGAGTGCAGGGCGGAAGGAAAAGGCCAGCTTAGGCCAGGTACCAAGGGGAGAGCAGCAGAGTCTCACAGCGGGGCAGACTTATGAGGCACCGGAGGGGTGGGGGACGTCCTCGTCCTCAGATTGCACCAGTACAGCAGCCCCAGCCCTTACTAGCCCCACAGCCCCTACGTACCTGGGGGCCCCAGAGATTTGATGACCGGGGACGCGCTCCAGTGGTGTGCTTTGAGTGCAACCAGCCAGGTCACGTCAGGGCCCATTGCCCTCGTCGATTCCCTCCACCACCTCCTCCACCACCAGCAGCACCTCCGGCAGCCCCTCCAGCACAGCGGGGTCGAGGCCGAGGACGGGGTCGAGGCAGGGGGTATCACGGTAGAGGTAGGCAGCAGGAGTAGGTTTACACCTTGGATCATGCACAGCCGAGGAACCCGGAGGAAGTTATAGCAGGTAATTTAATGCTTTCAGTACTTTAATTTATTACTGCTTAAATTTACCTGCATTTTCAACCTTCTAGATTAGAAGTTAAGCAAACAATCCACTTTCCCCAGGCATTATAATGGTGTATGGCAAGCCCGCCCACACCCTATTCGATACTGGTGCCTCGCATAACTTTGTTTCCGAAGACATTGTTAAGGGCTTGGAGCAACTCCATTATTGCACAGGACCCACCAGGAGAGTACGCCTCCCCAATGGATCAGAAATCGAGACGACGGCTAAGTGCACCTTGAAGGTGACCATCAACGGCCTAACGCTCGATGCTCCAGCTTCGGTGCTGAAGCTCGCCGACTTCGACCTTATCTTGGGCATGATGTGGCTCGCTTGGAACCACGCCCAGATAGACTGCCAAGCAAAGAGGGTAGTGTTGCAGTATGATACCACCTTCGCGACGTTCGAAGGTATTGGACCAATCTCCCGCTCTTCTTTATCATCTGTCCAGGTAGTCAAGGCCCGCGAGCAGGGCGACGAGGTATATCTTGTATGCTTCGAGATGGCGGAGGTGGAGGCCTCCTTATCAGACATTCCCATAGTACAGGACTTCTCCGGCGTATTCCCGGAGAAGTTGCCCGGACTGCCACCGCATCGGGAGGTAGATTTCCAGATTCAGCTGGTGCCAGGAGCGAGACCCGTGTCTCGGGCACCGTACCACATGGCACCTAAGGAACTGGCAGAGTTTAGGGTGCAGTTGAAAGAGCTGGTAGATGCGGGTTTTATCAAGCCGAGCTCTTCACCTTGGGGAGCGCCGGTGTTGTTTGTGAAGAAGAAGGATGGAACGCTTAGGTTGTGTATAGATTATCGGGAGCTCAATAGACTGGCGGTACGGAACACCTATCCGTTACCGAAGATTGACGAGCTCTTCGATCAGTTGCAGGGAGCTCACTGGTTCTCCAAGCTCGACTTGAGATCAGGATACTATCAGCTACGGATTCGAGAGGAGGACATACCGAAGACAGCTTTCAGTTCCCGGTATGGATTGTATGAGTTCATGGTGATGCCCTTCGGGCTCACTAATGCCCCCTCAACATTCATGAGCATGATGAACAGGGTGTTCGAGGCCTTTCTCGACATCTTCATTATTGTGTTCATCGATGACATTCTAGTATATTCCAGGATGGAGGAGGAGCATGCTGGGCATCTGGCCCTAGTATTGAGGAAGCTGAGAGATCACCAGATGTATGCGAAGTTCTCCAAGTGTCACTTCTGACTATGGGAGGTGGCTTTTCTGGGACACATCATCAGTGGAGAAGGTCTGGCAGTGGATCCGGCCAAGGTGCGGGTCGTTCAGGAGTGGCCTCGACTGCAGTCAGCTTCAGATGTGCGGAGCTTTCTAGGATTGGCGGGCTATTACCGGAAGTTTGTGGAAGGATTCTCCAGGATTGCCCTTCCGCTCACTTCTTTGACCAAGAAGGACGCCCCATTCGTCTGGTCTCCGCAGTGTGAGGCGGCCTACTTGGAGCGGAAGGGCCGACTCACCTCTTCCCCCATCCTTGCACTTCCATCTGGGAAGGAAGGATTTCAGGTTTACACAGACGCATCATTTCAGGGGTTGGGAGCAGTGTTGATGCAGCATGGTCACGTGATCGCGTACGCTTCTCGTCAGTTGAAGACACATGAGAGGAACTACCCAGTGCATGACCTCGAGCTCGGAGCGGTCATCTTCGCCTTGAAGACCTGGAGGCACTACCTTTATGGGGTTCATTGTGAGATCTTCTCAGACCACAAGAACCTCAAGTATATTGATACGCAGAAGGACTTGAACCTAAGTCAGCGGAGGTGATTAGAGTTCTTGTTCGACTACAAGTACACATTGCATTACCATCCAGGCAAGGCCAACACCGTAGCGGATGCTTTGAGCAGGAGAGGAGGTGCACCAGGATCAGAGAGCCGTGTGATGGCTATGGAGTTGACTCAGGCATTGGAGGACATGCACATTTCATTTGTATCCAGGGCCGACCCCAAGACATATACGGAGTATCTAGCATCCTTGAATATTGTCTGCGATATTCGGGACCGCATTCGGGAGGCACAGTTGCAAGACCCTGCCTTGGAGCCAGTATTCAGATCGTTGGTGGACGGCATGGCAGGGGACTATTCTTTGAGGGAGGATCTCATTCACCATCGAGACCGAGTCTACATCCCAGCTGGAGGAGGTATTAGAGAGGAGGTGCTTAGGGAGGCTCATTGCTCCTAGTATTCAGTGCATCCAGGGATCAGGAAGATGGCAGCAGACCTTCGGAAGGTTGTGTTTTGGCTGGGGATGAAGAGAGATATTATCCAGTATGTGACGCACTGCGAGGGATGCCAGCGCGTGAAGGCAGAGTGCAGGAGCCCGGGAGGAATGTTACAGCCATTACCAGTACCTGAGTGGAAGTTTGAAGACATATCAATGGACTTCGTGCATGGTCTACCTCGCTCCCGCTCTGGGAATGACTCAATATGGGTGATAGTGGACAGGCTGACGAAGGTAGCTCGGTTTATTCCAGTACGGAAGGAGGGGCCGGTCGGTGACCTTGTAAGGGTGTTTGTGGAGCAGGTGGTCAGATATCACGAGGTGCCCAAGTCGATAGTTTCAGATAGAGATGGACGCTTCACTTCGAGGGAGTGGAAGGCGGTTCAGGCTTACTTGGGATCCCGGTTGACATTTAGCACGACGTTCCATCCACAGACTGACGGTCAGACTGAGCGCACCAACCGGACTATGGAGGACCTACTACGTTTGTTCATCCTAGATACAGGCAAGCCCTGGGAGAGACTGTTGCCCTTGATAGAGTTTTCCTATAACAACAGTCACCAGGCTAGCATTGGGATGGCACCTTATGCCGCATTGTATGGGAGGAAGTGCAGCACACCACTTTCCTGGATCCAGAACGAGGACTCGAGGTCGTTAGGTTCGGACTATATTGAGGAGACGGATGCGCAGGTGAGGCTGATCAGGGAGCGGATGATGGAGGCCCAGAGCAGACAGGCAAAGTACTATGATGCGAGGCATCGTATGGTGGAGTTCCAGGTGGGAGAGCATGTGTTCTTGAAGATTCGTCCTATGCACGAGGTTTCTCGAGTGCGGGGGCACAAGAAGCTTAGTCCTCGGTACGTGGGGCCTTTTTTGATCCTGGAGCGGATCGGTCCTTTGGCGTACAGGCTGGAGCTACCGCCAGAGTTGGAGAACCTGCATGACGTCTTCCATGTCTCTTCGCTTCGGAGAGCCCTGCTTCGTCCTGAGCAGCATGTTACATCCACATCAGGCCCGGTGGCACCCGATCGATCAGTCCTACTAGAGCCCATCCGGATCGACGATTCGGAGGTCCGAGTCCTGCGGCGGAATAGTGTACCGTTGGTGAAGGTGTTGTGGTCCAACCACGGGCGAGAGGAAAACACATGGGAGCCCATGGACCTCATGCAACAACGCTGCCCGGAACTCTTCACTTCAGGTACAACCTAAACCTCCTTGCAAATTTCTTTTTACCTTATATATTGCGTAGAACCCGTAGACCCGATCTTAAATTTCGGGGACGAAATATTTTTTTGTTTATTAGGATTTGTAACATCCCCAATCCTTCTAGACCCATTGGAAATGTTAGGGCATAGTGGTGAGGTGAGTGGCCACAAGGGCCTTAAGCTAGGGTAGAAATTGCTAAGTGCACACCAAAGCTCAAAAACTAACCTAACCCTAAGCCCCTCAACTAGGTCAATTGACCCTCAATTGTCCAAATTGACCTCACATATGATGCCCTAACCACTAAGGGAGACCAATAGGATAGAAATTGCACTTGGGTGGGACCCAATTTCATGAAATTGACCAAAGTCAAACTTTACCCAATTTTGGTCAAACCTACACCTCTTTGATTAAATTGAACCAATTGAAGCCCCACCATGGACCAACCAATGTTGGGTGATGTTAAGGAACCCATGACCCCCAAGTTGGGTCAACCCACTCACCTTGGTTGACCAAAGTCAACCATGGTCAACTTAGTCCCTTAAAGGGAATTCTAGGCCTAATTTGAATGGGACCCAACCCCCATCATCTAACCAATTATTCCTAGACCTAGGACATGCCATAACAGCCCTAGACTGAACCCAAAGCTTAGGCTTGATTAGTCAAATGAAGGGGGACCAAAAGGTGATCAAAAAGCTTAAAGAAAAAAGGAGAAAGCAAAAAGCAAATCCCCCCTCTACACTCCACCCCCAATCAGCATAGGGGCCAAACCTGATTGATGTGGGTCTGGTATTGACCCAAATGGAAGCAAGAGGCTAGCCGGGCAGGAGGGTGGCAGCAAGGAAGCTCACCTGAGGTAGCTTGAATTCAAAACCACCTATAGAGGCCTCCCCACTTCAATCCAACCACACCATTAGCTTCAGAAGGGAGAGAGCAGTCGAGAACGACACCTGGAGCAAAGCTAGAGCTGTAGAATTGAGATCGGGAGCGGGGTCGTCGGAGCAAAGATTTTCCATGGTGAACCGTCGCCGGAGCCGCCGCCACGCCCCAATCACGGTTCGTTTCTCCTCCCTTCCCCCCGCGCTAGCTTCCTCTCACTAAATAAGGAAGGATCGGGCTCAATTGAGCCCGGATCTACCCCTGAAATCCATGGATTTCTGCTCAAATCGGGACGCCGAGGATCGCCGGAAACCGCCGCCTCCGGCCGCCAGTCGCCGGTAGATGGTAGCCCCGACCACCACGAAGGTGTCGGTGGTGTTGGCCGGCGGTGGTGGTGGCTGGATAGCCGGGAATCTCAATCGAAACATCACCCAGCGTGGTTGGATCTCAGCCATTGGCTGGAGGAGGAAGACGACGCGCTACCGCCAGATTTGCTTCAAGATGCGTGTGCAGCTATTTTTCTTAATTAAATTAATTCATACATTGGATTTTTCTGCCTTAATAAACCAGTCCACTTCATACATTGGAGGAGGAAGATGACGCGCTACCGCCAGATTTGCTTCAAGATGCGTGCGCAGCTATTTTTCTTAATTAAATTAATTCATGCATTGGATTTTTCTGCCTAAATAAACCAGTCCACTTCTATAATTAGTTAGGGCCTCCTAATGACTGAATTAGAAAAAATGCCCAACATGAAAGTTGTAGGCCTTGGTCTTGACTTTCATTTGGGCTTGAGTTCAAGTCATTTGGTGACCCACATCTCCCTAAGGAGCTGTTTTACTAGGACTGGTCCTACACTAGGTCAGTCCACTAAAATAATTACCTAGCCCAAAACCCTCAAGATTTGAAGCTGAGCTTTTAACCATGGGTAGGTATACCCTAGTGGCACCCCCTGCCCAAAGGACAGCCCTTGTTGGGCAATTTTACCTAGGGTTTTTGTGGTAATTAGGATGTTTAAATTATGTTGATTTTTGGAGCATATGATGTCCAAATGACACCCAACTTTGTTGGCATGCTCTTTAGTACATGAGTAGTGCCTGCCTAAACTTTCACTCCATTTGGAGTTGATTTGCTATGGAAAATGGGAAACCCTAAGGAGGGCCTTTAAGGGTCAAATTAGGGCTTAGGCCATTTTGAGGAGTTGAGTGAGTTAGCCTCCTCCACCTTGATGATTATGCAGGTATTGATATACAAATGCATGTGACACACCCTAATGGAGCCTTTGGAGCCATTAGGGTGGTGTGTCCTAAAACCCTGAGGGTAAACCCTTAAGGTTGCAATTTTGTGGCATGTGAAGGACATAGGACCAAATGTCCTTGCCTTGGCTCAGAACTTAGTAGGCATGTTATTAAGAGCATAAAATGGCTTAGTTAATTTAATGGGAATTGTTAGAGTCATTTTGGTATTTTTTCCTCTTTATAAATTAAATTGCCACTTTTCCTTGAATAAATAAAATGCATGGTCATATGACCTTGTACGGCTTTGGAACTTTATCAGTGGTTGTATTGGGATGAGAATAGGCTATGGTAAATTTAGTATGAATCATTGAAGTGTTATCCCTTGTGGAGGAATTTTTAAGTGCTTACTAGCTTAGAGGAATTTAATTATGAAAAATGTCAAATCATTGGGTAAAATTATGAAACTTGGTTATCTGTCATTTTATGTTGATACATGACCATGATAATTATTTGGAAGCTTGTAGATCTGTATTTCTTGTACCTCATGTAGAAATTGGTATTTACAACACTTGGAAGTTAAATCATTTTAAAATGTCCAATCATATGGTAATGACACAATCATTTGGAAGAGGACTCTAGATCCCCATCTGGACACTCGGTAATTTTTGTAGAATTTTCAGATGTGAAATACTATTTTTCCTAATTATAGTGGCATTTTGGTAATTATACAACTATGATGATTTAGTAGGCCAAATGACATCCTAGGGTCATGGAACTTAGTGAACTACCTTGATATGGGATATTACCTTACTGTAATTTCTATGTAGCATGTACAAGCATTTTGAGTGTATTTCATGTGTAACTTGACTTAAGGCCTGAACTACTTTAAATTATAATAAATACCAAATTAATATGGAAAATTATGGAAATTGTATCATACCTTATTAAGGTCATTGGAAGCCTAGCATAATTATACCATACCTTGGTGATGAGGTTTTAGAAGGATTCCCTTATGAGGTTTGAGGTTAGTTCAACTTAGTGGTCTGCGATTAGTAAAAACAGAATTTTGAATTTTAGGCAATTCAGACCCCTAGGTAGTTTTTAGTACTTATATCCATTCAATATTTGAGTGATAACTCACAATGATTCAAGGAGGGTCAAACCTAGGGTTAGCTGTGAGGTTGTGTCAGGGTTAGTGTATGAGTTGTGGAGGTACGTCCAACCCAATTGGGTGGGACGGGTGTTGAGCTAAGTCACTTAAGTATATGAAATAATGAAGGGTGAACCAAATGTTAATCACCAACTAAAGTAATTGTCTTGAGAAGGATGGTGGGGTTGAGCCCATTGAATCCGTAGTACCGTTGGGAACCCCTTTACGGGGTACACCGCAGGAAGTCCAAGATTCACCCTAAATATAACGCTAACTATATTGTAGGCAAGAGTAGCCTAATTAGGTCAGTAAACTGTGATGGATCTCCTTTGGGAAGGAGATGGGTTGGATCAGCTTGTGTGTTAGACCCTGAGCCGGAAGCTCGGGTGGACTTGTTAACACCTGTTACTTATTCAAATAGTGGCGAGTCTTCGGTACTAGGCTAATCGTGTCACCGACGGTAGTACGTTGACTCAGGTGAGGGTGAGGTTTAAAAGGGCCGGTAAGTTTGAGTATCGCGGTCTGGAGGACAATCCCTAATAACCCACCCCGACCTTAAAGCCTGGTGGATTCCAGCAAGAGTACGCAGGAGCTCCGCTGTTGTGTTCTTAGCGTTGAGGCGTACATGAGGTCTAGGCTTGGTAGTGACCATACCCGCCTAGGATGTGGAGTGCCCGATCCACTGCCACCGTGAGCCACCACGGTCGGTACCCGAAAGGTTGGCTTTCTTTCAAACAAATTGGGAACTATAAAGGTCTGTGCGCATAGAGTCGTGTGGGTGAGTCACATTGCATAAACACATTAAACCATGAGCATAGCATAGCATAACATACACATTAGCATACCCCCATCATATGAATTAGTATGGGCTCTTTTATATGATGGGATACCTGGACATCTTAACTTATATGTCGTATGGGCGTTCATATAAGTTAAGGTACGAATCTGTGATGGTAGATTAGTTTTACTTACTGCACCGCATTTTTTTTATTACTGGTTTACTTCATGCTCCACTTTACTGTCATTTATTTGCACTATATTGCTAGCTAGTTTTACTGCTTTTCCTATACTTGCTAGATTAATGCTATGTCACCTCTTTCCTTGTTTACCCCTTGTTGTCCTCCGCTTCTTCCTCCCGCTCGGTTCCTAGGAGTCGTGGCGGGAGGCGAGGACAAAACGACTTAGTCTTTATGACTAACGGTCGGTGTGACCGCAGGAGTCCGAGGAGACGGAGTTGTCCCGCGCGCAGTTGGACGAGATGGCAGGACCTGAGCAGCGGACGCAGCATACTACTACGACGCCACAGGTTGATGATTAGATAGTTATATTTCAGCATTTGAGAGTTTTGTTATAGTTTCCGCATGATGTAGAGAGAGAGAGAATACTTATTTTGGACATGTATCAGGCTTAAGCCCTTTTTGCTTGTACTGTCTCTTTTTGGACTTTCTGTTTCATTTTATGATGATGTGATTGTGGACATGCCTCTACTCCTGTTCTTACCTTTTTGGCATATTTTTACTTATGATCGTATAGCCGGCAGAGTTGGTGCTGAGCGGTATTAGCCAACCCGAGTGTTGGTGATACCGCGAGGCAGCGATTCTGGGCGAAGATCCACCTCAACCGTGCGATGCGGGAGAGGTTCGAGTTTTCATGTACCTGAACGGGTCTTGGGAAAAGAGATCTTACAGTAGTTGTGTTTGGATCTTGATGATGATGTTGAAGGAAGCTCCCCCTGTCTGATTTAGAATAGATGACAGCTTGAGGATTGGGGCTTCTTCTCTAAATTGTGATACACTTCTTCTTCTTCCTGAGCAAGTGATATTGATTTTATGTCTCAGGTTGTAGAAGATCTGTAAGAAAGATGTTTGCAAAAAGAAGATATATGTATATATGATCTGCTTCTTCTTTTTGCTCTATTTTTCTTCTTCTCTTCTTCTCCTTGTTCCTGTACAACAGTTGTAATATATCTTCTATCTCTAATAGATCTGTACAGCAATATATATTCTGTATATGTATATATGTTAAGAGAGAACAGCTATATATGTTGAGGCTCCGCTCAAGATAGTCCACTAAGGCTCATCAGATGTGGAATGGCCTTATATAGTATCTCCAGCGTAGAGCCTAACTCTAGTGACACGGAACCCATCGGGTCGTTCCGAGTCGGTCCTGACACGCGCGGACATATTAATAATAATAAAACTAACAATCTCCTCCTATGTCCGCGGTATACCGACGTTGGAAAAGGGTTGGTGTGTGTAGTGTTCAACCAGTTCGACTCATTACACAACCGTGTCCGAAAGCACCCGTTATAACATATTGGACTGAAGAAAACAAAAGTATTTATGCACGCATACGAATAAAACATAAACTAAGCAGCATCACATGAAAGTCAAAAGTACAATCAGAGAAATAGGTACCAGAAGACCTAATGTCTCATGATCAACAAAAGAGTAGGAAAGAGTCCAAACAAAACAGGTAAAGAGAGCTAATCAGTGCTCTAAGTCAGAGAAAGAAAACCAAACAGATACTCTAGAAACCATCATCCAGCAGATCATCCTTCTCAGGATCCCAGTCTGCATGTGCTCCTCCTGCAGCATTTCTTGTAATTTCCAACAGAGAACTTCATTCAGAATGAATTCAATTATGGAAAATGTACATGTATCTAGTTCTGTGTAGTACTTTAAATTATGCTTAGAGGATAAAGGTAGAGTATTTCAGGTTTAACCGCAGAATCTATTAACTGTTTAAAAGCGAAACGATTTCAGACTTCTGGACAACGCAGCTATATCTGTGTTCCTGTGTGTGATATCTTGGTTACTGTTCTTTTAGGGTTAATTGGAACTCATCAAATGTGGAATGGAACCAATCAACAGGAGAAGGTCCAAAACAAGTTAGATCGTGTTATCAAATGTGGAATAACACTCTCCTCCAAGTTAAGGAAGACGAATCTGGATAAGGTTGTTATCATCAGATGTGGAATGAAACAACCAACCAGAGATTCGTACTCAGCAACCAAAACACCAACGGAGCACAACATGCTTGATTTGACAAAGGAAGGAATCAAAACATTCGGACTAAAACTGGTGTCAAACCGCTTTGAGTCCCATTTCCCCCACTGTTTTGATTGAACGGTCTCGGGGCATTCCTTTTGTCAGTGGATCAGCTAGATTATCCTTCGATCGCACATCGACCAAAGTAATAATGCCTTGTTCTTTAAGATAATTCAAAAGAGCGTGTCTCAGTCGTACATGTCGTCTCTTGGTGTTAAAGAGGACATTTTTAACAACTTGGACTGCTACCTGATTATCACAGTACAGGCTTAAAGAGTTGATTTGAAGTTTAGACAAGGGAATGTCTAAGATCAAATTCCTGATCCAGTCTGCCTCTTCACCAGCTGAAGCTAAGGCAAATAACTCGGCTTCCATAGACGACAAAGCTATGCAAGTCTGTCTCTTGGACTTCCAAGTAACTGCAGCGCCACCCAATGTGAATATAAATCCACTTGTGGACTTGCTGTTTGAAACTTCTGAACACCAGGAGGCATCAGAGTAACCTTCCAAAGTAGGAAGGTGACCGGTGTAGCATAGAGCGTGGTCTTTAGTACCTTTTAGATACTTCATCAGCCTATCTAGGGCATCCCAATGCTCTTTGCCTGGACTACTGGTAAAGCGACTTAGCATGCTTACGGAGAAAGCAATGTCAGGTCTAGTGCAGCTTGTGGCGTACATGAGACTTCCAATGATCTTTGAGTACTTGACTTGATCAACGCTTATCCCTTCATTCGGATTCAGCTTGACGTTCGGATCAATGGGTATTTCAACAGGCCTACAATCTTTATAACCCCAGGTATCAAGAATCTGCTCTATGTAGTGAGCTTGACTCAGAGTGACACATCCCTTGTCTACTCTTACTTTCATACCTAGTAGGGTATCGACGGGACCAAGGTCCTTCATATCAAACGTTTTGGCGAGAGCGGACTTAATATCCCTCACGACAGCTATGTCTGACCCCAGGATCAACATGTCATCGACATATAGGCATATGATGACTGTCTAGTTTGGCATCGAGCGGTAATAGAGACACTTGTCTGAGAGACTGGACTGAAATCCAAAGCTCTTTACCACTTGATCAAACTTCATGTGCCACATCTTAGGTGCTTGTTTAAGCCTATAGATAGATTTATCAAGTTTGCACACTTTATCCTTTAGATCTGTGTGGGCATAACCTTCAGGTTGTGCCATGTAGATCTCTTCATTTAGTTCTCCATTCAAAAAAGCTGTTTTCACGTCCATCTGATGGACGATGAAATTCTCGATGGAGGCTAAAGCTAGAAGAATTCTAATGGTAGATAGGTGACACACAGGTGAATAGACATCAAAGTAGTCGATTCCCCCTTGTTGTTTATAACCCTTAGCTACTAGACGTGCTTTGTATCTGGATATAGACCCATCGCTATGTAGTTTCTTCTTCAGTACCCACTTGCATCCCAGGACTTTAGCTCCTTTCGGTAGGTCCACTAGATGTCAGGTATTATTTTGTAGCAGCGAGTTCATCTCATCGTCGATGGCTTCTGCCCACATTAACGCATCTCTCGATCTCATCGCTTCCTGATAGGAAAAATGGATCATCCTCTAAGTGGTAGGTGACGAAGTTCTCACCAAAATCCTTAGGGATTCTATCTCTTGTAGATACTCTAAGAGGAACGGGTTCGACCTCTAGAGGTTGGGGAGCAGTGCCAGAGGGGCCAGCTTCGGGTTCTACCGTAGACTCTGAGATCATGTCAGTAGATCCAGGGACGGTCAGGCCATGATCTTTGATAAATTTATGCTCAAAGAAGATAGCATCTCTGGACTCTATCACTGAATTAGTGGATAGATCCAGAAATCGGTCAGCTGCACTGTCTTCTGCACTGCCTAGATAGACACAGGTTGTCATTCTAGGTCCCACCTTAGGTCTTTTAAGGTCTTGTATACGCACATAGGCGATACAACCCCAAGTCTTAAGAGTGCCATATCTACAAGGATGACCGTGCCACAGCTCATAAGGAGTAGAACTGAGCTTTGAGTGAGGCACTCTATTCAGAATGTGATTTGCAGTAAAGACTGCTTCCCCCAGAAGGAATTGGGCATGTCAGCGGTCAGGAGCATAGAATTTAACATCTCTGTTAAAGTTCTATTCTTACGCTCAGCAACGCCATTTGATTGGGGTGAGTAAGGAGCTGTAGTTTCAAGGATTATGCCCTCAGTGGCACAAAATTCCCTAAACCCAGTTGCAGTGTATTCTCCTCCTCGATCACTTCTAAGTCTCTTAATCTTCAGATTTAACTGGTTTTCTACCCGAGATTTGAAGATTTTGAAGGTCTCGAATGTCTCGTCTTTCGATTTCAATAGGTAGACATGACAAAATCTGGAGAAATCGTCAATGAAGGTAATTAGATACTTCCTTCCCCCTCTAGTGGCATGACTCCGAAAGTCACAGAGGTCAGAATGAATCAATTCCAAAAGTTGTGTGCTCCTAGAAACGATCTTGTAAGGGTTTCTAGTTATTTTAGTTTGGGCACAAACCTCGCACCTATCAAATCGAATAGAGAAATCTAACGGAATGTTGTGACTCTTAGCTAGATCGCGCATCTTTTTATAGTGAACGTGTCCAAGTCTATTGTGAAGTAGCTTTGGATCTAACAGAGACGAACTCACTTGATTTATGCACTCGTTTTCTAGGCTAAGTCTATACATTCCATTGATTAAGTAAGCGCAACCAAAATAATGTGAATTAACAGACAGGGTTATTCTACCGCTAATGGTTGTGAAGGACATTCCAGACTTATCTAGCAAGCTCATAGAAATTAAATTTTTGGTTAAATTAGGAACTAATTTAACATTTTGCAAAAATAAAATTTTACCTGAAGAGAGGACGAGCTTTGCCGTCCCAGCATGAGTGACGACTGTCTCTCCTCCATTGCAATTATCAACTCTGTCTCGGACTGCTCTGACCTCTGAGAGAAGACCTCTGTCATTTGTGACATGACAGGTAGCACCGCTGTCCAGCCACCACTCAGAAGACGCACTGCGGTGATTACTCCCGATCATAGCCACAAAGGACTTGGGATCAGAAGTATCGACCACCATGTTTGCAGTATTCTATTTGGGAGGCAGCTTGCTCAAAATTAGACTCGCAAATTGATTATCGACCGTTTCAGACTGTTCGTCTTTTAGCTTGTGATGCATAATTTCTAGTTCTAGGAACTGAAAGTGAGCGTTCACGCAGTCCCAAATCTCTTTCGCGGTCTTACATGCTCTGTGGGTCAAGGCAAGGCGAGAATTTAGGGAATTTAGAAGGTAATTCCTGCAAAAATTCTCGTCTTTACTCCACTGATATTCATCCACATCCTCACGGGTAGTGGCGAAATCGCTAAGAACAGTGTAGAAAATTCCACGTTCTTTCATTCCTAGTTGGACATACAGTTTCCAACTGAGGAAATCAATGGCGTCGAAAGACTGCCAAATAGCGACGTCGAGCTCGTTTTTCATCGCTATTGCACTAGATTTAAACAGAAATAAATTCTAGAACAGAAAAACTGAAACAAATCACCTGATTCGCGCTGTGCCGATCCGGTGTCTTCAGAACCAATCCAGAAATTATGTGCTCCTCCTTTCCTGCTGAACACGGTCGCCAAGGCGCGATCCAAAATTCTCCTTCAAACCACTATGATAGGAGACAGATCTCTAGAGAGAGAGGCTGCAAGAAATATTTCCTTCTCCTCTCAGATATATCTAGTCGAGAGTCTTGATAAAGATCAGAGATCTGATGCAAAGATAGGTCTAAGTTCGGGATCTGATTGTTCGGCGACACCAGATCTGAAAAACTCTAGATCTGAAAAACTCTAGATCTAAAATTTGTTGATCTCTTTCGCGCAGCGTCACACGACCAGAACAACAGAAAACAGATCTTGGGAGCCAGATCTCTAGGTTCGTTTCTCCAGATCTGACAATTGAAGATAAAGCCTTAGATCCTGCAGATCTGCATATACCTGGATCTAGACAGGAAATATCCAACAAAAAGAAAACTTGATCTACAACCAACAATCGGCTATAGCAGAGCACAAGAGACCGGCGATCTTAGAAGCTGAGATTAGATCGTCTGGATGTCTTCTCGATCTTCCCTCTTCAGATCTGGAACACGCGGCCGAATGGATGCGTTTCTTCTCCTTCGCGATTTGGAGGAAGAACAACGATCTGGATCTGGATCGATAACTGAGTATTCTGGTTTTCCTCGAACAGCAGAGGTTCAGAACACCAGCGACGACAGTGATCCACGCGGAAAAAATGCGAGCAACTACAATCGCGAGGAGGATCGTGGTCGTACGCGGAGAGGAACACAAACTTTTCTGATTTCCTCTCGATCTCCAGACGGCGCAGAAATCGCGAACGGCTGGATAGACCTTCCTTCGCGCGATCTTTTGACGACGCCGTGCAGGAGGGACGGCGAGAACAGGAGCCCTAGATCGCTTACCTCGTCCCACAACAGGCAACCAGAACACGCTCGGGAAAGAGATCTTGGAAACGGCAGCGATCCTTGACCACGATCGGGAAAGAGAACACGCAGAGCAGCGATCTGCGATCTCTACCTTGGAGCAGTGAAATCCGATGCTTGCTTTCGATCGGCGAATGGGAAGAAATCGCAGAAATCGAGAGACGGGAGTGAGCGGCGGCAGAAAATCGCAAGCGGGAGAGTAGAGCGGACAGGGAGCGGAAACCCTAAACGAATATCTTGAGAATGTTGAGGCTCCGCTCAAGATAGTCAACTAAGGCTCATCAGATGTGGAATGGCCTTATATAGTATCTCCAGCGTAGAGCCTAACTCTAGTGACACGGAACCCATCGGGTCGTTCCGAGTCGGTCCTGACATGCGCGGACATATTAATAATAATAAAACTAACATATATGTTAAGAGAGAACAGCTATATATATTCTGATATATATTCTGCTGTCGAGTATAGCTGTTTGAATCCTTGCCAACTAGAAAGGAAGGGAGTAAAGTCACTTTCATTTCTCAGATCCTTGAGCAGATAACTTGTCGTCTTTGACTTGCTGCAACGGCTATATTAATTAATGCTTTTGCCAAACGGCTACAGCATTAAATGCTTGCACGTTGTAATGTCAGAACTGCAATATATATAGCAATATATAAAATAGAGTAAAGAAATATTGCTTTAAATAAATTTGACAGTAAAATATCTATTTTAGTCAAGCTAAATAACATAAAGTATTCATGTCAGAAATTCGTCGAGCTGAGCTCTATGTTCGTCGAGCTCATCATTTCATTCGTCGACCAGATCATGTGATTTACTGTTTCTGAATATCTGTTGGATTTCGTCGACCGCCGTTCGTCATTCGTCGACCTCCGCTTCCCTGCTGTAATCTGTCGAGCGCTGCTTCTGATCTGTTCGTCGATCCCCGTCCGACGAATGCCGAGCGCTGCTATGATCTGTTTGCCGAGCGCTGCTATGATCTGTTCGCCGATCTCCGTCCGACGAATGTCGAGCGCCGTTCGACGAATGTCGAACGCAGCTAATATATAAAATATATTATTTCTCTTATATTATTTTATATTAATTTCTCTTATAATAATTTCTCTTATATTAATTTCTCTTATATTATTTTCTCTTATATTAATTAGCCTATTATTATATATATATTTCTTAGTATATTATATATATATATATTATTCTTTTCTGCCTATTAATATATTTCTTTTTCAGCTTTCTTTCATAATGAGATATTTAATCTAAGTTATACAATATGTTATGATATGAACTTAGACACTAAAGGTGGATCTTAACTCAAATCAAAATTAAAGTTCCAACAGGGGGGCTTAAAAGATCTCGCCCACCTGAGGCAAGTAAAGAGGATCTCGCAGGGTGTTGGCTCGGCAAAATCTTAGGTTGTTGTCTCCGTAGGGCCTCAGAAGCAGGCAAGGGCTCGCCGCCTCGCAGCAAGCGGGCCGCGAGGGCAAAGCGCGCAAGGCTCCCCGCCTCGCTGAGAGCGGGCCGCAAGGGGATCTCGCGAGCCTCGCTCGCGGAAGGACTCGCCAGTGGCGCATGGCGAGGCGAGTGGGGGCCCGCCCCTGCTCACAAGAGGAGATCTCGCGAGCCCAGCTCGCAGGGAGAGAGGCGAGTGGCGCCTTCACAGGCCACTCGCCCAGCAAGGGTCTTCAGGTGCATATACCTTGATACCCTTGGTGGTCTGCCCATAGCCTCTTAGAACAGCGGAGTTTGGTTGTTAGCATGTGAAATTTTCCGAATCTTTATGGAGTGAGCAGGAATTATACAACTTAGAGTTCACAAGCCAAACAGCCAGAAGCACATGAAGGAAATAGAGTCTTTATTGATAACAACAATCTTCATTACAGGGAGAGGTATACATGACGAGACATGATTTCGCCAGTACACAAAACCAAAGGGAAAAATACAATGCTGAAAAGAAAGACAACTGAGACCGCAGACCGCGCGGTCTGCTTGCCGATCTCTGATAGCTGCCTGACCGTAAACTCTGCCGGTCACCGATCAACACTCCTGACCGCTGAGCTTCCGCAACCTCCTTCCGCACTCCACTGATTCTCCCGAACTCCAGCAACACACACTGCAAGTCGCGAGACCGCCCGAACACTTTCAGAAGAAGAGGTGATCACTGCTGCCCGCACAATCCGCAGAAGCTGCACAAGGAAAAGTTCAATCAGCATGACCGACCGGTCACAAGAATTGAGACCGCAATAATTAGACGCGAGCTCAGCTTACACTTGGTGCGATATTAATGCTGCTACAGTGGCTCCTATTTATAGGCATGAGACCTGATCCAGTCACCACCCTATGAGATAGGATCACCACCCTCCAGATCGTGCGACCAGAACCGGTCAACCCGCGTGATCAGCAACAGATCATTCTGCTTAGGTGAAATCGCCGGCTTCAACAACAGACCGCGGCAGATCGCCACTCCCACAATGAAGCCGCCCACCACCATGTTCGCCAACGACACATCGAACACAACCTGTTCGCCTGCCAGCCTTATCCTGAGACCGCGAACAGAGACCGCTCGACTAAGATGCCTTAGCCAGCGAAAACAACCAGGAACCTGGATAGCCATAAGACGGGCTTCTGGAAACCTGAATCAACCTGTGTGGTCATACCAGACCGGCACAGCCCTGAGGTAGACAGCCTGCCACGCGGTCACAGACCAGACCGCGCGGCCTTACCCCAGCATCTTGGACACAGAACGGCGGTCACGCCAGGAGACCACGGCTAGACTAAGACAAGTCAGACCGCAGAGCAGATCGCCAGACGTGCGGTCTCACAAGACCGCGCGATCACCCTCCCAAACTGCCAACTCCCAAGACTTCCACTTCAACATTTTCAACACTCCCCCTTGAAGTGGGAAGTTGAAAACAGCCCAAGTAGACTCTTCAGCCGAGTGAACGGCCCCTTTGCCAGCGCCTTGATGAAGATGTCAGCAATGTTGTCCTGACTCCGAACATGCTCGACCAAAAGAGACCCCTCCAGCACCTTCTTACGAATGAAATGATGCTCGATCTCGATATGCTTGGTCCTCGCGTGACAAACTGGATTAGTAACCAGTTTGAGAGCACTCTCGTTGTCGCCGCGGAGCAGAGTCGGACCCCGAACCTTCTTATGGACGTATCCAACCAACCTCCTAAGCCAAATGGCTTCCTGAGCTGCCAAGGCCGAAGCCTTGTATTCTGCTTTCGTGGTTGAGATCAACACGGAATCCTGCTTCTTGCTGCACCATGATATAGCCGTAGGGACCGCCATGAAGACGTATCCAGACGTCGACTTCCGATCATCCGAATCTCCCCCGTAATCAACATCCATGTACCCATGCACCTCGAAGCCCGCATCCCTCCTGTAAAGGAGACCCATATCCGAGGTCGCCTTGACATACTTCAATATACTCTTGGCCGCTAGAAGATGAGGCATCCGTGGTTCCGCCATATAACGGCTCACCCTGCCAACTGCATATGCAATATCCGGCCTAGTGATCGTCAGATAGATCAAGCTCCCAACCAGAGCTCGGATCACCAATGGTCTCCCAAAATCCTTCCCTCATCCTTGCGAAGTTTCATGGCCTTCTCCAGAGGTGTGGAAGTGCACTTCGCTTCCTTCATGCTGAACTGCTTCACGATCCGCTCCGCATATCCAGCCTGGGACACCAGCACTCCACTCTCCTTCCTCTGCACCTCGAGTCCAAGGAAGTGGTGCAACTCCCCTAAATCCTTCATCTCGAACCAGATGGATAGCTCAGCTCAAAGCTGCGCTACCTCCTCCTTCGAATTCCCCATCACGATCATATCGTCGACGTATAGCAGCACGATGACTTGAAGCTCCCCGCTCTTCTTGACGAACAAGCTTGAGTCTGAGTCTGAAACTTCAAACCCGCAGAATAAGAGATACTCTGCAATTTTTCTATACCACGCTCTCGGCGCTTACTTCAACCCATACAGGGCCTTCTTCAACTTGCAGACATGCTCCGGACAATCTTCAGATACGAAGCCTAGAGGCTGAACCATGAAGATGTCCTTGTCAATCTCGTCGTACAAGAACGCATTCTTTACGCCGAGCTGCCAGATCTTCCACCCCCAACACGCCACCAAGGCAATCACAACCCGAACTGAAGTCATTTTTGCCACCGGACTGAATGTCTCTTCATAGTCTTCACCGTATTGCTGCGAGAATCCCCGAGCCACAAGGCGAGCCTTGTACCGCTCGATACTGTCGTCAGCCTTCTTCTTAAGCTTGTAGACCCACTTGCATGTCACAAGGGTGATGCCCTTGGGCTTGGGCACCAGAGACCAAGTCTCATTCTTCTCAAGAGCACACATCTCTTCCTGCATAGCTGAATCCCACTGTTCCACGTCTTTGGCATTTTCAAAGCTCGACGTCTCCCTCTCATCCAAGGGACCAGCAAAGAAGTATGAGACAAAGCTCACCATGTTTCCTCCTGTATAGCGATCAGGGGCAATGATAGTTCGCTTCGATCTCCGCAATGCCTTCTCCTGACTCGCAGTATCCTCAGCTGCTTCTTCCCTAGCTCCTCTCCCAGACATACTAGGAGCATCGCTCCCCCTGCTTCCTGAACCAGAAGCCTCTGTCTCAGAACTAGATATTGATGGACCACCTGGTGACACAGGTAGCTCCCCCTGAAGATTTTCCACAGCTTTCTCTAGCTCCTCCACCTTGCTTTCTGGTAGCTCAACACCAGAACTCCCCTTGTAAGATGTCACCTCGTCGAACACGACGTCGCGAGATATAATAAATCTCCGTGTCTCGGGGTCCATGCACTTCCAGCCCTTCTTCCGATCATCATAACCCACGAAGACTAGCTTCTTTGCTTTCGCATCTAGCTTCGTCCGAAGCACATCTGGAACGTGCACATAGCAGGTGGAACCAAACACCCGAGGTGCGCCACGCTTGGCTTTTCCTTGAACATCAATTCATGCGGGGTCTTCATATTGATGGGACTGAGAGGCATCCTGTTGATGACGTAGGCAGCACAAGACATTCTCTCCGCCCAGAAGGACTTTTGGATACTCTTGGCATGCAGCCAACACTTGCAGGTCTCCGCTAGATGATGGATCTTCCGTTCTGCAACTCCATTTTGTTGTGGAGTATGCGCACAAGTAAGCTCCCTCCAGATGTCCGCCTTCCTGCAAAAACTAGAGAACTCACCAGAGGTGAACTCCCCTCCATTGTCATTCCTCAGCTTCTTAACCCGCAGTCCAAGCCGACCCTCCACGAGCTCCTTGAACTCCACAAACTTGGCAAACGCCTCCGCCTTCTCCTTCAAGAAATATACCCAGACATATCTGGTGTAATCATCGATCAACACCAGCATATATCTGCTGCCTCCGAGGCTTGGGGTAGCAGTCGGTCCCATCAAGTCACCGTGGATGCACTCCAACGACATACAACTCCTTGTCTGTGACTTATCAAACGGAAGCCGATGAGACTTGCCGAACTGACATCCTGCGCACACATGACCGTCTCCGTAGGAAGATAGACTAGGCATGCCCTTGACCAGACCTTTCACCGTCATAGCTTTCAGCTTATCCATTCCTACATGCCCCAACCTCTTGTGCCATATGACAACACTATCATTCGTCCTCATCTTGTCGACATAAGAACTTGTCGATAAAACGAACAAGTCTTTTGTCCTCCTCCCGACATGAACGACCTCAGCCTTCACCGCCTCCACATTCTGAAGAAACCTCACTTCTGTTGGGCCAAACAGAACGTGATACCCAGCGTCAACAGCATTGGTCACGGAGAAGAGGTTTTTCCTCATTCTGGGCACATGATAGACACTCTTCAAAGTTAGTGGCCCCCTATCACTGCCCAAGGAAACAACCCCTACCTTCTCGACAGCATGCACCGTATTATCAGCAGTAATAATGGCATCATTACCTGAATAAGGCTGCGCTGAAGAAAGCTTCGACTCGTCCCCGGTGAGGTGATGACCACACCCCGAGTCCACGATCCAGTCCTCCTGATAGTTGATAGGAGCCTCAGCTCCAACAGAAGTCGAGAAGGCTCCTCCCCATCCTCCATCAACCTGCCTGGCTTCAGCTTCCCCCTTTCCTGCAGCAGCATGCCCCGACTGAAGATTCACCCGGCACTCCTTCCTGATGTGACCAACCTTTCCGCACCTGAAGCACTTGGGACCTTTCCCCTTCTTCTTCCCTTCATCCTTAGGAGCATAGCCCCTCTCCTGCTGTCCAGAGGTTGAAGGCACATTACCTCCTCCAGCGGTCTTCTTCTTATCCCACTTCTTCTTCTTTCCCGTGAAGAGAACTTCGTCATCTCCCCCAGACACTGACACCCCCGCCATCTGCCTTGCCAGACTCTCCTGCGAAGCAAGCAGATTTTTCCAGCTCCAGCAGAGACGGCTGATTTGCCCAACCCTGTACCGATGTCAAAAAGGCAACATATTCCTTCCGCAAGCCACGGATGATGTGCCTCTTCAGCTTCGCCTCAAAAATTGGCTCATCAGGATCCAGCGCTGAAATCTCGGCGCACAAGTTCTTCATCTTCAAGAAGAACGTAGAGATAGAAAGGTCACCTTGAGCCGATCTGGCCAGCTCATTCTCCAGGAATTGAAGTTTTGCCACATTCTTTTTGTTAAACAGCCCGTCCAGGGCTCTCTAGATCTCTACAGCTGATGCACACCCCAAGATGTGATCAAACAAATCAGGTGATATTGCCCTCTTCAGGGCGAACTCTGCTTTGGCATTAATTCGCCTCCAGTTCCTCACCTCATGATGGTTATCTCCAACTAGAAAAACTTCCTCTATGCTCTCTCCTCCAACCACCTCCCAGAGGTCCTCACCCAAAAGATAACTTTGCATACACGACTTCCACTTCTTAAAGTTAGTCGATGTAAGCATCTCAATTCCAAAACCCCTCGCTTCCATGGCTCTACCATTGGTTCCTTCTTCACAAAGGCGATGGCTACTCTAAGTTGTTCACTGCTCTATCCACTCCAACCTAGCTCTGATACCATGTGAAATTTTCCGAATCTTTATGGAGTGAGCAGGAATCATACAACTTAGAGTTCACAAGCCAAACAACCAGAAGCACATGAAGGAAATAGAGTCTTTATTGATAACAACAATCTTCATTACAGGGAGAGGTATACATGGCGAGACATGATTTCGCCAGTACACAAATCCAAAGGGAAAAATACAATGCTGAAAAGAAAGATAACTGAGACCGCAGACCGCGCGGTCTGCTTGCCGATCTCTGATAGCTGCCTGACCGTAAACTCTGCCGGTCACCGATCAACACTCCTGACCGCTAAGCTTCCGCGACCTCCTTCCGAACTCCACTGATTCTCCCGAACTCCAACAACCCACACTGCAAGCCGCGAGACTGCCCGAACACTTTCAGAAGAAGAGGTGATCACTGCCGCCCGCACAATCCGCAGAAGCTGCACAAGGAAAAATTCAATCAGCAAGACTGACCGATCACAAGAATTGAGACCGCAAGAATTAGACGCGAGCTCAGCTTACACTTGGTGCGATATTAATGCTGCTACAGTGGCTCCTTTTTATAGGCGTGAGACCTGATCTGGTCACCACCCTATGAGATAGGATCACCACCCTCCAGATCGTGCGGCCAGAACCGGTCAACCCGCGCGATCAGCAACAGATCATTCTGCTTAGGTGAGATCGCCGGCTTCAACAACAGACCGCGGCAGATCACCACTCCCACAATGAAGCCGCCCACCACCAATGTTCGCCAACGACACATCGAATACAACCTGTTCGCCTGCCAACCTTCTCCTGAGACTGCGAACAGAGACCGCTCGACTAAGATGCCTTAGCCAGCGAAAACAACCAGGAACCTGGATAGCCATAAGACCGGCTTCTGGAAACCTGAATCAACTTGTGCTGTCACACCAGACCGGCACATCCCTGAGGTAGACATCCCGCCACGCAGTCACAGACCAGACCGCGCGGCCTTACCCCAGCATCTTGGACACAGAACGGCGGTCACGCCAGGAGACCGCGGCTAGACTAAGACAAGTCAGACCGCAGAGCAGATCGCCAGACGTGCGGTCTCACCAGACCGCGCGATCACCCTCCCAGACCGCCAACTCCCAAAACTTCCACTTCAACATTTTCAACATAGCAGACCATTTTGGGGTGTGTTTAGTAAAACCAAAAAGCGGATTCCCGCTATTAGCAGACCAGAAGAGAAAATCTATATATAGACCTTGAAGGGCACCTTTGGAGAGGATTCCAATTCTAATTCTTGGTTTCTTCCTCCCTAGGTTCTTTGGTTAGCCCCTCAGGCTCTCCAAGGGTGTCCAGCTTCAGCTTTGGCTTGGGAGGGGACGCGCTCTAAAGATCTTTCGGGTGTGTGGTGGGACCTCCACGCTGTAGCCAAGAGTCTGTGTCTAGCTCCAAGTCTCTGGTCAGGTTCCCCCTCAGAATCAGTAGGTGCTAGCTGCCCCCCTTCACGGGGGTCTGAACTCCTCGTTGGGCCAGATACTGGTTCCAACATTTGGTGGATTTAGACTTTGTTATGGCCCAACGCGTTAGCTCCGATGAGTTTGGACAAAAACGTTATCATCATAGAATACTAGTTTTGAAATAAAAAGTGAATGAAGTTTCTTAGGTGAGGTCGAGCGTTCACAAAAGACGGTTCATAACCACTACGTTTAAGACCGCCAACACCACCATATAAAACGAAGCCTTAGACTACAGCGCTAAGCTGCAATCTCGGTCGCCTTTGCAGCCCCTCTCCAAACCGAGCAGATATTCAGTCCGTGAGTCGGACCTAAAACACGGTACGGACCAATGAAATAGAGAAGAAGTCTCGTGTTTTGTGAGATCCGGGGCACACAGTAAATCTCTTCACCATGGGCCCCACAAATTCCTCCGAAACATTTTTTTCCCCAAACCTCCCCCAAGGAGAACCGAGCTATATATTGATGATATATTTTTTTATTCCGCAAAAATTGATTTCCTAATAATAGGTCAAACTACTTACGGAAGGACTCTTTTACCCATTCAAAAGTGCATTCTCGACAAAAAAAGAGAGTTTTTTAAAATAATTTTTACTCAAATATCTATTGTGGTGACGTGTATTACAAAATTGTTCAAGATAATGGTATAAAAATTTCTAAAATTTGTTTATAAGAGGCGCAAGCCTTCTTCTTCATTTCTTAATTCCATCATCACATTACTAACTAATCCTCCCTAAATAGAAGCTTAAGTCGGGTTTTTCCCGTGAAAAGGATAATCGTCGTCGCCGAGGGATGATGAGAATATGCTTTCCTCTAGTTGGGCTCATCGTACTTTGCCAAATTTGGCATGGTGAAGCTAGGCATGGCACCGCAACATTTTATACACCGCCATATCTTCGTAAGTTTTACTTAAAACTATTGTTATGCACATGAGAGCATGATTTAAGCTCCGTTTGGCGCGGTGTTTTTGCTCCGGTGAGTTTAGACAAAACCGCAATCGTCATAGAATACATACAACGGTTGTGACCGCCACCAAAAAATTAAAGCTAGTTCAAGAATGACGGTTCATAACCACTGTGTTTACAACCACCACCGTCGTGCCAAATGGAGCCTTAGTATATGCAAATATTGATTTATTTTAGTTTGAATTTAACACGAGTTTTAGTATAATTAGTGTATCTCCTTTACTCTCTTTTTTTCACCCCTTATCTGTCGCTCCTGAGCAAGCGAGGTATCGAAGACAATAGTTCGTATCAGATCTTGTGGGCTCATTTTGAGTTTTGGTTGCTTTAACCATGCATTATATAGTTGATTATTCATCATAAGCCCGAGATTTTGGGTGAAATATTGTAGCCGCTCAGCATCGACTCGCTCCTTGAACAATCACATGATCATTATTACATCTCTTAATCGCATGTTAGTTTAATTTTATTGTTTTGAGTGATTTATGCATCTATGAATCATGTGTTAAGCTTCGGCATGCAATGGGTTTAAAGGCATGGGAACGATGATCGCGGCAGCGAGCGCAGCTATATGGGACCATAGGTCAGCTTGCGGTCGACACTATAGGGTGAGATGCAAGCACACACATGGTGGTCATTCGCCATGCAAGGACAAGAGCGTCGTAGTCAAGATCACAGACTTCTGTCCTCCAGCTAGTTGTCATGGTACCGTTGATCTTTCTCAAGAAGCATTTGAGATGATAGCTGATCCGGCTGCCGGTGTTGTTGATATTGAGTTCACCGAGTAAGTTTCTTTCCTAGTTAAACAAGATCTATGCATGATTCAACAATTCCACATAAATAGAGATTGATAGCAGGTCTTTAAATTAACATAGTGCCTTTCTGTCACACTCTATTTTATCTTTGTAGTTTTTGTACTTTGTCGAGCGATTTTTTGTTCCTATAATCATTTATATCGAGCGCCTGCTGGATATTATCGTCGCCACATGTTGCGCAAATAATGACACAATACACAATTGCTTGTTTATATAAATATTTCGTTTTGTTCTAGTACAAATTATTAATTATAAAATGTTGAAATTGTATTTATTAATAAACTATTATTATGTACGTTATTAATTAATATTGGACATATAGGAGCCATACTATACTGATATTTGATGGATCTCAATTTTCATTTCTTCTTTTTCTTCTTAGTTTTTTGTTGTAAAAAATTGACAAAAATCAATTTAGTCCTTGAGGTTATAAATTAATGTTAATTTGGTTACTAAATTTTTAAGATTTGTCATTTTTATTTTTTCGGCAAACATTTGGCTTCATTTTGAGTGCAATTCAAAGACTAAAAAAGATTCTCAAATGATAGTTCAAGAACTATTCTGACACAACTAAGACTTTAGTGATTAATTTGACTTTGCCTACAAAAAACCATGGTCAACAAAATAGAAAAGTGCAATGCTTGTAAAACACTTTTTGATCTCAAGTTCATGTTAAAATAATAATTTGATATTTTTTATTAAAATATTGTTAAATAGATAATTTAGTTTTTAAAAAATATTTAACAAATTCAATAACTAAGATTAATCGGAAATTTGATACCACAAATTTTGTTTTTCTTTATACATACAATAATCTAAATTTGTTGAGAAAAATGTCAATTTTGTTATATTGGTATTCATTTAAAATTATTTCCGTGAAACAATTGTTAAATAAATGTAAAAAAGAGGAAAAAAAATAGCTCGAATATTGCTCCATATAATTTTAAGCTAATGCAAACATCACTTTTTAATTTCTATTGGTTATTAACTTTTAAAATTATTTTATTTTATTTTGGTGTTTGGATACGCAGGATATAGGATGCACGTGGAAACTGGAAAGTGGGCGTTAATTATAGGGGCTCGCGCGCGGACTATCGAAGCGGCAATCCTCCCTTTAGAGTTTAGCCTACAGCCCTACATGAGCTGTCATGTATTTTATGCATTTATTTTGTTTTTTTTTAATAATTTAATAAAGCGAATATAGGTATTTTATGCATCAGATCACAAGAGCATAGTTTTGATCAAAATGTCGCGACGGTTGATTTGGCTCGTCTTTTCCGAATATTACAAAATCATTGCGTGGAATCTATAACTAATTTGTGGCTGATGATCACAATATATATCTTTATTATATAAGTGAGCATTGTATTCTTCATGTTCTTATCGTGCTTTCATTTTTCACTGTTTGATCTTTCACATGTTTTATTCGAAGCATCTCTAATATAAAAAAATAAAAAAAACTTTCCGAGAGAGAGAGAGGGGGGGAGAGTGCAGCGGAGAGGGAAAGAGAGGGGGGTGGGGGGGGGGGGGGGGGGGACATTGGTCGTGGGGGCGACATTGATCATGTGGGAGGGGGTGGGGGGCGACATCGGTCGTCGGGACGACATCGGTCATCGGGGGGCGACATCGGTCGTCGGGGGGCGATATTGATCGTGGCGACGACATTTGGTCGGGGCGGCGAAAATGGTCTAGGCGGTGACATTATTTGGGGCTGTGACATCGATCGGGGCGACGACATCGATCGTGACCACCAAATTGATCTTGGCGCCAACAAAAATGAGATCAGAAATGAGATATTTCTAAGATCATTTCTAAAATGAGATCAGAAATAGTATCTAAAACCCAAAAGCATTGATCAGAAATTATTTCTTATGAAGTCATATGTTTGAAAATATTGAACGAAGGCTCATTTTGGACAATAAAAAAATGACAGACTGCATGATACAATACAAATACACAGCTCATGAAAGAAGAGCAATATTCTCTATTTTCTTTTCTAAAACCCCAAAACATTACATTTCTAATCTCTCAAAAGTTTAGATATGTGCTAGGGAATGAAATAAAAGAAATAACAAAGTTCATATAAGGCCTTTTGGGTAGGCGCTTCTAAGTAGCTGAAATAAAGAATTGCATAAAGAGTACACAAAAAGCATACGATTATATGAAGAAGCCAGCATTGTGAGCACATGAAAGTGTGAAAAATTCTAAGCCAACTTGAAACACTTACTTTGAAGAACTTTATATACAATACTTATTTTGATCTGGCATGATGTATGCGTTGAGAAAGATGAGAATATTTAGTGGCATATTTCACACTCAATTAATGTAATAAAACCAACATTTATTATAAAATAATAAAGCATAAAAATTAAAGATCCATATTAGTATTAAAAGACAAACATGTTAAAAAAACAAAAAACATGGTGTCTTTGTTCCACATTAACAACCTTTTGAGACATGAATTCTTACAAATATATAACATCCATTTCTTAGAAACTCTCACCAAAATTAAGTAGTTTGGGAGTAGCCAACCTATGCTAGGAAATTTGTTAAATAGATATATTAAAAATCACTTTAGACAGAAAAAATATCATGAATCATTCATAATTCATATGCATAGACATTTATTGTGGGACCATACAAATAGACAATGAGTTCAACAGGAGAAGGATTGCATAGGAGAAGGAAATCACCACAGTTCATGTTTATGTCGATAAACACCATACAAATAGACAATATGAGTCCAACATGACATAATCAACTTCCGTTTGTAATATTTGTCGCATAAAAGCAATATGAAAAATGACAATTTACAATCAATACAGACTCTGTAACAAACATAACTACATTTACAAACCAAAAGATATCATTGTTACTCGCACCTGATGATAGCTTCCTCCTTCCTAAAGCATAAACATGAACTGAAGTCTCCATATTAGGATAAACATGAACACAACTCATAAAATCATTTAGAGACACATTTATATGGACCAAATATAATACAATCAACATATTAAGAATATAAACTTACTAATCCACTGACCTATTGAAGGATGGATAATAACACCAATTCCAGCTCCAATTAATGCAAAAAATAATGATGAAAATAACACAAATTCATAAATTAACATTGCATGTTTGCACATAAAAATTTAAAATTTAAATAGATTTCATTGTCTAAGATAACAAATAAATATAAAGTAATGGAGCAAAACAACAAACTTACATCCTTTTTTAGTTGGCTACATCAACAATTTGGTGAACTCTTCCAACCATATCATCTATATTGTTCAGGAATATCAATGAAAAACAGCTATTTACTTATGAGTGGATAGTAACAAATGGGATTCTGCATTGCAGTCAATATGTGATTTATGGAATGCATTCCAATATGAATGGATTAGAATTGCATTCCAATATGAATGCTCCAAACAGGGAATGTTCCAAATATGAATGCATTCCCTATTGGATTCTATGTTCCAAATATGCATTTCATATTGGATTTATGAATTGGATGGAATTGAAAAATCGTGCATCCAATATAAATGCATTCCACTCCATTCCATGAAAAATCTGCAACTATCTAAATATGAAATGCTTTCCATGAATCTGGAATGTAATGCATTCCATCCTATACACGATGTGAAAGGTGCTAAAAAATCAAGGTAGACATGAATGGGAGAGCGTATAAAAACAATCATCGGCGTAGAAAAACACATGAAAGTGTGTGAAAAATTCTAAGCCAACTTGAAACACTTACTTTGAAGAACTTTATATACAATACTTGCTTTGATCTGACATGATGTATGCGTTGAGAGAGATGAGAATATTTAGTGGCATATTTCACACTCAATTAATGTAATAAAACCAAAATTTATTATTAAATAATAAAGCATACAAATTGAAGATCCACATTAGTGTTAAAAGACAGACATGATAAAAAAATAAAAAGCATGGTGCCTTGTTCCACATTAACAACTTTGAGAGGCATGAATTCTAACAAAATATATAACATCCATTTCTTAGAAACTCTCACCAAAATTAAGTGGTTTGGGAGTAGCCAACCTATGCTAGGAAATTTGTAAAAAAAGATATATTAAGAATCACTTTAGACATAAAAAATATCATGAATCATTCATAATTCATACAAAAAATATAAGTAAGAGAAATAAAATCTAAAAAAGTAAAAGAATTGTAAAACCAAAAAATCAACTATTGTAATCCTCATATGACCCACAGAAACCCCATTTTGATTATAGTTTAAAAATGAGCTAAAACACCGCATTTGTAACTCGAACAAAGCAGAACCTCTGATTTAAACTAATCATAATGAACCTATTTTTAATAGGTTCATTAGTTATAGTAATGAAAGGCAAATAATCCAAGCAAATCCAGATTATTTGTGAATCAAATTAAAGTTGCGTGTTAGTTTATTTGACAGATATAATTTTCATGGAAAATCGATGCCTTGTGAAATTGTAATAGAATCTTAAGATAGACTGAACCTGATACATGAACCTATTCTTAAGTTAGACAAAATTGTTAGTTTTAAAAACTTAAGATAGACTTAACCATAATGAACCTATTCTTAAGTTTGTACAACTAACAATTTCATGCAGCTAGGCAGAGAATAGGTCATTCATGTTTGTAATAGATACATGATTTAGGGTTCATCTGAAAATAAAATAAAGAAATCAATGCAGGAAGAACTCAAGGTAAATAAAGAAACAAACCTTTGAACTACAAAATAACCAGAAAAATAAACTACGGAATAGGAAATGCATGGAAAACCTCTGCAAGAATGAAAGAGATTAAGAGAGATGGAAGGAGGCGACGAAGGCATCGAGTAGGACATGTGCAAGAGGTCAGAGAGGAAGAATGCGAGAGAAATACCTGCAGAAGAGCATGCCGAAAGTGATGGTGGAGCTGCGGAGGAGCACACTGAAAGCGGAGGAGCTGCGGCGGAGGCTCTGTCGAGGAGCAGCGTAGTGGAGGAAGTAGGAGGAGCTAGCGAGGGCTTTTTAGAAGTCTTGGTGCTGGTGAGGCTCTGTCAAGGAGCCGCTGCTTTCAGCGGGTGGCAGCGCTGGCGAGGCTCTGTCGAGGAGCCGCTGCTTTCGGCGGGTGGCAGTCGAGAAGGAGAGGTGTCGTGCGGGAGAAACATGCTGATGCGCGATTTCAGCAACGCTAATTAGCAAGCACGAAATGCGATACGACGGCAGTGCAACAGTCGCTCAAGTAATAAAATAGGGAGGAACTCCCCGAATTTCGATCTCAAAGGACCGCAAGTTGGGTAGTATGATTCGCTCTGCCCGGAAATTAGGTAAAAGGATTACTAAGTAATAACAAAGGGGGTTGTGATTGGATTCCTAAGCTATTGCGGAAATAAGAGAAATGCGGGTCGAAAAGCACCGCTTCGCAAGGTGTGGGTGAATGCAGCGGCCGCGATGCCGCGCTTCGGTAAGCGAATGGAGTGGCCACAGTGCGAGGTTTTGTGAGGGTCGTATTCACCTCTTTTCCAACATCACCACTAGCAATTGCTAGATGGCTTCACACACAAACAACCTAGGCTATCACAACAACAACGAAAGCTATTCTCACCACCACATAATCATTGCACATGAACACAAGCAAGGATCCATAACATTAACCTAACAAGCGTTCGTACAACAATACAAAGAGAAAGCACAAGCATCAAAGTTTAGAAAGGACCACATAAAAGATGTCACCGCGTCTTGGGTTCTCGGCCGGAGTGAGAGGTTGTCGGGCTCGCACCGGGCTCGGCCCTCAGATGGTGTGCGGACTCGAAGGAGGTTGTCACCGCTCCAACGATCTTCAGCGCTTCTATGGTCTCCTCGGCGAAGAATGCTTGAACTAGTGGCAGAGAATGCTTGCAAATGCTCCCGGATGGAGGAATGGCGAAGGAGATCGCAGGAAATGGTCTCCTCTGGTGGAAAGGGCGAAAATGGCGGGGTTCCTGGTTTTTCCCGCGAGGGGAATCCTCCTTCTCCCGTAGCGGCATTTCCTGCTTTAAATAATAAACAGGCAGAATTTTGGGCACGCACGGTCGAACGCACGATCGTGCGCTGCCCGTGCGATAATTAATGATAAAAACTGGCGTGAAGACGAAGCTGCGCCGCCCGTGCGATTTACTCACGCACGGGCAAATCCGCCCGTGCGTCAAAACGCACGGGTAAATTCAGAAAAGCTAAAAAACAGGAAGAAACAGGCGTCTGTGCGTTTGACTCACGCACGGGTAATTCCGCTCGTGCGTCAAAACGCACGACCAAACTCTGATCTCCCATTTTCTGCCCAGATGAGAATGCACGGCCACAACCGTCCGTGCGTCAAGGAAACGCACGACCGTGCGTTGCACACAATCATGAATTCAGGGGGAAAACTGGATGATCCGACCACCTGTACACAAGATAAAACAGCTGGGAAAACACCTCCAGCACTAGATAAACATAGAAAAAGGGATGGGGAGCACCATGTGCTTATCCCCAATAACAAGGAGCGCAAATGCACACTGAAACGGGCCTAAGAGTGCACCTAGCAAGGAATAACAAATATAATAAAAAACATGCCTAAAGTATAGTGCATCGACTATTAATACAGCCCAGATGAGTCCATAAATGTGTATATAAATGGGACTCATCGCACCCCCAGACTTAACCATTTGCACGTCTCGGGCAAACTACTCAGCTCTCCTGTCGGAACAATTGGATGTTAGAGTGAGTTTGAGCTGTAGAGACCTATGCAAAGTCGCATGCACACATGCATAGAAATACATTAGAACAGAATTAAACTCAAGATTATATCTAACTATTTCTAGAACAGTAATTTGAAATTTACTTTACTTGGATGGTGAATCCCGGTGAATCTTTCGGTCGCGCAAAAGGGAAAATAGCGTGACTAATGAGTAGAGTTTTACTCGAATCAAAGCTCGGGACAAACTCCTAAGAAATCCATCAAAGTCGGTGTCCATAGGCTTGCACGTTCACACTCTCTCTACTGCATGAGACGACTCGTATCTAAAATCAATAGGACTCATGGGTTAGGATTGGGCTTAGGTTGAGTTTAGGCTAGATGAGTAGAAGGACGATGGGAATCGCATTCAACATAAACTGAGCACTCAAGAGAATTACCATCACCAATACAACATTTTCAAGAAGTACACAACACCCCCAGACTTCAACTGAACACTAGGTGCGTGCTAAGCCAAATATAAGTTGAATTTGTCGAGAGAGTATTCATTTTGAACAACCCTTTTTTTCTTCTTTTCTTTTCTCTTCTCGACAGAATACTTTGGTAGGCACAATAAAAACAGCTCCTTTAGCTAATTCAAGGCTGCCATACACCACAGAGATAACACCAAATGCGATCGATAAATAAATTTCTTTCAGCTCAAAAGTTGGTGCGAAAATAGGTTTGGCCGTATGGCTTTGGTGAAATTTTAGTGGAGCTAAACAAGGAGGAAAGGTAGGCTCAAGTGGGCTTGCAAAGGTGATTACGTTGGTAAGGATTTCATAAGCTCAAACGGATCAAGAAATGACCTATATCACATTTTATAACGAGCACTTCAACGCAATCGTTTCAAGAGTAGCCTAGCGCAAGTTCTAGCCACCGAGAAAGGTTGTCCTTCCTTCTGACCCTAGTAATAAGCTACTACTAGTCCAGCTACACTCGACCTTATGCTACCGTTGAATTCACCGGATTCACCACTAAAGTAAAATAAATTGCAGCTACTATAATAGAAATAATTAAATTGTAACTTTGAATTTTATTCTACTCTAATTGAATTTCTAGGAAAACGGGAGCATTTGACTAGAGCACTACTCGAGTCAACATTTTTCTCTACTCCTCACTCCTACACTAACAATCCAATTCTTACGAGCGGGGAACCTTGCAGCAATATCCAATAAGCGCGCGTGATCAAGTGAGCGTGAACTAGGTGCAAGTGTATGCAATGTGTGCAACAAAATGATAAATCCTAACTCAGCACATTCTAACATGCTATGCAAAGTGTGTGTACGTGCACAGCTCGCTCTCTCCCCCAGACTTGATCAAAACGAAATAAAATAGACAATTCAGGAATAGGGAAAATAGGGGTAGAGAGGGCCTATGCTCATAAAAGAGCATGTCAGAAGTGCGGTAGTTCCTTCTTTAAATTTTTCTCCTTCCGCATCCACCAAGCGAGAGCTAGCACTAATGGGTCCGACAAAGATGCCGCCATACCTGCATTGTTAGCACCAAAGCAAAAACAAACAAAACATAATAGAAATTAAAGCAAGCAAGCAGAACCGGGTGGTTCCCATGGGTTGTCTCCCAAGAAGCCCTTTTGTTTAACGTCCTTAAAGGTGGACCAAATATCTGTATTAAGCATTGTTCATAAAGTAGAAAATTTAGAGAAAAGTTTCACACACACAGATCACAGCAAGAAGAAGAACATCAGCTATACGCGCTTTTGTAGTGCACGTCTCCAGTGGCTTGTAGGCTGGAGGTGAAATCTTTAGGGAAAAAATTGGTGTCACCCAATTTTTCCCTAGCCTCTGCCATCTTGCCACTGGAAGTAGTGGAGCGTGCACCACGCAATCGTCTTTCTTGTTTCAACTTCTCCACGGTTGGAGAGCGCCATCGTTGATAGTCGTCAGATTTTCCCACCTTGGTGGTGGGTGGCATCACTTCCGTTGTCGCAGTGGCAACTGGGTCAGCCCAAGAAACAGACTGTTTAAGAGGTTTATTACACGATTTCTTGCTCAATAAAATTGGGACATTGTCCCGAGTTAAGTTCTGCTTGGCGGGTTCAGAAACGAGGCTCTCCTTCCTCTCCGGGTCACATTCCTTTCGTAAGTCTACTTCTTCTTCTTTTTCGCATGACTGTTTCTCATCCTTTTCTTCTTCCAACGATACTATTTCAGCCCTGATTCCTGCATTACTAAGAGATTCATCAGAAATAATTTGGGGAGAGCGAGACAATATTTCGGTCACAATCTTGGGGCAAGTAGGGATGATAACACTCCCTGTAGAGAAATCCAAAGTGGCACCGCTCTCTTTCAAGAACGGCACTCCCAAGATGGGGATAAATTTATTCTCTTGGGGTCCTAATACTTGAAAGTCAACGACCACCACCGTCCCCTCGACCATGACTTCAACATTTTTCACTTCTCCTTCCGACTGAATAATGGTCCCATTAGCAAGCACCAAAGAATTCCGATCGTCCGTGTTCATATCGAGTTGCAATTTAGCAACGTCTTGCAATGCAAGGAGGTTGCGGGATGAACCAGAGTCACATAAGGCAGCAGTTTTGACATTATTAATAGAACAAGTGATTACTAATTCACTTGGGTTAACCACTTCGGTGTCGGTAAGACTCTTCCCTTGATTGATAGGATTTTTTTATGTGTTGCTGGGAAGGGTCCCTTGCGAACGCTCGGTTAACAATCGAGCCAATTGGCCCAATTGCGTCTCCAAGCTTCGCATGGACGCGGTTTGGTTAACCATATTCGAGTTTGCGGCCTGCATAAACCTCTCCATCATTTCTTCGAGGTTGCTCTTCTTAGGAGTCGGGGCACCTTGATTATAACTCGGTTGAGGCGGTCACGGGCTACCGGAGGCTTGAGCATCGAATTGATGCGAGCCTCCTTGCCATCGTTGGCCTGGAACGTTTTGTTTCCAAGAGAAGTTTGGATGACTCCTCACGCCCGAGTTATAGGCATTATTAAACGGTGCTCCATGATTTTGATCATTAATATAATTGACACTTTCATCAAAAGAAACTTCGGTAGGTTGCTCACCTGTGGGGCACTCATATGCATGATGCCCCGGGCTTCCACAACCTTGGCATGAGATCATCATCATTGAGGCAGAAGGGAGGGTAGGCCTCTTTAGTAGCATGGTACTTTCAGCGGGTGCACCAGACGTGTTCACCTCAAAGAGTCCCCGAGCATTCCTTGGAGCGTTTCTTCCAGCAGTCCAAAAGGAGCTATGAATGGTAGTGTCTTGGACGATCCGTAATGTGTCTTCCGGGGTGTGGTTCATCAGAGTTCCACCTACAGCAGCATCAATCATGGCCCTGTAGTTAGGCTAAATAGCAAAGTAAAAATTTTCTACAATAGTCCATGGTTGCAGCTCATGCTGGGGACATTTCCGGAGAAGGTTCATGAACCACTCCCAAGCTTCTGCGAGAGCCTCCTGATCGTGTTGTTGGAAGGTTGCAATTTCCCTCCGCAAGTTTATGACCTTGTCGACAGGATGGAACTTCACTAGAAATTTTTCTTACAAAGAGTCCCAAGTGGTAGCTGTGCCAGGTGGTATCGTGTGGAGCCACGCCTTTGCCTTGTCACGTAGAGAGAAAGGGAACAGCCTGAGCTTTACCATCTCATCAGCCAGCCCTGCGTACCGAAATGTCCCACAAATTTCTGCGAATTCAACCAAGTGAAGATGGGGATCTTCACTGGCTAACCCAGAGAATTGGGCCAGGTTGCGGATCATGTTCAGGATGGCCGACTTTATCTCAAAGTTGTTGTTGGTGATAGTCGCGCCGAATCCAGGGTACACACTCCCAACAATGGGTGTAGTGTAATCTCTCATGGTCCTGGGTCGTGGCCTAGCCACTTCATTCTCGCCAGCTACCTGACCCACGACCGATGCATTTCCCACTCCGGGATCAACCTGATTTCCATTAACATCCATGGTGGCAGCAACACGGAGACGCGCCCGCAGGGTACGCTCTATTTCAGGGTCAAATGATGCGCACTCACCGGGATCTCTTCTATGCATACACACTCTTCAACACAAGAGAAGAAAATTAAAAAAAAAAGACCTTAAAACGAATTCCAAAGAAAAACAAATCATACACGCTTGCAGTCCCCGACAACGGCGCCAAAAACTTGATGCGCGATTTCAGCAACGCTAATTAGCAAGCACGAAATGCGATACGACGGCAGTGCACCGGTCGCTCAAGTAATAAAATAGGGAGGAACTCCCTGAATGTCGATCTCAAAGGAGCGCAAGTTGGGTAGTATGATTCGCTCTGCCCGGAAATTAGGTAAAAGGATTACTAAGTAATAACAAAGGGGGTTGTGATTAGATTCCTAAGCTATTGCGGAAATAAGAGAAATGCGGGTCGAAAAGTACCGCTTCGCAAGGTGTGGGTGAATGCAGCGGCCGCGATGCCGCACTTCGGTAAGCGGATGGAGTGGCCACGGTGCGAGGTTTTGTGAGGGTCGTATTCACCTCTTGTCCAACATCACAACTAGCAATTGCTAGATGGCTTCACACATAAACAACCTAGGCTATCACAACAACAATGAAAGCTATTCTCACCACCACATCATCATTGCACATGAACACAAGCAAGGATCCATAACATTAACCTAACAAGCGTTCGTACAACAACACAAAGAGAATGCACAAGCATCAAAGTTTAGAAAGGACCACATAGAAGATGTCACCGCGTCTTGGGTTCTCGGCCGGAGTGAGAGGTTGTCGGGCTCTCTCCGGGCTCGACCCTCAGATGGTGTGCGGACTCGAAGGAGGCTGTCACCGCTCCAACGATCTTCGGCGCTTCTGTGGTCTCCTCGACGAAGAATGCTTGAACTAGTGGCGGAGTGTAACGGCTCAAAATAAAAGAAAAGAAAAATAATGAATCAAAATTCCCGATGATGAAATACTAAAAATCAGTGTCGAGACGAAGTCGCATTTTAAGTTTGAAGTTTTGAATTTTTCGATGATTTTTGCGACGCTCGTTTCGTTTTACTTTGTTATGTTGATTTAATTTATGCTATTGGCACCTCGCATTATATATATATATATATATATATATATATATATATATATATTGGTATGATGGTAGAGGTGACTTTTGGATGGTTGGCTTTGGGGTTCATTTGAGTCCTCTTGGGCTAATTGGTTTATTACTTGGGCTGCGGATAGCCTTCTTACTATTAATCTTAATATGGCTGCTGCTGAAATTTTTGGGCTGGCTGGGTTTTAATGTGGCTGTTGAATGACATATTATCATATTATAATAATGAATAGGCGGTGGAAGGCTTGGCACGATATACTCTCCCGATCTCCTATGTTGTCCCTTAGGTCTTGACGACGGGAGTTCTCTAGTGCTTGGTTCCTGCTCTTTTTCCTTATTCTCAGTGCTTAATGATTCTTCTATGCTGTTGCTGTTGATTTCTTGTGCCGCTGCCGTCTATAGTTGTGTTGTTGATGTTGTTTGCTGGGATCATAACTGCTTTTCCCTGCTTGGCCGGCAACTTTGGGTTGCATCTCAGCACTGTGAGCTCCTCTTTCTCCTCTCTTTTCCTTCCGTAATTTCCTGAAATAGTGGGGCTGGTTTATTGAATGATGTTGTAGCTCTTCCTTCACTGGATTTTGGTATTCTGTTTGGTCAGTTAGGGTTTCTACTTTTGGTCACTGGTTTTGGATTGCTGCCTGTGTTGGCCTGTCGTGTTAATATTGTGGCTCTTAAGTGGCTCTAATTCTGCTAATTCTTGCTTCTGTGTGGGTTGCTGTTTGGAGTTTCCCAGTTGTGATGTTTAAATGGGGGTAAATCAATTGCTTTTCTTTGTGATGTTCCACTTGGCCGGCTGTACTTGGTTTAGCAAATCAGAGATTGGCATTGTTGTGTTGTGGGCTAGTTCTGGAAATTGTGGTCGGCTGTTGTGTTGTTTTGTGATCACTAGCTGATTCTCTAGTTGATTCTATTTTAGGCTGATGTTACCTATTTCACTTATGGGGGATTTTTAATGTGGCTTTTCTTCATAGTGGTCGGTTGTGCTGTTTCCTATTTTGGCCGATTGTTTCTTTGGATTTTAAATGGCTTTCCTTGACTACTAGTAGCAGCCCTTTGAGTTGCAATTGGCAAACGTAGCCTTTGGTGCTGCTATTAGCAGCCCGGTTGATGAGCTGTTATTGGGATTTTGATTGGTGAATGTTGCCCTAGTTGTTGGCTGCCTTTTTGGGCTGTCAGGAGAGGTTCTTGTTGGCTGCCCTTTTTGTCATTTCTTGTCATATTCTTCTTTGTTGTAACTTGATATTTATTACACTAAGTACGAGTTTGCATTTTGTTACCATCTTTGCCCCTTAGGCAGCTCCTTTCGAGTCGTAGTTGTAATCGTCGTGTAATCATCGTAGGCAATAAAGCGTATCGCGACGCAACCCTAAAGTAAATGATTTCATTGATACTGCAGAGGATGGCGTCCGGAGATAGACTCGATGAAAATCCTGGTACGATTAAAGGCAAAGGAAACTTGGTGAGTACTTATTTCTTTAATTATGCATAGCTTTGAATTATTTTTACTATACATATGATAGATTTTGATACAGAAAGTATTTTATTGATTGTGCATTAATATGAAATTGAAATTGTTCGAATTTTGAATCACTGATAAATCCAAGAATCGCTGGAAAATGTTGAATTGGCAATAAAGAAACGATGAATTTACTTCTGAGGGAAATAATTTAAATAAACCTATTATATGATTGAATAAGAACATTGCATCGATGCATAAGAATAATTGAAATGATAAGGGTTAACCCAGTAGCCGTAGTGGGGGTGTGAATACGCTACGGAGGAATGTGCTTTTGATATTGATTGAGGTCGTTGAAGGCCGGAGGCCGTTGAAGGCCGGAGGCCGTTGAAGGCCAAGAGGTCGTTGAAGACCAAGAAGGAATGAATCTATAGTAACCCTTATGATTTCCAAATTAAATTAAGTTAAAGATAAATTGAGAAATCTGAATAAGAACATTGTGAAAACAGATTGAATGAGCTATGATTCGAACGAACATGAAATCTGTTTGATACGAACGAATATTTGATACGAATGAACGAAACGATTATTGAATAGATCGACTACCAGAACTTGAAACAGAAATCATTGATGTACGAACACTGTAATTACTGTTATTCATTATTTCTGATACACGTTAGAGTATTTTGTACACTGAAATTGAATACCTTACTGATAATTATTCTACACTGCAATTGAATATTTATGCATATTGCTACTGACGTTTGTTGCTTGCATGTACAGCAGTTAAAGAGGTATGTTACTCGCTTAGTCATATTCTTTATGACTAAGCCCGTCGTGGTTTAACTTTTTAGGTAGCGGATGCGACTCTTAGTGCTCCGAGGAAATCTAAACTGACTCGAACTGAGGAATGAGCAAAGGTATGAGTTTTGTTTATGTATATTTTCGTGTACTCATATTTTACTATGCTGCGATAAATACTTGCAAAGAGACTCAGATACAGAATTTCTGTGAGGTCTGGCTCGGGGCCTCACAATGTGGTATCAGAGCTAGGTTATTCCAGCAAGTAGATAGCTATGAGTACATGATACATAAACGATCGTGAAAATGTTTAAGCAATGTTAATGTCATTGTGTTCCAAGGACCCCGTCCATGTTTATGCAAGTAAGCGAGCCCCGTGATGGTCGAGACGAACGGGAGGTAAATAAAGATACATTGTCAGCGGAGAGTGATAATGGAGATCAGTTGTGTCCTCCAGTGAATGACCTTACCCAAGCCCTTGCCGAAGCTTTAAAGCTGGTCTTGCCAACCCTACTTGCACCTGGTCCAGCTGCCCCTCGTGTTGATCCTGTACCTCCACACGTGCAATTGCCTCCTGAGATCGTGCCTCCAATGAATCCAGTTCTGGTAATTTGCCGATAGTTCCTGTAATTCCTGCAGTGCCTGCAGTTCCGCCTCAGCACCGTCAATTAGATGTGGATCTGAGACAATTCCTCGAATTGAAGCCACCACCGTTTAGAGGAGGTTTACCCCCGCTTGAAACCGAAGATTGGATTTTGCGAATTGAAACAATTTTCGAAGTAATGGAGTGCCCTGAGAATAGGAAGGTAAGTTTAGTTGCGTTTATTTTGGAAGGGGAGGCGAAACGATGGTGGACCAGTATTATGAAGAGAAAGTATGAAGTTCGTGGTATGTCAGTCATTACTTGGAGAAAATTCCTGCAAGAGTTTACGTCGTGGTTTGTTCCGAGATCTGAGAAAAGGTTGCTGCACGATCAATTCCTCCGTTTAGTTCAAGGAAGTAAATCAGTACTGCAGTATGAAGCAGAATTTACAAAATTAGGTTATTATGCAGACTTCTTAATTGCAACCGAAGAAGATAGGTTTCGTCAATTTCAGCAAGGTCTTCGCGATGAAATTCGTGCTCTCTTGGTACCTATGGATATTCTTGAGTATGGAAAATTAGTGGAAAGAGCTAGGCTGGTTGAAATTGATGCAGAGAAATCTCGGTGGAGACGTGAACAAGCAAGAAAGCGATTTAGAGAAGGTTCGAATAAGGAAGTGATTGAAACTATGAGTGAGCCGCAGTGGAAAGAAAGGAAGGTATCGCAAGCTGCACCTGCCGAAAGTAGCACTGCATCCCAGGCATCTCAGGTATCCGTAAAATGTGCAAAATGTGGAAAGATTCATAAGGGCGAATGTCTCGCAGGCGTTTGTTTTTATTGTCGTCAACCAGGGCATAGGCGAGCCGATTGCCCAAAGTTGAATCCATCGAAGGAAGTTAGAGATGCTCCAAGACCTTCGCAGCAGAAGCTATTCCAAATTGGAGCCGAATTGTTCACATCCACCCCGGCACCAGAAGAAGCAGTTCCAGAAGAACGTCGTATCGAGTCCCGAGCAATGAATTTAGGTCAACCTTGGGAAGGACGGGAGGAAGGAAGGAAGTGAAAGCATCTTTTACATTGTGTATAAACTCGTATGTTGTATTATGTAATATGTCAGTAGACGTTTTGTCTGTGAATAGTGTAAAACGAACTGCTTTTGAAGTTATCTTTCAGTATGTTCTTGTTCAACGTAATGTCATCCTTCTGTGATTTTCGAGGACGAAAATTTCTATTAGGAGGGAAGAGTTTGTAACGGCTCAAAATAAAAGAAAAGAAAAATAATGAATCAAAATTTCCGATGATGAAATACTAAAAATCAGTGTCGAGACGACGTCGCATTTTAAGTTTGAAGTTTTGAATTTTTCGATGATTTTTGCGACGCTCGTTTCGTTTTACTTGTTATGTTGATTTAATTTATGCTATTGGCACCTCGCATTATTTATATATATATATATATATATATATATATATATTGGTATGATGGTAGAGGTGACTTTTGGATTGTTGGCTTTGGGGTTCATTTGAGTCCTCTTGGGCTAATTGGTTTATTACTTGGGCTGCGGATAGCCTTCATACTATTAATCTTAATATGGCTGCTGCTGAAATTTTTGGGCTGGCTGGGTTTTAATGTGGCTGCTGAATGACATATTATCATATTATAATAATGAATACGCGGTGGAAGGCTTGGCACGATATAATCTCCCGATCTCCTATGTTGTCCCTTAGGTCTTGACGACGGGAGTTCTCCAGTGCTTGGTTCCTGCTCTTTTTCCTTATTCTCAGTGCTTAATGATTCTTCTATGCTGTTGCTGTTGATTTCTTGTGCCGCTGCCGTCGGTAGTTGGGTTGTTGATGTTGTTTGCTGGGATCATAACTGCTTTTCCCTGCTTGGCCGGCAACTTTGGGTTGCATCTCAGCACTGTGAGCTCCTCTTTCTCCTCTCTTTTCCTTCCGTAATTTCCTGAAAAAGTGGGGCTGGTTTATTGAATGATGATGTAGCTCTTCCTTCACTAGATTTGGGTATTCTGTTTGGCCGGTTAGGGTTTCTACTTTTGGTCACTGGTTTTGGATTGCTGCCTGTGTTGGTCTGTCGTGTTAATATTGTGGCTCTTAAGTGGCTCTAATTCTGCTAATTCTTGCTTCTGTGTGGGTTGCTGTTTGGAGTTTCCTAGTTGTGATGTTTAAATGAGGGTAAATCAATTGCTTTTCTTTGAGCTGTTCCACTTGGCTGGCTGTACTTGGTTTAGCAAATCAGAGATTGGCATTGTTGTGTTGTGGGCTAGTTCTGGAAATTGTGGCCGACTGTTGTGTTGTTTTGTGATCACTAGATGATTCTCTAGTTTATTCTATTTTAGGCTGATGTTACCTATTTCACTTATGGGGGATTTTTAATGTGGCTTTTCTTCATAGTGGCCGGTTGTGCTGTTACCTATTTTGGCCGATTGTTTCTTTGGATTTTAAATGGCTTTCCTTGACTACTAGTAGCAGCCCTTTGAGCTGCAATTGGCAAACGCAGCCTTTGGTGTTGCTATTAGCAGCCCGATTGATGAGATGTTATTGGGATTTTGATTGGTGAATGTTGCCCTAGTTGTTGGCTGCCTTTTTGGGCTGCCAGGAGAGGTTCTTGTTGGCTCCCCTTTTTGTCATTTCTTGTCATATTCTTCTTTGTTGTAACTTGATATTTATTACATTAAGTACGAGTTTGCATTTTGTTACCATCTTTGCCCCTTAGGCAGCTCCTTTCGAGTCGTAGTTGTAATCGTCGTGTAATCGTCGTAGGCAATAAAGCGTATCGCAACGCAACCCTAAAGTAAATGATTTCATTGATACTGCAGAGGATAGCGTCTGGAGATAGACCCGGTGAAAATCCTGGTACGATTAAAGGCAAAGGAAACTTGGTGAGTACTTATTTCTTTAATTATGCATAGCTTTGAATTATTTTTACTATACATATGATAGATTTTGATATAGAAAGTATTTTAGTGATTGTGCATTAATATGAAATTGAAATTGTTCGAATTTTGAATCACTGATAAATCCAAGAATCGCTGGAAAATGTTGAATTGGCAATAAAGAAGCGATGAATTTACTTCTGAGGGAAATAATTTAAATAAACCTATTATATGATTGAATAAGAACATTGCATCGATGCATAAGAATAATTGACATGATAAGGGTTAACCTAGTAGCCGTAGTGGGGGTGTGAATACGCTACGGCGGAATGTGCTTTTGATATTGATTGAGGTCGTTGAAGGCCGGAGGCCGTTGAAGGCCAAGAGGTCGTTGAAGACCAAGAAGGAATGAATCTACAGTAACCCTTATGATTTCCAAATTAAATTAAGTTAAAGATAAATTGAGAAATCTGAATAAGAACATTGTGAAAACAGATTGAATGAGCTATGATTCGAACGAACATGAAATCTGTTTGATACGAACGAATATTTGATACGAATGAACGAAACGATTATTGAATAGATCGACTACCAGAACTTGAAACAGAAATCATTGATGTACGAACACTGTAATTACTGTTATTCATTATTTCTGATACATGTTAGAGTATTTTGTACACTGAAATTGAATACCTTACTGATAATTATTCTACACTGCAATTGAATATTTATGCATATTGCTACTGACGTTTGTTGCTTGCATGTACAGCAGTTAAAGAGGCATGTTACTCGCTTAGTCATATTCTTTATGACTAAACCCGTCGTGGTTTACCTTTTTAGGTAGCGGATGCGACTCCGAGTGCTCCGAGGAAAGCTAAACTGACTCGAACTGAGGAACGAGCAAAGGTATGAGTTTTGTTTATGTATATTTTCGTGTACTCATATTTTACTATGCTGCGATAAATACTTGCAAAGAGACTCAGATACAGAATTTCTGTGAGGTCTGGCTCGGGGCCTCACACGGAGAATGCTTGCAAATGCTCCCGGATGGAGGAATGGCGAAGGAGATCGCTGGAAATGGTCTCCTCTGGTGGAAAGGGCGAAAATGGCGGGGTTCCTGGTTTTTCCCGCGAGGGGAATCCTCCTTCTCACGTTGCGGCATTTCCTGCTTTAAATAATAAACATGCAGAATTTTGGGCACGCACGGTCGAACGCACGATCGTGCGCTGCCCGTGCGATAATTAATGATAAGAACTGGCGTGAATACGAAGCTGCGCCGCCCGTGCGATTTACTCACGCACGGGCAAATCCGCCCGTGCGTCAAAACGCATGGGTAAATTCAGAAAAGCTAAAAAACAGGAAGAAACAGGCGTCCGTGTGTTTGACTCACGCACGGGCAATTCCGCTCGTGCGTCAAAACGCACGACCAAACTCAGATCTCCCGTTTTCTGCCCAGATGAGAACGCACGACCACAACCGTCCGTGCGTCAAGGAAACGCACGACCGTGCGTTGCACACAATCATGAATTCTGGGGGAAAACTGGATGATCCGCCCACCTGTACACAAGATAAAACAGCTGGGAAAGCACCTCCAGCACTAGATAAACATAAAGAAAGGGATGGGGAGCACCATGTGATTACCCTCAATAAAAAGGAGCGCAAATGCACACCGAAACGGGCCTAAGAGTGCACATAGCAAGGAATAAAATATAATAAAAAATATGCCTAAAGTGTAGTGCATCGACCAGAAATACGACATAAATGTGTATCTAAAGTGTAGTGCATAAATGTGTATATAAAGTGTAGTGCATCGAGAAGGAGAGGTGTCGTGTGGGAGAAACATGCCAGGCCACTTCTTTCGGAGAGGTGCCGTGCGGGAGACATTGCAGGTCGCTGCTTTTCAGAATTTTTTTTGCCAAAAGGATGAAATTAGGGATAAGTCAAATGCCCATTATTTTCGGAATTATGGGAGGATTTTTTTTGCCGTGCGGGAGAGATGAAGTAATAGCAGGAATAAGCCAAATGGGGGGGGGGGGGGGGGGTCAAATGTTAGGGGGAGTCAAATTTTTTTTTGGGGGGGGGGGGGGGGGGGGGGGGTTAAATGCCGAAAAGGCAAAAAAAAGGTATATTAGGAATTATTATTTTTATGCCATGAGACCAAATGACCGTAAAACCAAAGAATTTAAAATGTACAGATTTTTTTTTAGGGCATTTTGGAGATGTGAATGTTACACCAAGACTCCTTTAAGGTTTGCTTATATAATAAAGATATATATATATGAGTTTGCTATTGTATGGCGGACGGGCAAAGGTCAAAATAACTCTTAATCAAAAGTGGTCAACACAAAAATTATAGATCTCGTCGAGACGAACAACGTAACTTTCATGTTGATCACTTTTTGATTGAGAGTTGTTTTGACCCTCAATTTGGGGCTCGAAATGTGGGGCGGCGAGACTGCTACAGTAGACCTACGAAAAAAACCGATTCGGGCTCAGATTTGGGGGTCAAGATCTCGAGATCTAAAACTGTCATGTTGGTTAATTTTCGATTTGGAGCCATCTTGACCCCCAAAATGGAGTGCCCGTACGCCCGCACCTAAGCTAGCCCGCATATGAAAGCTTTATATCTCTACTATATATAAAGAAATACTTTCATGCATACCGTGTAACTGTGGCGTGCCATCAGATCAATCTGGACCGTCCGATTTGGATGATTATAACATCTTAACCATTCGATCATGTCATACCATCGGATCAATCAGGGCCGTCCGTCACAATTTTCCTAGGTCTCCTAAACCTAGGATAGTAGTGTCCTAAACCTAGGAATTCCGTAGGGCTACCCTACGTCATGAAATTACCATTTTAACCCATTGGATTTGGAAAAAAAAACTAAACAAATCATTTGTAGCTCGAATAATTTCGAACAGGCACCTTCATTTTATTAGTCTCCCGCTTTGTTTTTTTTATTTATTTTTATGTTCTTAATTTTATAATATGAAATTTCAAACCCTCGGCTCCACTTTCCACAACAGCAACTTAACTCACGCACTTCTCTTATATACAAGATAAGTTTAAAAGAATACTCGACGTGGGACTAATCCCAAAGGCCACCGCCTACTTTTTTTTAAAATAAAAAATCTGCAAACTGCGCTGTTAAACTGCGCTGTTAAAATATATAATACTTTAAAATCTGCAAACTGGGCTTTTTTAATATTTAATTATAATACTTTAATATAAATTTTTTCATGCGGGGCATTCTCATCTGCATGCTCATCCGCTTTTTTTTATATTTAAAATATATATGAAAGTGTAAGCCCAGACGCACTCAATTTCTCATCCGCATGCTCATGCTCTGCATACAAAATTTATATTAAAGGGGAAGCTCGGCCGCCCTTCTTATTACAAATGTTTTTAAAATTTTTAACATTAATTACAAAAATCACGAGACGGGCGCGCGAAGCCCGCTGGGGGCGGGCGAAGCCCGCGGGGGAGGGGGGGGGCAAAGCCCGCCGGGGGCGGGCGAAGCCCGCCGGGGGCGGGCGAAGCCCGCCGCGGGCGGCTGAGTACTGTCGTGCGGGGCACGGGGGGCCCCCCGTGCACTGTCACTCGTATATATATATAAATGTATGTATATATATTATATACGTATGTATGTATACGAGTGACAGTGCACGGGGGCCCCCCGTGCCCCCCGCGACAGTACCCGCCCCGCGGCGTGCTTCGCCCGATCCTAACCGGCTTGCTTCGCACACCACCGAACGGCGGGCTTATTTTAAATTTTTTGTTTAATTTATTTTTTTAATATTTAAATTTAATAAAATTATTTCAGTTTTTTGCATTTATTTTTTAATAATTGTTTTCGTTTTTAAACTTATTTATACATGATTTTATTATATTTTTTGGAAAAAAATCTACACATGTGGTCTGCGAATAGCCAATCGGCGCAAAACTGTTTGGCTATTCGCAGACTTCGGTGGTCTGCGAATAGCCAACCAACGCAAAACTGACAGGCTATTCGCAGACCACATGCGAATGAATATGATCGTTTGGATCTTGATCGGAGGGATCAAATTTGCCTGATGGGCCTCCATGTTACACCAAAACAGGCTTCCATACATTTTTGTATATATAATATAGATATATATATATATGTGTGTGTGTGTATGTATATATATATGTATGTATGTATGTATGTATGTATATATACGAGTGACAGTGCACGGGGGCCCCCCGTGCCCCACGCGACAGTACCCCGCCCGCCCCGGCGGGCTCCGCCCGCCCCCGGCACGCTCCGCCCGCCCCCGACACGCCGTTGTTATATCTATAAGTCTGTTCGACGAACGGGAGCCCGCGTTCGTCGAACACGGGCTCCGTCCGACGAACGGGAGCCCGCGTTCGTCGAACGCGGGCTCCGTTCGACGAACCGGAGCCCGCGTTCTTCGAACGCGCGAAAGCGGGCTCCGTTCGTCGAACGGGCGCCCGCGTTCGTGGAACGGGGGCGCGGGCTGGCTCCGTTCGACGAACGGGCGACCGCGTTCGTCGAACGGGGGCGCAGGCTGGCTCCGTTCGACGAACGGGCGACCGCGTTCGTCGAACGGGGGCGCGGGCTCCGTTCGACGAACGGGAAACCGCATTCGTGGAACAGGGCGCCGTTCGACGAACGGGGCCCGCGTTCGTCGAACACGGTACTTTAATCGGACGGGCGTTTTTTTTTTTGCGCCTGATCGAACGGCTAGAGTTGTCTCCTTCGGCTGCACCATTACACCAAGTTTTTCTTTGTATATATAGTATAGATATATATGTATGTATATATATATATGTATGTATATATGTATATATTTATACTAGTTATAAAGAAATATGGATGACTTTTAAATTCCATACATTTAAAAGGCATCAAATAAATCATGTTTGTTGGATGCAAAGATCTAATCATATTTCCGGACTGCGAATAGTAATTCAAGCCAAAACATTTTCCCTCTCTCTCACTAAAATCCGGAGCCCCCTACAATCGAAGAGAGAGAGAGAGAGAGAGAGAGAGAGAGAGAGAGAGAGAGAGAGAAAGGAGAGAGGGGGAGAGAGTGCGTGGAAGGGAGAGAGTGGGGGAGAGAGAGAGAGGAAGATAGGGAGAGAAATAAAATAAAATTTTTATGTATATTCGTATATTTTTTTTACAGAATAAATATTGTAATATTAATGTATATTTTTTTACGCATTTCGAGTACTCATATGTATATGCTGTGGTCACAGTCCGCAGACGCATCGAGCACGGGCGAAGCCCGTGCGGAGGCGGGCGAATTCCGCCTGGATGCGGTCGAAGGCCGCCAAACAGCATCGCGTCGGGGGCGGGCACAGCCCGCCGTCGCAGGCTGGGTACTGTCGCGCTTGGCCGTAGGGGCGGAGCCCCGTGTCGAGCACTCATGTATATATATGTATGTATATATATGTATGTATATGTATGTATGTATGTATATGTATGTATGTATATGTATGTATGTATGTATGTATATGTATATATATATATGTATATCTATATGTATAAATATATGTATATATGTATATATATGTATATCTATGCGTATGGTTATGTATATATATACTATTCTATAAAGAAAAAAACTCTTTGCTGTAACATTCATAATGCCACTTGTACCCTCTATTTTTTTTTACTTTAAAAAATTATAACTTTCAGACAATTTCAAAAAAAACATGATAATTTATGTAATTACCAAGATCCCGCCTAATATGTTGTTTAAATTCAAACCAGAGTTAAAGAAATTAATGTGTCATAATAAACACAACTATCGAAAAAGCTGAGTCCCTTCACAAGCACAACTATCGAAAAAGTTGAGCTTAATGCATGTCCCTTCACACTTTTTTTATATATAAAGTTATAAAATAAAATTATTATTGTTATAAAATAAATATTGGAATTATGCAAAGTTGTTAAAGAATAAAGTTAGAGAGTTGTTAAAGGCACACCAGAATTGGGTATTGGCAAAACCAATTTCTATGAGTTATTACGTGCCTTTTGAAAATACGCTTTGTACATGTATTTTTAGGAAAAGTGTTCAACACGAAAGTTGTAGATCTCGACGAGATCTACAACTTTCGTGTTGAACACTTTTCCTAAAAAGGCATGTACAAGACGTATTTTCTTGTTATTTTCAAAAATTCACTATAGTTACGATCAGGGCGATTTTAGGGTCTTGTGCGTGCATTTTTAGGAAAAGTGTTCAACACGAAAGTTGTAGATCTCGATGAGATCTACAATTTTTGTGTTGAACACTTTTCCTAAAAATACATGTACAAAGTGTATTTTCAAAAGGCACGTAATAACTCATAGAAATTGGTTTGTCAATAGACAATTCTGGTGTGCCTTTAACAATGCCCTAAAGTTATTGTGGGTGAAGCCCCCTGAGGGCGGGCGAAGCCCGCCGAGGGAGGGCGAAGCCCGCCGAGGGAAGGCGAAGCCCGCCGTCGTCGGCCGGGTATTATCGTGCTTGGCAGTAGGGGCGAAGCCCGCCGTCGTCGGTCAGGTACTGTCGCGCTTCGCAGTAGGGGCAAAACCCCACGTCTGTCACTCGTATATATATATATGTATATATATGTATGTATATATATATCTATATGTATATATATATATATGTATATGTATATGTATATATCTATATTAATAAAGATATTCTGCGCTCTTGAGTCGCCGTCGTCGGTCACGGGTGCTCGGTCGTCGTCGGTCACACGAGATTGGGCTTTACGGAAATGTCATTCCACCGCTTCTTCTTATCGCCGTTGTATCCACGGGATCATAATTTCGCTCCCAACCTTCGGTTCTCCTCGCTCACTGCTTTCTCTTCTTCCTGGCCTACGACCTTCTACTTGTCGGGTCTTCAGTTCGCCTACCTTTGGAATATCAAAACGCCGGCGTCGCTCTCCTCTGTGTCTGGGTAGTCCGACAGCACTTGATTTCGCACGCAAGATCATCCCGCTCCTCCCGACCCTTCGCTGAACTGTGGCTTCAATCGCAAGTCAAGGGAAGCTCCATTCCTGGAGACGCTATGGCACGGTAATCTCCCTCTCATTATTCCCATTTCCCTCGCCTCCCTGTCTGTCGACGCTCATTGCTTTGCCTTTGGTTCCGCCTATTACGATCCCGTTGGGAGGGCCTAGAGGAGGCCGGGGGGGGGGGGGGGGGGGGGGGGCGGGGGGGGGGGGGGGGGAAGAAGAGACGAAGGAGGGAGGAAGAGAAGAACATGAATAATATTACTTCTTGCTTAAAAATAAATGGGAATACAAAGGCTTTATATAGCCAGGTCAACAGATCGTTACATGCATGGGAAAGTAATTATGTGGAACAGTAACCGATGCAAATCTTTTTAGATATAAAGCTATAATATATAAACTGGGGGAAAAGATAACTGTAGCGGGCGGCGATGGCAGGGATTAGTCGGCTGCATTCTTTAACGGTTGGGATTCAATCGGTCCATGATGAACATCGGCCTCGTGATCTGCAGTGTTGTCTCTTGGATCTTCTTTGATTAACTCTGGGTGAACTTCGGCCGTGGATCTGTCTTCGTCCGTGGATCTGGCTTTTGAGCTGGCACGTGATGCGCCGTTGGATGGTGCTGAAAGTTCTGAGACCGTCGGATGAGCCGTAACATCACCCTTCTCCTTCGAGACACTGTCCTCAGCGTCTTCATTTTTATTTTTTTTGTCGGGGGATGTGATCTGGTGGTGGGCAACGGCGGTAGGGCGGATGGAGGTGCTAGCGCTGTGTCCCGGGGGGCCTCGACAGGAACTTCAGAGGCAACGACCATGTTATCTTGAGGGGAGGGATCTATATAGATGCTTCCGTTCGCTATTCGTGTTGAGGCTCGGGGATTGCAGGGTAGGTGTCCTCCTGGTTGTTTTTCTGTGTTGGATTTTGTGTGGGCCGTTCTCTTCTGCTTCCTTCCCCAGCTTTCTATGGTTGGGGTTATCGATTTTGGCCGTCTTCGGGGGGTTCCTCTGTTGCTTTCTAGACCATGTAAGCTCAGTGTTCTGCTTTCCGTTATGTCGTGCCGCCTTTAGTTGTAGGAAGCCGTCCAGTGAAGCTGTGTCTTCCCAGGTACTATCGGCCAGGGCCAAACCCTCCAACTGAACCAGTGCTTGATCGACGCTTTCCCCTTGTCGAATGATGTTTCGTGTGCTGACGACCGCCAGTGGTGAGTGCAGGGGATTATTTTTCCAGTTCAGGGTAGGTAGATTGACGGTTGGTATCTTTGGATCACCGACGTATGGTTTGAGCATTGATCCGTGAAAGACGGGGTGTATCGTGGATTCAGGAGGGAGGAGAAGACGGTACGCCGCTGCTCCAATGACCTCAGTAACTTGGAAAGGTCCGTAGTACTTTAGACCTAGTTCCTTCCTCTTGGTCTTGTCATGATAAGTTTCCTGTAAGGATGGAGCTTGAGTAGGACCCAATCACCCTATTCCAAATTGAGTTCTTTTCTCTTCTTATCTGCCTGATCCTTCATCCTGTGCTGAGCCTTGGTCAAATTTTGTTTAAGGCAATGAAGTAGTTCATCTCTGGTTTGCAGGGTATCCTCCACGGCTTCATTGCTAGTGGTTCCTGCAGCATAGGGGAGTAAACCAGGAGGTGACCGACCAAACATGACCTCGAATGGGGTCATGTTGGTCGATGAATTATATGAGGTGTTATAATGATATTCTGCAGAATTTAAAAATTCCGACCATTTTTTTGGGTGACCATGAGAGAAAATACGAATGTATTGCTGTAGGCATCGATTGATCCTTTCGGTTAGCCCGTCGGTTTGTGGGTGATAGGAAGAGCTGTATTTGAGATGTGTTTCTTGTATTCGAAACAACTCTACCCAGAAATTACTTAAAGATGGCATCCCAATCTGAGAGGATGGATTCGGGTAAACCATGTAGTTTGCCAACACATCCCCAAAATTCCTTGGCTACACTAGGTCCTGACATGAGGTGTTTTAATGGAGCAAAGTGTGCAACTTTGGAAAACCTATCGATTATCACTAGGATTATAGTGTAGCCGTTAGAATTTGGGAGATGGGTAATGAAGTCCATTGTGATATCTGCCCAAAGTCTGCTAGGGGTGGGGAGGGGTTGGAGCAGTCCATAAGGAGGGTGGTTGGAGGCTTTAGCCGTTTGGCAGATATCACATTGGTTAATGAAAGTTGTGACATCTTGTTTCATTTTTTTCCAAAACAATTGTGGCGGAATTCTGTGCAGTGTGCCCTGGATGCCTGAATGCCCCTAGTAGGCTGGAGTGAGCCTCGATGAGTATTTTGTTTTTGATGCTGTAGTTATCTGGAATGTAAATTCTGTCGTGGTGTATGATGTAATTGCCCTTTTGTTTCCAGTTAGGATAGGATTGTGGTTCTTTTTTTTTATCTTCTGAGCTAATTCATCATGCTCATAGTCGCTCTCTAATCCTTCTAATAAGGGGGAGCATGGGGCGGTTATCATATTGAGGCCTCCTAAGATTTGGTTTGCTGGGGAAGTTGGCAGTCGGGATAACGCATCCGCTGCCTGGTTTTTTTTGCCTGCTTTGTATTTGATGATAAAATCGCATCCTAATTGCTTAGAAAGAAATGTTTGATGCTCGGGGGTCTGGATCTATTGTGTCAGCAAATGGTGAAGGCTTTGGTGGTCAGTCAATATGGTGAATTGGTGACCTAGAAGATACTGACGCCATTTGCTGACGGTGGCTGTGACGACAAACATTTCCCGACTATATGTGGATTTTTTTTGCATGGCGGGGAATAACTTCTTACTAAAATATGATATGGTTTGGTTGGCCTGTTTAAGAATTGCTCCTATGTTGGTCCCTGATGCATCAGTTTCTAGTACAAATGGCTCTTGGAAGTTTGGGAGGGTCAATATGGGGTACGAAATGAGTTTAGTCCTTTAGAGTTCGAAAGCTTCGTGAGCCTTATTGTTCCACGAGAAGGCCTGGCGTTTGAGCAATTCGGTGAGGGGAAACACAATTCTTGCATAATCTTGTATAAATTTTCTATAGTAACTTGTAAGACCTAAAAAATCTCGTACATCTCTTTGGTTTTTTGGCTCAGAAAAATTCTCAATACTCTCAATATTCGATTGGGTTGGTAGCACCTGTCCCGCTCGGATAGTGTGGCTCAGGAACTCAATTTCGGGAGCAGCGAAATAACATTTTGAGAGTTTAATAAACAAATTATTTTCCTTTAAAATCTCCAAGGTTTGTTTGAGATGTTGAGGTGGTCCGATGCCGTGGGGCTAAAAATTAGAATGTCATCAATGAACTTTCATAGGTATGGTCGAAATATTGAGTTCATCAGTGACTGGAACGTTGAAGGGGCGTTAGTTAGGCCAAAGGGCATGACGATGAACTCGTAATGGCCCTGGTGGGTCCTAAAAGCAGTTTTGCTAATATCCCTCTTGGCTACCCTTATTTGGTGATATCCGGATCGCATATCGACTTTAGAGAAAAAAACGTGCGGTGTGTAGCTCTTCGATGGTGGGGATGAGAAATTTTTCTTTAATTGTTATTTTATTGAGGGCCCGGTAATCAACACAGAATCGTCAGGTTTCGTCTTTTTTTTCTCACTAGTATGACCAACGAGCTGAAGGACAATGTAGATGGACGAATTTGGCCGTTGTGGAGCATTTCGTCCACCATTTTTTCAATCTCGTTTTTCTGGTGATATGGATGCCGGAATGGTTTTAAATTTGGGATAGCGGCGTTTGGGAGGAGATTGATTTGGTGGTCAATTTCCCTTGATGGTGGTAAGGATAATGGGTCCTCAAATAAGGGAGTGAATGCCTTGAGAATTTTGAAAAAGGTGGTGTGAGTGTAGCTTTGAAATCTTCAATGGTTCGGGCTTTTGTTGTTGTTATGTGTTTGCTAAGTAAAAGACATATTGTTTGAACATGGTCTTCCGCATCTCCTAGGTTTGAGAATAACAAATCCTATGTGTATTTGATCTTGTGTGTTTAAGTGTGCAGGATAACAAAGTCTACATGACTCAAGGATTACATAAGAAGGTTGCCCCCAAAGTTGAGCCATCAAATCCAAATCTTCCACTAGCGCTGGCGGTAGCATAGCTGTCGTTCGACGAACTGTTAGCGGCTAAGTCTATTCGTCGAATGTTCTCGTGAACTCCCGACGAATATCGACGAACGCAGAGAGAAGTCAAAAAGGCAGACTTGTGATGGAAATTGTGCGGCTAAGTCAATTCGTCGAATGTTCTCGAGAACTCCCGACGAATTCCGACGAATGAAAACAGAAGACAGTACTCCCACTAGCGCCGGCGGTAGCACTTAGCGCCTGGCGCTAGCGATGATAGCGCAATTCTGGGAGCACATATGGAAGAAGATAACGCCTGGCGGCAGCTGATAGCGCAAGCGGTAGCAACGCACACAGTTGGCAAGGAGGAATTGTTTCCTCGGATTGAAGATTCTGCCGCGCAAAATATGTCCTAATTTGGGATAGCGCCAGCGGTAGCGATAGCGCAGGCGCTAGCTCTAAGTCTATAAAAAGGACATCTTGGCTCCGAACTTCCTAAGCCTTTAGAGATCCAGAATTCCAGAGCTTCGTGCCACAACATAGAGAGGAAGTTTCAGAGAGATACTCCCACAAATCCATAAAGACTAAAGGAGATCCGTGGAGAAGATTTCAACACGCGTCATCATCGTGACGAAAGACCGCATCGACTACGATCATACTCTGCGTCTTCGTCTACTTCTCCAAGAGATCCACATAGAGGGAGTTTTACATTATTGTCTTTTCATTCCACATCTTTTCTGTAATCGTTTAGTAAATTTGTCTCGTGTTTGCGACTAGGTCTGGGTAGGACTTAGGGCTGAAATTCGCCTCGTGTTGGCGACTAGGTCTCGGGTGTAGGTCTGGGTGCTCGAGGCCATATCCGGGGAAGGGTTGGCTAGAGCGGCTTGAGGCCGTATCCGGGGAAGGATCGGCTAAAGCCAACCGGTTCGTGGGGATACGAGTCGGTATAGAAAACAAAAAGAGTCTTTCTATTAGCTTTGATTTCTAGCTTCGATAAGAGATCAAGTTTTGTAATCATGCTTCTCAAGTTAATAAAATCATGTCTTTGCTTTTACTTCACTTGATTTGTCATGATCTTCTCTAGGTTAAAATCAAAGCTTTTTCTAAAATATTCAAAATATATCAAAAGTTTTTAAAACCCTTATTTACCCCCCCCCCCCCCCCTCTAAGGGCGCCTACCGATCCAACATGTGGTATCAGAGCGAGGTTATTCCAAATCGGCTTAACAACCGGGAATAATGGCGTCTCATGATCTCGCTTCTATTAGTGGGGTAAATTTTTATGAAGAAGAAAAATCTCCTAAACCACCTTTATTTGAAGGGAAAAATTATAAAGGGTGGAAATTATTAATGGAAAAAATTATTAAAAGCTTAGATATCAATGTATGGGATATAGCAATAGTTAGACCAGCGGACGAATCAAATAAACAAGAGCGTCACCTAAATGCAAAAGCTATGCATTATATTTTTTGTGCTTTATCTCAAGATATTTTCAAATTAATATTTTGTTTCTTTAGTGCATACAAAGTATGGAAATTTCTTGAAGAAATGTATGATTCTCCTTCTACAGGTATGGAACAATCGCAAGAACCGGAGAATATGCAAGCTTGCACAAGTCTTCAAGAATGCTCCTCTCATGACAGATCAATGGAGCACACATCTAATGGAAGAGAAGAAGAAGTATTGTGTTCGGAAGAGGAGTGCCAAAAAGATGTCAAAGAAACGATATGTTCAAATCATGCCTCTCCCGAAAGCAATGTAAGGAAATCAAATTCTATCTTTTGTACTTCTATCTCTTCATTACAATTGCTTCAAACTACAAAGCGCAAAATTAAGAAATTCAAAAATGCTAATAAACATTTGCGCTTAGAAAATAAAAATTTAAAGGCAAAAATTAATGAAGAATCAAATTCTAATTTATCTAGTTCTACACATGGCTCCTTAGTTGAAAACACCACAACTTGTGTAGAATATAATGAATTAAAATAAAAGCACAAGAAACTTGAAAAGGATTTTATTTTAGTAAAAGAACAAAATGAAAAATTATGTTTAGAAAATTCATCTTTGATAAATGATTGTGCTAAGTGCAAAGACTATAAAATTGAAATTAAAGAGATGAATGAAACATTTGATGAATATAGAAATAACTATCAAGATCATATAGATTCAATTGTTTCAACTCTTAAAAATAGCACAATAGTCTATAATAAAGCTAGACATAATTTAAAGATTAAAAATGGTGAATTAAAATAAAAAATCAACTTGCTTATGAAAATTGTAAATACAAATTCACAATATCAAACTATATCTAAAAACAAGTTGAAAATGAATATGAACATCTTAACTAAGTTTAATAATGGGAGTAAGGAACATAAAGGATTTGCAAATCAAAATCACCATTATTTACAAAATCGTGTTTCTCCTAACTTAAAAATAAAACTACACAAATTTCCTATGAACAACACTTTTAATAATCATTACAATCATAATCATCAATATAAAGATAATCTCAATGGAAATTTGATGAATAAGAATAACATTAAATCAAGGTTTGAATGGATGCCTAAAATTAAAAATGAAACATTCACTTCACATGAAAGGACTCATTCATCTTTGTCTTCACAAAAATCATCACGATGCATTTGGGTACCCAAAGGAACCATCACACGTGGTCAACTTTGGATACCTAAATCTCTTATCTACTAGTATCATCCAAATGCATGAAGTAGAATATTTTCAAAATGAAATATACAAATTTCTACTTCATGATATGCCTTAATGTCTTTCTTTTTTTCTTTTTGTTTTCTTATTTTTAAGCTATCATGTTATGGTCATCTTATATATTATTGGAAATATGATTTTATCTCATAAAACTTTATGAGTTTATAAAACAAATTGATCAAAATTCAAAATCATATTTTTATTTTGAATGACCTATCTTTTATTCTTATATTCATTGCTTCTAAATATCTTATATTATCCATATGAATCAAACTCTAAATTTGCTATAAGATATTTCAAATTAAATCCAGTTATTAGGCTATTAAGATGTTTAGCCTTCACCAACAAGTGGTTTAGTGAAATAACATGATCTAAAAGAAACTTCAAGATCTAAATAAAAGCTCAACTTTCAATATGATTGTCTTTGTTCACAACAAAAAATCATATTGTGTTCACTCCTTGATGTCAAACATGATCTAAACCATCACTATTGTTCACCTAGCAAAAATCACATATATATTTTCAAAATTCATAATTAAAAGAAACTCACTAAAATGTATTGAAAGAATTTACCTTCATATTGAATATTGAATTCACATGCACCACCATGATCTATTGATGTCCTTTGCTAAATTCTCTAACATCATATATCATAAGTCATATCAAAAGTCTTCTAAAAATAATTATTTCTATCACAATTATGTGAATTATAATTGATATAATAATTGATGACAATTGATATTATAAACCATGGTTGGTGTATTATATGTGTATTGTGATTTATTTCTAGTTTAGATCTTGAATCATCTTGATATCAAAATCAAATAGAATCGTCACTCCATTCTAGGTCTATAAGTTGAAACACTATCAAACCTTGGTATAACATTAATCTCAAACTTATCATACCAACATTGTCGCCTAAAGAATATTTGTGTCTATGTTAGGCTTTATATGTTTACCAAGATATACAGGCTGGGTATTCTCATCTAGGGCTTATCTATGATATTCTTATGCATGAACATTATCTTTAATCACTAAAATCATGCATATTTGATTTGTTCATTCATGTCCAATCATGCTTACATTTCCTATCATTTTCAAACTACATTGGTAAATATAAGCCTTTAAAATATTAAAATGGAGAAATAATGAAATATACCACTTGCAAAGTTTATTTGAAAAGTCATATACAAAATTGATAATGTTTCATGCAATTTGGACTATCTAAACATCTCCTAAAATTCTGAAATTTCAGCATGAAACTACTATTATGACACTTAATCAAGATCAACAATTACAAATTTCAAAATCATCAAAAATCGGGTACTGTTTCCCGCTAGCGCTAACGCCGGCGCTAGTGCACCTATGTGTTTTTTTGTATATTTAAAATTTTGAAAAATCCCTAAAAATATATTAATCTATGTGTACTATTCATTTCTGCATTTTTGCTTTTATTACATTTTTGAAAAATCAAATACAAAAATACAAAAGCCAAATTACAAAAAAAATTATATGTTTTGCCTTTGTGTTTTTTTGTCATTTGTTTAAATCATATTTCTAAAAGCAAAAATCAAATACAAAAATATAAAACAAAAAAAAATTATCAAAAATTGTTATTTTTGAACTTAACTTTTTACTTGTATCTTGCGAAAGGGTGATTTGGGCTATCATCCCATCACATCACCTAGTACCGGGCGAACCTCTCACAGGGTAGACCTCGGGAAGTCCAAGATCAAATTATAAGAGTTCAAACTATAAATTAAAATTATTTCGCAAGAATATCAAAAATACTGTATGGACTTTTCTGTGAAAATCAAGCATGATCTAATCTATTATTTAGAACTTCTACAATGTTGCAATTTATCTTTTCAAACTACTTTGAACATTGCTTTCATCATGCTTTGATATATCTATTAATATGTGCATCAATTGTATTATAAAAGTTGTGTAGAACTACGCTTAGCATGCCTCTAAGTATGAGTAAATATTTTATGTTTGATAATGATCTTTATTCACTCACTTATTTTGGCATTGTCAACATATGTGCTTAATCTAGGAATGCTTGTGTATGTTTTGTATTAGTACAATGAATTAAAATTGCACAAGTATCTTACCTACACAACCTTTATTTGCACTTTTAAAAATTAAGAAAAGTGGTTATCTTTCTTATAAATTTTATTGGTTTGCAAGAACAAGTGTATTTAGAGAACTTTGTACAAAGCAACAATCATAAAATAAAGTGTCAAAGATAACTCCACCAAACACTACTTGAACCTCCTGATAAGTCTTAATAAGCGTTGTGAGGTTGAGCACCTTGGAAAGAATAATAAAGTATCTTGTGCAAACCATAATTTTCTTTCAAAATAAAAACCACTTACTCTTAAGTACACCGGATCACTAGTCTCAACATTAAAAATAAAATAGGTGATCCCCCAAGCACTACTTTGCACCCTGATAAGTCTTAATGAGCATTGTGTGTGCAAAGCACCTTGGTAGTTGTACATTTTTTGTGCATTGAAGTATGTGGACGTAAAATTATTTGTGTTTTATTGTGCTCTTTACTTTACATATTACTTGTATTTTTGATTAAAACATTTGTTTACTCTATTCAAAATACACTTTTGTGCACATCATTATCTTCCATAGTACTTCTTCTCATGAGTATTGGATCCTAATGCTAATTCTATACTACTCTTTACTTATGAAATGCACTAGATAACCTAGCATGCTTTCTACAATGTTTGGTATGTTTTGAAATTGTGAATTAAAACATTGTAGTAATCGCTTTTTGATAACATCATTTCATGCTTGGTTACTTTATTGTTAAACTTAAAGATTTTAATTGAAAAATGATTTACAAAAACATCTTCTTTTTGAAATTTAACTCATATATCTTTTTATGGATCATCATTGATTACAATAAGATGTTTCTTGTATTTCTATAAGTCTTCCGCATCATCACCATATAATTGTTTTACCTTGCGCTTTCATGCCTATTTAAAGTCTTTCATTTTGTGTGCATCATCACTTGAATCTTCGAATTCCTTTCTTGCAACAAGTGGTAGACTTGCTTAGTAAACTTTATATTGGTTGCTTTTAATATGAATCTTTTTGCTATAAAACTCTGATTTATTTCTATGAAAATGTTATTACTCTAAAACTCTGATTTATTAATGGATTTCAAAATAGCTATGTGAGTGTTTTTCATAAATTCAAATAAAAATATAAATCCATAGGCTATGTCATTAGAATTAAAATGCTTAAATGTTTCCAATAATTATTATCCATGACTTCATTTCTCACCATAGCGGGGGCGTAGGGTTGTAGACATTAGATAACCTTTATCTCTAGTCATGTCTTGTCCTTAACCGGGGAGGGTTCCAGTGGGGCCTTGCGAGGCACTGGGGGGAAAGAGTGCTAGATTGAGTTTTGTCTAATGTTTGCATATGAGACTAACACCCCAACCTACGACATGTTTGCAGCTCCTCATGTCCATCCGTCACTTAGTATGGGGCTAGGATGTAGATATATTGTCTGGGTAGATTGGTTATTTGGAAATCATTACCAGTTTAAGCTAAAACTCTGATCTATAAAAACTACTCAAAAACTCTTTATTATTTCCTTCTCTCTATAAGCTCGATCATGCCTTTATCTTATTATCAATTTTTAAGTGGTGTCTCCTTACCCGCTTTTGCTAATAACAAAAGGGGGAGAACTAACATGATAAATATAATCTGCTATCAAAATAGAAACTACCATGATTAATTAAAGATGATAGCTTACATATTAGGAAAACATTCACTTAGGGGGAACATGTATTTAGGGGGAGCAATTCTAAATGCTAAAATCAACAATTATCCTAAGTCATTACTCTCACACTCACACAAATATAGTTTCATCATGCTTATTTATTAATGCTCTGATTTATCATTAATGGATTTGTTATTATCAAAATGGGAGTTTGTTGGAACATGGTCTTCCGCATCTCCTAGGTTTGAGAATAACAAATCCTATGTGTATTTGATCTTGTGTGTTTAAGTGTGCAGGATAACAAAGTCCACATGACTCAAGGATTACATAAGAAGGTTGCCCCCAAAGTTGAGCCATCAAATCCAAATCTTCCACTAGCGCTGGCGGTAGCACTAGCGCAGGCGATGACTGTCGTTCGATGAACTGTTAGCGGCTAAGTCTATTCGTCGAATGTTCTCGTGAACTCCCGACGAATATCGACGAACGCAGACAGAAGTCAAAAAGGCAGACTTGTGATGGAAATTGTGCGGCTAAGTCAATTCGTCGAATGTTCTCGAGAACTCCCGACGAATTCCGACGAATGAAAACAGAAGACAGTACTCCCACTAGCGCCGGCGGTAGCACTTAGCGCCTGGCGCTAGCGATGATAGCGCAATTCCGGGAGCACATATGAAAGGAGATAACGGCTGGCGGTAGCCGATAGCGCAAGCGGTAGCGACGCACACAGTTGGCAAGGAGGAATTGTTTCCTCGGATTGAAGATTCTGCCGCGCAAAATATGTCCTAATTTGGGATAGCGCCAGCGGTAGCGATAGTGCAGGCGCTAACGCTAAGTCTATAAAAAGGACATCTTGGCTCCGACTTCCTAAGCCTCTAGAGATCCAGAATTCCAGAGCTTCGTGCCACAACATAGAGAGGAAGTTTCAGAGAGATACTCCCACAAATCCATAAAGACTAAAAGAGATTCGTGGAGAAGATTTCAACACGCGTCATCATCGTGACGAAAGACCGCATCGACTACGATCATACTCTGCGTCTTCGTCTACTTCTCCAAGAGATCCACATAGAGGGAGTTTTACATTATTGTCTTTTCATTCCACATCTTTTCTGTAATCGTTTAGTAAATTCGCCTCGTGTTGGCGACTAGGTCTGGGTAGGACTTAGGGCTGAAATTCGCCTCGTGTTGGCGACTAGGTCTCGGGTGTAGGTCTAGGGGGTGCTCGAGGCCATATCCGGGGAAGGGTTGGCTAGAGCGGCTTGAGGCCGTATCCGGGGAAGGATCGGCTAAAGCCAACCGGTTCGTGGGGATACGAGTCGGTATAGAAAACAAAAAGAGTCTTTCTATTAGTTTTGATTTCTAGCTTCGATAAGAGATCAAGTTTTGTAATCATGCTTCTCAAGTTAATAAAATCATGTCTTTACTTTTACTTCACTTGATTTGTCTTGATCTTCTCTAGGTTAAAATCAAAGCTTTTTCTAAAATATTCAAAATATATCAAATGTTTTTAAAACCCTTATTCACCCCTCCCTCTAAGGGCGCCTACCGATCCAACACATATTGCCGATGGCTTAAGGGCTATTGATAAGAGCATGAAAATGCATTTAATTTATTCATATCTTCATTATTATTTGTATTTATATTGGTTCTTTTCACGGTATGTTGTATTTGTGCGTGCAGATTATAAAAGTACAAGTTTTGCAGAAGATTGGAGCAAATACTTAAAATGATGGATTTTAAAGAAAAGTGTGGACGGATCGTGAGACCAATACAGTTCATCAGAAATTAAAGCTAGCGCATACATGACACTCATATTTCAGCGCGGATGCAAACCCAATTTAACCAGTGCCTACGTGCCACAAATATTGGAGCCACAAATATTGGAGCTAATTAAATAAACGCTTATAGGCGCCGATCTTCAGCAACCCAAGTTTTGGCGCTGATTAAATCAGCGCATATATTGGCGTTGATTTAATCAGCGCCTGTTTTTGTTCTTTAAATGAGCACATAATTAATTGGCGCTGATGACTCAGCACCTAATTAAATGAAAAAAAAAAACGCCAGCCTTCAAGGCTGACATTATTCCATGCATTTCATGCCAGCAAGGCTGGCGTTTCTATTATTTTTTTTTAATTATTTTGTTTTTTTTAATCTTCTCCCCCTCTTTTCTGATGGAAATTTTCGCCTAAGTTCTCCCTATAAATTCATTATATTGCGTGAGAAGAAGGATGAACTTGTTGAGAGCTGAAAGTGAGATTTTTTCATGCGTTGTATTTGTGAGTTTATGTGAGATATTGTGGTGGAGGAAGAAGAAGATTTAGATGGAGTTTGTACATGTGCTTCGCGCAAGTTTGTAAGTCCTTGTCTTTATCAATAAAATTATTTCTTTTCTTGAATCTCTTCTTGTTCATGATGATATTTTCCATAGGTTTTCATATTGCAACTATGCGTGAGTAATCTCCTTATGTTTCGGGTGCAATTTGATCATTCATTAAATTAATTATGTGATTATTATTATAATTCATCGCTTCAAGCAATCATATGCATGTCCGAAGATTTTATTAGAAATTTTGATATTTTGTGTAGCCTAAAACACATATTGCATGCCTACGAAAGTTCGATGCAATATGGAGCGAGAGCACACGAAATATCTTTAGAATTCGAAGCAAATTTTCGGACTCTTCTTAAGGCTTTTATTATATTTCTATCACCTAATTTTTGTCTTCATTGCTCGCATATATTACATGCTTAAGTGATTTTGATGCGATATGTGGAAAGCAATAAACAAAATAATTTGATGATTTATAAAAATAAAGGGCTTTTGTGAATCATAATTTCAAATATATTTGTATGATGCGATGAATTATTAATCATATATTAAACATTTTTAATAAAATTGCACCCGAGACATATTTCTTAAAATTACTTTTTCTCAAATTAAGATTTCATTTTTAAACAAATCAATCCAACCTTTTATTTATAATTCGCCTGAATTAAAGTAGAATTTATTCCTTCTCTGTGGATCGACTCGTACTTGTATCGGTATTACAATCGTACACCGTGCACTTGCGGTTTTTATTACTTGAATTTTTATTGCACTATATATATCACCTCTAGCCTTAACTGCTTATCATATTTTGTTATTATTTTAGTGCTTTAAAATTTCCCATCAGCTATCATCCTACGAAGCCACGATGATGAAACTTGTCCAACATGGGTCCCTTTTTGGTGGCCCGTCAAGGTCACTTGTCCTCTAGAGTTGGAGTAGGTCAATGTGAGTTTCTCATAATCGGTGGTTACTGGACCAGCGTCCTTAGCCATCGTTGGCCAAGAATGAGGTCCGTCCCGTCTATGTCGAGGACATATAAGTGAGCTTTGTAATTGTTGGTTTGGATGAGCAGCTGCGTGTCTTTGCACTTTCCTTTACATGTTTCGGTTGAGCCATTACCCATAAATACGGGGAATTCCGTTATTTGGAGTATGGGCATTTTTAGGTGTTCTGCCATCCTAAGGGATATGAAGTTATGTGTGCTTCCTTCGTCGATGAATATTTCCAATGGTTGTCCATTGATGTACCCGGTCATTCTCAACCCGTGGTCCGGGATGGCCCCGGTGAGTGCATGAAGGCAGATGGGTGTAGTGGGGTTCCCTTCTTCTCCCCCTCTATCGGGGGGTTCTTCTACCTCATTGTCGGATTCCTCCGTTCCTCCTAGATACAGGAGGGCGCCTCTACCCTTACACTTATGGTTTGCATGGTAGCGTTCGTCGCAATTATAACACAAACCCTTTTCCCTACGAGCTTGGAGCTCGGCGGGTGAAAGTCGTTTAATGGGCGGTAACTTTGGTTTGTTGTTAGGGATGAAGTTGTGGGTGGGCTTATGTCCTAGATATGGGTTAGTGTTGTTGTATGGTGTACGCACCTTGAAGTTCAGATTTTGTTGATCCTCATACATTCGGGCAATTGCGAATGCGTCGTGCACTTCGGTGGGTCGAGCCAACATGACCGGCCCCCTGATACTCTCCTTAAGGCCCGAGACAAACATGTCGGCAATGAAATCTGGTATTAGTCCGGGTAATCTAGTTATTAACTCTTCGAACTCTTTTTTATAGGCGGGAAATGTTGTGGTTTGTTGTATCTTGGTTAGCAGTCCGACTGGTTTTACATACGGCGAGGGTCCGAACCTTTTCTGGATTGCATCGATACACATTTGGTAGTTTAACGCGGGGTGATCCTTAAGGGTGGCTTGGTACCATTTTGAAGCAGGTTTGTCTAAATGAAATGCTGCGATTAGTAAATAGTCCTGAACTCTAATCTCATTATACTCGAAGTAACGTTTAAGTTCATAAAGCCAATTCGTGGGGTCCCCGTCAGAAAACCGGGGGCAGGTTATTTCTATATTACCGGGTCGGTGAGAAACTACCTGGGTGTTTACAAGCGTCGGGGCTGCTCCTAGTATTCCATGGATTGACTGGGCCGGTGGGGTATCCATCGGTCGAGGTTGATTGCTCAGGGCTTCTTCGATGATGATTGGTATTTGTTCGGCTGGGGCTCCTTGTTTGATTAGTGTCGCAAATTGTAGAAGCATGTCCCGGCGTAATGCTGCGATTTGATCCCTAACTTGGTCGGCGGAATTCTCCCTGGTTTCGAGGATTTGGCGTGCCAACAGGATTTCCTTGGTTTGCAACTCGGTGGTGAAGTAGTGCCGCATCTGTTGTGTTTGTTGATTGAGTTCCGATGTAAACTTCTGGTGGATGTCCTCCAGCTGGTTGGCTCGGTTGGCTTGCTCCGCTTGAAGGGCTTCTTTGAACTCGGCGATGGATCTGAGTCCTTCTCCCATGTTGATCCCAGCGGGGTCGCAGAGATCTCTCAACGAGAGCACCAAAGATGTTACGATCCCGTTGGGAGGGCCTGAGGAGGAGGGCCTAGAGGAGGCCGGAGGGGAAGAAGAGACGAAGGAGGGAGGAAGAGAAGAACATGAATAATATTACTTCTTGCTTAAAAATAAACGGGAATACAAAAGGCTTTATATAGCCAGGTCAACAGACCGTTACATCCATGAGAAAGTAATTATGTAGACCAGTGACCGATACAAAGCTTTTTAGATATAAAGCTATAATATATAAATTGGGGGAAACGATAACTGTAGCGGGCGGTGGTGGCAGGGATTAGTCGTCTGCATTCTTTAACGGCTGGGATTCAATCGGTCCATGATGAACATCGGCCTCGTGATCTGTAGTGTTGTTGTTGCTTGGATCTTCGTTGATGAACTCTGGGTGAACTTCGGCCGTGGATCTGTCATCGTCCGTGGATCTGGCTTTTGAGCTGGCACGCGATGCGCCGTTGGATGGTGCTGAAAGTTCTGAGACCGTCGGATGAACCGTAACACCGCCATGCCTATAAAAGGAGCCGAAGCTCGGAGGAAATGGATACATGGGCTCGGCTCTGCTCCTGGATGGGTCGAGGGATGATGCCGCCGATTGAGATTTCAAAGGGGCTATGTTTCTACACTTAAAGTACGCCTCCTATCTTCATTCCTCTTCTCCCCCTTCATGAGTTTGTGAGGTAACTGGAAAGCAAAAAGGGTAAAGCTTGCTGAAATTCTGTTTTCAGTTCTTTTTCAAGTGCTCACTGCATATAATTTTACAATTTGGATGTATTAGTGATGTGGTTTTGGTAAATAGGATGAAGTTATGGCTTGATAATGTTTTATTTTCGATTTGTTGCTTAATATTTCTACCCTGATACCCCCTAATTGAGATATTGGTTGTTGATTTTATTCAGGAGGTTTCTTTTGCAGTAAAATTGATGGAACGGACTCCTTCCGACTTTGAATTCTTTGACTCATTGTTTCGTTTGCATTCACCATTAAACAGTAATTGTTGGATCTCAAGATGCAATGGCAAAAAAATTAGGAGAATAATGACTTTTGATATGACCAAAGCAATTTTAATATTTATTCATATGCCACACACCACATTAGAATATCATTTATAGCTTTTTCGTTCCTCTTCTTTCATAACCCATGGAAAAAAAAACTTACCGTGAACCTCTCTTTTGCTGCATGCACCTCACGGCTGCAGCAAACACAGTTCACCACCACCGATTATATAATAAATTCCTCCCAAAACTCCCAGTAAAAGCATCATTAACCCTAAGCTCCAGGTTAAGAAAATGTTTTGAAGATTTTGATTACTTCTAGCTGGGTATTTTTGGATTCTGTTCTTCCCATTTGAGTTGGCTCACCTTTTGATGGCGCCGCTCCGACTCCAATCGACGACGCGCCGCATGGGTACGGTCTCCGCCCCACGCCCGGTAGTGCTACATCACCTTTTTATAGCTCAGATATGGTAGGTGCATTTACTGAGAGCAGCGGTGAATTAGATAGTCGATTTGCTAGCTCTTCATGTTTTTACTTTTTTTCCTAACCATGAAAATCCTCTCTGTGCAGAAGAATTTTGTGATGAAACCATGGAAATATGAATCTCTGGGCTGCTCTCAGACCTCATTAAAGGAGTCTTGATGAACAGAGGAAGTTCCTAATCATAGTGTACTAACTTTAGAATGCCTACTATGAATAACAAACTCATCTTTATATGGCTTCTTTTCATGTTTTTATAATTCAAATTTTTTTTTTTTTACATAGAATCAGATTTTCAAGATCTGGAACATCATAGGTAGCTGAGGAGTTTTCTGTCATTCGGTGGATTTGAGCTCGCATAATGCCGCCGTGCCGAAGTATGCATTTAATTGGAGCATATCTCAGTCCTCCTCCGATCGCCGTTGTGTTGGGTTGGACAGGAGAAACAAACGGACACTGAGCCTGTCTATGAAGGCCTCTAATGATAACCTTGGTTATTCTCAAAAGCAGGGTGCAAAAAACCAGCAGGAGCTTATACACTGCCACAACCGGTAATGATTCTTCAGTCTATTATCATCTCTCTTTTAAATGTATTCCCAACTTGAAAATATATGTTAATTACTATCTGCAGTACTATCTGTAGTGTTTATGTTTATTGAAAAATAATTGTTAACCCTAGGGATTTTTCTTGCGGGAAAACCGGAGCTTGCTGCATTGACGACCTCCAACGATACCTGCAATTTTCATTTGGGGTTTTATTGTACGTGTCGGCTTCGATGTTCGTCCAAGCTAGAGCTTCCATTGACGGCCTCCGATGATTTCTTCTTGCTCTCTTCTGATTGTTTGTGCTCGCACCTCCTTCACCTGCGACCTCAACTATCCATTCGGGGTTCCAGCTCTCCGGTCTTGCTCGAAGGTATAACTTATGGATTTTTTGCCCTTCTTCCTCTACTTCGGAAGTTTCTTCTACCCGGTGTTCTCGAATAATAACCGTTTTAGGATTGACCTTCGTCCTACCTAGAGCTTGCATTGACAGCTGCCGACGATTTCTTCTTGCTCTCTTCCGATTGTTTGTGCTCGCACCTCCCTCACCTGCGACCTGAAGTATCCATTCGAGGTTCCAGCTCTCCGGTCTTGATCGAAGGTATAACTTATGGGTTTTCTCCTTTCTTCCTTATTATTTGTATTTTTGATGGACATCAGCAAGCAACTTCGTCACCTCTCTGTCACTGCCCGTCCCCAATTCCAGTCCTATATCGTATTTCCACCCACGTAAGCATTGTCCCTGCCCCGAATCTATATTTCAATCCCGTCTAAATAAAATTGAACGTTTACGTATTTGATGTTGCTCTTGCATCAAGGCTTCATTTATACATGCATTATCTAAGTATTATGCTCTTCTTATGCGTATGTGATCGTTTGCACCTTTACAAATTTATTATGTTCTTTGTTTGAGTTTGTTTTACTTAGTGAGTCATGTTTGTTTGTTTGTTTGTTTTACTTAGTGAGTCACGTTTGTTTGTTTGTTTTAGGTAAACAAATCAACGATTGATGTATGTGCCATTAGAATTCAACACCTAAGTGATAGCCTATGTGAATGTCTGCACCTTTACAAATTTAATGTCGATTGATGTATTTTTCAATTAGAATCCAACACCTAAATGATAGCCTATGTGAATGTCTCCACCTTTAGGGCTATGTTAGTGCTCAGGTTTTTAGGAGAGAAAATGTGGATTTATTAATATCATTTAGGATTTGGTTGTAAATTTTGTTTTACTATCCACTAACAAACATGTAACACCTAAAAAGTTAAGACCACTTTAGCAGCACCTCTGTATGTGATTAAACACTAATTGCATAGGTTTTATTTACGCCTGCTATATGTTTGATAAATCAGCAGTGTCAAATAATTGACTATAAATAATTTAAGAAAATGCAACAAAAATGTTTGAGGATATTATATTCTCAGAAGAGAAGGGGTATTTTATATATCTTCTATACTATTTCACAATTTTTTGTTGTTGTGAAATTTCAATTTTGCCCATAGGCATCTTCCCTATAATATGAGCATCTTCGCACGGGCTACGCCCGTGCTCGATGCTCTTCGCAGCGACAGTATACTTGCAGCGACGGTACCTCTGCCAAAAGTCACTCATTCTCGGGCGCTCGGTCAATTGACAATACGAGTAGAATGCTGCGCTCGGGGGTGGCGAGCGAAGGGACAACCGTAGTGCGATTTCTGTGAGCCCGAGAGAAGGTGACTGCAGTCGAAGTGACGGCCGCAGTCAGAGTACTATTGTGGTCGGGGCACTGTCGTGCACGATGGTCTGCGAGCTGCAGGATTGTCATCGCGTTGGGACACTGCCGAGACAGGGCTACTGTCACGCCGGTTACGCGGGCTCCCGGTGCACTGCCAATTGACCAAGCGCCCGAGAAGGGGTGACTTTGGGCAGAGGTACCGTTGCTGCAAATGTACTATCGTTGCGAAGAGCATCGAGCACGGGCATAGCCCGTGCGAAGATGCTCGTATGTATATATATGTATATAATATATATATGTATATATATATGTTATACATATATATTAAAATATATATGTATATATATATATATATGTATATATATATATGCATATATATGTTATACATATATATGTATATATATATATATGCATATATCATATATGTATATATATATGTGCATATATATGTATATATATATATATATATGCATATATATATATATATATGCACACACAAGTGACAGTGCACGAGGGCTGTCGTGTTCTGCGCGACAGTACTTGCCCGCCCCTGATCGTCGGGCTTTGCCCTCTCCAAGCCAGTCCCAGATCGACGTTATAATCTTCTATTATAATTTTAAAAGTTTTTAATTATGCCAAATTTTCTATTATAATTTTCTTTTTTAAAATTATTGTCTTTTATTAATTCAAAAAAATTTTAAAAAAAAATTTTTTTTTTAAAAAAACGGCTGTTGGTGGCGGGTAAGGCCGCCGGCTTCCTCGGATCCCACTGACGGGTTCGCCGGCCCCCGACGAACTCGTCGGGGCTTGTTCGGCGGCGAGCGGGTTGGGCCACCGCCGACGGTTGCCCGGCCTGTGAGATCCATTAACAGGATCTCACAGTCAGGCCACCGCCGGCGGTGGCCCTGCCGGAGCACCGTCGTTATACCACCGGCGGGTTCGCCGGACCCCGGCGAACTCGTCGGGGGTTGTCCGACGGCGAGCGGGCAGGGCCACCGTCGAGGGTGGCCCGACGGTGGCCCTGCCGGAGCGCCGCCGGGATACCACTGGCGGGGTCGTCCGGGCCCGACGAACCCGCCGGTGTACTCCGGCCAGGCCGCCGACGGAGCTCGCCGGCGGTGGCAAACGAAAAAAAATATCGGGGATTTCAGCGGCGGGGAGGAGGAGCATTAAACGGCTATTTGCAGTCCACCAGCGGCTATTTGCAGACCACCAACGACTATTTGCCGACCACCAATGGCTATTTGCAGCCCTTTTTAATAGAGGGTCAGGAATAGGGTGTCATATTCAACGATGTTTGAAATCCCGAGCCATATCCGACAACTAGTTTTTTTGTTGGATTTTTGAACTCATTTTATTCGCAAACAACTATATTTATTTTTATTATAGTATATCTATACTATTATATAAAGATATAGAGTTATGGTGTAACCCGGTCCGCCAACAAATCTACGCCGTCCGATTCTCCTTATCGGTTCGATAAGAAGAGAGAGAGTGAGAGAGGGAGTGGGGCCCACAATCAAGAGAGAGAGGAAGGGGAGAGAGGGAGTGGGGCCCACAATTAAGAAAGAGAGAGAGAGAGGAGAGGGCGGCAAGGGAGAGAGGGATGGGAGCGAGGGTGGGGTTTGTTTTTTGGCTTTTAAAAATTTAATATATATATATATATAATACTAATATATAATTAATATATAAACAATTAAAAATTATATATATAGAATTAATATATACATAATTAATATATATACAGAATTAATTATATATACATAATTATGACAGTGCCGGGGGCGGGCGAAGCTTGCTGGGGTCGATCGAAGCAAGTCGGGGGCGGGCAAAGCCCGCCGGGACGGGCAGTATACTATCGCACGGGGCATGAGGGTTTCTCACGCACTGTCACTCGTATATATATATAATGATAATTGTTAAAAGTACCGCACTATAATAACACAAACAAAATATTACGATAATAACACACATAATAGTTAAAGGTACTTCATTATTGATAACAGTAAAAAAACAAAAATAATTGGATATATCAATGAAACAAAATTCAAATTTAAAATATTTAAATATTTTGAACTCCAATCAGTTTTCCAAGCAATAAATTTGCGTCACACTTTCACCTGAATTCCTGAACCGATATTAGATTGCAAATTGCAAAATTGGAGTGCCAATTTTTAAATAAGAGGTTGGATCTCAAAGAAACTTGTTTCCGAAAAAGGTGAAAAAAAAGTAAGGAACTATAACTATTATTCACTACCAGTAATACAGTCATTTAAAACATTCATTCAAATCACACGATTGGATGATAAAGATAGAGGTCTGATGTTAGGTTCATAAGAAATCCAGTAATTTTTAAAAGGAGGGGATGGGGCTTACAAATCAGCAAGAAATAATCACAAAAAAAACAAATAACAAGGGGATGGGGCTTACCTTGTTCTGAGAAGGGGACTGAAACTTGGTTGTGGGTTGTGTTGCTGTAGAGGTGTCAAACTGTATTACTGGAGAGACGTCGAAGGGAAGAGCCGGGCGATCTGCGTTGCTGGAGAGGCATCAAAGAAAATACCCGTGCCAACGAATGCCGGCGAAGGCGGGGAAGGCCGGTGAAGACCTGCAAACGTCTGCGTATGGCAGCGTCGCGTTGGATTTAGCGGCGAATGGTCGCAGACATGATTTTCAAAACCTTAACTATCGGGGTTGCAGGATGTAGGGGTGGAACAGGTGCAGTGGCCTCAAATATGAGTGCACCTAGTTGTTTTATTAATTATAAGGAATAGAATTCTAAATTTACATAAATTTCTAGTACACATAGTGGAGTAGAACATCGGAGAGGTATGCAATAAAACGGGAAAACAAAAATAGATCGCTGCAAACGCCGACGATCCAAGAACACTGGGAACAGTCCTGATCAGAGCTGTATGTCACGGACTTGTCTTCTTACAAGCTCCCGTGCGGCCTTAGCTCCTCCTTGCCACTCCGCGTAGCCAAGCTAAGTCAGCCTCTCCTGCAAGAACTAGGTGGTGATGAAGAACGAATGCTAAGTAGAACTCAAGAGAACTCACAATTGCAAAGGAAACTCAAATAACTCTATTGCTTCTCCAAAACTTGGATGCTTACAAATGAGGGGGCCTTCCCCTTTTATAGGCCCCAAAAGAATTTCCCTCCAAAAGATGGAAGGATCTAGAATGCCTAAGTTTCTAGACTATTCTACAACCCTATGAATATACAATCTTCCCGAGTTCTCTAGAATGTTCCCAAGAGATCATTCTAGAGAGTTTCCACATTCTTCCAGAGTTCTTCTATGTACATGCTTCTCCAAGGACCTAGATTTCTCTAGAATCCTCCTGGGCATTAACCCCGGGCGTGACATCCTCCCCCACCTAGCCTGGCGACGCCCTCGTCGCCTCGTACTGCTGAAGAATGTCCTTGAACTGCCACAGATCTTCTAATGTCTCCCAAGTAGTTTCAGACCCTGGCAATCCCTTCCACTTGATCAAGTACTGTGTGCAAGGTTGCACACCTCTTCTTCGCACTACTCTTTTTGTTAGCACCTCTTCGATCTCTTTGTCAAAAGATTTTGTCATCACTGGAGGCGCCCTTTGAGATTCTCCTCTTTGAAGGTCCTCATTATCCCCGTAATATGGTTTGAGCATACTCGCATGAAACACCGGATGTATCTTCAAAGAGTTTGGTAAGTCAAGGCGATAAGAAACCTTACCCACCTTAGCCATGACCGGGAATGGACCTTCGTATCTCCGTACCAAGCCCTTGTGTACACTACGCAAGGCCTTGAACTGCTGGGGTAAGAGCTTCACCATCACCTTATCTCCTACCGAATATTCCGTGTGTCGCCGCTTTGCATCGGCCCACTTCTTCATCCTCTTGCGGGCTTTCTCCAAGCACGACCTAGCTAAGTCTGCATGTTCTTCCCATGACTTAGCCATCTTCCAGGCACCTGGGCTCCTTGCATCATCCGTCGTGGTCGCCAATGTTTGTGGAGTGAGGGGTTGTCTTCCCGTGGCAAGTTCAAATGGACTCCTCCCCGTGGCCTCACTCCGCTGCAGGTTGTAGGAGAATTGGGCAACATCCATAAGCTTGGCCCAGTCTTTTTGGTTGGCACTCACAAAGTGCCGCAAGTAGCACTCCAACAACGCATTCACCCTCTCGGTCTGCCCATCGGATTGAGGGTGGAAGCTAGTGGAAAAATTCAGCTTCGATCCAAGTAGCTTGAACAACTCTGTCCATAGCTTCCCGGTGAAGCGAGGGTCTCGATCGCTCACAATGTTCTTCGGCAACCCCCAATACTTCACCACATGTTTGAAGAAGAGTCGCGCCGTCTCTTCCGCCGTTGCATCCTTCACGCTTGGTATGAAAGTGCCATACTTGGAAAAACGATCTACTACCACCAAGATAGATCCGCAACCTTCAGATTTGGGCAGCGCGTTGATGTAATCCAGCGTCACCGTTTCCCAGGGATATTCCGGCACTGGTAGGGGCTCCAAGAGTCCTGCTGGCTGCTTGTTCTCCACCTTGTCTTGTTGGCAAACAAGACATGTCTTCACGTATAGCTCGATGCTGTCCCTCATTTGCGGCCAATAGTAGGAATCCTCCATCAACGCCAAGGTGCGCTTTTGGCCTGGATGTCCCGCCCATTTGGTGTCATGACACTCCTTGATTAAGTCCCTCCGCAGGTTTCCCCACTTTGGGATATACAATCTCCTTCCTTTGGTGTAGAGTAGCCCGTCTTCTACCCAAAATCTCTTGGCTTTACCCTCTTTGGCTAGTTGCATGAGTTGTTTGGCCAACGGATCTTCTTCCAACCCACTTTTTACCTGCTCAAGAAGGTCGCTCTTCACCATCGAGATCGCCGCTAGCTCCGCTTTGCGGCTAAGTGCATCTGCTACGACGTTGGCTTTGCCCGGCTTGTGTTCCAGGACAAAGTCAAACTCGGCCAGGAAGTCTTGCCACCTTGCTTGCTTCGCCGACAATTTCTTTTGAGTTTGAAAGTAGGTAGTTGCCACATTGTTGGTCTTGATCATGAACTGTGCTCCCAGCAAGTAGTGCCTCCATACCTGTAAGCAATGTATGATGGCTGTCATCTCCTTCTCTTGCACGGTGTAGCGCCGCTCCGCTTCATTCAACTTGCGGCTTTCGAATGCAATCGGGTGTCCTTCTTGCATCAACACCCCTCCAATAGCAAAGTCTGATGCATCGGTATGCAGCTCGAACTTTTTCCCAAAGTCTGGTAGGGCAAGTACTGGCTCCGTACTTACCGCCTTCTTCAAATCCTCAAAAGCTTGCTGGCATTCCCTCGTCCAGCTCCAAGCTTTCTCCTTCTTGAGTAGGTCCGTAAGCGGCACCGCTCTCTTTGAGTAGTCTATGATGAACCGTCGGTAGTAGTTCACCAAACCCAGGAATGATCTCAACTCCGTCACCTTTGTTGGCGGATCCCATTCGACGATTGCCCGTACCTTGTCCCTGTCCATCTTCAATTGGCCCTGTCCAATGACATGCCCGAGGAAATGCACTTCTTCTTGCCCAAAGGAACACTTTGATCGTTTGACATATAGTTCATTCTCCCGCAGTACTTGGAACACTAGGCGAAGATGTTCAGCATGCTCCTCCATTGTATTACTATAGACGACGATGTCGTCCAAGTATACTACTACAAACTTGTCCAAGTAGGGGTGAAAGATTTGATTCATCAAAGTACAAAATGTAGCGGGTGCGTTGGTTAGGCCGAATGGCATCACCAACCACTCGAATGATCCGTACCTCGTCACACATGTTGTCTTTGGCTCATCCCCTTCAGCAATCCGTACTTGGTGGTAGCCCTTTTGCAGATCCATCTTCGAATATATCCTTGCTCCTCCAAGTCGATCGAACAAGTCAGCAATCAACGGCACAGGATACTTGTTTTTGATAGTTACCTTGTTCAATGCCCGATAGTCTGTGCATAACCGCAAGGTTCCATCCTTCTTTTTTTGAAAGAGCACCGGTGCGCCAAATGGTGCCTTCGATGGTCTGATCATCCCAGCCTCAAGCAGCTCCTGTAACTGTTTCCTCAACTCTTCGAGCTCGGGTGGAGCCATCCGATATGGTGCCTTCGCAGGTGGCTTGGCTCCAACCTCTAACTCAATCTTGTGATCTACCTCCCTGCGGGGAGGCAACTTCTTTGGCAGCTCCGCGGGCATTACGTCCTTATTCTTCTCAAGGACTTCCGCCACCAGTAGAGGCACCTCCTCCATGATCTCGCCCGCTTCCTCCTTCAAAGTCGCCAAGAAAGTAGGTTCTCCTTTCTTCACGCCCTTGGCTATTTGCATAGCCGATAGTTGTCTTGCTCCACAGCTTGGTGGCCCTTCCACCGCAGGTATCATGCATGTTGCACCTTTCTCAATAATGCACACCGAGCGGTAAGTTGGCATGACAATGGCACTCACCGCATCGAAGAAGTCCATGCCCAACACTAGCTTGTGATCATCCATAGCTGCAACCGAGAAGTCCACCTTTCCATTCCACGTACCCATGCGAAGCTCCACACCACGAGCTACACCTGCTAGCGGCCTTGCCTTCCCATTCACGGTCTTTAGCCATCCCTCACACTTGGTCACTTGGAGGCCAAGTCTTCTTGCTTCTTCCTCCGTCATAAAGTTATGTGTGGCACCCGTATCCACCAAGGCTTTGGTGGACTTTTTGTTGATCATGGCTTCTACGAACATCAGCCCCTTGCTGACCATCTTCTTAGCTGGTTTCACATTCAAAGCACTTAGAAGTTGCAAAGAACATATTTGGTTTGTACCTTCTTCACCTTCGGGTCCACTTGCATCATCCTCCTGCAGTGCTGCGAGCGAACCAAGCTTTGGGCACTTACTCATCATGTGCGGTCCCTTGCATAAGTAGCATCCTCCCTTTGGTGTGAAGCTCTTGTTGCCGCCTTCAATATCCTTCCCCGGAGTAGGAATTCGCTCTCCTCTATTTGGTCTTCGTGACCCTTGCCTTTCTCCCACACCTTTGATGTTGTCATTCCTGTAGCCCTTCTTGGCTGTCGCATCCGATGATGGTCTTTGGAACTCCGTCATTGCCTCGGCCGCCGCAATAGCTTCATCCAGGGTCTTGGCATCCCGTCGATGCACTTCTTGCTTCACCCAATTCTGAAGACCATCCTTAAAGTTGAACAATTGATCATCTTCGGACATACCTGGCACCATCAGCATTAAGGTTTGGAACTCCTTCACATACTCTGTGATTGACCCCTTCTGCTTGAGTTCCTTTAACTTCTTCCTTGCCTCATTTGCGACGTTCTCCGGGTAGAAGTGCCGCTTAAGCTCAATCTTGAACTCATCCCATGTGTCCAAGTTACACGTTCCCTTCTTGATATCTGCAAGCTTTCGCTGCCACCACAGAGATGCAATATCCGAAAGATAGTAGCTAGCTGTCTTTACCTTGAGTACTTCCTCAGTGAGATTACATCCTTCGAAGTAAACCTCCATTTGGTAAAGGAAGTGTTCAACCTCCTTGGCATCCCTATTCCCCGAGAAGGGTTTTGGCTTAGGCACATCGATCCTCTGGTTTGCCACAGCCCCATTTCCTCCATTAGCAATGGCCTTTCTGCACAAGGCCAATTCCTCCTCCAATTTGGCGATTCGCTCCTCATAGTCATCCTCAAGTTGATCACACCTTTGAGTAAGCTCCGCATTTGCACCAAGGCATGCTTGGACTTGGGCCTTCAAAAGTTCCAGCTCTCCGCGAGCCGGTAGCGCTTGTTTGACAGCTTCTAGTTCTCCGCGAACATATGAGTGGTCTTCCTCCACCGTCGTCATGCGCTCCTCCCATTCGGCCAGTATGCGTTCCACGTGCGCTTCGTCCCGAGATTTGCTATGGCTCCGCCTCTTCTTCTCGGACTGGGGAAGCATCTCCCTTCCGCGCTCATCCACCACGCTTGAGTTGTTGTTCCCTTCAGCAGCCATCTAGTCTTCTCCGACACCAACCACGAACTTGAGCAACCTCCCTCTGATACCAACTGTCACGGACTTGTCTTCTTACAAGCTCCCGTGCGGCCTTAGCTCCTCCTTGCCACTCCGCGTAGCCAAGCTAAGTCAGCCTCTCCTGCAAGAACTAGGTGGTGATGAAGAACGAATGCTAAGTAGAACTCAAGAGAACTCACAATTGCAAAGGAAACTCAAATAACTCTATTGCTTCTCCAAAACTTGGATGCTTACAAATGAGGGGGCCTTCCCCTTTTATAGGCCCCAAAAGAATTTCCCTCCAAAAGATGGAAGGATCTAGAATGCCTAAGTTTCTAGACTATTCTACAACCCTATGAATATACAATCTTCCCGAGTTCTCTAGAATGTTCCCAAGAGATCATTCTAGAGAGTTTCCACATTCTTCCAGAGTTCTTCTATGTACATGCTTCTCCAAGGACCTAGATTTCTCTAGAATCCTCCTGGGCATTAACCCCGGGCGTGACATGTAGCCACACAAAACCAAATCAGAACTTAAGTCTTTTCTGCCCAAACAGAAACTGAAAGTGCATAGCGTGTCTCTGAGTATTCTCTAGAGGGGGTGAATTGAGATTTTTAAAAAAATTCTTAACACTAAATGTGCACACACAATAAAAATAACTACTCTAATAAATATGCATTCACCAATACCAATTCAGAATAAAGTAGAATAGAAAACAGTAATCAGTAAACAGAAAACAGTAAAGACATAACACAGAAAAGCAATACAGAAGACACAAAAATTTTATAGTGGTTCCCCAAAATGTGGGTACTCTACTCTTCTACCACCTTGGTAGGATTGCACTAACAATGCCTGAGTCTTTTGATTAGGAGACTCTCAGAACCAGCCATGAGTCTTTTGATAAGGAGACTCTTAGAACCACTGAGTCTTTTGCTAAGGAGACTCTTAGAACCACAGAGTCTTTTGCTAATGACACTCGTAGAACCACTGAATGCTTTGAAGATGGATTCTTAAAACTCTTTTACAGTTCAGAATAAGAACATTAGAAGAAGAATAAGAGAATATGATTCTTCAGTTAGAATCCTTCAACAACAATCTCTATGGAAGTAGTTGCTTCTGTATACTTCAGAATCTGAATAAAATGGACCCTTGCTTAAGATAGTGATGATTGCAAGGGCTATGAGCTTTGATCCTGATATTCTCTGCACTTTAGTTGGCTTGTTGCTATATGACGTAGAAGAAGAAGAAGCAGGTTTGTTGTTTTTGTTTTCCTGTACAGATAAGTTATTCTTCTATTTTGTCTTAGGGCTCCATGAAGATGAAGAAGACCAGAGTGTTTGCCCGGAAATCCACGACCTCACCTCTCCAGTCAGAATGATCCCTTCTAGCGGTTTCAGATTTTGGAGACCGCCCAGATCGTCAACCTCCGCTCTGGTTTTTCCGCCTAAGGCCCGTGCGGCCAGGCTCAGTTGAGATCGCCAGACCGGGCAGTCTGGTTCTTTTTTCTTCTTTTTTGTTATTAGCACCCCTTATCTCTGCCCCGACTCTCCTGTACCCCAGGCAACCTGCAATTTTTGGATCTGCCCGTTTGGGCGGCCTCCGTATATATAAATAGAGAGGTATGGGTACCTGAAAAAGGACTTTTGGCTTTGAGGCTCCAGCTTACAACTTGTGTAAGCAGTTTCGAATTCTGTCACTTTCTACCTCTCCCTATGGCCCGTTCTAGACCTCCATCTTGTAACCTCTCTTGAGATTAACTGAGCAGTTTTTCCTTCAGTGGTCTCTCCTATGACACCCTCCGTCTCAAGTAACCTGCGCTTCGCAGTCTCCCCTATCTATTTTTAGTGTGAGTTTTGGATGTACAATATTTGTACCAATAGAACGAACACGTGACCTTCAGATCCGAAGTGTCCAGGTGAAATCAACAGATTTTCAAGATGTCAGACTACAATGGTCAGACCAATCAGTTCGCCGGCGGTCTCCCTTCTTCAGTAAGTGCGACCTCTTTAGAAGCTCTTGAGCTTTGAATGGAGCTTCACCTCGCTCAAGCCCGTCGGGAGGCCGCTTAAGCTCGCCAGGAGACCGCTCGACATATTGAGTCTATGAATCAATTATTGTCTGAGCTCTCCAAGAGATTGATGCCTCAAGCCGATAAGGTGGCAACCCCTGATCGGTTGGCTGTCGGTCACCCTCTAGACCGCACGACTCCTCAGCCCGCATCTCCCTTGCGATTTCAAGGTGAAGAGTTCGCTGCCTGTAGAGATTTTTTCAGAGGAGCAGCCCAGGGATCTCCGGCTCGAGCCCTAAATTTCCAATAGGATTATATCTATCCTCCAGCTCCCGCTACTGCCCCTCTTGCTCCTTCTGGTGTCTTTGAAGCAGAAGAGCCTTCTCTTTTTTCTGATAGAATCCGATGGGAGCCAACTTCCCATGGTTTTGGGGAGTCATGAATGCCCATGTTTACTGGAGATGGCGATCCCGGCTATCATCTTTAAGAATTTGAATCCAAAGTCGCTCTGAGGACTCTCTCAGATGCGATGAGATGCAAGTTGTTAATCACCTCTCTGGATGAGAAGGCAAGAGAGTGGTTTTATAATTTACCTCTCCAGTCCATCTCCTGCTTCACCGTCTTGAGGCAGGAATTTCTTCTGAGGTTTGCAACCTCAAAGAAGTGGAAGAGTGGTCCTGCGGCCCTCTTCAAGATTAAGTAGAATGAAGGCGAGACCACAACCCGCTTCATTGACCGTTTCCAGAGAGATTCTGAGGATAAGGGATGTTGATCCCTCGTTGTATTTGGTAGCCCTAATAAATGATTTGCAGGAGGGACCTCTCAAGTTTGAGGTCACAACCAGAGAGCCAAGCTCTTATCAAGATCTAATCAACATTGCAAATAGGTTCATAGAAGGGGAAGTCAATAACCCCGTTATGTTTCCAATTTAACATTCAAGGCCGCTCAGAAAGGTTCCGCAGGTTTTCCTCCAGCTCCTCCATCATCAAAGATGGCGCGTCAAGATTTCCAACCTCCAACTCAAAGAGGAAGGAATTTCCTTCATCATCGTCCTTACCAAGGGCATTAGCAGTTCCAACCTCAAGTGCATTTGTTGCCAACTCCAGTCACCCCAGCTCCCCAGCAAATCCCAATTCATCAAATCCATTTTGTTCAGCTACCTCCCCCGCTTCCTCAGCATTCTTATAATGATTCTCAAGAATCATTTACCGAACTCAATATCCCAATGAATGAGGTAATCCAGATCCTCCAGACGCAGCCTTTTTACAAAAGGCCAGTACCCATGCAGTCTGACCCAAGATACAAGAATCATTCTCTCTACTGTGAGCATCATATGGAGAAAGGTCATCTGACAGAGAATTGCAGGGCTCTACGAATGTTGGTGGAGAAGCTTGTGAAAGAGGGAAAGTTGCAGGGGCTACTGCAGAAAGCTGATCCTTCCAAAGCCTCCACCTCCAAGAGCAAAAAAGTGGCAGAGATCCACTGGGAGTGTGAAGAGGTTGACAACATTGGACTCCTTGGCAACGTTGGTTATCCAAGTGAATGCGTGGATGCAAATGATGAAGGAACTTTAGGTTATCTTTTTTGCATTCACGGGGGAGCAGGGCTAGAATCCTCGAAGAAGGCTAGCTTGGCTAGAGTTTTTAGATCAGAAGTAGTCGTTACCTCCTATGCTCTGGTCCGAGGGATGGTTACTTTCGGGCAAGAAGATCTTCCGGTAACCGCCAATCCTTTCAATGACGCAGTCGTTATAAAGGCGGTCATTGAGAATTATACGGTTGAAAATATTTTGATCGATACTGGGAGCTCAATGAATCTTCTCTTCAAACCAGCTTTCGAGGCCCTGAAGACTGGGAAGACTTTTCTTTCCACGAAATGGCCGCTCTATCATTTCTCTGGAGAGCAGAAGGAAGTAGAAGGAAATGTCAGTCTCTCAGTGACGCTTGGAGGCATTACAAAGCTAGTCAAGTTCATAGTCGTTGAAGCTCCGAGTAACTACAACGCAATTTTTGGAAGGCCAATTCTCAATGATTATCAAGCGGTGGTTTCAACTTATCACCTCACTGTGAAGTTTGCCTTAAACAACAAGCAATACCGGATCAGGAGCGATCCGAAGAAAGCTCGGGAATGTTACGTTAAGTCAGTTAATATGACTGAATCTTTTCCCCCTCAGGTAGCTCTTCAATTTTTCAAGTCTCCAATCCTGACGAAGCTACGGAAGAGGCTGTAGACGAAGAGACAAAAGATAGAGTTCACTTGGAATCTGCCCAACCAACTCAAGCTGGCCCATCAACAACGAATATGAGAGTAGAAAACTCTCAATCAATGCGGAATTGCCCGAAGTTGAAAAGAATCAACTCATCTCCTGCCTCCTGCAGAATCTGGATATATTCTCTTGGTCAGCGGATGATATGCCATGAGTTGATCCGAACATCGCTTGACATCACCTCAACATTGATCCAGCTTTTACTCCTGTCAAGCAGAAGAAAAGAGCGGTTGCAATGACCTTAGCTCAACCCATCCGGGAGGAGGTGGAAAAGCTTCTCAAGGCTAATTTTGTTAAGGAGATTCAATACCCAGATTGGGTATCGAATGTTGTAATGGTGAAAAAACTGGTGGGAAGTGGCGAATGTGTGTGGACTTTACCAAACTTAATAAAGCTTTCCTTAAAGATTGCTACCCTTTGCCTCAGATAGATTCTTTAGTTGATTCTGCGGTATGGTATTCTTGCATGAGTTTTTTAGATGCATTCTCTGGTTATCACCAAATAAGAATGCATACGCCCGATATCCCTCACACCTCATTCATCATGAATGACAGTTGCTTCTGTTATCTCGTAATGCATTTCGGGCTAATGAATGTTGGTGCTACCTATCGGAAAATGATGAACACCATTTTCAAAACTCAAAAAGGAAGGAATTTAGAGGTCTATGCCGATGACCTACTAATAAAAAGCAAGCTTTTCTCAACTCATCTTAACGACCTGAATGAAACATTCGCAACCCTCCGAACCTTCAATATGAGGTTGAACCCATTGAAATGTGTTTTTAGAGCTAACAAAAGGAAAATTTCTCGGCCATCTCCTTACTCCGGAAGGGTTAGAGATAAATCTCAATAAGGTGAAGGCTATCCTAGAAATGTCACCTCCCAAGACCCCCAAGGAAGTTTAGCAGCTGGGTGGGAGGATGGCAGGCTTGAGTTGTTTTATCTCCCACTCCGGAGATAAGAATGCTCCTTTCTTCAAAACTCTCCGTGGAGGAGCTAAGTTTGAATGGACAAAGGAATGTGATGACGCTTTTGATCTACTCAAAAAGCAGCTAACATATACCCCTTTACTCCAAAGCCCGAGAGAGGGAAAAGATCTATTCTTATATCTTGGAGTCGGTTCTGATGCCATCAGCTATATGTGTTGGTAAGGGAAGAAAATAAGAAGCAATATCTGGTTTACTACGTGAGTAAATTCTTGAAGGATGGGAAAGCTCGGTACCCGATCTTTGAAAAGTTGGCTTTAATGCTTGTGATCTCAGCACGAAGGCTAAGACCTTATTTCCAAGCTCATTCCGTTCAGGTTGTCACTGAACTTCCATTGAAGAGCGTGTTGGAAAAACTGGAACATTCAGGTAGATTGACAAAATGTGCGATATAGCTCAGCTAGTTCGAAATCTCCTACATTCCTAGAGTGGAGATCAAAGCTCAAGTGTTAGTAGATTTTGTGATCGATGCAAAGGAAGTTAGCTCAGGAAAATAGGTTGGAAAACCTTTGGCATGGACAATCTACGTGGATGGAGCCTCCGAGAGAAATTCATCAGGAGCTGGAGTTGTGTTAATTAATCCCAATGGGGTTAGATTGGATCAGGCTCTCAAATTCTACTTTCCAACAACGAACAAATAGGCGGAGTATGAAGCCTTGCTTGCCGGTCTTAGATTTGCAAGAGAGCTAGAGATCGAGGACGTCCAAGTTAAAATTGATTCCCTGGTGATGTCGTCTCAAGTAAATGGAACCTATAAAACTAGAGATTCTATTTTGAAGCAATATCAAACATTGGTAAAGATTGAGATAGGAAAGTTCAAAAGCTTCACAATTCAACATATTCCAAGAGAAGAGAACACAGAAGCTGATGAGTTGGCCAAATACGATTTCCTTTCAGGAGGAACTACTTCAGAATTATTTCATCCAGCTATTGAAGAAGGAGACATCATGCTAATTGATCAACGACCATCCTAGATGGATCCCCTTATTCTCTATCTCTCAAATGGAGAATTCCATCTGGCGGTAAAGATAATAAGCAGTTTAAGTTAAAAACAGCTTATTATTATCTTGTTGCAGGAATTCTCTACAGGAAGACTTTTCTCTCACCTTTGGCAAGATGCGTCTCTGAAGAGGAAATTCCAGTTGTTCTTCAGAAAATTCATTTGGGAGAGTGCGGCAGTCACTCTGGAGCAAGAAACCTAGAAAAAGGATTCTAAGGCAAGGTTATTTCTGGCCTCAAATGAGAAAGGATGCAATGAAGTTCGCAAATAAATGTGTTCAATGCCAAAAGTTCGCTCCTCTTCATAAACCAGCTCAGCAACTTAAGTCAATAACAACTCCATGGCCATTTGCGGTTTGGGGAATGGATTTGATTGGATCTTTTCCCTTGGCTAGTGGTCAGTGCAGGTTTGTTCTAGTAATGATCGATTATTTTAGCAAATGGATCGAGGCAAAGGCGCTGGCTAAAACAACTACTCAAGTTGTGAGGAATTTTATCTGGGGGGAGATAGTATGTAGGCACAGAATTCTCATGGCAATTATCACAGATAATGGTCTAAAATTCAACAACTTAAGTCTTATAAATTTCTGTGATCAAATCGACACTGAGTTGCGATTTTCTTCTGTGCATCATCCTCGGAGTAATGGTCAGGTAGAAGCCGCCAATAAACTCATAATCAATCTCTTGGAGAAGAAAGTTGTGAATCTCAGAGGCAATTGAGCAGAGCAATTACCTTCGGTGTTGTGGGCTCTGAAGATGACTCCAACCTCAGTTACCGGAGAAAGTCCCTTCAAATCATCTCATGTCTTGGAAGCTCTCATTCCCATTGAGTTTGAAGTTAAGAGTCCAAGGGTATTATTATCTCAACAACATCAAGATAGTTGGATGGAAGGAAATGATGAAGAGTTAAGATGCAGCCTTGATCTTATTGAAGAACTAAGCGATACAACAACCATCAGACAAGAAGAAGTAAAAAGGAGAATGACCAAATATTTCAACAAAATGTTAGAATTAACGAGTTTGTTGTCCGTGATCTTGTCCTCAAGAAGGTAGACACAACAACAAGATCTGGCTCGGTTGGGAAGCTTAATCCAAATTGGGCAGAGCCATTCATTGTTAAAGAAGCACTTAAGAATGGAGCTTATCGTCTCCAAACTTATCAAGGGGAAGATCTATCCCATACTTGGAGTGGAGATGATCTCAAACGTTTCTTTTCTTAAAAACTTGTATTTTTTCGGTCTCTTTCTTTCCCTCTTTTTTGCAAGTATCATGATGATATGGATGTAGTCTCTTGCATTATGTATATCGGAAAGGAAACATCGAGATATATTGACTAAATATCAAAGGCTAAAGATCCTACAAAACGAGATATTGACAGATCCTACTTGCTGCCCCCTCGACATGAAGCTTGAGATGTAAATCTACCATGACCACAAGTAGCGGGGAGATTTCACACTTGTGTAGTAGTAGCTCGCCAAGCTCGTGCGGAGGAACTTTAGGATGTCGGGTCCTTGCTAACATCTCATACACCTCTGCATCAAGGGAGGTCCGGGTGAATGTTCAGCTGTGTTATTCATTACACGACATTGTTACAGCCTTGATGATCTTTCAGGGAAAACAATGTCGGTATAGCTCCCGCAGCATGACCACGCCTGCCCTATGGATCATCATGCCCTATAACCCTCTGATAAGTAATAAAATATAAGTATTTTAGTATGATTATTAGTATAATTTTAATTTATATTGTAAATTTTCTATGTAAATTAATGAATAAATTGCTTGTTTTATTATTTTCCTTACTAACTTAGTTTTATTTTTGTTTTTGCATATTTTGGCAATTTTTGTCAAGTTATGCCCCAAGTCACGCCCGTGACAACATGTCACGCCCGTGACCCAAGAGAGTGTAATCTGCGTTCGACGAAAGTAAACCTGCGGTCGACGAACGTCGAACAACGTTCGACGAAAGTTCTACAAGCTGCGTTCGACGAATTCCCTCTGCCCCTGCGTTCGACGAACGTCGAACTGCGTTCGACGAAAGTTCAACACGCTGCGTTCGACGAAAGCGCCATCCCCGGCGTTCGACGAATCCCCAAAGTCACGCCCATGCTGCTGATAGACTGCCGCCCACTGTCACGCCCGTGACACTGCAGGGTCACGCCCGTGTGCAGCCAAGTTTGACCGCAGACCTTCCAGAAGACGGCGGATGCGACCCCTATAGCACATGCAAATGTCACGGCCTAAGTCACGGCCGTGACATCCAAGCCACGCCCGTGACCTAGGGCGTGTAAAAATAAAATTTTGCCTATAAATAGAGGGGCTCGGCTGAAGCATTTCTCATCCAAATTCTGAGTGCTTGTTAGTGTTTTTGAGTTCTTTTGAGTGGTTGTGAGTTTTCTTTATGCAATTAAGTTTATGTTCGTTTGTAATTTTCGCCTTTTAGAAATAAAATGTTGTTTTCTCATTTGGATCATCTTCTTTTTATTTATGTTAGTGTGTGTGTGTATGAGAATAGTTTTATTGCTTTCATAACTTAGTTTATTGCTTTCATAATTTAGGTTTATTGCTTTCATAGAAATAGTTTTTCGCTTTCTTTAACGCTTTATTTATCGCTTTCTTTTAAACACTTTCTTTCGATTCAGTCTTTTATTACAAGTAGACTGTGTGAGTTTATGAGATAGTATTTTTCCTTTTTTGTAACTTAGCTTTATTTCAGTCTTTATATAACTGCTTATACCACCCCCATCTTAAATAAGAGGCTAATTTACTTTAGCACTTATTTAAGTCGGTTGGGACGGATATTATTTCTGCACCTTTATAATTCTTTTCATTTCTATACCACCCCCATCTTGAATAAGAGGCTAATTTCCTTTAGAGCTTGTTTAAGACGGTTGAGACGGATACTATTACTGCTTTTATATAAGTCTTTTTATTTCTCCTTTTTATCCGCTTATATCCGCTTTAATAATTAAACATATATTTTCTTAATCATGCCGTCTCCATTCCGATGAGTGGCTAATTTCCTTTAGCGCACGATGTCGAAGAGCATTGGGACACAAAACTAGTTTTTCTAAAAATAAAACATCTCTTTCTAAAATAATTAACGCTTGTTTACCCGAGAATAACGTTGAGTGAAGCCACATAATCGATGTGTGGTTTTCATTTCCGTCTCCGTACACTAGTTAGCCGAGAGGCTCGTGCGTACGGACTGATCGCTCACAGGTAAAGAGAAGTGCGCTCTACCCTCGAGAGAGGATGAGGTAAGTCTCCCGAATTGGAAGTAAAAACCCAATAGCGGGGTTCACAATATAAGGCGAGTATTAAGAATATTCGATGGTCGAAAATTCATAATCTCAGGTGGGCGTACCCTCGAGAGAGGAGCGTTCATAATTATGGAACCTCCATGGCCAAGCCGTTTTAATGTTTTAAAAAGTCATCTCTTTTACTTCTAAAAAAGACTATTTTCGTCTCAAGGTAATTTGACATCGGACGCTATTATTATTATCGTTTAAAACTCTAGTTATACTCTTATTATTATCAGTTTCTTTTAAAAAACCCAACTAAAAACTTATTCCGATAAAATAATAGTTTGTTCCTCAAAGTAGGTTAATCAACACGATCCGCGGACATATACGACCTCGATATTTTCTAAAACAAAATATCTTGTATTACTCGCGATAAGGTATACTTGCCTTTATTATATGATTAGTTCGGATTAAAAATTAAACAAATGCTTTTCAAACCAATTTAGTGCAAAACTCTCCTTTGCTATTTTTAAAATCAATAGAATTCGACGTTGTACCTGCGGTGTAATCGTCAATATTTCGGAAGCAGAAAAAGACCGTTACTTCTATCTTTTGATAGGATAACGTTTAATTTCTCAAAGTAGAAGTACTTGCGAAACTCTTTGGAAACACCCGTCGAAATCTAATCTCATCAAATAAAGGTTAACCAAAACAAAGAAACAAAGAAGCAATCCCGAATATAATCATCAAGTTTTTGGCGCCGTTGCCGGGGAGCAATTAGTGTTGTTATTTAAAACAAGGAATTACTATTACTTTTATCATATATATTAAAAGTAAAAAAATATATATATTTATCTACAAAAAAATAAAAAAATATAAAAAAAATTTTATTACAAAAAGACAAAAAAAAATATCATTTTTATTATTAGTATATGACCCGAGGAAACTCCTTGGACGATTCGAATATTCCTTTTGACCCCGAAATCGAGCGCACTCTTCACGAGCACCTCCGACTTCGTGATCAAAACTTACTCGAATTTCCCGAAGAGTCAGTCGGAGATACTTACACTGAACCTATGGCCGATCAAATTCCAGATGTGGCCCCACCACGGACCATGGCATATTATGCCAGGCCAAATCTGGAAGATACCAGATCGAGCATTACACGCCCAATAGTGGCTAATAATTATTTTGAAATAAAATCTAGCATCATTCAAATGGTACAACAGTTAGTCCAATTTGACGGTTTGCCAGATGAGGATCCAAACTTACATCTTTCTAACTTTTTAGAAATATGCGATACTTTCAAAATTAATGGCGTTACTGACGACGCCATTCGTTTACGCTTATTTCCATTTTCGTTGCGGGCGAAGACAAAAGCGTGGTTAACTTCTCTTCCCAGAGGATCCATAACCACGTGGGCCCAATTGACGGAACACTTTTTAACTAAATATTTCCCACCGTCAAAAACCGCTAAGTTACGTACGGATATCGCCTCTTTCATTCAATACGATTCTGAGTCTCTCTATGAGACTTGGGAGCATTTTAAAGAGTTCCTGCGTAGATGTCCTCATCATGCGCTGCCGTCCTGGCTATAGGTCCAGACGTTTTATAATGGCCTAAATTTTTCCACGCGACAGATGATCGATGCAGCCGCTGGGGGAACGTTAAACAACAAAACCCCGACGGCCGCTCAAGCTCTGTTCGAGGGAATGGCCATGAACGCTTATCAATGGAATGCGCTTAGATCTCGCCCTGCCAAACCGGCCTGGATTTATGAAGTGGATGTCACTGCTCACTTAGCCTCGCAAGTGGAGCGACAAAGTAAGCAAGTGGCGGAGATGACTGCTTCCTCCTCCACTCCCTCTTGGGCTCATAATAATAATAATATTATTTTTGTCGAAGAAACCGTAGATTACCTAGGCAACCCAGCTAGGCCCCCCTTCAACCCTAATAACAATCCGTATAGTAATAATTATAATCCGGGTTGGAGGAACCACCCAAATTTTTCCTGGAGCAATCCTAATAATGCTCAGAGGCCCCCAATTGTAAATCCGCAAGGATTTCCAAACGGATTTCAGCCTCCACCTCCAAAATATTCTCCGCTCGAAGATATTTTTGCTAAATACGTTGCGTCCACCGAGTCAAATATCCGGAATATTACCGGATCGATTAAGAACTTGGAAAATCAGGTGGGACAGCTGGCAAAGATGGTCTCCGAGCGGCCATATGGAGCTCTACCAGGGAACACGGAGCCAAACCCCCGAGAAACTGCCAACGCCATAAATCTTCGCAGTGGCAAGGAGGTAACCTCCCCAAAACGGGTCGAGCCTAAGGTACGTGTTTCGACACCGACCCCTACACCCTCTCCTTCGATAGATAAATCACCGAGTCTTCCGATCGTGCCGAATGTTTCTTGCTCGCCTCTTCCTTATCCCTCAAAAATAAACAACGAGCGGAAGGACGAGCAATATTGAAAATTCTTACAAATTTTTAAACAAATTATAATAAACGTTCCCTTCTGCGAGGCACTCTCCCAAATGCAGAAATACGCGAAACATTTTAAAGGGTTGCTTTCTGACAAAAAGAAACTCGACGATGTTTCGCACGTTTCCCTTAACGCGGACTGCTCGGCTGTTTTCCTTAACAAATTGCCGCCAAAATTAAATGACCCGGGACGGTTCTCCATCCCGTGCCTCTTCGGCAATATGTTAATAAAGTACGCTCTAGCGGACTTGGGAGCTAGCATCAACTTGATGCCTTTCTCCCTTTTTAAAAAACTTGATTTGGGCATCCCAAGCCCGACTAAGATGAGTATCCAGCTTATGGATAACTCGATAAAGTACCCTATAGGGGTAGTGGAGGATGTTCTGGTCCAGGTAGACAAGTTTATCTTCTCGGTAGATTTTGTCATCCTAGACATCGAGGAGGATGCTGAGGTACCTATCATCCTCGATCGCCCCTTCCTCGCCACCTCCCGTGCGCTAATAGATGTCAGTAATGGTCTCCTCCTCCTTCGGGTGGGAGACGATGAAGTCACTCTGCACGTTAATCCCTCACTACAACACTCCCTATCAAACGATGATCCCGGTACTTTAGTTTAGTCAAGCTACGCGACGGTAAACAAAGCGCTCGTGAGAGGCACCCCATATTTATCTAATATTTTTATTATGCCGTTTATATATTTTTGCAAGGTTTCTAACGACCTCGCCAGCTTTATTTCAGGGAAGCCTTTTTGCTCCCTCTTTCCTTTTGTATATATTGCAATTTTATTTTCTCTTCTTCATACTTACATTACAACATTTATTTTCTCTTCTTCATACTTACATTACAACATTGGAGACAATGTTGAGTTTTAAGTATGGGAGTGTTTTACTGTTTTTATAACAAAAAATAAAAAAATAAAAAACAAAACAAAACTATACAAAAGACAAAAAGACTGTTTTCCTATTTTATTCTGCATTTTGCTTACTTTTGTAAATATAAGCTTAACCAAAACTACAAAAAAAAAGCACCAAAATTTTCCGAAAAAAAATAAACTTGTTTTTCCTTTCTTTTTACTTTGTCATAGTACAAACAAAAACAAACGAAAAAACAAAACAAAATCCAAAAAAAAAATTTTGCAAAACCCCAAAACTTTTCCAAAAAAAAGATATAACTATATAGTAGTTGAAAAAAAAAATAAAAAATAAAAATAATAAACCCAACTTTACTTTTATTCTTAAAGCATTTAGTTTCGAGAGTATATGTTTGTGGATTTTCATAATCGATAGTTTTACTATTTGTTTGTTTATCTAAGATCGATAGATTTAAACGTTCGGGGTTAAGTTTTAAAGAATATCTTGTGTTTTAATTTAAATAGAGGTTTTGTTTTCAAGCACTACTTCTACTAGCTAAAATAGAGACATGTGTATTATGTTGGCAAAACAACTTTAGACCTCAATTATCCATACTTTATGTCTCTAGGAATCTAGGAATTTTCAAATTACCAAGGTTGCTCTCAATTTTTTTTTATTATTTCTAAGAATTTTTTCTCGCAAACCCCTTTGTATGCATGGCAAGAAAAATAAAAGAAGAAAAAGATCCTATGTCAATAGGAATAAGATTGCGTTCCGTAAACATAGGCACCCAATAAAAATTTTAAATGACCTTATGTCAATGGGAATAAGATTTCGTTCCGTAAACATAAGCATTGGGTTATTAAAGCAAAAGAAAAAAAAACAAACAGTTTTCCCCCGTATATCACGGTGAGCACCAAAGAAAACTAAAAAGGAAAGGTGGAAAGATACAAACCATCACTCCTAATTTAAGTACTCTTCTCTTTGCCATAGCTTTTTACCCCCCTTTCCCTTAGCCGATTTATTGTTTCTGGACTTAATTCAAAAAATCCTTTGAGAGCATAATTAGTAAATTGCACATTTCCTTCACATTTCTTTAAACAAAAGTTATTATAATTTCGATCTAATCTCGTTTACTAATGATTGCAATTTTGTTTGCTATTTGGTTAATTAAGAAGTCTTTTGGCTAGGACATTTCTTTCTACTTAAATCATTTGCATAATTTAGGACTTAACTCTTATTACTCTGAATTTTTATTTTTCAGTCTCTTATGATTAAAATAAAATGATAGCTAAAAATTAGAACTTATGTTAATCCCGTATAGATCTCTCTTACTTTTGCTCTGGAATAGCAAAAGCTTAAGTATGGGGGTATTTGATAAGTAATAAAATATAAGTATTTTAGTATGATTATTAGTATAATTTTAATTAATATTGTAAATTTTCTATGTAAATTAATGAATAAATTGCTTGTTTTATTATTTTCCTTACTAACTTAGTTTTATTTTTGTTTTTGCAGATTTTGGCAATTTTTGTCAAGTCACGCCCCAAGTCAAGCCCGTGACAACATGTCTCGCCCGTGACCCAAGGGCGTGTAATCTGCGTTCGACGAAAGTAAAGATGCGGTCGACGAACGTCGAACAATGTTCGACGAAAGTTCTACAAGCTGCGTTCCACGAATTCCCTCTGCCCATGCATTCGACGAAAGTTCAACACGCTACCTTCGACGAAAGCCCCATCCCCGGCATTCGACGAAAGTCGAACTGCGTTCGACGAATCCCCAAAGTCACGCCCATGCTGCTGATAGACTGCCGCCCACTGTCACGCCCGTGACACTGTAGGGTCACGCCCGTGTGCAGCCAAGTTTGACCGCAGACCTTCCGGAAGACGGCGGATGCGACCCCTATAGCACGCCCAAATGTCACGCCCTAAGTCACGGCCGTGACATCCAAGTCACGCCCGTGACCTAGGGCGTGTAAAAATAAAATTTTGTCTATAAACAGAGGGGCTCGGCTGAAGCATTTCTCATCCAAATTCTGAGTGCTTGTTAGTGTTTTTGAGTTCTTTTGAGTGATTGTGAGTTTTCTTTATGCAATTAAGTTTATGTTCGTTTGTAATTTTCGCCTTTTAGAAATAAAATGTTGTTTTCTCATTTGGATCATCTTCTTTTTATTTATGTTAGTATGTGTGTGTATGAGAATAGTTTTATTGCTTTCATAACTTAGTTTATTGCTTTCATAATTTAGGTTTATTGCTTTCATAGAAATAGTTTTTCGCTTTCTTTAACGCTTTATTTATCGCTTTCTTTTAAACGCTTTCTTTCGATTCAGTCTTTTATTACAAGTAGAGTGCGTGAGTTTATGAGATAGTATTTTTCCTTTTTTGTAACTTAGCTTTATTTCAGTCTTTATATAACTGCTTATACCACCCCCATCTTGAATAAGAGGCTAATTTACTTTAGCACTTATTTAAGTCGGTTGAGACGGATATTATTTCTGCACCTTTATAAGTCTTTTCATTTCTATACCACCCCCATCTTGAATAAGAGGCTAATTTCCTTTAGCGCTTGTTTAAGACGGCTGGGACGGATACTATTACTGCTTTTATATAAGTCTTTTTATTTCTCCTTTTTATCCGCTTATATCCGCTTTAATAATTAAACATGTATTTTCTTAATCATGCCGTCTCCATTCCGATGAGTGGCTAATTTCTTTTAGCGCACGATGTCGAAGAGCATTGGGACACAAAAGTAGTTTTTCTAAAAATAATCATCTCTTTCTAAAATAATTAACGCTTAAGGTTTACCCGTGAATAACGTTGAGTGAAGCCACATAATCGATGTGTGGTTTTCATTTTTGTCTCCGTACACTAGTTAGCCGAGAGGCTCGTGCGTACGAACTGATCGCTCATGGGTAAAGAGAAGTGCACTCTACCCTCGAGAGAGGATGAGGTAAGTCTCCCGAATTGGAAGTAAAAACCCAATAGCGGGGTTCACAACATAAGGCGAGTATTAAGAAGATTCGATGGTCGAAAATTCAAAATCTCAGGTGGGCGTACCCTCGAGAGAGGAGCGTTCATAATTATGGAACCTCCACGGCTAAGCTGTTTTAATGTTTTAAAAAGTCATCTATTTTACTTCTAAAAAAGACTATTTTCGTCTCAAGGTAATTCGACATCGCGCGCTATTATTATCATCGTTTAGAACTCTAGTTATACGCTTATTATTATCATTTTCTTTTAAAAAACCCAACTAAAAACTTATTCCGATAAAATAATAGTTCGTTCCTCAAAGTAGGTTAATCAACATGATCCGCGGAAATATACGACCTCGATATTTTCTAAAATAAAATATCCTGTATTACTCACGATAAGGTATACTTGCCTTTATTATATGATTAGTTCGGATTAAAAATTAAACAAATGCTTTTCAAACCAATTTAGTGCAAAACTCTCCTTTGCTATTTTTAAAATCAATAGAATTCGACGTTGTAGCTGAGGTGTAATCGTCAATATTTCGAAAGCATAAAAAAAACCGTTACTTCTATCTTTCGATAGGATAACGTTTAATTTCTCAAAGTAGAAGTACTTGCGAAACTCTTTGGAAACACCCGTCGAAATCTAATCTCATCAAATAAAGGTTAACCAAAACAAAGAAATAAAGAAGCAATCCTGAATATAATCATCACCCTCAAATACTCATTGGTGTAAGGATAGCCAAGAGGCGCTCGGTTGCATCTATGGCCGTTATCAGATCCCTTAAGTGGCTAGGGTGTTACAACCTTAATGATCTCTTGAGGAAAGCAATGTCGGTATAGCCTCTGCGGCATAACCACGTTTGCCCTTTTGATCACTTAGAGTTGTTCCCCTCTCTTCTCTCCCCCTCTTTTAGGGTGTTACAATCTTAATGATCTCTTGAGGAAAGTAATGTTGGTATAGCCTTTGCACCGTAACCACACCTGCCCTTTTGATCATTTAGAGTTGTTCACCTCTCTTTGTTTCCCTCTCTCTCTCTCTCTCTCTCTCTCTCTCTCTCTCTCTCTCTCTCTCTCTCTCTCTCTCTCTCTCTTTCTGAAAAGTGTTAGAATTGTGATGATCTCTTGAGGAAAGCAATGATGGCGTAGCTTTGAAGCATGGCTGCACCTGCCCTTTTGATCATTACAGATTCTACATCTCTCAAGTTTGTTATTTTGAACAGGCGATCTGGCAAAATGAAGACCGCCAATCTTAAAGAATTTTGACTATTTTGGAAGTGGGCGGTCTGAAATAATTGAGATCGCCGCCTAAAGTCCTTCAGAACTTTATAAAAATCATAAGTGATCTGAAACACTACTGTATGTTTATGGCTCCGATTTGTGGAATGGCGGTCTGGAAAATCTGCCGCCGCCGCCAGGGTTCTTCTGAGTTCAATTAAGTATTGTCTTAAAAAGCAGATCATTTGCAACTCTTCTAATATCCGCTCTCATTTCGATCGGTCTGGCAAAATGATGACCGCGGGTCTATCTTACAAATACCCTCGTATAGCAGCCTGGAATAAATGAGATCGCTGATTATCTACCATGAAAGGGTTATTTTTCTCCTAAATATCATCCAAGGAAGGAGCGGTCTACATTATTGAAGATCACATCTTTTATTCTTGCTAGAGGTTATTCGGGAATCAATATTTGTGGATTGTATTCTTTTATCTCTGCAGATATTAAAAACTGGAGACCGCGATATGGCAAGCGATCACATATCGTTATGTTATAATGAAACTCGCATAATTTCTCATCATACGTCAGGTGGTTTAACAAATACGAGACCACTATATTTGATTATCAAATTCTCTATTATACATCATTCATTTACTTGATTACTTATTCGAGCTCAATAATACCTAAAGCATTGAGATTGAATGCTTTTTTCTATCTCACAAAATGTAGACCGCTGAGATGAATATTATCGCTGAGATGAAAGTTATCTAACGAGACCGCAGATGATGAAAATTAGTCCGCAAAGATTCATTTTTTCGCACTAAAAGATTAGAATGAGCTCGCAAAAAGAAAGTGATCGACATAAACACAGATAAATAATATGAGCATTCATCCACAAAAGTGAAAGGTATGTCAAAATTCTATTTATATTTCATGGTTTGGTTACATTGTTCGACTGGTCTGAATACCTGTGATCGGAAATTAAAGTAAACAGTTATAAAAGAAAATCTATTTTCTCTTCGATCTCTTTAGAGACCGCTCATCTGATGAAGAAGAACTGGTCTCTTTTGAGGATTCTTCTGAATTTCTTGGAGAGATTTTAGACCCAGAACTTGAGCCCGCAACAGAGCTTATGTCATTGCATTCAACATATCGGCTTCCGCTCACTTCATCGGCATCTCCCTTAATATCTACATCTTCTTCTTCTTCCTCCTCCTCCTCTTCTTCTTCTTCTTCTTCTTCAGCAGCGATCTCACCTGTGGTGATCGACTGCTTGTCTACTACTCTTGCCGCATTCGGGAAGAGATCGGGGAACTTGACATCTCTGAACTCATCAGTGAGAGCATCGTGGGCACGAAGCTGTGAGATCGGCTGCTCTGTGGTCTCTTTCACATAATGCATCAAAGCATTCTGGAAATCATGATTATCTGCATCACATGCTACTCTCTTTGATTGCTTCAAGAGAAAAAATAGTTAGATCGCGCGGTCACAAAAAAAGGAAAGATGGAAACCTCAGGTAAAATAGCTTTACATTTAGCTCTTCCTGCAGGCGTTCGATGTCTCTTAGGGCACCTCGCAGAGATCGCCCCATGTGATGGTTTAAGACCGTGATCCTAGCGGTCGCTTGGGCACACATATCAGGGATCATGTCGGTCTCAATATGGTAGGCCTCCCTAGCATTACTTTTTCCATAGAGAGCAGAAGTGACCGCAAAAGCGAGGCACGTCATCTTTCCACTTTAGGGGGAGATCGGTTGACACTTTCACACTTTTGCCTTTTGCGCCCCACTTGAGGAGGGGCTTTCCCTTGGTATCTTTCAATTTTTTCGCGAAGCCGATAAGGGGAAATGTTTCGCTGGCGGTCTCAAACTCATCACTGAACCCCGCGATCTTGCATTCGCGGTCTCTCTTCTTTCTTTGCTCCCTCTGGGTAAGCACTTCAGCTGGTGCCACAGGGTCAACTGCCACAAGGTCAGCCGTGGGGGCGATAAAGACCACTGAAAAGAAAACAGTTAGAAGAAATAAAAAAAGCGAACAATGATGAGATCGCAGGAGGCCGCAGGTAAAATTGCTTACTCTCTTCTGGACAGACCGCAGTGATCTGAGGCCAGATCGCCAGATAGTGAATGAGATCGAGGCGCTTGCCCACTAGGAAGGCCAAAATCTCAAGCTCGCCTTCTGAGAATGTCTTGAGTTTTCTAAAAATCTTTTCTGCTCTTGGAGATGGTTGGCTACTGAGACCGCCAAGACCACCTTCAAAAACCAAAACCTCTCCGTCCAGAAAAGGACCTTGTTAGGGAGATTCAAAACTTTGATGTCATTACATGAAAATATACTAATCCTTTAAACTCTTCTATTTTCTGCCCTTCTTTCAGCGACTTCACAGTGAAGGTCGCACGGAAAAGAGCCATGGATAATTTTATTTTTTCCAATCTCAAATAGTTTATGAAAACATTCATGAGACCAATGGAATTGGGAGGTAGTTGGGCGAGCACAAAACCATAATAATCCATCACTTCTAGAATTTCCCACGGAAGAGGAAACTTCAGGCCATAATCGAAGTGATCGATGAGAATAATATACTTGTTCTCCTCTCCAAAATTCAGCCCTTCATCTTCTATCGGCGGTCTCACAACGATCTGATTCTGAACCATATGTTTCCCCAGAAAATCTAACTATTCATCCTTCGAAAGCCTAGAAGGTTTGTGATCGCCATTTAGAAAGGTATCAGCAGAAGAAGCTCCAACGGACACCATTATGGGAGTTCGCTAAGATCAGTGTTTCGGGCGCATTCAAAAAGCATAAAATGAAGAAACTAAGGCCATCAATTTATAGAGCAGGAAAGATGATATCGTAATCATTACTTTTTACGAGACCGCTCAGGAAGCGCGCCAGACCGCTGGACCTGCTTGAGAGTGAAAATGCAACATGTAATAGCTTCGATCTCACAAAGTAGAGATTGCTATAATCATCCAATAAGCAACACAGAAATAAGCAAAGAAAAGAGATCGACATCACAACAATTATAGAGATCGCATAAAATCAAAGTCAAATTATCACAATATATTACAACAAGATCAAATTGTTCGGAATTATTGTCTCAAGACCGCGCAAAATCAAGAATAAAAATTTATCTCATTGGTTAACGTTTTCTCCCAATGAAGGTTGCGACATCTTGCATTTCATTAACAACGGACAGAGCGGTCGCCAAGCTTTGATTTGCTGACATGGCAGTGCGATGAATCTTAGCGACCACCCTGTCTACCTGCTCCATGGGGATGACCATTATCTCTGAAGACGGTTTCTCTTCTAGGTGACCGCCAGAAGTCCCTGGCTTCATCATCATTGGAGTAGAGCCGACTCTAAGGGAAGCGACCTCAACGGCCAGCGCAATAGACATCCCCTTATAATAATCAGCATCTCTCTCTGCCCTTCGAAGCGCCTTGGTGAGATCAGTAATCTTCAGATCGCCCTCCACGCGAACTTGTTTCTCCTTAGCTCGCGGCTTATTTTCGTAATGAGTGGTCAACACCCGGAGCTGATCATCGTGAGCCCGCTCTCGAGCTCGCATTGTTTTGACATCTTCAAATATGGATTTGAGGACATCAGCAAGATGAGGAGGAAGCATCAGCGGTTGCTACTGGATTTCCCCCTCTTCAGGAGTTGCATCGACCTCGTCAGTATCTGCGATCAGAAGCAAAGAACAGTTAGCTCAACTGTAGCAGCTTGACAATGGAAGAGTCCGCATAAAGGGAATACTTGGAAAGAAATCGAGACCGCAGTCACCTAAGGTATTTTCAACATCTTTTGTGACTGCATGACCTGCAGTCAACAAAAGGCGGCCTGATCCCCTAAAGCATTCAAGGTTCATTCTTTCCAATTCCCTCTCCTGCGAGCTCTCTCCTTCTGTTGGAACCATAGCTTTTGATTTGAGTTAGGATCCATCCTTTTGTTAAATCTAATAATCTAGATCAACCTAAATTAACACAAATACGATGCGATCGAATCAGAGAGTATACTTAAGCAAATAAGTTCTCTACGTTCGACAAATGTCGAACGTCGCTCGACAAAATAGCCAGACAGCGCTCGACAAATATTCATCAGAACAATGTTCGACAAATAGCGAACGACGCTCGACGAATCCAGTCAGAACAACTGGAGCGGGCAGGCATTCTCTGAATGACACTCGACAAACTCAATCCAGCTAGTCTCAGCGGTCGACAAGTGAAGACAATTGCTCAGCACATCAAAAGGCGCTCGACAAATGCCGTTCAGTGCTCGACAAATTCTAGCCAGAGCTCGACTGATATTTTATTTTGCTATCTTTATAATATAATATTTAACTTAGCCGTTGCAGATCAATAAATACTATAGCCATTGCAGATCAGCTTTAATGAACAGAAACGGCAGGTTATCTTCTCGAGGAGTCAAATCATTGATGGAGACCTAAGCTCTTTCCTTCTTCCCGAGAGAAGAATTCAAATTAAGGGCAAGGGTCCTCAGATTATATAAAGAAGAAGAGAAAGGAGAAAGAACGAGGATATGAAGTACACACACAACCGAAACACAGAGAGCAAAAATCTATTCTTTTCTTTGCTAACTCTTTCCTGCGGATTACATACATCCTGAGACACAAATCACAACTACTTGCTCAGGATCATCACTGCACAAAAGGAAAGAAACTGTGTACAATCAAAAGGAGAGACCTCCAGAACTGTCATCCTTCTATATCAGACAGGGGGAGCTCTTCAACATAATATTCAGATCCATTCAACACCATATCAGGATCTTCAAGAGTCTTCTCATACAGAGAAGAACATTATATTTTCTATTTTTCATTACTCTTTCTTACCTCTCTTGTACAGGGTTATAACTCCCTTCAAAAGTTAATCTCGGTGACAGGGCACCTTAGCAAAACCTGCAGTTTGGTTAGAGCACCTTATCAACAGCTCACCTGGTGTGAGGGCACCTTATCAACAACCTCATAGTGGATTCCTACCAGTGGGTAGAAGAGTAGATGTACCCAGTTGAGGGGAACTACTATATTTCTCTGTGTCATTTGGATTGTTTGGTTTGCTTATTGTTTTATGTTTTTGATTGTGCTATGCACTCACATTGTTTGTTTTAATTACTTATACAGCAAACACATATATATTTATATCATTTAAGTTTTAAAGGAAAACTTAATCAAGATCTTTCAATAAGAAGAATAAGAACTAAAACACTTCATTTTCACCTTCTTTTCTTCTTCTTTTTAATTCTGCATTGCTGACGAGGATGTCATCGGTTTCTATGAGAACGATCTCACGCCGCTCTTTAGGAGACCTAAGATGAGGAGCGGGCAGAGGAAAATTTTCCAATGGTCTCGCGGTCAGCTTCCCCTTACCAGATCGCAGAATAGAGACCGCTGTCGCATGGGCTTCTGCTGCTTTTTCATCCGACTCTCCTGGGCAGCGGAGAGATTCGTCAGATCGCCGGAGAGCGCGATCTTCTCCTTTTTTATTTGCCGGATTTTCTCCGCCTTTTCCATTTCCTCCTCTTTCTTCTTCTCAGCGACGATCAGCATCGCCCTCTCCTCTTCTTCCTTTTTCTTCTCAGCAGCGATCTGTGCTGCCTTCGCTTCCTCATCTTTCTTCTGCTCAGCAGCGATCTGCTTTGCTTTTTCCTCTTTTTCTTTTATTTCCTTCTCTTCGTTCTCTTTCTTCTCCTCTTCAGCGGCCTCCAGAAGGCTCTGAGCTTCGGAAGGGTCAAGCATCTGCGAGATCAAATGGACTAAATCATTGGAAGGATCGTCAAGATAAGCGATCAACTCTGAGTCCTCCTCTTAAAGAAGTTGAGCCCGCAGGAAGGAAGGAGAGATTGATTCGGTCACTTACTATCTCAGGAGCGGCCCCAGAAGGATGATCGGGACAGCTATGTTGGAACAACCCTATTTGTGATTTGGGCTAGGATCACTATATGTTAACTAATGACAAGTTGACCCCTATGTATAGTTTATGGGTCAAGAGTTTAGGAAGAAATTTGGCTGTTAGAACTAGAAATTTCATTAAGTCTCAGCATTCGTCGAACGATGCTCAACATTCGTCGAACGGTGCTCAGCATTCGTCGGACTGCGATCGACGAAATATCAAGGAAGCGGTCGACGAATTTCAACCATCTCAACATTCGACAAATGGCTGCCAGCGCTTGGCATTCTCTGAGCAGTGCTCGACGAATTCTAGGTAGCGTTTGACAGTTTCCAGCCAAAGCTCGACAAATTGTTCACTGAAGCTCAGATCGACAAATATAGTTTCCAGAATATTTAATACTTAAAGATCAGTTATATATCAGTTCTCTGAACACAGATCGACGAAGGCAACGGTTCTTTCCAATCAGATCAAGTATGGAAACATATTTCTTTATTATTTAAGTTATAGCCGTTGACACTTCCAGCAGAAAAGGACAAATCGTGGAAAAAGGAAAGAGATTACGGCGTGCAGCTGTACTGTTCCCAGATTATCTTTTCAGATATATAATATCCCTTAATATAAGAGATCTGCATTTAATAGTTGTCAGATTTTTGAAAAGGGAGAAGATATACAGCAAATTATACTCAAGTTTATACGACAGATCAAATAAAATAGAATATTTTACATATTTGCTGTATAGGAAATCGACAGAACAGATATAGAGAGATATACAGGAAGAATAAAAGAATAGATCATCATCTTCTTCCTGCCAAGCATTGTTCAGAGCACAGAACTTCATCTTCTTCTCTTTTAGCAGCACATACTTTCTGAGAACAGCTACTCCACCACTCAGTATTTTCCTGCTGCAAGATTCAAGAAAGAAAGAAGAAGAAGAACAAGCATTCAGATCTTCAAAAGAGCAACAACAAATTGGAGAACTTGTTCTCTCAATTTAATCAGCTACAGGAAGATTAGTTCTTCAAGAAAAGCTCCAGCAACATCTACTGTCAAACAAATCCTTATCAGACAGAGGAGCATTTCAACATCAAATCCAATAGAGTCTTCTCTATACATCTTGACAGAGAAGAACACTTAAACCCCTCTCCATTCCATTATGTACAGGGTTAATACTCCCTTCAAAAGTGTAACTCACTGGTGGCAAGACACCTTATCAAAAAATCCTTGTGTGATTTTTAAGCACCTTATCAAAAGCTTATCGGTGAATTGGGCACCTGATCAAACTCCCATTGGTGTGTGGACACCTTATCAAAAATCCCTTGGTGTGTGGGCACCTGATCAAACCTCCTAGTGGATCCTACCAAGTGTGGTAGAAGAGTAGACGTACCCAGGTTTTTGGGGAACTACTATAAATTCCTTGTGTCCTCTGTGATTGTCTATTTCTTTGTGCTGTGCTGTGTGATTTCATTTATCCTGTTTTTTTACTTATTCTATTTTATATCTCACACTGTTTACACATATATTTAAACACTATTTTAATTCCGCTATAAAAACTAAGAAAAAGTTTTAAACTCTATTCACCCCCCCCCCCCCCCCCCTCTAGAGTTAACTTAAGATCTAACCTCATCTTTCAATTGGTATCAGAGGGCTGTTGATCTTATTTATAGGTTAACACCTGGATCATAAAGATCAATTAGATCTTAAATTATTTTAGAGTTTTTGTTTATTTATTTTCTGTTAAAAACTCATGGCACAAGAATATTGCAATCTTAGTAAGTTTGCACTGTGGAAAGCAAGGATTAGGCTTTACATGAATTCTATTGATGAAGAGATCTTCAATGTAATTTTGACAGGGCCTCCAGCACCTACAACATCTACAACTACTGATGCAGCAACAAACAACACTGCTGTCCCACCTCCTGAGTGGACTGAAGCTCAGAAAAAGCAGAGAAGTGCTGATGCAAAAGCCATGAATATTCTGGCTTAAACCATGTCTGATGACATCTTTCAGAAAGTGGTGGATTGCACCTCAGCTAGAGAGATATGGACCTCTCTCAACAATATGGTTGCAGGCTCTGCTGATGAAAAAAAGGACAGAAGATCTCACTTGATCTCTCTATATGAGAACTTCAAGAAAGGTGAAGAAGAATCAGTTGCAGATATGTACACTAGATTAAGTGTAATCATAAGTGAACTCAGAACACTAGACAAGAAAATCTCATTAACTGAGATCAATGACAAAATCCTAATGTGCTTCCCCGACACTTGGGACTCTAGAATCTGGCCTATCAAGGAAGCCAGAAGTCTTAATGAGATAACCACTGAGACACTGCTAGGAAAGCTCAAATCCTATGAGCAACTCATCAAGACAAGGGAAGCTGAACAAGTGAGCACCTCCTCTTCAACAAAGAAGGACAAAAATATTGCCTTTAAAGCTACAGAAGAAGAAGGAAAGACTCCTGACAATGAGGAGTTGATGAGTCTGTTTGCCAAAAGATTCTACAAGATGGCAAGAAAAGACTTCAGGAAAAAGTCATCCAGAAGCTATGAAAAGCCAAGGTATGACAAAAACATTTCTAAAGAAATTATATATTTTAGTTGCAGGAAACCAGGACATATTGCACCAGACTGTCTAGAAAACCAGAAGAAAGAAAAGAAAAAGGACAAGGAAGAGAAAAGAAGCTCCAGCAAGTCTTCCTCCCACAAACACAAAAAGAAGGGAAGAGGATTTGTAGCAGAATCTTGGAGTGAAACTGAATCAGATCAGTCATCCAACTCATCAGATGATGAAGAAGAAACAAAAGAGAATGATCAGTGCCTGATGGCAATTTATGACTCAAGCAGTGAGTCAACATATGCTGATGCGTATTCGACAAGTGCACCGGTCGCTGTCAAGTAATAAAATTGGGAATAGCTTCCCCGAATATCGTCTCTCAAGGAATGCAGGTTCTTGTGAACGAAACGCGTGGTGAATCGATCGTTACACGAGCAAATAAAGTAAAAACAAGGGCTTTGTGATTTGGTTCCTAAGCTAATGCAGAAAAGAGAGATGCGGGTCAAAACTCCGCTTCGCAAGGCGGGATGGATGCAACGGACGTGATGCCGTGCTTCAGGAGGCGCGTGGACGGAAAGTAACTGTGACGGGTGAGGCTCACACACACCTCTTCTCCAAGCATCACCACTAGCAATTGCTAGGGCTTCACACACAACAAACTCAGAAAATCACAACAAGGAAAATGCTATTCTCACACCACCGCATCATTGCACATGAACATCATAAAAGATCTATGACATTAAGCTAAGCAATAGTTCATTACAACAACACAAAGAAAGTACAAGCATCAAGTTTAGAGAGGACAAATAGGAAGATGTCACCGCATCTTGGGTTCTCGGCCGGAATGAGAGGTTGTCGGGCTCTCTCCGGGCTAGCCCCTCAGATGGTGTGCGGACTCGATGGAGGCTGTCACCACTCCAACGACCTACAACACTTCTATGGCTTCCCACGACGAGGAATGCTTGAACACTTGATGGAGAATGCTTGCTAACACTCCCGAATGGAAGAATGGTGGTGGAAATCGCCGGAATATGGTCTCCTTGGTGGTGGAGGTGAAGGAGAAGCCTTCAGACCTCAGAAACGGCGGGGAGGACCTGATTTCCCGCTCCCCTTATGAGCTCTCCGTTGACTGCGGCGTATCCTGCATTTTATACTAAACAGGCAGAAAAATGGTCACGCACGGTCGAACACACGACCGTGCGTGAACCGCGCGTTATTAAATGATAAAATCTGACTTGGGGGAGACGCTGCGCCGCCCGTGCGATTTACTCACGCACGGGCAAATCCGCCCGTGCGTACAAACGCACGGGTAAATTCAGAATGACCAAAAATAAGAGGAAACAGGTCGATCGTGCGTTTTACTCACGCACGGGCAAATCCGCCAGTGCGTAAAACGCAAGACTAAACTCAGATTGTCCGTTTTCTGCCCAGATACAAACGCACGATCGCTACCGTCCGTGCGTCAAGGAAACGCACGACCGTGCGATATGCACAGACTAGATTTTGGGGGAAAACGGGACGATCCGGACACCTGCACATAAGACATACCAGCTGGGAATACACCTCCAGCACCAAATAAACACAGAAAAAGGATTGGGGAGCACCATGTGCTTATCCCTAATAACCAGGAGCGCAAATGCACACCGAAACGGGCCTAAGAGTGCACCTAGCAGGGAATAATAAATATGATCGTAAACATGCCTAAAGTGTGGTGCATCGACTAGAAATACGGCCCAGATAAGTCCATAAATGTGTATATAAATGGGACTCATCACACCCCCAGACTTAACCATTTGCACGTCTCGGGAAAACTACTCTGCTCTCCTATCGGAACAATTGGATGTTAGAGTATGATTGAGTGGTAGAGACCCATGCGAAGTCGCATGCTGACGGGCGTAGAAATACATTAGAATAGAATTTAACTCAAAACTATATTTAACTATTTCTAAAACAGTAATTTGAAATCTAATTTACTTGGATGGTGAATCCTGGTAAATCTTTCGATCGCGCAAAAGGGAAAATAGCGTGACTAATCAGTAGAGTTTTACTTGAATCAAAGCTCGGGACAAACTCCTAAGAAATCCATCAAAGTCGGTGTCAATAGGCTTGCACGTTCTCACTCTCCTTACTGCATGAGACGACTCGTATCTAAAATCAATATGACTTATGGGTTAGGATTGGGCTTAGGTTGAGTTTAGGCTAGATAAGTAGAAGGACGATGGGAATCGCATTCAACATAACTGAGCACTCAAGAGAATTACAATCACCAATACAACAATTTCAAGAAGTACACAACACCCCCAGACTTCAACTGAACACTAGGTGTGTGATAAGCCAATCATACTTTGTCTCTGTCGAGAGAATGAAATTGAAAGTTTGTTTTGAACAATTTTTCTTCTTTTTCTCTTTTTTTCTTTTCTTGACAGAATTTCTTTTGTAGGCACACTAAAAACTTCTCCTTCAGCTTTTTCAAAGCTATCATACAACACGGAGATGACACCAAACATGATAAATATATAAATTTCTTTCAGCTCATTTGTTGGTGCGGAAATGGGTTAGGCCGTATGGCTTTGGTGACATTTTGGTGGAGCTAAACAAGGAGGAAAGGTAGGCTCAAGTGGGCTTGCAAATGTGATTACATTGGTAAGGATTTCAAAAGCACAAACGGATCATGAAATGGCCTATATCACACTTTATAACGAGTACTTCAACGCAATCGTTTCAAGAGTCGCCTAGTGCAAGTTCTAGCCACCGAGAAAGGTTGTCCTTCCTTCCGACCCTAGTAATAAACTACTTCTAGTACATCTACACTCGACCCTATGCTACCGTTGGATTCACCGGATTCACCATTAAAGTAAAATAAATTGCAACTACTATAATAGAAATACTTAAATTACAACATTGAATTTTATTCTACTCTAATTGAATTTCTAGGCGTGACGGGAGCACTCAACTAGAGCACTACTCGAGTCGACATTTTTCTCTACTCCTCACTCCTACACTAACAATCCAATTCTTACTAGCGGGGAACCTCGCAGCAATACCCAATAAGCACGCGTGATCAAGTGCACGTGTACTAGGTGCATGTGTACGCAGTGTGCACAATACAATTGAAAATTCCTAACTCAGCACATTCTAACATGCTATGCAAAGTGTGTGCACGTGCATAGCTCGATCCCTCCCCCAGACTTGATCAAAACTAAATAAAATAGGGAATTCTGGAATAAGGAGAATAGGGGTAGAGTGGACCTATGCTCATAAATGAGCATGCCAGAAGTGCGGTAATTCCTTCTTTAAGTTTTTCTCCTTCCGCATCCACCACGTGAGAGCTAGCACCTGCGATGTTAGCAAAAAGAAAAAAAAAACAGGACTAAAAGACATAGACTAAGCAAACGGAACCGGGTGGTTCCCATGGGTTGTCTCCCAAGAAGCCCTTTTGTTTAACGTCCTTAAAGGTGGACCAAATACCTGTATTACAGTTAGATAACATCAGCTATAAAATTGTTCCATACTTAATAAAAACACAACACAACAATGTAATATAACAGAGCACAAAATCAGACAGAAGAAACAGCACAAACAAAACCTGGAGACCCCACCATGCATCAGCTGTATGCTGATTTGTGGTGGTTCTCCCCAGCCACGCGAGATGGGGAGGAGGTGAAGGCTTTAGGGCCCAAGGAGGATGTCTCCCCCTTGCCCCTAATCTCCTCCTTCTCGCGCCTGAGGGCAGTAGAGCGTGCTCCACGCAACAATTTTTCTTGCTTCAGCTTCTCCATAGTTGGAGAGCGCCAACGTTGATAGTCATCAGAACTTCCGACCATGGTGGTCGGTGGCATCACTTCCGTTGCCGCCGTGACAACTGGATCAGCCCAATGGACCTGTTTAAAATGTTTACAGTGGTCATTATGACTCAAAAAACTGTTCATAAGGCGCTTTGCTCCGCCTTCTCTCTCATCATTCAGCGCTTGGGTCTCACCGCTTTCTCCTGCCTTTATCACCTCTTCATTCACGACCCGCAACTCTTCTTCTTTCTTCTCTCCTTCCAGTGATCTTTTTTCTTTCCTTGCTTCTGCGTCACTAGATGATTCATCAGTGATAACAAGGGGAGAGCGGATTACTGCTTCGGAAATAATCTTGGGGCAAGTGGGGGGTGTTACCTTACAAGGTAAGACAACACACCCCTTAGAAAAATCTAAGGTGGCACCGCTCTCTTTTAAGAATGGTACTCCCAAGATGGGAATAGATTGATTCTGACTTGGTCCCAAAACTTGGAAGTCAGCAACCACGATTGTCCCTTCGATTGTAACTTCCACATTCCTTACTTCTCCCTCTGTCTGAATGACAGTCCCATTAGCAAGCACTAGGGATTTCCGATCATCTGTGTTCATTTCAAGTTTTAATTTAGCAATATATTGCAATGCAAGGACGTTGCGAGATGAACCAGAATCACATAGGGCCGCCGTTTCAATATTATTAATGGAGCATGAGATCACCAACTCATTTGGGTCACTCACTCCCGCATCGGAGAGACTCTTCCCTTGGTTAATTGGATTTTTTTCAGTATTACTAGGAAGGGTCCCTTGCGAACGCTCGGTTAGCACTTGAGCCAATTGGCCCAATTGCGACTCCAAGTTACGCATGGACGCGGTTTGATTTGCCAAACTAGAGCTGGCGGCTTCCATGAACTTCTCCATCATTTCTTCAAGATTACTTTTCTTTGGGGTCGGGGCGCCTTGATTATAACCCGGATGAGGCAGCCTCGGTTGGCTTTCGGACGCTTGAGCATCGTATTGATGCTGGCCCGGTTGCCATCGTTGGCCTGCAGTATTTTAATTCCAAGAGAAATTCAGGTGATTTCTCACACCCGGATTATAGGCATTGCCATAGGGTTCCCCCCTAACTTGGTTTCCTACAAAATTTACCGATTCATTTGAATTAAGCTGCGAGAATTCACCTGATAGTGAAAATGCACAGTTAACCTCACTAGAATTCTCTAGAGGGGGGTGAATAGAGATTAAAAATATTTTGTGCAAAGTTAATATATATATGTGTATGATCACAGATTAGAGCTTCCCACACACACCAACAAGAATTAAACAAATAAAGAAAGTAAATGCAAGAAAAGAAATCACAGCACAACACAAAGAGATATAGTGGTTCCCCAAACTTTGGGTAGTCCACTCTTCTACCCCCTTGGTAGGAAATTCACTATCTTGTACTGAGTCTTTTGATAAGGAGACTCTTAGAACCACCCTGAGTCTTTTGACAAGGAGACTCTTAGAACCAACTGAGTCTTTTGAAAAGGAGACTCTTAGAACCAGTACACTGAATTTTTTGAAGAGAGATTCTAAAAACTCTTTTATAATGTTTAAGTAAGAATAAGAAAGAAGAAAGAAATAAGAACAGGAATGAATCTTCTTCCTAGCAAGAAGATTGGAAGCACAAGAAGTGAATTAAATCTTTCTTCTATAGAGAGAAGAAGATTTGTAGCTTTTCCCTCTTCTGTGAGAGCTATCAGAATATGCAGCAGAGTGACTTCAGAAGCAGGAGAAGAAGAATGCTTGAGTATTGCTGTAGGGCTATTTCTCAATTCTCTCTTTATCACTTGGGAGCTTTTCCTCTTTTTCAATGAGTAAAAATGGTGGATCCCTCCTTGTTCTTTCTGTCGACCTCCTTCATATATATATATATATAGCTCTGTTCATTCAAATAATACTCATAGGAGGAAAATAATTATAAGACAGAGAATTAGAAGGATAGAAACATTTCCATAGTTAGCATACCAATATAAGGAAAGAATTCATTCCGATTTCAAATAATGCCCATAATGAATTTTATCAAATTAGCCAAGAATCTAATAGAGGAAAAAGAAAGATTCAGAACGGCTATAAGACATAAATTGATTCCATATAAATCAGATCTATAAGATAAGGAAAGAGATCTGACGATTTTGAATTCTGTCATAAAGATCGACGTGCGTCGATTACTATTCGACACAAGCGTCGAATACATCCTGTCTGGACGTCGAGAGGAGAATAAGGAAGGTGCGATGACAAAGGTGCGTCGACTACATTAGATGCGTCGACTGGAAATCAGAGTAGTGTCGACAACACATACGTTGAAGTCTTCCTAAAGTTACTTCGACTCATTCTGAAGGAAACGTCGATTACATTTCGACGGTGCGTCGAATACCATTCGACGCATATTTACTTAGCCTTATTTTTCATTCTTAGAATTCATATTTAACTCTTTTTCAGGGGTTAAGAGAAATCATTTTCCCAACAGATAGCCCGCTACCTGGGCACTCATATGCGTGGTGACCACCGCCTCCGCATTCTTCACAAGAAATGTTAGTCGCAGGCGCAGCAGCGAGAGGTAATGAGTCCACCACGAACAGTCCCCGAGCGCTTCTCGGCGCATTTCTCCCAGCAGTCCAGAAGGTGCTGTGTGAGTGATGCACAAATCTCGCACACCGCTATAGGCGGTAGCTCGACTGCGGCACGAAACGACAGTGTACCGATCGTTCAAGTAATATAAAATGTGGGAGTGAATCCCCAAGTATCGATCTCGGAAGGAACACAGTAAGGTGGAGTTTACAATCGAGGAAGGACTTGAGATCGAAGTCCTTTATGTCGGATGGATGCGGAAACGGGGGGTTTTGGATTGTGGAAATAAAATAAAAGCTATCAACTACTCCTATGCAATGCCGCTATGCAATGCTTCGCTTGGCGGGATGGAGACTAGGCAGGCCTTGAGCGCGCTGCGTCGCAAGGGCGGATGAACGAGTAGGCAAGCGGAATCGAACTGTGCAGGCCTTGAGCGCACTGCTTCGTTGGGCGAATGGATTACACGGGCCGCTATGCCACGCTTCGCTAGGCGGATGGAAGAGTAGGCTAGCGGATGGAGTGGAGAGAACGGCGGAATGAGGGTTGCAAGCACCTCTTCGCAAAGCACACCACTAACAATTGTTAGGGCGGCACAACACAACTAACAATCCACACCACAAGGCACACCTCAAATGAACATATAACAAGATTACTCAATCACATAGACATGATTTCATACTAATGTTAACCAATAAAAGTACACTTCATCAAACATATAAGAAATCTAACTAAACTATCAACTACAAGAGGAGGTGAGTGTGCGAAATCGACCGACTCCGAAGTCTTGTTGAGGATTCACGGAAGGAATCGTCGGGTTGTCAATCCGCGTCCAAGCTCGGTCCTCAACTGCGTCCGGGGTAGAGAGAGCTGTCACTACTCTCCAATGGACCCGTCTTCTTCGTGTCACGAACCGGTGGAATGATCACAAGCTGCTCCGATCTTGAATGTGAGAGCTAGGTTGACTCCCTTCTTGAAGCTCTTGGATGAAGGAGATGGCCGAGAGGAAGCTCCGGCGAAGATTTGGCGTTGAAAGCTTGCCCGGAGCTCCTCCTTAAGGTGGGCGGAGCTGGAGGGGTCGGAACTTCCTGAAATAGGCGAAAAACGGCGGACTAGAAGCGATGCCGACCTAAAATCGCGCTTGCTTATGTATAGGCGGAGCAGGAAATAAACACCGCGCACGATCAGGCGCCCGACCAATGGTCGTGCGCGAAGGAATGCCTCTGATCGTGCGCGAAGAACCTGTAGCATAGTCCCGGACTGCAAAATAGCGCATGGTCAGTGGCGCACGACCTATGGTCGTGCGCGAAGGAGGCCAACGATCGTGCGCCGACGCTCGATCTGGGAAGGGAATTAACGCACGACTAGTGGTCGTGCACCTGGTCGTGCGCGAAGGAAAACGCACGACCAGTGGCTTTTTCGACCGAAAATCCCCCAGAACCCATCCCGAGTGTCGCACAACCCTTGGACCTGCATGAAAATATACTAGATCACAGAAAGACATGAAATCACACCAAGATGGGGCATAAATGTGCACTAAGCAATGAAATGGGCAACGTGATCAAATAGAATTGAATATAGGCCTAATGTGAAGTGCAAGTGCATGAAAACTAGCCCAAATGAGTCCGAAAATCACTATATAAACTGGACTCATCAGTGAGACAGTGTCCTTGATAACTTCGCAAAAAGAAGTTATCTTTATCCCTATTTTTATCATTTTAGTCTTGTTATGTGATATTTATATATTAAAAGTAGATAATAATCCAATTGTCGCATGATTTGAAGTCAAAATGATTGTTACACTCATTTCAATATCTTTTTATGATAGGATTCGGAGAGAATTTATGTCAAGGATTGAAGGCTAAGTATTGTGAAAAATCTGAGAAAAATGTTGCAACATGTTCTCAACAAATCTGGCAGGTCAAATTGTGCAGAAATGTTGCAACATATTCATAACATCTCTGACGGTTACAGGAAATTCAAATCCGAATTTACCAAGTTTTCAACAGTTGCAACCTATTTTTTTGGCATCCGTTCAGTAATTAATTATGACTACACGTGGGGCCCACTGAAAAAAGTGGAGAGAGGGAGTTTTAAAGGGGATTTTCGGCCATTTGAAGAGAGAATTATCATTTTCGGCCATTGGAGAGTAGGAGGAACCCTGAGAAGAAATTCTGCTAAGGGGAGAACCAGTCCAGATTTGACATTCGGGCTGAAGGAAACACTTCCACGTCACTGGAGAAGGAAAGATTCGCATTTCTTTCGAAATGTTTAGTAAGATCTCTTCAGTTTTGTGTTATTTTCCCTCAATTATGAACTAAAACTCTCTAGTCTTGCATGATGAGAGTAGTATGTGTATGTTGATGATGAACATCTTTGATTTCGAATTTTTTTGTGATTATCTTTATAGATCATGTGATTTTTATGGTGAAATTTAATAGGGTGGCACCTACGACTGCTATAAGCACTGCGCTTTTGTCTATTTGCACTCGTCGCTATTAGCAAGCGCTGTTTTAAGTGATTGTCTATTCACACTCAACCTATTTATTTGCAAAACACTATTACTATTTGCACTTTTTTGTCAATTTCTTTTTTAACATAATAAAAAGTATCATTTTCATTATTGTAAAAGAACACTTCAAAAGATAACACATTTTATAAAGTAAATGTCAAAAAATAGATTGTCAATTCATTGTTCCGCTTTTCTTGGATACCCAATAATATTATTATAAGTCATATAAATATTGTTGCATACCCAATAATTTTAAAATAAGTACAAGAAGTTTAAATATGTATATGCTCAAGCATGTTGGACTCTCGTCGCCGCCGTCACGCGCCAACGCCATCGTCGCCGCCGCCAACGCCATCGTCGCCTCCGCCAACGCCATCGTCGCCGCCGCCAACGCCATCGTCGCCGCCGCCAACTCCAACGCCATCGTCGCCTCCGCCAACGCCATCGTCGCCTCCGCCAACTCCAACGTCATCGTCGCCTCCGTCAACGCCATCGTCGTCGCCGCCAACTCCAGCGCCATTGTCGTCGCCGCCAACGCCATCGTCGTCTCCACCAACGCCATCGTCGTCGCCGCCAACGCCATCGTCGTCGCCGTCAACGTCATCGTCGCCGCCGCCAACGCCATCGTCGACGCCGCCAACTCCAACGCCATCGTCGCCTCCGCCAACGCCATCGTCGCCGCCGTCAACTCCAACGTCATCGTCGCCTCCGTCAACGCCATCGTCGTCGCGTCGCCTCCGTCAACGCCATCGTCGTCGCCGCCAACTCCAACGCCATCGTTGTCGCCGCCAACACCATCGTCGTCGCCGCCAACGCCTTCGTCGCCGCCGCCAACTCCAACGCCATCGTCGCCGCCACCAACGCCATCGTCGCCGCCGCCAACGCCATCGCCGCCAACGCCATCGCCGCCGCCGCCAACTCCATCGCCGTCGCCGCCAACTCCAACGCCATCGTCGCCTCCGCCAATGCCATCGTCACAGCCGCCAACGCCATCGTCATCGCCACCGACTCCAACGGCGTCGTTTCTGCGAGAGGAAATGTGTAGGGGCATGCATCTAAGGGGAAAGTGCTGCTTGCGGCTATTAAAAATAACACGCTAAAATTTTAAATTTTTGAGTGCTGATAGACAAAACTGAGTGCTAATAAGCCCTAAAATTTTAAAAATTTGAGTGGTAATAGACAAAAACGCAGTGCTAATAGCAGCGTTTTTTTTTTTTAATAAAGCTTTATTTATTACGAGTTACAGTACATGAGGCCTCCTGTGTGGCCGCGACGATACCTAGCTGCGACAGTATCCCTACCCGACGACAATCCCACCACTCTCAGCCCCCCAAAGCACATTAGAACATCGAGCAACTGACGTTCTTGGGAGGGAGCAGCGAGAGTATCCATATACTTTATGCTTATTTCATGGTAGGGATGTAGATTTCAAGGCCGGATCGGTCCGTAGGCTCGTAATGCATTTTGTGTTGAAATCAATTAGACCGTGAATGGTGGGATTTGTGATGTATGTTGCATTTGTTGCACTTTCTGCTTCTCCATGACAATGTGATTATGGAATGGGGGCACGATAGACCAGAGACAGTTATGTGTTTAACAATGAGTTTGACAATGTTTGAGACCTATGCAGTTTAACATAAGGTAACATTTGGAGGATTCAGGTGTTTTCGTGTTAGAATCCTAATGAGGATCAGGACGCCTTTTATAAGTTTGTGCTCAAAAGAAATTACACGGATGTCCACCTATAGTACCCTGTACAATTGTTCGGTTTTGGGCCAAACAAAACCGCACTGCAACCGAGGGTACGGTTTGGCATCGATTTGACTGATTCTGTTTTGATTTTTAAACATGTGTATATTTGTATTTAACTATTTACTATTTCTCTCTCAATTTTTTATAAATCTTTGGTGTTAACAAGATGAGGGCGTACACCCTGTATTCAATGTATAATAATCATCAGAAAATAATGAAATTGTAGTAGATAAAATATGCAGAGAAGATATATTACTCAATTTTTTTTGTCAAAAGCAAGACAGCAAGAGCAATATGTAGAAGTTAGTGCAACGACTATTTTTTGTCCAAATCGAGTATCCTTCCAACGAGCAGTTCTCATTTATTGTATCCTAAAAGGAATTAAGGTTAATATGGGACGACTAATTGCTCAACAATTGAGAGTAAGGATTGAATCTAAGGTCAGCCAACAGTTGTGGTTCCCAACTCTTATTACATCCTTATGTCGTTTTGTCGGAGTAGAGGAGAAAGACGCAGTCATAACGGTTGTCGGGCACCATATTACTGCAACAGTTATATCTTCTAATATCAAGGTTTCTTCTACAAAGGATAAACTCATGATAATGGAGCCCAACCCCGACCCCCTGCCTTCCACCCCTCCCAAACCCGACTCTTCTTACACCCTTCAAAGTACTCCACCTAATTTAACGCAAGTACTATCATATTTGAAACATCACTCTGAATATCAACGACATCATCACAATGTGGTCATACATCGATTGCAAACTCTACAAAGCAATCAGCAAAGGTTGATGCAGCAAGCAAATATCCAGATTGATAATCAATCCCTACTTATCCTTAACCCATTTGATGCTGATGGATATTTATGTACTGCTCGGGGTGAACATGCAAACCCTTACAAATCAGCAGAAGAGGAAGGCCTTAGTGATGATGATTATTGGGATCGGCAACAGAGGGAGGATGAGGAAGATGAAGGCGATGAAGATGAAGACGAGGATGACGATGAAGATGAAGATGAGGAGGGCGATGACGATGAGGACGCCGATGACGACAACGACAAGGATTAACTAGTCTTTTTTTTTTGTTACATTTTGATGTCTATCAAATACTGCTTTGTGGCTATTTCTGTGATGACTATACCTTTGTTGTTAGTTTATTGGACAATTGACTTTCCTGCTAGTTTTATTTTATTATGATATTAGTTTATGTGATCTTAGTGCAACATTTGGTCTTTTGTGCAAATAGTCTAGTGTGCTACTTTCAGTTTATTTTGATGCCCCTATTAGACATAATCCTCTCATTATGATAGTATGCTAATTTATTGAGCTGCTGGTTAAATATACACACCCATAGGCACTCACAATTTTATTTCAGTAATGGCATGTCTAATGAGAATGGGATGATGTTTTTTCTGCCATGATGTTTATTTGTGATGCTCTATTTATATGATTAACTGTTACACTTCCATATTGCTTAACAATGATGTTAAGGACTAAACTGGGGAACTAGTTGGGTTCTGTTTTTGTGTACACCCCTTTTGCAGGTCAATAATGGACTTACTGCTGCGATTGGCTTTTCAACCGAACCATTAACAACCTATAAACAGACAGCAAGGCGGTGTGGGATGGATACTTTAACCGGAACATTTTAGGGGAGTCCTTTGTTTCTATGGAATTTTATTTTCAATATTTATTACAATAATTGCTAGGGACTAGCAAAGACATAGGTGTGGGGGTGAGATAACCTCCACCGAATGAGAGAATATTATTTACATTGCCTCGAGTTGAATTGATTGGTAGACTAATCAATCCTAAGAGTTCATCTTATGATTTTGAAGTTAGCCAGATATGTTAGAGCTCTCTTAAGTATTTCTATTATGCACTATATTCTCTAAAAGAATTTGCTCCATGCAAATTAAATTATTAACCTTTTAACATAATGGTGGAAGGATGAGCAAGAACGGAGTCAATATGTAAGCTAAAATATGGAGTGTATGTAGTTAATTGATAAAATTGATTAAGGCCATCTTTGGATCAGTTCACACCACACAACCAACATTTGTTTAGCTTATCCATAACCCTTTGAGCTTGAGCCTTGTCATTTTGACACCATTTGACCATGCATACTTTTCCTTATGATTTTACTAGTTATTTCTTAGTTAACTTTCTAACTTTGGGTGTTTAATAAAAAAAAGTATAATGACATAGTGATATGTGGCCTGAGTGTGTGTACACCTACTTGGAATGACTCCAACTATGATCATAAAGTAAAAGAAAATTAAAAAAATGTATAATGACATAGTGATATGCGGCCTAAGTGTGTGTACGCCTACTTGGAATGATCCCAACTATGGACTAAAAAATTGATGATTGAGAAATAAACCTCATAGTTTGGAGAGTTATTAAGAATATTAACTAGAAAAATTTCGTCCACTATCAAATTTTATCCTTAACTTCCTTACCAAGCCAAAGTAATTCCTACTGCAAGCCCTTATGATTTCTTGTCAAATTGAACTACTAAACTCTTATGGAAGCTAAAGCAAAGACGTGTCTTATTCTTGTCCTTTCCAATTATGTGATATTTTAATGAGTTAAGTTGTTTGGGAGTGAATAATTTTAGAGAATAACACACACAACACTGGGAAATCATAATTGAGCTTTAACTCTTATCAAACTAATGGATTTATGCATATTGGAAGTTTTAACGATTGATATGCCCACCATTTGTTAATACGAATTACTTGAGTTATCTTGACATTATATTCAAGAGTAAGAAATCTCGAACTTACATGTCGGTTGATATTCACTCATTCAATGGTTTGCAATGATTTGTCTTTGCTAGGGACTAGCAAAGAGCTAAGTATGGGGGTGTGATAACTTCCCAAAAAGAAGTTATCTTGATCGATTTTTTTTCCATTTAGCGAATTTATTTGATGAAAATGAATAAAAGGTATATAAAAAATGAATATATTATTATTTGGATCAAGTTCGGTTAATATTATTGTTTCCTTATGTTTTATCGCAGGAAATACAAAGATTCCAACTTAACATCAAAGGTTAATCTTATATTAAAGCCAAGAAGATGTTGCAACAAGGTCACAACAAATTCAGTGAAGTTTTTGTGAAGATAATTCAGCAGAAGATTTGTCACAACAAATCCAGTTTCAAATAAATTCAAGGCAAAGCTGTGCAGAAAAATTTGTTGCAACAAATTAAAATTTGTTACAACAAATTTTTCGAAATCTGAATTATCACTTCCGAAATTATTCAAATTTCCAGCAATTATTCGGCGTAAAGTCACACCTGTTCGGCCAATTAGTGTTTCTAAAGTGGCGTATGACTATTTAAGGAAGGGAGGAGAGAGAAACACCATCTTCTTCATCATTTCAACTTCTCCATTTTCGAAAAATAGGGAAAAAATCAGGGGAGAAGGCAAGAATTCGAATTTCAACGCTATGTGCTGTAAAATCTCTCTAATTTTGCGGCGTTTTTTCCGTAGTTATGAACTAAACTCTCTAAGTCTTGTATGAAGGGAGAATTGTGTGTGTTTTGATGGTGTAATCTTCTCATTTTGAGTTTGTTTGATGAATTACTTTTGGAGAAAGTTATGAATTTATTTATGAAACTTTTGGCTTATGCTTTCTTCTACTATTTCGCTACGAGATTCGAGAGATGAGTGCGTAATATTAGTTTGAAGGCTATCGTATTGCACCGCGAGATTCGAGAGATGAGTGGTGTAAATTTCTAACCAAAAGTTTCTATCCTTACGGTGTGTTTCGAGATTCGAGATTCGAGAGAGGAGAAATGCAATCGTTCATAAGTTTACCATAGTAAAGAAGAGAGGAAGAGATTCCCTCCTCTTGCTAGCATTTCCGACTTCTATTCTATGCAATATTCGTTATTCGTCCTAAGTTAGAGATGACTAGGGGAATATAGAGTGTTAAGATCTTCGAGATTCGAGAGATGAGGAGTTCTTCCATAAAAGTCATTGCAAGATAATTTTATCAAACATTCTCACTAAATATTATTTGCATGCATCATTTCAACATACACAAGAAATCTGAAATACAAGACTGCATTCTTTCCAATTGTTAAGAAGTATTTCTACAATCTTTATAATTTGCTAAATAGTTTAAATCTTTGTTAAAATCTTTAGTACCTTGAAAAATCACCATATTCGACTTGCTTGGATTTAAAGAAACGGTGTAACTAGTATTTGCAAGCGTTAGATTCATCACTTCTCCGAGGGAACGATCTCACTCACACTTTATTACTTGATCGGCACGTATACTTGAGTTAATATATATACCATTTCGGGCGTATCAGAAGACAACCCGCGTGGTCTCCTTAACAGACCGCCCGACCTCTGCGATTTGCCAGACCTCCCGGTCTGATGCCCAGACTGCCCGACCTCCACTTCACTCCTCACTTCTATAATTTCAACAGCAATAAAATAAATTGAATGAAACATTAAAGGACATGATTTTATTTCATAAAAAATTGATTATACAAATGATTGATTTCTATAACTCTATAAATCAAGGCGAGAATATGAAAAACCTTTTTTTGTGATTCACTAGTGTTGGGGCGGCTCCGCTCAAAGTATTCTACAATACTCTATCAAGTATGGAATAGGTATTTATAGTACCTCCAGCGTAGAGCGATGCCCTAGAATGACACGAAACCTACGAGTCCTTATCGGGTCAGTCGACGACACGTGCGGACATACACAAAATATTCAACAATCTCCTCCTATGTCCGCCGTAGACCCGACTTCGATATAGATGGTTTGTGCAATGTTCAACCGTACATGAATCATTAACATTAGTGTCGTAATACATGTTAAACAATATCAGACTAAAAGAAGATTTGTATGCAGGCATAAGAATATAATAAAATTCAAAGCAGCATCACAATCTATAAGGATAAAACAGTAGCACATAATCCAGCACATCAAAGTGTCTACTAGTCACCACACATAATAGTCCAAAATAAACATGAAAGTAGGAAATAGCAACTCTAAGCAGAGATACAAGAAACCAAGAACATAATGAAAATAACACTTGATACTGTCATCATCCTCAGATGTCCAGCAGGTCGTCCTTTTCAGGATCCCAATCAGCAAATGCTCCTCCATCTGCACCATCTCCTGTAAATTTCAAGCAAAGAATTTCATGTCAGAATGAATTCAAACATTTGAAAAATTACAAGTGTCTAGTTCTACAGTAAGAACTTAGTACTATGTGTTTCAGCAAGGAGAACACCTACACAGGTTATTATGTTCCAGGTTTAGAATCCATTATCTGTTTCACAAGAGACGATATTATGGATATCTACTCTACTCAGCTATATTTGTGTTTCAGTTTGGAATGTCACAGTCACTGTTCCCCTCAAGTTAAACCAGATATCATCAGAATTTGGAATGACACTATTTAACAAGAGAAGAATCAAACTCAGTTAGATTGTGTTATCAAAATTTGGAATAACACTTTCTTCCCAAGTAAGAAAGAGAATCTAGGTTGAGTTATAAGCATCAAGATTGGAATGAAACAACTCACCAGATACCAGATCAGCAACTACGAGCATCATCGAGACACAATATGCTACTAAATGACAAAGGAAAATCTGAAAAGCCTCAAAACATTAAACTAAGGCTGAGCTAAATCGCCTTTAGTCTCATTTCCCCCACTATTTTGATCAATCGATCTTTAGGCATTCCTTTCGTCAGTGGATCAGCTAAGTTATCTTTCGATCGCATATCAATCAAAGTGATAACTCCTTGTTCCTTTAAATAATTCAACAGAGCATGTCTCAGTCGTACATGTCTCCTCTTAGTGTTGTAGAGAGCATTTTTAACGACTTGGACAGCTGCTTGATTATCACAATACAAGCTCAAAGAATTGACTTGTAATCTAGATAAGGGAACATCCAGAATTAAATTTCTGATCCAGTCTGCCTCTTCACCAGCTGAAGCTAAGGCAAACAATTCTGCTTCCATAGACGACAAAGCTATGCAAGTCTGTCTTTTGGATTTCCAGGTTATAGCAGCTCCACCCAACGTGAATATGTATCCACTTGTGGACTTACTATTACTAATTTCTGAACACCATGAGGCATCGGAAAATTCATCCACTGTTGGAGGATGACCAGTATAGCACAAGGCATGATTTTTGGTTCCTTTCAGATATCTCATCAGTCTATCTAAGGCATCCCAGTGCTCTTTGCTTGGATTACTGGTGAAACGACTCAGCATGCCTACAGAAAAAGCAATGTATGGTCTCGTACAGCTTGTGGCATACATGAGACTACCGATTATTCTTGAATAATTTTCTTGATCAACACTGGTCCCGACATCAGACTCAATTTGACATTATGATCAAATGGTGTCTCTACAGGCCTACAATCTTTATAACCCCAGGTAGAAAGTAGTTGCTCAACGTAATGAGCTTGACTAAGGGTAAACCCACGCTTATCTTTACTAACTTTCATACCTAGAAGGGTATCTACAGGACCAAGGTCCTTCATATCAAATTCTTTTGCTATAGTGGATTTTATATCACTCACTGCAGAAAGATCCGAACCCAAAATCAACATATCATCCACATAGAGACATATGATGACAGTCTTGTTTGACACAGACCGATGATAAAGGCATTTATCAGAATAGCTAGATTGAAATCCATAGCTCTTTACCACTTTGTCAAATTTTAGGTGCCACATCTTAGGCGCTTGCTTGAGCCCATAGATTGATTTATCTAGTTTGCACACCTTATTCTGTAAATCTTTCTGGACATAACCTTCAGGTTGTGCCATATAGATTTCTTCATTTAGCTCTCCATTCAAGAAGGCTGTCTTTACATCCATCTGATGGACTATGAAGTTCTCGATAGACGCTAAAGCTAGAAGAATTCTTATAGTTGACAGGTGACACACAGGTGAATAAACATCAAAGTAGTCTATTCCCCCTTGTTGCTTATATCCCTTAGCTACTAGACGTGTTTTGAATCTAGCTATTGTCCCGTCACTATTCATCTTCTTCTTCAGTACCCACTTGCATCCAAGGACTTTAGCACCTTTAGGTAGGTCAACTAGATGCCAAGTGTTGTTCTGCAGCAGCGAGTCCATTTCATCATCTATGGCTTCTGCCCACATTAACGAATCTCTTGATCTCATTGCTTCTTGGTAGGAGAATGGATCATCCTCTAAGTGGTAGGTAACAACGTTCTCACCAAAATCCTTAGGGATTCTCTCTCTTGAGGATACTCTAACCGGAAGAGGTTCAACCTCAGAAGGTTGTGGAGCAGTGCCAGAGGGACCAGCTTCAGATTCTACAGTAGATTCTGAAATCAAATCAGTAGACCCAGATAAATTAAAGCCTTAATCTTTGATAAACTTATTTTCAAAGAAAATTGCATCTCTAGATTCTATCACTGTGGTAGTGGATAGATCCAGAAACCTATCAGCTGCACTATCCTCTACACTACCTAGGTATACACAGGTTGTAGTCCTAGGTCCTACCTTAGGTCTCTTGAGGTCTTGTATTCTTACATAAGCAATACAGCCCCAAGTCTTAAGAGTATCAAATCTACAAGTGTGACTATGCCACAGCTCATAAGGTGTAGAAGTGAGCTTAGAGTGAGGCACCCTATTTAGAATGTGATTTGCAGTTAAGACTGCTTCTCCCCAGAAAGAGGTAGGCAAACCAGCTGTAAGTAACATAGAGTTCAACATCTCTGTTAATGTTCTATTCTTACGCTCAGCAATGTCGTTAGATTGGGGTGAGTAGGGAGCAGTAGTTTCAAGAATTATGCCCTCAGAGGCACAAAATTCTCTGAATCCAGTTGCAGTGTATTCCCCACCTCTATCACTTCTAAATCTCTTAATCTTCAGACTTAACTGATTTTCTACTCTAGATTTGAAGATCTTAAAGGTCTCGAATGCTTCATCTTTCGATTTCAACAGGTAAACATGACAATATCTAGAATAATCATCTATGAAGGTAATTAGATACTTCTTTCCTCCTCTAGTGACATGACTTCTGAAATCACATAGGTCAGAATGTATCAACTCAAGAAGTTGTGTGCTCCTAGAAACCGACTTAAAGGGTTTTCTGGTGACTTTGGTTTATGCACACACCTCACACCTATCAAATCGAATAGACAAATCTAAAGGGATGTTATGACTCTTAGCTAGATCACACATTTTCCTATAGTTCACATGTCCAAGCCTATTGTGTAATAACTTAGGATCAATTAAAGTTGAACTAACTTGGTGAATGCTATCATTGTTTAAGCTAAGTCTATACATTCCATTTATTAGATATGCACAACCGAAGTAGTGTGAATTAACAGTTAAAGTTATTCTACCATTTAGGGTTGTAAAACACATTCCAGCCTTATCTAACAAACTCATAGAGATTAAATTTTTGGTTAAAGAAGAAACTACTCTAACATGCTTTAGAGTTAGAATTTTACCCGAGGAGAGTACCAGATCTGCAGTCCCAGCATGAGACACTACTGTCTCTCCTCCATTGCAATTCTGCACAGTGTCCTTGACCACAGTCACCTCAGTCAGAAGCCCTTTATCATTTGTAGCATGACAGGTAGCACCAGAGTCCAGCCACCACTCAGACGAGTCACTGCTGCTGCGACCTCTCCCTATCATGGCTCTGAAAGATTGAGGACCAGAAGTGCCCACCAGCATGTTTGCTTTGTTCTGAGGCGCATCCTCCTTGACCTACTTCGGAGCTTTGCAGTCTGCGGCCCAATGACCCCACTTTCCATAATTATGGCACTTGCCCTTCTTCTTTTTAAGAGAAGGCTTTTTGGTCTGGAGTTGTGAAGAGGATTCACCTTTTGGTGCAGACGGCTTCTTGAGAGATTTACCGGGACGTGAAACTAGGTTAGCAATCTGAGTAGATTGACTGACCTGTTCCGCGCATTTCCTGACAACATTTTGATCTTCAATATGAATGAACCTCATGAGTTCATCCAGCCCAATCTGCTCCTTCAGCCTGTGCATCTCCGTTTTGAAAGTAGCCCATTCAGGAGGTAGTTTACTGATGATCAGACCAACAAAAAGATTGTCGGAGATTTCTGACTTTTCATTATACAGCTTGTTCCGCATATTTTCCAGCTCAATCAACTGTGAAGTGATTGTCGATGTTGCGTTCAATTTAAAATTAAAAAACCTCTCAGCGAGAAGTGTTTTCGACAATCCTTCCTGCTTCTAAAACTGCGCGTCCAAGCGATCCCAGATCTCCTTTGCAGTTTTGAATCCACTGTACGTCATCGCAAGGCGAGGATTCAGGGAATTCAAAAGATAATCCCTGCAAAAATCCTCGTCTTTCTTCCACTACAGTTCGTCTACATCTTCAGTAGTCGTATCGAAATCGCTAAGCACCGTGTAGAAAATCTCGCGTTCTTTCATACCGAATTGAACGTGGAGTTTCCAACCATGGAACTCAGTGGGATCGAACGACTGCAATTTTACAATATCATACGAACTGCGCTTCGACATTTTAAGCAGATAAAATGTAAATCAGAAAAATATCACCTGATCTGAGTAGAGTCGATCACATATCTTCAGATCCAATCCAAAAAATATGAGTTGTGTTAGCTCCTCTTCTCCGACTGAAAGTAAACGTCGAAGACAAGAGCTCCTCCCAAGAGCACAAAGAAGAAGATTTCTTCCTCAGACAACAGAGACCGAGAAGCTTTAGTGTAGATCCTTGCTGAATCAAAAACCAACCACTTCAGATTTGCTCCTCCTTGTTCACTAAGATCCCTTGGACAAATCTTCCAAAAAAAAGATGTAGAGAATCTGTAGTTTCAATTAGATCTGTAGTTTCAAGTAGATCAGCGACATGAAGAGGCCTTCGATCGAGCAGATCTCCTTGATTAGGAATAGATGGGCCTTAGGTTGATCTGATCCGGAGTTTTCCTCCTATATTGCATAGAAGAACAACTATTCCTTCTTGGTAGCAGATCACAAGAAAACACCAACGATCTAGAGGCGAGTTAGATCAGGAAACCTGCGATCAACTGGATCTGTAGCAGCACGAGAACCAGAGGACAACTCACGATCTAACGATGAGAAAGCCCCTTCTTTAACTGGATCTGCGATTTCTCCTTTGCAGCGGCGACGAGAATCCACCGGCGTGAGGAAGAACCGACGGGATTCGACCCAGATCGCGATGAGGTTTCAGCCGGAGATCCCGATTCCGACGATGATGCTGGATCTGGAACGGATTTCTCCCACGAAGAGAGGCTTCCTCAATCACGATCGACTTTAGATCGAGCGGCGACAGGAAATGTCCTCGACGAGAACTAACAGGAAACCTTGAAAGTGCACAGTTAACCTCACTAGAATTCTCTAGAGGGGGGGGGGGGGGTGAATAGAGATTAAAAATATTTTGTGCAAAGTTAATATATATATATGTGTATAATCACAGATTAGAGCTTCCCACACACCAACAAGAATTAAGCAAGAAAATAAAGTAAATGCAAGAAAATAAATCACAGCACAACACAAGAAAATATAGTGGTTCCCCAAACTTTGGGTAGTCCACTCTTCTACCCCCTTGGTAGGAATTCACTATCTTGTACTGAGTCTTTTGATAAGGAGACTCTTAGAACCACCCTGAGTCTTTTGACAAGGAGACTCTTAGAACCAACTGAGTCTTTTGACAAGGAGACTCTTAGAACCAGTACACTGAATTTTTTGAAGAGAGATTCTAAAAACTCTTTTACAATGTTAGATGTAAGAAAGAAAGCAGGAAAGATATAAGGACAAGAATGAATCTTCTTCCTAGCAAGAAGATTGGAAGCACAAGAAGTGAATTGAATCTTTCTTCTATAGAGAGAAGAAGATTTGCAGACTTTCTCTCTTTGTGAGAGCTATCGGATTTTGCAGCCGTGTGATTTCAGAAGCAGAAGAAGAAGTGGTTGAATGTTGCTGCAGAGCTTTTTCTCAATTTCTCTCTTTTCTCTTGGGAGCTTTTCCTCTATTTCAAAATGTATGTGGTGGATCACTCAACTGTCATTTTCTGCTGACCTCCTCTTTATTTATAGCTCTGTGTATTCAAAATAATGCTATAGGAGGATAATTAATTAGCAGTCAGAAAAATAGAAAGATGAAAATGTTTCCATAATATTTATTTCTGTAGAAGGAAAGAACCAATTCAGATTTCAAATAATATCCAAATAAGTTAAATCAAATTAGCCAAGAATCAGATATAAGGAAAGAATGATTCAGAACGGCTATAAAATATTGACACTTATTCCATATAAATCAGATCTATTGAAAGAAGGAAAGAGATCTGGCGCATATTTAAATTCTGTCATGGAAATCGACGTGCGTCGATTACCATTTGACGCAAGAGTCGAGAGCATCCTTTCTGGACGTCGAGAGAAGAATAAGGAAGGTGCGTCGACTGATGTGCGTCGACTTCACTAGATGCGTCGACTAGAAATCAGAGTGGCGTCGACTAGACTTACGTCGAAATCTTCCTAGAGTTACTTCGACTCAACCTGAAGGAAACGTCGAATACTATTCGACGCATATTTACTTAGCCTTGTTTTTTCATTCTTAGAATTCATTTCTAGGGGTTAAGAGAAATCATTTTCCCAACAAACCTTCTCGAGCGTCGCAAGGACGATGATCGATCAGCGGGAGAACAACTGTTCCTCCTTCTCGATCGAGCACGGGAAAACTTGAGAGGCGGCGAACTCGAGCAGCGCAAGTTCGATCGGGAGCGGAGGGAGAGAAGAACGAGCGGACGAAAACCCTAGCAGAGCGCAAATTACTTTGAGAATGTTGGGGCGGCTCCGCTCAAAGTATTCTACAATACTCTATCAAGTATGCTACAATACTCTATCAAGTATGGAATAGGTATTTATAGTACCTCCAGCGTAGAGCGATGCCCTAGAATGACACGAAACCTACGAGTCCTTATCGGGTCAGTCGACGACACGTGCGGACATACACAAAATATTCAACAACTAGTCCTTCTCCCAAGGACCGGTTGGTTATAACCTATCTTACCCCAAATAAGGACTCTAGCTCCCCTTAGATCTAACCTCGACCTAGTCGCCACGCACAAGGCGGCAAATTCCCCTTAAACATCACAAGGCTTAGTTGCCAACAATTGTGGCAAATTTTCCACTAAATCCTTCCCGAAATCCGATGTTCTCCCCGAATGATTTCTTCACACCCGTTACAAAAGGAATACAATAAAAGATTACAAGATAAAAATAAAGTAAGGCTCCGTTCGTTTCGCGAGTTTTGAGGGAAGGTTTTGGTTTTGGGTATATCAAAACTAAATTTTTTGTTCGTTTGACATTTTTTAGGATGGAATTGGCATTCACAGAAAACCTATGGGTTTTGGAGAAAGGTGTTTGACCAAAACCAATTCTAGTGTTCGTTTGCTTATTTTAAAAGAGGGGATTGGTTTTGGCCCAAAACCATGGGTTTTGCTTTTTGAAAAATCCTTCTATGCCCAAAACTTACCTATTTAGATGGGTTTTGGGATAGTTTTGACACTGTTCATCATCATTGTGGCCAGAGTTCATCATCATCATTTTGGCCGTAGTAATGATTATGTTTTGGACCCTAGTAATGATTATCCGCAAATTTATTTTTCAAAATTTATTTTTCAAAACCTTCTTGCAAAACCATGGGTGCAAACGAATAATTTTTTTTTTTTTTGGACCAAAATCAAAACCTACAAAATTTTAGTTTTTGACCAAAACCAAAACCCTCCGTGTAAAACCCGCGAAACGAACGGAGCCTAAGAGAAACTCCCCATGAAATTCTGAAGGTGAAGACGAAGGCGATGTAGACGTTGTCGTTCTTGAAGTTTCGTCCTTCGTATAGAATATGCGTTGTAGACCCCCTTCAAAATCTTCTTTAGATTTTCATGTTAGCCCAAGGGAGATCTCTTAATTATTGTAGACGAGCCTCTCTCAAAAGAATCAGAATTCTGGCTTTAGAGGCAATGGAATACTTGTTATAGAATAAGAGGAGCTGCTCTTTAAATAGGCTCGGGAGTTAATGCCTGGCGTTAAGAGTTAACGTCAGTGTTAGCTGCTCATGTACATCGTGGCTGAGATCGTGCAATCGTCGAGATCGTGACAGGTCGTGGACTCAACGCGTGTGTTAGCTCCAACATTGACGTTGTCACTTGGTACTTGACGATACTTCTTCTCGACGTCATTCCCTTCTCGACAACATCCCTTATCGACGATAAGTTAATGTGGGGCGTTAGCTCTCTTTCCAGAGAATCGTCCTCATTCAGCATACTACTCATAGGGACGTGTAGTTATAGCTCATGTACAACCTGCACACTATAAACACACAAAATAAAAGATCAAATACAACACGGTATTTGTTATTCTCAAACCAAGAGATGTGGAACATAGGCTCCGACACTTTTATGGGCAGTCTTAATCTCGATGTTAAGCAGCTTCGCACTATCGCTCCTGCTTGTTTCTCGGGAAGTGCTCCTGCTCACTCCTACTCCGCGGGAAACACTCCTGCTCCGCGGGAAACGCTCATGCTCGCTCCTGCTCCGCAGGGAGAGCTTCCGCTCATGCTTGCACCGCGGGAGGCACGCCCGCTCATTCCTGCTCCGCAGGATGCGCTTTCGTGTTCCCGCTCGCTCCTGCTCTGCGAGAAGCACTCTCGCTCGCTCCTGCTCTGCGGGACGCGTTATCGTGCTCCCGCTCGTGCCTGCCCCACTGGAGGCGCTCCCGCTCGTGCCTGCCCCACGGGAGGCGCTCCCGCTCGCCCCTGTTCCGCGGGAAGCACTCCCGCTCACCCTGCTCAGCAAGAAGCTCTCTCGCTCCGCAGAGAGTGCTTTTGCTCCCGCTCGCTCCGTAAGAGCGCTTCCGCTCGCTCCTTCTTCACAGGAAGCACTCCCGAGCTTCCGCTCGCCCCTACTCTATGGGAAGCGCTTCAGCTCTCGTATGGCCCGCAAGAGGCTTTTCCACTAATCCCTGCTCCAGGGAGTGCGCCACTATCATCCATCGCCGGCGACAATCGTTGGCCACCACCACCACCAGGGAGGCTGCCCAGGCTGCCCGGGCTGCCTAGTGTGATCAGGGGAAACTCGTCATAATCTCGTAATTGGCGATCCGTGTTCCCCAAATCAGGCAATATCATTCGATCATCCAGGAATCGACATTACACAGTTACCAGAATGCCCCCCTCAAAACTATAAAAGGGGGGGTCAGGACTCCATTTGAAAGGACTTTGGGCAAGGAGACAAGAATGTGCTCTTAGGTTTTCCGGCGAGGACTCCTGAAAGATCTTCATCGGCCTTTAAGCTCTCCTTGAAGATCTCCCTCATCGTTCCAACTTTACCTTGTGGACTTTTCGAAGATCCCGGTTGAAGTCCAAACTCTCTGGTGTGGCCCCCCTTGGCATCTTTGATCAGACCTGCTCCACAGCGTTCTGCTCCAGGCCGCTCCCCTCCCGGCGGCTCCAAAGTGCTCCGCTCCTGACGGCTCCACAACGCTCCACTCTCGGCGGCTCCACAGCGCTCCGCTCCCGACTGCTCCACAACGCTCTGCTCCAGGCCGCTCCGTAGCGCTCCGCTCCAGGATGTCTCTGAGCACGTAGCGCTCCGCTCCAGGCTGTCTCCGAGCACGCTTCGCCACACTCCGCTCCCGAGGACTTGAAGGTCCTAAACAAAATCTCTGTAATAAGCGGTGGTCTGTGACCCTCGAAAAACAACTTCCTGTAACTCTCGATATTTGTGGATCATTCATAACTGAGCTAGACCCCGTGGTTTTTTCCCTTTCCAGGTTTTTCACGTAAAAGTCTCGCTGTCTACTGGTGGTTCTCACTTTTGACTGTTTGCGCGTTCGACTCACTCTCGAGCTAAGGCGGTTCAGCTTGATCGGTCTAAGAGAGCGTTGAACGACCCGCAACAAGATGCAAGCTTTTCAGAACCGAACCGGACATTGAACCGGTCTTGGGAGAGGTTCAAGGTTTAACCAGTTTGACCGGTTGAACTGGGGTTGAACCGTGGTTGAACCGTTTTGACATTAGTGACTAGAATATACAAATTAAACATATAATATATAAAGTGTTGAACACTAACATAAGTAACAAATATTAAAATGTGATATATGAAGTTTTTAACCTTGACCTAAACTCATAAAAATGATAAGTTTTACAAAACATATCAATTTAAAACATGTTGTCAAGTTGACTTGTTAATACTTCATAGATTTTAAAAACCCACCAACCATAAATTTTGCAAAGTGAAATCATTGTATATCAATATATTATATATCATCAAAATCATATCCAGTAAAAGCATCCCCTCCAAAGGCTTCAAGGTCTGCATCATCAAGAGTATTCTGAGCACACTCCTCATCTACAAAAAATAATAATTACATCATAGTATATTAGTATCATACATATTAATTCGTAATTATTAACACAAATTAGTAACATACATACAAACTTACCATTTATTTGTTCATTTTGATGAGAACTTGGTTGAGCTTCTCCATCAACAGGTATAGCATATTCCTCATATATTTCATTTTCTAATTCATTGTAATTAAGTTCCGAGGATGGCTCTTTCTCAACTACCCAGAAATCCATTAAATCAATACTGGTATAATCAAGAGGATCATTTTTTTTTTCTTGAAGTACACCCTACATGAAAATGAGTAATGCATTAATCAAGTCATCAAATAAAACATTAAGAAGTACAACAAAATGTTAAAATTGAACTTTGTCAAGTAATGATTAAATATTCATACCGATCCCTCATATTTAGATTGTAACGAACATAAACCAGATCATTGAGTCTTTGATGCTCTAGTTGATTCCTTCGGTTTGTATGGATTTGCTCAAAGACGCTCCAGTTTCTTTCACAGCCAGATGACGATGAAGTTTGAGTAAGAATGTGAATAGCCAATTTTTGTAGTTGAGGAGCACTTGAACCAAACATTCTCCACCATTCATCTTGGAGATGGAAAAAAAGTTAAAACTTATGACTTATAAATTGAAACTTAAAATGCATATTAACTTTGTACTTATACTCACCAGGTTGCATTTCTTTTGCCATTTTGATTGCGAGGGGCTTTCCAAAGCTTTATAATTGGTCCCGATATACCCGTACTTCATTCATCGCAATTGATGATTTACTGCAAATTTCTTTGTTTCCAATAAGCTCAATTAAGCCTTGCACAACTTCAGGCTTATGATAATAATTAACTTGTTCATATTGGAATGTCGGGTTCAAAAAGTACGTTGCAGAATGAAGTCTATGACGAAGTTGGCGATCCCACCTATCTTGATAATAATTGTATATGGTTTATACAATCTTTTGACATTTTTGAATATGTATTTAATTGCTTTTCTTGCTCGATACATGCCATCATAGACATAGCCAAGTGATGGTTTCTCATCAGAATCAACAATTCGTAATAATCTTATTAGTGGGTCTGCGACCTTTGTCATTACCAAACACATATTCCAGAATTGATTATCTAAAATGATATTCACAACCTCTTTTCGTTTGCTTGATTTTGCAATCTTTGAATCAGTATAATACTTGCTAGTTACTAAAGCTTGCAAATCATGTTTGTGCTCATATATACTCTTCAAAGTAATAAATGTAGTAGCAAACTGTGTCATTCCAGGACGAACAATTTCCTTCCAGCCTTCCCTTTTCCTCAACCAAGATAAAACAAAGATATGATTATAAACAAAAATTGTTACTTTTGAAGCCTTTTTGGTAATTTCACTAACATGACTCAAGTTCCCAAGATCCTTTAAAATTAAATTTAAACAATGGGCTGCACATGGAGACCAATAAATGTTGCCATATTTTTCATGCAGTAACTCTCCCGCCTTCTTGTAGTTCGCGGCGTTATCAGTAACAATTTGCACAACACTTGATGAACCTATTCATTCAAATACTTCTGAAAATAACATGCAAAGAGTTATAGCATCTTTTGTAACATCAGATACATCCACTGACTTGTAAAATGAGACACCGCATGGTGAATAAACTAAGAAATTAATCAAAGTTTTGCTCCTTTTATCCGTCCAACCATCTGCCATTAATGTACATCTGGTTCCTTTCCAACTCTCTCTATAAGAGTCTATAAGAAGCCGACATTCCTCCTTGCAATCTCTCAATAGATTAGTTCTTATCATATGATATGAAGGAAGCTTATAACCAGGACCAATTGCAGTTATTGCATCAATTGCTTTTTGTGCAAAAACGGAATTTAATGCATTAAAAGGTATACAACTATCATAGAACCATCTAGCTATAGTCATGTCAGCACGGTGTACCATCTCTTTTGAGGCCAAGACGCTCTTTATAGATGGTTGTGAGCCTACATATGTTCTTGGAGCGAAGAAATTATCAACTTGATCAAGCTTTCTTTTTCCTTTTTCTTGTGTTCCAGAATGTTGTGACTTAGGGAAAGAAGATGTTCGATCATCGCTCACATGATCACCATATGGATTTACACTATCTAGTGATTCTTCTGCTGCTTGCTTCTTGGTACTAATCTCTTTTAGGTTCTCTTGCATTTGATTCTTAATGTTATGAGAAATCTTCTTACAAGCAGCAATATTTCCCTTCACTCCAGCTAGATGTTGTTTCATTCTATTAATTCCTCCTCCCTTATAAACCATGCCGCAATGTAAACATCTATAGTGCTTCACTTTTTTTCCATCGGAACTCTGGATGAGAGTAAAATGATTCCAAGCAGGGTCATTTTTCTCACGAACAGCTTGTAAAGAGACATTAGAATCAGATGGCTCGGAAGGAGCTTCCATTTTCTGATATAAAATAAATATGAAATATAAGTGCGAAGTTCTTTGAAATAGACATTCTGAAAATAAAGAGGAAAAGGAGACAAATAGAAGTCATTCACTTTTCCCATCTAGGGTTTGTGTTCCCCTTCCGAGATGTCATCTATAACACAGTAAATTTTGGAGCAAAACTTGAAAAAATTTGGGAATTGACAACCATATAAAGTCATAACTTAGTGCAAGGCATAATGAGATCAACAAAGTAGAGCCTAGGATTTCCTAAATCAGCAAGCATGCTGGATTTGGACACCATATGAAGTCCCTAAAGACACCAAAAATCCACCAAACTAAAGCCAACATATAAGGCCCAATTTATCACATATTAATATTATAGCCATTACGGGCAGCCATATCTAGCCATAATTGGAGCCAAATTAAAACCAAATAATCCAAGGACAACAGCCCCCTATAAACCGCGAAATTTTTGGGTCCGGAGCCCGTTTCCAAATTTTAGGTCTGGGATTTAAGAAAAGAGAAGGTCTAACGTATATTTTTTGATCTCTGGATATAAAAATAGATTTTAGGATATCAAAAAACCTAAAAGATCCTCTGGAGATCAAATTTGATCTCTCAAAGATATGATCTCCTCTGGAGATCAGATCAAATTTGATCTCCTGGAGATTACCCGGAGTCCGGCCTCCGGACCCAAAAATTTACCGCGAATTTTTTGGGTCTGGAGCCCGTTTCCAAATTTTAGGTCCGGGATTTAAGAAAAGAGAAGGTCTGACGTATATTTTTTAATCTCTGGATATAAAAATAGATTTTAGGATATCAAAAAAGCCTAAAAGATCCTCTGGAGATCAAATTTGATCTCCTGGAGATCATATTCTGATCTCAAAAATATGATCTCCAGGAGATCAAATAGGATTTGATCTCCTCTGGAGATCAAATTTGATCTCCTCTGGAGATCAAATTTGATCTCCTGGAGATTACCCGGAGTCCGAACTCCGGACCCAAAAATCTGCCCTTGAAATAAATTTTTTGGGCAGCAGCAGCTCCCATAAAACAACCCAAAAAATTTATTTTAAGAAAGTAGGTTAGTGAGCTCATCACAACATCCACGAACAACAAAAGAAGCCAAGTCTGCAAGCATAAAATAGAAACAGTATGCATGCTATGTGAGGAAGAATACCTGCTCGAGGATGAGAATGTATAGCCGTCTCCGTCGCAAGGAAGAGGAACAGAATGCCTGCTAATCCTGCTCGCCGTCGCGCGAGCATGCACTGTCACCGTCGTTGAGGATAACGCCGTCGCCATGAGGATAGGGCTCGCCGTTGCCGTCGCAAGCAACAGACGGCCTGCGGTTCCAGTGGCAGTTTGGGGGAAGATGAGTTACAGCCGCATGTAACTTACGATTAGGTTAAAATGCCAAAGAAAAAGAATCTCTAGTATGCCTGCACCGTCCGATCATGGATCAAAGGTTGATTTTTAAACCGCCCGGTTCGCCGGTTCACCGGTCAAACCGCTCGGTTCGCCGGTTCCTACCCGGTTCTCGGCGAAGCCGGTTTTAACACACTGCCCGGGCCGCCTGGGGGACCGGTCGGCGGTCCGACCGGTTGAACCGGCAGGTCCGGTCCGATTCTGAAAAGCTTGACAAGATGAATATTTTTTACAAAATAAAAATCGTAATATCGATTCATATTTTTTTACGATCATTTTATGATCTCATATGCATATGTTTTGGATTAAAATTTTAAAAATAGTACTGTATATAAAATATTTTTGTTAGTGTTAAATACATTTGTACTTTTGCCCCCCAAAAAACCCTAAAAATACAATTTTTTGAAACTATATTTTCGATATAACTATAATTAATTAGTAAATATAGTCTCACGCAAGCTTTTCAGAACCGGACCGGACATTGAACCGGTCTTGGGAGAGGTTCAAGGTTTAACCGGTTTGACCGGTTGAACCGGGGTTGAACCGTGGTTGAACCGTTTTGACATTAGTGACTAGAATATACAGTGTTGAACACTAACATAAGTAACAAATATTAAAATGTGATATATGAAGTTTTTAACCTTTACCTAAACTCATAAAAATGATAAGTCTTACAAAACATATCAATTTAAAACATGTTGTCAAGTTGACTTGTTAATACTTCATAGATTTTAAAAAGTCATAAACCAAAAAGTTTGCAAAGTGAAATCATTGTATATCAATATATTATATATCATCAAAATCATATCCAGTAAAAGCATCCCCTCCAAAGGCTTCAAGGTCTGCATCATCAAGAGTATTCTGAGCACACTCCTCATCTACAAAAAATAATAATTACATCATAGTATATTAGTATCATACATATTAATTCGTAATTATTAACACAAATTAGTAACATACATACAAACTTACCATTTATTTGTTCATTTTGTTGAGAACTTGGTTGAGCTTCTCCATCAACAGGTATACCATATTCCTCATATATTTCATCTTCTAATTCATTGTAATTAAGTTCCGGGGATGGCTCTTCCTCAACTACCCAGAAATCCATTGAATCAATACTGGTATAATCAAGAGGATCATATTTTTTTTTCTTGAAGTACACCCTACATGAAAATGAGTAATGCATTAATCAAGTCATCAAATAAAACATTAGGAAGTACAACAAAATGTTAAAATTGAACTTTGTCAAGTAATGATTAAATATTCATACCGATCCCTCATATTTAGATTGTAACGAACATAAACCAGATCATTGAGTCTTTGATGCTCTAGTTGATTCCTTCGGTTTGTATGGATTTGCTCAAAGTCGCTCCAGTTTCTTTCACAGCCAGATGACGATGAAGTTCGACTAAGAATGCGAATAGCCAATTTTTGTAGTTGAGGAGCACTTGAACCAAACATTCTCCACCATTCATCTTGAAGATGGAAAAAAGTTAAAACTTATGACTTATAAATTGAAACTTAAAATGCATATTAACTTTGTACTTATACTCACCAGGTTGCATTTCTTTTGCCATTTTGATTGCGAGGGGCTTTCCAAAGCTTTCTAATTGGTCCTGATATACCCGTACTTCATTCATCGCAATTGATGATTTACTGCAAATTTCTTTGTTTCCAATAAGCTCAATTAAGCCTTGCACAAGTTCAGGCTTATGACAATAATTAACTTGTTCATATTGGAATGTCGGGTTCAAAATGTACGCTGCAGAATGAAGTCTTTGACGAAGTTGGCGATCCCACCTATCTTTGATAATAATTATATATGGCTTATACAATCTTTTGACATTTTTGAATACGTATTTAATTGCTTTTCTTGATCGATACATGCCATCATAGACATAGCCAACTGATGGTTTCTCATCAGAATCAACAATTCGTAATAATCTTATTAGTGGGCCTACGACCTTTGTCATTACCAAACACATATTCCAGAATTGATTATCTAAAATGATATTCACAGCCTCTTTTCCTTTGCTTGATTTTGCAATCTTTGAATCAGTATAATACTTGCTAGTTACTAAAGCTTGCAAATCATGTTTCTGCTCATATATACTCTTCAAAGTAATAAATGTAGTAGCAAACCGTGTCATTCCAGGACGAATAATTTCCTTCCAGCCTTCCCTTTTCCTCAACCAAGATAAAACAAAGATATGATTATAAACAAAAATTGTTACTTTTGAAGCCTTTTTGGTAATTTCACTAACATGACTCAAGTTCCCAAGATCCTTTAAAACTAAATTTAAACAATGGGCTGCACATGGAGACCAATAAATGTTGCCATATTTTTCATGAAGTAACTCTCCTGCCTTCTTGTAGTTCGCGGCGTTATAAGTAACAATTTGCACAACACTTGATGGACCTATCCATTCAACTACTTCTGAAAATAACATGAAAAGAGTTATAGCACCTTTTGTAACATCAGATGCATCCACTGACTTGTAAAATGAGACACCGCGTGGTGAATAAACTAAGGAATTAATCAAAGTTCTGCTCCTTTTATCCGTCCAACCATCTGCCATTAATGTACATTGGTTCCTTTCCAACTCTCTCTATAAGAGTCTATAAGAAACCGACATTCCTCCTTGCAATCTCTCAATAGATTAGTTCTCATCATATGATATGAAGGAAGCTTATAACCAGGACCAATTGCAGCTATTGCATCAATTGCTTTTTGTGCAAAAACGGAATTTAATGCATTAAAAGGTATACAACTATCATAGAACCATCTAGCTATAGTCATGTCAGCACGGTGTACCATCTCTTTTGAGGCCAAGACGCTCTTTATAGATGGTTGTGAGCCTACATATGTTCTTGGAGCGAAGAAATTATCAACTTGATCAAGCTTTCTTTTTCCTTTTTCTTGTGTTCCAGAATGTTGTGACTTAGGGAAAGAAGATGTTCGATCATCGCTCACATGATCACCATATGGATTTACACTATCTAGTGATTCTTCTGCTGCTTGCTTCTTGGTACTAATCTCTTTTAGGTTCTCTTGCATTTGATTCCTAATGTTATGAGAAATCTTCTTACAAGCAGCAATATTTCCCTTCACTCCAGCTAGATGTTGTTTCATTCTATTAATTCCTCCTCCCTTATAAACCATGCCGCAATGTAAACATCTATAGTGCTTCACTTTTTTTCCATCGGAACTCTGGATGAGAGTAAAATGATTCCAAGCAGGGTCATTTTTCTCACGAACAGCTTGTAAAGAGACATTAGAATCAGATGGCTCGGAAGGAGCTTCCATTTTCTGATATAAAATAAATATGAAATATAAGTGCGAAGTTCTTTGAAATAGACATTCTGAAAATAAAGAGGAAAAGGAGACAAATAGAAGTCATTCACTTTTCCCATCTAGGGTTTGTGTTCCCCTTCCGAGATGTCATCTATAACACAGTAAATTTTGGAGCAAAACTTGAAAAATTTTGGGAATTGACAACCATATAAAGTCATAACTTAGTGCAAGGCATAATGAGATCAACAAAGTAGAGCCTAGGATTTCCTAAATCAGCAAGCATGCTGGATTTGGACACCATATGAAGTCCCTAAAGACACCAAAAATCCACCAAACTAAAGCCAACAAATATGATCTCCTCTGGAGATCAAATTTGATCTCCAGGAGATCAAATTTGATCTCCAGAGGAGATCATATTAGGATAACAGCTATAAGAAATTCCAGAAAGCACCCTAATGAACTCAAGACAGCACTAGGACAAAAACCCTCAATGAAAAATAAGACAACACACCTAAAATCAGAGCAGCAGCTCCCATAAAACAGCCCAAAAAATTTATTTCAAGAAAGTAGGTTAGTGAGCTCATCACAACATCCACGAACAACAAAAAAAGCCAAGCCTGCAAGCATGCTTAAGAAAGTAGAAACAGTATGCCAGCTATGTGAGGAAGAATACCTGCTCAAGGATGAGAATGTATAGCCGTCTCCGTCGCAAGGAAGAGGAACAGAATGCCTGCTAATCCTGCTCGCCGTCGCGCGAGCATGCACTGTCGCCGTCGTCGTGAGGATAGCGCCGTCGCCGTGAGGATAGGGCTCGCCGTTGCAGTCGCAAGCAACAGACGGCCTGCGGTTCCAATGGCAGTTTGGGGGAAGATGAGTTACAGCCGCATGTAACTTACGATTAGGTTAAAATGCCAAAGAAAAAGAATCTCTAGTATGCCTGCACCGCCCGATCATGGATCAAAGGTTGATTTTTAAACCGCCCGGTTGTTCAATAACCGCCCGATTCGCCGGTTCACCGGTCAAACCGCTCGGTTCGCCGGTTCACCGGTCAAACCGCTCGGTTCGCCGGTTCCTACCCGGTTCTCGGCGGAGCCGGTTTTAACACACTGCCCGGATCGCCTGGGGGACCGGTCGGCGGTCCGACCGGTTGAACCGGCCGGTCCGGTCCGATTCTAAAAAGCTTAACAAGATGTATATTTTTTTACAAAATAAAAATCGTAATATCAATTCATATTTTTTTACGATCATTTTATGATCTCATATGCATATGTTTTGGATTAAAATTTTAAAAATATTACTGTACATAAAATATTTTTGTCAGTGTTAAATACATTTGTACTTTTGCCCCAAAAAAAAACCTAAAAATACAATTTTTTTAAACTATATTTTCGATATCACTATAATTAATTAGTAAATAGTATAAAAAACGACACTTAAAAAAGTATTTCTCCATGTTCACACCAAACAAAGCATCTACCCGACAAGTTTCCAGTAAAAAAATTTATTTAAAAAGAAAATTCAAGGATGGGATGCTTACGCTGCCACAGAAATTTATAATTTCTTAGCCAGCAAGCAAGCTAGTAAGCACATCCACCCTCCATTCTTTCCACAAATAACGACAGGTCGCTGGAAAGCCTGCCATTGATTACGCAAACACCTGACATTGATTTAATATAAATTTTTTAAAAAAAAATTGTTTTCCAAGCGGCGATATAAAATTAGGAAACGAACGCGGCTACGAAGCTCTGGAAGGACGAGTTTTGCTCAGTCAAGATTGGGTAAGGAGTCGGTGAAGCATTTTAATGCAAAATTATGAGCATTCAATTATCTGATTAACTCGCATACATCTCAAAGCGTTTTGAGTTATGTCCGTAATGAGATGTGTGTGAGCATTCACGCGGACCGTTGGATATCCACACTTTATCATAAAATTCACCCTGCACTTTACTCCTCCCTTACCCGTCTCAAATGAGTAAGGGGGAGAAAAGTGTGTGGTGCACTTTATGGTAAAGTGCGGGCATTCAACGGTCCGCGTGAAAGTCCGCACATATATCAAAGCGGACACATCTCAAAGCGCTTTGAGATGTGTGCGGGCATCCACGCGTACCGTTGGATGACCACACTTTACGGTGAAGTGCATTACCTGCATTTTGCCGCTCCCTTACCTGTCTCGAATGGGGTAAAACACTATCACTAAAAATTGTTGGTTAACCCTCCAGCTCTCACCGACATCGCTTCAGAACGTTATTTTTGATCTTTTTTGAGATGACATCCACCCTCATTTATTCACAACTTCATTCTTAACGCTCGCATTTCCAATGCTCTAACTCTCACCGCCAAAACAAATATATCATGTAACTTAGTAGATCTTCTTTTCAAAAGATGACAAACGAAAATTAGTTAAAAACTATAATTTTGAAATCTAAAAAAATCTTTTGATAATTTTTTTTAATTTTATTTAGATTCAAAGAAATAATTCGGCTGTTTAGCAAAGCATCAATTATTATTGTTTAAATTTGAGTGACTTAAAATATCTCAAATTTAATTTAATTTAATAATAATTTCGGTCAGAAACAAATTAAAGTGCGATAAACGTTTTCTCACATCCTATGAGGATTTATCTGTCCTAAATATTGCACTATCATCACTCATGCTAATTTGGGTAGTCAAAAAATAAATGAAATTAGCTAATGAAAATATGTTTTTTTTTCATTTTCGCACAAGCATACATTTTTCATGTGCATCCTGCAAATTAACAATTAGATTTATTGTGGGTCGCTCAGCGCTCTCACGGGCCAGACGAAGTGGCTTGTCTTAGCTTGAGAGTGAGCCGAACGTGCAAACAGTTAAAGTAGCGAACTAACGGCAGACAACAAGATTTTTACGTGTAAAAACTGGAAAAAAAAAACACGAGGTAAACCCCAGTTCTAACAAAATCCACTAGTAGCAGTTAAGTACAAGTATCAACTTTTCAAATGGTGACAGAACACCACTCGTTTATAAAATATTTCTAAGTGCCTGACGTTGGACGCTGCAGAGTAGATGAAGCGCGGCGGAGCGCGCACTAGAGCGGAGTGCGCACTGGAGCGGAGCACGCACTAGAATGGAACACGCACTAGAGCGGCGCACACTGGAGCAGACTTGAATACAGAGTGGGCACACGAGAAGCGCATGCTGAGCGGGAGGTTGAGTGTCGAGGAGGGTTTTCCTGCCTTGGAGCTGACCTTCAGTCTGCAACTCTCGTCGAAACGCTTTAGAGCTCTTTCTCCTTCCCTTTTTTCTATCCCCTTCAAATAAAAACTCATACCCCCTTTTATAATTTTTAATGAGAGTGCACAAATAATTTACGCTCTCTTGGTTATTGAACAGGCGAATGAGAATGACAGTTTAGATCCCCCGGAACAACAAATTTTGGGATATGCCGACCTTGCCCCACAGGTAGCCTAGGCAGTTTGGGCATTCCGGTCAGGTTCGTCGTCGACGTCGGCGTGCAGCGCGACCTATAGGGGCACGTGCGTGGGCACGCGCATTGTGTGAAGGTGCGTGTGCGCGCTACACGAAGGCGCGCGCGTTGTGCTCAGGTGCGCGGGCCGCTCGCACGGGCAGTGGTGCGCGCCCGCACAGGCGGCACATTCGGGCAGTGTCAGGGCGTGGGGGGGGGGGGGGGGGGGGAGTACGCGCCGACAGTGCTGCTCGGGCGCTTCGGTCGCGGCAGTCCTGCACGCTGCACGCGAACTATGAATTGCGGGCGGTGCGCGCCCTTCGCCCAACTGCGATGCATCTTGCGCGCATGCGTAGTTTGAAGTGTCTTGCGGGTACATGTCCAGGGCTGTGCGCGGCTTTCACGACATTGCCGCCCGCGCGCGTTCCGACGTCCGTTTGAGAGATCAAACAGACTCAGAATTGCACGAAAATGGGGAATCGTCTTGGCGAGCCGGCCAAGGTTGTAGCATAAAACTCTGGCTCGACCATTTCCATTTTAGGGAACCCCGCCAAGATTATTCCACTCCTAAGATAAATATGCCGTGAACCTATTTCCTAGTGCAATCTGTCGTACACAAACACAAAATAACAAAACGTCATAGGACTCTCAGGTTGCAGAATTTCCTCCTAAGCTACCTACAACCAAATCAAACTATCATATATTTATATTAATAATCAAAGGATACAAGAAAAAAATTGGATCAAGTTAAAATTTAGGCAAAACAGGGAACTTAATCCCTCAACTTTACATACTTTGTAATATCAGACCTAAAACTTTTTTTAGCTGATTTTGGTCATTCAACTCTTAAATTTTCTTAAAATTAGTCCTTTTCAAATATTGCGTTGAGTCTTGATGGAATATCTAAAGGGAATTTTCAGAAAACTAAATTGTTGAGGGCCTAAAATAAACTAAAAAAAAAAATTAGGACTGAGATTGATTTCGTTATTTTGCCTAAAATTTAAAAAGTAGTGTTATAGGCACATCAATTTTGGATAGGTACGGTAAAAATATAAATGTAGCCCAAATTCATATATTTGCATACCGAGTCAATAATAACACCAAAAATAGATTTTTAGAATTTGCAAATCAACTAAAAAAATCTACTTAGAGGGCGCTCACCCCACTTTTGAGCTTGTTTTATATGATCATTTTTTCTACTAATGATATATTTTATTATTTTTGAGCACAAATATATTTCTTTTAAGACAAAAATAAAACATAAAAAATATTTAATAGTTGTTCCTACAAAAAATAAGTTCACCAAAATAAGAGTCTTAAAAGTCCATTACACAAAATGAGTTAGACAACTTAAACAATTACTATGTTAATAGATTACATTAATGCTTCAAAATCCCCCGCTCAATTTTTTTCCACTGATCTCGACCTGCATATATATAAACTTACATAAGAATTTTATTATGCATCAATTATCAACACAAAATTTGAAAATCCAATGTTATACCGTATCTGTCACAAAGTGCAACCTAACATCTACTGAACTGTTTCTAGATAGGTACTCAACTAACGACAAAGACTGCTCCACATTCATTTTAACCTGTAAATACAAAAAAAAATTGAATAAACAAAGTGCTTTTAAAAAAAACATGAAAACACTACATTTCATTTGATAAGAAGAAAAACACCGCATTCATCAAAATACCACAAAAACGAAATAGAAGGTGAATGAGAAGAAAAGGACGTGTTACCTTGCTTAGGGCTGGAAAATCAAATAGAAAGAGACCTTAATTAGCCGGTAGGAAGCAAAACACAACGATTTGGAGCAAAAATGACGCCCAATATTAGAAGTCCAAACCAAAAAAGAGCGCTTTCAACCCTAGAGAAAGAGACAAGAGGTAGAAGAAGAGCTCTTAACGATCAAGAGCAGCGATTCACTAGCTGGAATGGTGGTCAATGGGGGGGGGGGGGGGGGGGGGGGCTGCAGGGATCGCTGACAGAAAGAATGGCGAGAAGAGGTTTTCACGGAGGAGGCATGATCGGGCATGAGTCGGGGGGTTTACGGGTTTACCGTGCCTTCCTTTGATATTAGGTTAATTTAGATTTCTTTTTTTTTGGGTTTTTGGTGTGCACATATCCATAATAGAGGTGCATATACCACTACTCAATTTAAACACACAAGGTTATAAAATCTCTAGAATAGACCACACATGTTCTTTCATAGAGAAAAGAAAAGATTATCTCGGCTTATAAAAAAAATCTGTAATAGACTAATAGAGCTAACATTATCTCAGCTTATAAACAAATAAACTTCAGATCACGAATGCCCCAAGAAAATGATCAAGAAATAAAAAAAACTTCAGATCTGCAGAGAAGAGTAAAGATACCATTTTGTTTGGAGGAGATGAACCAGCCGAATAAACCAAAGTTTTCTCCTAGAGGAGCTGAACAAATCTGCAGGGGGAGATAAACCAGTGAAAACTTTTCATGGTCGACGATAGGGATGGACTCAGACGACGTACGGCTTTGATGGGAACAACGGCGGCGTGGGCAACTTTGCCGGAACATTGGAAATCCGCTTATTTGAGGTGTTTTGTTGCTGGGAAATAAACCAGAGGAACCTTTTTCGTCAACCGACATGGATGAACTTGATGCTGACTTTGATGGGATCGATGGTAGAGGGACGACTTCGCCGGAAGATTGGAGCGCTGGCGTCAGAAGTTCTCGTAAGGGGCCGAGGTACAACACGCACATGCGCACCTATAATCAACACAGATAAAAAAGAAACACAATCAATAATAGTGGTCGGCAAACACTCTAACACACACGCAATTTATATATATCACAAAATATAAATGCAAACAGATGCAAGAATAAGTGAAGAGATGATGGTTCGGCGAGTACGTCATGGTTGCTCCAGACACGCATGATCCGCAACAAAATTTGAAATCTGGGCTGCAATCCGCCTACCAGACGCATAAGGTTCACCAGAACCTTCGAGGTCAATGCCCGTCGTCCAACTCTACCACCACTGGAGAGAAATCCTATTGAGGCCGGCTGCACTGACGCACGCATTCGACACCAAGCCCGCTCTACTTCTCTTTCAATGGACAAACCTAGCCGAGCCCAAGTCGGTGGCAACACCCTCCTCCAACACCGGTGGCTAACGTCTCCAAGATTGGCTCCAATCAAGAAGGTAGGAAGGAGAATGGATGCACAAGGAAGTTCTCCGGTGAATGCTCTTCTCCCACACAAATAGGAGACGAGAGGCACTCCTTGCAGCTGCTTCACCCATGAACAGAGAGGCGACAAGCTTCTCTTCTTGCGAATGGGGTTGCGCTACCTTCCTCCTGATCGACCAGGGGCATGGGATCGGGGCGGCCATCCCTCTTCTGCGGCTTCGTTTTTGCGAACGATAGGGGTGGCTACCCTTCTGCGCGAACTGAATCGGGGTGGGTAATCCTTAGGTCACGACAAGACCTAAGGATAAAGCACAATCGGATCTGGATCCGGTTCGGATCCGGATCCGAACCAAGCGAATCCCAACAAACCATCACCTTGGTTCGTGATCCGGATCCACCACCTGCACAAAGCACTCACTGCACAGAGCATCAACTGCACTATGCACAATTTGCACGTAGCATCAACTGCACTAAGCACCACCTCAAAGTCCTAAGATATCAGCCGACCGACTCCAGTCGATTCATCCCTACTCAGGCTCAACCTTTGAATGTCGACATAACTGGATCGCTGAATCTGACTCGCCTAATCGAAGTTCCAAAAGGGCGATCCCTGACACCACCTCGACCATCCACACTCTCGGTCACAGAAATCATGAGCACACCACCTCATATCGTGGTCCTCATCAGTCGGTACAATCTATCACATTTCTCAGCTCGCATAAGCACGGTGCGCCCTCGTTTCACCGTCAGAACTCCACCTATCGCTGCAAAACTGCATCCTCTGGAATCCAATCTGCCCAACGATAACAAATTCATGCGCAACTTAGGTACCAGATGTACCCGCTGAAGTCTATGTACCGCTCTGTAATGCGTCCGGATGTCCACCGTCCATGTCCCCGTGACATCACATGATGAGCCGTCACCCCGAAAAATATACCCAAATGTCACCTCCAGTGAATTGAACATCGCCGCATCTGAGTGCGAAGCACCAGAATCCAATATCCAGCTAACAAAGTCACTCTGACTCTCAGTGATGGTGAGAGAATCTGTGAAATTTTTCGAATCTTTATGAAGCGAGCAGGAGCGAGTCAACTTAGAGTTCACAAGCCAAAAACAACCAGAAGCAAATGGAGGCAAACAAGAAATCTTTATTGATAGCAGTACTTCAATTACAAGGCAATGCATGCTTGGCGAGACATGATTTCGCCAGCACAAACATCAAAGAGAAAATTACAAAGCTGAAGATAACTTGAGACCGCTCAGACCGCGCGACCTCCCTGTGACATGAGCAAGCTGCCAGACCGCAGCGACCTGCCGATCACAGAACACCACCAAACCGCACTCCTTCTTCCGAACTCCTGATTCTCCCGAACTCCAGCACCACAACTCCAAGCCGCAGACCGCCCGAACACTTTCAGAGGAAGAGGTGATCGCTGCTGCCCACACTATCCACAGAAGCTGCAAAAGAAGAGTTCAATCAGCAGACCGCACGGTCAGACAAATAGAGACCGCAGGAAAGAAGAGAACTTTGCTTACACTTGGTGTGTCTGATTATTACTGCCGATGGGTCCTATTTATAGGCGTGAGACCTGATCCAGTCACCACCCTATGAGATAGAATCACCACCCCCCAGACCGCGCGACCTTACCGGTCACACCGCGCGATCAGCAATAGTACTCCTGCTTCATTTTGGTGAACTCGCCAGCTTCAACATCGACTATGAGAGACCGCCACTCTCACAGCAGATCGCGACTCCAAGGGAGATCGTCAGACCGCCCGAAGTTGTTCACCCCCTGTGTTCGCCAGAGACCGCAAACACAGCCAGTTCGCCATCAGACCGCGAACTTCTGTCTGCATGCCGGTCTCCACCTGAGACCGCGGACAGCGTCCAGCTCGCATACCAGTCTCCTCCTGAGACCGCGAACTGAGACCGCGCGACTAAGACCCTTAGTCCGCGAATACCAACAGGAAGCCCGATCAGCTACCAGACCGCATCCTGGAAAAACCTGGAACAAACTGTGCGGTCACACCAGACCGCCACAGCCTTGAAGAAGACAGCCCGCCACGTGGTCACACACAGATCGCGCACACCTGAAGACGAACAACCCACCACGCGGTCAGAGACAGACCGCGCGGCCTCCACCTTCAGCCGCCTTGGACCAGATACCAGCGATCAAGCCAGGAGACCGCAGCTAGGCTAAGACAAGCCAGACCGCAGAGGCAGACCGCCAAGTCGTGCGATCACACCAGACCGCCCGACCTCTTCCCAGACCGCCCAGGTCCAAAAGGCTCCTTAGTCGTATGAACGACCCCTTTGCCAGTGCCTTTGTGAAGATGTCTGCCACGTTGTCCGCACTCCGCACATGCCCGACCGAAAGAGATCCCTCCAGCACCTTCTCCCGTATGAAGTGATGCTCGATCTCGATATGCTTGGTCCTCGCGTGACAAACTGGATTGGTAACCAGTTTGAGAGCACTCTCGTTGTCACCGCGTAGTAGAGTCGGCTCCCAAACCTCCTTGTGGACGTCTCCCACCAACCTCCTAAGCCAGATGGCTTCCTGAGCTGCCAAGGCCGAAGCCTTGTATTCTGCTTCCGTGGTGGAGATCGATACGGAATCCTGCTTCTTGCTGCACCATGATATAGCTGTAGGGCCCGCCATGAAGACGAATCCAGACGTCGACTTCCGATCATCCGAATTTCCCCCGTAGTCAGCATCCATGTACCCGTGCACCTCAAAGCCCGCATCCCTCCTGTATAGGAGACCCATGTCCGAGGTCGCCTTGACATACTTCAAAATATTCTTGGCCGCTAGCAGATGAGGTACCCGTGGCTCTGTCATATATCGACTCACTCTGCCAACTGCATATGCAATATCCGGCCTCGTGATCGTCAGATAGATCAGGCTCCCAACCAGAGCTCGGAACACCAACGGATCTTGCATAATCCTCCCCTCATCCTTCCGAAGCTTCATAGCCTTCTCCAGAGGTGTGGAAGTGCACTTCCCTTCTTTCATGCCGAATCGCTCCACGATCCACTCCGCATAACCGGCCTGGGTCACCAGCACTCCACCTTCCTTCCTCTGCACCTCGAGTCCAAGGAAATGGTGAAGTTCACCTAAGTCCTTCATCTCAAACCTGATGGACAGCTCGGCCCGAAGCTGCGCTACCTCCTCCTTCGAGTTCCCCATCATGATCATATCGTCGACGTATAACAGCACGATGACTTGAAGCTCCCCGCTCTTCTTGACGAACAAGCTTGAGTCTGAGTCTGAAGCACCAAATCCACAGAATAGGAGGTATTCTGCGATCTTCCCGTACCATGCCCTCGGCGCTTGCTTCAACCCATACAGGACCTTCTTCAACTTGCAGACATGCTCCGGAAAATCTTCAGACACAAAGCCTGGTGGCTGGACCATGAAGATATCCTTGTCAATCTCTCCGTACAAGAAAGCGTTCTTGACGTCGAGCTGCCAAATCTCCCATCCACTGAATGCCGCCAAGGCAATGATGAACCGAACTGAAGTCATTTTTGCCACCGGACTGAATGTCTCCTCGTAGTCTTCACCGTATTGCTGTGAGAACCCCCGAGCTACAAGACGAGCCTTGTACCGCTCGATGCTGTCGTCAGCCTTCTTCTTAAGCTTGTAGACCCACTTGCATGTAACAGGAGTGGTGCCCTTGGGCTTGGGCACAAGAGACCAGGTCTCATTCTTCTCAAGAGCTGCCATCTCTTCTTGCATTGCAATGTCCCACTCCTTCACACCTCTGGCCTTCTCAAAGCTCGACGGCTCCCTCTCATCCAAGGGACCAGCGAAGAAACATGAGACGAAGCTCACTGCGTTTCCTCCTGTATAGCGATCAGGGGCGACGATCGCTCGCTTCGACCTCCTCAGCTCCTTCCCCTGAACCGCATTATCTCCAGCTGCTTCTTCCCTAGCTCCTCTTCCAGACGTGCTAAGAGCATCGCTCCCCCTGCTCCCTGAACCAGAAGCCCCCGTCTCGAAACTAGAAGGAGATGGACCACCTGGTGACACAGGTAGCTCCACCTGAAGATCCTCCACAGCTTTCTCTGGCACCTCCACCCTGCTCTCTGGTAGCTCCACATCAGAAGACCCCTTGTAATATGTCACCTCATCGAACACGACGTCGCGAGATACCACAAACCTCCGCGTCTCTGGGTCCATGCACTTCCATCCATTCTTCCGCTCATCGTATAGCACGAAGACTAGCTTCCTTGCCTTCGCATCTAGCTTCGTCCGAAGAGCATCTGGAACATGCACGTAGCAGGTGGATCCAAACACCCTAAGGTGTGCCACGCTTGGCTTCTCCTTAAACATCATCTCATGCGGAGTCAACATGTTGATGGGACTTGAAGGCATCCTGTTGATGACGTAGGCAACACAAGACATTCCCTCCGCCCAGAAGGACTTTGGGATACTCTTGGCATGCAGCCAACACTTGCAGGTCTCCGTCAGATGACGGATCTTCCGCTCTTCAACTCCGTTATGCTGTGGAGTATGTGCACAAGTGAGCTCCCTCTGGATGCTTGCCTTCCTGCAAAAAGTAGAGAACTCACTGGAGGTGAACTCCCCTCCGTTGTCAGTCCTCAGCTTCTTCACCCGCAGTCTTAGCCGACCCTCCACGAGCTCCTTGAACTCCACAAACTTGGCAAACGCCTCCGCCTTCTCCTTCAGGAAATATACCCAGACATATCTGGTGTAATCATTGATCAACACCAACATATATCTGCTGCCTCCGAGGCTTGGGGTAGCAGTTGGTCCCATCAAGTCACCGTGGATGCACTCCAACGGCACACTACTCCTTGTCTGTGACTTGTCAAACGGAAGTTGATGAGACTTGCCGAACTGACATCCCGCGCAAACATAACCTTCACCGTAGGAAGATAGACTTGGCAGGCCCTTGACCAGACCTCTCACCGCCATAGCTTTCAGCTTGTCCATCCCTACGTGCCCCAACCTCTCATGCCATATAACGGCACCATCATTCGTCTTCATCTTGTCGACGTAGGAACTTGTTGATAGAACAAACAAGTCCTTTGCCCATCTCCCGACATGAACGACCTCCGCCTTTACGACCTCAAAATTGCGTAGAAACTTCACTTCTGTTGGGCCGAACCGAACGTGATACCCAACGTCTACAGCGTTGGTCACGGAGAAAAGGTTTTTCCTCATACCAGGCACGTGATAGACACTCTTCAAAGTAAGTGACCCTCTATCACTGTCCAAGGAAACAACTCCCACCTTCTCTACTGGATGCACAGTATTATCAGCAGTAATGATTGCATTGTTACCTGTATAGGGCTGTGCAGAAGAAAGCTTGGTCTCGTCTCCGGTGAGGTGATGACCACATCCCGAGTCCACGATCCAGTCCTCCGGATAGTTGATAGGAGCGGAAGCTCCAACAGAAGCCGAGAAGGCTCCTCCCCAACCTCCTTCAAAGTGCCTGGCCTCAGCTTCCTCCTTCTCCGCAGCATGCCCAGCTTGGGTGACCACCTTGCAATCCTTCCTGATGTGGCCAAACTTGCCACACTTGAAGCACTTCGGACCTTCGCCCTTCTTCTTCCCGCCAGCCTTGGGAGCATACCCCCTTTCCTGCTGCCCAGAAGTTGAAGGCCCATAGCCTCCTCCAGTGGTCTTCTTCTTCTTATCCCATTTCTTCTTCTTCCCCGAGAAGAGCACTTCGCCATCCCCCCCAGCCACAGACACCCCCGCCATCTGCCTTGCCAAACTTTCTTGCGATGCAAGCAAGTTCTCCAGCTCCAACAGAGACGACTGATTTGCCCATCCCTGCACCGACGTCACAAAAACAACATATTCCTTCCGCAAGCCGCAGATGATGTGCCTCTTCAGCTTCGCCTCAGAGATAGGCTCATCAGGATCCAATGCTGAGATTTCAGCGCACAAGCTCTTCATCTTCAGAAAGAAAGTGGAGATAGAAAGATCACCTTGAGCCGACCTTGCCAGCTCATTCTCCAAGAACTGTAGCCTTGCTACATTCTTCTTGTTAAACAGCCCATCCAGGGCTCTTCAGATCTCCGCAGCCGATCCACATCCCAGAATGTGATCAAACAGATCAGGTGAAATTGCTCTCTTCAGAGTGAACTCTGCCTTCGCATTCGTCCTCCTCCAAGTTCTCACCTCTGCCCCATTATCCCCTTCCGGGACAACTTCCTGCGTCTTATCTCCTCCAACTACCTCCCAGAGGTCCTCGCCTAGAAGATAGCTTTGCATACACGACTTCCACTTCTTGAAGTTAGTCGATGTAAGCATCTCAATTCCAAGACCCCTCGCTTCCATTGCTCTACCACTGGTTCCTTCTTCACAAAGGCGATGGCTACTCTAAGTCACTCACTGCTCAACCACTCCAACCTCGCTTTGATACCATGTGAAATTTTTCGAATCTTTATGAAGCGAGCAGGAGCTAGTCAACTTAGAGTTCACAAGCCAAAAACAACCAGAAGCAAATGGAGGCAAACAAGAAATCTTTATTGATAGCAGTACTTCAATTACAAGGCAAGGCATGCTTGGCGAGACATGATTTCGCCAGCACAAACATCAAAGAGAAAATTACAAAGCTGAAGATAACTTGAGACCGCTCAGACCGCGCGACCTCCCTGTGACATGAGCAAGCTGCCAGACCGCAGCGACCTGCCGATCACAGAACACCACCAAACCGCACTCCTTCTTCCGAACTCCTGATTCTCCTGAACTACAGCACCACAACTCCAAGCCGCAGACCGCCCGAACACTTTCAGAGGAATAGGTGATCGCTGCTCCCCACACTATCCGCAGAAGCTGCACAAGAAGAGTTCAATCAGCAGACCGCACGGTCAGACAAATAGAGACCGCAGGAAAGAAGAGAACTTTGCTTACACTTGGTGTGTCTAATTATTGCTGCCGATGGGTCCTATTTATAGGCGTGAGACCTGATCCAGTCACCACCCTATGAGATAGGATCACCACCCCTCAGACCGCGCGACCTTACCGGTCACACCGCGCGATCAGCAATAGTACTCCTACTTCATTTTGGTGAACTCGCCAGCATCAACATTGACTATGAGAGACCGCCACTCTCACAGCAGATCGCGACTCCAAGGGAGATCGCCAGACCGCCCGAAGCTGTTCACCCCCTGTATTCGCCAGAGACCGCGAACACAGCTAGTTCGCCATCAGACCGCGAACTCCTGTCTGCATGCAGGTCTCCACCTGAGACCACGGACAGCGTCCAGCTCGCATACCAGTCTCCTCCTGAGACCGCGAACTGAGACCGCGCGACTAAGACCCTTAGTCCGCGAATACCAACAGGAAGCCCGGTCAGCTACCAGACCGCATCCTGGAAAAACCTGAAACAAACTGTGCGGTCACACCAAACCGCCATAGCCTTGAAGAAGACAGCCCGCCATGCGGTCACACACAGACCGCGCACACCTGAAGACGAACAACCCACCACGCGGTCAGAGACAGACCGCGCGGCCTCCACCTTTAGCCGCCTTGGACCAGATACTAGCGATCAATCCAGGAGACCGCAGCTAGGATAAGGCAAGCCAAACCGCAGAGGCAGACCGCCAAGTCGTGCGATCACACCAGACCGCCCGACTTCCTCCCAGACCGCCCAGGTCCAAAAGGCTTCTAACTTCCACTTCAACAATTTCAACAGCATCATCACTCTCCTCTGACAGGGCTAGCGCCGCCTTGTCCTCACTCTGGGCGTCCCCAGAACTCCGCGCACCCTGCAGACAGTTCCTCCTAATACGATCGATCTACCTGCAGTGGTAGCATGTCACTACCTTCCTCGGTGCGGATCTAGCTCGTGCACCCCCAGATCCCTTCCTGAACCACCTCCCTCATCCTCCTACTTCCAACACATGCTCACCTCCAGGAGTAGGGTCCGACAACATCTAACTGGACAGTAACGCGGATGTGATCTGCTCCAGGTCTACTGTGTCATTCACATACAGTATCATGGTCTGCATATGCTTGTACGACGACGGGAGCGAGGTAAAAAATAATTAGGCTTTGTCTTCTTCCTTTACCTTCACACCAACCACATGCAGTTGGTGTTGAGGTATATTTGAATAACGGGTTAACAGATACTTAGCGGTCGGTTAGGATCCGTTAGGGATCCGCGCACCCGCCGGGGAATTAGGGTTTGCCTATAAATACCCTGCTAGGGGAAATGAGTAGAGTGTTCCAAACTAGACACTCACGCGGATGCTTCGAGCACCATTCTGACATTCTCGAAGTTCTCACTCGCGCTCCGTGCATTTTACCCGAAACCGCTCCTGTGCTTCTTCTCGTCGAGCGCAAGGAGGAAGTTGGTAACTGCAGATCGTTCCCGTCGATCGAAGGGAGAAGATCGCCGATAGTAGAGAACAGGAGCCCGTCGTCCTCCCCAATCATGCTCGGATTCTCGCGTCGCTGCAAGGAGGAAGAGGCTCGCATCCCGTCGCTCTACCCGCAACCGCCGATCGTTCTTCCCGATCGCTTCCAGGCGGTTGGCTTTCGTTGCTTGTCTCCTTGCGACAGAGTAGAAGCCGCTCTCCTTCTCTCGCTACCGTCGAAAGAGGTCGCGAAACTGTCGAAAGAGATCGCGCTGTTCGTCGATCGCGAGAAGGCAAAGACGCAGTTTTCTCGTTTCATCTTCGTCGATCGCGTGAAACATCTGTTCGTCGATCACGCTGTTTGTCGATCGCGCTGTTCTTCTTCGTCAATCGCGTGAAACAACTGTTCGTCGATCGCGCTGTTCGTCGATCGCGTGAATCATCTGTTCGTCGATCGCGCTGTTCGTCTTCGTCGGTTGCGTGAAACAAATATTTCGTCGAGCACACAGAAGAAGGATCTCGGTAACCGCTGCTCTCTTCGTTGATTGACAGGCTCTCTTCGTCGATCGCAAGAATAGTAACCGCTGCCGTCTCCAGTGCTTGGGCCGATTCAGTGCTTGTGTCGGCGCTCCCGATCCGGTGCTTGTGCTGATTCAGGAGGGCTCTCTCTTGAATCTCGCCGTCAGCCACTCCAGTGCAGTGTCGCCTATGCCGTTGCAGAACTGATCCAGTAAAGCCGTCGCCGTCGCTACCGTCGAACGACGTCGCTGCTGCCGTTATTGTAGTTGTCCGCTGTCGTTTTCCGACATCACTATCGGAATTCTGACATTGTTCAGTCCTCTTGGTTATACAGATTCGTCTCTTTTTGGTTCCTGGCCGTTGTTGTCTGCCGGCGGTAGAGCTAGCACCCGCGGTAGCTCACTTCAAAATTCTAACACCCCCCTTGAAGTGAGCACCGTCACAACTCCGAGCACCGAGCGAAGCTTCCTGAACGGCCCCGTAGAAAGGGGTTTCGTGAATATATCCGCAATGTTGTCTTCGCTCCGCACATGCTCCACCGAAATCAAGCCACCCAACACCTTCTCTCTGATGAAGTGATGCTCGATCTCTATATGCATTGTTCTTGCGTGACACACTGGGTTGGTTACTCGTTTCAAAGCGCTCTCGTTGTCACCGCGAAGAACCGTAGGTCCACTGACCTTCTCGTCCACATCTTCCACTAGCCTCCTCAGCTAGACACACTCTTGAGCTGCTAAGCACGCCGCCTTGTACCCAGCTTCAGTGGTGGAAAGAGAGATTTTGTTCAGCCGGAGAAGAGGAGCACAATAGTTTTGGATTGGATCCGAAGAATTTCTCGGCTACCCGCGTCTCAGGTGCTTTCTTTCTAGTTTTTTGCTCGTACTTCGTTTACTAGTGGAATTCACGTATTTGGCAAGAGACACACAATGTCGAAGGGGACTACTCCCGTTCCGATGATCAAGTTGGAGAAATTCTCCAACTCTGAGTTCTGTGCTTGGAAGAGGAACACGCAGTTTGGCATGAAGTACCTGAATGTGTTCTACACCGTTCAGTCTGTACGTGCCGACGTTCTTGGGACAGATGCCGAGTCCTAATGGGTGGAAGATGAAGATTTCTGCCGCGACTACCTGTTGAACTGCCTCTCCAACAGGCTTGCTGAGACGTACAGCAAACTGAAGACCGCCAAAAAAATCTGGGATGCTCTGGAGGAGCAATTCAAGGAAGAGAAAAACATGTCCAAGATGCACCTCGTGGATAAGTTTATGACTTTCACCTTCACTGAGGAAAGGGAAATCCTTCCACAGGTCGCTGCTTTTGAAAATCTGGTGGACAAGCTGAACAGTGAGAACATCCCACTGCTAGATGGATTTGTGGCAGAAGCTATTATCTTCAAGCTCCCATCGGCGTGGTACTCCTTTAAAACGGAGATGTATCGGAAGAAAACGTAGGTCAGTCTTAAAGACCTCAAGCGCTTCATTTGCATTGAGGATGAGAACAGGACTAGACACGCTAGGGAGACCATTAGCAAGCAGTCCTCTGCTGCCAACATGGTCATGCATCCTAAGCGAAAGTTTAAGCCTGGCAAGACTAGACCTTTACCCAGTGCACCCGCAGTTGCGGACACGAGCAAGAAGACGAAGAAATTCAAAGGCAGTTGCTACAATTGTAACAAGTGGGGTCACTATGCTTCCGAGTGCAAGCAGCCCAAGAGAGGAGATCCTAGTACACTAAAGCCTGATAATAGGGCCAATATGGTCCATCAGACTGCGCCCACTGACTTTGTTGCCATGGTCGGTAACGGACAGGTCAGTACCGAGTGGTGGCTAGACTCAGGTGCTACATGTCACGTCTACAACAATTCTGCGCTTTTGGAGGATGTCACTGCAGTCCGAGAGGCTGTTACTGTTGCTGATGGAGGAGTAGTTGATGTGCTGAAGGTCGGCAATGCTACTTTGACGCTCTCCTCAGGTAAAACTCTTACTTTGAAAAATGTTAAATTTATAACATCATTAGCTGCTAATTTAATTTCAATTCGTTTGTTATGCAATGCGGGTATGTCATTTAACATTAGTGGTGGTCGAATAACGCTAATGGTTCACTCGCACTACTTTGGTTGTGCGTATGTCGTCAACGGAATGTATAGGTTGAGTCTAGCAAACGAAGTAGTAAATCAGGTTAGTTCTAATTTGATCGATCCTAAGACTTTACATACAAGACTAGGACACATCAATTATAGAAAACTACTCCTGCTAGCTAGAACCCACAATATCCCCTTAGACACAAAAACTAGATTTGACAAATGTGAAATATGTGCTCAAACTAAGATAACTAGAACACCTTTTAGTCAGGTTTCTAGGAGCACACAATTGCTAGAATTAATTCACCCCGACATATGTGACTACAAAAGTTTTGTCACACGTGGAGGTCGGAAGTATCTGATAACTTTTATCGACGACTACTCTAGATTCAGTCACATTTATCTACTTAAAACCAAAGATGAAGCTTTTGAAAAATTCCATATATTCAAAACTAGGGTTAAGAATCAACTTGACATGAAAATCAAAAGGCTAAGGAGTGATAGAGGAGGAGAATACGTCTTCGGGGAGTTCAGAGATTTCCTTGCCAGCAATAGCATCATCCCTGAAATGACTGCTCCTTATTCCCCCCCAATCCAACGGTATTTCTGAGCGGAAAAATAGGACTTTAACAGAAATGTTGAATTCCATGTTGTTGACTGTTGGCATGTCTGCGGCCTACTGGGTAAAGCTGCCCTCACGTCTAATCACATTCTTAATAAAGTTTCACATGCCAAGTTGACTAAGACACCCTACGAGCTTTGGTTTAAGAGACCTCCTAGATTTGATAATCTTAAGACCTAGGGCTGTATCGCTTATGTTAGGATACCTGACCTTAGAAGAGCTAAAATTAGACCTAGGACAAATACGTGTGTCTATTTAGGATGTGCAGAGGATAGTGATGCAGACAGATTTCTAGATCTATCAACAAACTCAGTAATAGAATCTAGAGACGCTGTCTTCTTTGAGGACAAGTTCCTTAAGGATAAGAACCTGACGCTTCCAGGTCTGCCAGCCACTAGTCTTGAGCCTCCTGCTGAGCCAAGTCAACGTAACTCTAACACTGAGCCTGTAGACACGAGTGGTTTAGATACCAGAAGGCTATCTAGTAGAGAGAAAATGTCTAAAAGCTTCAGTACAGACTTCGTGACTTACCAAGTTGAAGCTGATCCATCCACTTATAAGGATGCGATGCGATATCGAGACTCTCTATTATGGAAAGAAGCCATCGATGAAGAGTTAAACTCTCTCATGCAGAACAGCACGTGGACATTGGTTGACTTACCCAAAGGGGCTAAGACCATTGGAAACAAATGGGTTCTAAAAAAGAAGCTTAATCCTGATGGGAGTATTGTCAAATACAAAGCACATCTAGTTGCAAAAGGCTTCACTCAAGTGAGTGGAATAGACTACCTTGATATCTACTCACCTATTTGTCACTATGCGACAATTAAGATACTTCTCGTTATAACATCTATTGAACATTTTACAGTTCATCAGATGGACGTCAAGACTGCATTTCTTAATGGAGATCTGACCGAAGAGATCTACATGCACCAAACTGAAGGGTTTGTGGTAGAAGGTCTAGAAAATAAGGTCTGTAAGTTGATTAAGTCACAATACGGATTGAAGCAAACACCTAAATTGTGGCACGAAAAATTTGACACTTGTGTTAAAGCTATGAGTTTTAAATCCAGTGTTTCAGATAAATGTCTGTACGTTCGTACAAGTTCAAATAAAGTTGCAATTATATGCTTGTATGTTGATGACATGCTAATTCTGGGCACTGGTCAGTCTGAGGTGAAAGACGTGAAAGCTGCCTTGACGACACAATTTAGCATGACTGACTTAGGTGTGGTGAAGACCATCCTAGGAATGGAAGTGAACTTCACTGACAAGGGTATTACCCTCAGTCAGAGTCACTACATTAGAAATCTACTTAAGAAGTGGGGTTACGTTAATAGCAAAGGTAGCGAGACTCCATACGATTATAACAATAGACTGAAACCGAATGAAGGTTCATCTATTTGATAGTTGGATTACTCCAAACTCATAGTTAGTCTCATGTATGCTACAACCTGTACTAGACCTAACATAGCTTTTACGGTCGACATGTTAAGTAGATTTACAAGTAACCCTGGGAAGGATCACTGGAATGCCTTAGAAAGGCTCATGCGATACTTAAAGCACACTGAAAAGTATGCTTTATGTTATAGTGGACATCCTCCTGTGCTTGAGGGGTATTCTAACGCCTCCTGGTGCTCAGAACTTGCTGACAGTAGATCCACTAGCGGTTTTGTATTTACCCTAGGAGGAGAAGCAATAGCTTGGAAGTCAAATAGGCAGTTGTGCATTGCACTATCCTCTATGGAATCAGAACTCTATGCTCTCGCCTCCGCAGGAGAAGAAGCAGAATGGATAAGAGATCTGAGCATAGACATTCCAATGACGAGTCTAAAAATGAACTCTATTTCGCTATATTGTGACAATCAAGCCACAAAAACCATTACAACAAATACGTTGTTCAATGGAAAGCGAAGGCAACTAAGGATGAAACATGCTTGGTTGACACTGTTGGATCTGTAGGCGCCCTTAGAGGGGGGGGGGGGGGTGAATAAGGGTTATAAACGTTTTTATGATGATTAAAGAAAATTATTCTCTGTTGCTACCTCCAGCGGTAGTATTACCGCTCGGCGTTAGTGAGAGAGAAAATACATTTAGGTTAAACCAATGAAAATCAGAGAGCACGAATCAGAGATGAAGAAACAAATATATTTTCATTAATATTAAATTGAAATAGTTATGATTACAAAAACTTTTCCAATGACGCTTGGAAAGTGGCGACCAATGAAAAATTCTTTTCGTTTTCTATATCGACTCGTATCCCCACGAACCGGTTGGCTTTAGCCGATCTCTCCCCTGATACGGCCTGAAGCCGCTCTAGCCTTCCTATCCCCAGAAAGGCCTCAAGCACCCCTAGATCTACTCCCTAGACCTAGTCGCCAACACAAGGCGAATTACTCCATAAGTCCTACCCAGACATAGTCGCCAACACGAGGCGAATTTCCCCTTAGACCCCGCAAGGCCCTAGTCGCCGTGTGGCGAATTTCTCTACCAAACAAAAGATATAAATGTTATAATTTGAAACTGAAACAAAACACAAACAAAAGAAACTCCCTCAAAAGAAGAACTTGATGTTGATGTAGATGCGATCAGATTGGTCTTCAAGTTCTTTGCGTTCACGAACGTTGACGAAGTTCTTTGGGCTGCTTGAAGAAGGCTCTCACGAGTGCTCTGAATATATGGCTTCAATTCGTTCTATAGTAGCAAGCCACAACAGAGGAGGCGTGCGTCTTTAAATAGAGTCAGCCACTACCGCCTGTGGTAGTACTACCGCCCCGCGGTAGCCACATTAGGCAATGATCAAGCACACAGATCGTGGCATCTTAGGCAACTTTTGAGCGCCAAACTTTGAGCTCCGACTAGCGCGCCGCGGTAACGCTAATGCTCCGCGATAGCGAGATAACCTTCCTTCTGCCAATATCTCCTTCCATATTTGCTCCTCAATCACATGCAGATGGGAGGATTCCAAAAGTTACCGCCGGGCGGTAGAGATGTCGCGCCGCGGTAGAGCATGCTAAATATGCATCCCGCCAATCATTCCTTTTTCTCCACTGTTTCCTTCCCGGCAATTGTTTCCATTTATGCTAGAGCCAGCGTTAGTTCTAACGCTCCGCGGTAGCAAACGCCTGGTATCTTTTTTCGTCGAACGATATCTATTTTCGTCGAACACCATTTCGTTGAACGCCATCTTCGTCGAACGCCATTTCGTCGAATGTAATTTTCGTCGAACGCCAGTTCGTCGAACATCATCTTCTTTCGTCGAGCACATTTCATCAAACAACATCTGATTCGCTAGCGCCAGCGGTAGTGCTAACGCTCCGCGGTAGAGCACATCGTCGAACGCATCTTTGTCGAATGGCCTCACATTTCGTCGAACGCTGTTTTCATTTCGTCGAACTTCATTTCGTCGATCGCTAGCGCCAGCGGTAGTGCTAACGCTCCGCGGTAGAGCACACCTCTTTTCGTCGAGCGACTTCACATTTCGTCGAACGTCGTTTTCATTTCGTCGAACTCAATTTCGTCGAACGGCCCCACATTTCGTCGAACCGCTATCGCCAGTGGTAGTGTTACCGCGCCGCGGTATCAACAGAGAATCATCCTTATGTCGCTTCGATGTCTTTCTTTTTCACACTCCTTTGGAGATTGAATGTTGAAAACCTTGCACGCTATAAACACAATGCAAGTATGATCAAATACAATATGATTTGTTATTGTCAAACCAAGAGATGCGGAAAGCATGTTCCAATAGACCCATCTCACCAGTCAGGGGATAATCTCCCTATTGGACGTGAGATCGAAGGATAATGTAGCAGATGTTCTTACCAAGGGCTTATGTAAGGTTCTAACACATAAAACGTCGGGGGAGATGGGATTAAGGTTCATTTAGTATGACTTAATACCCTGCTTATGTTTTAAATCTTAGAATCGTAGTCTGCTTACATTCGAGCATCTAGAGTGAGCACACGGAAGTATTTCAGATGCTACCTGATGAAAGCCAGAGATGAATAGTTGCCAGTCATACCAAACTTGATGACTTACGCAATTATTTTTAATTCAAAGGCTGATTTGGGTATCATTCCAAAAATGAATACTGAAGTTATTGATATGCGTCCTGATATTATGATCATTACTTATATCATTCCAAACTTGATGATATATTGGTCACAGCTTGTTGTATCATTCCAAACTTGATGATATAATACAACTGTGAAATGTTTGTTAATAATCTTAATAATCGAAGGAACATGGTTTGATTCTTTGAAATCAATTGTCTAATTTTGTGTAAATTGGATAGAGATGCTGATATGTGATTCTTTTCTTCCTGGTTAGAGTATTATGTTCTTTTACTGCTAGAATGATTCACTTTACTCTTCATTAGCAAATGTTAGAATTCATAGAGGTTTGTCTCATGACATTCTTATTATATCTGTTTGCAGATCACATGGAGATTGGAGGAGGGAAAGTTGATTTCGACCCAGATGATGATGATCTATTGTTTGCATAGATCACTGTTCATTTATCTGTTTTGAGTTATTTCCAGGTTTGCTTATTGTTTCTTGTTTGGAGCCTTGTGTTTGAGTATATAGATATTCTGTACTCTAAAACTCATATTTATGTTTTATGGAAAACTCATGTTTTGTCATTATTAACTCTTGTTTAAGTAATCTGTGATGTGACCCCGTTATTTACAATATAGGAGGAGATTGTTGAGGTATATTTGAATAACGGGTTAACGGATACTTAGCGGTCGGTTAGGATCCGTTAGGGATCCGCGCACCCGCCAGGGAATTAGGGTTTGTCTATAAATACCCTGCTAGGGGCAATGAGTAGAGTGTTCCAAACTAGACACTCACGCGGATGCTTTGAGCACCATTCTAACAGTTGGTTGAGAAGGTCATTGAACACATTGAAGTGTTCAGGTTACCACCCTCCTACATCTTCAGGCCGTACAGATGTTGCTTCAGCAACAGCCTCATGGTCAACGACTTGCTCATGTATAGTCTCTCAAGCTTCTTCCACAGCATGACAACGAACTCTTCAACACAGATGTTGAACAACACCTTGTTGTCGTCACACATCTGGATAGCGCTGGTGACGCGCTCATCCAACTCAAGCCACTCAGAATCCTTCATCGGAACGAACAAAGACTCATGCCCTTGCATCACCCACATCAAACCCTGCTCAACCAGCATGTCCTATACCCGAATCTGTCATAGGCGAAAATTTCTACTGCCGTCAAATTTCTCCAGAGTATCTGTCCAGCACTGTATTCTTCCCTGCCATAGCTGCCCTCAGCGCATCTATGCGGTCTGATTAACTCATGAATCAGATTTGGGAAGGTAGGGGGTGGGCCAATGTCATCACCTACCGTTGACCCAAATCTAAACCGGAACATCCAATTAGATACCTACGAACCTATCTTTGATACCACTTGTAAGGGCCGATGTACAACACCCACAGACGTAGCTATAATCAAAACAGATAAACAAGAAACACAGACAATAATAGTGGTTGGCAAACACGCCGACACCTACGCAATTTATATATATCAAACAAATACAAGAATAAGTGAAGAGATGGCCGTCCGGCGAGTACGTCGTGGATGCTCCGGACACGCACGATCCACGACAAAATCTGAAATCTGGACTGCAATCTACCTAGCGGACGCACAAGGTTCACCTGAACCTTCGACGTCAATGTCCGACGGTCCACCCCACTACCACCGGAGAGAAATCCTGTCGATGTTGACTGCACTCGTGCACACCTTCGACACCAAGTCCACGCTAATTCTCCTCTTCCAATTGCCAAACCTTGCCGAGCCCAAGTTGGCGGCAACACCCTCCTCCACACGACGGCTAACGTCTCCAAGACCGTAGCCAATCAAGAAGGTAGGAAGGAGAAAGGATGCACAAGGAAGATCTCCAGGGAATGCTCCTCCCATACGAACAGGAGACGAGAGGCACTCCTTGCGTCTGCTTCACCCACGAAAAGAGAGGCGGCAAGCTTCTCTTCTTGTGAATGGGGCGGCCGACCTTCCTCCCGATCGATTAGAAGCACGGGATCGGGGCGGCAATCCCTCTTTTGCAGCTTCGTTTTTGCGAACGACAGGGGCGGCTACCCATCTGCGCGAATTGAATCGGGGTGGGGAATCCTTAAGTCACATCAAAACCTAAGGATAAAGCACACCGGATCCGGATCCGAACCAACTGAATCCCAACAATTTTGTCGCGGGGAAAAAGGGGAACGGACCTGCTTGACGATGAAGGTGGAGCTCGATGGACCAATTTAAAGGAAAAAAATCCTATGCATACGATTCAATTAGGACCGTAAAATATCCCCCTCCATTTAATCCCAAATGAATGAGAATTTGCATCCAACTTCAAAACGCCTTCATCAAAGAAAGTTACAAAAAAAAGTTATTAAAATGGGCCCTTAGATGTTTAGGTACGTAGATGAGTAGATCCAAGACAAGTGCGAATTATATTTAATTAATCCTTTATTAATAAGCAGAAAACAATGAAAGTTGTCTTCCACATAGGCCTGAAACTGGTGCGGTTTGGTGCGGTTTGAGCCCAAACCGCAACCGCACCAAAGAGGGCCGGTTTTGGACTTTACAAAACCGCACCGCATCCAAACCGTGCGGTGCGGTTTGGAGTCGATTTTTGCGGTGCGGTTTCGGTTTTGCACATTTACTAAAACTTATCAAAGAGTACATGAACTATTTACATTTTATACCCAATAAAGACATCCCTTCAAAATTCACATGGTATTCCAAGGACTGTATCATCACTTCAATAACACATGGTATTCTACGCTCACTCGCGTGATTGCGTTGTCGTCGACCGTCGGGCTAGGGTAGAAAGTCAAACAAGCATGCAGAAGCAGGAATGAATGAAAAAATAGGAAGGAATGAAAAATGAAAATAAGCGCTGGGCTGGGTCTGTTGGAGTGTTGGTTCGATTTCACTATTTCAGCGGTTCAACCCACGGGTTCGCCGTTCACTTCAGGCAGAGGCGGTAGTCGCGTAGTGCGGTACTCAGTTAGCTTTAGATATGGAGATACTTGAATTAAGGAATATTAATATATTATATTATATAATTATAAGATATATCATGAGATATAATATAAGATATATTAATTAATTTGTAAGATATGTTATAAGATATAAAAATAAAAATAAAATAATATTTTAATCATTGCGGTGCCGTGCGGTTTATTCGGTTTTGTCAAGGCAAAAACCGCACCGCACCGCAAACCATGCGGTTTTCCAATAACCAACACCGCACCACAACCACACCGTTCGGTGCGGTTCAAAAACGGTGTGGTGCGATGCGGTGTTGCAGTTTTTTGCAGTTTCGGTTTTTAAAATTCAGGCCTACTTCCACATGTGACTTAATTTTTCAACAACAAACTATTCTGCGAATAGAACTAAATTGATAAAGATAAACACACAGATTACGAAATAAGTTCCTCAATTTCAACAATATTTTGAAATCACTCTTAATTTTGCTGCGTGATTGTAGTCCCTCACTTTTTAAGGTTATTTTAGTAAGGAATCATAAATAAGATCTGATTTTAGAAAGTTGAGAGATCAAAAGCATATTAAAAAAATTTGGGCTGATTTCAAATACGAAAAAAAGTAAGAATCAAGGTACTTGTGTTTTGCCTAAAGATAAATTAGATGCAAGAACATCCAAGGCTGGAAAAGAAGGAGATCTAAGCCAGTTTAGGACTCTAGTAATCGTTCTGTGGGCAGAGATTTCTACGAAATTCTTGAAAACCAGATCATCCGGTAAAAACAAAGACAAGTGCAAAAAAGTATAAGGAAACCAGAACCAGACTATATCTCGATATAATGGAAAAATATCCAAGTATCTACATAAGCTCAAGATCGCACAAATACAAATGGTTAATCTCCACAGACACAGGAAATCCTGACGCTCAGATCCGATCTAGCGAACACCACGAAACCGGATCTGACCAATAATGCAAATAGAACAAAGAATACATAACTACCACGAGACACATGTACGGTATAACAAAGAGTGCAGAATCGGACGCCAGATCTGAACAGATCGAATAAAATGAGAAGCGGATCAACCGAGGAGAGTTCCAAAGAACGCCGCTGCGGATAATAGGATCGCCGCAGTAGCTGGAATCAAGTTGGCGGCGGCACCGGCATCGGGAGACGGAGCAGGGGCATCGGCGGCTGCAGCAACGCCAACGACGGAGGCGGAAGCCATGCCGGCTATTGTGAGGAACGCCAGGGCCTTGGCTCGGAAGGTTGCCATTGAACTTCTGCTCCCTGCTCGATTCTGTGACGTCGGCTAGGTTTTGAGAGGCGGAGAGCACCTTGTTCGGTGCACTGCCGCTCAGAAAAAGAGAGGAGTCTGGTGGGAGATGGAAAGGGTACAGAGGACGGGTATATATAGCCTGATGCTTCTGATTGTGGAGAGCATTTTTTTTATTTACCAAATAATAAATAAATAATTTTCCGCGCTGCCCGGGAAGATGCTACTGACCGGGCATTTGCCCGATACTGACAGGCTGTTGAAACACGCTTATTTGTTTACCTGTCGTAGCTGGCGAAGATGGGGAGAAGTGAACAAACATATGCAATGATAAAGTTTTGTATATTAAAATAAATAAAGAATAGAGCCATGGAGGATAATATTTCAGTTAGCTTCCATATGTAAACTATATATATACACACACCAGTGATAGGCACGGGCCTCCGACCTGATTCAAGGCGATATTTATCGTAAGGGTGACATTTGTCGTGGGAGACGACATTTGTCGTGGGGGCGACATTTATCGTGGGGGAGATCTTTGTCGTAGGGGCAACATTTGTCGGGAGGGGGGGGGGGGGGGGGGGGGGGGCGACATTTGTTTTATAATAAAATTAAAAACTCAATCCCCACCACCTCTCTCTCCCGTGCTTTTTTAAAAAGAAAACTGTCATTGATCTCTCTCTCTCGCTGTTTTGAAAAACCGGCCAGCCATAACCTCTCCCCCTCTCATTTCTGAAAAAAAAACTGTTGTAGATCTCTCCCTCTCTCTCTCTCTCGTGTTCGCAAACCACCGCCTGGAGTGGAGTGCTGCCGCCTGGTTGTGGGTTGGCCGCCGCCTGGAGGAGAGATCCTGGAGGAGTGCCGCCTGGGAGACTTCTTGCCGCTGTTTTGGGAGAGATCCGGCCACCTGCCTGAAACGGTGCTCGAAGCATCCGAGTGAACGTCTAGTTTGGAACGATCTACCCGTTGCCCCCAGCGGGGTATTTATAGGCGTAACCCTAAATCCCCGACGACCCGTCAACGGACCCGTTAGGGTTCCGTTAAGTAATTAATACAACGCTAAATATACCTCAACATTCTCCTCCTATATTGTAGCAGTTGTATCACATAACAGGTTAAACATATAAGTAAGATAACGACAGAATGAGTTTCAGATTAAAACAACAAGAGTTTTAGATCAAACATCTAAACTCAAACAGGTTCCAAACATGCAAAAGCTAAAGCAGAAGCAAGAACAGTAATCTGAAAACAAAACTCAAACTAATAACAGAACGGTCTACTCAAACAGTAGATCATCTGCATCCATGTCGAAATCCACTTTCTCTCCTCCAGACTCCAATTGATCTGCATTTAAACATTTGAATGTCATGAGAACAAAACTCAATGAATCCATACATATGCATATCAAAGGTAAAGTTATTAGTTCTTACAAGTTTGAACATAATACTCTAACTAGGAAGAAAGACTCACAGGTCCGCATCTCTTATCTAATTTACACAAAATTAGAAATTTGGTTTCATAGAACCAAGCTATGTTCCTTCGATTATTAAGATTATTACCAAACGTTTCACAATTGTATTATATCATAAAGTTTGGAATGATACAACAAGCTGTGACCAATATATCATCAAGTTTGGAATGATATAAGTAATGATCATAATATCAGGACGCATATCAGTAACTTTAGTACTCGTTTTTGGAATGATACCCAATTCAGCCTTTGAAAAGAAATAGTTGTGTAAGTCATCAAGTTTGGAATGACTGGCAACTAAACAATCTCAGGCTTCATCAAGTAACATCTAGAATACTTCAGTGTACTCAGTCTAGATGCGTGAATGTAGGCAGACTCGGTTCTAAAATCTTAAACAAACATAGGTATTAAGTCCCACTAAATAGACTTTAATCCCATGTCCCCCGATATTTTAGATGTAAGAACCTTGCATAAGCCCTTAGTAAGGACATCTGCTACATTATCTTTTGATCTCACGTCCAAGAGGGAAATGATCCCTTGACTGGTGAGATAGGTCAACCAGGCCTGTTTCATCCGTAGTTGCCTGCGCTTACCATTGAACAGGGAATTAGTTGCAATGGTTTTTGTGGCTTGATTGTTACAAAATATCGAGATAGAGTTCATTTTTAGACTCGTCATTGGAATATCCATAACCAAATCTCTGACCCACTCTGCTTCTTCGGCAGCTGAAGCAAGAGCATAGAGTTCGGATTCCATAGAGGATAGTGCTATACACGTTTGCCTCTTAGATTTCCAAGCTACTGCGGCTCCTCCTAGGGTAAACACATAACCACTAGTGGACCTACTATCACCAACGTCTGAGCACCAGGAGGCGTCAGAGTACCCTTCAAGCACAGGAGGGTGTCCACTGTAACATAAAGCATACTGCTCAGTATACTTTAAGTATCGCATTAGCCTTTCCAAGGCGTCCCAGTGGTCCTTTCCAGGGTTACTAGTGAATCTACTCAACATGCCGACCGTAAAGGCTATGTCGGGTCTAGTGCAGGTAGTAGCATACATGAGACTACCAATGAGTTTGGAGTAATCCAACTGGCGAATAGGTGAACCGTCATGAGGTTTCAGTCTATTATTATAGTCGTATGGAGTCTCAATCTTCCTGCACTTATCATAACCCCACTTGTCTAGTAGAGTTCGGATGTAGTGACTCTGGCTGAGGGTGATACCCTTATCCGTAAAGTTCACTTCCATGCCTAGGATGGTCTTCACCACACCTAAGTCAGTCATGCTAAATTTGGACTGCAAGGTAACCTTAACGTCTTCCACCTCAGACTGATCGGTACCCAGAATTAGCATGTCATCAACATACAAGCAGATTATAGCGACGGAGTGAGGACTTGTCCGTATGTACAGACATTTATCTGAAAGGCTGGATTTAAAAGTCAGGCCTTTTACGCAAGTGTCAAACTTCTCGTGCCATAGCTTTGGTGCTTGCTTCAATCCGTAGAGTGACTTAATCAACTTACAGACCTTGGTTTCTAGACCTTGTACGACAAACCCTTCAGGTTGACGCATGTAGATCTCTTCAGTTAGATCTCCATTTAAAAATGCAGTCTTAACGTCCATCTGATGAACGACGAAACGTTCAATAGATGCAATAGCGAGAAGAACCCTGATCGTTGCAATGTGACAAACAGGTGAGTATGTATCAAAGTAGTCAACTCCACTCACTTGAGTGAAGCCTTTGGCAACAAGACGTGCTTTGTACTTAGCGATACTCCCATCTGGATTCAGTTTCTTCTTAAGAACCCACTTGCTCCCAATGGTCTTAGCTCCTTTGGGTAGGTCAACTAACGTCCAAGTGTGGTTTTCCATGAGAGAGTGCATCTCATCATCAATGGCTGCTTTCCATAACAGGGAATCCCTGGATCGCATCGCTTCCGTATAGGTGGATGGATCAGCTTCAACGTGGTAAGTCACAAAATCTGTACCGAAGCTTTTAGGAACACGTTCCCTATTAGATAGCCTAGTGGACTCTAGGGCACTAGTGTGAACTGGCTCAGTGTCAGGGAGTCGTAGTTCCGTACCAACGAGGGTATCAGAACTGGTGTCTGGCAGACCGGGAAGAGTCAAGTTCTTATCTCTAAGAAACTTATCCTCAAAGAACACAGCATCTCTAGACTCAATGACCGTGTTGGTAGAGAGATCTAGAAATCGGTCTGCAGCACTATCCACCGCACATCCTAAGTAGACACAAGTGTTCGTCTTAGGTCCTAACTTAGATCTCCTTATGTCAGGTATCCTAACATAGGCGATACAACCCCAGGTTTTGAGGTGATCAAATCTGGGCGGTCTCTTAAACCAAAGCTCATACGGGGTTTGCTTCAATTTTGCATGAGGAACCATATTTAGGATGTGATTCGACGCGAGGGCTGCTTCGCCCCAATAAGCGGCAGGCATACCGGCAGTCAACATCATAGAATTCAACATTTCTGTTAAAGTTCTATTTTTCCGCTCGGCAATACCGTTTGACTGGGGCGAATAAGGGGCAGTGGTTTCAGGTATTATGCCATTGCTGGCAAGAAAATCCCTAAACTCACCCGAGACGTACTCGCCTCCTCGATCACTCCTAAGTCGTTTAATTTTCAAATCCAATTGGTTCTCAACCCTATTTTTGAAAATTTGAAATTTTTCAAAAGCTTCATCTTTTGATTTTAAGAGATAAATGTGAGTATATCTAGAGAAGTCGTCGATAAAAGTTATCAGGTACTTCCGACCACCACGTGTGACAAAACTTTTGTAGTCACAAATGTCGGAGTGTATCAACTCTAGTAAACGTGTACTCCTAGACACCGGACTGAATGGTGTTCTAGTTATCTTAGTTTGAGCACATATCTCACATTTGTCGAATTTGGTTTTAGTGTCTAAGGGGATGTTGTGAGTTCTAGCTAGCAGGAGTAGTTTTCTATAGTTGACATGTCCTAGTCTTACGTGTAGAGTCTTAGGATCAATCAAATGAGAACTAACCTGATTAACTACTTCGTGTGCTAGACTCAGACGATACATTCCGTTGACGACGTACGCGCAACCAAAATAATGTGAGTTAACCATTAAGGTCACCCTACCACCACTAATGTTAAAGGACATACCCGCATCGCTTAACAAACTAATCGATATTAAATTAGCAGCTAATGTAGGAATGAATTTAACATCTTGCAAAATTAAATGCGTACATGAGGAGAGGAGCAGATCCACGGTCCCGGTCTGGAGTACCGCAGCGGTGGCTCCATTTGCCACCGTAACTGTCTCAGAGGCTGGAGTGGCATCCTTCAGCAGTGCGGAGTTGTTGCAGACGTGGCAAGTCGCCCCCGAATCCAACCACCAGTCAGTACTGGCCTGAACGTTCCCAACTTTGGCAACAAAGTGGGAGGGCGCAGTCTGATGGAGCATATGAGCTCTGTTATCAGGCTTTGGTGGGTTAGCATCGGGCTTCTTGGGTTGCCTGCACTCAGAAGCGCAGTGACCCCACTTGTTGCAGTTGTAGCACTTGCCTTTGAACTTCTTGATCTTCTTGCTGGTGTCTACGACTGCGGGTGCACTGGGGGGAGGTCGAGTCCGATCAGACCGAGGCTTCCGCTTCGGGTGTATGACCATGTTAGCAGCAGACTGCTGCTTGCTCACCACCTCCTTCACATGCCTTGTCCGATTCTCATCCTCAATGCAGATGAACCGCTTGAGTTCTTTCAGACTGACCTGAGTCTTCTTTCGATACATCTCCGTCTTGAAGGAGTACCACGCTGAGGGAAGCTTGTAGATGATGGCACCAGCAACGAACCCGTCTGGCAGAGGTACACTTTCAATACTGAGCTTGGCCACCAGATTTTCAAGATCTACAATCTGGGGAAGGATTTCTCTGTCCTCAGAGAAGGTGAATCCCATGAATTTGTCCACCAGATGCGTCTTGGACATGTTCTCCTCCTCTTTAAACTGATCTTCTAGCGCAGTCCAAATCTCTTTCGCTGTCTTCAACTTTCCAAATGTCTCGGCCAGTGAATTGGAGAGACAATTCAGGAGATAATCGCGACAGAAGTCTTCGTCGCTGAGCCAATGTGCTTCATCGGGTCCTCCTTGGAAGTCTGCGAAGTCAGTCTGCAGGGTATAAAAGATATTGAGATATTTCAGACCAAACTGCGTATTGCGCTTCCAGGCACTGAACTCCGAGTGGGAGAACTTCTCCAGCTTTATCAGCGGCACAGGAGAGGAGAGAGAATTGGTCTTCTTAAGAGAGGCCATCGTTAGCAGACGGTTCAAAACTGCAGCAAAAATTGCACTGCTTTGCACTGAAAAACGGCACTGTAAAAAGAGCACGTCACTGCACTTCACTGGACCGGACAGTATCGGTACTGCAAATATTTAGTCGAGCGGAGCAGTGAGAACGATGGTCGGCAGCGGAGGAAGCTTCGTCAGAACGGCAAAGGATCAACCGAGAAAACTTCGAACAGCACTGATCGGCACAGGATCGATGAAGACGGCAAGGAGAATGGCTCCTGGCGTCTAGCTTCTTCGTCAGCGACCGACTGGACCTCTTAGCGGGAGCGGCGAACTTCTTCAAACGCACGAACAGGGATCCACAAGGAGGAACCGGCTGTGTCGCAGGGAGATGAAGGGGCGGCGAACTTCTTCACGTACGAGAACGACAGCAACGTCGTTCTTCCGGGCGACCACTAAAGAACTGGAGGAAATCGCGCCTCCTCCTTCGCGAACGAGAGAGACGGCGACAACTTCTAGGGCTAGCAGCGGCGTCGGCGAGTTCCTTCTACGCGAACAGGGAGCGGTTAATAGCCTGCGTCTCCTTCGTTCCCTCAATCGACAGGGAAGCACTGCAGCGATTTGCGATCGGGATCGGCTAGGGCGCGGGCTGCAACTGTCCTCTTCGATCGATCTCCTTACGCAGAATGACGGCGTTTCTCCGATCGGGAAGAACAGGGAGCAGTTACGGGAGAGGAGAAACCGCACGGGGGCAAGCGTTCACAAACGAAACTCTTCGAGAATGAAACGGTGCTCGAAGCATCCGAGTGAACGTCTAGTTTGGAACGATCTACCCGTTGCCCCCAGCGGGGTATTTATAGGCGTAACCCTAAATCCCCGACGACCCGTCAACGGACCCGTTAGGGTTCCGTTAAGTAATTAATACAACGCTAAATATACCTCAACACTGCCTTGGGATTTGTTTGGCCGCTGCCTTGGAAGAGGTTTGGTGCCGCCTGTTTTGAAGGATTCCGCCACCGTTTGTTGATTTAAGAAGGGGCTAATCGTAGTCGATCTTGTTCGTGGCTTGGAGATTTGGAAGCGGAGTTGGAAGGGGCTGCACATAGCCGTCCTTCTTCGTGGATCTGGTGAACGTCATCTTTGACGTTGGGACTGATTATTCAATCCGTCCGGGAAAGCTTCTCACTCGTTGTTTCTCTTTTTCAATATTGTACCTATGTGTGTTGTTGGAAAAGAGGTTGTGTAAATCTTTTGTGGATTATATTTTGTGGTGGAGGAGTGGAGATCCTTTGTAGATCGGTGGAGGGAAAGCATGTAATCAATGCGTGTGATTTATCACACATTTTTAGTGGAGGCTTTTCGGGTTGGACTCCGATCGTCCCGTGGTTTTTCACCCGATTGTGTTTTCCACGTTAAAAATTTTATGTGTTCTCTGTGGTTTGCATTTTTTGATTTTTTGTTTGCTTTGCTTGGAATACCACTAAACGCGGTCGCACAGGTGCTCTGGTCGAGATTGTTAGCTCACATTCCCAACAGGGACAACTGAAGTTAAAATGGAGCTAAACTGAAGTTACAGAGGGGGGCTAACTAATTGAGAAATCTAGATACATAAATTCTCTTATGCGATCAGCAGAAATCTTGTTCCAGCAAACATCCAGTGGCCTAAGGATGGATTGATTTCAATTGTATACATATATGAAATGAACCCAAATCAGTTTTGAATAAGCTTGCAAAAAGATCTGTGCAAAGAGATCACTTGGAAAACCTCTAATCTATTTATGCAAGGATATGATTGATTTCAATTCAAATGAAGGTATACAAAGTTATCAGAAAGTCTACTGTACTTTGCTTAGTCACTACTTGACTAATAACTCAAAGTACACCTAGAGTACAAAAAATGTAACAAAAAAAAGTATAGATCTATTTGCTCCGCTTGACCCTCTACCGGCCAATACTACGGAGCAATCCTATAAAAATTCATCACAGAATCTACCGTGCTTTGCTTAGCCACTACTTGACTAATACCTCAAAGCACTCATAGAATACATGAATTTAAATGGATGTAGAGATGATCAATGCAAAAACATTTGAATACAGAAATGTAAAGTATATAAATGAAGATTTATTTGCTTCGCTTGACCCTCTACTGACCAATACTACGAAGCAACCCTATAAAAATTAATCACATAATATACCTTATACAGAATAAGACAGCAAAAAATGCTCATGTCTAACATTATCTTAATCTACATTGAAACAAAAATGAACATCATACCTTATACACGCTAATTATATTCTTGAAGTGCTCTACAACCAATATATTCAAGATGCCAATTAACTCCTCTTTTCATTTTTTTCATTTTGTATATTGCCTCCGTACGATGTTATCTGCAGTCAAAAGACTCAAAAGATGATCATTTTTGATCTGTTATGGAAGAAATTAAATGAGAGGATAAAGTTTATAGATTTTACTTTTTATAAATTAATTATCCAAGTGAAAGCCTGCATTGACATTACTCATCCTGAATTTTTACTGAAATAAATTATAGATTGCACATTACTCATCCTGATTTTTTTTGGAAAAAACTGATGAAGTCGAGCAAATAATTTCAATCCAACGAAGAAAGAGGAATGCAACTTCTTTAAGATCAAACAGTTACTCATTAAGATAAATCCCAATTAAAAGCAACAGTTTTCCAAATAAAAAAACTCGGGATAACTTAGTCTTAATCCTTCAGAATTACCTGTAGCGAGAAACTTCTCCTTGTGTAAATATATGTGATTCCCTTCTATTAACAGTCCGACGACTCTGCACTCTCAGTAATGTTACAGATAGATTTTCAACTTCTTGCTTGCATACATCACAGGTCTTATTTGCCTTGATACTGAACCATTTTATCAACAGAGAGCCTGAGAGATAGAGATAGGGGGAGATAGAGAAAGAGAGAGAGGGGGGAGGAGGAGAGGGGAGAGGGAGAGAGATGAAGCGAGAGAGAAAATAGAGTTAAAGAGAAAGAGAAGCGCGACCGTGAAGTAGCGGGAGCAAGAAGAAGCCAGCGAAGATTGAGGCAGCCATCGGCTCAGAAATGCAGCGGATTACTAGGGGAAGCCTAGCCATAGAGAATGAAGAACTGGGTTTGGGTATACTTACAGAGAGGGTGAAGCAAGCATCGAGAGGAAATGGAAGATGAAGAGTTGTATAAATGGTGTAGGAATACCCATGGGTGACGACGATGGGTTGCGCTTGCTGGGCGATGAAAGCGATTTTCGCTTGGCTGCAGGGATCTTCGTGGGCGGAAGGCTTCTACGTAGGTGGCAGCGGGATGGAAGGATGGCATCGGCGGTGGGATGGAAGTTGCGTGCATCGCGTGGTCGAGGGAGGTTTCCGTGGAGACGGAGAGTATCGGGGAGGGGGAGTTAGGGTTCCAGGAACGGCAGAAGGGCGAAGAAGAAAATCGGGGAAGCGCGCGGGGTAGGGGTTCGGCGGCGGCGGGGAAGGGAAATGGCGGAGGAGGTGAAGGTTGGCGGGCTGATATCGGGGAATTTCGGGAGAGATGATTTTGGAAAATTCAAGATTGGCTATTTGCACTCCATCTGCATTTGATCGGACGACTCTTATATTTTGAAGCCATATATATCCGACGGTCAATATATTTTGATGGATTTTTGATCTCATGCTATTCGCAAGCCACCATATTTCCTTTTAATATAGTATATATATAACTTCATTTTTCTGTATAGTTTTAATTTAATTTTACTTATGTATATCAGTATATACATACTTATATTATATAAAATATAACAAAATGGGGATCACTACATAATATACAGCTATAATCTTTCTTTATATATATATATAATAATAATAATACTATCAGCCGCACAAGGCTATGCATGTGCAGGACTGCGTTTACCAACAAACAGTTCATCTTTCTTTCTGCCTACTTTAGATGCCAACATTAGAGGCGAGAAGCTACTGTAAATGTTTCAAATTTTTGGAATAACTCGTCCCTCTCTATTTTGGCATCCAATTGAAGCTAATGAGAGCCGCGAGTTGCATCAAGTAAGGTGGCGTTTGGTTGGGCTGATAGCCTGCGGTGCGGTTGCCCAAAAACAAAGTTTTGGCTAAAAGCGGCATTTGGGTCGGCTTATTTCTAAAAGGGCGGTTATTTGATTCCGCGGTTTTCTATTAGCGCCCAGCCGCGCTGCTTAACCCCGTCTAGCAGCAATCGCGATTTCCCTGGAGCGGCGTCTTCTTCCCTCCCGCTCCCGTGCCTCCTCTCTCGATACCTCCATTTCGTCTTCGCCACTCACAGTGTTCTCGTCCCTAATCGTGCGAGAACTCTCGGCGAGCACAGACTTGTTCTTCTCCTCTCAGGCCCAGGAAATAACGTCGAATTTTTGGGCGCAGAGGAGGCGGAGAAGCTCGACGGCCATCTCCGGTCGGATTGCGCTCTCAACTGGCCATGTTCTCAACTCCAGACCAGGTTTCCTCCTCGTCTCCAAGTGTCTTTCGTTTTTGTCCCGATCTTACATTTTAATCTTATTGTTCACTGGCTGGGCGATTAGTTCTTCTCTCTGATGAAGCTTCACTTGTGCTCATGCTGATTGGATAATTTTTTTTCTTTAGTTTGCCGATTTACTTTTGAAACTGGAAGTTTGAGTTCCAGATGGAATATTGTTGAGATGCATTCTGGCGAGTGCGGGGATATGAGGATGCGTTGTTATTCGGGAGATTTTGATAGATCTGTTTAATTCTTCTGACTAGAATTTCACTCGCGGAATTCCACTTGCGTTCGTTCTGATAGTGGGGATCTTCTTTCAGTTTTAGGGTTTGCCCATCAGCATCTACAACTCTTATGTAACTGATTTGATTTTGTATGTGTGTGTGTATGTGTTGGTGTGTGTTTATGTTGGTGTATATTTGTGTGTGTGTATGTATGTGTTATGGGAAAAAAATTTCGCTCAAAACTCCGTTTTGTTTCCAAACAACTTTTTCAAAACTCTGTTTTACAAACTCCATTTCACCCAAAAAGTTTTTTTACCAAAACTCCGTTTTCCAGAATCAACACTTTTTCTATCAGCAGCTTTTCATCAACAACTTTTCATCAGCAACAACTCAACCAAACATAGCCTAAGACTTTAGAGCCAGGAGCTACATCTATTAAGACTTTAGAGCCCCTAGTTACATCAAGACATTTCCCCTATAAATAATATATAGTTGGTAAATAATTATATAAAAAAAATGAAAATTCATAAAATATAATGACTATTTGTGTAATTACACAAAATTCTTATAATAAAAATAATAATGGAAATTCATAATATCCAAAAGTTTTTAGTAGACCTCCTAAACCTACATTGGTAGGTTATCATTAGGCCTACAAAACTAATTTCAAAATACAATGACTCACTTTAAATTGATTTTTTGTTGAATATAAATGTTTTTGAAAAAAATAATTATAAAATATTGATGTATATTTTTTTACGGTCATTTGAGTACTCATATGTATATGATGCGGGCGAAGCCCGCCGGGGGCGGGCGAAGCCCGCCGTCGCCGGCCGGGTACTGTCGAATGCGGGTGCAGCCCGCTAAGAGTTAGCGAGCACGAACGAAGCCCATGCGGAACTGCTCGTGTATATATATATATATAAATCATCTTATCGGTGTAATGATCTTCCACTTCATTCTTACTGTCCGATTAAGCGGATGGTCTGTGAATAGCCATATAGTTTTGCGTTGATCGCTATCTGCAGACCACAGAAATCTGCGAGTTGTTAAACAGTTCTGCGCTGCAGCTATTTACAGACCACGATGGTCTGGGAATAGCCAATTTTTTTTCATTGACCGCTATTTGCAGACCACAAGATTCTACAATAAGGGGTTTGCGAATAATAAATTAGCTCTTATTCATAAACCGCGTGCGGGTGCGCCCGGAGGTGGGCTAAGCCCGTCCGACGAAGGGGAGGCGAAACCCATCCTGCGGCGAGGGGTAGGTCATCGCAACGAGCGTACTATCGCGCGGGGGCACAAGGGGCTCCCGTGCACTGTCACTCCTGTGTGTGTGTGTGTGTGTGTGTGTCTACATTAAAGAAGTAATTTGGAGTTGTAGAATTAATCTTAGCCATCCAATATGTGGCAAGCTTTTGATCTCAGCCATCCAATGAAGAGAGAGAAAAAAGATAGAAGAGAGAGGGGGAGAGGGAATCTTTATAGCCCTCTTATACCTACATTTTGAAATAGGAGGGAGATGAAGAGGGGGAGAGAAGAGAAAGTAAAAGAGAAATTGATTTTTTAGATAAAAATTTACATTTTCTTACAAAAAATAGGAATATTGATTCATTTTTTACGGTCATTTTAAGTACTCATACACATATGTTTTGAATAAAAGGTAAGTGTTCATATGCGGGCTCAACCTGCTTATGGGCGGGTGCAGCCCGCTCGAATGTGGGTGCAGCCCGCTCATATGTGGGCGAAGCCCGCTAAAAGTCAATGAGCACGGGCAAAGCAGGTGCGGAGCTGCTCGTGTGTGCGTGTGTGTATTTATATGTTGAGGTATATTTATATAAATGTTAACGGGTTCTCAATGAGTTTGCTGTGGTTTGGTAGACATTCAATAACCTTTCGGGGATTTAGGGTTACGCCTATAAATACTCCTGTAGGGGGGCAACGTGGAGGTCGTTCCAAACTTGATGGCCACACGAGATGCTTCGAGCACTTTAACATTCTCGAAGATTTCATTTTAGTGCCCTAGCCCCCACTCCCGTGAAGAGTTCGCCGCCTAGGTTTTTTTTGCTTTCCCGCTCGTAAACCTACCAACGTGCGCGGGTGTGAGAGACAGATCGGCGAAGCCGAAAGACGGTTGTTCTTCGCTCCACGCCGGACGCCGCCTCCTTCCCGCACTTATGCTGAAGCCCACCAGCGATGATCCGCAGGCGTCTCCTCCATTTGTCGTTCCCTATTCTTGTCGCTGCTCACCCTGATCTGAATTTGCCCGTCGCCACTCTAGGAGGAGGCTAGAAATTGCGCACAGTGTTCCCGACCATCTTTCTAGTCGACAACCAGAGATCGCGCACAGTGTCGATCCCCCTTGACAACAATTGCGGCTCTCGATCGATTTCCTCTACAACGCTCGATCTCCTTCCTCGACAGCTATCCCGACAAGGAGACGAACGTGAAATCGCGATCTATCTCTGCTTGCCGGAGGATTGTCTTCTCAGCCTTGCTGGAGGCTTGTCTTTGTTGAGGATCTATGAAGAACGACCGGTGACGACGAACCGGGGCAAACCTAAGAGCTGGGAGTAGAATTTTTTCCTCCCGATCGTAAGCGAAGAGTGGAAATCAATAGTTCTTTGGAAAGGGATCTACAATATCAAAGGGAAGCAATCTCTCCTCTCCCATGCCGATGATCAAACTGGAGAAATTCTATAATTCTGAGTTCAGTGCTTGGAAACAGAACACCAAATCGATATGAAGTATCTGAATATATTTTATAGTGCACAGTCCGATTTCACGTCTTATGCAGGAAGCGGAGATGAGGATTAGTGGATCAACGGCGAAGACTTTTGTCGTGATTACCTCCTTAATTGTCTCTCCAACAGACTGACAGAGAGACCTATAGTAAGATGAAAACTACAAAGGAGGTCTGAGATGCTCTGGAGGAATAATTCAAAGAAGAAGAGAATATGTCAAAGACGCACCTAGTGGACAAATTCACGGCCTTCTCCTTTGCTGAAGACAGGGAGATTCTTCCACAGGTTGCACATTTTGAGACTCTTCTAGACAAGCTCAACAGTGAGAACCTTCCTTTGCCAGATGGTTTTGTTGTAGGAGCTATCATTTTTAAACTCCCATCGGCATGGTACTATTTTAAAACAGAGATGTATCGGAAGAAGATACAGGTTAGTCTTAAAGACATCAAGCGATTCATTTGTATTAAGGATGAGAACCAGACTAAGCACGCTTTAGAGACGGTTAGTAAGCAGAACTCAGCTGCTAACATGGTCACGCATCCTAAGTGAAAGCCTAGTATGGGAAGACTAAACAGCCAATCAGTGCACCCGCAGTTGCTGACACTAGCAAAAAGATCACAAAATTTAAAGGCAAGTGCTACAACTGCAACTAGTGGGGGTCAATGTGCTTCCGAATACAGGCAACCTAAAAAGGGTGAATCCAGCACACCCAAATCTGATAACAAATCAAACATGCTTTATTAGACTGCGCCTACCAACTTTGTTGCCATGGTTGGAAAAGAAAGGTCAGTACAAAATGGTGGCTAGATTCAGGTGCTACATGCCACAATTGCAACAATTCTACTTTACTAAAGGATATCACTGCAGCCAAAGAAACTATGACTGTTGCGAATGGAGACACTGTAGAGGTACTGCAGACTGGGGCTGCGAATTTGCTACTATTTTTAGGTACACATTTAATTTTGAAAAATATTAAATTTATACTCATATTAGCTGCTAATTTAATTTCAATTAGCTTGTTGTGTGATGCTGCTATGTTTTTTAACATTAGTGGTGGTATAGTAACTTTAATGATTAACTCAAATTACTTTGATTGTGCATATGCCCTAAATGGGATGTATAGTTTGAGTCTAGCAAACGAAGTAGTAAATCAAGTTAGTTCAAATCTCATAGATCCCAAGACTTTACATGCAAGACTAGGACACGTGAACTATAAAAAATTACTCATGCTAGCTAAAACTCACAATATTCCCTTAGACACATCAATCAAGTTTCACAAATGTGAAATTTGTTCTCAAACTAAGATAAGTAGAACACCTTTTAGCCAGATTTCTAGGAGCACACAGTTACTAGAGTTAATACATTTCGATATTTATGACTACAAAAACTTTGTCACAAGAGGATGTCAGAAGTATCTGATACTCTAGATTTAGCCACATTTATCTTCTTAAATCCAAAGATGAAGCTTTTGATAAATTTCGTATTTTCAAAAATAGGGTAGAAAATCAACTTGACATGAAAATAAAAAGGCTAAGAAGTGATAGAGGAGGGAAATATGTATCAGGGGAGTTTAGAGATTTTCTCGCTAGCAATGACATTATACCTGAAAATACCGCCCCGTATTCACCCCAATCCAACTGTATCGTTGAGAGAAAAAAATAGAAATTTAACAGAAATGTTGAATTCTATGATGTTGACTGCTGGCATGCCTGTGGCTTATTAGGATGAAGCTATCCTTGCCTCAAATCACATTCTTAACAAAGTTCCTCATGCAAAGTTGAAACAAACACCATATGAGTTTTGGTTTAAGAGACCTCATAGATTTGATAATCTTAAGTTTCACAAATGTGAAATTTGTACTCAAACTAAGATAAGTAGAACACCTTTTAGCCAGATTTCTAGGAGCACACAATTACTAGAGCTAATACATTTCGATATTTATGACTACAAAAACTTTGTCACAAGAGGATGTCAGAAGTATCTGATACTCTAGATTTAGCCACATTTATCTTCTTAAATCCAAAGATGAAGCTTTTGATAAATTTCGTATTTTCAAAAATAGGGTAGAAAATCAACTTGACATGAAAATAAAAAGGCTAAGAAGTGATAGAGGAGGGAAATATGTATCAGGGGAGTTTAGAGATTTTCTCGCTAGCAATGACATTATACCTAAAAATACTGCCCCGTATTCACCCCAATCCAACGGTATCGTTGAGAGAAAAAAATAGAAATTTAACAGAAATGTTGAATTCTATGATGTTGCCTGCTGACATGCCTGTGGCTTATAGGATGAAGCTGTCCTTGCCTCAAATCACATTCTTAACAAAGTTCCTCATGCAAAGTTGAAACAAACACCATATGAGTTTTGGTTTAAGAGACCTCATAGATTTGATAATTTTAAGACTTGGAGATATATCATTTATGTTAGGATACCTGACCCTAGGAGATCTAAGATTGGATCAAGGACGAACACATATGTCTATCTAAGATGTGCAGATGATAGTATTGCAGACAGATTTCTAGATCTCTCTACCAATACTGTTATAGAATCTAGAGATACTGTTTTCTTTGAGGATAAGTTCCTTAAATATAAAAATCTGACACTTTCAGGTCTGCCATCCACCAGTACTGAGACTTTAGTTGAGTCGGAACTAAGAATCTCTGACACTGAGCCTATAAACACTAGTAGTTTAGAATCTAAAAGGTTATTTAATAGAGAAAAAGTGCATAAAAGCTTCAGAATAGATTTTGTGACTTACCAAGTTGAAGCTGATCCATCTACCTATAAGAAAGTGATGCGATCTAGGGATTCTCTATTATGGGAAGAAGCCATCGATGATGAGATGTGTTGAAACCCGGATATCGGTTCAACTATATTCGAGACTTGGGGAGTAGTTTGAGTTACTTCTCTCTTCGTCAGATCCCTAGGTCTAAGTATTTCGAGCTGAGAACTAGCCTTCTCAGTACAATGGATGATTGCCTAAGAACTGACCCACTGGCTACAACGAGGAGGTCCTGCCACTAACCAGAAAATCTTACTTGACTTCCCCTCCAAAAATAAAAGACTGAGCCTGTGTCTCAGATAACACGAATGTGAAAGGAGGAAAGCTCAGGCTTTCTGGGGGGGGGGGGGGGGAGGGGCGGTGGATCCGTGCTGACCGGAGACATAATAGGTCCTATTTGTAGGCAAATTCTTTTAAGGGCAAAATTGTCTTATCAGCCAGCGAATATCTTCCTCCCCCTTAACCAAATTACTATATGCAGACTCAAGTGGTCTGCGAACAGCTCCTCACGCCTTTCCATAAATACTAACCGCAGCCCTTGTTGGTCTGCGAATAGTGAGGGATGACTGGTGAGTCAAGTTGACCTAAACTCGCCTCGCTCCCTCATTGAGCGAGTGCAGCTGAGGCGACTCGACTTATATCCTACTCGTCAGGGGAGATTTCTCCTGAGGCGAGTTCGCCTGAGGCCAGGTCAGACTCGCCTTACCCTGGGTGAGAAGGGGTTTTGTTATCGGGACTAGCTGTTCACATTGTCTAGAAGAATCCCACTCATAACATCGAGAAGAGAAATCATGTAACCGGGACAAGATTATGTTGTCGAGAAGGGTAAGGGGCATACTCGCCTCACCTTGCTCTGGGCAAGTTAGTTCGGTACTGGGCCTACTCGCCGAATACGAGTTGTATACAATCTGCGCTCTTTGCGAGCTTGTCATAGGTCGGGAAGAAGAGTCCAACCCTTATTTGGAGAGGCTAAGCGCTTGCTGTGTCTTCCTCTATAAATAGAGTAGGGGGTGTCTCCGGTCCTTCATACTGAGAGATGGCTTCTGGAGGGCGCTCTTCCGTGGTCGCCAACCAAGCGCTTGCTGACGATGAGTCCGAGGCGGCCACCGTTCTCAACCTAATCGGCGAGTTCCTGACCCCCTGCCTTCCTGATTCCGCGAGGAAGAAGAAGCATAAGAGAAAGAGGATGATCGATCCTGCCCCCCGTGAGAAGTCCTCTACTGATCCCGAGTCCACCGCGAGATGCAGGCCTTCAACTAAGAGGCTCGCTGCCTCGCCTATTAACGAAGAGTCCAATACCGAGTTGCCTCTTCGATAAGGTGAGGGTGACATTGAGACCATGACCGGATGGGTTGGGGATGGGGGACAGCCTCCTAATGATACAGATGCTCCACTACCCCCTCCTATTTTCCCCGACATTGTGCCAGCTAAGGGTACTACATCTTCACCTGCCTAAATTGGGCCAGACATAACTCATTACTTTCTGCAGTTCCCTCTAGACGTTCACTAAGGCCTGAACAACTTGCCGAGGCGCCGTCTGGGTGCCTAGTCACAACGTCCTCCTTGGTCCCATGACGAGTAGGTTCGACTCTATCCCCCCTCTCTCAGACGTCTTAGCATCTGTCCGGGGTCGGTCAACCTATTGACCCAACTTCTGGGGGAAAGTCTTTGGTGATGGGTCCCATTCCTAGGGGTACGGGAGTGGTCCTCTGCCTACCCGCCTCCACCGAAGGACTTCAGGCGAATTCGTCTCAGCTTCAGGATGAAGGTCTCGCTCCTGCAGGTAGTCACCCCGCTTATCTCATTATCCCTCTTTATCTCTGTCATTTTTCCTCACCGCCGGATTTATCCCTTCCAGATAGCCACACATCAACCTCCTCAGGTCACTCATCGTCCACAAACTTGCTCCTAGGATCGCCGCAACCTACGACATCCATGACCTTGAGGGAGCTTCTCGCGAATCTTCCTGGTTTCAATTAGGAGTCGTGGGCTCGCCTCATCACTGTCCTCCAAGCCCACGACTCCTTCTTGATGGTCATGCTGCCCGACGAGGTGAGGAAGGCCTTTACGCTCGGGCAACCGATCTAGAGGAGAGGTTTTACGAAATGGAGACTCGCCAACAAGCCACCGAGGATGATCTCCATAGGTTCGTGCAGGTGGTGGGCACTGTGGGAGAGGCCTCCCTATTAGAAGAGCACATCAGGCGAGGCGAGGACCACATAAGACAGAACGAGAAGATCATGGAGAGGTCTCACAAAGACCTCCGAGCGCCCCACAACATTACTTAGAGGGCTCTCCATCCTCACCGCACGCATTGCCTAGGTCGCTGTGCGGCACGCCGCTGTTTAGTTCCCTAGGTCGTTCTCGCCTTTTGATTTTTTGACGCCTGATGTATTGTTATACTCGCGATCTTTTGGGTCTTTATAATGTGAAGGCAGCACTGTCATACTCGCTTCTTTTGTACACACGCTATTCTCTTATGGAAATTTGATTTTTTCAGTGCCCTTCTTTCGTTTCGCTGATTGCTTGTTTTTTAATTATCTCTGATCTTTTATTCTTATTCGCGCATTGTCAAGCTGGTTACCCGCTTTCGTGTACTTGCGTCGCTGGCCGGTCTACTCTCTCGCGATAGGGTTCGGGGCCGGGGGCTATAAATAGAGGGCCTTTTGGAGTGGGAGGTTACACATTCACAGCACTTCGACTGTAACATCCTCAGAACTTCTAGACCCCTTAACTTCAATTAGGGTGAGACAAGTGGTGAGTGTTGTGAGTTGTGCTAGGTTGCAACCTTAGAACACATAGGATTAGGTGAACTCACATGTGATCTCCTATAGGACTCAAGTCAACCTAAGTCAAACTTGGGTCAACATAAGCCAATCCTACCCCAATAGACTCAATTCACACCCAAAACATGAAATTGACTTCACCCCTAGCCTTATAACATCATGGGGGACCTAATTGACTCAAAAGCCCCATCATGGGAACATCAATTTGACCAAATTGACCAAAGTCAACTTTTCCCCAATTTTGGTCAAAAATCACACCTATTGGTTAAATTAGCCCACTTGGGGCATCACCATGACCCAATCCACATTGGGAGGTGTTAAGGGACCCAAGCTCAACATATTGGACCAGTCAACACACACAATTGACTAAGTCAACCCTAAAGTCAACTCTAGGTCAAATTGGGCTAAGAATATGTAATTGAAGGAATTAAGCCAAACCATATGGGATAAAGCCCCCAAAGTCAGCTCACTCTGAAGCCCATATGCATAATGGCCCCCCTTGCCCTCTGAATCCAACATGCAAACACATGCATGGGGGAAAAAGTGGAAAATCCTCCCCTCCTCCATTAAGGACAAGAGGATTTTTGGGAGAGGAGGCAATGTGGCCCTCCTCTCCTATGCCCAAGACCAATGCTGAGCTCCTCAATAACTCCTCAGCCGATTTCCATCTAAAGAGGTGCCACTTGGTGGCTGGGAGGAGCATCCAAGGCATGTCCGAAAACCACCAAACTCAAAACCATACTTACAGCCCTCCTCAGCCTCTTTAGACCCTTCCAACAACTTCAGAACATCGAGAGGAGTTGAGCTGGTGCTTTGGAGTGGAGCAAACGGTGAAGAATCGAGAATTTGGGGAGGATCGCCGGAGCTCGCCACCACCATGCCGCACAACCATCATACCCATCGTCAAGCTCGTTTTTAGGCATGATTTCTCCCCCTCTCCCTCTGTGCTAGTATCTAGGTCCCCTTAGGAGAGAAATCGGGCTCAATTGAGCCCGATCCCATGTGAGATCGAGGGAGAATCGCCGAGCTTTTGCTCCAGCTTGGGATCGCCGGAGACGGGCTCTCCGGCGGCCGTGTCGCCGTCAAACGATGGCCACCACCTCAACGGAGGTGGTGGAGGCGGTGGCCGGCTGTGGTCAGCAGGAGGTTGTCGAGAAATGGCTGGAGAAGAAGTCCCAGGTCGAGCAAATCCAGACCGTCGGCTGGAGGTAGGAGATGATGGAGAGCCGTTGGATCTGGGCTGATCTGCTATATGCAGACCACATTTCTTTAATTAAAAGATTGTTACACTTTTATGTGATTTTTCATGCCCGATTTTAAGGCCCTTAGAGGCCTATTTAGGAAAACTTTCCCGATATAGCTTTTGTAGGCCTTGATGTCTACTTTCATCTGAAACTTAAATCAGGTCATTTGGATCAATTTAGGACCCACAACACTCATTTTGATGAGGCTGGTTAAAATATAAACCAGAAATTAATTGGTGTGCTCACTCTAAAATATAAGTTTGATGGACTTGGGATTTTGACCATGCATGCATGTGACTTATACCTAGCTTAGGTTTAAATATCAGAATTTATGGAGATAATTTTTCTATAGTTTTGTTCAAAACTTGGAAAATCAAATAAATGAAATATTTGGAGATATATAACTCCAAATGATTCCAAATTTGGGGGTCATGTCTATTTAGACAACATTAGTCTAGGGTTAAATTTTGAGAATATTTGGACCTCTGCATGTAAGGTAATTTCTTCTTGCATGTCTCTACCTATAAGAGAATAGGTGTGCCAATAACAAAAATTAGTATTTTGTGAATTTAGCCCTAATGGCTTGGAATTGACTTCTGAAACTTTGCATCCACCCAAATTATGGTATAATGCATCACACTAGAAAATCTTAGGACTTCTAGCATCAAGAATCTCATGATTTTGATTATTTTGTCATAAGTCACACTTATGTATTTATAAAATTTTTATGACTAGAACTTGGAGATAAATTATGATCTTCTGGAATTAGTGTTTTTATGCTATTATAGTGCCACTGTAATTTTCTCAGAATTTTACAAAGTCAAGTTTTGGTACTTGTTGTACAAAGTCATTTTATCACCCCTTTAATGAAAATAGAAATTATGAGTTTAAATTTGCTGGAAAAATGTTATCTTCTGGAATTGATGTTTTGATGTCATTATAGTACTACTGTAATTTTCTCCGAATTTTAGGATGTCAAAATCTAGCACTTGAAGAACAAAGTCACCTTGTTCCCCCTTTAATGAAAAATAGAAATTATGGGTTTAAATTTGCTGGAAAAATGTGATCTTCTGGAATTGATGTTTTGATGTCATTATAGTACTACTGTAATTTTCTCAGAATGTAAGGAAGTCAAGATCTAGTACTTGATGTACAAAGTCATTTTGTTAACTATTTAATGATAAATAGAAATTATGGGTTTATATCTGCTAGAAAATTGTGAAACTTTGAGAATCCTAATATTTTGTCACCTATCATCTCTGGAAAATTATTTAGCAATATTGAAATTTTTGGCATGATAGTTCCTTTGAATTTTCAATGATGACAACTGATTTATAAATTTTTATGGAGGTCAAAATTATATAAGATCTGCTTAAATTCTGGTTAACTCTTATTTTACCCAGTAAGAACCTATGATAAAAATTAGAACTCATTTGGAAGTGTTTTGACCAAGATTTCAACATAGGAATCAAATTAGTATATACTGTGGTCTGCGAATAGTGAAAACTTGATATGATGATTAAATCAGCAAAACCACCTAGAGAATCAGTGAGAATTGGATTATAACAGTACACAAGTATATACCACTTAGAGGACGAAGAATCTTGAGAGTTGAGCACCATTCAAGAGAACGGTTGCTTAGGAATGGGGTGAAACATTAAGTCATGAAAACACCTAAATTATAAAGAGTAATAAGTAGAGTGTGTCTTAGAATGGGGTAGCCACCAATAAAAAAAATAATTGTCTTGGAATGGGGGATTTGGGTTTCAGCCCATTGCATTCCCTAGTACCGCTGTGAGCCCTTCACCGGGTAAACCTCGGGAAGTCCAGGATTCACCCTAAACTTCTAAGTATACAATAATTAGACAAGATTAGTCTAACTCAATGATTAAGAGTTATGGTAAACTTCATCCCGAGTTAAGGGATGGGAAGTTGTATATCCGGACAAGATAGTCCTGCGAGCGGTAGGCTCGGGTTATAAGAAGGGACTGGTCGGGTCCTCCGAGCCGAGAGCTTGGTGTTTCTCTTAGAGGCATTGTTGTATCAAGTAGTACGCGGATACCCTGTGTGTTCTTAGGGGCGTACGTAAGGTCTAAGTTGGGTGGTGTCACACAAGCCTAGAAGTGGACAGCCCGGTCTACTGCCCTGTTTGCCTCAACAGGGTACCTGAGCGGAGACTCGAATAGAGGGCTAGAGGTGGTGCTTACCAGATAGTACGCGGATACCCCGTGTGTTCTTAGGGGCGTACGTAAGGTCTAGGTTGGGTGGTGTTACACAAACCTAGAAGTGGACAGCCCGGTCCACTGCCCTGTTTGCCTCAACTGGGTACCTGAGATGACACACTCGAACAGAGGGAACTACAAAAGGTCTGTACGTACAGAGTCATGTGCGTGAGTTGCATCATTGCATTGCATATCATAGCATAGCATTCTTGCATAAACAGAGACCTCATCGTATAAATTAGTATGGGCTCTTTTATACGATGAGTTTACGTTAGTGCCAGATCCCTTAGCTTATGTGCTTTTGTGTGTGCATATAAGTTAAGGTTATTTTCGTAGCTGCTTTTATTTATTATACCTGCCTCCTTTACTTATATTGTCCCTTACTTACTGCTGTAACACTTACTCTGGTTAGTATAGAATTGTTATCATTACTTGCTTAGTATTTATATTCCCTGTTAGTCTAGACATTTGTCACCTGCCTTGTTCTTATTACCCCTTGTTTTTCCTCCTCTTCGTCCTCCCGCACGGTGCCTAGGAGTCGCGGGGGGAGGCGGGTACAAAATCGGCTTAGTCTTTATGACTAACGGTCGGTTGTGACCGTAGGTGCCCGAGATGATGGAGCCCCTGCTAGAAGAGGAGACAGGACCTGAGGAGTAGATGCCGCGCATTAGTTCTACTACCAGACAGGTGTTGAGAGTTGAGAGTTTGTTTAGCTTCCGCATAAATGTAGAGTGAGATAATTTTTGTACTTTATTTGGATATGTACCAGGCATAAGCCCCCTTTTTCTCTTTTACTTGTTGTACTCATTGATGAACTTTTTATATTTTGATGTATAAATGTGTGATTGTGGACTTGGTTTTGTTTTAATTACTTCTTAGCTCTTGTTGGCCTGTTGATTGTTCTTGCCGGCAGGATCGGCGTCTTGCGGAGGCAGCTAACTCGGGTGTTAGTGTCACCGTAAGGCAACGGTTCTGGGCATAAGATCCGGAAGCTATCCAGGTGCGGGAGAGGGATCATACAATTGGTATCAGAGCACAAACGATCCAGCGAGAAAGAAGTCCACAAAACCCTGGGACACCCCCGCTCGAGTTAGTTTGAGGACAAACTAGCAGCGGAAGCAGTGGTGTGCCCATGTGCAAAAATCACATAAAATAGTCCATTAATCAATGAGTTAGGCCAACCCAACTAGGACATCATTCTAGTTTGACGCACCAAGACAACCTCATAGCATATACTAACCCAAACCGACCTCGGGTATAGACTGATTAAGGCATGAGGACACCCAAAGTGACTAGGAGAAGAACCTTATGAGGAAGTAGTTAATCAAGGCTTAAACTTAGGTGCCCCTGATTTGCCTACCAAATGAGATTACCACTTCATACCCAATGGATAGGATCGCCTCAAGGGATTGGTGCTTGAAATCCATTAGAAAAATAACAAGAGGCTCGCAAACTTAAATCTCCAAACCAACAACTAGGTTGCATTGAAACCATCACCAGGACAAATACCAGAGGTCAGATGAGGATTCGAGTTCATAAAAGGCCCATTTGTGGATTGCCCATAGATTAGCCTTGAGAAGATTGTGGTGGTTGGTAACTTTGGGGGCCTAAAGTGTGTAGAATATCAATAGGTCTCAAGATGGAGCTCCAAGTCTAGAGTTGTATGCCCGAAAGATTGAGTGCATAACTAGGACGAATATATCATAAGGAAATCAAAGAATCTTAGCCCAAAATATACAGGGGCTAATCCCTTTTGTTTATTGGGGCCAGTTTGGTACCAACTCGAGTTCCTTAGACATTTTTTTATATGTTAGTCACAAACATAAGTGACCATAAAGTATGCTTAATCGGTCTGATGATCAACATGGAAGTCGAGACCCATGAAGAGTCCCTTCATCTTAAGATATGTGAACTATTAATATTATAACGAGATCATTGTAGACTTGCAATCAGAATAAGAGCATAGAGCATTATAAAGAATGGCTCCCCCCTTGTTGTCTTAAGGATTAGACAGATAAGTAAACGAAGAAAATAGTAAGTGAAGTCTTCGAGAGATCCGGTCTCCTCAGCATTTTATCTTGTAGCTCTTGAAATCAAGGAAGAAAGTAGATATCTACGTAATATCCAACCTATGGAGTAATCATGCCATCCCTAATGCAAGACATGATGTGAAGCACTTGCAAGCCAACAGAAAATTTTGAGGAAATTTTTTTATTTTATTTTAAAAGAGACCCAAAAGTTCAAGGCGGCATTAGTTTATAGAAAGATTTTTATCTATAATTAAAATGTTTTGACTTTTTCAACAAGTATAATATCCCTAGACACTCCACCGCCCTAACCCAATTATTGTAAGACACACTAAAGACTTTATTGTCGGTTAAGCAATTAATTTTATAACTCATGAAAAACACAAGAGAGAATCGACATGAATTACAGATTTAGTGCATGTTTAAGTCGGTTATGGTCAGACCAGAATGGAACGGGCAACAGACCCTCATGATCTTAAGAGGTGAACAAATGTAAATAACCTCATGCTAGGTGTGGTACCTTAGATCTACCTCCTCATTTCAGAAGACGATGAATCCGTATTATGTTCGGGGCAAACAGTACAAATACCATTGGACGATCAAATATATGGAATTAGTTGAAAGGTTAGAAACACGGGAATTGATTATCATTGCTACCAACGATATTTGGGTTTAACCAAGTCACGAATCATAATTATCAACTATGAACTTTTGAATGACATAAATAAGCAATGCCATCATATTAGATAATGGATATTATACCTATGGATTGAGTAAATAAGAGAGTACTTATGATTTTTAGATTCATGGCTTGACAAGCCTGGGATTTGAAAGACAAATGTCATTATAATCCCCAAGAATGCTGTATGGTTTGGAGAGTATTATGTGATATGGGGAAATATGACCTCTCATAAATCATGACTTTAGAGGTTGGATTTGGTTTGTACCTAGTAGTGATAATCTCACGAGTATAATGAACTTGGTGATTTATTGACTCATACGTATTGGTCGATGCTGAACTGTATGAAAGAATTCAGGAAAGATTACTATATGTGCACCTAGGTTGAATTTTCACCATAAATAAGTTCATACTTATAGCTAGATTATTGAGGTATGTGCCGACTTAAACGTAGAAATTTATACCAGGAAATATAGATACTGGATTGTCATAGAAATTTGCACATGGACTTCTCATACCCATAGGAAGCTCGAAGAATTTTGCTAAGAATTAATCCTTGAATAAATAACAGGCTTCCTTCGCAAGTACGATTTGAGACTACAACTTGGGAAATTATTTTCCCAAATTATTGACGTTGAAATGTCATGAACTTTGATGTACGATCTTTTACATCAGTGGCTAGCCCTAGGACTTTTACTAGATTCAATCTCTGAGTAAACTTCATTCACAATGAAGAGTTGAGGTGATAATATAGAATATCCATACTGTTGGCACCAAAAATGGTACCTCCAAAATTCACACTGGAGGGATGGGAGGAAACTGCGAAGTGCAGGTTACTGAAGACAAAAGATGCTGAGAAGCAGGGAAAATGATCACAGAAAATTGAGACCGCTTACACAGGTTGTAAGCTCGAGGCTCGAGGCAAAAGTCCTTTTTCAGATACCCCTACCACTCTATTTATAGACGAGGAGGCTGCCCAAACGGGCAGATCTGAAAACTACGGGCTGCCCGGGGTACAGGAGAGCCGGGGCAGGAAAAAGGGGTGCAAATAACCAAAATAGAGCAAAAGGACCAGACCGCGCGGTCTGGCGATCTGACGAGCTTCTGACCGCCTGGGACTTAGAAGATTCGGCTGAGACCTTTGCTGGCGGTCTGGGCGGTCTCCCAAACTGGAGATCGCGGAGACCGATTCTTTTGACCTGTCAGAATAGGTCGAGGGCTTTCCGGGCAAACATAATCCCCGCACATTTTTAAGTTGCACTGGAACTTCGAAAATGTAGATGTTGACCGCTGAGACCGTGACCGTCATTAGTGCTACTTGGCCTATAAATACTTCGCCGGGGGCTTGGATTTCAAAACCTTCTGGAAGAAGCCGACAATTTGAGTTCTGAGCAATCACGTATTCTTGAGACCGCGGAGCATTTTCAAGAATGGATGCTCTTGATTTAATGAAGGCAGCGGCGCAAGCAAAGAAATCGCCCAAATCTGCACTTAAGACAGACAATTATTAAAAAGCAGATCGCGGGTTCAGAAAAAACTTCGAAGGCAAAAAGTTTAAAGAGTAGTGCGGATTCGGCTTCTAAGACTTCTGCTGCTAAAGTTGTGACCGCAGATTCTGCTGGGGAGGTGAGTGGTCCGAGTTCCCGTGTGATATTTTCCGGATATTTGAAATTCTGTTCTTCCCATAGTAATTTCTGGAGGTGTTTGGACAGGTCGCGACTCAGCTCGAGGAGATTTCTTCTACTGAGGCTATTAAAGCTGGGATGCAGCAGGTAAGGTTTGCAGCTGAAAAGTTGAGAAGTCAGATAGTGGAACAATATAAAACTGCTCATGCCGTGAAGAAAAGAAAAATTGTTTGTGAGAAAAGTGTGACCGTGGAGACTGAATTGGTCACGACGAACACACTGCTGGGAGACAACAATCTCAAAGAGAAGGAACCTACCACCATAAGTGACCGCCTCAGCTATTTACTCTGAGATCGATTCTTCTATTGCCGTTTGTTTTTCTTGCAGACATTGGATCCGTTCGAGGCCGTGCGCCTTCGCGAGATCGCCGAGGAGAAGGCTGCCGAAGAAGAAAGAAGAAAAGAAGAGAAGAAGAAAAAAGAAGAGGAGAGGATCGCCATGCTTGCGGCGGTCGCTGAAGGAGAGAAGAAGAAGGAACAGGAGAGGATCGCCAGACTTGCGGCGATCGCTGAAGAAGAGAAGAAGAAGGAACATGAGAGGATCGCCAGACTTGCGACGATCGCTGAAGAGGAGAAGAAGAAGGAACAGGAGAGGATCGCCAGACTTGCGGCGATCGCTGAAGAGGTGAAGAAAAAGGAGGAAAGGAGAATTGAAGAGGCCGAGAAGAAGGCGGAGGAAGAGAGAAGAAGACAAGAGGTGATCGCTGCGACTGACGAAGCAGAGCGGAAGAGAGAAGAGGAAAAAAGGATGGAGGAGGACGCGGAAAGAGAGAACGCCTTGTCCATTGAAAAAGCTAGTAGGAAAGAACTTTCCATAGCTGCCGCGGAGATGAAAAAGAGAAAACTTGCCCGAATTTCTTCAGAGGAGAAAGGAAAAGGCAAGAACAAAAAGAAGAAGAAAAAGATCGTCGGAGAAGATGCTGAAAAAGTGGGGAAGGAGATAAGAGATGAAAAACTTCTTCAAGAAGCTGGGGTCGCGACATCTAGTGAGCATGCTGATGTTTTCACGTGTTTAAACTCAGAATCGGACTTAGGAGTGGCAGACCGCGCGGCAGCTCTTGAAGCCATCCGAACTGGTAAGGCTAGGATGGTTGTGAGACCGCCAGATTCTCTTCCCAAACTTGCTTTCCGACCTGCATCTCCTAAGAAGCGGCCTGAGATCGTTATTATTGAAGTAGATGATATACTTGTTAGTAATGATGAGTTAAAAAGGAGAAGAAAAGAAGGCGAGCGATCACAAAAAAGAGAACTAGAAAAACTTGATCTAAAATGCTTAAGGAGATCTGACCGCCTTTTGTTAACCGCCGATACTGCGGTCTCAAAGGACGTTGATAAGACCTTTCCAATCTGCGGTCTTGTTGCTTTTTCAAGTATTTTTCACGCAATCTTTCCCTTTCTCTTCTGTGATCGTCTCTAAATATTTGATTATTTCTTCTGACCGCAGATGATGGTATCAGTTCGGCTCCCGAAGAAGGAGAAATTTCGCAGAACAAAACGATCCCTCCAGAGTTTGCTGAACTCCTCAGACCTATGCTTGAAGACATGAAGACTATGCGAGGTCACGAGCGAGCTCTCGAGGGTCATCTCCGGGTTCAGACCGGCAGTTTCGAAGAGCGGTTACGCGCAAAAGAGAGACAGGTCCGGGAGGAATTTGAATTGAAGCTCCGGAAGGCAGAAAAAGAGGCTGAATACTATAGAGGAAAGGCCTCTGCGCTTATCACTGAGAATGCTACCCTTAGGGCGGTCATCCTCACATGATGATGAAGCCAGGCTCATCCAGCGGTCTCCCTGATCGAAGATCGTCTTCTGAGATAATGGTGATCCCGATGGAATAGGTTGACCGCGAGGTGTCCAAGATTCATAGAGCTTCCATGGACGCAAACCTCAGCTTGGCATCTGCCTTAGCTTCAGTGAACGAGATGCAAGATGTTGCTGCTTTCATAGGAAGGAAGAGAGAGCCAAGGAAATAGGATCGCACTTTTCTTTCTGCTTTCTGCGATCTTGAAGAACAATATTGTTTATGGTCTGTAATAATATTGATACCTATGATACTTTGACTTTTCTTTTTATGGTATATGACATGCGATCTATTTAATCTGTGAATTCGATATCCTTTATTAAGTTATACTTGTGGAAATTATGATTATTGCGGTCTCTAATTGAAGAGATCGCCCAACGTGTTCGCTTTTCTTTTAAACCATGTTTTCCAGCGATCTGGATTATTTACCAATCGGTCTCGAGAAAAGTAATCATTACTAAAATGTCTCCGAAATTCTATAAATAGTTGACCTTTCGGGTCATTGCTTTATGCTTCTTGAATTCTTCCAGATCGTCAGAATTAGCGATCATCCAAAATGGTGTCCGCTCGCTCCAAAGCTTCCGCGGTTTTCCTGGACGCCGATCACAAAACCGGTCAGCTTTCTGAGAAGGAATACTCTTCCTTTATTGAAAAATATCGATTGATGACAAGATCTTGGTGAGACCGCCATTCGAGGATGAAGGCCTGAATTCTGGAGCTGAGAACAGATTTATCATTCCTGTCGACCACTTCGAGCATGGCGTTCAAATCCCCATTCCTTGGGAGATCTTAGAAGTCATGGACTATTATGGGCTCGTGCTCGCTCAGCTCCCCCGAACTCGATCGGTCTGATGAACGTTTTCATCAACTATTTGAGATCGGTAAAGATCAAGTTCACTTTGACGATCTTTCGAGGGACTTTCTCTGCTAAAGTATTAAAAGACGGTCAGAAGAAAGAAGAATTCAAAGGGTTGATGTACTTTTCCTGCAATGATATCAAAGTTCTCAATCTCCCCAACAAGGTTCCTCTCTGGACTGAGAGATATCTGGTTTTCGAGGGCGATCTCGGCGGTCTCTCCAGCCGACCTTCTCCGCGAGCAGAACGGATATTCAGGAAAGAGAAGTCGATCTCAGAAGAGGAGCTAGCGATCTTGACGTTGCTGGCGGGCAAGCATTTCGATCTTATTCATTACGTGGCGATATGGCCCGAGATCGCTGAGGTTTCGCCAGAAGAAAGTAATAACCCTTGCAATCTCCTATAGCTTTAGTAAACCTTATTTCACCCTGCTAACTGTTTCTTTTGCAGCTTCTTTTGCGATCCCAGAAGTTGATCCTGTGATTCCAAGGGGAGAGGTACTTACTCAAAGGGAGAAACGGCTTCGCCAAGACCGCCAGAGAAAGGAGAAGGAGATCGCTGAAGAAGGAGATCTTGAGGAAGGGCCCTTTCCTCTGATGGGCTTTGGAAAGAAGTTAAAGGATACCAAGGGGAGACCGCTCCTTAAATGGAGTGAGACCGGGAATTTTGTGAAGGTGTCCACCGATCTCCCTTTCTTTGGAGGGAGGTTATCGAACCATGCGTTCGCGGTCACCGCTGCTCTTTACGGGAGGAAAAATGCTACCGAGGCGTTAAGTCATGAGACCGACTGTCTTCCTGATATATGCGCGCAAGCGGCTGTCCGAAGCACAATTCTCAATCACCACATGGGGCGGTCTCTTCGAGCATCATTAAAACATGCAGAACGCCTGCAAGATCGATTTGATGTAAGTATTAAAAATACGGTCTCAAATTTTTACTTTACCTAGACCGCGCGGTTTGAGACATTTTTCTTTTTACAGGATTATAAGAAGACCGCTTATGACATCCATAATCCAGACTACCTCAAGTCTCTGATGACTCATGTGAGAGATGCGTCAAATAAGACGATCGCTGTCCTTCGTGAAAAAGGTGGTCTTACTGCTGATTTCCTGGATACATCTTTTGCCGATCTCTTTCCTGACATCGCAGAGATGATCAAGAACGAAGAAGCGAAGAAGAGAGGTAAGGAGTCCGAGATCGCAGAGACCGCTGAAGACGAATCCGTTGAGATCGTTGAAGATAAAATTGATAGCGATCACGCTTTCCTTAGTGGAAGTTTGTTCCAAGGCGAAGAAACGAGCTCAGCAGCGATCTCTGATTCGGGGTCGAAGGAGTCGGAGAGCGAAGATGAGTCTTCAGAGAGATCGACTTCCTCTTCATCGCAGGAGCGATCTCCCAAGAGAAAGAAGCAGAAGAAGACCTAAATTTCTTTTTGTTTGATAATCATGTAATTGCTGGTGAGAGACCGCGCCATATATTGTAACTCTTCAGAAATGAATTGATAATTATTTTCTATGAGTGAATCCCTTTCTTATTTATATTATTTTTGCTGCAATGTATAGTAAATCGATCACGACTAATCATCATATGCGATCATACACCTGAGAAATAGGACCAGCATTCGATCTCAATGCTTTAGGCTTTGTCGGTCTCTGATAATCCTGCTTAAGTTATTTCTTGATATGCGTATCAAACCAGCGGTCACAATACACTCAGATCTCCATTCGAATAAATATCCTGTCTGACGAACTAGATAAATTTGCATAAATTCCGAATCAGCGGTCACAAGATATTCAGATCGCCATTTAAATAAATCTCCTGTTCGACGGTTTGAAGGATAATTTTATGTTCGACGAAAACCTTGTTGTTTTGATGAGGAGAGGATAATAGACCTTGACAATCATAAAGTCAGCGATCTCAATATCTTCAGATCGTCATGCGACAAGGACTCAATTTTTCAAACTATCACTTGGTGAAAATTATGAAACTTTTATGAATACTCCCCATATAACTAATCAATAAGAGACAATACCGAGCTTGGGATCTAGCGATCATGTCAATCCGGATCGTTCCCAACTTCTCTAAAAAACTACCTCGGCAATCACTTCAATCCAAGTCCTGGAGAGGTTCAAGCCGGCGATCTTAAATAACTCAGATTTCTTTTTCATGGAGAGAATAGAAGTGTGCGGTCTCAAGAAATTCTGACCGCCCGATCTCTAGGGCAGGTGCGGTCATGCCTCGAGGGCTACACCGGCATTGCTTTCCTCAAGAGAAAGAGTTCAAAAATGATCTCAAGGGCAGGTGCGGTCATGCCTCGAGGGCTACACCGACATTGCTTTCCTCAAGAGATCATTAAAATATGTTTTAAACTTGCCACTTTTGCTAACCACGCTCCAATGAGTATTCGAAAGTTACAGAACAAAAATGATCTATATGGCAGGTGCGGTTATGCCGCGGAGGCTATACCAACATTGCTTTCCCTAGAAGATCACCCAGTCTGTAACAGTGTTCTAAGAAGCATGACAGAGCTGAACATTCACCTGAACTCCCTTGATCTAGAGGTGTGTCAGATGTCAACAAGGACCCGTCATCCTAAATGTCCACCACACGAGCTTGGCGAGCTACTGCTACACAGATGTGAAATCTCCCCAACATGTGTGGTCCTGGCAGATTTACATCTCATGCTTCAAGTCGAGGGGGAAAGAAGTAGGATCCGTTGATGTCTCTTTTGGCAGGATTTTAGCTTTCAATATCAATTTGTTTTTTGATATCTTCCCTTGTCATTTATATACCAAAAAAGGGTTAGAATCATATCATCATAATGTTCAAGAAGAGAAAAGATAAGAAAAAGGAAGAAGAAAAATCCATAAGCATTTTAAGAGAAAAAACGCTTAAGGTCATCACCGCTCCAGGTGTGAGGCAACTCCTCTCCTTCATAAGTCTGGAGTTGGTAAGCACCATTTTGAGTACTTCTTTCACTATGAATGGTCCAACCCAATTTGGGTTAAGCTTCCTTACCGAACCAGATCTTGCTGCTATATCTTGCTTTTCATCCACTTGTGCCAAAAATAGATCTCGCTAGTGCATTATTCATATTTGAATCTGTCTCAGCGGTTGGGCTGAGACAACTTTCAGACTCAGTGACAACTTCCGTCTCTATCTCAGCGGCTCTACTAAGATAGACAGTCGTCTCAACGGTTTTCCTCTATTTGCAGCTCAGCAGACCCAGACTTCTTCTCAGCGGCACCTGGCCTTGTCTCAATGGTTCAACTAAGACTGAGAGGTCGTCTCAGCGGTTTTGGCATTAAACCTTTGAAAATATTCCACTACTTGGAATAACCTAACCCTGCTTTAGCATGATACAAAATAGGGTTTATCAAATACAATATGTACTTAGCATTGAGTGTGATGCCTCTTCAAATCAAGGGAACATTGAAGTCAATATTCCCAAAAACAGGGAGTTCTCTCCCTCATCTTCTGGCAAGCCCGCCTCCAGAGCCCTCGACCCATGTGAACTTCGGGTTGGGGATGAGGAGTGATGACTCCAAATGGAACCCCCTACTGATAAGGGACCCGGCGACGAACAGGGACTCCGCGAGCTCGCTCCTTCCCTCTTAGGAAGATTTCGAGGAAACCAACGACCATGCGTACAACCTCCTCTTCAGGTTGTATGGCCGCAAGGATGCTGAGTTCTTCGCAGAGGATCCTATCCACAATTTGGCCAATCTCAGCAGCTGCTCCACCCTTCGCACTACAGAGCTGGTTAACCAGACCGCGCGGCGGGGGCTTCAATTGAATAGGCGACTCTGCGACCTGGGTCTGGCCTACGAGAAGCAGGGGGAGTTTGGCTCAAGTGGAAGAGGAGCTGGCTACGCTCAAAGCCAAGGATGTTTCTCCTCCTGAGGTTTAAACTCTTACTCACCCTCATCCTGCTCGCTTGCTAACTTTGTCGGTTAACTACTTATATTCAGGAAACCACGGTTGCGCTAGTGACGCGAGTGTCCGAGTTAGAGGAGCAGCTGGCAGCGACGCAATGTGAAGTTAGTTATCTAGGGACTCGCCTCGCTCAAGCAGGGTCAGAGTTGGTGGAGGTCCGTCATCTAGCTAGGGGAGAGTCATCAACTGCCCCCTCGCTTCTTCAGTTCACTCCCGCCCAAGTGGCTGAGACGCGCATGCAGCTATCCATCACGACATCGGTCTACATGCGGGAGCGCCTTTGGCGGAGATTCCTTCTTACCGCGAAGGGGGCCCAGATTGATCTCGCGGTCCTTCTTTCAGAGCTATACCGCAAATCGGCGAGCTCTGTCCCGACAAGAACCCAAAGCGATGACTCTTCCGACGAATCAGAGGAAGATGATCAGAATGAATAGACTAATCGCCTTCTATTAGCGAATTGCTATAATAATCTCCTTTCATTCAAAAACATTCTCGACGTACTCGCCCTTTTATTTTATTGGATAGGCTCCTCGCCTTTTTGTTCGATTTTGTGATTGTGTTGTCTTTTGTACTGGTATGAGTTTTTTATTCTGATTTGCTCGCCCATACGACATACTCGCCCGTAGCTATGACTCGGGCAGGAGCACTCTTCCCGTAGATATAGAGCTCGTGCATCCCCTTACTCGCTGAGAGTGCGAGATTTTTAGAGGGAGCCTCACTGCGCTAGGTGATATCGAGAGTACTCTCCTCTCCCCCTTCACCTCAAAATGTAACTAGCATAGGGTTAGCACATTGCAGGACTTGGAACTCACTCGAGGGGGCAAGTAGCCTGCCTGCATGGGAGGATCCTAGTGCAATGACCTGGTTTATGACAACACTCTGCTCGAGGACATAGAACTCACTCAAGAGGGCAAGTAGCCAGCCTGCAGGGGAGGAGCCCAGTGCAATGGTCTAGTCTACGACAACACTTTACTTGAGGACATAGAACTCACTCGAGGGGCAATAGCCAGCTTGTAGGAGAGGAGCCCAGTGCAACGGTCTGGTCTACGACAACACTCTGCTCGAGGACATAGAACTCACTCGAGGGGGAAAGTAGCTAGCCTGCATGGGAGGAGCCCAGTACAACGACCTAGTCTATGAAAACACTCTGCTCGAGGATATAGAACACACTCGAGGGGGTATGTAGCCAGCCTGCAGGAGAGGAGCCCAGTGCAACATCCTAGTCTATGATAACACTCTGCTCAAGGACATAGAACTCAATTGAGGGGGCAAGTAGCCAGCCTGCAGGGGAGGAGCCCAGTGCAACGACCTGGTTTATGACAACACCCTACTCAAGGACATAGAACTCATTCGAGGGGGCAAGTAGCCAGCCTACAGGGGAGGATCCCAGTGCAACTACCTAGTCTATGGCAACACTCTGCTCAAGGACATTCAAAGGTCTTATCTCTTGATACATGTCGTCTAGATATTGAAGCACTACACATTTGCAACATAAGGTGTTATCACTTTATCTTAGCATGAAAGATGAACAAGACATTACATTGCAACTAGGAGTAGAAACGCTTCAGGTCGTCTCTACTCCAAGTGTTTCCCAAGAGTTTCCCCTCAACATTTTGCAGGCGATACCCGCCTGTCTTTAATACCTCGGAGACTATGAAAGGGCCTTCCCAATTGGGACGGAGCTTACCCACCACCGCAGATCTCTCCGTGGCGTGCACCTTTTTGAGAACCAAGTCTCCCTTGTCGAATTGCTTGATTCAAATATGCTTGTCAAAGTGTCTCGCCATTCTCCGCTTGATCTCCTCCTGGCGGACCGTGGCTTGGTCATGTAGATCTTCTATAAAGTTTAGTGAAAGGCCTTGCGCTTCCTTGTTCTCGAGCCTCCATTCTTCGTCTCCATCTTCTGTTGCCACCACCCTAGGACTTCTGACCTCAAACTCCACTGGAATGAGGGTCTCCGAGCCTTGAGATAGCTTGAAGGCCATTTCGCCGGTTGCCGTGATGAGGGTAGTTCTCAAAGCCCAAAGGACTGAGGGGAGATGCTCCACCCAATTTCCCTTCAGGTCTCCACTTTTTTCTATAGCAAGTTGACATTGACCTTGTTGGCTGCCTCAACCTAACCGTTGCTCCTTGGGTGGTGAACTAAGGCAAAGTGAAGGTCAATGCTGAGTTGGCTACAGAAGTTTGTAAGCTCGAGATTGGCGAACTGCGGACCGTTGTCGGTGACGATGGAGAGAGGTAGGTCGTGCCTATATATTATTTCTCCTCAAAGGAAATTTTTTACTATCAGGGAGGTTGTCTTTGCTAGAGATTTCACCTCCATCCACATGGAGAAGTAATTGATCATTATCAAGAGGTACTTCCTTTGCCCACTTGCCTGGGGGAACGACCCTACCAGGTCCATTCCCCAAAAAGCGAAGGGACATGGGGTGGTGATTGATCGGAGATGCTGTGCTGGTTTTAGCTGGAGTGGGGAATAGAGTTGGCTCTTCAAACATCTCTTTGCGATCTCGTCTACGTCCTTTCTAATGGTAGGCCAGAAATATCCTACTCTCAACACCCTCTTCTACAGGGTCCGACTTCCCGAATGACTCCCGTACTCACCCGCGTGAATCACTTCTAGGACCTGGGAGGCTTCTCCTTCAGACAGGCATCTCGCTAGAGGACCGGACAGGTTCTTCCTGTAAAGTACCCCATCACTCAGTAAGTAATAGGCTGATTTGTACCTGAATCACCTCTTATCCTGAACCTCTGAGGGCAACTCGCCCGTGGTTAAGAAAGTAACCAGTGGATCCATCCACGAGGAGGGTTGATCGATGTCCATCATCTCCCCTTCCTGGATAGAAGGTCGGAACAACCCTGTGACCGTAACCCCAACCACAGGGCCGTACTTGGCCAGTCACACCGCTTGGATGTTTTCCTCTCTCGGGACATGGTGTATGGAGATTGATCTAAAGGTTCCTACCAAGCCTTTAACCTTCACCAGATAGCGTTGCAGTATCGGCTCCCTCGCCTCGAACTCCCCTCGAACCTGTGAGGCGACCACCATCAAGTCAGAGTAAACTTTAATGTCGCAAAGTTCCAATTCCCAGGCAAGGTGGAGCCCCGCGATTACGGCCTCATATTCTGCCTAATTGTTGGTGATCGGGAAGTGAATATTGACAGCATGCTCTATCCTGGTGCCATGATGGCTGATAAGGACGATGCTCCCCCCACAGAAGTTCCTCCTCGATGCTCCATCCACAAACATTTCCTAGGCCAGTCGCTGGGGTGCTTCCCCTTCATCTACTTTCACAGTGCAGTCAGCCAAAAAATCATCCACGGCCTGAGCCTTCATGGCCAATCGAGGGACATAGGTAACGTCAAACTCGATGAGCTCCACCGACCACTTGGTCAATCTTATCGAGTGCTCCACTCCTTCCAAGATACTGCGGAGAGGGTGATCAGTCACCACCCTGATCAGATGGGCCTGGAAATAGGGTCGGAGCATTCAAGATGATACAATCAAGGCAAACACCAGCTTATCTAAGATGTGTACTGTAGCTCTGCCTTCTGCAGGACCTGACTTACGTAGTAAATATGGAGTTACTTTTTTTCCTTCCTCACGGACTAATACCAAACTTACCGCTTCGGCTCCTACCATGACGTATAGGAAGAGGTATTCCCGCTCCCTGGGTCCTTGCAATAAGGGTGTTCAGGCCAACTGGAGCTTCAAGCTCTCGAATGCTTCTTAACACTCTGTCGACCATTCAAATTTCTTCTAATCTCGGAGTGTTTTAAAGAACGGCGAGCACTTTTCTCCAACCCTAGAGAGGAAACTACTCAGCCCTGCTAATCGACCTGTCAGGCGCTGAACTTCCTTGACATTCCTAGGTGCTTCCATTTCCATAATCGCCTTGACTTGTCTGGATTCGGTTCCACTCCTGCCGGAGTTAGGAGGTGACCCAGTAACTTCCCCTTCCCCATTTCGAAAACACACTTTGGTGGGTTCAACCTCATTTTATATTTCCGAAGCGTGGTGAATGTTTCTGCCAGGTTCTGAAGATGCTATTCCACAGTCCTGCTCTTCACCATGAGGTCGTCGACATACACCTTCAGGTTTCACCACTTCTGTTCCTTGAACACCTTATCCATCATCCACTGATAGGTAGCACCTGCGTTCTTAAGCACGCCAGACATTATTTTATATCAATAACATCCATCATTGGTAATGAAATATATATATATTTTTATATCGAGAGGGTGCATGCGAATTTGGTGATAACCAGAAAAAGTGTCTAAAAACTCATGACAGGGAATCCGACGACCGAATCTACTAGCTCGCCGAATCTAGGCAAGGGGTAGCAATCCTTGGGGCAAGATTTATTAAGAAGAGAAAAATCGATACACATACTCCATTTTCCATCTCCTTTTTTACCATTACAATATTGGAGACCCAGCCTAGATATTAGATCTCCGACACAAACCCCGCTTATAGCAGCTTCTTGACCTCCTCTCTGATGGGATCAACCAAGGTAGTGGCGGTAGCCCTTTTCTTCTGCTGGATGGGATGGACTCCCTTGTCCAAGTTGAGGTGATGGCAGGCGACATCTGCATCAATGCCTGGCATATCTGCTGTGCTCCAAACAAAGATGTCTGTGTTCCCCTAGATGCAAGACAGAATCTTCTCCTTATCTTCCTCCTCTAGCTTCCTAGTGATCATCACTTTCCCTGGTCTCCCGCCTTCAGATACAATCTCCTTCTCTTCCACTTCTTCGACCTCCTCCAGCCTCACCATCTCTTCCATCACCTGGTCCAACACCTCGGCTTCCTCCTTCCAACCGATGGTATTGATGACATTGAGGTAACACTACCTCACCACCTTAGGGTGACTTCGAATCCTGATTTGCAACCCTCCTTGGTTATACTTCAGACACTGGTGATAAGCTGAGGGAACACACCTGTAGGCACTGATGAGGGGCCTGCCGAAGATGGCGTTGTAGCAGCTGGGGGCATCAATAATGACGAACCTGCAACATTTGGTGGTTCCCCCAGCGTCATGACCAACTCCACTCCTCCTTCCACATCCTTTCTTTCTCCGGAGAAACCGATGTGCATCCCCTCCGTCGCGGTGACCCTCTTCTCCTCCACTTTCATCGCATCAAATGCCTTTTTGAACACTATATTGATAGAGCTCCCATTGTCCACCAGGATGCGGGAGACCGTGTAGTTTTCTACCGCGGCCTTGATTACCACCGCATCATGAAAGGGGTTCTTGTTACCCAACATATCCTCCTCCGAGAAGGTGATCTACCCCTATCAGTGGTGGAATCTGAGTAGTTGAGGCAACGCTTCGGCAGTACATGGCGTGAAGCCTCCCCTTCCGAGTTGTCTCCAACCCTGCTCCCCCGTGGATAATGCCTATCCCTCCAAGAGTTCTAAGATCTCCGTGATCCTCACACCTCCTCGGGGAGGGGCTCCTCCCCTTATTCCTCAACACTTCTCCTCCTTCTCGCTCTTGCTGCCCCTCCTGGGCCCCTTCCGCTCCTCTTCTCAACTCCAAGAATTCAAGACATGTAGCCATTGCATGACCCCCACCTGATGGAAGTCGCAATAAGGCATTGCCCAACGCTCTTCCTCATATCGAGGCTGTCGTGGTCTCGCTCCTCGACCACGTCCTCGTCTGATCACGTTTGCCTCCCGGGGTGGTGCCTGGTTCTGCCACCACTGTCCTTGCCTCCGCTTGGAGGAATAATAGTGGTCCCGACGCTCAGGGGAGAACCTTCTTCCCTGCCTCCCAGGGTAGCCTCCCCCTATGGGTCTCTGGGTCGGCCTGCTTGGCGGGGATTGGAACCTCCTCTCCTGATCCCATTGATCTTTATTCTCTCATAACCCCCTCCCTTCGCGCCTCCTCAACTCTTCCTTCTTCTTGATCTCCCATCGGCTGCCGCCAACTTTTTCCTTCCCACCTCCTCCCTCCAACCTAGCCAGCTTGGCCACGAACTCCGAGCTTATCGCCTCACACTCGATCTGCCTCACGGCCCAATCGATCAGTTCCTCGAATGACAATGGAGATTATTGGTGATTTCCATCTTAAAGAATCCAGGTTGTGGTCCGAGCTTGAATGCCAAAATCAAAGTGTGCCCCAGGACCTCCTGAACTAGGATAATCTCTTTTTGGAAGCGATCAACATACGCCCCCAGCATCTCATGCGACCCTTACTTAATAAGGAAAAGGGCTTCTGAACCCTTCACTACCAGAAAATGGACTTTTAGCCAGGGCAAATTGCCGTGGCTAAAAGTCCAAAACCATGGAAAAAGACTTTTAGCCACGGCCTGCCCACGGTAAATGGGCGTGGGCAATGCGAGCGTGACAAAAAGTATTTACCACGCTCCTTCCGTGGCAAATACTTTTTTTTGCCACGACCATTAGCCACAGTTTTACACCGTGGCTAAAGGTCTTGATTTCAGCAGCTATTGACCACGGTTTCCCTGTCGTGGCTAAAAGTCCATTATTAGCTACGGTTTCCCTGTCGTGGCAAAAAGTCCATTATTAGCCACGGTAATGATTCACGACAACTCTATTTTGAATTGTGAATAGAACATTAAACTGAAAGAATTTCTCAGACCCAACATCGAAGTTCACCTTCTCCATGAAATGGAATGGGGAAAATGAGGATAGGAGAAGAAAATCGAAATGGAGTGTACGGGGAAACCGTACGAAGGCATCCCAGGTGCTCAGACCATGACCATCCTTGTTCTCCATGCTCTCCACTTAATATGAGGATGCTGCCATTCCGAAGACGAAGTCCTCCAGGAAATTTTCCCAGCTCAGTCCGGTAAAATCGACGGCGCCCTGATGGGAGTTCGCATGAAGGGGAAAAAGAGCAGTAGGGGAAAGAAGAAGTTGCAGAAAGATTAACCCTTCGATTGAGGAGAGATTTGAGATGCCACCGTTGAGGGATTAGGGTTGTCATTGAAGCAAAGGAGGAAGAATGTCGTTGAAGCAAAGGAGGAAGAAAACTGGCGATGTTGGAGATGAGTGAAATGAAGGCTCGAAGACACAACACTGGCAGGTATCGAGCAAGGTGGGAGCTGAGACTTGCGGGCTGTCGTCGAGAGCAGAGGTGGGAATCACTGGCCAAGGATGCCGCTACTCGCTCCATCCGCGATGTGATAAGGTTTAGGGCACGAGAGAATCGGTAGGCGTGCTAATGCTTAATATTTTTATTTTATTATAAAATGTTTTTTATTTAGGAGGGAAATGTTTTTTAGTTAGGAGAGAAGAAATGAATATTAGGAGGAAAAGTTTAAATTTAATGAACAAATTAATTTTTTTCACAAAATTAGTGACCAAACTTATATGTCATTACTAAAGGCATGTCACATGTCTTTAGTGATCAAACTTATATTTCATCACTAAAGACATGTCTTCAGTGACCGAACGTATATTTCATCACAAAAGACACGTCTTTAGTGACCGAACATATATTTCATCACTGAAGGCACGTCTTGAGTGACAAAATATATTTCGTGTCTTTATTGACGAAATATAATCTGTCTCAATATTTTTGTCACTAAAGAACGATTTTCTTGTAGTTGTGGCTTGGCGCGAGGAGTAATGAAATCGGGAGTGTTTTTTTGTAATATATCGTCTACGCATTTGATTAGTGTTGAGATGAACGGTTAATATTTATTGGGTGTCTCACATACCTTGCATAATATCTAGAGATGATATTTCTTAATATATATATATGTGTGTGTTACCAAAGAATAAATAAAATATAAAAAATATGCTTGAGAAAAAGTTGCTGAAGATGTCGTAGCGCTTGTATCGGAAATATGAGTCTAATGAACTCAACCAAAGTCAATTCTGAGTTTGTTTACTCATAGTTGTCTATCTGAGTTATCGTGTAGCTCGATGCGACCTATTTCGGTCAAATTTCTCTATTCTCTCTAGATTTGAATGAAACTAACGACATCGAGTTCGTATCGATCATACGAGTTTGTATCGATCATACGATTTCGTATCAGTCATATCTGGTAAATGAGTCACATGAGCCCAACTAGACCACTTATCGTGGGTGAAGTGAATCTGCTAGACCCATTGAAAATAAAATGTTACATAAGCAAAAGATTCCTTCTACACTTCTTAATCATCTTTAGATTAATATACTTAAGAAGTTTAGCACTCCTTTAATTTCTATAAACACTCATTGTTATATACTTATATATGTGTCAAGATAATTGAGAGTTAATTTGTAAATAAATAAATAATTAAGATGATCATAATATGTGATCAGGTGATCGAATTATACGTGACACAAATTAATTAAGTATAATAATTAATATTAATTTTTTTTGTGGTTTGACAATAGTTCTGCTCTTAGATTGAGTGTTGTTGATCTCCTCATAGCACGTAATGTACATGATTGAATTGTTTGTGACACAAATTAATTAAGTATATGAGAATTAATGTTTAATTTAATATTAATATATTTACGCATATGCTACGAATAAATTAAAAAATAAATAAATTTTAGTTAATTATCTCATACAAATTTTTTGCCATGGCAAAAAAACCGTGTCTAATACTTTTGTATTTGCCGCGAATTAAAAATTATGGCTAAAATATTAGCCATGAATTTGAAAATGGTGGCTAATAGTATCGTTTTAGCCACGAAATCGATAAACCGGGCCTAATGTGTTCTTTTTTGCCACGAATTTGACGCCCGTGGCTAATACTTGATTATTAGCCACGAATCAAGGACCATGACTAATACTTAACTATTAACCATGATTTTTGACCCGTGACAAAAAAAGTGTGGTTAAAAGTCATTTTTCTAGTAGTGCTTCTTCCTTTTTCTTTATTGTGCTTCACCAATGCTCTGGATGCTGAATGAAGGAAGCATGGTTATGTGCACATAAATCAAAATGGATTCTTGGGTCTGCCCTCTCTGATGTCTTTGGCTTTGATTTGAGGGCATGATTCCGCAGCAAACGCGATGGTATAGGGGGCCACTATTTCAGTGGTACTCTGTGAGCAGCCACTTTGTGCATTTATTGTCAAAGGTTAGGTCTTTCTCCTCTGAGAGAAGCCACTTTGTGCATAGTGCCAAAGGTTAGGTCTGTTTCCAATCTTCCCCCGCCCATACCCCCAATGATTGGGGACTATATGGGTTCTGTTGTTGTTGTTGTTGCTTCTTCCTTTTTCTTTGAAGTGGAGAAACGGAGCAGAAAACCTTTGTGCAAGTCCTCGAAGTAGTAGATAGTGCCCGCTGGAATCTGGTGGAACTAGTCCCGAGCCTTTCCTTTGAATGTTATGGCAAATAGTCAGCACTTGAAGGCATCTGTCATTTGCCTAATGGAGACCATGTCCTCAAACCATTGCAGTTGCTGAACGGGGTCATCTTTTCCTGAACAGAAACTCATTGCAGGTTTTGTGAAACCCTCGGGAACAAGAGCGGTCAGCACCAAGTCACAGAAGGGACTGGGCGGCACAAGATAGCGAGTCGAATGAATTCAATTGCACTCGCCCTCATAGTGGCGAGTTTCGGTCAGACTCATAAAGAGCACTCGCACGTGAAGCGACTGATCACCATCTTCAGGGAACCCTTCCTTGGTGGGGTGCCGACTCGATCCCGCTTCGGCGAGCGAGGCGCTCGCTACTGGGGAGGGCTCTCCTACCTCGGCGCGAGGCACGAGCATCCCCGGATGGTGTTTTCCATCGACCTCATTAACTCTGCAAAATTGCTCTAGGTTACAAACTCGCCCGTAGGCAGCGAGTTCCCCTGGTCGATCCCCTGCTCGCTATGTTCAGCCATGGGATCGTTGGATGAGATTTTCTTCTCAAGCTAAAGTCAACACTCACCACACCAAAAATGTTGAAACTCAGATACCGATTTAACTATGTTCGAGACTTGAGGAGTAGCTTGAGTTACTTGTCTCTTCGTCAGATCCCTAGGTCTAAGTGTTGAAACACGGTTTTCCACATCCCTTCAACAATAGATTCCGGAGAGCCCTATTCCAGCACTTCAGAAACTCTGTAAGGGCCGTATTTTACAGACCACCATCTCCCACATAAAATCAAGAGAAGAATTTGATGACTAGTTTTAGTCATCGTTTTTAGGTTAGTTTAGTATAAACTTCCCTAGGTTTAATTATATTTTCTTTGCATTTTATGTTTGTTAGGTTTTAATTTCTTTATATATATATAACTAATGTTGTTGTTTTTTGTTTGTTATATTTTTAATTTCTTATCCTTATATTTTATTTGATGTTTTTGTTTCATGTTGTAGGATGTGCAGCCTCCTCCATTGGGTGCAGCCCGATTCCTTGATGCAACCAGCCACCTTGAAGCCTCCATTTGGTGCAGCCCGAGTTCATGTGCAGCCCCCTCCATGGTGCAGCCCGATTTCATGTGCAGCCCCCATTTGGTTCAGCCCGAGCCCAACCAAGCCACCCGAGCCTCCCCTTTTGGTGCATCCCGACTCCTTGGTGCAGCCCAATCCTATTGATGGCCGAACCCCACTCTCTCTCTCCCCTTTTTTAATGTTCATCCCCATTTAAGTCTCATACATCCCCCTTTCTCTCTTATTTTTTTTTTATGTTTCTTTTAAATAAAATGCATGGATGAAGCCCTCTCTCTCTCCTCCCATTTAATATCATGCATGCATTTTCCCATGCACATGGCCGGCCCCCCTTGTGTCCCTCCATCTCCTCTTCTCTCTAGAATCTTCCCCCTCATCTATAAAAGGAACCCTTGTCTCAAGCGTTGGGAGGTTGGAAGTTGGAGAGGAAGTATAGTGCGAGTAGTAATCATTCCCTTGTTGTAATATCTCTTCATCGTTGTAATTTTTTTTTGTAGTAATCTTGTTGTTCTTTTTATTGTTGTATTCCCTTTTTATAAAACTAATGAAAATGCATTCTCCTTATTTCGTTGATATTTCCTTTTAAAATATGCGTAGCTAAATTTTCTTTAGCATTTGATCATGAGGATCCATGAAATGAGATGAGATTTCTCTTTATTTCTTAGTTTTATTTTTGTTAAATTATTTCTTGATCCTTCGTTGATTTATCTCGTGTCGACTCCGTATTTCCGGTATACGGTAGTAGGCATTTGATCTCATTTCATTGAAGTCGAGAGACTCGTTGATTTGAAAGATCATTAAAAGAAGGATGGAGTTGCACGCAATCCTAGAGATAGGACGACGTAAATCCTCCGGATTGGAGTCAAATCCAATAGTGCGGTTCATTTTGTTAATGCGACCTTAGCCCTTTTGATTTGCAAAGAGATTTCGATCAAAACGTCTAATTGTTAGGAGATTTAATGCTCTAGCGAGATTATTTCTTATTTTCGGATCCGTCACGGTCTAGAACGATTTACAATCATAAAACTTAATTTTTATCTCTCTTATCTCTTTTCATGGTGAATCATTGATCGAATGCTATCTTTTTAAATCTAAATTTATCATCTTCAATTTTCATTTGCTCGTCTTTAAATTTTCAAATCACAACAATCGTACGGTAGGATAATAGTTGGAAGCGTGAGTAGTAATACTTGACAGCCCCGTGTTTTAAATACGAACTTGGGACTACGGTTCGATAGGTACCCTTGCTTTTTTGGATTGATCGTAAATTAATCACCAAGTTTTTGGCGCCGTTGCCGGGGAAAATTTGTCAATTAAGAAAACGCCGTCGCTATTACTTCTACAAAAAAAAAATTTATTATATATTATAATTAACCCACATCATCGTTTTTCTACCCCACCTAAATTCCTGGAAAGGACGCTTTGTGCTTGAACTCCCATCACAGCCTCTAGTACCGCTACAAACCCCTCACAGGGTAGATCTCGGGAAGTCCAGGACAAACATAATACGCCTAAGAAAGAAAAAAAATCATAAAGGAATATTTAATTTTGGTTTTTCACTTTCGGTTATTTTCCCTCTTTCCCTTTTTTTCTTACTAGTGCATGACCCGTAGTAGCTCTTCGAGTAATCCTGATATTCATTTTGATCCAGAGATCGAGCGCACCCTTCGGCAACGCCTCTGAACTCGTGATCAGGATTTACATATAGATCTCGAAGAGTCGAGCGGAGACACAACCACAGAAATTATGGGTGATCCCAATCCAGAAGTTGACCAGCAACGGACCATGTCCTATTATGCACGGCCTAACCTGGAGGGTACAGAATCAAGTATTGTCCGCCCTGCTGTAGCAAACAATAATTTTGAACTTAAGCCTAACATCATCCAAATGGTGCAGCAATATGTGCAGTTCGACGGATTACAAGATGAAGATCCGAACTTGCATATTGCGAGCTTTATCGAAATCTGCGATACTTTTAAGATAAATGGCGTGAGCGATGATGCGATTAGATTAAGACTTTTTCCGTTTTCCTTAAGGACTAAAGCTAAACAGTGGTTGAGTTCTCTTCCTAGAGGTTCCATCACCACATGAGCTCAATTAACTGAAAAGTTCTTATCCAAATATTTTCCGCCCGCCAAAACTGCAAAATTAAGAACTGATATTTGTTCTTTTAGTCAAATCGATTCTAAGACCCTCTATGACACTTGGGAGAGGTTCAAGGAACTTTTGAGATGTTGCCCTCATCATGCTCTGCCTGTATGGTTATAGGTCCAGACATTTTATAATGGGCTAAATCAAGCAACCCTTTAAATGATAGACGCCGCATCCGGTGGTTCTTTGAACTGAAAAACTCCGGAGGGCGCTCTTGAGCTTATTGAGGTTATGGCGATGAACACCTATCAGTGGAATACGCCCAGGTCTCGCCCAAATAAACCTACAGGTATGTACGAAGTGGACTCCGTGTCCCAATTGGCGCTTCAAGTAGAGATGCTGAACAAGAAAGTAACGGAGATGACTGCTGCCTCCGCCATTCAGGTATATGAACATGCAAATGCTGCTGCTGCCGAGCAGGTGGATTATCTGGGGAACATACCCAGGCCTGCTCAAAATAATTTTGCTAATTTTTCTAATCTTTCTTCTCCGCTTGGTTTTAATTTACCTTCGAACTCGTATCACCCCGGATGGCGTAGCCATCCAAATGTTTCGTGGAGTATTCCCGCAAACACCGCACGTCCACCACACGATTTCACTCACCCACCACCACAAAATCAAAATCCAAATTTTCGAAAACCTCCATCTTTGGAGGAAATGTTTTCCAAATATATAAGTTCGAATGAGGCGACCATTAGAAACTTAACAGGGTCGATGAAAAATCTTGAAACCACGGTCGGTCAACTAGCTAAGGTTATCTATGAGAGACCACCTAGGACTCTTCCCTCAAATACCGAACCTAACCCAAGGGAGCAAGCGAAAGCAATTTCCCTTCGGAGCGGTAAGGTAATCCACGAGCGCACCACAAGGGAAGAGCCAGAGGTTATTGCCTCTCATGCTGATGATGAACAAATAATCGTTAAGGAAACTGATTTAGAAAATGACAAAGAAAAATTATTTTTGAAAAAGAAAAAGACAATCTTCAAAGTAATGCTCTTGAGATTTTAAAAGTATTTCCGCCACCTCCATACCCTGCTAAGCTTAGTAAGGACAAATTAGACGATCAGTATCAACGTTTTCTTGAAATCTTTAAACAAATCCACATAAATTTGCCGTTTCATGAAGCAATAAGTCAAATGCCGAAATATGCAAAGTATCTTAAGGATTTGTTAACAAACAAAAAGAAATTAGAAAATTTATCTTAAGTAACGTTAAACGAAGAGTGCTCGAAGATTATAAAAAATTTGAATATTCCGAAAAAGTAACGATCCAGGTAGCTTTTCTATCCCTTGCGTTTTTGGAAATCTTTTCATGGAACACGCGTTGGCGGATTTAGCTGCGAGCATCAATTTGATGCCATTTTCTCTATTCAAGAAGCTAGAATTGGGCACTCTCAGCCCTACGCATATGAGCATCCAATTAGCCGATAGATCAATTAAGTATCCATTAGGTATCGTTGAGGACGTGTTAGTGAAGGTCGACAAATTCATCTTCCCGGTGGATTTTGTCATTCTTGATATCGAAGAGGACGTCGATGTCCCTCTTATCCTTGGTCGTCCCTTCTTAGCCACCTCTCGAGCGGTCATCGATGTGAGTAATGGGAAACTTCTTCTTCGTGTGGGAGATGATGAGGTCGCTTTTTCGATAAACGAATCAATGAAAAATTCCTTAAAAATGACGACTCTTGTTTTTTCTTAGACGAGATTAATGATGATTTTTCTCTTTACCTTTCAAATGTTTCTTCAAATGAATTTTCCGCATCCTTTTCTGAAAGTTTTCCAAATGTTTTTGAAGACACGGTTATGTCCGTGCAAACAAATTTTGAAAATCCGCCAACTTTTAGACAAAAAAATTTTGAAAATCTTATTTTCGAAAAAGAAGAAGTTTTAAAAAATTCTTACGATGAACCACCCAATCTTGAACTCAAACCACTTCCCGATCATCTTAAGTACGTTTTTTTATAAAAAAAATTCGAAATTGCCCGTTATAATCTCGGCCTCTCTTTCTCAATCCGAGAACGATCAACTGATCGAAGTGCTACAAAAGCATCGCCGAGCTATAGCGTGGCAAATTTCAGACATTTCTGGTATAAGCCCCTCCTTCTGCACCCATAAAATTTTTGTTGAAAATAACTCTAAAACTGTAATCCAACCACAACGTCGCCTTAATCCAAACATGAAAGAGGTCGTTAAAGGAGAGGTTCTTAAGTTGTTAGATGCGGGGATAATTTATCCGATTTCTGATAGTAAGTGGGTTAGTCCAGTTCAGGTTGTGCCTAAGAAGGGTGGGATCACGGTTGTAGCAAATGAGAACAACGATTTAATTCCGACTAGGACGGTAACGGGATGGAGGATGTGCATTGATTACCGTAAACTAAACGATGCCACTCGTAAGGATCACTTTCCCCTCCCCTTTATCGATCAAATTTTAGAACGATTATCCGGGCATAGTTTTTATTGCTTTCTCGGCGGTCTCTCGGGGTATTTCCAAATCCCTATCGCACCCGAGGACCAAGAGAAGACAACATTCACTTGCCCTTTCGGAACGTTTGCTTACCGTAGGATGCCTTTCGGCCTTTGCAACGCACCATCTACCTTTCAGCGGTGTATGTTGGCAATCTTCGATAAATACGTTGAAAATATAATGGAAGTATTTATGGACGATTTTTCTGTTTTTGGTGATTCCTTTTCTTTGTGTTTAGAAAATCTAGCTAAGGTTCTAGAACGCTGTGAGGAAACGAACTTAGTGTTAAACTGGGAAAAGTGCCATTTTATGGTGAGAGAAGGCCTAGTTTTAGGACACAAAATTTCTGGTAGGGGAATCGAGGTCGATCGAGCGAAGGTCGAGGTGATTGAGAAACTGCCGCCGCCTACGAACGTAAAAGCGATTAGAAGTTTTCTAGGGCACGCGGGGTTTTATAGGCTCTTCATAAAAGATTTTTCAAAAATCACCAAGCCTCTAACCCAACTTTTAGAAAAAGATACCACTTTCATTTTCGATGATTCATGTTTAGCTACATTTGAATTAATTAAATCAAAACTTATAAATGCCCTTATTATGATCGCTCCGGTCTGGGATTTACCATTCGAAATCATGTGCGATGCGAGTAATTTTGCAGTCGGTGCGGTGCTAGGACAGTGAATAGCTAAGAATTTCTATCTTATCTATTACACTAGCAAAACGCTTAATTCAGAGCAAGAAAACTACACCACAACTGAAAAGGAACTCTTAACTGTTATTTTCGCTTTTGATAAATTCCGACCATATATTACTCTTTCTAAAGTTATCATTTTCACAGATCACTCTGCCTTGAAGTACCTCCTTTCTAAACCGGACGCCAAGCCACGTCTTCTTCGCTGGATCCTCTTACTTCAAGAATTCGACTTGGAGATCCGAGATAAGAAAGGAGCGTAAAACTTAGCGGCTGATCATCTTTCTCGGCTAGAAAACCCCGAAATAGGTATTTTAAACAAAAATTTTCTTAGTGATTCTTTTCCGGATGAGCAACTCTTAAATGTTTCCTCTTCTACCCCCTGGTTTTCCGACCTGGCCAATTATCTTGTGGCCCGCGTCCTCCCAAAAGAGTACTCGTCTCAGCAAAAGAAGAAATTCTTTTCTGAGTTGAAGTATTATTTTTGGGAGGACCCCTTTCTATTTCACATTTGTAAGGATCAGGTGGTAAGAAGAAGCGTTTCCCGGGAAGAAGGTTATAAAATTCTAAAACATGTTCATGAAGGTCCGACTGGTGGGCACTATCAAGCAAATCGCACTGCTCACAAAGTGCTTAGTGCTGGTTTTTATTGGCCGAGCATATTTAAAGACGCACAACATTTTGTGAGTGGGTGTGATCGGTGCCAGCGGACCGGAAACATCTCTAATAAAAATGAAATGGAACAAAATTATTTTCTCGAATGCGAGGTTTTTGATCTGTGGGGTATTGATTTTGTAGGTCTGTTTCCCTCTAGTTTAGGAAATAAGTATATTCTAGTCGCAGTAGATTATGTTTCTCGGCGGGCGGAGGCCCAAGCTTTACCCACTAACGATTCTCGCGTGGTGATTTCATTTCTTAAGAAATTATTTTCTCTTTTGGTTTTCCTCGGGCGATCGTTAGTGATAAGGGAACTCATTTTTGCAACGCTCAGCTCGCTAAAGTTTTAGCTAAATATGGCGTTACGCATAAACTATCCACCGCTTTTCACCCCCAAACTAACGGTCAGGTCGAAGTAGTCAATCGCGAAATTAAAAGAATTTTGGAAAAAACTGTCTCTACTTCTCGTAAAGATTGGTCGTTAAAGTTAGACGATGCTCTTTGGGCTTATCAGACAACTTACAAAACCGCTATCGGTTGCACTCCTTTCCGATTAGTCTATGAAAAATCGTGTCATCTCCCCGTAGAAGTAGAACATCGTGCGTACTGGACGCTTAAATTTTTTAATTTCAATCCGCACTCGGTCGGTGAGCATAGAAAAAATCAGTTAAATGAACTCGACGAGTGGCGAGCAAACGCTTATGAAAACAACAGAATATATAAAGAACGCACAAAATATTACCACGACAAGAACCTTCGCCACCCTAAAACGTATAAACCAGGCAATCAGGTTCTTCTTTTTAATTCGCATTTACGTCTTTTTCCTGGAAAACTCAAATCTCGATGGTCTGGACCGTTTACGGTAAAGCAGGTTTTTCCATACGACACTGTGTTAATATCACACCCGGATAAGGGTGAATTTAAAGTGAATGGTCATCGATTAAAGCTATACTTTTCTAATGATTTGGTACCCCCTGAAAAGGAACAACTTTTATTTATTTCATGATTGTTATCTCTTTATTTTTTCTTTTTCGGAATTATGTTTTTTTAAAAACTTTTATGATGAGACATCGTATTATTATTATTATGAAACTTTTATTATTCGAACAGTTTGTATTAAATAAGAACAATCTTGGGATCTTGCCCAAGTTCCTTTTCTGCATTTCTTTTGGTATTGTGTTCTTCCTCCCAGTGGCCCAACTACTGCAAGTTCGCGATCACCGCTCCAATGGTTCTGATTTCAAGAAGGATTAAGTCAAGCCTGCTATTGATCAAATAAATTAAAGCAGAAGCATGGAGGAGCGACATCCACCTTCGGCCTCACAAACCCGGGGAAGTCCTGTTCTTTTATTTTTACTTTACTGCATTTTCTAGCCCCCTCTCCTCTTTCTCTTTCCCTTTTCATTGAGGGCAATGAAAAATCTAAGCATGGGGGAGGGTTTTGATAATTTCTTTCTTTCTTTTTCCTTTCTAAAAAATTGAAAAAAATTTACTATAGAAGTACTATTTTTCTTCTTAGCTTTATCAAAAAATCCAAAAAAAATGAAAAATTTAAAATCTATTTGAGAATCAAAATCAAAAATTATTTCCTATCTTTATTTCTATGCGTCTTTTAGTGGTGTGCATGCCCGAGTGGTACTTTAGTTCTAAGTAGAATTTCTTTAAAACGGTTTTCTAAATCTATTATTTTGACATATTTTAGTTTTACTATTTTCTAATTCATAAATATAGGCATCCGTTTTTTACGTTCTAAGTTAGCAATTTGTGGTTTTTCTTTTTATTCGGCTTAGTTGCGTACGAATGGTTGCTAGATAATATTACCTATTTTCATTAAGGGGTAATTCTTTCTTGGTGTCTAGAACTTGCCTCAAGCGACTCTCGAAGCATTTGCATGGTTCTTCACAAACTTTAGAAATGATTTAGGCCACCTTTTGACCCGTTTTGAGCTTATTTGCCCACCCAAAAATTTTACCGTTGCTTAAACAATTTTGGGCCATTTTTCCGTTCCTTTTGTTCACCTCCACCAAATTTCACCAAGGCTAAAATTCCCTTCCCAATCGCACTAAATTTTTGAGCTAAAATTTCATTTGTGATAGGATTTTCTTGTATTTTGGTGACTTGTTTTTCTTGCATATTTTGGTGAAAAGGAAGAAAAAAAAAGTATTGAAAAAAATCTGGAGAAAAATTGAGAATATGTTACAAAGAAAAGAAAATTTTTTGTTGGCCAATTCAAAAAATATATATATATTGTTGAAAAAATTTATTGTGAAGGCCTATTCAAAAAGATGAAATCATCTCATTTGCTCCTTTTCTTTTGTTTGGAAGCATCATAATAAAAAAAATCCTATGTTTATCATCTTTTTTTTAGCTCATCCTTGGTTTAGTGTGCTTTTGACCGCAACGTTTATCTTTTGCTATTCCATATCCTAATCCTTTACCTAAGCCAAGTTAAATTACCTATAAAAGTCCTTTTGATCTTTAGAACGTGTCGCCAACTTGTGTAGTGGAGAGAGTGTGAACGGGCAAGCCTATGGATGCCATCATTGATGGATTTCTTTGGAGGTTATCTTGACGTGATTATGAGGTAATTGTTATTTTAGCAACCTAGTAGTTTGTTCAACGCGCCGTTTATTTAGAAACTCTACTATTATCTTTCTTACCTTCTTAATTTTTGAATGCTTTGTTTTAAGAATTTTGAAATGCGTAAACCTTCTCTATGTTCTAGTAATATTTTTAGATTTCCATTTTCAAGTTTTTTATTTTTGGACTTCTCACCCTACTAGTTGCTAGCATAGAAGTTAGGATAGTTCAATTTTTCATGTTTTGATTTTTTTTTTGAAACTACAAGTTGTTTGTCATCTCTCCTTCCAATTATAATTCCATTTGCTTGGGGACAAGCAAACTCTTAAGCATGGGGGATTTGATGACTAGTTTTTAGTCATCGTTTTTAGGTTAGTTTAGTATAAACTTCCCTAGGTTTAATTATATTTTCTTTGCATTTTATGTTTGTTAGGTTTTAATTTCTTTATATATATATATAACTAATGTTGTTATTTTATGTTTGTTATATTTTTAATTTCTTATCCTTATATTTTATTTGATGTTTTTGTTTCATGTTGTAGGATGTGCAACATCCTCCATTGGTTGCAGCCCGATTCCTTGATGCAACCGGCCACCTTGAAGCCTCCATTTGGTGCAACCCGAGTTCATGTGCAGCCCCCTCCATGGTGCATCCCGATTTCATGTGCAGCCCCCATTTGGTGCAGCCCGAGCCCAACCAAGCCACCCGAGCCTCCCCATTTGGTGCAACCCGACTCCTTGGTGCAGCCCAATCCTATTGATGGCCGAACCACACTCTCTCTCTCTCTCTCCCCTTTTTAATGTTCATCCCCATTTAAGTCTCAAACATCCCTCCTCTCTCTTATTTTCTTTTTTTATGCTTCGTTTAAATAAAATGCATGCATGAAGCCCCCTCTCTCTCTCCTCCCATTTGATATCATGCATGCATTTTCCCATGCACATGGCCGACCCCCCTTGTGTCCCTCCATCTCCTCTTCTCTCTAGAATCTTCCCCCTCATCTATAAAAGGAACCCTTGTCTCAAGCATTGGGAGGTTGGAAGTTGGAGAGGAAGTATAGTGCTAGTAGTAATCTTGTCTTCAAGAGTTTTTCCCTTGTTGTAATCTCTCTTCATCGTTGTAATCTTTTTTTGTAGTAATCTTGTTGTTCCTTTTATTGTTGTATTCCCTTTTTATAAAACTAATGAAAATGCATTCTCCTTATTTCGTTGCTATTTCCTTTTCAAATATGCGTAGCTAAATTTTCTTTAGCACTCGATCATGAGGATCCATGAAATGAGATGAGATTTCTCTTTATTTCTTAGTTTTATATTTGTTAAATTATTTCTCGATCCTTCATTGATTTATCTCGTGTCGACTCCGTATTTCCGGTATACGGTAGTAGGCATTTGATCTCATTTCATAGAAGTTGAGAGACTCGTTGATTTGAAAGATCATTCAAAGAAGGAAGGAGTTGCATGCAATCCTAGAGATAGGACGACGTAAATCCTCCGGATTGGAGTCAAATCCAATAGTGCGGTTCATTTCGTTAATGCGACCTTAGCCCTTTTGATTTGTAAAGAGATTTCGATCAAAACGTCTAATAGTTAGGAGATTTAATGCTCTAGCGAGATTATTTCTTATTTTCGGATCCGTCACGGTCTAGAACGATTTACAATCATAAAACTTAATTTTTATCTCTCTTATCTTTTTTCATGGTGAATCATTGATCGAATGCTATCTTTTTAAATCTAAATTTATCGTCTTCAATTTTCATTAGCTCGTCTTTAAATTTTCAAACCACAACAATCGTATGGTAGGATAATAGTTGGAAGCGTGAGTAGTAATACTTGACAGCCCCGTGTTTTAAATACGACCTTGGTACTATGGTTCGATAGGTACACTTGCCTTTTCGGATTGATCGTAAATTAATCACCAGAATTCAAAGGAGGATCAGATTAACGCTCACCCAAAGCGAAGAACGCATGCTTCAACTTCGATGATATTCAGCGAGTCTTCGCCATCTCTAGAATTCTTCATAGGAAGTTTTTACTTGTGTTTTATATTTTGTTGTAATTCTTTCATTATAATTGTTTAGTGAATTCACCGCGGTTGTTGGTGACTAGGTCCGTGCGCGACTTAGGGGGAATTCACCATGCTTGTGGAGACTAGGTCTAGGGAGTAGATCTAGGGGGTGCTCGAGGCCTTTCTGAGGATGGAATGGCTAGAGCAGCTTGAGGCCGTATCTGGGGAGGGATCGGCTAGTCAACCGGTTCTTAGTGAGAAGAGTCGGTATAAAAAATGAAAAGAGTATTTCATATTCACTTTGATTACTAGCGTCATAGAAATACAATTTTGTAATCAAATTTTATAAATGCTATCATGTATTTTCATATTAAATAAAATTGATTTTATTTCTTATTTCGAGCTCTTTACTTTTGTTTCAATTTACTTATTGAAAATCACAAAAGTTTTATTAAAATCCAAAAGTTTTCTAAAACCCTTATTCACCCCCCCTCTAAGGGCGTCTTAAGATCCAACAAGTGGTATCAGAGCGAGGTTATTCCAATACGGTCTAACAACCGGGAATAATGGCGCTCCGTGATCTCGCTTTCCATGAGGGGCAAGGAATAAGTAGACCTCCACTTTTCACCAGAACTGACTATAACTATTGGAGAACGCGAATGCGTTAATTACTTTCTAATTAATTTAGATCTAAACGTGTAGGCTAGTGTTGAAACACCGTATACCACTCCTACTTATGTTGTTGGAGAAGTAACCATGGAAAAGCCTAGAGATAGATGGGATGATGGGGATAAAAATAAATGTAAAAATAATGCTAAAGCAATGAATGCCTTATTTTTTGCGTTAGATATGATTGAATTTAATCGAGTTTGTGTTGGGAACAGTGCCCAACAATATTCCTGATTTGAAGAAGTGCTCAGATCAATGATAAATGCACTATGTATTTGATGGTATGTTTTATTCACGACTGCAGGAGATTAACCATATGCCAAATACTTCACTAAGTCCAAAAACATAAAGAAGGACTGGTCATATCATTGAGTTTCTATCAATATCATTGACAAATGCATTAAAGTCACATTACTAATATCAAGACTATAATAGAAATACAAATTCACCAAGTAAAATATCGTCGAAACAATTCCGACGATATCGTCTTGAAGAAAACTTATTGTTGATAAAGCTAAGTTCAGATGTCGATGATATCGTCTTGAAGAATATGTATATAGATTTGAAAGGTTTAAGAAAGCTTATCATGGATACATCTAAGTTCAGATGCCGACGACATCGTCTTGAAGGAAACTTATCGTTGATAAAGCTAAGGTCAGATGTCGATGATATCGTCTTGAAGAAAGGCTGTCTGTCAGATTATAAGTCTAAGTCAACCTCTCGACGATGTCATCTAGAAGATCAAGACGATATCGTCCTGAACAAAGACAGCCAGCTTGAAGAACAAATCTAAGTCTTATTCAAAGCAATATTTCGACGATGTCGTCTAGAAGAAGAAATATCGTTCTGATATTAAGTAGAGTCGTGAAGAAGGAAGTATGTCGACGTTGTCGTTGAGAAGTATATCTGTCGTTTACATTGATCAAGACGATATTGGTTTGACGAAATACTATCATCTTGACAGTGACAGAGCAGTATTTAATGCGTAGACATTCTTGGAAATGAATATTAAGGACATGTGCACGCCGCCTATCTTGCGCATAAATCAAGGAGTAGTAAATGTTATATTCTCTATAGAATATATCCGTTACACAATAATTAAGAAAGAGATTTATTATTTCTATATTCTGCAAGTTCCAAGAAAGGCTAGTAATTATGATTGCCAAGTCTGCAATACAAATTTCAAACAGAGGAATTGATTATTCAGTAATCAATAAGGGCCTTCATGCATAGGTGCAGAGCAGTATAAAAGAAAGATTTTTCTTTTACAGAGACACAGTTACTTAACATTCTTTCTCAAGTTCATTCTCATGCATATCTACAGAAGAGAATGAAAAGAAAATAAGAAGAAGACTTCATTGGTCGTGCTGTGAAGATCAAAGAAGTTTTCAAAAGAAAGCAAATTTTTATGTACCTTTAAAAAGAAAAGAAGATAAGAAAGAATCTTCCTCCTGTATAAGAAGGGCATTTATCAACTAAGGAGAAGATTCAAAAGAAGGTTGAGTAATCCACAAGGTCACTGGACTTACACCTGCAAGAAGAAGAAGAAGTTTGGCATTCAAAGTTTATATCTTGAAGCCTTTTCTTCTACAACAGAACAACTCCTTTCTTATTTGGTAGGGTTCTTTGTGAACCTGAGCTTGTAGGATCATGTACCAGATCTGAGTTGGTAGGGTTTCTAGTGAGCCTGAGCTTGGTAGGGTTCTGTGTGAGCCTGAGTTTCGTAGGATCTTGGTACAGATCTGAGTGCTTGGTAAGACTTGTAAAGTCTGAGCTTTGTAGGGTTCTGTGTGAACCTGAGTTGTAAGATCTGATTATAGTGAAATGATCTAAGTTGGAGAAGTTGCATAGTCTAGCACACTGCTAGATAGGTGGGTGGGACAGTGGACTACCTTTAGACACATTGTCTTGTGGGGAACCACTATAAATCCTTGTGTGTTTTTTGGTTTTCTTGTGTACTTTGATTGCTTTACTTTAAAGTAACAAATAATAGTGACAACACCTAATCACCCCCCCTCTAGGTGTAGTTTACAGACAACCCATAAACTTTCAATTGGTATCAGAGGTAGGTTTAGTTCAGAAGCTTAACAACTTAGAACAAGATTTACAAGTTTTTTATTGGGTTGTGATTCTTCAATGGCCTGTGAGCATCATCAAGAGATGAGATCAATAAGGTCACCCATTTGCACCAAAGAGAACTTTGCCATATGGAAGTTAAGAGTCAAGTTATTCATGGAAGCATCAGATCCCATGTTATTTATGGTTGTTGAAGATGGACCCTATACTCTATCACAATTTTCCGATGAAGATGAAGATTCGATATCCATGGATAAAAATGCAAGACACATACTTGAGAATGCAATAGATGATTCTACATCTAAATACTTAAGTCATTGCAAAACAACAAGAGATATGTGGGATTCCTTGGAGATCTACATGAAGGAAACTGAAGAAGAGAATTCAAAGGCGAACACCAAAGAAAGGGTCATAAATCTTAAGCGTGAAAGGTTGAGGAGCACCAAAGACAATATTATGATAATTCAGAATATCTTTGAGAACACAGAAGCTTCTGAGGCAAGCTCATCAAAATTTGATGACATTGTTAAAGAGCCAGCACTCCTCACCAAGTAGCCCAAAAGAAAGATGTCCAGAAAAAGAAGAAACAAACAGAAAACATCCTCCTCAAACTCGAGAAGATCCAGCCAACATGACCAGGAGAAATCCTCAAAGGAGGAAAGGTATGACTCTAAATTCAATGAATCTGATTTGGCTAACCCAGTGTGTTGTCACTACCAGAAGACAGGTTACATGATTGATGACTGCCCCTCTAAGAAGAAAGAATCCAAGAAGAGTGATGATAGAAGAAATCCAAAGGACAAAAAGAAATCTGAGAAAGAACACATGGCCAAGAAAATCAAAACACTCAGGGTCCGTTCCGCGCGTAGGTAATGGCTTTCTGGAATTGGCTTTGGCCAGAAAACCAATATCTGCAGGAATTGGTTTTGTGCAGAAAACTAATTCTGCTGTTCGGTTGCAGGAAGGAATTCACTGAACAGAATTGGAATTGATGTCTGTAAGCTGTTCGACTGTACGATGGAATTGGCTTTCTGGAATTGCAATGTTTAAAATTGATATTGTTTAAAATTGAAGTAGTAAATTAAAATACCAATAATAATTGAAGTTCAAAATTATAAAATAGTTATACTGCATAACCATAGTCCATAAATAAAAATACAGAAATAGCATAAAGTCAACAATCTAGCGATCAAACTGCATCCGCAGCCATGTGCCCTTCAAGTCTTCAGGTAGCCTCATGAATATGTCACGTTTAACACTATCATGACACATCATATCCATCGCCTTGAGTAAATCACGATGGTTTAAATCAGTCATCTGAGTCAGTGCGACATAAATGTCATCGACATTGCTAGCAGGCTTAATCCCCGATGCTTTTTCTACGGAGTCAGCCAATTTCTCTATGGCCACCGCTACGGCATCCGCTCCTACTGCTCGCTTTCTCCTCCTTCTACTGCTTCCTTCTCAATCCACTCTTGTTTGTTCTTGTGTATTAGTTGTTTTCTCGGCCATAGACTCCGCATCTATCTCATTTGTCATCTCTGTTGCGGTCGCGACATGGCTGCCAGTTGCTCTGTCGGTCCCGCAGAGCACAGCCAAATCAGACCAGTTGATGATAACTTTGTCCTTGTAATGTTTGACAGATGGATGAGCCTGTAAAATAATAATTAATTTATCATTTTAATGAACCAATACAACTACTAATTTAATAAAATTCATACCTTCACATAGTTAGCCCACACTTCTTCACTATCTACCTTGACCATATTTCTTTGCCAATCCCATCAAAATCCACTTGTGTCTAGCATCGCGCTGACTTCTACGTAGTACTTCTTCCATGTTTTTAGGCGAGCCATTAACTTCTCTTTGCTAGTTTCTACACCACAAATGTCTTTAAGAGCGGTCATAGCTGCTGTAAAAGCAACACTCTTCCAGGCGTTTGGAGTTTTATGCCCCAAACTATGTTGCTCCAACAATGCATTAGAAAGGGTTATGTCCATTTCTGATGTCCAGTGCATGTAGGACCGCTCAGTCCTACCACCAACCTTTCCAGAGTTCTTATCCATGATATCTGTCTAAAGATTAAAAAATATCATAAGATTAAAAGAGAGCATAAAGTGACATAAAACCTGATAAGATGAAAAAATATTGCATCTTAATAGCCCACAAAAAATATTACATGAATATTCTGAAATTGCACTAACATAATTGTATCTGATAAAAATACAGAAATGACATAATAAAATTAATGCATATTTTGATAATCATTGAACATATTTATAGCTAAGGTGTCTCTAAAATTTGTCCATTCTTGTGTGGCTTGAATTGTGCTAACAACGTCAACATAATCGTAGAACTCTTCTGCTACGTCTTGTGCTAATATCTCGGAGTCAACCTCGTCCAACATTTGTGCATCGGTCTCTAATCTCTTCTCCACTAGAAAATTATTTAATATGCAGCACACATTTATGACCTGCACCTGCTCAAAATTATTGAATTAGATATTGTACTGACTCATAAAACTTTAATAAGTGAGGTAAGTCATACCTGCACTTTAATATTGAAAAAGGATGGTTGGTGTAGAATAGCCCATCTTTTCTTTAACAACCCAAAAGTTCTTTCGATTACATTTCGTTCTCTAGCATGACGTAAGTTGAATAATTCCTTATAATTTGTTGGTTTATTACCCTGATTGGACCACTCTTTTAGGTGATAACGTGTCGACCGATATGGGGCAAGAAATCCTTGCCCATTAGTGTATCCAGCATCAACAAGGTAGTACTTGCCTATATAATAAAATGAGTCATTAATCTACATATAATATTCATGGAATATAATAAAAATTGAGTTTTTTTTACCATTGGCACTTCAAAGCGGTCTTGTCGCTCCAATGCATCTAGTAAAACTCTTGAGTCAGATGTTGAACCCTCCCAACCGAGTAATACATATAAGAATTTCATGTTACTATCACATACACCAAGTACATTTGTCGTGATTGCCTGTTTACGATTACGATATCTGCCTTGATCTTCAATAGGAACAGTCACTTCAACATGTGTACCATCTAACGTACCAATACTATCTGCAAACCATCTAGATTTGTATTGTTGTCTGGATTCAGGCAATCTGATATAATCGTTTGAGAGCCTTAAAATTGCTTGCATCACAATATTGAAGTGTCTGCTAATTGTATCGATCGAGCGGATAAACGTGCCACCAACATCACGAAACTTTACATTATGTGCCAAAATGTATAGAAATAAGGCTACAGATTCTTTAGTGGATACAAATTGTGTATCACAGACATATCCTTTTGAGCAGAGAATATCACAAAGCTCATTGAAAGGTGCTTTACCCATGCGTAAATGGTTAAAGCAGTTAACCTCAGTTCCATCATATACCGTTTTAATAAGATATTACGTAGAGCGTCTTTGTCTATAACATCTACCGGGTGTCTGGGAATGCAGTCCATAACAACAACAGCTGCGCCATAAGCCGCTGCAACTGCTGACTTTATAATAATATCTAACTTACATTTTTTTCCAACTCTAGATGATCCATGACAGGCCTAAAATAATTCACATGATACAAAATCATTATAACAATCTTGGGGCATAAAACTCCAGAGAAAGTAATACAATCTAAGAGGTTACACTCCTTATGCATATTATCTTTTTTATATCTGAATCTGGCTGGTTTGTGCTAAACTTGTAAGTGCTACGTTTACATCCAGTCTGTATGAAATTCTAATAACAGAACTTAAGACCCATTTGATTGTATGAAATTAGAAAATGTGTTTTATAAAATAGAATACTGATTTCAATTTGAACACATAAAATGAGTGTAAGATTAATCTGAAATCGCGCAGATGGCAAGATTAATCAAGACAAAAACATTCTAATCTGAAACCTAGCAGTCGGTCATCAATGAAGAGCCGGAAGCCATTAATGACGGACAAAAGCTCGGAATAGCGGCCATAAACTGAAGGAGGGAATCGAAAAACTAAGAAAGAAGAGAAATCATACCAGTTGAAGAGAAGATCGGAGGAAGACCTAGCCAAAATCGGAGCAGATCTGGAAAAATCGGAGCAGATCTGTATAAAAAAATGAGTTTTGGCCGCCTGGAGCCTGGAGCAGATCTGTATAAAAAAAGAGGAGGAAGAGGAAGAAGAAGAAGAGGAAGAAGAGGAAGAAGAAGAAGAGGAAGAAGAGGAAGAAGAAGAAGAGGAGGAAGAAGAAGAAATCTAACCTATAGATGGAGGCCGCCTGGAGGAAAAAATGGGAGCTTCGTTTCTATCGGGCGACACACAGGAGAGAAAACTGGCGAAAACCGGCGTGAGGAGATGAGTTTCGCGGGCTTTTAGTTTTAGGTTTACGGTAAAACCGACGACATTCAATTTGAATGCCAATATCTGAAAACTTAGTAAGCGCCGAACAGGAGTATTGGCTTTCTGGAACCCAAAGCCAATTCCAGAAAGCCAATACTTGTGCGCTGAATGGACCCTCAGTGATTCTGACTCAGATTCATCAGAAGATAAGAAGGAAGTTCTCATTGGACTTATGGCCATAACTGAAGAAATCCAGGATGGCTGCACCTCTCCTAGGAAGGTATTTATTATAGCCCCTTATCTGTCTCTGATTCTAAATCAATGACAGTTTCTGTGCATGAGAGTGAGTGTGGATCTACTTGCAGTAGCACATCCTCAAGATCCCCACATGAGGTTGAATCTAACCTAGTACAGCATAATGAAGCCATGTGGATTGCTTTGAAAAGAAGCAAGAAGCTTCTTAGAGCTCAATCTAAGGAGTAAACATCCCTGAAATCTGTCCAGTCTGAGCTCCAAGAGACAGCTGAGAGGCTGATTGTTATGAGCAAATAAATGGGCAAACTCAAGGATGTCACAATGCACCAAAATGCTGAGTTAGGTAAAAAGAACAAGGTCATTAAGGACCTTGAGGAAATGTTATTGGCTGAGAAGAAAATTGTTGCCAGCTTCTCAATGCCCAAGACTGTCCTCCCTATCATTGACCAATTCTCTGCACCATTCAGAGGTGGTGTAGGATTTAGTAAGAAGACAGTCAAGGGCAAGACATCTGAAGCCCAACCCTCCTACAAAGAGAAGCTACTGGCATCAAATTTCTCTAACCAGGAATCTTCACATGATCATCTGACCAAGGCTTGCTCTACAAAAAGCAGTAAACTTCCCAACACACATATAAGAGTAAGCTTAGGGCCAAGTGTTTCTCTAACACCTCTTGAAGAGACCCAAGTAAAGATTCCAGGTTCCCATGTCCATGGGTCTGTAACATCAACACTCAGAGGTAAGGGAAAGGCAGCCAAGCCTATTCCCAAAGTGGTGAACCAAAAAGTGGCGAGATCAGCACCATTACATACTCACCTTCATGAGGTTCACCTAAGGCCTGTTAGGTCAGTTATCTTCACTACTGCCCCCAACAATTCCAGGTGGAAAGGCATAAGAGAAGATACAACAGGTATGAGTGCTGGTGCTGTAGAAAGATTGGTCATTTTGCTCTAGACTACTGTTTCAATCCAACAATGTCTAATGCAAGAAGAGGGCAAACCACTCATAAGTGTAGTATTTCAGGTTATTCCCCTAACATGAACCTATACCCAAATTCAATTGGGTGCCTAAGAACAAGTAATCCTTTTTGCACGTATGTCTAAATATCAACCCTTTTGGTATTTGGACAATGATTACTCCAGGCACAAGGCTGGAGTAAATAAGTATTCAAGAAAACTCAATCCAGGAAAAATAAATCAATAATGATACTTGGAGGTTCAATCAAACTAATACCACTCAATTATCAGCACACTTCCCCAATAAGTTCATCCCACTCGTGCTTCTATAGAGGGGGAGCCATCTAAGAGAAGATACAACTAATTGAAAATAATCCAGCTCTTCAAAATGAAGTACATTAGAAGAATCTCTCAAATTCCTGCAACAATGGAGGGGGGAGTTCATAGCCTTACTAATAATGAGGACCTCAGATCAATGATAGAAGATGAATAGAATGTTCAATCATCATAGTCCCTACTCTCACATCTCCATGGTTGAGAAGTATGTAAGTTAGAAAGCAAAGGACATCATGTTACCTTTGAAGAATAAGAAGCCAAGATGAAGAAAATGAATGGAGTAAAGGAGAAACCAAACCATGAAAAATGAAGCTCTGCCCATGTAAACATCAAATTGATATTCTACATAAGAGATATGAAGGAGAAAATATATGTAGCACTATGCCCAAGAATCAGATGAGCATCTCAATGACTTAGATGAATTCCCAGCAAGCAGTCTCGATGACAAAATCTACATCTCAACGATATTAGTAAAATCTCGACGACAATGCTGAAGTGATTTCGACGATAATATCATGACAAAGATGCGCATCATCAAAATACAGCGCAGACACTTCATGCTATATTGGATCCCTAATCTGAGCCGTCTGATGGATTTTTAATCTATTAACCAAGACAAAAAGGTACGCGCCTCTTCATCTACTTCTAATATAAATAGAGTAAATGCTTATGTCAAAATTACGCTTTCATTTTCCCCGAGCCATTTCCAAGACAAACCTTCATCCTGTCTTTGACAATCTTTGCTCTCGATGCTCTGCAACAATGGCTCCAAAGAAGGAAGAATCCTCAATCATCTCCAAATGCGAACTCATGAGGGAAGGATTCAGTTCTTGCTTTGAAGAAATTAGGTCAGTAATTATACTGATAGAATCAGCTGGGTTGGAATATCTGCTCTGCGAGCCCTGTACTCTCATGAATAGGGAGCTTCAAGAATTCTTTGATAAAGCAAGAATCAATAGTTCCGGACACATCCTAAAGTCTGTTGCAGCCGAAAAGAAGATCAAAATGACTTCCAAGAGCTTAGGAAAAGCTTTAAGGATTCCAAGACTGGAGAAGGAAACTGAAGAGGATGCTCTGACCGCTGAAGACCTTTCTGCTGGATATGCCTGGTGTGGGCACAGTGGCAAGACCTATGGGTCTATGAAAAGGGCAGAATTCAATCAAAAGGGAAAACTCCTGACAGACATTGTAGGAAAGGTACTGCTATGCAAGCCTGGTTCTCATGATAGGATTTCAAAAGAAATGTTTGAGATAATGTGCAGTCTTATTGGTTCAAAGAAGACGAACTGGAGAGTTTCTATTCCAAAGGATTAAGAACATCCTGAAATCCCCTTCATTAGAAGAATTCTATCTATCTTCCTTCTGAATACCCTCGAAGACGTGGTAAAGGGAAACACAGGAGCACCTCTACACTACTCAAAAAGGTTAGACTCAAAGATGTTGAACAGATGGGAAAGAGTTATCCCCAAGACCTCTAAGAATACCCAAGCACCTGCGAAAGGAAAGAAAAAGAAATCTGCGGTGGTTAATGACTTAGAGGAGGTAGGATCCTCTAGCAGTTCTGAAAGAGAAGGAGCATCAAAAATTCTAGACCCAAACCTGTCCAAGGATGCTGAGGAAGTAGATGTCCCATCTATACCAAACCCTGCTTTGATAGAGGGGGAGGCAACTCTAAATTAAGCGATTCTAGAGGATGTAAGTGTACCTGCTGACATAGAGGTTATAGAAGCAAGAAAAAGTCCTATACTAGGGAGTGATCCATTTGAGGGGGAGTTCCTGATGGGAAGCTCAACCCAAGATACTGAGAGGATTGAGGGGGAGCCCCATCTGGAGTGCTCCACCCTAGAAAGTCAAGCTTAAAAACCTGTAGCTGAAAAGATAGTCCAGCTGGAGGACATCCCAAAGACAGGAAATGACAGCAAGGGAAAAGACCCAGAAGGAATTGAGCATACTGAACCTTCCACAGGGCTAGATCTGGCTCTTGGAGGAAAGATAGTGATCACAGTTGAAAGAGAGCCTATCAATACAGTTTCTCCCAGGAAGTCTACTGCTCAGATAAGTAACTACTCATCTGATAGTGCCCCTAAAGATGAAACAGAAGAAACAGTTGCTTTAAAAGAAGATGCTGCTGAAAAATCCACTACACAATCAGGATCACTATTTCACATGATGTCAGCATTGCTAAAAGCTCAAAGGGAGAAAATGGAACAGTTTATTTTACAAACAGTTGATGGACTCAGGCAAGAGATAAAGGCTGAGCTAAAAACAGTGAAGGATGATATACATCACCTCAACACTCAACAAACTCACTTCTTTCACTTGACAGCTCCTGCCATGGAACATGTTGGTGAGGAGATCACTAAAATTGGACACCAGTCCCATCAGATCATTCAAAATCAAGGAACCATGACAAGGAATTCTGAGCAAGCCTTTAGGAGAATAGCAGGGTTTATGAATGAAGACAGATATCAAATTCTACAGAGATTAAATGAAAATACAGAGAGCTTAGATGAACATTTGTTAGAAGTAAGAAATAACTTGGATGAGGCTGAACAACACCTACATGAAAGAATCAATTTGGTACAAGTAACTCTTGATGATCACATTGCTGAAGAAGTCCTAAAGTGGGAGAAAGTAATGATAAATGCTGGCTCACATCAGGCCATGTGGACAGTCAATCAAGTCAAGCAAGCCTTACAGATGCCTCCATCAACCTATGAGTTAGCAGAACCCTCTGAGAGTACTGCTTCAGAGGTTTACGACATAGAAGTTGGAGATTCTGCCAACTCTAGTAAAAGAAAAAGGACTCAGAGCAAGATGTACATGCAGAAGAGGCTTAAAAAAATTGAGCAGGATCCACAGTCATGCAAGTGGAGTCCTTCCTTTAGGATTCTAATCTTAGAAGCCTGGATGGAGTCTGGATACCCTCAAGATGGGTCAGAAAGAGATTATCATTCTGCTGATTGGAATCAACATTCAACTCAAATAGAGAAGAGGAGAAATCATAAACTAGCAGTCCCTCATGGTCCTCCTCCCTCTCCAAAGAAAATTACAAAACCAATCAGTTTATATGAAAGGCAGAAGAGAAAAGGGAAGGGAAGCAGCAGCAGGATCTGAAGAACATAAAATATTTTGTCTAACTAATTACTTGGGCAAATGATTGAAATATTTTGCCTTAAAACGTTATCTCTACTTATATCATGTTGGTAGGTGAATTATATTTGTTGAATGTCTTTAAACTTGATTCTATTTATCATGTGGCACTTATCATTGATGTACAACCCTGATATTCGCCTAGTGGACGATCGAACAGAAGTAATGCGAGCCAGCGCTCGACGAAGTCCAAACAGCACTCGATGATCCCATCTCAGTGGATCCGCTGGGACGAGCATTTGGCCGGCTGCTCGCAAGAGGGTGAGCGAGTCAGGAGTGCGAGCGGGGCAGGAGTGCAGACGAGGTATTCACGGGCCATTCACCCAAAGGGGAGGGGCGAGCCAGATCCATCAAAGGTCACCCGTGGGAAGAGTCGCGAGTCAAGTTTCCGCGTGCCAGAGCCCCAAGGTCGACCAGCAAGAAAGCGAGCGAGCCAAGTGCTTGCCGAATGCTCGCAAGGAAGCAAGCGAGCTAGAAACTCGCCGAAGGATCGCGAGAAGACAAGCGAGCCAGATTTCTTCCGAAGTCTCCGTGATTGACGAATCTCAGTCAGGGTCGACGAGCTCAGCCCAACGCCCGACGAAGTGCAGGCCGCGTTCGACGAATTCGCCAAAACCCTGCGTTCGACGAACTCTCCAAGCTGCCACGCTCGGCGAATCTGCTGATCATCTCTGATCGACGAAATCACCCGTTGGCCTTCCATTAGCCCGTCCAAACGGCGGAGTTTGGCTAGTAGCAGACCCATTTGGGGTGCGGATAGTGAAATCGAGAGGCGAAATCCCGCTATTTGCAGGCCAGACTAGAAAATCTATAAATAGGACCTCAAGGGAACCTTTGGAGAGGATCTCACTTCAGCTTTCCTCTCCTTAGGCTTCCTTTGGTTAGCATTTCCAGAGCTCTCCAAGGTGCCCGAGTCTCAGCTTTGGCTTGGGAGGGGAAGCGCTCAACGATCTTCCGGGTTAGTGGAGGGACCTCCTCGCTGTGACTAAGGGCTTAGTCAGTTTCCTAATCTTCCGCCTACCCTCCTCGAGGGATTAGTAAGGACTAGCCGCCCCTCATCTCGGTGAGGGCCCCGAGCTCTACGAGAGACCGAGAAGTCGGTTTCAACATTTTGGTGCGGTGAGCGTGGAGCGTGGCTGGTTCAAGAAAATTCCAGAGAAGGGTTATGGCAGGAGATGAGGAGCAGGGCGAGGAGTTCGGCGAGACTCCACAGGAGGCGATGGCTAGGATGCTCGCGGATTTCAGAAAGGAGGTGCTCGACACCTTGGGGTTCACGGTCACAGCTCTGCGAAGTGAGTTTGCGACCCCGGCACCTCAGGCGACCACTCCCCCAACAACAGTCGGCGAGAGGGCACCAGGAGGAAGGGCTGGAAAGGAAGTTACCGTCGGCTTAGGTCAGAGCCAGGAAGGGCGGGTGCTGTTCGCCAGTCCGGCGAGCTCCGTGCCAGCGAGCTCAGTGCTGGCGAGCTCCATCCCAGCGAGCGCGTCACAGGCGAGTGCACGCCAAGAGGAAGCAGCGGCTGTCGGGGTAGTCCAGGCGAGCACCGCCCTCGCGAGCACAGTCCCGGCGAGCTCAAGTCTGGCGAACGAGCTCGGGGGGCGAGTGGAGCCAGGAAGAGTGACAGGAGGGGGAAGCCCCTTTTGCGAGCTGGTACTTTCCGCACCCGTCCCGGGGGGATTTGGAGAATGGGACCGGGTGTACTACAATGGTAGAGATGACCTAGTCCAGCACCTGCAGAGTTTCAAAGACTCTGTCTCCATCAGACCGATGTCAGATGCCTTTAAGTGTCGGCTCTTTGCCGTCACCCTCAAGGAGAAGGCCAGGGACTGGTTCCATAATCTCCCAGCAGGGTCCATCTACTCGTTCGAAGATCTGCGCCGAAGTTTTTTGCTGAGGTTCTTGACCTCAAAAAAGAGGAAGAAGGACGCTGATTCCCTCTTCGCAGTGAAGCAGGGACCCAGGGAGTCGCTGGCTCAGTATGCCGATCGATTCCAGGAGGAAGTGCAACTCACTCAGGAGATGCCTGGGTTTGCACTCCAACTCGCCTTCACGGTCGGGTTGAAAGAGAGTTTCTTCAAGATGGCGTTGAAGAGAAAAGCCCCCATCTCCTTTAAGGAGCTGATGGAGAGGGTGTCGGAGGAAGTCGCGAGTGAGGAGGCCAATCCAGAGCTCACCAAGAGGCTAGCAAAGCTCAGTGAGCCGGAGGTGAGGCAGCAGGAGGTCAGGAGAAGGGAATAGCCCCGGGCCCCGGAGGGAGAATGGAGGCCGCAAGGTGGAGGAATGCAAGGGCAGGGAAGGGGTTACGACCCAGGAAGGGGTAACCATGTCGGAGGTCAATGGAGGCCCCCCCAGTTAGGGTGGAGGCAAGGTCCGATGCAGATGCCTCCCCCTCCCCAGCAGGCCATGGCGATTGGACGAGGAAGAGGAAGAGGAAGGGGAAGGGGAGGAGAGGCGGAAACGGCGGCCGCTAGGAGAAGAAGGAATAGGGTGGCAGAGGCCGAGGCGAGGGAAGTGGCGGTGCCATATTGCATCTTCCATGATGTGGAAGGCCACTCAACGGACACCTGTCCGGAGTTCCTAGAAGTGAAGAGGGGCAGAGCGCCCGCGCCAGCACAGCAGCAGCCATTAAGGATCGTGGAGGTTGAACCTCGAGAGGAGGAGGAGGAAAGGTGTGAGGATAGAGCTGATATGGGAAGTAGAGGAGGGATCGGGGTGATCCATGGGGGGGGGGGGGGGGGGGGGGGTGTAGGGGTGGAGGCGACCCGCAAGGCTAGCCTCCATACCATCTACCGCCGAAGCGTGGCTTCGACATCCACCGCCCCACCCCCGGCCGAAAAAATCGTTTTCACTCAGAAAGACATGCCGGGCTACGAGGACCCATTCTGCGACGCGCTGGTCATCCAGACGGCGATCGAGAACTTCACCGTCTCCCGGATCCTAGTGGACAACGGAAGTTCGGTCAACGTCATCTTCAAGAAGGCGTTTGACAAGATGGAGGTAGAGCCTAGGAGGGTGTTGGCCTCAGATGGCCCTTTGTTCGGATTCTCAGGGGAGAGGAAGGAAGTAGAAGGGGGAGTAGGGCTTCATGTGACCCTGGGTGGGCAGTCCCGAAACTGTCGTTTTGTCATTGTGGACGCCCCAAGCAGTTACAGCGCTATCTTCGGACGGCCACTCATCAGCGCGTTCCGCTGTGTCCCTTCCACCTTTCATCAGTGCCTCAAGTTCAACGACGGAGGGGTTCAGGTGCGGATCAGGGGGGATCCCAAGGTGGCAAGACAGTGCTACGTAACGACTGTCAACACCATCTCCTGGATGGGAGAAGCTGAGAAGTGGGATAGGATGATAGAGGAGGCGACCGAAGTCGGAAGCATGGAGGTAGCCGAAGAGAAGACGGAGGGAGAAGAAACCCATGCCCAGGAAGGGGTAGCTGAAGTACCCCGGGTGGAAGGAGAGGGAGAAGAAGAGAAGGCCTAGGAGGGAGGGGCGGAAGAGCTGATGGTGGTAGAGAAGGAAGTCGAGGAGGACACCCAGGCTCCCACTTGTGCCGAAGAGGAGAGGGCTTGGGGAGAGCAGTCCCGGTTGGAGGCTGTGGACGAGATTGTGGAACTCGAGGTCACCACCCGGCTGGGGGTGGTGGAAAAAGTCCGGGTCAGCGGAGAACTCAGCCCGGAAGATCAAGCGGAGATCCTGGCTTGCGTACAGAAGAACGTGGACGTCTTCGCTTGGAGCGCTGCAGAAATGCCCGGGATCGACGCAGATGTGGCTTGCCATCGCCTCAACCTCGACCCCGGCGCCCGCCCCATCCGCTAGAAGAGGAGGGCCGTCGTAGACAAGCTAGAAGGACCCATCCGCAAAGTGGTAGGAAAACTCCTGCAGGCAGGCTTTGTATCGGAGATCCAGTATCCAGGCTGGGTCTCCAACGTAGTGATGGTAAAAAAGGGAGGAGGTAAGTGGCGTATGTGTATCGACTTTTCACTTCTTAATAAATCATGCCCGAAAGATTGCTACCCTCTGCCCAGAATCGATGCACTGGTTGACTCAGCCGTTGGTTTTTCTGTAATGTCTTTCTTAGATGCTTTTTCAGGTTACCATCAAATCCGCATGCATCCCTCGGACATCAAGGATGTTTCCTTCATCACAGGGGATGGATGTTATTGCTATAAGATGATGCCCTTCGGGCTCAAGAACGCAGGGGCTACGTACCAAAGGATGATGGATAGGGTCTTCCGCGAGCATAAGGGAAGAAATTTAGAAGTCTATGTTGACGACCTCATGGTGAAGAGCCGAGACCTTGGGTCTCACCTCCGAGACCTCGAAGAGACATTCGGGACCCTGCGGCGGTACAAGATGAAACTCAATCCCTTGAAGTGTGTCTTCGGGGCGAGGCGAGGGAAGTTCCTAGGCCACTTGCTCACCCCCGCAGGAGTGGAACCCAACCCGGACAAAGTTAAAGCGGTGATGGAGTTGGGGTCGCCAAGAAATCCAAAGGAGGTTCAGAGCCTTACAGGGAAATTGGCTGGGCTCAGCAGGTTCCTCTCCAAGGCGGGAGAAAAGTGTGCACCTTTTTTCAAAGTACTGCTGGGAAATAAAAAGTTTGAATGGACCCCGGAGTGCGAGAAGGCCTTCCAGGCTCTGAAAGAACAGCTCACCCAAACCCCTCTGCTCCAGGGACCGAGGCCAGGAGAAGACCTATCCCTGTACCTGGGGGTAGGGTCCGAAGCAGTAAGCTCCGTGTTAATCCGGGAGGAAGGGAAGAAACAGTTCCCTATCTACTACGTCAGCCGAGTGCTGAAGAAGGCAGAGCTCCGGTACCCGATTTTGGAAAAGTTGGCCTTCGCATTGGTGGCGTCAGCCCGGAGGCTTCGGCCTTACTTTCAAGCCCATTCAATTAAAGTAGTGACGGACCACCCGCTCCGCAAAATCATGGAAGGGGTGGAGCACTCAGGAAGGTTGGCAAAGTGGTCCGTGGAGTTAAGCGAATTCAATATCACGTTCGTGCCCATGACGCCCATCAGGGCTCAAGCGGTGGCAGACTTCATGGCCGACTATGCAGCCGAAGTGGGGGAGCACGAGCTACCTCCCCCAGAAGCATGGAAGATGTTGGTAGACGGAGCGTCGGGAAAATACTCCTATGGAGGGGGAATAGTCCTGGTAAGTCCTAAGGGGACTCGGATTGAGCAAGCCTTAAACATCCATTTCCCAATCACCAACAACCAGGCTGAGTACGAAGCAGTGATAGCGGGCCTTCGGCTGGCCCGGGAACTGGGTGTGCAGGACGTGGAGGTCTTCACGGACTCCATGGTGGTAGCATGCCAGATCAAGGGAGAATTTGAAGCAAAGGACCCGACCCTCCTACTATACCTGGAAAAGGTTAAGGGGGTCATCGGGCAGTTCCGCACCTTCTCCATCAAGCACGTGCCGAGGGAGGAGAGCACCCAGGAGGACCTCCTAGCCAAGTTCGGTCCCCGAGCGGGAGGGACGACTTCGGAACTCTTCTGGCCCTCCATCGAGGAAGGAGAATTGATGGAGGTGGATCAACAAGCCTCGTGGATGGATCCGTTCATCACCTTCCTATCCTCCGGGCAGTTCCCTGGAGAGGATGTGGACAAGAGACGCTTCAGGTATAAGTCCGCCTATTACTCCTTGCATGCAGGGGGGCTATATAGAAAGACCCTCTCGGGACTCCTGGCCTGTTGTGTCTCCGAGGAGGAGGTCCCGAGAGTGCTGGAAGAAATCCACTCTGGGGAGTGCGGTAGTCACTCCGGGAGTCGGACCCTGGAAGGGAGGGTGTTGAGACAAGGCTACTTCTGGCCCACTCTCAGCAAGGATGCGACAGAGTTCACAAGAAAGTGTCCGAAATGCCAGCTCTACGCTCCGCTCCAGCTCCTCCCAGCTCAAAGACTCCGGACCATCACGACTCCCTGGCCCTTCGCCATATGGGGGCTGGACCTGGCCGGCCCCTTTTCCCAAGCCAGCGGCCAGAGGAAGTTCCTGCTGGTCATGATCGACTACTTCTCCAAGTGGGTAGAGGTGAAAGCACTTGCTAAGGTAACCTCTCAGGTTGTAAGGAATTTTGTGTGGGGAGAAATAATTTGCAGGCATGGACTCCCTCTAGCTATAGTGACGGACAATGGGCCGCAGTTTGCGAGTGAAGAGTTTGTCGGCTTCTGCACTCAGCTCGGCATTGACCTCAGGTTCGCTTCGGTCCACCACCCGAGGAGCAATGGGCAGGTGGAGGCGGTGAACAAGATAATCGTTAACCTGCTAAAAAAGAAAGTGGAAAACCTTCGAGGAAATTGGGTAGAACAGCTACCCTCCGTCCTCTGGGCCATGAGGACTACTCCGAATACCGCCACCGGGGAGACTCCATTCAAGCTCTCTCATGGGTCCGAGGCCGTTCTCCCCATAGAGTTTGAGGTAAAGACCCCCCGGGTGATCGCTGCGAGCGAGGGGGATGAAGAGTGGCTGGAAGGTAACAATGCAGAGCAGAGGCTGTCCTTGGACCTGGTGGAAGAACTCCGAGACTTGGCCACCATCAGGCAGGAAGAGGTCAAGCGGTGGATGGCTCGATATTTTGACAGACATATCCGGATAAAACACTTTCAGAAAGGTGATCTAGTCCTGAAGAAGGTCGACGCGGCCGGCAGAGGGGCCACGGTGGGAAAGCTTAACCCCAATTGGGAAGGTCCATATATTGTAAGTAGGGTGCTCAAGTCGGGAGGGTATCATCTCCAGGATGTGGAAGGGGTACCCCTCGACCGAGCCCGAAGTGGGGATGATTTGAAAAGGTTTTACCCTTGAGTGCTTTATTATGTTGTTTAATTAACGCCTTGCTCCTTTCTTATGACGCTTATAACTACTGCCGTGCCGACATGACAAAGGTTGGGTATGATGGTGCTGGAATGCCCAGATCGATTCCGCTCCCGGGCTCTCACTAGACGGGGGGTTCAGGTTGATCTCTGGAGAGGCTGGCGAGGTAACAAGTGATGGTGCTGGAATGCCCCAGATCGATTCCGCTCCCGGGCTCTCACTAGACGGGGGGTTCAGGTTGATCTATGGAGAGGCTGGCGAGGTAACAAGTGATGGTGCTGGAATGCCCCAGATCGATTCCGCTACCGGGCTCTCACTAGACGGGGGGTTCAGGTTGATCTCTAGAGAGGCTGGCAAAGTAACAAGGGTTGGTGCTGGAGTGCCCCAGATCGATTCCGCTCCCGGGCTCTCACTAGACGGGGGGTTCAGGTTGATCTCTGGAGAGGCTGGCAAAGTGACAAGGGTTGGTGCTGGAATGCCCCAGATCGATTCCGCTCCCGGGCTCTCACTAGACGGGGGGTTCAGGTTGATCTCTGGAGAGGCTGGCGAGGTAACAAGTGATGGTGCTGGAGTGCCCCAGATCGATTCCGCTCCTGGGCTCTCACTAGACGGGGGGTTCAGGTTGATCTCTGGAGAGGCTGGCAAAGTGACAAGGGTTGGTGCTGGAATGCCCCAGATCGATTCCGCTCCTGGGCTCTCACTAGACGGGGGGTTCAGGTTGATCTCTGGAGAGGCTGGCAAAGTAACAAGGGTTGGTGCTGGAGTGCCCCAGATCGATTCCGCTCCCGGGCTCTCACTAGACGGGGGGTTCAGGTTGATCTCTGGAGAGGCTGGCAAAGTGACAAGGGTTGGTGCTGGAATGCCCCAGATCGATTCCGCTCCCGGGCTCTCACTAGACGGGGGTTCAGGTTGATCTCTGGAGAGGCTGGCAAAGTAACAAGTATTGGTGCTAGAATGCCCCAGATCGATTCCGCTCCCGGGCTCTCACTAGACGGGGGGTCCAGGTTGATCTCTGGAGAAGCCGGCAAAGCCGTACGTAGGTTGAGCAGGTAAGACAAGATACTCACGCTAGGGGATTCTGGCTCTCGAGCGACCCCAAGACCCGGGCAAGGCGAGACCAGAGGTCCACTCGCGCACGAGGATCATTCACGACAGGGTAATAGAGTCGATGGCTCGCAATGTCACTCGCAAAAGGTATCGAAGCGAATAAGGAAAATGACCCGGGAGGAGTCCGTTCTCGCGACGAACCGCGGATATCGGCGGGAACCCGCCAGTGGCGAGTGCGAATGAGGTAGGCGAGAGTGACCCAGGTATAATACAACGAGAAAAGGCCGCCGACAAAATAGGGGCGAGCGCGAGCGCTAAATGAAGTTCCACATACACGAACATGAAAAGATAGGGGCCTCACGGACACAATGGAAAAGACTGCGCGCGAACCATGAATAAAACATAATACAGAAAAAGATTGACAAAACGTTCCCTTTCATTTCTCACAAAAGATTACAATTCGGCGGCGGTCTCGCCGGAAACAAAAAGAAAGAAAAACTTTTACATCATTAACAAGAAGAAAAACCAAGGTGGCTCGTCGGACAGCCCTTCAATCGCTCTCTCGACCCTCCGCCTCGGAGATGGGCGCGAACAAGTCGGGAACGATTTGCTCCGCGGTGAACTCCATGGCATCGGGGATGATCATGCCCGCTCCCTTAAGAATGTCGAGGACGAGCTCCTCGATCTCCATCGACCTCTTGCGGTCGGCTTCCTTCTCTTCCCGCGATTGACTGTGAGTCCCAGTTCGCGAAGGAGGGGGAGGTAGCACCGCCGAGGCCAGGTTGTGGACCTGGGCCTTGAGACAAGTGTTCTCCAACTCCAAGTCAGCGATCCGCGCATGGAGCTGACTGACGGACTCTGCGTCCTGCAAGAGGTGGGTTAGCGAAAGGAGAACGAAGCCAAACTAGAAGAGACTTCCACCGAGCAATACTTACCAGCCCGCCTTGAAGGCTGGCGAGGAGGCCCTCTGACAAGGCCTCTTTCCCCTTAAGCTCCGTGACTTCACCCGCGGACTTCTGAAGCTCGACTTTGAGCTCCTTGATCTCCCTATCCGCCGTGAGGTACCGACGACCCACCATGTGTGTTAGCTCCATCGCCCGGAACTGGGCTCGCATCGCCTCGTACACGACCCCTCTCGGCATGAAGGACCGAAAGAGGGAGGCGTCCTCGCGACCATAGAGAGGCGAGGGCGAACACCTCACCCCCGGCCTTGCCGGCCTCTACCCAGGAAGGGAGCAGAGAGGAGCAGGCGATCTTGTTCTGGTCAGGGTCCCACGCGAGTACCGGTTCGCCTACCGCATACACCAGCTTCATGCCGAGCCCGAAGTTAGTATGGCTCGACGGCTTGGGCCGAACGACAGTCTCCCCTGGCTCGCCCCCCTCTTTGGCGAGCTCCTGATCCGCAGAAGAAGAGGGGAGGTCGGGCTCAGACAGGTCCACAACCTCCTTCGCTTTGGCAGCAGAGGGAGTCTTCCTGGGCTTTTTCCCCTCCCCCTGCGAAGTAGGCCGGCGTTGGGAGGGAGGACGCTTCTTTCTCGATGAGGAGCTCGGGACATCGCGGCAGGCCTCGGCGGCCACGCGCGCGAGCGAGCCGGGAGAAAGAGAAGAGGGAGGCGCATGAGGCGGATTGAGGGGAAGATCGCGTTCTCCTACAAAGATAACGAGCGTTAGACGATCAAAAGAAAGAGGATTAAGAAAGTGGGCGAGTTCGAGCAAAACCTTCTCCCGGAAGGACGGGTGGCAGGAGGTCCACTCGCTCTCGGAGGAAGGCGACCTCGAAGTTTTTTCCTCTGAGGAACTGATACAGTGTCGCGTCGCAACCACCTAGCGAGATCGGAGGGCGGTAGGCAGCCTCGTCTCACTGGATAGGGGTGTAAGAGATGTTGCCGAAGGGACCCTTCACCAGGATGAACTTTTGCGTCCAGTAATGAGTTTTGTTCACCGTCTCGCAGACGGTAACATGCTGGCTCGCAAAGTGAGCCGTTCCGTCCCTGTTCGCGCGAAATGAGAAGATCTTGCGGAAGGCGAGCAGGCTGAACTCGATCCTCTCCGCCCTAAGGTAACTGGCGAACGCGACCACCACGGCGATCGCGTTCGGCGTCAGCTGGCTCGGCAGGACGCCGAAGTACTTTAGCACCTGGAAAAGCCGACAAACATTAAGCGCTGTTCGCAAAGCAATTCAGGGAAGACAAGGATGAGAAATAGATAATACCTGGCGCACTTCCGGCCAGAGAGGAAGTCGAAACCCATTTTCGAAATGGGCGACAGGAATTGCGAGCTCGTCCGGGTGCGGGTCGCTGAGGGAATCCCTATCGGTAGGGCAGCGAGCCACGAAACCAGAGTGGATGAACTGGTCAGCGGCGGCCCGATATTCCTCCTTCGTGAGGTTGGCGCAGTAGAAAATGCCGCCGAGGAAAGCCTTAGCGCACTTGGCTCGCCCCTCTGTTTCCGCCTCGCCAACCATAGTATGTGATCCGCCGAGTCGCGAAGGTCGCGAAAACAAGCTAAAAATCTGCGAGAGAAACAGAAGGAGAAAGAGCGCGAGGAGGAAACAGTAAATGCGGTGGTTGAAAAGAAAAACGGTCGGCTATTTATAGGAATAAGGAAGGAGGTAAGAAGCCGAAGCGTCGTTATCTGCGGATAGCGGATCCGCGCGGTACTCTCCAGCCTCCAGGGATCCAATTCGCTCCCTGCGAGTCGACAACCTGTTAAAAGCTTTTCCCCATTGGCGAGCTCACGCTAAAAACAATGAATCATAAAGGGAGATGCGCGAGTGCGAGCAGTAGAGATGTAATTCATACGAGAGCAAACCGAGCGGGGAAAAAGAGCGAGATAAAAAGCAAAAAAAATAAGAGGCTCGCAAGCGAGTCAAAGTACTGTTGTTACAGACTCATAAAGATTGTTCGCAACCCCTCTTAACGAAGAGGAGGGGAAAAGAAAAACAATAAAAAAGCAATGCGAAGATCCTCAATATCGCAACCACTTCCAGCGACCGCGACCCCGGACACCGGAGCGAGGGGGGACTCGCGGGTAGTGATACTCGCGGAGTGACCAGTTCGCCTGGCTCGTCAGCCGCATGTAGTCATCGATGCGAGCAATATACACCCCGGGGAGGTCGCGTCGCCTTGATCGGTCGGTCGTATCTCAGCGAGAACGCGCGCGTTCGCGTCCTCCATCGCGGCGAACCTTTCTTCATTGGCGAGCCGGTCTAGCCGATTTTGCTCGTGTAGATCCCTTAGTAGGATGGTATGCTTCTGAAATATCTCTGTGACCCGCCTCTTCATTCGCTCCGGATCGCTGGGATCCCCCAAAAAGTCAGCAACCTGGCTCGGCGAAGGGGGTGGAGACATCTCCAGCGCTCCATACTCAGACTCGGAGAGAGGGGTCGACGGGTTACCTGCGAAGTAGGGATCAGCTACAAAGTGAAGAGCAACACTCAGTGACAACAGTCTAACCTAGTGGAGGAATTGGAGTACTGGGCCGCTGGCGGGAGGTGCCCGGCTGACCCCGGAACGGCTCAATAAAGGCAGGGGTGAGGGCCTTACCCAGACCAGGGGCGAGCGCGGGTCTGAAGCCAAGTCCAGGCTTGGCAATCAACGTCCCTCCTGGGCTCCTCTGACCCAGGACGCCGAATCCCGGAGTGGAAATATTCTGATTCGGCATGAGGGGCGAGTCCGCTGGAGGAGGAACTTGATCCTCTGGCGCCGCGAGGGAAGACACTGCATGAAAAATAAGTACGACTTAGCGAGTCAAGGAATGTAAGGGAAAACGAGGTAGTTCACTCACCTCGTTGTGAAGGCGAGTCCTGTCTATCAACAGCCCTCGTATCCGCAAGAAGAATGTCACCCCCACCCGTAGAGGAGAGACGGATCTCTGTGTTCGGCCTTCCCGATTCGCTCTCGTCCGGAGGATCATTCTGCGAATATGATAAATAAAGACGAAAAGGAAGAGCACCAAATAAATAGCTGGGCGATGATACCTGAGAGGCGCGCTCGCCATCCGGAGAATATGGCGAAGAGGAAGGCCCACCCCCACCAGCCGGGCACCGAACGGCCTTTGCCGTCCTTAGGGAAGGGGGAGGCGGAGAGAGTCGTGGAGAATTCCAGGAGGCGATGACAGCGGTCTTCCCCTTCTGGGCCGCCTGCGAAGCCTTTAGGCGGGCCAGCATCTCATCCTTTTTCGACATTGCGTTGGGGGCGAGAGACCGAGTAAGAAAGGCCAGAGAAAAATGAAAAGTTTGAGTGACAGCCAAGGAGAATGGCATTTATAGTGGTAGGCGTGGGACCCACCAAAAGATTCTCGCCACGTCACCGAGGGGCCGACGAATATCAAGGGTTGGACGATTCTTCGCGAGTCTGAAAAGCCTCGCGAAGAGCGGGGATTGTGTACAACCCCGATATTCGCCTAGTGGACGATCGAACAGAAGTAATGCGAGCCAGCGCTCGACGAAGTCCAAACAGCGCTCGATGATCCCGTCTCAGCGGATCCGCTAGGACGAGCATTTGGCCGGCTGCTCGCAAGAGGGTGAGCGAGTCAGGAGTGCGAGCAGGGCAGGAGTGCGGACGAGGTCTTCACGGGCCATTCATCCAAAGGGGAGGGGCGAGCCAGATCCATCAAAGGTCACCCGCGGGAAGAGTCGCGAGTCAAGTTTCCGCGTGCCAGAGCCCCAAGGTCGACCAGCAAGAAAGCGAGCGAGCCAAGTGCTCGCCGAATGCTCGCAAGGAAGCAAGCGAGCTAGAAACTCGCCGAAGGATCGCGAGAAGACAAGCGAGCCAGATTTCTTCCGAAGTCTCCGTGATCGACGAATCTCAGTCAGGGTCGACGAGCTCAGCCCGACGCCCGACAAAGTGCAAGCCGCGTTCGACGAATTCGCCAAAACCCTGCGTTCGACGAACTCTCCAAGCTGCCACGCTCGGCGAATCTGCTGATCATCTCTGATCGATGAAATCACCCGTTGGCCTGCCATTAGCCCGTCCAAACGGCGGAGTTTGGCTAGTAGCAGACCCATTTGGGGTGCGGATAGTGAAATCGAGAGGCGGAATCCCGCTATTTGCAGGCCAGACTAGAAAATCTATAAATAGGACCTCAAGGGAACCTTTGGAGAGGATCTCACTTCAGCTTCCCTCTCCTTAGGCTTCCTTTGGTTAGCATTTCCAGAGCTCTCCAAGGTGCCCGAGTCTCAGCTTTGGCTTGGGAGGGGAAGCGCTCAACGATCTTCCGGGTTAGTGGAGGGACCTCCTCGCTGTGACTAAGGTCTTAGTCAGTTTCCTAATCTTCCGCCTACCCTCCTCGAGGGATTAGTAAGGACTAGCCGCCCCTCATCTCGGTGAGGGCCCCGAGCTCTACGAGAGACCGAGAAATCGGTTTCAACAATTGAAGTGATTTATGTCTCCTTTAAATATGGGGATATTGTTGGGAACAGTGCCCAACAATGTTCCTGATTTGAAGAAGTGCTCAGATCAATGATAAATGCACTATGTATTTGATGGTATGTTTTATTCATGATTGTAGAAGATAAACCATATGCCAAATAATTCACTAAGTCCAAAAACGTAAAGAAGGATTGGTCATATCATTGAGTTGCTATCAATATCGTTGAAAGATGCATTAAAGTCGCATTACTAATATCAAGACTATAATAGAAATGAAAATTCACCAAGTAAAATATTGTCGAAACAATTCCGACGATATCGTCTTGAAGAAAACTTATCGTTGATAAAGCTAAGTTCAGATGTCGATGATATCGTCTCGAAGAAGATGTATAAAGCTTTGAAAGGTTTAAGAAAGCTTACCATGGATACAACTAAGTTCAGATGCCGACGACATCGTCTTGAAGGAAACTTATCGTTTATAAAGCTAAGGTCAGATGTCGACGATATCGTCTTGAAGAAAGGCTGTCTGTCAGATAAATAAGTTTAAGTCAACCTTTCGACGATGTCATCTAGAAGATCAAGACGATATCGTCCTGAACAAAGACAGTCAGCTTAAAGAACAAATCTAAGTCTTATTCAAAGCAATATTTTGACGATGTCGTCTAGAAGAAGAAATATCATTCTGATATTATGTAGGGCTGTGAAGAAGGAAGTACTCCGATGATGTCGTTGAGAAGTATATCTATCATTTACATTGATCAAGAATATATTTGTTTGACCAAATACTATCGTCTTAACAGTGGTAGAGCAACATTTAATGCGCAGACATTCTTGCAAATGAATATTCAGGACATGTGCACGCCGCCTATCTTGCGCACAAATCAAGGAGTAGTAAATGATATATTCTCTACAGAATATAGCCGTTACACATTATTTAAGAAAGAGATTTATTATTTCTATATTTTGTAAGTTCCAAGAAAGGTTAGTAATTATGATTGCCAAGTCTGCAATACACTTTTCAAATGGAGGAATTGATTTTTCAGTAATCAATAAGGGCCTTCATGCATAGGTGCAGAGCAGTATAAAAGAAAGATTTTTCTTTTACAGAGACACGGTTACTTAGCATTCTTTTTCAAGTTCATTCTCATACATACCTACAGAAGAGAAAGAAACGAAAACAAGAAGAAGAATTCATTGTCCGTGCTGTGAAGATCAAATAAGTTTTCAAAAGAAAGCAAACTTTTTTGTACCTTTGAAAAGAAAAGAAGACAAGAAAGAAAATCTTCATCACTTGGCTGAGAAGACAAGAAAGAATCTTCCTCCTGTATAAGAAAGGCATCTATCAACTAAGGAGAAGATTCAAAAGAAGGTTCAGTAATCCATAAGGTCACTGGACTTATACCTGCAAGAAGAAGAAGAAGTCTGGCATTCAAAGTTTATTTCTTGAAGCCTTCTATTCTAGAACAGAACAACCCTTTCTTATTTGGTAGGGTTCTTTGTGAACCTGAGCTTGTAGGATCATGTACCAGATCTGAGTTGGTAGGGTTTCTTGTGAGCCCAAGCTTGGTAGGGTTCTGTATGAGTCTGAGTTTGGTAGGATCTTGGTACAGATCTGAGTGCTTGGTAAGACTTGTAAAGTCTGAGCTTTGTAGGGTTCTGTGTGAAACTGAGTTATAAGATCTGAATATAGTGAAAAGATCTAAGTTGGAGAAGTTGCCTAGTCTAGCACACTGCTAGATAAGTGAGAGGGATAGCGGACTACCTATAGACATATTGTCTTGTAGCGAACCACTATAAATCCTTGTGTGTTTTCTGGTTTGCTTGTGTGCTTTGATTGCTTTATTTTAAAATAGCAAATAATAGTGACCACACCTAATCACCCCCCTCTAGGTGTAGTTTACAGACAACCCATAATCATTTAGTTTGTGCTTGCGAAACTGCTTATGACATATGGAATTTACTAGAAATAACGCATGAGGGTACTTCGCAGGTTAAAGACTCAAAGCTATTCCAATTAGAATTGGAGTTTGAAAGATTCAGAATGGATCTAGATGAGGACATTGGCTCGATGTACACATGTTTTACCAAGGTCGTAAATGCCTCAAAGATTCATGGAAAAACCTTCTCGAAAGGTGATTTGGTGAGGAAGATCCTTCGATCTCTCCCTCCGAAGTTTAATCCAAAGGTGACAGCTATTTTCGAATTGCATGATCTAAGATGGCTCCAGATTGAGAGTTTCATTGGGAATAGCAAAACCCATGAGGTAGAACTCAAAATCCAAGATGAAGAATACAACAAAGAGCCAAAGAAGAAAGTCTTGGCACTAAAGTCAAGGAAAGTGGATGGCGATGAGGAAGAGGATGAGGAGAGTCTCTTTGTGAAAAATTTCACAAAGTTCGTGAAGAATCAAGAAAGGAGGAACACCTTCCGTAAGTACTTCCTGTTGGAACATGGTCTTCCGCATTTCTTAGGTTTGAAAATAACAAATCCCATGTCTATTTGATCTTGTGTGCTTAAGTGTGCAGGAAACAAGTCCATATGACTCAAGGAAAACATAAGAAGGTTGCCCGCAGATTTGAACCCAGAATTCCAACATGCCCACTAGCACCGACGGTAGCACCTAGCGCAGACGATAGCTATGATTAGCGAAATTTCGGGAGCTTCTTTAGAAGGTGCTAGCGTCAGACGGTAGCGGATAGTGCATGCAGTAGTGTGGAGCACAAAAGGCAAGGCGATAGAGTTTCCCGGGAATGAAAGATACGCACGTGCAGAATAATTCTATACTGGGATAGCGCCGACGGTAACAGATGAGTAGAAAATATACGTATTTTTAGTATAGTTATTAGTATAGTTTTAATTAATATTGTGAATTTTCTATGTAAATTATTGAATAAATTGCTTGTTTTAATATTTTTTTACTAACTTAGCTTTATTTCTCTTTTTCAGCATTTTGGCATTTTTAATCCAAGTCACGCCCCTGAGTCACGCCCGTGACCAAGGGCGTGTAATTTTAAAATGCCAACTTTCCAGCTGTTGGCCAAACTCAGGCCAAATTCTGACGGATCGAGCAAGTCATGCCCGTGTTCAGCAAGTCACGCCCATGACATGCCAGCGCGTCACACCCTAAAGCCATGACCCATGCTGCCGACGTCTGCCGCCCATAGTCATGCCCGTGACATTCCATGTCACGCCCGTGACAATACAAGCCACGCCTGTGTGCAACCTTATTTTGACGGTGGATACTTCGAGAAGGCGGCCGTTACACTCGAGCAAATGTCACGCCCCCAGGTCATGCCCGTGACCACAAGTCACGCCCGTGATCCAGGGGCATGTAAAAATAAATTTTTTCCTATAAATAGAGGGTCTCGACTGAAGGAATTTTCATCCAGAATTTCATGTGTTAGCTAGTCACTGGAGTAGTTTAGGACTTGTATTTAAGTTATTTTCTGCATTTTTAGGTAGCCACTTTCGCTTTCATAGTCTAGTTGTAATGTTCATTTTGGCAATAAAATAGTTCGTTTCTTATTTCAAAATATTCTTATATACTGTAATAATGTTTACAAGTAGCTTGTGAGTGATGTTTTCCAAACCCTATTTTGGGTTCTGAGTGTGTAACACTTTTTTAGTTTTAATTTTCAGTCTTTATATAACTGTTATATACCACCCCCATCTCGAATGAGAGGCTAAGTACTTTTAGCGCTTGTTTAAGACGGTTGAGATGAATATTATTTCTGCACTTTTATAAGTATTTCATTTCTATACCACCCCCGTCCTGCTTAAGAGGTTAAGAACTTTTTAGCGCTTGTTTAGGACGGTTGGGACGGATACTATTTCTGCTTTTATATAAGTCTTTTAATTTTTCTTTCACGCTTATATCCGCTTAAATTATTAACATGTATTTTTTAATAACTTATGCCGTCTCTATTCTGATGAGTGACTAATTTCCTTTAGCACACGATGTTGAAGAGCATTGGGACAAATAAATGATTTTCTAAAAGTTAAAATATCTCTTTCTAAAAATAATTAAACGAGTTTATGGTTTACCCGAGAATAATGTTGAGTGGAGCCACATAATCGATGCGTGGTTTTCATTTCCGTTTCCGTACATTAGTAGTCGAGAGGCTCGTGCGTACGGACTGATCGCTCACGGGTAAAGAGAAGTGCGCTCTAACCTTGAGAGAGGATGAGGTAAGTCTCCCGAATTGGAAGTAAAAAACATAATAGCGGGGTTCACAACATAAAACGAGTATTAAGGAGATTCGATTAAAGAATGAGAGTTCAGTCAAATATTCATAATCTCAGGTGGGCGTACCCTCGAGAGAGGAGCGTTGATACTTATGGAACCTCCACGGCTAAGCCATTTTAATGTTTTGAAAGTCATAACTTTTACTTCTAAACAAGGACTATTTGTGTCTCAAGGTAATTCGACATCGAGCGCTATCTTTATCATCGTTTAGATCTCTAGTTATACGCTTATTATCATTTTCTTCTACAAACTCACGCTAAAAGCTTATTCCGATAAAATAATAGGTTGTTCCTCAAAGTAGCAATAATCAACACAATCCGCGGAAATATACGGCCCCGATATTTTCTAAAACAAAATATCTTGTATTACTCACGATAAGGTATACATGCCTTTATCAAATGATTAGTTTGGATTAAAATTTAAACAAAAGCTTTTCAAACTAATTTAGTGCAAAACTCTCCTTTTCTATTTTAAAAATCAATAGAATTCGGCGTTGTAGTCAGGGTGTAATCGTCAATACTTTGAAAGAAGAAAAATACCGTTACTTCTATCTTTCGTTAGGATAACGATTAGTTTCTCAAAGTAGGAGTACTTGCGAAACTCTTCGAAAACACCAGCCTAATTCTAATCTCGTCATATAAAGGTTGCGCAAACCATAAAAAGAAGATAATCCGAATCTAAATCATCAAGTTTTTGGCGCCGTTGCCGGGGACATAGTGTTGTTATTTTGAAAAAAAGGAATTACTATTACTTTTATTATATATATATTAAAAATATATATTATAAAAAAATATAAATAAATAAAAAATAGAAAAAAAAATATAATAATTTTTATTATTAGTATATGACCCGAGGAGACTCCTCGGACGATTCGAATATCCCTTTGACCCCGAAATCGAGCGTACTCTTCGCGAGCGCCTCCGACTTCGCGATCAAAACTTACTCGAGTTTCCCAAAGAATATATCAGAGATACTTACACTGAAGCTATGACTGATCAAATTCCAGATGTGGCTTCGCCACAGACCGTGGCATATATATTATGCCAGGCCAAATTTGGAAGATACCGGATCGAGTATTACACGCCCAACAGTGGCTAATAATAATTTTGAAATAAAATCTAGCATCATTCAAATGGTACAACAGTCAGTCCAATTTGACGGTTTGCTGGATGAGGATCCAAATTTACACCTTTCTAGTTTTTTGGAAATATGCGATACCTTTAAAATTAATGGCGTTATTGACGACGCTATTCGTTTAAGCTTATTTCCATTTTCACTGCGGACAAAAAACAAGGCGTGGTTAAGAAGTTCTTGCATAGGCGTCCTCATCACGCGCACATATATCGCCTCCTTCATTCAATTCGATTATGAGTCTCTCTACGATACTTGGGAGCATTTTAAGAAGTTCTTGCATAGGCGTCCTCATCACGCGTTGCCGTCCTCGCTGCAGGTCCAGACGTTTTATAATGGTTTGAATTTCTCAACGTGACAGATGGTCGATGCAGCCGCCGGGGGAACGTTAAACAACAAAACCCCGGAGGCCGCTTAAGCTCTGTTCGAAGAAATGGCCATGAATGCCTATCAATGGAATGCGCCTAGATCACGTCCTACTAAACCAACTGGGATATATGAAGTGGATGCCACTTCTCACTTAGCCTCTCAAGTCGAAAGGTTAAGTAAGCAAGTGGTAGAGATGACTGCTTCCTTCTCCACTCTCAATTGGCTTAATAATAATAATAATAATTTTGTCGAAGAAACTATAGATTACCTAGGCAACCCAATTAGGCCCCCTTCAACCTTAATAACAATCTGTATAGTAAAAATTATAATCCGGGTTGGAGGAACCACCCAAATTTTTCCTGGAGCAATCTTAATAATGCTCAGAGGCCCCCAATTGTGAATCCGCAAGGATTTCCAAACGGATTCCAGCCTCCACCTCCAAAACCTTCTCCGCTCGAAGATATTTTTGCTAAATACGTCGCGTCCACCGAGTCAAATATCCAGAATATTAACGGATCGATTAAAAACTTGGAAAATCAGGTTGGACAGCTGGCAAAGATGGTCTCTGAGTGGCCATATGGAGCTCTACCAGGGAACACGGAGCCAAACCCCAGAGAAAATGCCAACGCCATAAACCTTCGCAGCGGCAAGGAAGTAACCTCCCCAAAATGGGTTGAGCCCAAGGTATATATTTCGACACCGACCCCTCCACCCTCTCTCTCGATAGATAATATAACGAGTATTCCGACTGTGTCGAACGTTTTTAGCCCGTCCCTTCCTTATCCCTCAAAAATAAACAACAAGCTGAAGGACGAGCATTATAATTTTTTTTTTACAAATTTTAAAACAAATCCACATAAACGTTCCTTTCTGCGAGGCACTCTCTCAAATGCCGAAATATGCAAAATATCTTAAAGAGTTGCTTTCTAATAAAAAGCAACTCGAAGATATTTCACGTGTTTCCCTTAACGCGGAATGCTCGGCTGTTCTCCTTAACAAATTTCCACCAAAACTGAACGATTCGGGACGATTCTCCATCCCGTGTCTCTTCGGCAATATGTTAATAAAGTACGCTATAGCGGACTTGGGCGCTAGCATCAATTGATGCCTTTCTCCTTTTTCAAAAAACTCAATTTGGGCGTCCCAAGCCCGACAAAGATGAGCATCCAACTCGTGGATCGCTCGGTAAAGTACCCGATAGGGGTAGTGGAGGATGTTCTGGTCAAGGTCAACAAGTTTATCTTCCTGGTAGACTTTGTCATCCTGGACATAGAGGAGGACGCTGACGTGCCTATCATTCTTGGTCGCCCCTTCCTCGCAACCTCCCGTGCGTTAATCGATGTTAGTAACGATTGCCTCCTCCTTCGGGTCGGAGACGACGAAGTTACTTTACTTATTAACCCCTCGATGCAGAACTCCCTGTCGAACGATGATTCCAGTTATAACTTGGAACCCGCATTTGAAGAGGAATGTTCCTCGCTTACTGAATTTCTCTCTTTAGCACTGGATAATTCGAATTTGGCGAATCTATCTTGTCTCGACCACATGCCTACAGATTCGCCATTCGAACCCTTCAATTCAGAAGCATTAAAAATTAAACCATCATATGAAGAACCACCAATCCTCGAACTGAAACAACTCCCTGATAATTTGAAATACGTTTTTCTCAAAAAAGACTTAAAACTTCCAGTTATTATTTCTTCCACTTTAAGTGATTCAGAGACCTCCGAAGTAGTCGAAGTTTTAAAAAAGCACCGCCGTGCAATTGCATGGAAAATTTCAGATATCAGGGGAAGTCTTAACCCGAACATGTGGGAAGTCGTTAAAACTAAAATTGTAAAAATCCTCGATGCGGGGATTATCTATCCTATATTCTGCAGTACGTGGGTAAGCCCCGTACAAGTCATCCCTAAAAAGGGTGGTATAACGGTCGTGGCAAACACGAAGAACGAATTGATCCCAACTCGTACTGTTATGGGTTGGAGGGTGTGCATCGACTATCGAAAACTAAATGATGCCACCAGAAAAGACCACTTCCCGTTACCATTTATTGATCAAATCCTGGAGCGTCTCTCAGGTCATCCTTTTTATTGCTTTCTTGATGGTCTCTCGGGTTTTTTCTAAATCCCTATTTCCCCCGAGGACCGAGAAAAAACAACTTTTACTTTCCCTTTCGGCACCTTCGCATATCGAAGGATGTCGTTTGACCTCTGTAATGGGCCATCTACATTCCAAAGATGTATGCTGGCGATATCTGGCGAGCTCGTAGAAGATATAATGGAAGTCTTTATGGATGACTTCTCCGTCTTTGGAAACTCTTTTCAAAACTGTCTGAAAAATTTAGATAGAGTTCTCCAGCGGTGTGAAAAGACAAACTTAGTTTTAAACTGGGAGAAATGCAACTTCATGGTCCGAGAGGGTTTAGTCCTCGGCCATAAGATTTCTTCCAAGCGGATGGAGGTCGATAAGGCCAAAGTTGCCATAATTGAACAACTTCCCATACCTTTGAACGTAAAATCTATTCGAAGTTTTCTCGGCCATGCGGGTTCTTACAGGCGGTTTATACAAGATTTTTCTAAAATAACGAAACCGCTAACCCACCTCCTGGAGAAGGATTCCCCATTTATTTTTGATATTGCCTGCGTAGAGGCATTTAATTTTATAAAACAACAACTTATCAACTCTCCCATTCTGGTGGCGCCAGATTGTTCCCTTCCGTTCGAAATCATATGCGACGCAAGCGATATTGCGGTAGGAGCCGTATTAGGCTAACACATTAATAAATATTTTCATCCAATCTATTACGCTTCTCGCACGTTCACAGCCGCACAGGCTAACTACATGATGACAAAAGGAACTTCTTGCCGTCGTATTTGCCTTTGATAAGTTCAGGCCCTACGTAACACTTTCACAAGTAATCGTTTTCACTGATCACTCTGTCCTAAAATATCTTTTGACCAAAATAAATGCCAAGCCCCGCCTGCTTCGATGGATCCTCCTTTTACAGGAATTTGATTTAGAGATCCGGGATAAGAAAGGGGTTGAAAATTTGGCAGCCGACCACCTCTTACGTTTAGAACACCCCACCGCAGAAGCGCTCCTCGAACCCGAAATAGATGATAGATTTCCTGAGGAGCGCCTCTTAATTATAAATAATATAAAATCTTCTTCCACTCCTTGGTTCGCAGATTACACGAACTATTTAGTCGCGCGGGTCCTTCCAAAAGATTTTTTGACTCAACAAAAGAAGAAATTCTCCTCTGACTTGAAAAACTACTTTTGGGAGGACCCCTTTCTCTTTCGCATCTGCACAGACCAAGTTATACGAAGGTGTGTTTCAAGCAAGGAGGGTGTGCAAATATTGCGACACTGCTATGAGGGGGCGGCTGGAGGGCATTATCAAGCCAACCGGACTGCGCGGAAAGTATTAGAGGCGGGCTTTTATTGGCCCAATATCTTTAAGGATGCTCACACTTTGTGAGTAAATGCGATAGCTGCCAGCGGTCGGGTAACTCCTCTCGTCGTGACGAGATGCCCCAAAACCTTTTTCTCGAATGCGAAATCTTTGATTTGTGGGGCATAGATTTTGTAGGCCCTACCTTCTTCTTTTAATAATCGTTGTATTTTAGTGGCGGTCGACTACGTCTCTAGGTGGGCGGAAGCGCAAGCTCTGCCTACCAACGACGCGAGAGTCATCGTCCATTTTTTGAAAAAACTATTCTCTCGCTTCGGCACGCTCCACGCAATAGTAAGTGATATGGGGTACGCACTTCTGTAATGCCCAATTTACAAAAAAATTATCTAAATACGGCGTCACACACAAGCTCGTCACCGCCTATCACCCCTAAACGAGCGGCCAAGTAGAGGTAGTAAATCACCAGATTAAACACATTTTGGAGAAAACTATTTCTTTAAATATGAAAGATTGGTCCTTAAAACTTGATGATGCACATTGGGCGTATCGTATGTCGTACAAGACCGCTATCGGTTGTACGCCCTATCGATTAGTCTATGACAAAGCATGCCATTTACCGGTAGTGTTGAAACCAGAGAACTGGTCTCGACGTTCGAAAGGGAGATGCAGCTAACCCTTACTTGACCCGAGCTAGACCCTTGACCAGTCACTAAGAACCGAAGAACCTGGCCCTTGAAGAACACCTAAGTCCACAAAAAGACCCCTTAAGCTACAACGTGGAGGTCCCACCACATACCAGGAAACTCACAAGGAACTTCCCCTCCCAAGCCAATATTGCTGAGCCTGGGCACCTTGGAGGGCACTAAGGATCACCTCACCGCCCACCTTCAATGACAGGGGGAGGGGTAGTGCTTGCTTACAACACACACGCGAGGGATGGGGGGGGGGTACCAACATCCCTTCCCAAGGTGCCCATGGGGGTCTATTTAAAGACTTCCCAAAATTGGGCTGCGGATAGCCAAAAATCTACTATCTGCAGCTCAAAAATGGTCCTGAACGACCAAAACAGGAGGGGGGGGGGGTGAGTAGAGCTTATGACGTCCACTCCCCCTTGTCGGGGGTCAGGAGAGTGGACCAAATGGTCCACTGCCCGGGCTTGGGCGAGTGGACCACTCGGTCCACTCTCCTCAGGGGCGAGTGCACCCGTGGTCCACTCCCCTGAGTGCCCGGGGCGAGTGGACCACAAGTCGACTCGCCCCTCACCCTGGGCGAGTGGACCATGGTCCACTTGCCACCCCAGGGCGAGTGGACTATAGGTCCACTCCCCCGGGGCTTGGGCGAGTGGACCACTAGGTCCACTCGCCCAGGAAGTGGGCTTCCGGTCCACTTCCTCCCCCTGGGACTATATCTTTGATCCCGACGGCCTCCAACTGGTCGATCTTCTTCCACCCTCTCTATCCCGACCTCATCCGCATTGGGTCACACCGACTCAGAAAATATGAGGGTTGTACACAATCCCCGCTCTTTTCGAGCTTGCCTTAAGCTCGGAAAGAAAGTCCAACCCACCTATTTGACGAGTAGGTGGGACCTTAGGGGAATCCATGAAAGGCCCCGCCAATGGGATACTCCTGCCGAGTTTTTCAGTTGAACCTGACTTAAGGCGGAAGGCGAACCATATCATGCATATGGTAACACTTAATTTGTAGCGGTTTAGTAAACGCTACCAAAAGTTATTTATGGTAGCGTTTATGAGCGCAACTGTAAATATATAAATGCTACTATAACATATCATACCTATAGTATCAGTTATTTTATCGCGGTTACAAAAACGCTACCAATTTCATGCATCAACACTACAACATATATTTGGCTTTTGATAACATTTTATTTTGTAACATTTTTAAAATGTTGCTTAAACTTATAATAGGGAACATTTTTTTAATTGTTGCAATAAAGTAGTAGTTTTTGACAACATATTTAACCCAACATTAAAAAATGTTCCCATTTTCATTACTCGGAACAATTTTGAAATGTTGCATTTGGTGAATCATTTTACGCAACAATTTTTACATGTTACCTATTAGATTTATTATATCTATTATTTCTGCCAATTTGTGGAGTTATTATATCTATTTTGAGTCTTGCTAATACCCGACTACCCACTTTTCCCTCTTTCTCTCACTCCCGAAAATGCCGCTCCTGGACAACTCGCGAAAACCCCTATCACTTCCATCGCCAACGGATCCATGCTCATCTCCGACGCTCCGGACTCCGCTTTCATCGCCGACGATTCCATCATCGACGGCCATCACAGGTATCTTCCGTCTCCTCACTATTGAGAAACTAGGGCATTCCAAAAGTCGCAGGTTTACGGGTATTTTGCCACTTACCTCTTGCAGATCCTCCATCTGAAGCCCAAGTTTTTCCTCTTGATCTGCATTCTTCAGCATTTCAAAGCCTCCTCCGGAATTTCAAAGCCATCTCCTGTCTTCTACAAGTAAGAAATCCAAAATCCTAGAAAACCTAGAAAATGCATTGTGCGTTTTATCTTATTTTTTAGGCAGATTGTTTTAGGTAGATTGTTTTTAGGTCGATTATTTTTTAGGCAAATTGTTTTAGGCAGATTGTTTTAGGTAGATTATTTTGTAGGCAGATTGTTTTAGGTAGATTATATCTTGACCAAAGAATCTGCCATGGTAGATTATATCTTTGACCATCAAAGAATCTGCCATGATCCATTGTTCATGATGGTAGATTATTTCTTTGACCTAAAGAATATGCCATGGTAGATTCTTTGACCTAAAACAATCTGCCACGATTCTTTGACCTAAAAATATGATAAAGAGGGGGCTTTGTACTTGTTTTTTTCCAAACAACTGTAATTTAGGCTTCTATACTTTTTGTAATCAATATAGTTTCCTCCCCTCTATAATTTTTACTGAATTTTTTTACGCCCATCTTCATTCTCTAATCACTATCACTATGCATTTTCTTCTTCTTTAGAAATACATTTGTGATCTTGCTAATGGATAGAGATAAGAGTTGGATGACCCTTCCTAGATGGCATCATGATTACGTTGAAGGGGTTGATCATTTCCTTCAAACAACATTTGTCCAAAAACTAAAGGGGAAGAAATATGTTGTCCATGCATTAAGTGTGTTTTTCATTATTATCATACCAAGGATATCGTGAGAGATCACTTGATTGTTGATGGCTTTATCGATGGTTACGATGACTGGGTTTTCCATGGGGAAAGTGATGAGATTAATATTGACAATCAAATTGATGATGGTGGGTTCATCCATGATGACATCGATGGTATGTTGCATGACATGTATAGAAATGTTGAACAAGATTCTCCTATGCCTCAAGAAGATAGGGGAGAAGCAAGGGCAGGGTTAAATGAAGACGCCAAAAAATTCTGTAAGTTGGTGGAGGAAGGCTAAGAACAGCTGTATTCTGGGTGTACTAGATTTTCTAAGCTATCCTTTACTATTCGTTTGTATATCAGCAAGTGTGTCCATGGAATGAGCAATGAAGCTTTTGATGATCTTTTAAGTCTGCTAAGAGAAGCATTCCCAAATGCAAAACTTCCTGATTCTTTCAATGATGCAAAAAAGACGGTGAATGATTTAGGTCTTCATTATCAAAAAATACATGCATGCCAAAATGATTGTATGTTGTACTGGAAGGAGCACAATGATGCTTCATCTTGTCATATTTGTGGATCTTCTAGGTGGAAATCTGAAGGAGATAATAAAGAAAAAGAAGCTGATTCATTAGCTAAGAAGGCTCGTCAAATTCCAACAAAAGTTCTGTGGCATTTCCCATTGAAGCCTAGGCTTCAAAGGCTGTTCATGTGCTCAAAAACAACTGATTTGATGACTTGGCATGCTAATAAATTGCCAAAGGATGGAAATTTAAGGCATCCAGCTGATGGTGAAGCTTGGAAGACTCTTGATGCCTTAGATCTTGATTTTGCTATGGACCTAAGTGTTGGAGCATGCATTCCGCACTCGTCCGATTTGAGAATAACAAATCCCGAATGTATTTGATCCTATTTTTGATTAATGGTGTGCAGATAATAGGTGCAAGAATAACATGTTTGCAATTGGAGCAAAAAAAACGATTTTCCAGAAATTGGAGCTATCGGATTTCCGACAGCAGTACCAGATTTCCGACAGCGCACGATTTCTTCCATTCTCCTATCTCTACTCAACGGTTTAGAGCTATCAGAATTCGGATAGTAGTAACGGATATCCGACAGTGCACGAACTTCCCGCAACTCTACGACGTGCAGCAGTTACGCAAGCTAACAGATTTCTGATAGTGCTATCGGATATCCGACAACCCACGTCTCAACCAGGAATCAATCACGATCGCCACTCTCCGCAAAAAATGCAGAATACGTGGGACACGTGGCACCTCTGGAGCTATCGGATTTTGGCGATACCTAGCTAACGGATGGCGTTATCTATCTTTTATAAATTGGTTCGTTTTGTTCGTGCATTCCAAGAAATTGAGAATTCTAAGTCCCTTCCTGAGTGCATACGAACCAGAGAGCTCCAGAACCTCATCAACTCCCATTTGTGCTTAGAAGGTTTGAGATTGAAGATGAGATCGGACGCGCTTCTACATCAATGATCATCTCGAGGCTTCAACCTTCCTTTCAGAGATCTGAATTTCTAGGGAGTTCTTCATTTCATCTTGTATTTTCATTTATATACATTTTACTTTATATTGGTAGGGAAATTGTCTCCTTGTGCGTGACCTCTAAGTCCTTGCGTGGCTTAGGGGAAAATCGCTTCCTTGCGCGGAGCGTCCAAGTTCTTGCGTGGCTTGGTAGGAAATCGTGGCCTTGTGTGCTACGTCTAGATCTTGGGAAGATCTAGAGGATAGGCTTGGGCTTGGTCTAGGGAGAGACAAGTGATAGCCTTCCGATCCTTGGGAGAAGGATTGGTAAACACAAATTGTTAAAAGTTTATTATCATATTTGTGCCTTGATCTTAAGCATTGTTAAGATCACTTTCATTGTATATGAATTTCATGATTAAAAAATTATTATTTCTTTTTCTTTAATTGCAAATTTGGTTGCTTAATCTTTAACTTAGAAATTTGTGTTTGAATTAATTTAAAATTTTCATATTTTGAAATTTTTTTATAAGTGATTTTTAGAAAAGCAAAATTTGTTTTAAAAATTCTTAAGTAAATGCTCATAATTTAAGAAGGCCCTTATTCATCCCCCTCTAAGGGCGCCACAAGATCCAACACGTGGTATCAGAGCTAGGTTACTCCAAAACGGTTTTACCACCGGGAGTAATGGTGCACAATGATCTCGCGTTCGTTGAGGGGCAAGGAATTATTAGGCCACCACTTTTTACGGGCACAGACTATAACTATTGGAAAACCTGAATGCGGTGTTTTCTAATAGCTCTCGATATAGAAGTTTGGAATATGGTCGAGACGAGTTATACTTCCCCAACATTTGTTGTAGGAGATGTAACTATGGACAAACCCAATGACAAGTGGGATGACAATGATAAATTAAAATGTAAGAACAATGCAAAAGCCATGAATGCTTTATTTTGCGCACTAGATCGCACTGAATTTAATAGAGTTTGTGCTTGTAATACTGCATTTGAAATTTGGAATCTTGTAGAAATTACTCATGAAGGTACTTCGCAGGTAAAGGATTCAAAGCTATTTCAACTGGAGTCAGAATTCGAAAGATTCAAAATGGAGGTGGATGAAGAAATTGATACAATGTACACACGATTCACTAAAATCGTGAACGATTCAAAGGTGCTGGGTAAGGTTTTCTCCAATGGAGATTTAGTAAGGAAAATCTTAAGATCACTTCCCCCAAAGTTCAATCCTAAAGTGACTGCAATTTCTAAGTCACATGATCATAAGCCCCTACAATTGGAGAGTCTCATTGGGAATCTAAAAACCCATGAAGTGGAGTTGAAGATTCAAAGCCAAGAGTACAATTTGGAGCTCAAAAAGAAGAGCTTGGCGTTGAAATCTAAAAAGGAAATTGAAAGTGAGACTGAAGAAAGTGAGGAAGATGAAGAAGGACTGTTTGTGAGGAACTTTAAGAAGTTTATGAGAAATCCGGAGAGGAGAAATTCATTTAAAAGATTTTTCAAAAAGAACGATTTTGCCTACCAAAAAGGTAAAGGAAAAATGGAGAATGAAGAGGAGCGTCCGCTACCGGAGTGCTACCATTGCAAGAAGATTGGTCATATCAGAAGCAAGTGCCCAAAGTATCTGAAAGAGCAAAAACCAAAGAGGCACGATAAAAGTTACAAGAAGAAAGTGTTAAAGGCAGAGACTTGGGATGATTCTTCGTCTGGTGAAGAAAGTCATTCCTCAACACAGGAGGAAGAGGAGGCAAATGTCTGCTTGATGGGGAAAGAAAATGCGTCATCTGACGACGATTGCAGTGTCCAAAGCGACACTGAGGTAACTCCTCCATCTTATGATGATTTATATTCTGAATTTATGAAAACTTGCAAATTTTTGGACAAACGCCTAAATGAAATCGATTTCTTAAAATGTGAAAATAAAGTTCTTTTGAAAGTAAATAAAAAGTTATCAAATGAGTTGAAATCTATTGGGAATGAGAAGGAAATTTGTCAAGATTGTGATCACTCTTCGACAAGGATAAAAGAACTTGAAAACACTATTTCTAAGTCCGATCAAAAAATTGATCAACTTCTAAAAGAGAAAAAGGACTTAGAAAAAGTTGTTAAAACCTCTCATTCTCAATTGGAAAATTATAAGAAAAATGTTGCAAATAGATGTGGCATGATAGTAAAAGAAAATTCAATTTTAAAGTCCAAAGTAAATGAGTTGAACATGGCAATTGGAAAATTTGGTGTTGGAAAAAAATCTCTGGATATGATTTTAGCCAACCAATGCCATGGGACAGCAAAATTTGGGCTAGGATACGTTTCTGGAAGCTCTGGAAGCTGTCGGAAATTTCCGACAGCTACTGTCGCCAGCGACAGCTCCTGTTTCAGAAAACCTCTTTTTCAAAATAAAAATTTTTCTAAGTCCACACATAAAGATGTTTCCTCCAGCAAGAGTCCAGAGAAACCATTAAAGAATGGTTCCTCACTATTCATTGCATGTGCCAAATGTCATCGATTTGGTCACATCTCAGACTCATGCTGGAAGAAAGGAAAAGTTAATGTTAAATAAATCTGGTACCTAAGGCGTCCACCTATACCATGGGATCTACCACTTGGGTAACCAGATCTTTACTCTCATCATCTTTTTAGGTGTGCGTGCAGGCTAGGAACAAGGAAGATTTGTGGTATTTGGACTCTGGATGTTCAAAACACATGACAGGCGATAAATCAATGTTCCTTAGCCTGGAGATGAAGAAAGGTGGAACAATGACATTTGGAGATAATGGCAAGGGTAAAGTCAAAGGCATTGGAGTAGTAGGTAACGAAGAATTTAAAATTTCAAATTTTTATATGTTAAAGGTTTGAAACATAATTTAATTTCTATTAGTCAGCTATGTGATAAAAATCTAAATGTTTTATTTGACTCTAGCTCAAACCTTTGCAAAATTATTCATTCTATAACAAACGAAATCGTACTTACTGCACCAAGAATAAACAATGTCTATACAATGACTTTTCATGATTTATCTCATTCTACACTTAAATATTTTATTTCAAAGATTGATGAACTTGAATTATGGCATAGGAGACTAGGACATTCTAGTGCTAAACGCATAGTAAAGCTTTCTAAAAATAAAATAATAAAAGGTTTACCAATTTTGAATGGAAAGCTTTCTTCATTATGTTCACCATGCCAAAAGGGAAAGTTTACAAAATCATCTTTTAAAAGCAAAAATGTTATTTCTACTATTAGACCTTTACAATTATTGCATATGGACTTGTTTGGTCCAATTACTACACAAAGTCTAGGAGGTAGAAAATATACGTTTGTTATTATTGATGATTATTCTAGATTTTGTTGGACATTATTTTTAAATTCAAAATCTGATGCTTTTGATGAATTTGTAAAACTAATTTCACGTATTCAAAATGAACTTGATTTAAAAGTAAAATGCTGATGCATTCGATCAGATCATGGAGAAGAGTTTGATAATGAAAAATTTATTTCATATTGTAATGAATTTGGGATAAAACACGAATTTTCCGCTCCTCGCACACCACAGCAAAATAGTGTAGTGGAGAGGAAAAATAGAACACTTCAAGAATTAGGACGTACTATGCTTTGTGAATTTAAATTGCCAAAATATTTTTGGGCCGCAGCGGTTAGTACTGCATGCTATATTATTAATCGTGTCATGATTCGTCCTACATTACAATTAACTCCTTATAAAATTTATTTTCAAAGAAAACCAAATGTATCTTACTTTAAAGTTTTGGTTGTAAATGCTTTATTTTGAATACAAAAGATAACTTAGGTAAATTTGATGAAAAATGTGATGAAGGAATTTTATTGGTTATTCTTCAACTAGCAAGGCTTATAGAGTTTATAATAAATGTACTAAAGTTATTGAAGAAACTATTCATGTAAAATTTGATGAAAACATTTCTTGTTTAGAAAATACTAAAGTTGCAGGTAATGAGAAAAATGAAGAAGATGTGGAACAAAATCCGAGGAAAAATGATGATGATGATGAAGAAAAAGTAGAGAAAGAAGACGAAAAAGATGGTGAAGAAGAAGAAGAACAAGGATATGTACCTCCAACTGAGCTAAGGTTCTCAAAAGATCATTCAGAAGAATTTGTTATTGGAGAACCATTAAGTGGGGTACGTACACGTTCTAGTTTACATGAAAGTTTTTCAAATTAATGTTTTGTCTCAAATATCGAACCAAAAGATGTTGCCACCGCTTTAAATGATGAATCTTGGTTTCTAGCTATGAATGAAGAACTTAACCAATTTGAAAGAAATAAAGTTTGGATTCTTGTAGATAGACCTAGTGATCATCCTGTGGTAGGAGTCAAATGGGTTTTCAAAAATAAATTAGATAGTGACTCTAGGGTCACTAGAAAGAAAGCTAGGCTTGTAGCGAAAGGATATAATCAAATTGAAGGGGTAGATTTTGATGAATCATTTGCACCCGTAGCACGATTGGAAGCAGTTAGAATTTTTGTTGCATTTGCTAGTCATAAAAAATTCAAATTGTTGCAAATGGATATTAAAACTGCATTTTTAAACGGGTTGATTAAAGAAGAAGTTTATGTTGAATAACCCCCAGGATTTATAAATGAAAAATTTCCTAATCGCGTATATAGATTGCTAAAAGCTTTGTATGGTTTAAAACAAGCACCACGAGCATGGTATAATAGATTGACTATATATTTATTACAAAATGATTTTAAAATGGGTGGTGTTGATTGTACACTCTTCATTAAGCAAGTTGATGATGATTTAATTGTTTTACAAATTTATGTTGATGATATTATTTTTGGAGCCACTAATGAAGAGTTGTGTAATTATGTTGTAAAAATGATGGAAAGTGAATTTGAGATGAGTATGGTAGGAGAATTAAAATATTTCTTAGGATTTCAAATTGTTCAAAAACATGATGGAATTTTTATTAACCAATCAAAATATATTCATGATGTTTTAAAACGATTTGGATTTGAAAATCTCAAACAAGCAAATACTCCTATGAGTGTATCTTTAAAATTAGGAAAAGATGAAAGTGGAATATCAATAGATCAAACTTTATATAGAAGCATGATAGGTTCACTTTTATACTTAACCTCTTCTAGACTAGATATTATGTTTTCAGTTTGTTTATGTGCTAGATTTCAAGCCGATCCCAAAGAATCACATTTAAAAGCGGTAAAAAGAATTTTTAGGTATTTAATTGGCACATCTAAACTTGGTTTGTGGTATCCTCATTGCAATGATTTTACTCTTTTTGGCTATTCTGATTCTGATTATGCCGGCTGTTCACTAGATAGGAAAAACACTAATGGCACTTATCACTTTTTAGGCCCTTCACTCATTTCATGGTCGAGTAGGAAACATAATTCTGTTGCCCTCTCAACCACCGAGGCCAAAAATATCGTACTTGGTAGTTGTTGTGCACAAGCTCTTTGGATGAAACAAACCTTAGAAGATTTTAATATTAAACAACAAACTATTGAATTATGGTGTGATAATAAAAGTGCAATTGATTTAACATACAACCCGGTCCATCATTCAAGGTCTAAACACATTGATGTGAGACATCATTTTATAAGAGATCATATTAAAAATAACCACATTAAAATTTCATTTATAGGCACAGATAATCAACTAGCAGATATATTCACTAAACCGTTACCGGATTCCCATTTTTTAATGCTTAGGCTAGAATTAGGAATCCTAGACATTTCACAATGATTATATCACTATTTATAACCTATACAATTAAAAAACATCACAATAGCTATACATTTAAAAAAAAAGGAAGAAAAACTAAATCTTAAACGATCAAAATATACAAATTCACCAACATAAATCATGTCCAAATATTAAAAATTATTACAGAATTTTAACAAAAGAGTACTTAAAATGTCTCATAAAAGAAGTTCACAAAATTAAGGAGAGATCTGGGCTGGGAAGCTATCGGATGGCGACAGTAGGATATCGGATGGCGTTAGCTCCCAGAAGTCATTGTCAATCCGAATCCTCCTCATTTCGACTACCTGCTCCACTGCTTTCTAGAAGATCATAAACTGGTCTCCTTACTATAGCCTTCCTACGTCGAGCCTGACTAACTGATTGGCGACGCGGCTCCTCCTCTGTAGGAACTTCCCATTCAGCGGCTTCAGCAGGCGTAGGTTTTAATTTTAGTCCCTTAACAAGGAACTTCATGAACTTCTGCATCCGTGTCCGATCCTTCTTCACCTCCATTTTGTGTTCCTCAAAAGACTTTCTATGCTCTCGAAATTCATCAATGTGTCTATCCAACTTTGTTTGAAAAGAGTCGAGTGCCTCCCGCATAGACCCTCCACGTGAAATAGGAGGCTCTCTCATCTCTGTAGTAGGTGGCTTCCGTTGATTTTTCTTAGTCTTTATACCCACCGTTTGATATATATCCGGGACACAATCTCCAACATAAAAGTCTTGATCTATCCATGCGTATTTCTTGAATAGAATATGCTGGATAATCGCACCCAAAGGGAGGGAATGTGCCTTTTTCCACTCAGGATTTTTGAGGCGGAATGTATAGCAAATCATAGACAAAAGTAGATCGGCCACATCAAATAATTCTTTCTCCACTATAAAATAACTCACAAGACTAAGTTGAGCCGTAATACTATGAGTATCACCGGATTTCAACATAATCACGTGGCTTAGTATGTCTTGAACAAGATGAGCATCGTTTGACAATGTCGTCATAGTGGTTATATGGTTCTTTGTAGAATTTCCATGCAAAGACATGTTCACTAAGGTCCAATCTCTTTCTAGTCTATAGTTCTCAACTATATCCAAAACATTACTACTTTCCTCTATTCCAAATTCACTTCTTAAATCAAAGAGAGGGATCTCCACATATTGGCCTTGGATTTTCGATCTAACTCCTCCATTCAAATCAGTGTACGTAGGATCCTCAAGATGATTATAAAACTCTCGTACTAAAAAAGAGGAGAACAAGTCTTGGATAATAACAAAAATTATACCTGCCTCGGCAAGCATAAAATACACCTGTTCATGACGTGGGAGATCAAATTCCACAAATTTCGAAATTCCAATTTGGGCTTTCTCTATGCCCGGATAACTTTGATAGGACGAATGCGCGTCTCCAGAATCACTCCTTCGGGATCTCCAACTGGATGCCATATCTGTATAAGAAATACAATTTTTTTTAGAAACTGGAACTGTCGGATATCCGATACCCTTCTGTCAGATATCCGATAGCTCAAAATCATACTTCCGAAATTTTATCTCACAAATATTCTTACTATCACAAATTCACATATTTTTTCTTCACAAACAGACATCACAAGATCCAACATCTATATAATTTTGACAAATCAAAACTTTGGTGAAAACACTATTCATCATCTTCTTCCTATAAAAACAAAATTCAAAGTTCTATTTTTTTATTTATATATCACCATCACAAGAACTAAACCCTCTTTTGAACACCAAGATCTAAAATGTCTAGATCTCCTAAAATGATTCTTCACAAAAACTCAATGAAAACAAAGAGGAATATCAAAATCAAGATCTACCCGCAACTCTACGACGTGCAGCAGTTACGCAAGCTAACGGATTTCCGATAGTGCTATCGGATATCCGACAACCCACGTCTCAACCACGACTCAATCGCGATCGCCACTCTCCGCAAAAATGTCGAATACGTGGGACACATGGCACCTCTGGAGCTATCGGATTTTGACGATACCTAGCTAACGGATGGCATTATCTATCTTTTATAAATTGGTTCGTTTTGTTCGTGCATTCCAAGAACTTGAGAATTCTAAGTCCCTTCCTGAGTGCATACGAACCAGAGAGCTCTAGAACCTCATCAACTCTCATTTGTGCTTAGAAGGTTTGAGATTGAAGACGAGATCGGACGCGCTTCTACATCAACGATCATCTTGAGACTTCAACCTTCCTTTCAGAGATCTGAATTTCTAGGGAGTTCTTCATTTCATCTTGTATTTTCATTTATATACATTTTTACTTTGTATTGGTAGGGAAATCGTCTCCTTGTGCGTGACGTCTAAGTCCTTGCGTGGCTTAAGGGAAAATCGCTTCCTTGTGCGGAGCGTCCAAGTCCTTGCGTGGCTTGGTAGGAAATCGTGGCCTTGTGTGCTACGTCTAGATCTTGGGAAGATCTAGAGGATAGGCTTGGGCTTGGTCTAGGGAGAGACAAGTGATAGACTTCCGATCCTTGGGAGAAGGATTGGTAAACCCAAATTGTTAAAAGTTTATTATCATATTTGTGCCTTGATCTTAAGCATTGTTAAGATCATTTTCATTGTATATGAATTTCATGATTAAAAAAATTATTATGTCTTTTTCTTTAATTGCAAATTTGGTTGCTTAATCTTTAACTTAGAAATTTGTGTTTGAATTAATTTAAAATTTTCATAGTTTGAAAATTTTTTATAAGTGATTTTTAGAAAAGCAAAATTTGTTTTAAAAATTTTAAGTAAATGCTCATAATTTAAAAAGGCCCTTATTCACCCCCTTCTAAGGGCGCCACTCCAACACCAAGGAATGTAAGGTTCGACCTTTCTAGTGATGGATTCAATCCATTTCGAACAATGAGTAGTGTCTACAGCACATGGCCTGTGGTGTTGATCAATTATAATTTTCCACCATGGCTAAGCATAAAGCCAGAGTTTCTGATATTGTGTCTTCTAATTCAAGGACCCCAATCTCCTGGAAATAATATTGATGTTTATCTGCAACCATTGGTTCAGGAATTAAAGGAGTTGTGGGAGTCCGGTTTGGAAGTATATGATGCTTCAAAGAATCAAACATTTCAAATGCGTGCAGCTTTATTGTGGACAATCAACGACTTCCCAGCATATGCCATGTTATCAGGGTGGAGCACCAAAGGAAAATTTGCATGCCCTTCCTGCAATTATGAAATATCTTCTCAATACCTAAAGCATAGTAGGAAGTTTTGTTATCTGTTCTCTAGGTTTTTCTTAGAGGAAGACCACCCTTGGAGATTCGATACAAGATCATTCAAAGGGAAAGTGGAAGTAAGGACCATTCCTACCCCCTTATTAAGACAAGAAATGATGGAGTTGATGAATTTTAAAACAGTGTTTGGAAAAAAATAGAAGAGGAAGTCAGTCAACGACACCCCATGGAAGAAAAAATCAATATTTTTCCAGTTGCCCTATTGAGAGCATAATCTTTGTCGTCATTGCCTTGACATTATGCACATTGAAAAGAATATATATGAGAATGTGCTTGGAACTTCGTTAGACATTCCAGGAAAGTCAAAAGATCATGCAAAGGCTCGATATGACCTTAAAGAGATGAGTATCAGAAAGGAACTTCAACCTTTTTTTTGTAAGAAATGAAAAAAAACCATCTTCAGGGCAGCAACTTTCTCTATGATAGATGCTAAAAAGAGAACCTTTTGTAGTGTCTTAAAGGATGCTAAGTTGCCATATGCTTGCTCATCCAATATATCCCGCTTTGTGCAAGACAAAAAGCTTTCTGGAGGATATAAGAGTCATGATGCACATATTTTAATACAGTACTTGCTTCAAGTTGCCGTTAGGAAGGCATTACCGAAACAGGCTGCACTTACTTTAATGAGACTAGGAGCTTTTTTCAAGTCCATATGCAGTAAAGTTATCAAAGTTCACGACCTTGATCAATTGCAGAGAGAAATTGTTGAAATACTCTGTCAACTTGAAAAGATTTTTCCTCCAAGTTTTTTTGACATAATGGTACACTTGCCTATTCATCTCATTCATCAAATTAGACTGGGTGGACCAGTACATTTCCAATGGATGTATTGGATGAAAAGATATCTTTGTAGATTGAAATCATATGTTCGTAATCGGAGTCGTCCTGAAGGATCTATTGCAGAAGCATACTTGGCTGATGAATGTGTAACATTTTGTTCAAGGTATATGAATGATGGGGTGAAAACAAGATTGAATAGGTATTCTGGGGGTCAAAAATCAGGTGAAACACATTCCATTCTTCCCTTTGTACAAAAGGGTTATCCGCTAGGGGGAAAGTGTTGGATCGGTAGGCGCCCTTAGAGGGGGGGGGGGGGGAGTGAATAAGGGTTTTAAAAACTTATAATATATTTTGAATAACTTTGAAAAAGCTTTGATTATTAAACTAGAGAAGATCAAGACAAATCAAGTGAAGTAAAAGTAAAGACACGATTTTATTAACTTGAGAAGCATGATTACAAAACTTGATCTCTTATCGAAGCTAGAAATCAAAGCTAATAGAAAGACTCTTTTTGTTTTCTATACCGACTCGTATCCCCATGAATCGGTCAGCTTTAGCCGATCCTTCCCCAGATACAGCCTCAAGCCGCTCTAGCCAACCTTCCCCAGATATGGCCTCGAACACCCCTAGACCTACTCCCGAGACCTAGTCGCCAACACGAGGCGAATTTCTGCCCTAAGACCTACCCAGACCTAGTCGCCAGCACGAGGCGATTTCACTAACCGTTACAAAAGATATGAAATAAAATAACAACAACAATATTAAAACTCCCTTTAAGAAACTTCTGAAGTCGGAGATGAACGATCGTTGTAGAATAAGCGAGGTTGAAGCGATCCCTCTTTGGATGTAGCGTGATGAAGTCCTCCTTCAGAAACTCTCTAAGCGTTTGGTGGGAAATCAACTCTCAGTCATATAGGGCTTTGGAATTCTGGCACAAGACCTCTCTCAGGAATCAGCACACACACGAGAAGAGAAGGGTTCATTATATAGCCTCAGCGCTAGCGCTACCGCTGGCGCTATCCCATATTAGGACACATTCTGCACGGCAGAATCTTCAATCCGAGGAAAGAATTCCCACTTGCCAACTGTGCTCCTCGCTATCGCCTGCGCTATCAGATATCGCCTGGCGCTATCTCCTTCTATAAGTTCTCCCGGAAATTGCGCTTAAACACACATTTCGTCGAACGAAATTTCGTCGAATGCAGCCAAGAGTTCGTCGATCGAATTTTCGTCGAACTCAATTATAAGCATTTCGTCCAGCGCCGCTAAGAGTTTGTCGAATGACAGCTAGCGCCTGCGCTAGTACTACCGCCAGCGCTAGTAGATGTTTTGGATTTGTTGGCTTAACTTTGGGGGCAACCTTCTTATGTAATCCTTGAGTCATGTGGACTTTGTTATCCTGCACACTTAAACACACAAGATCAATTACACATAGGGTTTGTTATTCTCAAACCTAGGAGATGCGGAAGACCATGTTCCAACAGAAAGAAGAAAAAAAGGGAAAGGGAAGAAAAAGCTGAAGGGTATGGCTATTATGCTAGATAATCATACTTTAACACTAGCCCAGCGATATGCTATCTTCAGTTGTAGAGTTGAAACAGTTGAGAAATACATAACGTGAGATAATAATTACTTTGACTCTTTTTTCCAATTAATACACATGTTTTACTTTGATTCAATATCATCAGATTATTCATCCTAACTTTATTTCATGTAAATGCAGAGAGCATAAAAAATTGATTGATAGTAGACGTGGATCGAGTAAATGGGCTAAAGAAAAGATGCATAGTCAAGAATTTGTACATTGGTTTCAGGCTAGAGTAACTAATGAACAAGTTCCTGATTACATAAGCTGGCTTTCCAAATTTCCTAATCCAGTGGCAAGGAGATACAAAGGCTATTGTATCTCTGGTTATAAATTTTATACCAAGGAACGAGATGGGAAATGTAAGACTCAAAATAGTGGAGTTACTCTTACAGCAACGACTCCAAGTTTTGCTAGCTCAAGGGACCAAAACCCTATTGTCGGTAATGTAGAATATTATGGGGCAATAGATGACATAATTAAGATAGATTATTGGGGAACATCTAGTGTTGTGCTATTTAGATGTGTCTGGTTTGATGTTCTTAAAGATGAATTCGGGCTTACATGTGTTAACTTCATGAAGCTCTGCTACATGGATGATCTTTTTTTGTTGGCTTCTCAAGTCCATCAAGTTTTTTATGCTCAAGATCCTTTAGAAGAAGAACGTCACTATGTCCTACAAAACATTCCTAGAGATTTGTTAGATCTTGACCAATCTCTAGTAGCTAGTGAGGAATCATATTGGGCAGATGCGCGTAATGTCGGGGTTGATGTGAGTCCAGCTATTGCGGATGATGATGATACTTGGTGTAGACATGATGTGGCTCTTGAAATGCCTTTTAGTGCCGGTGATCTTGATAGACAGGAAATTCAAGATGATTCTGAATGATTTTGGATGTGTATTTAGATTATAACTTCCATGCACGCTTTTTGTTCTTGTACTTCCATATTATAACTTCCATGTATGCTTTTAGTGCCTTAATTAAATTAACCTCTTTTGTAGATTTTCTTAGTAATTAGTTAATGTGTTGTGCTATTAGCTTATTACAATGATAATGTTATATTGTATATGCAATATTGGTTGATGTTGATTGTGTTTTAATTTTTAAGCTTCTAAGGCACAATGCAAGGAAAAAATCAGACCAAACAACCGGTGAAATATTGTAAACCGGGCTCCATGGTCCATTAACTACGAATGAGAAAGAGAAAAAATGTGAATGCTGATTTGTTAGAATTACATGAACAAGATATTCATGTTGTTGTGGATGATGATGTAAATTTACAATATCTTCATGCTGATGGTAAACAAGATCTTCATGTTATTGTGGATGATGATGTAAATTTACTTTCGAATAATTGGGAAGATATAGTTCCAGAGGAGGCAGAACTTAATAATTATGAGGAGGATCGACATGAAAAAAGTTTGCATGATATAGAGATAGGGAAAGAGACAAATCCAGAGTCAGAGAAAGGTACGTATGTGTGTGTGGAGTGTTTTCTCACTCTTTTGGTGTTGCCCTTTGTAATTCAACATGTATTTTAACATATTTTTGATATTCTTTGATTTTGCCGCAGTTGAAGCAAAAATGTGTTGGGGCGAACCATGATGAAAGAGATACACAGTAGAAAGTTTGAGCATCGTGTTGCCATTATGTTAAATGAGTACAACCAGCCAATAGGCCCTGATAAAGCAACAGTGAACCAATTTTCAAGCTTCTTGGGTACATTGGCACGAATTCCAAGTCTTTGTCGTATAAATTGTACAGATTGGAGGTTGATGAAGACTAAAGAAAAGATGTGGAGTTATGCACAAGTAAATTGTTGTTACTTCTATTTTGCTCTGTTCATTTGGATTTATATATAAGTTGAACAAGTAAATTGCTTTTTTTGTAGAAAAAGTGGATAATACCGGATGAAGGAAAGAAGTGGGTTCTTGCAATAATTAATTGTAGCTGGCGAAGATATAAGACGATAATCAAACAAAAGTTTTATAAATCATATGACAATGACAAGGAGAGACTCTCCAATCGACCAAAAGGCATTCCCGAAGAACAATTCAAGGGATATCTGGAGATGGTAGGATCCAAGCAATATAAGGTATGCTATTTTGATTTTATATAATTCCAAGGTTATTAAAAGTAATTATAATTAGATGTTTTACCTTTCCTTTTTTAATTTGATAAGTTTATACATTTTGATAATTAATATGCAGAAATTGGCTAGAAGAAATAAGCGATGCCGTAAAAAGCAAAAAAATATTCACACAACTGGTCGAACAAGTTTTGCATGCGTAAGAAATGAGCTGGTATGTGATTTAATTTTGTGATTAATTAATTGGTGTCTACTGAAGAATATAACTTAGTTATATTTAATTATGTTGCCATTTACAACAAAAAGTAGATCCAAAAAAAGAACCTCCCACAGCAGTGCAGATGTTAACCGAGACCCGCATAACAGTTGTTACCCGAGAGTACAAGAAATCTTACGAAGATACCCAAAGAAAAATTGTAATTATGCAAGCTATCTTGCTTAAGTCTTTGGTTTTTGTTTTAGTAATTACTAAAATGTCTAAGTTGTAATATAGGCTAAAATGGAGCAATTGCAAGCGCAACAGGGAACAAGTGATCCGTTCAATGTTGTGATGCCGAAGGAACATACGGGTCGTGTTAGGCTAGTAGGAAAGGGTGTCACTAAATTTGATCTTATGGCATCATCATCAAGTAATATTAGTACATTGGTTGATGGCATCAGTGTAAAAGTTCCGGTAGAGCTTGTGAAGTCTATCACAGCAAGGGTTAAGGATGACTTGACGCAGAAGATTCTTTCAACAGCCTTAATCAACCTCCAACGTGTCATTCCTAATCTTGATTCAGATTCTATTCTTGCTGGATTGGCTGCAGGGGTCCAATCTCCAGGAGATGCCGTTAGTGGACATGGGACGACAAGGAATGCAAGCAGCTCATCTTATGTTCATTTGGAGTAATGTTTTGTTTGCAGGATGCATGCATATTAAGATGTTTTAATATCTTATAGTACATGTTTTAATAGCTTTAACTTGATGAGCAACATCAGTACATGTTAGTTAATCCATCGCAATTTTTTGTTTATGGATATTATGGTAACTTTGAATGAAAGAAGAATGGAGTGTGAAATTTGTGTATATAATACTACATGGCATTTATCCACATGGCATTTATGCTACTGACCTTATGTTCTGGTTTGAAGTATCTCTTGGAATCAGATAAATGGGTTTAGGACCCCTGTAGGACTGGATGACAGGGGACAACATGAGCTGGGTGGATGGTAGGGATTGAAGCAATAGATGGGTTTAATTAGGACCCCTACAGGACTGGATGATAGGGGACAACAGATCCTATGCAGATGATACTCCAATTTCAATGTATTTTCATTTTTTATTTATAGTTTAACCATTGATCTGAGTGAATGCGTGTCCCTATTCTTGCTCCTGATAAATTAATTAAACATGAAAGCTGCACTAGATACATGATTTTTTCTCCTTGGCATATCAATTGAAATTTATTGGCAATTACTACTTCAAGATTGTTGATTAGTTTATTCATGTGTCAATTTTATCGTTGTTTTTGAGATGCTAGAAGTTGTCTTGCTAATTCGTAAATATATCTGCTACTTGCAGAGGCTGAAAAGCAAGTTTTTGATTCAGTTAATTAAGCATGATAATGAAATTTTGCAAGTTGATTGCAAAGATTCAGAGGCAGAGGGTGGTTGTGAACCAACGGTTGATACTGTTGGACTTCCTGGGTGGGCACAACCCTGGGAGCCTGTTTGATTCAGTTTATGACAACGTAGGAAACTCAGTTTGCTGAAACTGGCCCGCTGCAGGACTGGATGACAGGCGACAACAGCAGCAGAACCCGAGCTTGGGTGGGTTTCCGGACAGAAGGGAACTGAGGAATTGAATCCTTGATAGCTGCAGTTGATTCCATGCACAGGGAGGAGATTTTCTGGGTGGATGGGGGGGGGGGGGGGGGGGGGGGGTAAGTATTCCTTTAAGCATTCATGATAATCCTTGATAACTGCAGTCTGGTTGCATTTTGCCATCTATAATTTTTTCTTGATATTAACAGGTGTCCATCTGGTAGTATCCATGCAAAAAATGCTATAGCAATTGACATTTCTCATGAGAACCAAGCCATAAAGAGGCAGAAATGGGATGAGGAATGATCCAGAGTGCCCGGGGCGAGTGGACCACAGGTCCACTCGCTCCTCACCCTGGGCGAGTGGACCATGGTCCACTTGCCACCCCAGGGCGAGTGGACCATAGGTCCACTCGCCCGGGGCTTGAGCGAGTGGACCATTAGGTCCACTCGCCTAGGAAGTGGGCTTCCGGTCCACTTCCTCCCCCCTGTGACTATATCTTTGATCCCGACGGCCTCCAATTGGTCGATATTCTGCCACCCTCTCTATCCCGACCTCATCCGCATTGGGTGACACTGACTCAGAAAATATGAGGGTTGTACACAATCCCCGCTCTTTTCGAGCTTGCCTTAAGCTCGGAAAGAAAGTCCAACCCACCTATTTGACGAGTAGGTGGGACCTTAGGGGAATCCACGAAAGGCCCCGCTAATGGGATACTCCTGCCGAGTTTTTCAGTTGAACCTGACTTAAGGCGGAAGGTGAACCTTTCTCCACTTAACAACTCTCCTATGAGCCGAGCTCAACCGGAGGTGGAGAAAGCTCAACACCTTAGGTCGAATTGAACTTGACCTGAGGTGGAGAAAACTCAACACCTCTAGTCGAGCCGAGCTCGACCTGAGGTGGAAGGCAAATCTTTCTCCACTTAACAACCCTCCCATGATCCGAGCTCAACTGGAGGTGGAGAAAGCTCAACACCTTAGGTCGAATTGAACTTGACCTGAGGTGGAGAAAAACTCAACACCTCTAGTCGAGCCGAGCTCGACCTGAGGTGGAAGGCAAACCTTTCTCCACTTAACAACCCTTCTATGAGCCGAGCTCAACTGGAGGTGGAGAAAGATCAACACCTTAGGTCGATTTGAACTTGACCTGAGGTGGAGAAAAACTCAACACCTCTAGTCGAGCCGAGCTCAACCTGAGGTGGAAGGCAAACCTTTCTCCACTTAACAACCCTCCTATGAGCCGAGCTCAACTGGAGGTGGAGAAATCTCAACACCTTAGGTCGAGTTGGACTTGATCTGAGGTGGAGAAAAACTCAACACCTCTACCGAGCCGAACTCGACCTGAGGTGGAAGGCAAACCTTTCTCCACTTAACAACCCTCCTATGAGCCGAGCTCAACTGGAGGTGGAGAAAGCTCAACACCTTAGGTCGAATTGAACTTGAAATGAGGTGGAGAAATATCAACATCTTCCCACACCAACTGGGGGCGGAGATCCAGTCCACGTCCCAGGTGCTTACCTTCACCTGGAGGCAGAGGAACTCAACCATCTTATCAAAGCAACTAGGGGCAGAGTTCCAGTCTGCGTCCTAGGTGCTTACCTTCACCTGGAGGCAGAGGAACTCGACCATCGTATCAAAGCGGCTGGGGGCAGAGATCCAGTCCATTTCCTAGGTGCTTACCTTCACCTAGAGGCAGAGGAACTCTACCATCTTATTGAAGAAGCTCGGGGCAGAGATCCAGTCCATGTCCCAGGGGCTTAGCTTACCTGGGGGCATAGGAATTCAACACCTTATCGAAGCAGCTGAGGGCAGAGATCCAGTCCACGTCCTAGGTGCTTACCTTCACCTAGAGGTAGAGGAACTCGACCATCTTATCGAAGCAGCTGGGGGCAGAGATCCAGTCCACGTCCTGGCTTACCTGGGAGCAAAGGAACTCGACCATCTTATCAAAGTAGTTGAGGGAAGAGATCCAGTCCACGTCCTAAGGGCTTGGCTTACCTGGAAGCAGAGGAACTCGACCAACTTATCGAAGCAGCTGAGGGCAGAGATCCAGTCCACGTCCTAGGTGCTTGGCTTACCTGGAAGCAGAGGAACTCGACCATCTTATCGAAGCAGCTGAGGGCAGAGATCTAGTCCACGTCCTAGGTGCTTACCTTCACGTGGAGGCAGAGGAACTCGACCACCTTATCGAATCAGCTGAGGGCAGATATCCAGTCCACGTCCTAGGGGATTAGCTTACCTAGAGGCAGAGGAATTCAACACCTTTTTGAACCAATTGGGGGCGGAGTACCCGTCCACGCCCTAGAGGCTTAGCTTGCCTAGAGGCAGAGGAACCCAACACCTTCCCAAACCAATTGGGGGTAGAGTACCAGTCCACATCCTAGGGGCCTATCTTACCTGGAGGTGGAGGAACTCAACACTTTTCAAACCAACTGGGGGTGGAATACCCATCCACATCCTAGGGGCCTAGCCTACCTGGAAGCGGAGGAGCTCATCATCTTTCCAAGTCACTTAGTCAAGTAGCGAGTCAACCTGATGAGTCTCCTATATGGCAGCATGATTGAGCCCGGAGAATGGTCTCTAGTCGGGGATCTTACCAACTGGGGGCGGAGTACTCATCCACATCCTAGGTGCTTACCTTCACCTGGAGGCAGAGGAACTCAACACTTTTCAAACCAACTGGGGGTGGAATACCCATCCACGTCCTAGGGGCCTAGCCTACCTGGAAGCGGAGGAGCTCATCATCTTTCCAAGTCACTTAGTCAAGTATTGAGTTGACCCGATGAGTCTCCCATCTGCCGACATGACTGAGACCGGAGAATGGTCTCTAGTTGGGGATCTTACCAACTGGGGTGTGTACCCATCCACGTCCTAGGTGCTTACCTTCAACTGGAGGCAGAGGAACTCAACACCTTCCTAATCCACTTAGTCAAGTAACGAGTCGCCCGATGAGTCTCCCATCTGCCGGCATGACTGAGCACGGAGAATGGTCTCTAGTCGGGGATCTTACCAACTGGGGGCGGAGTACCCATCCGCATCCTAGGTGCTTACCTTCACCTGGAGGCAGAGGAACTCAACACCTTCCCAAGCCACTTAGTCAAGTAGCGAGTCGACCCGATGAGTCTCCCATCTGCCGGCATGAGTGAGCCCGGAGAATGGTCTCTAGTCGGGGATCTTACCAACTGGGTGTTACCCTAAAAAAAGAAACGGTTTCCATTCATAGTCAAGGTGATACAAGTTCATTACATTGCGCCTCCTTGCGCTTTACATGGCCACATACTCCCCGAACTTCTCCTCCATCATCTCTCCCATCTCTTCTGCCTTCTTCATCCACTTGACAGCATTGACAGCTGTGACGTAGCACTGGCGCGCCTACCTGTGATCTCCCCTGACCCGGACCTGGACTCCTCCAGTGTTGTATTTCAAACACTGGTGGTATGAGGATGGCACGCACTGATGCGCGCTGATGAGGGGACGACCGAAGATAGCGTTGTAACTACTCGGCGCATCCACGATGATGAACCGACAGTTTTTGGACGTACCCCCCCACCCCCCCCCCCCCCAAAGTGACGAGGAGTTCGACCCCACCTTCCACTTCCTTCCTTTTTCCAGAGAACCCGAAGAGTGGCCCGTCCGACGTCAACACCCGTTTCGACTCTCCCTTCATCCTGTCATAAGCCTTCTTCAACACCATGTTCACTGAGCTCCCGTTGTCGACCAGGATTCGGGAGACCGTGAAGTTTTCGATTGCGGCCTTGATGTGAGTGCGTCGTAGAAGGCATCCTCATGGGACGGCATATCTTGGGTCGAGAAGGTGATCTTCTCGCCTGGGGTGGGGATCGGGAGGTCAAAGCGATGATCCGACGGTAGATGGTATGGAGGCTCCCCTTTCGGGTGGCGTCTATACCCACTCCTCCGTGAATCACCCCGATCCCTCCCAGGGCCCCCAGGTCGGTTCTTTCTTCGCACGGTTCCTCTTCTTCTATCTTTTTTCCTTCTCCTCTTCCCCTTGGACCCTCCATGCAGAGCTTATTTCCCCCTGCTGGGGCTTTCCCTCCTTCCCTCATCTCGAGGAATTCAGGGCAGGCTGCGGTCGCATGACCTTCCTGCTGATGGAAGTCGCAGTATAGTAGCGCCAGCTTGCCTGCCCCATTCCCAAGGAGGGTCCTCTTCTTCCCTCCCTTCTTTCGCCCGATCGCCATAGCCTGCAGGGGCAGGGCTTGCAACGGCCTTGCATTGGACTGCCAGCCCACTGGATTGATCCGTTACTGCCTTCCGTGATAGCTTTCTCCTCCATGGAAGTGGCCTCTTCCTTGGCCATGAGAGGGTCCCCAGGCGGCCTCCAGGCTGGTCGGGCGGCTGGCGATTGAGACCTCCATCCTTGCTCCGATCCAGTGGGGGGTCCCTGGTGTCCCTGACTCCTCACTTCCTCTCTCCTTCTTCCTCCCTGCTCCTTCCTCTCCTCCTTCGCGCCCTTGGCCAATCTTGCCATGAACTCCTGATTTATGGCTTCACACTCGATCTCCCGGGCAGCGCGCTCCGCTCTTCGAAAGATGCCGGGGGGGGGGGGGGGGGGGGGGCGGGGGCCGAGTCAAACTCATCCTGAACAGCCCTTGCTACAACCCAAGGGTGAAAGCCAGTTGCAGGGTGTGTCCGGGCACCTCGATGACTAGGAGCACTTCTTCCTGGAACCTATCCACTTAACTTCCCAACGTCTCTCCTGACCTTTGCTGAATCAAGAACAGCACTTCCGCCCCTTCCTCCTCTTCTTAGAAGTGGAGAACCTTAGCAAGAAACTCCGACGCAGGTCCTCGAAGCCGTAGATGGTTACCACTGGGAGCTGGTGGAACCAGTCCCTCGCCTTCCCCCTGAACGTGATGGCGAAGAGTCTGCATTTGAATGCATCCGACATCTGTCTAATCGAGGCCATGTCTTCGAACCACTGGAGGTGCTGAATTGGGTCATCCTTCCCCGCATAGTAAGACAAGGCAGGCTCGTTGAACCCATCGGGAATGGGAGCCGAGATGGTTAGCTCGCAGAAGGGACTTCCCCAACCTCCCTAGTGAGTCGAAAGCATTCTCTCCACTTCCCCGCTGGGGTAACCGGTCCCAGGAGAGCTATTAAAAAGCACTCTCACTTGGATGCCCGAGCCCACCCCTGTGGTTGGCTCCTTCCCTTGCCGATGTGCTTGTTCCGCCTCCATTGGAGAGGGAGAGGCGAGCACGGGTATGGGTGGGGTTGAGCACTCGCCGTGAGGGGGGAGTGTGGCCCGCAAGAGCTCCAGCATCATCTTCCTGAACTCGTCAAAATCACCCTTCTTCACATACTCGCTGGCAGGAGGTGAGTCCCCCAGATCATCGCTTCCAACCATGAGACTTACTCAGGGCTTTCCGAACTAGCTGCGTCCACGCTCACCACACCAGAATGTTGAAACAAGAGAACTTGTCTCGACGTTCGAAAGGGAGATGCAGCTAACCCTTACTTGACCCGAGCTAGACCCTTGACCAGTCACTAAGAACTGAAGAACCTGACCCTTGAAGAACACCTAAGTCCACAAACGAACCCCTAAAGCTGCAGCGTGGAGGTCCCACCACATACCTGGAAGCTCACAAGGAACTTCCCCTCCCTAGCCAATGCTGAGCCTGGGCACCTTGGAGGGCACTAAGGATCACCTCACCGTCCACCTTCAATGGCAGGGGGAGGGGAGGGGTAGTGCTTGCTTACAACACACGCGCGAGGGGGAGGGGGGGGGGGGGGTACCAACATCCCTTCCCAAGGTGCCCATGAGGGTCTATTTATAGTCTTCCCAAAATTGGGCTGCGGATAGCCAAAATTCTACTATCCGCAGCTCAAAAACTGACTTGAACGACCAAAATAGGAGCGCAGGGGGGGGGGGGGGGGGCGAGTGGAGCTTGAGACATCCACTCCCCCCCCCCCTTGCCAGGGGTCAGGAGAGTGGATCGAATGGTCCACTGCCTGGGCTTGGGCGAGTGGACCACTCGGTCCACCCTCAGGGGCGAGTGAACCCGTGGTCCACTTCACTGAGTGCCCGGGGTGAGTGGACCACAGGTCCACTCTCCCCTCACACTGGGCGAGGGGACCATGGTCCACTCGCCACCCCTAGGGGAGTGGACCATAGGTCCACTCGCCCGAGGCTTGGGCGAGTGGACCACTAGGTCCACTCGCCCAGGAAGTGGGCTTCCGGTCCACTTCCTCCCTCCTGGGACTGTATCTTTGATCCCGACGGCCTCCAATTGGTCGATCTTCTGCGACACGTCCACCCTCTCTATCCCTACCTCATCCACGTTGGGTCATACCGACTCGGAAAATATGAGGGTTGTACAGGTAGAGTTAGAACACTGCGCTTTTTGGGCCTTAAAATTTTTAAATCTCGATTCGAACTTAGCCTCCGAGAGTAGGAAATTTCAACTAAATGAACTCGATGAATGGCATGCGAACGCTTATGAGAGTAATAAATTTTATAAGGAGCATTCTAAGTTCTACCATGATCGCAAAATAAAATTTCCCAAAACATTTACGCCAGGCGATCTTGTCCTTCTTTATAATTCCCGCCTTCGTCTTTTTCCGGGTTAGCTAAAATCCTGATGGTCTGGCCCCTTTGAAGTCAAAGAGGTTTGGCCGTACGGGACTGTTCTTATCTCCCACCCCGAAAAAGGCAAATTTAAAGTCAATGTGCATCGTTTAAAACTTTATATTGCGGGCGTTCTAGCGGGTGACACTATCGAATCCTTAACCTTCCCCAATTTATAATCTCACCACGCCAAATTCGTCAAGCTACGCGACGGTAAACAAAGCGCTTGTGGGAGGCACCCCATATTTATCTCATATTTTATTCTGTTTTGTTCTTTTATATGTTTTTGCAGGGTTTCTTACGGCCTCGCTAGCTTTAATTCAGGAAAGCCTTTTTGCTCCCTCTTTCCTTTTGTCCACACTGCACTTTTATTTTTTCTTCTTCATACTTACATTACAACATTGAGGACAATGTTGAGTTTTAAGTATGTGGGTGTTTTATCGTTTTCATTTAAACAAACAAAAATTTTCAAAAATTTATTTTATTTCATAATTACCAAAACTTAGAAAAATCCAAAAAAACAAAAGAAAATTAGAGTTTCCCCTGTTTTATTATGCATTTCATTTTGTTTACCTTTGTAAATATAAACTTAAACAAAACTACAAAAAAATTCCAAACTGCAAAAAACCCAAAAAAATAATAAAACCCCACTTTACTTTTATTCTTAAAAGCATTTAGTTTCGAGAATATCTGTTTGTGGATTTTCATAATCGCTAGTTTTACTATTTGTTTATTTATGTAAGATCGATAGATTTAAACATTCAGGGTTAAGTTTTAAAGAATATCTTGTGTTTTTAATTTAAATAGAGGCTTTGTTTTCAAGCACTACTTCTACTAGCTAAAATAGAGTCATGTGTATTATGTTGGCAAAACAACTTTAGACTGCAATTATCCATACTTTATGTCTTTAGGAATCTTGGAATATTCAAATTACTAAGGTTGCTCTTAAACTTTTTTTTATTATTCTAGAGTTCCTCTTGAAACCCCCTTGTATACACCAATTTAGCATGACAAATAAAAAATTAAAAAAAAAGATCTTATGTCAATGGGAATAAGAATTCGTTCCATAAACATAGGCACCCAATAAAAACTTTAAATGATCTTATGTCAATGGGAATAAGATTTCATTCCGCAAACATAAGCATTGGGTTAATAAAAACAAATGAATTAGTTTTCCCTCGTAAACCACGGGGGCACCAAAGAAAGCTAAAACAAAGGGGTGAAAGTATAAAAACCATCACCCCTGATTCAAAAACTCTTCTTTTTGCCAAAGCTTTTTACCCCTTTGCCCTTAGCCAATTTATTGTTTCTAGTTTTAATTCAAAAATCATTTGAGAGCATAATTAGTAACTTATATTTTTCCTTCACGTTTCTTTCAACAAAGGTTCTTATAATTTTGATCTAATCTCGTTTACTAATGATTGCAATTTTGCTTGCTATTTGGTTAATTAAGAAGTCTTTTGGCTAACGACATTTTTTTCTACTTAAATCATTTGCATAATTTTGGACTTAACTCTTATTACTCTGAATTTTTATTTTTCAGTCTCTTATGATTAAAATAAAACGATTGCTAAAAATTAGAACTTATGTTAATCTCATATAGATCTCTCTTACTTTTGCTCTGGAATAGCAAAAGCTTAAGTATGGGGGTATTTGATAAGTAGTAAAATATACGTATTTTTAGTATAGTTATTAGTAAAGTTTTAATTAATATTGTGAATTTTCTATGTAAATTAATGAATAAATTGCTTGTTTTATTATTATTTTTACTAACTTAGCTTTATTTCTCTTTTTCAGCATTTTGGCATTTTTAATCCAAGTCACGCCCCTGAGTCACGCCCGTGACCACAAGTCATGCTCGTGATCAAGTGTGTGTAATTTTAAAATACCAACTTTCCAATTGTTGGCCAAACTCAGGCCAAATTCCGACGGATCGAGCAAGTCATGCCCATGTTCAGCAAGTCACGCCCGTGACACGCCAGCACTTCACCCCCCAAAGCCACGACCCATGTTGCTGACGTCTGCCACCCATAGTCACGCCCATGACATTCCATGTCACGCCCGTGATAATTCAAGCCACACCCGTGTGCAGCCTTATTTTGACGATGGATCCTTCGAGAAGGCGGCCGTTACACCCGAGCAAATATCACGCCCCCAGGTTACGCCCATGACCACAAGTCACGCCCGTGACCCAGGGGCGTGTAAAAATAAAATTTTGCCTATAAATAGAGGGGCTCGGCTGAAGAAATTTTCATCCAAAATTTCATGTGTTAGCTAGTCTCTGGAGTAGTTTAGGACTTGTATTTAAGTTATTTTCTGCATTTTTAGGTAGCCACTTTCGCTTTCATAGTCTAGTTGTAATGTTCATTTTGGCAATAAAATAGTTCATTTCTTATTCCAAGATATTCTTATATACTGTTATAATGTTTACAAATAGCTTGTGAGTGATGTTTTCTAAACCCTATTATGGGTTCTGAGTGTGTAACACTCTTTTCAGTTTTAATTTTCAGTCTTTATATAACTGTTATATACCACCCTCATCTCGAATGAGAGGCTAAGTACTTTTTAGCGCTTATTTAAGATGGTTGGGACGGATACTATTCCTGCTTTTATATAAGTCTTTTATTTTTTCTTTCACGCTTATATCCGCTTAAATTATTAACATGTATTTTTTTAATAACTTATGCCCTCTCCATTCCGATGAGTGGCTAATTTCCTTTAGCACATGATGTCGAAGAGCATTGGGACAAATAAATGATTTTCTAAAAGTTAAAACATCTCTTTCTAAAAATAATTAAACGAGCTTAAGGTTTACCCGAGAATAACGTTGAGTGGAGCCACATAATCGAAGTGTGGTTTTCATTTCCGTTTCCGTACACTAGTAGTCGATAGGCTTGTGCGTACGGACTAATCGCTCACGAGTAAAGATAAGTGCGCTCTACCCTCGAGAGAGGATGAGGTAAGTCTCCCGAATTGGAAGTAAAAAACCCAATAGCGGGGTCACAACATAAAGCGAGTATTAAGGAGATTCGATTAAAGAACGAGAGTTTGGTCGAATATTCATAATCTCAGGTGGGCGTACCCTCGAGAGAGGAGCATTCATACTTATGGAATCTCCACGGCCAAGCCGTTTAAATGTTTTGAAAAGTCATATTTTTTACTTCTAAAAAAGGGCTATTTGCGTCTCCAGGTAATTCGACATCGAGCGCTATCTTTATCATCGTTTAGATCTCTAGTTATATGCTTATTATCATTTTCTTCTAAATACCCACGCTAAAAGCTTATTTCGATAAAATAATAGTTCGTTCCTCAAAGTAGCTATAATCAACACAATCCGCGGAAATATATGACCCCGATATTTTCTAAAACAAAATATTCTGTATTACTCACGAAGGTATACTTGCTTTTATCAAATGATTAGTTTGGATTAAAATTTAAACAAAAGCTTTTCAAACCAATTTAGTGCAAAACTCTCCTTTTCTATTTTAAAAATCAATAGAATTTGGCGTTGTAGTCAGGGTGTAATCATCAATACTTCGAAAAAAGAAAAGACCGTTACTTCTGTCTTTCGATAGGATAACGGTTAGTTTCTCAAAGTAGGAGTACTTGCAAAACTCTTCGAAAACACCCGCCTAATTCTAATTCCATCATATAAAGGTTGCCCAAACCATACAAAGAAGACAAATTGAATCTAAATCATCAGTAGCACTAGCGCAGGCGCTAGCGCTCACTCTTATAAAAGGAGGCCTCTTATCTCGATTTAACACACAAGTTTAAGAGAGGTTCAGTGCCACAATTCCAGAGCCTTATTCTGCCGAAGAGTGATCTCCCACCAAAGTTCCGTGAATTTCTGAAGGAGGATTTCTTCACGCCGAATCCGACCGAATATCACTTCATCAACGCTTATACTACATCGGTCCTTCATCTCCAACTTCAGAAGTTCTTCAAGTGGGAGATTTTAATATTATTGTCATTTAATTTACATCTTTTCTTGTAATTGTTTAGTGAATTTGCCTCGTGTTGACGACTAGGTCTGGGTAGGACATAGAGCAAAAATTCACCTCGTATTGGCGACTAGATCTAGGTTAGGTCTAGAGGGTGCTCGAGGCCATATTCGGGAAAGGATTGGCTAGATCGGCTTGAGGCCATATCCGGGGAAGGATAGGCTAAATCCACCAGTTCGCCTTCGATTTATAGCGTTATAAGAAATCAAGTTTTGTAACTCTTCTTTTCATATTAATAAAATGATATCTCAATTTTATTTGCTTGATTTCTTATCTTAAATCTCTTATAATTTCAAATATATCAAAATATAATATAAGTTTTTCAAAACCCTTATTCACCCCCTCTAAGGGCGCCTACAGATCCAACAAGTGGTATCAAAGCCAAGTTATTCCAAATCGGTTTAACAACCAAGAATAATGGCGTCTCATGATCTCGCTTTTCCAGAGGGTCAGGGTATTAGTAGACCACCTCTTTTTACTAGGTCAGATTTTAACTACTGGGAAAATAGGATGATGTGTTTTCTTATGACCATAGATGTAGAGGTTTGGAATATGGTAGAAGTTCGGTACTCTCCTCCTACAATTGTAGTAGGAGAGGCTACGATTCAAAAACCTAAGGATAAATGCGACGACAACGATAAACTAAAGTGCAAAAATAATGCAAAAGCAATGAACGCTTTATATTGTGCTTTAAATTGAACTGAATTTAATCAAATTTCTGCGTGTGTAACTGCTTATGATATTTGGAACCAATTAAAGTTACTCATGAAGGTACATCACAGGTAAAAGATGCAAAGCTATTCCAACTGGAATCAGAATATGAAAATTTTTGGATGATGTTGAAGAAGACATCAACTCGATGTACACACGCTTCACCAAGATCGTTAATGCTTCAAAAGCTCTTGGAAAGATCTACTAAGATGGGGACTTGGTCAGAAAAAAATTCTTCGCTCTCTACCTCCAAGGTTCAATCCAAAAGTGGCGGTCATCTCGGAGTCGCAAAACCTAAGAACGCTCCAGATTGAGAACCTTATTGGGAATCTAAAAATCCATGAGGTAGAACTCTAGATTCAACACGATGAATACAACAAGGAGCCAAAGAAAAAAGGCGCTGGCACTAAAGTCAACGAAGGAGAGCATTGAAGATGATGATGAAGATGAAGAAGGTCTCCTGGTGAAGAACTTCAGGAAGTTTATTAGAAATCTGGAAAGAAGGAACATCTTCCGGAAATACTTCCAAAAAGATGCTCGACAAAAAGGGTCTTCCTCTTTATCAAAGAAAGAAAAAGGAAGTGAAGACGAAGAAGAAAGACCACCACCGGAGTGCTATCACTACAGAAAGACGGGGCACATTCGGAGCCAGTGCCCGAAGTATCAAAAGGAGCAAAAAGAATGATACAAAGTGAAGGAGAAAAAGAAAGTGTTGAAAGCTGCAACTTGGGATGATTCTTCCTCTGAAGAATCAAGCGGATTTGAGTCAAGCAGCGAGGAGGAAGCAAACTTATGTTTAATGGTAAAAAGCAACGGTGAAGACACTAGTGTTCTTAGTGACACTGAGGTAACTCCTCCCACCTTCGAAGAACTTTATGATGAATTTATTCTAACTTGCAAAGCCTATGATAAAAGTATAGAAGATAATATTATTTTAAATTGTGAAAATGAATCTATCATCAAAGAAAATCATAAGCTTACAAAAAAATTAATTTCCTTTGAAAAGAGAAAGGTTTCATGTCAAGAGTGTGAGCACTCCTTATGTAAGGCAAAAGAACTTGAAGTTTCTCTTTCTAAGGCCCTATCACAAATCAAAACTATTACAAAAAGGGGGACTTAGAGAGAAAACTAAAAACCTCTCTCTTGCAAATTGAAAATAACAAAAAGGGCTTTGAAAATAAATGTGTCATGCTTGTTAAAGAAAATTCATCTCCTAAAAAATAAACTCTTGACCTAAATATGACCATTAAAAAATTTGAAATTGGTCAAAAGTCCCTGGACATGATTTTGGGAAACCAATGTTATGGTTCTGGAAAATTTGGGCTCGGATATCAAAATGACCACTACCGCCCGACGCTAGCAACTAATGTCGACGGTAGCCCGTCATTTAAAAATTCTTCTATTTTTTCTAAAAATCAAACCTCATCCAGTAAGAGCAGTGTAGATTTTCAGAAAAGGGTCTCAACCCCCTTTATTTCGTGTGCAAACTGTCATAGGTTTGGACACATGTCTAGCTCTTGCAGGAAAATAAAACAGGGATCTTTAAAGCAAATCTGGGTATATAAGGCATCCACCTATTCTATGGGTGGTACCTCATGGGTATTCGGACCTTTACTCTCATCTTCTTTCTAGATTTGCAGGAAGGCTAAGGAAATGGAGGACGTGTAGTAATTGGACTTGGGCTGCTCCAAGCACATGATGGGAAACAAAGCAAAGTTCCTTTGCCTGGAAAAGAAGAAAGGAGGGATCGTAACCTTTGGAGATAAGGGTAAAGGAAGGATCATGGGAGTAGGTACAGTGGGTAACAAATCCTTTCTTATCTCTAATGTTCTTTATGTAAAAGGATTAAAAAATAACTTAATATCTATTAGTCAATTGTGTGATAAGGGATTAGATGTCTTATTTGAGTCATCCACAAATCTTTGCAAAATATTTAATCCTAACACAAAAGATGTTTTACTAACTGCAACTAGAATTCACAACGTTTTTATAGTTTCCTTTCATGATCTTTCCAAATCATCTACAAAATGTTTTATAACTAACAATGATGAGTTAGAACTATGACATAGACGTTTAGGCCACGCTAGTACAAATCTCATTTTAAAACTAGCCAAAAAGGAATTGATTAGTGGATTGCCTAAATTGAATGGAAATTTACCTTCACTATGTTCTCCATGTCAGAAAGGAAAATTTACAAAATCCTCTTTTAAAAGCAAAAATAAAATTTCTACTTCAAAACTTTTGCAATTAATTCATATGGATCTCTTTGGTTCCGTAAGCACCGCAAGTTTTGGTGGTAGAATATATACTTTTGTTCTAATAGATGATTTCTCTAGATATTGTTGGACTTTATTTCTCTCTTCCAAATCTGATGCATTTTGCAATTTTTCAAAATTATGTACTCGTATTCAAAATGAACTAGATTTAAAAATAAAACGCATTCGCTCAGATTATGGAGGAGAATTTGAAAATGAAAATTTAAAATCTTTTTGTGAAATGTTAGGTATTAAGCATGAGTTCTCCGCTCCACGCACACGTCAACAAAATGGTATTGTAGAAAGAAAGAGTAGGACTATCCAAGAACTAGCACGTACCACGTCATCTGAATATAAATTACCTAAGTCCTTTTGGGTCGAAGCCGTAAGCACATCATGTTATGTAATGAATAGAGTCATGCTTCGTCCATCTTTAAATCTCACACCATATGAACTATATTATCAAAATAAACCTAACGTATCATATTTTAAAGTATTTGGTTGTAAATGTTTTTTTTCTAAATACAAAAGATGCCTAAGGAAAGTTTGATGAAAATTGTGATGAAGGAATATTTCTTGGATACTCTTCAACCAGTAAAGCTTATGAAATATTTAACAAAAGTGTTGGATCGCTAGGCGCCCTTAGAGGGGGGGGGGGGGGTGAATAAGGGTTTAAAAACCTATATTATATTTTGGAATACTAGAAATAATAAGAGATCAAAATAGTGATTTTGAATTGAGATCTAAATTGTTTTATAATGAAGGAGAGGATAGTAAACAATTTAGAAAAATGGAGATCAAATCAATTTTATTACACAACGAGAGACATGATTATTATTAATAAAATTGATTACAAAATTTGATTTCAATGACGCTAGAAATCAAAACGAAATATGAAAGTCTCTTTTAGTTTTCTATACCAACTCGTATCCCCACGAACCGGTTGACTTTAGCCGATCTTCCCCGAATACGACCTCAAGCCGCTCTAGACAACCCTTCCCCGGAAATGACCTCGAGCACCCCCTAGACCTACACCCGAGACCTAGTCACCAACATGAGATGAATTTCTGTCCTAAGTCCTACCCATACCTAGTTGCCAACACGAGGCGAGTTCGCTAAACGATTATAAGAAAAGATGTGAAATATGTTGAATTTTTGAAGTGAAGTGGAGGAGACCGGGCGGTCTGATTTGGGAGACCGCGGAGACCGCGCGGCTTGTGCATGTTATCTGCCGGTCTGGCTCTGCCGGTTTGTTCTGGCGGTCTGCTGGTTGTTCGGGTTTGTTCTTTGTAGCTGCGGTCTGTTCCCGAGCTGGTGTGCTGGTTGGTTTGTCTTCCTTGTTGGAAGACCGGGCGGTCTGTTCTTATGTGTGACCGCCTGTCCGGGCGGTTTGTGCTTGGCGATCTGGCGACTTGTTCTAAGTCAGCCAGATGGTTCCTGGGTTGCTCCTGATGGTCTAAGGAAGGAGTACCTTTCAGACCGTGCGACTTGTGTGCGGTCTCGTGTTCGCACGACCTGTGCGCAATCTTGTTTGCTGATTTGCGTCTTGGTCGGATGATCGTCCAAGAGGTCTGATCGCGCGGTCTGTCTTATGTGACCGCTGGCGATCTGACGGGTGGTGATTGTATCTCTCCTGTGCGGTGACAACATCCATCTACCGCCTATAAATAGAGGTGCAGGGCCCGTCATTCCTAACGAGAACTGTAAGAACTGAGCCTGGGTTAATTCGTGCGGTCTCACTTTGAGGTCGGGCAGTCTCGGAAGCGAGCTGATTGTTTGTTGTGTTCGCAGGTTTGCGATCAGTAGGTTGCGGTCTTCTTCCTTGGTGATTCCCAGCGGCTTGAATAAACAGTTTGGTAGCGGTCTGTCTGCGAACTGGTTTATGTTCATTCTTGTGCTGTTCACAGCGAGCTCAGCGATCAGGCGACCTTCAGCGGTTAGGCGATCTGAGTTGCGGTCTGGCGACAGCTTCAGCTCTTCGTTCCAATAAAGCTCCAGTTCGTGCATTCTGAGGTGCGGTCTTGCAGTGCTGGAAGTCTGTCCGGTTTCTGTTCGTGCGATCTCAGGTCGAGCCGGGCGACTTCTAGAGTCGAGCGGTCTGTGCGGTCTCAGCCTGTCTAGCCGCCAGATTGGTATTGGTGTGTTTTGTTCTTCTCATCTCCGTGATTCTGATGAATCATGTCTCGCCATGTATGCCTCGCAATGTAAATGAAGATTGTGTTTCAATAAAGTTTCTTGTGTTGCTGTGTGGCATTGTGGTTGTTTGGCTTTAACTTAGTTGATGCAACTCCTGCTTACTCCTAAACGGTCCAATTTTAAAAATTTTAACATGGTATCAAAGGTAGGTTGTTGGAGTGAATAAGCAGTGATCAACTTGAGTTGCCATCGTCTTTGTGAAGAGACCACTTAGATTGCCATGGAAGGCGGATTCGCAAGAGGGCTCGGTATTAAACTCCTTACATCGACTAACTAAAGAAATGGAGGTCGTGTATGGAGAGCTATTTACTTGGTGAGGATCTTTGGGAGATAGTTGGAGGAGAAGACACACAAGAGGTGCTTCTAGCAGGAGATAATATGGCAGAGGTGAGACTTTGGAGGAGGACGAATGCTAAGGCAGAGTTCACTCTCAAGAGGGCTATCTCACCGGAGCTGTTTGATCACATAATCGGATGTAAATCTGCTGCTGAGATTTGGACGTCTTTGGACGGGCTGTTCAATAAGAAGAATGTTGCTCGGCTACAGTTTCTTAAAAATGAGTTGGTGATTGCCTCTCAAGGTGATCTTTCTATTTCTACATTCTTTCTCAAGATGAAGAACCTCCCAACAGAGATTTTTGCATTGGACCCTGATGAGCCCATCTCGGAGGCAAAACTGAAGAGGCATATCATCCGAAGAACGCGGATGGAGTATCTTGCCTTTGTGACTTCAGTTCAAGGTTGGGCAAATCAACCATCTCTGTTGGAGCTGGAGAACTTTCTTGCTTCGCAAAAAAGTTTGGCAAGACAGATGGTGGGGACTTCGATCTCTGGGGGAGATAGTGATGTGTTGTTCTCTGGGAAGAAGAAGAAGAAGTGGGAGAAGAAGAAGCCGGGTTATGATGGACCCTCCACTTCAGGTCAGCAGGATAGGGGTTATGCTCCTAAGTCTGATGGGAAGAAGAAGGGAGATGGACCAAGGTGCTTCAGGTGCAATAAGACCGGCCACTTCAAGAAGGATTGCCGGGTTAATCTTCAGTCGGGACATGTAGCAGAGAAGGAGAAGCCAAAGTCTGATGAAGCTGGATGGGGAGGAGCCTTTGCGGCTAATATGATGACGATGCCCGTTAAGGCCTTGGCTGCCATCAACTTCGAAGAGGATTGGATTGTTGATTCAGGGTGTGGACATCATCTCACCGGGGATTAATCAAAGTTATCTTCTTTGACGCCTTACTCAGGTAACGATACTATCATTATGGCTGATAATTCTGTTCATGCTGTCGAACAAGAAGGTGTTGTCTCCCTGAGCAGTGATAAGGGTCCACTCACATTGAGGAGTGTTTATCATGTGCCTGGTATGAGGAAGAATCTCTTCTCTGCGACCAATGCGGTCGATGCCGGTTATCACGTTCTGTTTGGCCCAACAGAAGTGAAGTTTCTTAAAACTCAACCAGAGATAAGGGGAGATGTTATTCATGTTGGAAAGAGGGTGAAGGACTTGTTCGTGTTATCGACAAGTACTTATGTTGATAAGAATAAGACCAACGATAGCGCGGCTATCTGGCATGAAAGGTTGGGACATGTTGGCATGGACAAATTAAAGGCTATGGCGGTAAGGGGCCTTGTCAAGGGCTTGCCTAGCTTGTCCTCTTATGGAGATGGTCATGTTTGTGCGGGTTGTCAGTTTGGTAAGTCTCATCGACTTCCATTTGATAAATCACAAACAATATGCAAAGCGTCGTTGGAGTGCATTCACGCTGATTTGATGGGACCAACTGCCACCCCAAGCCTTGGAGGCAATAGATATATGTTGGTGTTGATTGACGATTACACCAGATATGTCTGGGTGTATTTATTAAAAGAGAAGTCAGAAGCCTTTGCGAAATTTGTGGAGTTCAAGGAGCTGGTGGAAGGTCGGTTAGGCCTGCGGGTGAAAAAATTGAGAACTGACAATGGTGGGGAGTTCACCTTGGTGAGTTCTCTAGTTTTTGCAGGAAACACGGCGTTCGGAGAGAGCTCACTTGTGCCCACACTCCACAGCAGAATGGCGTTGCGGAGAGGAAGATCCGTCATCTGACGGAAACCTGCAAAAGCTGGCTTCATGCCAAGAGTATCCCAAAGTCTTTCTGGGCGGAGTGAATGTCTTGTGCGGCTTATGTCATCAACAGAATGCCTCTAAGTCCTATCAACATGAAGACCCCTCATGAACTGATGTTCAAGGAGAAACCGAGTGTTGCACACATTCGGGTGTTCGGATCAACCTGCTATGTGCATATTCCTGATGCTCTTCGGACAAAGCTAGATGTGAAAGCAAGGAAGCTAGTCTTTGTTGGATATGATGAACGGAAGAAAGGATGGAGATGCATGGATCCTGAGACACGAAGGGCTTTGGTATCTCGGGATGTGGTGTTCAATGAAGTAACTTCCTACAAGGGGAGTTCAGGAGTTGAACTACCGGAGAGCAGGGTTGATGAAGCAGGGAAAGCTGCAGGAAGTCTTCAAGTGGAGTTTCCTGTTTCACCAGGAGCTCCAGCTGTGTCAAGCTCTGAGATGGAGGCTTCAGGTTATGGAAGCAGGGGAAGCGATGCTCCAAGTTCATATGGAAGAGGAACTTGCACAGAAGAAGCAGCTGAGGAGGTGGTTAGTCAGGTGCAACCTCTTAGGAGGTCAAAGAGGACTATCAAGCCACCAGATCGATACACAGGAGGAAACATGGTGAGCTTCATCTCATGTTTCTTCGCTGGTCCCTTGGATGAGAGGGAGCCGTCGAGCTTTGAGAAAGCCAAAGGCGTGAAGCAGTGGGATATTGCTATGCAAGAAGAGATGGATGCTCTCAAGAAGAATGAGACTTGGTCTCTAGTGCCCAGGCCTAAAGGCATTACCCCTGTAACATGCAAATGGGTTTACAAGCTCAAGAAGAAAGCTGACGGCATAATCGAGTGTTACAAGGCTCGCCTTGTAGCTCGCGGGTTCTCACAGCAGTATGGTTAAGATTATGATGAGACGTTTAGTCCAGTGGCAAAGATGACTTCGGTCAGATTTGTTATTGCTGTGGCGGCATCTTGTGGATGGGAGATTGACAAGGATATCTTCATGATCTATCCACTAGGTTTCATTTCGGAGGATTGTCCGGACTACGTCTGCAAGTTGAAGAAGGCCCTATATGGTTTGAAGCAAGCACCTCGGGCGTGGTATGGGAAGATCGCGGAGTATCTTCTATTCTGAGGTTTCTTTGCTTCAAATTCGGATTCTAGCTTTTTCGTCAAGAAGGAGGGGGCGCTTCGGGTTATTGTGCTGTTGTATGTGGATGACATGATTGTCACCGGGAACTCAAAGGAGGTGGTAGCAAGGCTGAGAGCTGAGCTTGCTATCAGGTTCGAGATGAAGGATCTGGGGGAGCTTCACCATTTTCTTGGACTCGAGGTCCAGAGGCAGGAGAGTGGATTGCTCGTTTCTCAGGAAGGATATGCAGAGCGGATCGTTCAACGATTTGGCATGGAAGAAGGGAAGAGCAACTCTATACCTCTGGAACAGCATCATAAACTTTGGAAGGATGAGGGAAGAGTTCTATCTGATCCGTTGGTGTTCCGAGCTCTGGTTGGGAGCTTGATTTACTTAACCATCACGAGGCCTGATATTGCTTATGCAGTTGGCAAAGTGAGTCGGTACATGGCGGAGCCACGGAAACCTCATCTTCTAGCGGCAAAAGGTATATTGAAGTATGTGAAGTCGACCTCTGATTTGGGTCTCCTATTCAGGAAAGGGTCAAGCTTGGAGTTGCATGGATATATGGATGTTGACTACGGGGGAGACGTGGATGATCGGAGATCAACGTCTGGTTATGTCTTTATGATGGGCCCCACAGCTATCTCTTGGTGCAGCAAAAAGCAGGACTCGGTGTCCGTATCTACCACAGAAGCGGAATACAAGGCTTCGGCCTTGGCAGCTCAGGAAGCCGTTTGGCTCAGGAGGTTGGTAGAGGATGTTCATAAGGAGGTTCGAGGTCCCACTGTGCTACGCGGGGACAATGAGAGTGCTCTCAAGCTGGTTAACAATCCAGTCTGTCACGCGAGGACCAAGCATATTGAGATTGAGCACCATTTCATTCGTGAAAAGGTGTTGGGAGGATCTCTTATGGCCGAGCATGTTCGGAGTGGGGACAATGTCGCCGAAATCTTCACAAAGCCGCTGGCAAAGGGACCGTTTACACAATTGCAGAGTTTACTCGGGCTGATCTCCACTTCCCACTTCAAGGGGGAGTGTTGAATTTTTGAAGTGAAGTGGAGGAGACCGGGCGGTCTGATTTGGGATACCGCGGAGACCGTGTGGCTTGTGCATGTTATCTGCTGGTCTAGCTCTGCCAGTTTGTTCTGGCGGTCTGCTGGTTGTTCCGGTTTGTTCTTTGTAGCTGCGGTCTGTTCCCGAGCTGGTGTGCTGGTTGGTTTGTCTTCCTTGTTGGAAGACTGGGCGGTCTGTTCTTATGTGTGACCGCCTGTCCGGGCGGTTTGTGCTTGGCGATCTGGCGACTTGTTCTAAGTCGGCCAGATGGTTTCTGGGTTGCTCCTGGTGGTCTAAGGAAGGAGTACCTTTCTGACCGCATGACTTGTGTGTGGTCTCGTGTTCGCGCGACCTGTGTGCAATCTTGTCTGCTGATCTGCGTCTTGGTCAGATGATCGTCCAAGAGGTCTGATCGCGCGGTCTGTCTTATGTGACCGCTAGCGATCTGACGGGTGGTGATTGTATCTCTCCTGTGCGGTGACGACATCCATCTACCCGCCTATAAATAGAGGTGCAGGGCCCATCATTCCTAACGAGAAATGTAAGAACTGAGCCTGGGTTAATTCGTGCGGTCTCACTTTGAGGTCGGGCGGTCTCGGAAGCGAGCTGATTGTTTGTTGTGTTCGCAGGTTTGCGATCAACAGGTTGCGGTCTTCTTCCTTGATGATTCCCAGCGGCTTGAATAAATAGTTCGGCAGTGGTCTGTCTGCGAACTGGTTTATGTTCGTTCTTGTGCTGTTCGCAGCGAGCTCAGCGATCAGGCGACCTTCAGCGGTTAGGCGATCTGAGTTGCGGTCTGGCGACAGCTTCAGTTCTTCGTTCCAATAAAGCTCCAGTTCGTGCGGTCTGAGGTGCGGTCTTGCAGTGCTGGCAGTCTGTCCGGTTTCTGTTCGTGCGATCTCAGGTCGAGCCGGGCGACTTCTGGAGTCGAGCGGTCTGTGCGGTCTCAGCTTGTCTAGCCGCTAGATTTGTTTTGGTGTGTTTTGTTCTTCTCATCTCCGTGATTCTGATGAATCATGTCTCGCCATGTATGCCTCGCAATGTAAATGAAGATTGTGTTTCAATAAAGTTTCTTGTGTTGCTGTGTGGCATTGTGGTTGTTTGGCTTTAACTCAGTTGATGCAACTCCTGCTTACTCCTAAACGGTCCAATTTTAAAAATTTTAAAAAAATAAACAAACAACAATATAAGAACTCCCTATATGGATCTCTTGGAGAAGTAGACGAAGACCCACAGAGTATGATCGTAGTCGATGCGGTCTTTTGTCACGATGCTGATGCGTGTTGAAATCTTCTCCACTGATCTCCTTAAGCCTTCATGGATTTGTGGGAGTATCTCTCTAAACATTCCTCTCTATGTTGTGGCACGAAGCTCTGGAATTTAGGATCTCAAGAGGATGAAGAAGACGGATCCAAGGGGTCCTTTTTATAGCCTCAGCGCTAGCGCCTGCGCTATCGCTATCGCCGACGCTATCCCGGATTAGGCATTATTCTGTGCGGGGGAATCTTCAATCCGGGGAAACATTTCTCTCTTGCCTTCTGTGCTCCGCGCTACTGCCTGCGTTATCCGCTACCGCCAGGCGCTAGCTCCTTCTATATGTGCTCTGGAATTGCACTGATCATCGCTAGCGCCGGGCGCTAGGTGCTACCGTCGGCACTAGTGGGCATGTTGGATTTGTTGGCTCAAATTTAGGGGCAACCTTATTATGTAATCCTTGAGTCATATGGACTTTGTTTCCTGCACACTTAAACACACAAGATCAAATACACATATGATTTGTTATTCTCAAACCTAGGAGATGTGGAAGACCATGTTCCAACAAACTCCCCCTTTTGATAATAGCAAATCCATTAATGATAAATCAGAACATTAATATATAAGCATGATGAAAACTACTTGTGTGTGTGGGGGAGTGTTGACTTAGGATAATTATTGATTTTAGCATTTAGAATTGCTCCCCATAAAAACATGCTCCTCCTAAGTGAATGCTCCCCTAATATGTAAGTTATCATCTTATTTAATCATGTTAGTTTTCCATTTTGATAGTGGATTATATTTATCATGTTAGTTCTCCCCCTTTTGTTATTAGTAAAAGTGGGTAAAGGAAGCAAACACATAATTGTTTTGATAAAAAGGCATGATCGAGCTTTTAGAGAGAAGGAAATAATAAGGTGGTTTAGAATAATTTTTATAGAAATAGATCAGAGTTTTTAACATTATAACATTTGCCAAGTATTATCATGTTGGTTCTTCCCATTTATATAAGAGTTTTAAGCATAAAAAGGTAATGATTTCCAAATAACCAATCTACCAAGACAATATTTCTACACCCTAGCCCCATACTATTTGACAGATGCGCATGAGGAGCTGCATACATGTCGTAGGTTGGGGTGTTAGTCTCATATGCAAACAATAGAAAAACTCAGCCCAGCATTCTTTCCCCCCAGTGCCTCGCATGGCCCCACTGGAGCCCCCCGGTTAAGGACAAGTCATGACATAGAGGTCAGGTTATCTAATATCTGCAACCCTACGCCCCCGCTATGGTGAGATATGTAATCATGGATAATAGTTATTGGAAACATTAATCATTTAATTCTAATGACAAGTTCATGGCCTATGGGTTTATATTTTTATTTGAATTTCTAAAGAAAAGGTCACATATCTAATTTGAAGTTCATTAATGAATCAGAGTTTTAGCATTACAATATTTTCATGTTTAGAGCAGCCAATATAAAGTTTACCAAGCAAGTCTGCCACTTGTTGAAAGAAAGGAATTTTAAGATTCAAGTGACGATGCACACACAAGAAAAGACTTTAAATGAGCATGAAAGCGCAAGGTAAAAATAATTATATGGTTATGATGCGGGAGACTTATAGAAGTACAAGAAAACATCTTTTTATAAACATGACGATTCATAAGAAGATATATGAGTTAAATTCCAAAAAGAAGATGTTTTTGTAAATCAATTTGCATTTAGAATCTTTAAGTTTGACAATAAAGTAACCAAGCATGAAATAATGTTTTCCAAGAGATTACTACAATGTTATATTAATTCACAAATTCAAAGCATACAAAATATTGTAGAGAGCATGCTAGGTTATCTAGTGCATTTATATATAGAGAGAGAGTATAGAATTTTAGCATTAGGATCCAATACTCATGAGAAGAAGTGTTATGGATGATAATGATGTGCACATAAGTGTATTTTTGAATAAAGTAAACAAATGACTTAATCAAAAATACAAGACACATGTAGAGTAAAGTGAACAATAAAACACAAATAATTTTAATTCCACACACCTCAATGCACAAAGAAAATGTACAACTACTAAGGTGCTTTGCACACACAATGCTCATTAAGACTTATCAGGGTGCAAAGTAGTGCTTGGGGGATCACAAACTTTATTTTTAAATATATATATTTTTGTGATCCGGTGTACTAAAGAATAAGTGGTGTAAAAATGAGGGTTTGCACAAGACACTTTACTATTCTTTCCAAGGTGCTCAACCTCACAACGCTTATTAAGACTTATTAGGAGGTTCAAGTAGTGCTTGGTGGAGTTATCTTTGTCAATTTATTTCATGATTATTTTTTATACAAAGTTCTCCGAATACACTTGTTTTTCAAACCAATGTAATTTTGAAAGCACAACCACTTTTCTTAAATATTAAGAGTGCAAATAAAGGGAGTGTAGGTAAGATACTTGTGCAACGTTTAACTCATTGTACAGCTACAATACACAAGCATGCATTCTTAGATTAAAAGCACATGTAGACTTTGCCAAAATAAGTGAGTGAATAAAAATCATTATCAACCATAAAACATTTACTCATACTTAGAGGCATGCTAAGCTTGGTTCTACATAACCTTTTCATTACAATTGGTGCACATATGAGTAGATAAATCAAAGCATGATAAAAACAATGTTCATCGTAGTTTGAAGGAATGAATTGTAATATTGTAGAAGGTCTAAATGATGGGTTAAATCATGCTTGATTTTCAATGAAGTCCATACAGTATTTTTGATATTTTGAAGAATACTTTTGATTTAAAGTTTGAACTCATAAGATTGATCTAGGACTTCCCGAGGACTACCCTGTGAGGGGTTCGCCCGGTACTAAGAGATGTGATGGGATGATAGCCCAAATCTCCCTTTCGCAAGATACATGTACATAGAAAATGTAAGTTCAAAAAATACTTGTTCATACTTGTTTTTGTTTTGTATTTTTGTATTTGATTTTTGCATATAGAAATGAAAATCAAACAAATAACCAAAGAAAGGAAGATTTTTTTTTTTGTAATTTGGCTTTTGTAAATTTTTATTTTAATTTTTCAAAAATCAATTATAGGCATAGATGCAAAAATGAGTAGTACATATAAAATAATATATTTTTAGTGATTTTTCAGGATTTTAAAATTACCGAAAATCAGATACTTGAGCTAGCGCCGGCGTTAGCTCACAGAGAGTGCTTATTTTAATCATATAGCCTAGATTTTCTTCGATTTCACTTCCGATTTTGCTTAATTATATTTGTGCAATGTAAGGCCTGTCTAATAAAGTGAAGAGACGAGAAGAAATCGCAAAAAGTTGCAGAAGTTAAAATTTTAGAACATGGGTTTCATATTCATTAAAGCTCCATATTTATTAAACCTTAATTCTTGAGTTTTGCACAACCATTTAAGCTTAATATTATAGGATATGCAAACAAAGAAGATATGATTGAACAAAACAGATATGCATGATTTTATTGATAAGTACAAGATGATATTTTTGCAAAGAGTAACATGGATATGCCCTAACATATAAAACCTAACATAGATATTAATATTCTTTTAGGTGACAATGTTAGTATGATAAATTTGAGATTAATGTTATGCCAAAGTTTGATAGTGTTTCAACTTATAGACCTAGAATGAAGTGAAGATTCTATTTGATTTGATCATGTTGATATCAAGATGATTTTAAGGTCTAAACTTGGCATAAATCACAATACATACATAATACACCAACCATGATATGTAATATCAATTGTCATCATATAATTCAAATAAAAACATATTGATAATTGAGCTTTCTTTTAGATCTTGATCTTTCTTTCAGATCATGTTATTTCTCTAATTTGGTTGATGTGGGCTATAGAGCTTAATAGCCAAATCTTAATTTAATTAGCATATCTTATAGCAAATTGATAGTTCAATTTATATGAATACTATATGATATATATAAGTAATGAATATAAGAAAGAGAGATAGGTCATCAAAATAAAAAATATGATTATGAATTTTGATTAATTTGATTTATAAACTCATTAAGTTTTAAGAGAAAATCATATTTCTAATAACATATAAGATGACCATTACATGATAGCTTAACAAAATTAAGAAAACAAGAAAAATTAAAAGACATGAAAGCATATCATGAAGTAGAAAATTGTTTATTTCATTTTGAAAATATTCTACTTCATGCATTTGGTGATACCTAATGAATAAGAGATTTAGGTATCCAAAGAGGACCAAGTATGTTGGTTCCTTTAGGTACCCAAATATATCGTGTATGCTTGTGGGTAGTTAGTGATGAATGGGCCCTTTCATGTGAAGTTAATGTTTCATATTTAATTGTGGGCTTCCATTTAAACTTTGGTTTAGTGTTATTCTTATATGTGAAATTTCCATTATGATAATCTTTATATTGATGATTATGATTGTAATGATTATTAAAAGTGTTGTTCATAGGAACTTTGTGTAGTTTTATTTTTAAGTTAGGAGAAACATCATTTTGTAAATAATGATGATTTTGATTTTGATTTACAAATCCTTTGTGTTCCTTACTCCCATTATTAAACTTAGTTAAGATGTTCATATTCATATTCAACTTGTTTTTAGATATAGTTTGATATTGTGAATTTGTATTTATAATTTTCATGAGCAAGTTGATTTTTGATTTTAATTCATCATTCTTGATCTTTAGATTATGCCTAGCTTTATTATAAGCTATTGTGCTATTTTTAAGAGTGGAAATAATAGAGTCAATATGATTTTGATAGTTATTTATAAATTCTTCAAATGTTTCATCCATCTCTTTAATTTTGATTTTATAACTTGTACACATAGCAAAATCATTTTTTAAAGTTGAATTTTCCAAAGACAATTTTTCATTATGTTCTTTTACAATATGAAGTTCCTTTTCAAGTCCCTTGTATTTTTCTTTTAAATCATTAAATTCTAAATAAGGTGGTGTCTTTTCAATTGAAGGACAAGATGGAGAAACCACATCACAATTAGTTTCTAAATTAACATCGTTTTTAACCTCTTATTTTCTAAACATAAATTTTTATTAGTAATTTTCAATTTCTTGATCTTACGTATAGCCATTTTTAGTATATTGAAACTAGAGATAGAAGTTATCACACAAGAAGAAGAATTAGACTTTCTTACAGCGCTATTGGAAGAGGCAAAATGTGAACATGAAGTTCCTTTATCATGTTTTAGGCCTTCTTCCATCATAGATGAATTTTCATCTTCCTTTTCTCTTGATGTATTGCTCTCTTTTTCTAAGTTGATTTCCATGATCTCCATGGTTTTGCTATGAGAGAGATCTTCTTGAATAATGGTGGACGCTTGTATGTCTTTCTCCTCCTGTGTTTGTTCCATACCTGCGAGAGGAAGATCATACATTTCTTCAAGAAATTTCCATACTTTGAATGCACTAGAAAAATAATATATCAATTTGAAAACTTCATTTGATAGACCACAAAATAAGTAGTGTTTGGCTTTTGCATTTAGATGACGTTCCTTTTTATTTGATTCATCCGCTGGTCTTACTATTGCTAAATTCCATGCTTCGATATCTAAAGTTTTAACAAACCTTTCCATTAAAATTTTCCACCCTTTATAATTTGTCCCTTTAAATAAAGGTGGTGCTAGTGATTTTTCTTCTTCATAAAAATTTGCCCCACTAATAGAAGCGAGATCATGAGATGCCATTATTCTCAGTTGTTAAGCCAATTGGAATAAAACCTACCTCTGATACCACTTGTTGGATCGGTAGGCACCATTAGAGGGGGGGGGGTGAATAAAGGTTTTATAAACTTATATTATATTTTGGAATACTTGAAATAATAAGAGATCAAAATAGTGATTTTGAATAGAGATCTAAATTGTTTTATAATGAAGGAGAGGATAGTAAACAATTTAGAAAAATGAAGATCAAATCAATTTTATTACACAAAGAGAGACATGATTATTATTAATTAAATTGATTACAAAATTTGATTTCAATGACGCTAGAAATCAAAGCAAAATTTGAAAGACTCTTTTTGTTTTCTATACCGACTCGTATCCCCACGAACCGGTTGGCTTTAGCCGATCCTTCCCCGGATATGGCCTCAAGCCGCTCTAGCCAACCCTTCCCCGAATATGGCCTCGAGCACCCCCTAGACCTATACCCGAGACCTAGTCGCCAACACAAGGCAAATTTCTGTTCTAAGTCCTACCCAGACCTAGTCGCCAACTCTAGGCGAGTTCACTAAACGATTATAAGAAAAGATGTGAAATAAACAAACAACAATATAAGAACTCCCTATATGGATCTCTTGGAGAAGTAGATGAAGACCCGCAGAGTATGATCGTAGTCGATGCGGTCTTTTGTCATGATGATGACGTGTGTTGAAATCTTCTCCACAGATCTCCTTAAGCCTTCATGGATTTATGGGAGTATCTCTCTAAACTTTCCTCTCTATGATGTGGCACGAAGCTCTGGAATTTAGGATCTCAAGAGGATGAAGAAGATGGATCCAAGGGGTCCTTTTTATATCCTCAACGCTAGCGCCTGCGCTATCCCAAATTAGGCATTATTCTGCGTGGGGGAATCTTCAATCCGAGGAAACATTTCTCTCTTGCCTTCTGTGCTCCGCGCTACCGCCTGCGCTATCAGCTACCGCCAGGCGCTAGTTCCTTCTATGTGTGCTCCAGAATTGCGCTGATCATCGCTAGCGCTGGGCGCTAGGTGCTACCGCCGGTGCTAGTGGGCATGTTGGATTTGTTGGCTCAAATTTTGGGGCAACCTTCTTTTGTAATCCTTGAGTCATATGGACTTCGTTTCCTTCACACTTAAACACACAAGATCAAATACACATAGAATATGTTATTCTCAAACCTAGGAGATGCGGAAGACCATGTTCCAACAAAAAGAACGAGTAAGGTTGAAGAGTCTATTAATGTAAACTTTGATGAATTTATTCCTTGTGTAGAAAGACTTCCTACAGGTACAGATGATGAACCTTTGCCATCTTTGGAGCACGACGAAGAGGAACCTTCCAAAGAAGAGGAGGAGGAGGCCAAAGGAGATGAATATGTGCCCCCAAGCGTCTTAAACTTCTCAAAAAAATCTTCCAACGGAGCTAGTTATTGGGGAACCATCTATTGGGGTAAGAACTCGATCTTCTCTTCATGAAATGTTTTCAAACATTTGCTCTGTTTCTGAAATTGAACCTAAAAACATTTCAACCACTTTAAATGATGAATTTTGGTTTTGGGATATGAATGAAGAGTTAGATCAATTTGAAAGAAATAATGTTTGGAACCTAGTAGAATGTCCACCTAATCATCCCGTTGTTGGTGTAAAATGGACCTTTAAAAATAAATTAGATAGTGTATCTAGGATTACAAGAAATAAAGCTCGCTTAGTCGCTCAAGGCTTTTCTTAAATCGAGGGGGTAGATTTTGAAGAAACTTTTGCACCCGTCGCTCGCTTAGAATCTATACGAATATTTTTGTCATTTGCGAGTTTTAAAAGGATAAAACTATTTGAAATGGATGTTAAAAGTTCTTTTTTAAACGGGTTTATAAAAGATGAAGTTTACGTAGAATAACCCCCCAGTTTTATAAACGAAATTTTTCCAAATCATGTTTATAAATTAGAATAAGCGCTTTATGGTTTAAAACAAGCGCCTCGTGCATGGTATGATATGCTTAGATACCAATTGAAAGTGGAGGTTAGATCTTAATATTACTCTAGAGGGGGGTGATTAGAGTATTAAAACTTTTTACTTAATTTTATAGCGGAATTAAAATAGTGATATATATATATGTGTGTATTGAGTGAGTAATAAAAGCAAACACAAAGAGAGCACACAGCACAACACACAGAAAATCACAACACAGAGGACACAAGGATTTTTATAGTAGTTCCCCAATAAACCTGGGTATGTCTACTCTTCTAACACACTTGTTAGGATCCACTAGGTTTTTGATCAGGTGCCCTATCACCAAGGGGTTTTTGATCAGGTGTCCACACACCAAGTAAGATTTTGATCAGGTGCTCTAACCCAACCACAGGTTTTTGTTCAGGTGCCCTGCCACCAAGGGGTTAGCTTTGAAGGGAGTTATAACCCTGTACAAGAGGGGATAAGAAGGGTTATGAAGTTCTTCTCTTTCAATATTCTAAGAGAAGACTCTAGTGGATTGTTGATGATGTAAAGCTCCTCTGTCTGATTGAAAATGTTTGGCAGTATATGGCTGGAGCTTTCTCTTGAATGAAATGATCTTCCTGTAGCTGATGAATCTGAGAGAATAAATTCTTCAGATTATTGTTACTCTTTGAAGATCTAAACTTGCAGCAGAGACTGAGAGATGGTGTTGATGTTCTCAGTGAATGAGGTGCTGCTTGAGGAAGAAGATGAAGATCTGTTAATTTTTTTTCTTCTTTTTCTTCCTGTAACCTTCTTCTTTCTTTTTCTCTATACAGCTATTCTGTTATGTATTATGTCGTGAAAAGCTGTAAGTAATACTGTATATCTTCTTCCTTATTCTTTTTGAAATCTCTGACAGATTTGACAAATCAAATCCTTTAATTAAGGAATATAATATTCTGAAAGATATTCTGGGAACTGTAAATCTGACACTCTTTATTTCTATTCCTACTCCATGAAAATGTCCTTTTCCAAGAATATGTCAACGGCTATTTTCGAAATAATAAAAGGAAATATATTATCCTTACTTATCTGGAAGAATAGAGCAGTTGCTGAAGACGATCTGAGTTCAGAGAATGAAATAAGAATAATCTTTCTGAAATTCTGAACTGAAATAAGACATTTCTTCGATCTGAACAAGTTTCGTCGATCTCAATATTTTCGTCGAACACAATGTTGAGTTCGTTGACCTCAACTGAATCTGGCTAGAAGAGTTGAATTAGTTGAGCTGAGAAGATCTTTTCATCGATCTGAAGAATTCGCCGACCACTGAACTAAGCAAATTCATCGACCGCTGAGACGGGATAAAATGTCGACCGCTGAGATGAGATAAACGACAGCTAAGACGGGATAAAAACTTCGATCGCTGAGATGGGATAAAATCTTCGACCGCTGAGACGAGTTTGTTGACTGCTGAGCCGCTGAGACTGACCCACTGAGACGCTGAGAAAGAAGCAAGCCATCACAGAATGTAAGCCGTTCGTCGAACGCAGAGAGAAGTTCGTCGAACGCAGTATTGAGTTCGTCGAACGCAGAAAACTTGCCTTTTCTTAAGTTCTATCAGCCTAAAACCTTGACCCTTTGGACTATACATTGGGGTCAACTTGATCCTAGTCAGCAGATAGTGATCCTATCCTAAATCAGTAATAGGGTTGTTCCAACACACCGCAAGTCAAATTATGACACCAACATTAATACTTTTAGGGTATGTTTGACGGGGTGTTTTTGCTCCAGTGAGTTTGGGCAAAAACACCAATGTGATAAAATATATGGCATGAACACAACTATGATCTCCACCAGGCAAAAAAACATTTTTGAACATAAAAGTGGATGGAGTTCCTTATGCGAGGTCGGACGTTCACGAATGACAGTTTATAATCACCGCATTCATGACCGTCACCGCCGTGCCAAACAGACCTTTAAGCGGTGTATACTTGAATACTTGAGTTTAATTCGAGTAGTAGTTTAAGGGATCTTAAGGTATTGTGTCGAATAAAGTAGGGTGATTAGAGTCTTGGGAGGTCAGCTATTGGTGAACAATAGGAAATGGTAGCTTCCATTGAGGAGCAATGGTGAGTAGATAGCTAATTAGAAAAACAACATTGGAAGAGGAAGATGATGAAAAAGAGGTGAATGAAAAGCAAAACTTTGAAGGGGACTCTCCATGGGGTATGATGACTCTAAAGGTGAAAAATGGATTAGTGTTTATTTTGTTAGTGTTTATTTTCATATATGTTTTAGAAAGGAAATACAACTTATATTGGAGAGTTTTGGCTAACCACATGTGTCATTAACAAAATAAACTAACTACACATATGTAATGAAAGAGATGCAAAAATAAGAGACATATGGTATTTTAACACCCCCCTCCCCCCGTCAAGTTTGGTAGGAACATAGCTTGGTGAGATAACTTTTGCTTTTAATTTCTCACGAACCAAATGACAATCAAGTTAAATGTGTTTAGTCCTTTCGTGATAAACCAGATTAGTGTGATATGCAAAGGCGCTTGATTATCACAAAAGAGTGGAACGGGTGTCCAATTGATTATTTGAAAATCTGTCATTAAATTGATTAACCAAGTTATTTAACAACATGTATGCACCATGGCTCGATACTCTGATTCTACATAAGATTTGGAAACAATATGTTGCTTCTTTGTTTTCCATGAAATCAAAGCCTCTCCAAGTTTGATGCAAAAACCCGAGACAGAACAGTGAGTTATTGGGCAAGCCGCATAATCCGCATCACAAAAAGCTTCCAATCATAATTTGATATTAGAATGGAATACAACACCTTGTCCTAATGATCCTTTCAAATATTTCATAACTTTTTGATCCATTTTAAGGTGAGGAGTACGAGTATTAGCCATGAATTGGCTAAGAATATGCACAGAATATGCAAGATCTGGTCTAGTAACTGTCAAGTATATAAGTCTACCAATGAGCCTTTGGTAAAGACTGAGATCAGGAAGTTCTTCCCCATCTGAAGCATTCAATTTATGATTTTGCTCCATTGACATATCAGTTGAAGAACTCTGGAGCATATTAACATCTTGCAAGATATCATGCGCATATTTTTGTTGAGTCAAATGAATTCCATTTGCATTACGAAGCAGTTCTAAGCCCAAGAAAAAAAGTAAGTTCCCCAAATCTTTGATGTGAAATCTGTCATGCAGGAAGTTTTTGAAGGAATGAATTTCATCTGAGCTGTTTCCTATAATTATGATATCGTCAACATATACAAGCAGAGCAGTGAAGCCAGTATCAGTTTTCTTGGTAAAAAAAGAATGATCGTTTTGTGATTGAACGAAACTAAGAGTCCTAATAGTTATGGACAATTTTGCAAACTATTGCCTAGAAGCCTGTTTAAGACCATATATGAATTTAGTTAGCCGACAAACTGGTTTTTTGAAAGGTATTATAAAAGGTAAAACTAGGTGGTATTTTCATATAAATTTCCTCATTCAAGTCCCCAACAAAGAAGGCGTTATCAACATCTAATTGAGCAATATGCCAATTGTTTGTTGCAGCCACAGCTAGAAAACTACGAATCGTAGTCATCTTGACAACAAGAGCAAAAATATCATGGTAGTCAAGACCTTCGATTTGAGTAAACCCTTTTGCTACCAACCGAGCTTTGTATCACTCGATTGATCCATCAGCCTTATGTTTAATTTTGTATATCCATTTGCAACTTATAGCTTTCTTGCCAAAAGGTAATTCTACAATGTACCATGTTTTGTTGTCTTCTAAGGCTTGAATCTCTTTTCGCATGACCTCTCTCCAAAGAGGATCTTGATAAGCTTGAGAATAGCATTTAGGTTCAGCAGGGGTAGCATTTGAAATAGTTGAAGAACAAATAGAATCATCATGCCACAGCGGTGGATGAGAAGATTGAGAAGAACGTCGAGGTTCAGACATTATATTTGTATTAAGAGGAAGATTTGACAAAACTGAAGAGGAATCAGTATGTGAAACAACTTAGGTACAACACTTGTGCCTGATCCTGAGACGATTTCAGGACGGTAAGCAACATCTGAATTGGTAGAAGTAATCTCTGGATCAATGTCTGTTGAAAATGTTGAAGTGGAAGTTTTGTGGAGCCTTTGGATCTGGGCGGTCTGGGAGGAGGTCGGGCGGTCTGCTGAGACCGCACGACCTGTCGATCTGTTTTGCGGTCTGGCTTGTCTTAGCCTAGCCGCAGTCTTCTGGCATGACTGCTGGTATCTATCCAAGGAGGCTGAAGGTGAGGCCGCGCGGTCTGTCTGTGACCGCGTGGCGGGCTGACTTCTTCAAGAATGTGCCGGTCTGGTTTGACCGCACAGGTTGGTCCAGTTTTTCCAGAATCCAGTCTGATGACTGTCCGAGATTTCTGGTGGTTTTCGCGGACTAAGGATCTTAGTCATGCGATCTCTGTTCGCGGTCTCAGGCGGAGGCTGGTATGCGAACAGGTGTTCGCGGTCTTATGGAGAACAGGCAGTGTTTGCGGTCTCGAGCAAACACTGGTGGTGGGTGGCTTCTTGGCGGTCTGGCGATCTCACTGTGGAGACGCGATCTTACTGAGGGAGTGGCGATCTCCCGCGGTCTGGGGTGAAGCCGGCGAGCTCATCAAATGAAGCAGAAAGAATTGTTGCTGATCGCGCGGGTTGACCGGTCTGGTTGCGCGATCTGAAGGTGGTGATCCTATCTCATAGGGCAGTGACTGGATCAGGTCTCACGCTTATAAATAGGAGTCACTATAGCAGCAAAATAACACACCAAGTGTAATCTGAGTTTATTCTAATTCCTGCGGTCTGTATTATCATGACCGGGCGGTCTGTTGATTGAACTTTTCTTATGCAGCTTATGCGGATAGTGCGGTCTGCAGCGATCACCTCTTCCTCTAAAAGTGTTCGGGCAGTCTGCGACTTGCAGTGTGGTTTGCTGGAGTTTGGGAGAATTAGTAGAGTCCGAAGGAGGGTGCGGTCTGCTCAGCGATCTGAGTTGGTGTTCTATAACTGGCAGTGTTGTGCGGTTAGGCAACTTGCAGAGATCGGCAAGGAGACCGCGCGGTCTGGAGCGGTTTCATTTATCTTCCTTCAAGTTTTTGTATTTTCCTCTTTGGTTTTGTATGCTGGCGAAATCATGTCTCACCAAGCATATCCCATCCTATAATGAAGTTTATGCAATCAATAAAGATTACTTGTTTGCCTCCATTTGTTTCTAGTTGTTTGGCTTGAATATCTAAGTTGCACGTTTCCTGCTCACTCCATAAAGATCTACGGAAAAATTTCACATGGTATCAGAGCGAGGTTGGAGTGGATAGAGCAGTGAATGACTTAGAGTAGCCATCGCCTTTGTGAAGAAGGAACCAGTGGTAGAGCCATGGAAGCGAGGGGTCTTGGAATTGAGATGCTAAACTCGACCAACTTTAAGAAGTGGAGGTCTTGTATGCAGAGTTATCTTCTGGGTGAGGACCTCTGGGAGGTGGTTGGAGGAGAGAGCATGGAGGAAGTTTTTCTGGTTGGAGATAACCATCATGAGGTGAGGAACTGGAGGCGGCTTAATGCCAAAGCAAAGTTCGCTCTGAAGAGGGCAATATCACCTGATCTGTTTGATCACATCTTGGGGTGTGCATCGGCTGCAGAGATCTGGAGAGCCCTGGATGGGCTGTTTAACAAAAAGAATGTGGCAGGACTTCAATTCCTGGAGAATGAGCTGGCCAGATCGGCTCAAGGTGACCTTTCTATTTCTACGTTCTTCTTGAAGATGAAGAACTTGTGCGCCGAGATTTCAGCGCTGGATCCTGATGAGCCAATTTCTGAGGCGAAGCTGAAGAGGCACATCATCCGTGGCTTGCGGAAGGAATATGCTGCCTTTGTGACGTCGGTGCAGGGTTGGGCAAATCAGTCGTCTCTGCTGGAGCTGGAAAATCTGCTTTCTTCACAGGAGAGTCTGGCAAGGCAGATGGCGGGGGTGTCAGTGTCTGGGGGAGATGGCGAAGTTCTCTTCACGGGAAAGAAGAAGAAGTGGGATAAGCAGAAGACCGCTGGAGGAGGAAATGGGCCTTCAACTTCTGGACAGCAGGAGAGGGGCTATGCTCCTAAGGCTGAAGGGAAGAAGAAGGGGGGAAGGTCCCAAGTGCTTCAGGTGCGGAAAGGTCGGTCACATCAGGAAGGAGTGCCGGGTGAATCTTCAGTCGGGGCATGCTGCTGCAGGAAAGGGGGAAGCTGAAGCCAGGCAGGTTGATGGAGGATGGGGAGGAGCCTTCTCGGCGTCTGTTGGAGTTGAGGCTCCTATTAACTATCAGGAGGACTGGATCGTGGACTTTGGGTGTGGTCATCACCTCACCGGGAATGCTTCAAAGCTTTCTTCAGCGCAACCTTATTCAGGTAATGATGCTATTATTACTGCTGATAATACTATGCATGCTGTAGAGAAGGTGGGGGTTGTTTCCTTGGGCAGTGATAGGGGGCCACTAACTTTGAAGAGTGTCTATCATGTGCCGGGAATGAGGAAAACCTCTTCTCCGTGACCAACGCTGTAGACGCTGGGTATCACGTTCTGTTTGGCCCAACAGAAGTGAGGTTTCTTCAGAATGTGGAGGCGGCGAAGGCTGAGGTAGTTCATGTGGGGAGGAGAGCTAAAGACTTGTTCGTTCTTTCGACAAGTTCTTACATTGACAAGATGAGGACAAACGACAGTGTTGTGATATGGCATGAGTGGTTGGGGCACGTAGGAATGGATAAGCTAAAAGCTATGGAGGTGAAAGGTCTGGTCAAGGGCCTGCCTAGTCTATCTTCCTACGGAGACGGTCATGTGTGCGCAGGATGTCAGTTCGGCAAGTCTCATCGGCTTCCGTTTGATAAGTCGCAGACAAAGAGTTGTGTGCCATTGGAGTGCATCCACGGTGACTTGATGGGACCGACTGCCACCCCAAGCCTCAGAGGCAACAGATATATGCTGGTGTTGATCGATGATTACACCAGATATGTCTGGGTATATTTCTTGAAGGAGAAGGCGGAGGCGTTTGCCAAGTATTTGGAGTTCAAGGAGCTCGTGGAGGGTCGACTGCGGGTTAAGAAGCTGAGGACTGATAACGGAGGGGAGTTCACCTCTGGTGAGTTCTCTACTTTTTGCAGGAAGGCGGGCATCCGGTGGGAGCTTACTTGTGTGCATACTCCACAATAAAATGGAGTTGCAGAACGGAAGATCCGTCATCTGACGGAGACCTGCAAGTGTTGGCTGCATGCCAAGAGTATCCCAAAGTCCTTCTAGGCGGAGGGAATGTCTTGTGCCGCCTACGTCATCAATCAGATGCCTCTTAGTCCCATCAATATGAAGACCCCGCATGAACTGATGTTCACGGAAAAGCCAAGTGTGGCACACCTTCGGGTCTTTGGTTCCACCTGCTATATGCACGTTCCAGATGCGCTTCGGACGAAGCTAAATGCGAAAGCAAGGAAGCTAGTCTTTGTGGGTTATGATGATCGGAAGAAGGGCTGGAAGTGCATGGACCCCGAGATGCGGAGATTTGTTGTATCTCGCGACGTCGTGTTCGACGATGTGACATCTTACAAGGGGAGTTCTGGTGTTGAGCTACCAGAAAGCAGGGTGGAGGAGCTAGAGAAAGCTGTGGAAAATCTTCAGGTGGAGCTACCTGTGTCACCAGGTGGTCCATCAATATCTAGTTCTGAGACAGAGGATTCTGGTTCAGGAATCAGGGGGAGCGATGCTCCTAGTACGTTTGGGATAGAAGCTAGGGAAGAAGCAGCTGAGGATACTGCGAGTCAGGGGAAGGCATTGCGGAGATCAAAGTGAACTATCATTGCCCCTGATCGCTATACAGGAGGAAACATGGTGAGCTTTGTCTCATGTTTCTTTGCTGGTCCCTTGGATGAGAGGGAGCCGTCGAGCTTTGAAAATGCCAAATGCGTGGAACAGTGGGATTCGGCTATGCAGGAAGAGATGAGTGCTCTTAAGAAGAATGAGACCTGGTCTCTAGTGCCCAAGCCCAAGGGCATCATCCCTGTGACATGCAAATGGGTCTACAAGCTTAAGAAGAAGGCTGACAGCAGTATCGAGCGGTACAAGGCTCGCCTTGTGGCTCGGGGTTTCTCGCAGCAATATGGTGATGACTTTGAAGAGACATTCAGTCCGGTGGCTAAAATGACTTCAGTTCGGGTTGTGATTGCCTTGGCGACGTGTTGGGGGTGGCAGATTTGGCAGCTCGACGTAAAGAATGCGTTCTTGTACGACGAGATTGACAAGGACATCTTCATGGTTCAGCCGCTAGGCTTCATATCTGAAGATTTTCCGGAGCATGTCTGCAAGCTGAAGAAGGCCATGTATGGGTTGAAGCAAGCGCCGAGGGCGTGGTATGGAAAGATTGCAGAATATCTCCTATTCTGCGGGTTTGATGCTTCAGACTCAGACTCAAGCTTGTTCGTCAAGAAGAGCGGGGAGCTTCAAGTCATCGTGCTGCTTTATGTCGACGATATGATCGTGACGGGGAATTCGAAGTAGGAGGTAGTGTAGCTTCGAGCAGAGCTATCTATCAGGTTTGAGATGAAGGATCTGGGTGAGCTTCACCATTTCCTTGGACTCGAGGTGCAGAGGAAGGAGAGTGGAGTGCTGGTGTCCCAGGCTGGATATGCGGAGCGGATCGTGGAGCGGTTCGGCATGAAAGAAGGGAAGTACACTTCCACACCTCTGGAGAAGGCCATGAAACTTCGCAAGGATGAGGGAAGGATTTTGGGAGATCCGTTGGTGTTCCGAGCTCTGGTTGGGAGCTTGATTTATCTGACGATAATTAGGCCGGATATTGCATATGCAGTTGGCATGGTGAGCCGTTATATGGTGGAACCACGGATGCCTCATCTTCTAGCGGCCAAGAGTATATTGAAGTATGTCAAGGCGACCTCGGATATGGGTCTCCTTAACAAGAGGGATGCGGGATTCGAAGTGCATGGATACATGGATGCTGATTACGGGGGAGATTCGTATGATCGGAAGTCGACGTTTGGATACGTCTTCATGGCAGGCCCCATGACTATATCATGGTGCAGTAAGAAGCAGGATTCTGTGTCGGTCTCAACCACGGAAGCGGAATACAAGGCTTCGGCCTTGGCAGCTCAGGAAGCCATTTGGCTTAGGAGGTTGGTTGGAGACGTCCATAAGGAGGTTCGGGGTCCGACTCTGCTCCGCGGCGACAACGAGAGTGCTCTCAAACTGGTTACTAATCCAGTTTGTCACGCGAGGACCAAGCATATCGAGATCGAGCATCATTTCATTCGTGAGAAGGTGCTGGAGGGGTCTCTTTCGGTCGAGCATGTTAGGAGTCAGGAAAATGTCACTGACATCTTCACAAAGGCGCTGGCGAAGGGGCCGTTTACTCGGCTAAGGAGCCTACTGAGGTTGTTTTCAACTTCCCACTTCAAGGGGGAGTGTTGAAAATGTTGAAGTGGAAGTTTTGTGGAGCCTTTGGATCTGGGCGGTCTGGGAGGAGGTCGGGCAGTTTGCTGAGACCGCACGACCTGTCGATCTATTTTGCGGTCTGGCTTGTCTTATCCTAGCCGCAGTCTCCTGGCATGACCGCTGGTATCTATCCAAGGCGGCTGAATGTGAGGCCGCGCGGTCTGTCTGTGACCGCGTGGTGGGCTGACTTCTTCAATTCTGTGCCTGTCTGGTGTGACCGCACAGGTTGGTCCAGTTTTTCCGAAATCCGGTCTGATGACTGTCCGGGATTTCTGGTGGTGTTTGCGGACTAAGGATCTTAGTCAAGCGGTCTCTGTTCGCTGTCTCAGGAGGAGGCTGGTATGCGAACAGGTGTTCGCGGTCTTGTGGCGAACATGCAGTGTTTGCGGTCTCGAGCAAACACTGGTGGTGGGCGGCTTCTTGGAGGTCTGGCGATCTCACTGTGGATTCGCGATCTGACTGAGGGAGTGGCGATCTCCCGCGGTCTGGGGTGAAGCCGGCGAGCTCATCAAATGAAGCAGAAAGAACTGTTGCTGATCGCGCGGGTTGATCGATCTGGTCACGCGATCTGAAGGTGGTGATCCTATCTCATAGGGCGGTCACTGGATCAGGTCCCATGCCTATAAATAGGAGTCACTATAGCAGCAAAATAACACACCAAGTCTAAGCTGAGTTTATCCTAATTCCTGCGGTCTGTATTATCGTGACTGGGCGGTCTGCTGATTGAACTTTTCTTGCGCAGCTTCGGCGGATAGTGCGGTCTGCAGCGATCACCTCTTCCTCTGAAAGTGTTCGTGCGGTCTGCGGCTTGCAGTGTGGTTTGTTGGAGTTCGGGAGAATCAGTAGAGTTCGAAGGAGGGTGCGGTCTGCTCAGCGATCTGAGGTGGTGTTATGTTACCGGCAGTGTTGTGCGGTTAGGCAGCTTGCAGAGATCGGCAAGGAGACCGCGCGGTCTGGAGCGGTCTCATTTATCTTCCTTCAAGTTTTTGTATTTTCCTCTTTGGTTTTGTATGCCGGCGAAATCATGTCTCGCTAAGCATATCTCATCTTGTAATGAAGTTTATGCTATCAATAATGATTACTTGTTTGCCTCCATTTATTTCTGGTGTTTGGCTTGAATCTCTAAGTTGCACATTTCCTGCTCACTCCATAAAGATCTACGAAAACATTTCACAATGTCTGTTGGTTCAAACTCCATAGTATCAGAAGGAAAAGGAATATTGCCCCCAGTAACTTGTTCATGAAAAAGGAAATTGGTTTCATAGAATTTAAAATCCCGGCTAATGAAGATGTTATGAGTATCAAGGTCATATAGTTTGTATCCTTTCCGGCCATGGGGATAGCCTACCAAAACACAGCGACTGGCACAAGCAGCAAACTTATCTCGATGAAAATTAGGTGTGGCAGCATAACATAAACACCTAAAACTCTTAAAGAGGTACACGTTGGAGGTTTGTGAAAAAGAATTTCAAATGGAGACTTGTGTTTAAGGACACTTGAAGTAATTTTATTTATTAGGAATGTGAACAATACTTAGAGTGCAGCGAAGCATGCACAGTAGGGCATGCAGTAGTTTTAATGGCGCATAGCAGACATCAAGGCATGTCGTAAGCATTGAGTTTCGAGTGTTGGATCGTGAGGCGCCCTTAGAGGGGGGGGGGGGGTGAATAAGGGTTTTTAGAACTTTATTATTTAATATAAAAACTTTTATTGTTTTTCTTTAAATCAACTTAAATCAAAATTAAAGAGGAGTGAATCAATTAAAACAAACTAGAAAAAACATGATTTTCATTATAATTTATGATTACAAAAGATGTGATTTCAATAACGCTGGAAATCGAAGGCGAAATATAAAATCTCCTTTTTGTTTTCTATACTCACTCTTCTCACCAAGAACAGGTTGGCTTTCACCGATCTTTCCCAGATCCGTCCTCAAGCCGCTCTAGCCTTCCTATCCCCAAAAAAGGCCTCGAGCACCCCTTAGATCTACTTCCTAGACCTACTCGCCAACACGAGGCAAATTGCCCCCTAAGTCCTACCCAGACCTAGTCGCCAACACGAGGCGAATTTACTTCCAAGCAAATAATAAAATGTTACAAATAAATATTTGAACACAAAAACTAAAACTCCCTATGAAGAATTCTGGAGATGGAGAAGACCGCTAAAAGTTCTTGAAGTCGAAGCACGTGTTCTTCGCATTGAGAAAGCGTTGATCCGGGTCTCCTTGAATTCTTTGCTCGAATGTGTGCGGGAGATGAAGGTCTGGAAAATATGGCCCTGATTGAGTTTCTGGAGTGCTGGAGTAAGGCTCTGATCAATCAGTACTTGGAGAAGATGAAATCATCCAATTTATAGAACTTGAGCTAACGTCGGCGTTAAGCTCTAACGTCGGGCATTGACCATGTATAGTTATGTTTTGATGGCTCAGATCTTCAGAAGAGGAAGGAGATTCTGCACTTTATGAATTGTTTATTTTGGGCAACCCTAACGTTGGCATTGACGCTAACGCTGGCGTTAGGTCAGATCATTCCTACAGTGCTCCTTCAATCACGGCTGTATTCCTCCTTCCAAAATCATCGTGATGGAATCAAGAATCAACGCCCAACATTAAGTCCTAACACCTAGTGTTAGATCCATCCCGTCGATCGGCAGACCATCCCGTCGATCGGCAGACCTTCCCGTCAAATGACAACACCCGACAATAAGGGCTAACGCCTGGCGTTATACATTTTTCATTCTTTTCTTCTTGTGGACAGTTCCAAACCAATATTGCACCAACCTGGTGTCATATCTGTTCCAACCTGCATGCTAAAAACATAATGACTAACAAGATCAAATACAAGTAGGATTTGTTATTCTCAAATCAAAGGGATGCGGAAAATCAAGTTCCAACAATCTCCCCCTTTTGATAATAACAAATCTAATAGAGATAAATCATATTCATATATAAGATATGTGTTTTTAGAAGGATATATGACACTAAGCAATCATAAAGATAATAATAAGAGTTATAGTTCATTTAACATTGTGCCCCCCCTACTTAAGTGCTCCCCTTAGTGTATGCACCCATAGACTAGATTCATGATCCCCCTTAATCTAGTGAATCCCACTCCTTGTGATTTATCATTTTATTCTCCCCCTTTTGTTATTAGCAAAAGTGGGTGGAGTATAATAAAACGAGAGGGCAAAAAGTAGAACATAACTAAGGGAGAAAGTAAGAGTTTTGTTTTAACAGAAGGTAAGTCGTGATCGAGCTAAGGGAGAAAGTGGCAAAGCGGAAAAAATATATGATAAGCGTGAAAGAACAACATTCCATGATTTTACCAAAGAAATTCTACCACTTTCTTTTCAAATTAAATTTTAAGTAGAATATTACTTGTTGAAAGAAAATGCAATATTGTTTGACAAGTACAAGTGAAAGACAAATCCTTAGAAAGAAGCGTGAGAACACATGGTAAATACCACATAGTCAAATAGGAATGCGGAAAGATAAAACAAAGTTATTAGGATTTATATTTTTGTAATAGTTTGACCATTTCAACAATATATCTAGACTCTTCACATTTGAGCATTGGAACTTTGAAAATTTTCATAACAAATAGGCAAGCATGAATCAACATATTCAAAAGATAATAACTATAATGTAACCAATTCATATTTCAAGTAAAGAAAACATTGTAGAAACCATTCATTGCAATCTAGTGCTTTTACTAAAGTTTTTAGAGAATTATGTAATTTTGCATTAGGATCCAATTCTCATGAGTAGAAGCTTTATGAAAAACAATGATGTGTGCATAAGGTGTTTAGATAAAAGTATACAAGTGAAATAATCTAAACACATGACATATGTAATGAAATCGTTACAACAATATTAAGATTGCAATCATATAATTACTTTCACACATCAATGTTAGAATAAAATTTCAAAACACTTAAAAGGAGTACAACTACCAAAGTGCTTCACCCACACAATGCTCATTAAGACTTATCAGGGAGCGAAGTATTGCTTGGGGGATCACATAAGCATTTTTATAAATTTTTATTTTAGTTATCCAGTGTACAAATAGAAGTGATAAAAAAAGAGTATGTTTGCACAAGACACTTTACAATTCTTTCCAAGGTGCTCAACCTCACAATGCTCATTAAGACTTATCATTGGGGGTAAGTAGTACTTGGTGGAGTTATCTTTAGCTTATTATTTCAGATTTTTATTTTGGGCCAAAGGTCTCCGAATTCACTTGTTGTTGGAAACATTAATATTATTGAAATAACACTTCTATATGTGCAAGAAATTTATCTTTGAAAGATGGTGTAGGTAATATAGATATACAACTTAATGTGTTAAAACAATTATACTACACAATCATGCAAGACTAAGATTATGAGCACATGTAGATTACCAAAATAGTGAGTGTATAAATCATTGATTAACATCAAACATTACTCATACTTAGAGAGGCATGCTAGACAATCATACACAATTATCTATACACTATTTAATTGCACATAATCAGATTAAGGTCAAGGCATGACAAAAATGATGTTTAGAAAATTTGAAATAAAAATTAGACATTGAATACAATCTTTAAGTGTATGCCAAAAATCAATTTTGACCATTTGAAACAAAAATGACTAAGATGTTTGCTCTTGTGAAGTCTTGTAGTCAAACCATAATTTTGTAAAGAGTTAAAGCAAAACAAATGCCTAAAACATATTTTTTATCATTTTGAATTATTTAAATTTTTTTTGTATTTTGGAATAAAACAACAAAGTTAATAACAAAATAATTTGAAATCAGACAAAATGAACTGAGAAAAAATAGTAGAAAAATACCAGAAATATACTAGTGAAAGCAGAATTTCGATCTGAGAAAAAAAAGCTAACGCCTGGCGTTAACTAGTTAACGTCGAAACAGTATTCCGTTTTTTGAGATTTTTGAACAAAATTCTTTGGAATAGGGAGTATGTACATAGACCTTCTTAGGGTAGAAATTTCAGAGACAGTTGAAATGTTTAGAAGGCTTATTTAAGCATATTTTGGTGGTTTTAAACATATTTTTATCTTTTATATTTGAATTTTTTCCTTTTAAGGAGACATAGCATGTGGTGATTTTCAATTTGTTATATCTAAGACTCCTAATTCTAGTCTAAGTAGAGCAAAGCGGGAATCTTGTAAGTGTTTGGTAAAGATGTCCAGAGGTTATGATTCAGTTCTAATAAAGTTCACATGAACATGTTCCTTCTTTATATGATCCATAATGAAATGATGTTTAACGTCTATGTGTTTGGATCTTGAGTGATGAACGAGGTTGTTGGTTAAATCAATAGCACTCTTGTTGTCATCTTTTAGTTCAATGTTAGTTAGATGAACTCCGAAGTCTTCTAAGGTTTGAGTCATCCATAAGGATTGGGCACAACAACTTCCTAGTGCAATATATTCCGCCTCGGTGGTTGAGAGTGCAACATAATTTTGTTTTCTACTTGACCATACAACTAGAGAAGGACCTAAAAATGACATATGGCACTAGTGCTTTTTCTATCTAAAGAACAACCCGCATAATCGGAATCGGAATACCCATGTAATAGAAAGGAATCATTAGTTGGATACCATAGTCCTAATTTAGGTGTGCCAATTAGATATCTAAAAATTCATTTTACTGCTTTTAAATGAGATTCTTTTGGGTTTGCTTGAAATCTAGCGCATAGGCATACAACAAAAATAATGTATAACCCATAATTCGTCGAGACCCAACCAAAGGGGAGGGTGGCCGAGATGAGTGGAGCGACCGCTTAAGAGTGACTGGATGCCGTTCCCCCAGAAAGAAAGTATAGACCTCATATTTGCCGAACGCATGCAGCGCAACGTGTATATGGTCGCAATAATGAAGATGACCATAACAGGGCAAAATGGTCGCTCGAACAATCGGAGGCGACCGTAATCCCTCCCCACTTGCCCGCCCCTTAGGGGGGCGAGTGGGGGAGGCCCTACTCACCCGCCCCTTAGGGGGGGAGTGAGGGAAGGCCCACTCGCCCCCTTGGGGGCGGGTGGGGGGAGACCCCCCTCCCTACTCGCCCGCCCCTTAGGGGGGGAGTGAGGGAAGGCCCCACGCGCCCCCTTGGGGGCGGGTGGGGGGAGACCCCCTCCCCACTCGCCCGCCCCTTAGGGGGCGAGTGAGGGAAGGCCCCACTCGCCCCCTTGGGGGCGGGTGGGGGGAGACCCCCTCCCCACTCGCCCGCCCCTTAGGGGGCGAGTGAGGGAAGGCCCCACTCGCCCCCTTGGGGGCGGATGGGGGGAGACCCCCCTCCCTACTCGCCCGCCCCTTAGGGGGGGAGTGAGGGAAGGCCCCACTCGCCCCCTTGGGGGCGGGTGGGGGGAGACCCCCTCCCCACTCGCCCGCCCCTTAGGGGGCGAGTGAGGGAAGGCCCCACTCGCCCCCTTGGGGGAGGGTGGGGGGAGACTCCCCTCCCCACTCGCCCGCCCCTTAGGGGGCGAGTGGGGGGAGGCCCCACTCGCCCGCCCCTTAGGGGGCGAGTGGGGGGAGACCCCACTCACCCTTTTTTTGGGCAAGTGGGGTCCCGTGTAAGGTTCTTCGGACCTCTGAAGAAGGCGGGAGTGTATGTTTCAGGTTCCACTCGCCCCCTCCCCTTCTTGGGTCGAGATGTCAAGTCGAAGACGACAGGGAGCTGCGGATAGCAAAATCGTGGCTATCCGCAGCCCATTTTGTGAAAGTCTATAAATAGACCCCCATGGGCACCTTGGGGGAGAGAGGCATCTCCTTACCCCCACCCCCCTTAGTGTGTTCGGTTAGCTAGTGACCCTGCCCTCCGTTCGCCAAGTCTTTTAGGCCAACGGTCAGGTGTTGTGAGTGCTCTCCGAGGTGCCCAGGCTCAGCATTGGCTTGGGAGGCGAAGATCTTCGGGTCTTTCGGGTTAGTGGCGGGACCTCCTCGCTGCAGCTCGCGGGGTCTGTTTTCACCTGAATCCAACAGTAGAGAGGTTCTTAGGCTCTAAGTGACTAGCCGTTCGACTTTACCTGAGATAAGTAAGGGTAAGCTGCCTACCCCTATTTTCGAACGCTGAAGCCGGGAAACTGGTTTCAACATTCTGGTGCGGTGAGCGTGGAACGCAGCTTGTTCGGAAAAACCTTGAGTAGGTCGGATGACTGGAAGTGAAGAGCCAAGAAACTCCCCCCCTGACGAGTCGTGGCAACTGGAAGGGGAGGAAGAGGCAGGGAAGGTAGAACAAATGTTGGAAGATTTGGCCAGGTTGGAAGTGGTAGAGGAGGTGAGGGAAATGGAGGTCGTCAGCGGCAGCGGAAGGCCGGAGAAGATACAGATCAGCGGGAGGCTGAGCGAGCATGACCAGGAGAAGGTCTGAAGGTGTATCCAGGAGAATGTGGATATCTTCACATGGAGCGCCGCGGAGATGCCGGGTGTCGACGCAAATGTGGCGTGTCATCGCCTCAACCTCGGCTCAAGAATCCGCCCCATCCGGCAGAAGAAGAGATCTGTATCGACCACCCTCACCGAGCCGATCAGGGAGGAAGTAGAGAAGTTGCTGGAAGCAAGGTTCGTAGAAGAGATCCAGTATCCGGGCTGGGTCTCCAATGTGGTAATGGTAAAGAAGAGTGCGGGGAAGTGGAGGATGTGCATCGACTTCTCTCTGCTAAATAAAGCATGTCCAAAAGATTGTTATCCCTTACCCCGAATCGATGCGCTGGTGGACTCAGCTGTCGGCTTCCCGGTGATGAGCTTCTTGGATGCGTTCTCTGGCTATCATCAAATTCGAATGCATCCGCCCGACGTTAAGGATGTCTCATTCATCACAGACGACGGGTGTTATTGTTATAAGATGATGCCCTTCGGGCTGAAGAACGCAGGAGCAACCTACCAAAGGATGATGGACCAAGTGTCCAAGGATCAAAAAGGCAGAAACCTATAAGTCTATGTGGACGACTTGATGGTTAAGAGCAGGTACGTGGAGTCTCACTTGCAGGATTTGGTGGAGACCTTCGCCACCCTTCGAAGGTTCAAGATGAGACTTAACCCTTCGAAGTGCGTCTTTGGAGCAAGCCGAGGAAAGTTCCTTGGTCACCGACTCACCCCGGAGGGGGTGGAACTAAGGGTGCGAGCGGTTCGGTTTGGATCGGTTTTGACCCAAACCGAAACCGAATCGACATGCTTCGGTTTTCGGAAGGTCCAAACCGACCCGAGCCGAACCCGGTCGATTCGGTTTGTTGTCGGTTCGGTTTTTTATCGGTTTGGTGCGGTTCGGTGTCGGTTTTTGTATGGTATGAAGAGGGAAGGACTTGGAGAATCTCACACTCTCATCATATAAAACATTCTAATATAAAATAAGTTTTGCATAATTATAGATTTATAATTATAGTTACCAATCATTCAAAAGCATACAAACTTGAAGTAACACAGAACTACATGTCTACATTAGAACTTCATCACCAACTTCTTAAGCATTCAAAAGTAAGGAAGCAAGCAGATATCCATCGCTCCGACTTTCGGTCTTCCACTCTTCGTCTCTTCCCTCTTAAATAGAAGTTGGTATATACATAATTTAAAATAATTATAATATTAGTCGGTTCGGTTCGGTTTGGTCGGTTTTTATAACTAGAAAATCGACCCGAACCGATATGACTTCGGTTTTCGCAAGCGCCAAACCGAACCGACACCAAATCGGGCGGCTCGGTTTCACAATCGGTGCGGTTCGGTCGGTTCGGTCGGTTTTGTCGGTTTTCGGTTTTTGCTCCTCACCCTTAGGTGGAACCCAACCCAGACAAGGTCAGAGCCATCTTGGAGTTGGAGTCGCCAAGGAGTGCGAAGGAGATCCAGAGGTTGACATGGAAGCTGGCAGGGTTGAGCAGGTTTCTCTCCCGGGCGGGAGAGAAGTGCTCACCCTTCTTCAAAGATCTAAGGGGAAATCAAAAGTTTGAATGGTCGCAAGAGTGTGAGGCGGCATTCCAAGCCCTGAAGAGACAGCTAACGCAAGCTCCACTGCTGCAAGGACCGAGAGAAGGAGAGGACTTGTTCCTCTATCTTGGGGTGGGCACCGAGGCAGTGAGCTCGGTCCTAGTCTGAGAAGAAGGAAAGAGACAACTTCCCATCTACTATATCAGCCGGGTCTTGAAGAAGGCGGAGCTCAGATACCCCATTCTGGAGAAGCTGGCATTTGCTTTGATCATTTCGGCCAGGAAGCTCCGACCATACTTCCAGGCGCATTCGGTTAAGGTAGTGACCGATCACCCCCTTCGCGGCATTATGGAAGGAGTGGAGCACTCGGGCAGGTTGGCAAAGTGGTCTGTCGAGCTTAGCGAGTTCGATGTCACCTTCGTCCCTCGGCTATCAATGAAAGCGCAGGTGGTAGCGGACTTTCTAGCGGAGTATGTAACCGAGGTGGATGAGTTAGAACCTCCCAAGTTGGTAGCATGGGAGCTGTTCGCGGACGGGGCGTCAGGGAAACATTCCCTCGGAGGAGGGGTGGTCCTGGTCAGCCCACAGGGGACAAGGATCGAGCAAGCGATTGACATCCGATTCCCCGTCACCAACAACCAGGCCGAGTACGAAGCAGTGGTGGCTGGGCTTCGTCTGGCATGTGAACTAGGGGTTCGGGATGTTAGAGTATTCATCGATTCGATGGTAGTGGCGTCCCAGGTACGGGGGGAGTTTGAGACTAGAGAGCCAACCCTTCAAAGGTACTTGGTGAAAGTCAAAGGCCTCGTCAGTCAATTCCGCTCCTTCTCAATCCAACACGTGCCGAGAGAGGAGAACACTCGGGCGGACTCCTTGGCAAAGTATGTACCTCGGGCCGGGGGAGTAGTGACGGAGTTGTTTCGTCCATCTATAGTGGAAGGAGAGCTAATGGAGATCGATCAGAGGGCCTCGTGGGTGGATCCGATCATTGCCTTTCTGGCATCAGGCAAGTTCCCAGAAGATGTTCCGGATAAGAGGCGGTTCAGGTACAAGTCTGCCTACTATCTGATGTGTGAAGGAAGCTTGTACAGAAAGACCCTAACTGGACTCCTAGCAAGATGTGTGACGGAAGATGAGGTTCCAAGGGTCTTGGAGGAAATCCACTCCGGTGAGTGCGGAAGCCATTCCGGGAGTCGGACCCTGGAAAAGAGGGTGCTGAGGCAGGGATACTTCTGGCCGACTCTTCGAGAGGACACCATGAAGTTTGCAAAGAAATGTCAGAAGTGCCAGCTCTTCGCGTCACTCCAACTCCAGCCCGCGCAAAGGCTTCGAACAATCACGGTGCCCTGGCCTTTTGCCATCTGGGGAATGGACTTGGTCGGCCCATTTCCTCAGGCGAGCGGCCAAAGAAGGTTCCTATTAGTCATGATAGACTACTTCTCCAAGTGGGTGGATGTCAAGGCTTTGGCGAAGACAACCTCACAGGTAGTAAAAAACTTTATATGGGGAGAAATAATTTGCAGGTACGGGCTCCCCCTCGCCATAGTGACGGACAACGGACCGCAGTTCGCTAGTGAGGAACTCATTAGCTTCTGTGGTCAGTTGGGCATTGACCTTCGTTTCGCCTCTATCCATCATCCTCGAAGCAATGGGCAGGTGGAGGCCGCCAACAAAGTCATAGTCAACTTGCTGAAGAAGAAGGTGGAGAACCTGAAGGGGAACTGGGTGGAGCAACTTCCCTCAGTCTTATGGGTCTTGAGAACAACACCCAACACGGCGACGGGAGAAACACCGTTCAAGCTCTCCCATGGATCTGAAGCTGTGCTCCCAGTGGAATTCGAGGTCAGGTCCCTCCGGGTTGTGGCCGCCAAGGAAGGAGGCGAAGACTGGAGGATGGACAATGAGGAGGAACAGCGGCTCTCGTTGGATATGGTTGAAGAGCTTCGGGACCTCGCAGTGATTCGACAAGAGGAAGTGAAGCGCCGAATGGCCCGGTACTTTGACAAAAATATTAGGATCAAACAATTTGTCCCAGGAGACCTAATTCTCAAAAAGGTTGACGCCGCGGGAAGGTCGGCGAACGTAGGAAAGCTCCATCCCAATTGGGAGGGACCCTATGTAATCCTGGAAGCCCTGAAGTCAGGGGGGTATCGACTTCAAAATGTTGAAGGGATCCCTATTGGAAATACCTGGAGTGGAGACGATCTAAAACATTTCTATCCTTGACAAAAGTTGAGGATGAGAAAGTACTTAGAGGAGAGGGAGGAAGTAATGAAGGAGTTGGCCGAGATGCATGTGGCAGAGCAGGCACAAGAAGGCGCATTGTAACAGATATGTAGCCTCTTAATGATGAATGAGAAACGTTTAGAGTCAAAAATGTTGGTTAAAGCCCCGAGAAGATACCGCTGACCAGGCTAGTTGATGCTGGCAGGGCAGGAGAACTCACTCGGAGAGGCAAGGAATTTGGTTAAGGCCCCGAGAAGAGACCGCTGACCAGGCTAGTTGATGCTGGCAGGGCAGGAGAACTCACTCGGAGAGGCAAGGAATTTGGTTAAGGCCCCGAGAAGAGACCGCTGACCAGGCTAGTTGATGCTGGCAGGGCAGGAGAACTCACTCGGAGAGGCAAGGAATTTGGTTAAGGCCCCGAGAAGAGACCGCTGACCAGGCTAGTTGATGCTGGCATGGCAGGAGAACTCACTCGGAGAGGCAAAGAATTTGGTTAAAGCCCCGAGAAGAGACCGCTGACCAGGCTAGTTGATGCTGGCAGGGCAGGAGAACTCACTCGGAGAGGCAAAATTTGGTTAAGGCCCCGAGAAGAGACCGCTGACCAGGCTAGTTTATGCTGGCAGGGCAGGAGAACTCACTTGGAGAGGCAAGGAATTTGGTTAAGGCCCCGAGAAGAGACCGCTGACCAGGCTAGTTGATGCTGGCAGGGCAGAAGAACTCACTCGGAGAGGCAAGGAAATTGGTTAAGGCCCCGAGAAGAGACCGCTGACCAGGCTAGTTGATGCTGGCAGGGCAGGAGAACTCACTCGGAGAGGCAAGGAGTTTGGTTAAGGCCCCGAGAAGAGACCGCTGACCAGGCTAGTTCATGCCGGCAGGGCAGGAGAACTCACTCGGAGAGGCAGGTGGTTCATGTTTGTTAAGGCCCCGAGAAGAGACCGCTGACCAGGCTAGTTGATGCTGGCAGGGCAGGAGAACTCACTCGGAGAGGCAAGGAATTTGGTTAAGGCCCCGAGAAAAGACCGCTGACCGGGCTAGTTGATGCCGGCAGGGCAGGAGAACTCACTCGGAGAGGCAGGTGACTCATGTCGGTTAAGGCCCCGAGGTGGTTCCGCTGACTAGGCTCCCACTACCTGGCAGGACAGGTTGACCTCTCGGAGAGGCCAAGTAAGTTTTGCCCCGAGATGGTTCCGCTGACCAGGCTCTCACCAGCTGGCAGGGCATGTTGACCTCTCGGAGAGGCCAAGTAAGTTTTTCCCCGGGATGGTTCCGCTGACCGGGCTTGTTGATGCCGGCAGGGCAGAATAACTCACTCTGAGAGGCGAGCGGTTTATTTATCTTTAGCTAACAGATCCCAAGGAGACGAAACGGTAGAGCTAGCTAAATTAGCAAAAAAACAGTGTGCAAACCCGAGAGACCGGGGCTCGGGTTCTTGAAAGTTGCCTCCACTTCCAGTTGAGTTCGACTCTCTGGAAGGTGTTGAGTTGTCTCCACCTCCCGTTAAGCTCGGCTCACAGGAGGGTTGTTAAGTAGAGAAGGGGTTACCACTCTTGCGTTAAGTTTAGTTTGAAACGTTTTTGAAATAGTTCAACCCTCGAGTTCTCACCGTTGGTCTCTCCGAACCACGGGCCATCCATTGTTTTTCCGGGCTCGTGTTGAACCCGAAAAAAGCGGGGATTGTGTATAACCCATAATTCGTCGAGACCCAACCAAAGGGGAGGGTGGCCGAGACGAGTGGAGCGACCGCTTAAGAGTGACTGGATGTCGTTCGCCCAGAAAGAAAGTACAGACCTCATATTTGCCGACCGCATGCAGCGCAACGTGTATATGGTCGCAATAATGAAGATGACCATAACAGGGCAAAATGGCCGCTCAAACAATCGGAGGCGACCGTAATCCCTCCCCACTTTCCTGCCCCTTAGGGGGGCGAGTGGGGGAGGCCCTACTCGCCCGCCCCTTAGGGGGGGAGTGAGGGAAGGCCCCACTCGCACCCTTGGGGGCGGGTGGGGGAGACCCCCTCCCCACTCGCCCGCCCCTTAGGGGGGGGAGTGAGGGAAGGCCCCACTCGCCCCCTTGGGGGCGGGTGGGGGGAGACCCCCTCCCCACTCGCATGCCCCTTAGGGGGCGAGTGAGGGAAGGCCCCACGCGCCCCCTTGGGGGCGGGTGGGGGGAGACCCCCTCCCCACACGCCCGCCTCTTAGGGGGCGAGTGAGGGAAGGCCCCAGTCGCCCCCTTGGGGGCGGATGGGGGGAGACCCCCCTCCCTACTCGCCCGCCCCTTAGGGGGGAGTGAGGGAAGGCCCCACTCGCCCCCTTGGGGGCGGGTGGGGGGAGACCCCCTCCCCACTCGCCCGCCCCTTAGGGGGCGAGTGAGGGAAGGCCCCACTCGCCCCCTTGGGGGAGGGTGGGGGGAGACTCCCCTCCCCACTCGCCCGCCCCTTAGGGGGCGAGTGGGGGGAGGCCCCACTCGCCCGCCCCTTAGGGGGCGAGTGGGGGGAGACCCCACTCACCTTTTTTTTGGGCAAGTGGGGTCCCGTGTAAGGTTCTTCGGACCTCTGAAGAAGGCGGGAGTGTATGTTCCAGGTTCCACTCGCCCCCTCCCCTTCTTGGGTCGAGATGTCAAGTCGAATACGGCAGGGAGCTGCGGATAGCAAAATCGTGGCTATCCGCAGCCCATTTTGTGAAAGTCTATAAATAGACCCCCATGGGCACCTTGGGGGAGAGAGGCATCTCCTTACCCCCACCCCCCTTAGTGTGTTCGGTTAGCTAGTGACCCTGCCCTCCGTTCGCCAAGTCTTTCAGGCCAACGGTCAGGTGTTGCGAGTGCTCTCCGAGGTGCCCAGGCTCAGCATTGGCTTGGGAGGGGAAGATCTTCGGGTCTTTCGGGTTAGTGGCGGGACCTCCTCGCTGCAGCTCGCGGGGTCTGTTTTCACCTGAATCCAACAGTAGAGAGGTTCTTAGGCTCTAAGTGATTAGCCGTTCGACTTTACCTGAGATAAGTAAGGGTAAGCTGCCTACCCCTATTTTCGAACGCTGAAGCTCGGAAACTGGTTTCAACACATAATGTCGGGTCTAGATGCACTAAGGTACAATAAGGATCCAATCATTCCTCTATACAAAGTTTGATCAATGGAAATTCCTGTTTCATCTTTTCCTAAATTTAGTGACGCGCTCATTGGAGTACTAGCTTGTTTTAAGTTTTTAAATCCAAATCGTTTTAGCATATCATGTACGTATTTAGATTGACATATGAAGATTCCATCATTTCTTTGGGTTATTTGAAAGCCTAAAAAATAAGTCAATTCACCAACTAGACTCATCTCAAATTCATTTTGCATTACTAGTACTGCTTCATTACACAACTCTTCATTAGTGGCTCCAAAAATAATATCATCAACATATATTTGTAAAATAATTATATTATTATCAATATGCTTAATGAAGAGTGTGCTGTTGGCACTACCCATTTTATAATTGTGCTTTAATAAAAAAAGATGTTAGACATTCATACCACGCATGGGGCGCTTGTTTTAGACCATAAAGCGCCTTTTCTAATCTATAGACGTGATTTGGAAATTTTCATCTATAAAGTCGGGGGGGGGGGGGGGGTTGTTCTACATAGACTTCTTCTTTAATTAACCAGTTTAAGAAAGCACATTTTACATCCATTTGAAATAGTGTAAATTTTTTATAACTCGCAAATGCAAGAAAAATTCTAATTGATTCAAGACGAGCTACGGGTGCAAATGTTTCATCAAAGTCTACCCCCTCGATTTGAGAATAACCTTGTGCTACCAGTCTAGCTTTGTTCCTAGTGATCCTAGAATCTCCATCTAATTTATTTTTAAATATCCATTTTACACCTATGACTGGGTGATTAGATGGTCTTTCAACAAGTTTCCAAATCTTATTGCATTTAAATTGATTTAATTCTTCATTTATAGCAATAAACCAAAATTCATCATTTAAAGCCGTAGAAATGTTTTTGGGTTCAATTTCAGAAACAAAACATAAATTAGAAAAAGATTCATTAAAGGCAGAACGTGTAGTTACCCCTCTTGACGGTTCTCCAATGACAAGATCCCTTGGATGATCTCTTGTGAATCTAAGCTCGCTTGGAGGCATGAAATCTTCTTGCACCGGCTCTACTTCTTTGTCCTTTCTAAGTGGTTCATCGTCATCAAGCTCCAAATGTGAAGGGGTTCATCTTCTTTTCCTGTAATATTAGTATCTACACAAGGCACAAGTTCATTAAACTTAACATGAATAGATTCTTCAACCTTTTTAGATTTTTTATTATATATCCTATATGCCTTGCTAGTTGACGAGTACCCAAGAAAGACTCCTTCATCGCATTTTTCATCAAATTTAGCTAATGCATCTTTGGTATTTAAGATAAAACATTTACATCCAAGAACATGAAAGTACGATACATTAGGTTTCTTTTGGTAATATAATTCGTATAGAGTTAATTTCAAAATAGGGCGAAGCATGATACAATTTATAACATAACAAGATGTATTTACCGCTTTAGCCCAAAAAGATCTAGGCAACTCATACTCAGATAACATAGTGCGTGCGAGTTCCTGAAGGGTTCTATTTTTCCTCTCCACCACACTATTTTGTTGGGGGCGCGTGGGGCGGAAAATTCGTGCTTAATACCTAGATTATTGCAGAAAGTGGTGAAACTATCATTTTCAAATTCCCCTCCATGATCCGACCTTATGCATTTAATTTTTAAGTCTAATTCATTTTGAATGCGATTGCAAAGTTTTGAAAATTCAGAAAATGCATCGGATTTGGAGGTAAGAAATAAAGTCCACGTGAATCTTGAAAAATCGTCAATCAAAACAAAGTATACTTTTTACCACCAAGGCTACACATGCTAATTGGCCCAAAAAGGTCCATGTGAATTAGTTGCAATGGTCATGTGGTGGATAATTCAATTTTACTTTTAAACGATGTTTTTGAAAATTTTCCTTTTTGGCACGGCGAGCATAAGGAAAAAAGGTTTCCATTTAGTATTGGCAACCCTCTAATAATTTAATTTTTTGACAATTTTAAAATCCACTTGGTGCTAGAGTGACCAAGGCGCCTATGCCATAATTCAAGTTCTTCATTTTCAGAAATAAGACATTTAACTGAAGCATATGATAGATTATGAAAAGAAATTAAATAAACATTATGAATTCTTGGTGCAGTGAGTACTATATTTTTAGACTTAGGATCAATGATTTTGCACAAATTAGTAGAGGACTCAAATAACACATTAAGACCTTTATAGCATAATTGACTAATAGAAATTAAGTTGTATTTTAAGCCTTCTACAAATAAGACATTTATAAGAGAGAAAGAATCGTTACACACTGTACCGGTGCCTAATATTCTTCCTTTTCCATTGTCACCAAACGTCACGGTTCCTCCTTTTTTCTTAGTGAGGCTAAGGAATTTTGCTTTATCGCCTGTCATGTACTTGGAGCATCCTGAGTCCAAGTACCACATATCTTCTTTGTCCTTAGCCTGCCAACAAACCTAAGAAGAAAAGGTTAGTGAAGATCCGGATACCCATGAGGTTCCTCGCATAATATAGGTGGATACCTTAGGTACCCAGACTTGCTTAAAGGTGCGCTTTCCCTTCTTCCTGCAAGAGTCCGTGGTGTGCCCAAAAACTAAACAATTGGCACAAGCAACAAAAGGGGTTGAGACCTTTTTCAGAGACTGTTGTTGACCCTTGCTGGTATACACAGAGGTAGAGGGAGTGAAGGAAATATTTTTATGAACAGATTTTTGATTTCTGGAAACAGAGCTAACGCCAACGTTAGTAGTCAACGCCGGGCGGTAGGTTTCGGAAACATATCCCAGCCCAAACTTAGCAGATCCATGGCACTGGTTGCCCAAAATCATATCCAGTGATTTTTGACCAACCCCAAATTTGTTTATTGCCACATTAAGATCATTTATTCGGGCTTTTAAGGCGAAGTTTTCACTTACTAAATTTCCACATCTCTTTGCAAAAATTTTCTTTTTATTTTCAATTTGGGAAAGTGATATTTATCAACCTTCTTTCTAAGTCTCCTTTTTCTTTCATGAGTGATTCGATGTTGGAGAAAGCCTTAGAAAGATCGTTTTCAAGTTCCTTTGCCTTTGTCAAATGATTGTCATTCTTTTGGCATGGCATCATTTCTTTATTTAATTTTTGGTTTTGTTTTAAAATGATTTTATTCTCGGTTTTAAGAAGATCAAGATCTTGTAAGTTTCTACCAAACGATTTGCATGTTTTGAAGTATTCAACATAAAGATCATCATAAGTAGAAGGGATTACCTCAGTGTCGCTTTGGACACTGCACTCGTCATCAGTTGATTTTTGGTTCTTCCCCACGAGGCACAAGTTTGCCTCATCATCCTCACTTGAACTTGATTCACTTGAGCATCCGGATGAAGAATCATCCCATGTTGCCGCCTTCAAGACCTTCTTCTTCTCTTTTGCATTATGCCGCTTTTCTTTTTGCTCCTTCAGGTATTTTGGGCATTGGCTTCTTATATGCCCGGTCTTCCTGTAGTGGAAGCACTCGGGAGGAGGTCGCTCTTCATCTTCGTCGCTTGATTTTTCCTTTTTCTCCTTTTTGGAAGATGATCCTTTTTGAAAGTACTTACGGAAAGTATTCCTTCTTTCTGGATTCTTCATGAACTTTGTGAAGTTTTTCACAAAGAGACTCTCCTCGTCATCTTCCTCATCGTCATCCTCTTTTCTTGACTTTAGTGTCAAAGCTTTCTTCTTTGGCTCCTTATTGTATTCTTCATCTTGAATGTTGAGTTCGACCTCATGGGTTTTGAGATTCCTAATGAGGCTCTCGATCTGGAGCCGCCTTAGATCATGCGATTCGGAGATTGCAGTCACCTTTGGATTGAACTTTGTAGGAAGAGACCGAAGGTTCTTTCTCACCAAGTCACCGTTTGAGAATGTTTTTCCAAGAATCTTTGAGGCATTGACAATCTTGGTTAAACGAGTATACATTGAGTCGACGTCCTCATTTGGATCCATCCTGAACCTTTCAAACTCCGATTCCAGTTGGAATAGATTTGAGTCTTTGACCTGCGAGGTACCTTCATGAGTCATTTCAAGCAAATTCCAAATGTCATAAGCAGTTTCACAAGCACAAACTCTATTAAATTCAGTCCTATTTAATGCGCAAAATAAAGCATTCATGGCTTTAGCATTATTTTTACATTTATTTTTATCTCCATCATTCCACCTATCTTTAGGCTTTTCTATGGTTACTTCTCCAACAATATATGTAGGAGTCGTATACGGTGTTTCAACACTAGCACAGACGTCTAGATTTAAATTAATTAGAAAATAATGCATTCGTGTTCTCCAATAATTGTAGTCAGTTCCGGTGAAAAGTGGAGGTCTACTTATTCCTTGCCCTTCATGAAAAGCGAGATCACGAGACGTCATTATTCCCGGTTGTTATACCGTTTTGGAATAATCTCGCTCTGATACCACTTGTTAGATCATGAGGCGCCCTTAGAGGAGGGGGGGGGGGGGGGTGAATAAGGGTTTTTAGAACTTTATTATTTAATATAAAAACTTTTGTTGTTTTTCTTTAAATCAACTTAAATCAAAATTAAAGAGGAGTGAATCAATTAAAACAAACTATATAGAAAGAACATGATTTTCATTATAATTTATGATTACAAAAGATGTGATTTCTATAACGCTAGACATCGAAGGCGAAATATAATTTTTTTTTGTTTTCTATACCGACTCTTCTCACCAAGAACCGATTGGCTTTAGCCGGTCTTTCTCAGATCCGGCTTCAAACCGCTCTAGCCTTCCTTGTGTGAATGCTAATAGAAACAATGTATATTTTGACATTTAGGAGTTTTGAGCTCGCTTTCCTTCCATTTGGAGTCATGTTTTGCAGTCTTTTGGCCCGCCACGTATATTTTGTACCTCTATTCAGTTTTAGTTAATTAAAAGAAATTCAACATTTATAAAAAAAAAGTATTTATTTAAATATGCTATTCACCCATATTTCTTTTGTATGGAAGCTTACAATAGTACTTTTGAGTACAAAGAATTGCGTAAACAAGAGTACTGTCACGTGGGACACTGGCCCCGAACTCCCAATTGCTTATATCACATTAAAATTCATTAAGAATTGTCTGCATTTTAAATACTATAGTAAACGACTATGCTCCAATCGCCGGCCGAGGCTTTGCATAACAGTGCACGAGTACCTGGGGCTTGCCGCTCTGGAGCAGCGAGCGTCAATCGCCGCCGACCGAGAAGCATACACGTCCATACGCTAGGGCGGTAAGAACAAAACAGTCGTTTGGAATTGCACAGACGCTTGTGAATAGTAACCCCACAACTTCTTAGTTTAATAGCATAGATATTGTCGTATTTTAAAAAAAAGCACTGATAATTCAGAAACGCAGGGAATTTCTGCTTAATTCTCAATTTTAAATTTCGTAAGAAAAAGTAACAACTACATTTTTCATATTATTTGGCAATTGCAGGCAAATTTTAAAGGTAGAATATTATCAGGCGGTTGTTATTCGCAAATTGTGTATGTCTATTCGTAGATTTTATCTGTTCGCAGCTCTAAAGAAAGTCAAATTTGTTATTCGCAAATATTTTTGTTATTAACATATTAGTAAAGAAAAAAAATTTGGTTGTCCCCTCCACCTATCTCGCCACAGGGAGAGAGTAGTAACATTAGCTATCTAAATCTTCGCAAACAAACCCTAGCTATCTAATAAAACTTCCCAAACAAACCAAAATCGTATGAACAACGAAAAAATCATCTTTCTTCCTCAGCTCGGCCTCTATCCGTGCATTCATTTTATGAATCACGATTTGTGCACACATTGAAGTGCTCAGAAGATCGTCGGAGTCGTTCCTTCATTGTCGGGCCCTGCTCAGAAGAATGAAGACATCGACTGCTCAAGTTTATAATTGATCAGCGGATAACAATTTGTAAACTAAAATAAAGTGAGAAAAAAATTAGTATTTATGGCCTACGAATAACAATTGCCTATTATTATTGGAAGTTCCTAGCGCTTTACCTATTCCCTAATAATTAATTATATAAAGAATATAATAAATTAATTTATTTTTAATAGTAATTACACACCAATTTTTAGAAACAGCAAAAAAGAGATGAAAGAAATACTAAAATGTGTGGAATTTTTACCTTTCTCTCAATTCAATCTCAGAGCCAAAAATATCCCAAGTCACCCAGTGCCGACCTCTATCAGGTCCGCTAGCTCGCCGCACCCAAGCCTTTTCTTGCACCTTCACAACCAGTCTTTAGAGCGCAACACCTACCGACCTCTCCCGCGCCCACTAGTCGTCTTTGCCGCCCCTCGCTCCCAGCGATCACTACATTGGATTTGCTTGCCTTTCATTTTTTTCAATAGATTCAAGGTTAACTCGATCCGAGCATGCGTGGCATGAAATAAACTTGTTGCGGTCCACTCAAGGCTCCGGTAGATCAGACTAAATTGAACCGTCTTAGCCCGGGAGCGTTCGAGCGTGCACACAGTAACAGAAAAAGCGAAAGCTGACAAGGCAATTTTTTTAACGTGGAAAACCCGTCAACTGTGTGAAAAACCACGCGTCCGGGTCTGTGCCGGCCGAAACCTCCACTATTTGTTGGTTGTTGTACAGAGCTTTTTTGAAGAACTCGAGGGCGACAGACCGCCTCTCATTACAATTGTTGAGAGAGAGATACTCGGAGGGTGACAAGCCACCGCTCCTGGAGCTAAGACTCTTGTCTGAAGCAGAGGGGGATGCTGCGCTCTAAGCGCTCTAGAGGTTTTGACTGCAGCTTGAAGGTTGGACCGATGTGCTCTGTGCATTTTTGTCTCTGCCGGTTGTCTCCTGCTGCGCGAGAGGAGTTTGGAGTGCTGTTCTTGCTGGAGGCTGGAGCTTTTGTTCTTGAGTGCGCGGAGTGCTTGTTGCTGAGTACGCGGGGTTATGCTTGGACGGTCTTGAGAGCGGAGCGCGCAGAGGCGCTCTTGGTGCAATCTTCTGAGCGGAGCGCACGGAGGCGCGCTTGGAGCGGTCTTGAGAGCGGAGCGCGCGGAGGCGCGCTTGGAGCGGTCTTGAGAGCGGAGCGCGCGGAGGCGCGCTTGGAGCGGTCTTGAGAGCGGAGCGCCCGGAGGCGCGCTTGGAGCGGTCCTGAGAGCGGAGCGCACGGAGGCGCCCTTGGAGCGGTCGTGAGAGCGGAGCGCACGGAGGCGCGCTTGGAGCGGTCCTGAGAGCGGAGCGCACGGAGGCGCGCTTGGAGCGGTCGTGAGAGCGGAGCGCACGGAGGCGCGCTTGGAGCGGTCGTGAGAGCGGAGCGCACGGAGGCGCGCTTGGAGCGGTCCTGAGAGCGGACCGCACGGAGGCGCGCTTGGAGCGGTCCTGAGAGCGGACCGCACGGAGGCGCGCTTCGAGCGGTCCTGAGAGCGGACCGCACGGAGGCGCGCTTGGAGCGGTCCTGAGAGCGGAGCGCACGGAGGCGCGCTTGGAGCGGTCTTGAGAGCGGAGCGCACGGTGGCGCGCTTGGAGTGGTCTTGAGAGAGGAGCGCACGGTGGCGCGCTTGGAGCGGTCTTGACAGCGGAGTGCACGGAGGCGCGCTTGGAGTGGTCTTGAGAGCGGAACGCGCGGAGGCGCGCTTGGAGCGGTCTTGAGAGTGGAACGCACGGAGGCGCGCTTGGGAGCGCGCAAGGAGGAGGCGCGCTAGTGAGCGCGCAAGGAGGACGCGCGCTTGTGAGCGCGCAAGGAGGAGGCGCGCTGGTGAGCGCGCAAGGAGGACGCGCGCTGGTGAGCGTATAAGGAGGATGCGCGTTTGTGAGCGCGCAAGGAGGAGGCGCCCTTGTGAGCGCGCAAGGGGGAGGCGCGCTGGTGAGCGCGCAAGGAGAACGCGCGCTGGTGAGCGTATAAGGAGGACGCGCGCTTGTGAGCACGCAAGGAGGACGCGCGCTTGGGAGCGCGCAAGGAGGACGCGCGCTTGCGAGCGCGCAAGGAGGACGCGCTTGGGAGCGCGCAAGGAGGACGCGCGCTTGCGAGCGCGCAAGGAGGACGCGCGCTCGTGAGCGCGCAAGGAGGACGCGCGCTCGTGAGAGCGCAAGGAGGACGCGCGCTCGTGAGCGCGCAAGGAGGACGCGCGCTTATGAGAGCGCAAGGAGGAGGCGTGCTCGTGAGCGCGCAAGGAAGAAGGAGGAGAGAGAAAATTCGTAGGAGGATTTTCCCGGCCGGAGAGAGAGAAAGTCTCAAAAGAGGGGAGAGATGGAGGAGGAGAAGAAGAAGATCCCCCCAAAAAGGAGAAGCCTTGGGGTTCTATATATAATTTTTGAGGGTGGCACTTTCGTAATTAAATGGGTGGTTAGGGTGGTTATGGTGGTTATGCGGCTACCCGCACACCATAACCAATTTATGTGTTATACGCACACTTATCATGAATATAGCTATACGCACACCAGTTTGTATAGTTTTGCGGTGATATGTATTCATATGACGGATATGGTTATGCGCACACCACAACCATATTATTTGCTATACGCAGACCGTATTGAAAGATTTTACTACTTGCACCCCCATGTTGGAAGATTTTACTATTTGCACCTCATGATGTGAGATTTTACTATTTGCACTCCATGATGGAGGAATTTACTATTTGCACCCCCATGTTGGAGGATTTTACTATTTGCACCCCCATGTTGGAGGATTTTACTATTTGCACTCCATGATGGAGGAATTTACTATTTGCACCCCCATGTTGGAGGATTTTACTATTTGCACCCCCACGTTGAAGGATTTTACTATTTGCACCCACATGTTGGGTGGTTTCAGGGCTAGTGGGGTTTCTTTGGATAACCTCACACCCATGAATGGGGTGCGGTTAGCGCCTTCAAGGAAAGCCTATCATTTGCCCCCCAAGTCCCCGTAGTTCAGAGCCGGGGCGAGAGAGGTGCTGGGACTTTTTGTGCGAAATAGTTGTGGCGATTGTGGTGGAGTCAGCAACGTGGTATGGAAGGTGCGCTCGCATGCTTTGCGGATGTTGGCTCGCGGCTTTTTGCACGAGGTTGGCTCGCGGCTTTTTGCACGAGGCTGGCTCGCGGCTTTTGCACGAGTCTGGCTCGCGGCTTTTTGCACGAGTCTGGCTCGCGGATTTTTGCGCGAGTCTGGCTCGCGGCTTTTTGCGCGAGTCTGGCTCGCGGCTTTTTGCGCGAGTCTGGCACGCGGCTTTTTGCGCGAGTCTGGCTCGCGGCTTTTTGCGCGAGTCTGGCTCGCGGCTTTTTGCGCGAGTCTGGCTCGCGGCTTTTTGCGCGAGTCTGGCTCGCGGCTTTTTGCTCGAGTCTGGCTCGCGGCTTTTTGCCCGAGTCTGGCTGGCGGCGTTTTGCACGAGTCTGGATCGCGGCGTTTTGCACGAGTCTGGCTCGCGGGGTTTTGCACGAGTCTGGCTCGCGGCCTTTTGCACGAGTCTGGCTTGCGGCCTTTTGCACGAGTCTGGCTCGCGGCCTTTTGCACGAGTCTGGCTCGCGGACTTTTGCACGAGGCTGGCTCGCGGCTTGTTGCACGAGGCTGGCTCGCGGCTTTTTGCACGAGGCTGGCTCGCGGCTTTTTGCACGAGGCTGGCTCGCGGCTTTTTGCACGAGGATGGCTCGCGGCTTTTTGCACGAGTCTGGCTCGCGGCTTCTTGCACGAGGCTGGCTCCCGGATTTTTGCACGAGGCTGGCTCGCGGCTTTTTGCAGGAGGCTGGCTCGCGGCTTTTTGCACGAGGCTGGCTCGCGGCTTTTTGCACGAGTCTGGCTCGCGGCTTTTTGCACGAGGCTAGCTCCCGGCTTTTTGCACGAGGCTGGCTCCTGGCTTTTTGCACGAGGCTGGCTCGCGGCTTTTTGCACGAGGCTGGCTCGTGGCTTTTTGCACGAGTCTGGCTCGCGGCATTTTGCACGAGTCTGGCTCGCGGCTTTTTGCACGAGTCTGGCTCGCGGCTTTTTGCACGAGTCTGGCTCGCGGCTTTTTGCACGAGTCTGGCTCGCGGATTTTTGCACGAGTCTGGTTCGCGGCTTTGTTTGCACGAGGATTGCTCGCGGCTTTGTTTGCACGAGGATTGCTCGCGGCTTTGTTTGCACGAGGATTGCTCGCGGCTTTTTTTTTGCACGAGGATTGCTCGCAGCTTTGTTTGCACGAGGATTGCTCGCGGCTTTGCCGGAGAATGTAAGTATTCAATCCGGTGGCCATCGTGAGGGGGGAAGGCCCTGGCGATGGCGGACGTTGGCGGGCAGTCACGCTAGAGAATGTAAATTCGATCCAGCGCCAGAGAATGTAAATTCGATCTGGTTGCGGGGCCTAGCCACGGGTCAGAGAATGCCAGTATTCGATCTGGGAGAAAAGACTACTGGAGAATGCAAATTCGATCCAGAGCTGCGAGTAAAGATCTGCGCTTGCGCTGGAGAATGAAAATTCGGTCCAGGTTGTGTTGGCTTTTCCGGTTGAGGGGACCGCCAGAGAATGAAAATTCAATCTGGGGGCTGCGGACGGAGGCTTGCACTAGCGCTGGAGTATGAAGATTCGATCCAGGTTGTGCCACCTATTTCCGCGGGAGGATACTAGGTCACCTTGCCCCCCGGTGATTGATCATTCGGCGACGCTGATGGCTTTTCCTGCCATGATGCCAAGTCATGAGTATCGTTGGGCTGGTGATACTGCCTTTTAGATCTTCTTGGAATGCGGGGAACTCTTTCCCACAGACGGTGCCAAACTGTTGCGGTCCACTCAAGGCTCCGGTAGATCGGACTAAATTGAACCGTCTTAGCCCGGGAGCGTTCGAGCGTGTATACAGTCACAGAAAAAGGGAAAGCTGACAAGGCAATTTTTTTAACGTGGAAAACCCGTCAACTGGGTGAAAAACCACGCGGCTGGGTCTGTGCCGGCCGAAACCTCCACTTTTTGTTGGTTGTTGTACAGAGCTTTTTTGAAGAACTCGAGGGCGACCGACCGCCTCTCGTTACAATTGTTGAGAGAGAGATACTCGGAGGGTGACAAGCCACCGCTCCTGGAGCTAAGACTCTTGTCTGATGCAGAGGGGGATGCTGCGCTCTAAGCGCTCTAGAGTTTTTGACTGCAGCTTGAAGGTTGGACCGATGTGCTCTGTGCATCATTGTCTCTGCCGGTTGTCTCCTGTTGCGCGAGAGGAGTTTGGAGTGTTGTTCTTGCTGTAGGCTGGGGCTTTTGTTCTTGAGTGTGCGGAGTGCTTGTTGCTAAGTACGCGGGGTTATGCTTGGACGGTCTTGAGAGTGGAGCGCGCAGAGGCGCTCTTGGAGCAATCTTCCGAGCGTAGCGCACGGAGGCGCGCTTGGAGCGCTCTTGAGAGCGGAGCGCGCGGAGGCGCGCTTGGAGCGGTTTTGAGAGCGGAGCGCACGGAGGCGCGCTTGGAGCGGTCTTGAGAGCGGAGCGCACGGAGGCGCGCTTGGAGCGGTCCTGAGAGCGGAGCGCACGGAGGCGCGCTTGGAGCGGTCTTGAGAGCGGACCGCACGGAGGCGCGCTTGGAGCGGTCCTGAGAGCGGAGCGCACAGAGGCGCGCTTGGAGCGGTCTTGAGAGCGGAACGCACGGAGGCGCGCTTGGAGTGGTCTTGAGAGCGGAGCGCACGGTGGCGCGCATGGAGTGGTCTTGAGAGAGGAGCGCACGGTGGCGCGCTTGGAGCGGTCTTGAGAGCGGAGCGCACGGAGGCGCGCTTGGAGCGGTCTTGAGAGCGGAGCGCGCGGAGGCGCGCTTGGAGCGGTCTTGAGAGCAGAACGCACGGAGGCGCGCTTGGGAGCGCGCAAGGAGGAGGCGCGCTGGTGAGCGCGCAAGGAGGACGCGCGCTTGTGAGCGCGCAAGGAGGACGCGTGCTGGTGAGCGCGCAAGGACGCGCGCTGGTGAGCGCGTAAGGAGGATGCGCGCTTGTGAGGGCGCAAGGAGGACGCGCTTGTGAGCGCGCAAGGAGGACGCGCGCTTGTGAGCGCGCAAGGAGGACGCGCGCTTGTGAGCGCGCAAGGAGGACGCGCGCTTGTGAGCGCGCAAGGAGGACGCGTGCTTGTGAGCGCGCAATGAGGAGGCGCGCTTGTGAACGCGCAAGGAAGAAGGAGGAGAGAGAAAATCCGTAGGAGGATTTTCCCGGCCGGAGAGAGAGAAAGTCTCAATAGAGGGGGAGAGATGGAGGAGGAGAAGAAGAAGATCCCCCCCAAAAAGGAGAAGCCTTGGAGTTCTATATATAGTTTTTGAGGGTGGCACTTTCGTAATTAAATGGGTGGTTAGGGTGGTTATGGTGGTTATGCGGCTACCCGCACACCATAACCAATTTATGTGTTATACGCACACTTATCATGAATATAGCTACGCGCACACCAGTTTGTATAGTTTTGCAGTGATATGTATTCATATGACGGATATGGTTATGCGCACACCACAACCATATTATTTGCTATACGCAGACCGTATTGAAGGATTTTACTACTTGCACCCCCATGTTGGAAGATTTTACTATTTGCACCTCATGATGTGAGATTTTACTATTTGCACTCCATGATGGAGGAATTTACTATTTGCACCCCCATGTTGGAGGATTTTACTATTTGCACCCCCATGTTGGAGGATTTTACTATTTGCACTCCATGATGGAGGAATTTACTATTTGCACCCCCATGTTGGAGGATTTTACTATTTGCGCCCCCATGTTGAAGGATTTTACTATTTGCACCCACATGTTGGGTGATTACCGGGCTAGTGGGGTTTCTTTGGATAAGTGCGGTTAGCACCTTCAAGGAAAGCCTATCAAAACTCTTAATTTTTAATAGATAAAATTAGTTATCTAATTAATCAAATGAACATTTAAAAGAATTAGGTGTGATTAAATTTTCTATGCATTTTACAACAACTATGATAGTATTAGTCAACACCATAAATGAGAAAGTACGTGCTTAATTTGCACGCTTAATCATCGGGAATGGTTTTTTGGGGAGAATTTGATGAATTACTTGACCAATGGTATCAAAAGATATGACCCTTGGGGTCTAGATATATGACTTTGCATGAGCAGAAAAATACTACAGGTGGTGTGAGACTAAACTAGAATAAAAAATAAATAAATACAATATTAACACATTCCCTCGAACTCACGGTAGGTAATGAACCGAGAGTTTACTAATGATATATCAAAATCTTGCAGACGTGAGGGACTTGGCGAGGAAGTCCGCAACTTGTTCTTTAGAGGCAATGAACGGTAGAGAGATAGTGTTGGCGAGGAACTCCTGGCGAATGAAATGACAATCAATCTCGATGTGTTTCGTCCGTTCATGAAACATCGGGTTTGAGGCAATTTGAATAGCACTTCGATTATCACAGAATAGTGGAGTGAGTCCTGATATCAACACACCAAGAACACAGAGTAGTCGGCGAAGCCAAACGATCTCAGCAGTGGTGGAGGCCATGGCGCGATATTCGGCCTTAGTGCTGGAACGTGCAATGGAGTCCTATTTCATACTGCGCCAGGAGATCAGAGAGTCCCCCAGGAAGATACAGAAACCAGTAGTGGAGCGTCGAGTCGTAATATCCCCCGCACATTCAGCATCTGAGAAGGCTCGGAGGGTGAGTGGAAAAGTGGCAGAGAGAAATAGTAAGCGGCTGGCAGAGGTGCGGAGATAGTGGAGAATCAGTAGGACAACGACGTAGTGAACTGAACGAGGAGCTTGGAAGAACTGACTAACAAAGCTAACAACATTGGAAAGGCCAGGCCTAGTCATAGTGAGCTAGACCAGCATCCTAACAAGTCGTCGATAGCAGAAGACATCTGGAGGAAGTTCGTCGTCTGTTGAGAGGAGTTTCAGATAGAGCTCTATTGGAGTATCAAATGTCCAGGTATCAGTGAGAGCTGCAACAGAGAGGATGTTAGAGATGTATTTTTGTTGGGAGACAAGTATGCCACGTTTAGATCGGGAAATCTCCAACACAAGGAAGTAGCGAAGGGGGCACATGTCCTTCATCTCGAACTGACTGCGGAAGTGTTGTTGAAGAGAGGCAATGGTGACATGGTCATTGCCAGTGATAATCATATCATCCGCATAGAGAAGAAGAATGACACATACCTAACCAGAAGTGCGAGTGAACAATGCATGATAATTCTGTCTTTCAATAAACCATGCATTGAGAATAGCAGTGCGAAAGCGCTCAAACCAGGCACGAGGGTCTGTTTGAGACCATAGAGGGCCCATCAGAGATGACAGACATGGCTGGGGCGAACCGAGATGTAACATCCCTAATCCTACTAGATAGCATGTGTAACATCCCTAATCCTACTAGACCCCATGATGATGTTAGGGCATAACCTGAGGAGAGAAAGGAGAGTTGAGACAAGCGGAGACCCTATGACTCTTTGAGTTAGGCTGAACTCACACAGGGTCCCCTAGGGTACACAAGTTAACATTGGTCAAACTGCCCAAATTGCACCCACAAGTACAATTGAACTCACCACTGTGTCCCTAACCCTAAGTGGAAGTCATTTGACCAAGAACCCCAACAATTGGTCACCCAACTAGGCTAAATTGACCAAAGTCAGACCTAGGTCAACATAGCCCTATTCAACACAATTGGACTCAATGGACCTCCAATACTTCAAATTGACCTTACCTGGGTTACCCAAACCACAAAGAGAGGTCATTAGGTCAATAATCACTAAATAATTCCACTCAATTCCAAGGTGTTCACCAAAGTCAACTTTTAGTCAACATAGCCCAAATCAACCCAATCAAGGACCAATTGACCTTCAAATGGTCAAATTGACTTGACCCCTAACCTCATAACCCCATTAGGAATCTAATAGGCCCAAAAGCCCCATCAAGTGATCAACCATTCCCTTCAATTTGACAAAAGTCAACCTTAGGCCAAATTAGGTCAAACTCACACCACATAGATCAATTAACCAAATTGAGACCACACCATGACCCAATGGACTTTGGGTAAGGTTATAGGACTCATGGCCATCTAGTGGGGTTAACCCACTCACAAAATTGACCAAGTCAACTCTAAAGTCAACCATGGTCAACATAAGGCCTTAAGAGAGAAATTGAATGACCAACTGAAATCCAAGTGAATCAAGGCCCCACCCCATGCCTAACCAGCATGACACAAGCCTATTAGCACCCCACATTTGAATTTGGAGAGAAATGATGAGCATGGGGCAAAAATGCAATTTTTCCCAAAAAGCTTAAAGCGGGAAAATGAGTTGGAGTGAAGGAGCTTCCATGGCCCCCACCACCTCAGCCCAAGCCACCCAGCCGAATTCCCAGGCCATGAATAGTCACTTCAGGCATGGCAGCCAGCCAAACAGTGGAGTAGAGGCTGTACCACCTATGGCCGAAACACCCCACTCCCATTCTCACTATACAGCCACCCACTCCTCCATTTGAACCTTCCATCATCTTTAGAAGGCCCTTAGCAGTCGAGCCAACCTACTGGAGCAGAGGAAATGGTGGATAATCCACAGATCGAGCAAGCTTGCCGAAGACAGAGAAATCCATGGCCGCACGCCGGAGCACACACTGTCGAGCCACAATCGAGGTTCGTTTCTCCCCCTCTCCCTCCGTGCTAGCATCTAGAACCACTTAGGAGAGAAATCAGGCTCAATTGAGCCCGATCCAATGTCAGAAAGAGGAATATTTCCGAGCTTTTCTCCTAGCTTGGGATCGCCGGAGGAGCTATCTCCGGCAGCCGTGACGCCGCCTGACGGTAGCCACCACCTCAACGAAGGTGGTGGCCGGCAGTGGTGGCCCTCAGGTGGCCGGGAAATGAAGGTGGAAGTCAGCCCAACTGGGGGTAATGCTGTCCGTTGGCTGGAGGAAGGAGAAGAAATCAATGCCGTTGATTTCAGTTGGCGGCTATACGCAGACTAGATATTATACATATGAAATATTATGTCACACTTTATACAACAGATTGAACTCAATATTTAGGCCACTTAGAAGCTGTTTTAGGCAAAAATGCCAGAGACAACTTTTGTAGCCCTTGCTGTCTAATTCCTATAGGGCTTTGAATCACCCCATTTGGTGACCTACAGTCCCTTGTAGGTCTATTTTACTGAGACATGTCCAAAAAGGTGTTCAGACCTTATTTTGTAGATCTAGACTTCATACTTACATGGACGAGTCTAATATTTTAGCCATAGTTGTAAATAGTATAGACTCATCCCCTGCCCAAAAATCAAAATTTTAGGGCAACATTTTTCTATGGTATTATGTTAAATATGATTTTTCATATTAATGAAATTATTATGGTTAAATATATGCAAAGTGACCTAAATCTTGGGTTGTATGAGGGTTAGACCCTAATGAGTAACATGTCAAAATTTGAGACCATTTGTCTCACTTTAGATCATATTTTCTCATATTCATAGGAATGTGATGTATGGAGGGGTGATGTGCACTTATCACATTAATTTGTGTATTTTGTAATTTCATCACTTATGGCTGGTAGTAAGCTCATGAAATTTTGTTAACACATCTAGCCTAGAGGAGGGTATCATCCCTAGAAATATTAGGATTTTTGGGTAGAAAATCCTAAATTTTTGGATAATAGTGTATTTGACACATGAATACATTAATCAAATAAAAGTGATCAAACAACCTAGAAAAAATCTGATTTTATGTCCAAGGATATTATAGGATGTTACACACCTCTGTAAATTTTGTTGAATTTTTTGTAAATAATTTTCTTGGACATTTGTGAATAATGAATTTTGTCACAAAGTATATTAATGGAATAAACATCACCTAAATCCTAGGGAAAAATCCAGTACTCTGCTAGGGCTGATATCGAGTCGAGTTCGAGCGATTTTGGCTCGGCTCGAAATCAAAATTTTCGCGTCGAACTCGGCTCGAAATCGAAATCGATTTCGAGTCGACTCGAAATGGCTCGATTCTGAGCTGGCTCGAAATCGAATTGAGCTGATTCAAAATCGAATCAAGTTGGCTCGAAATTAAGCAATTTTTCTCTTTATTCCTAATTGGCTCGAAATTAAATTGGCAAACATCTAAATTTAGGAAATGAAACAATTAAAACCTTCAATATTTTTATTTATGTTTAAAATTTTGTGTTTTTAATTTTAAAATAATAACATATTAATAAATAAATAATATTTTTAATCAATTTGAGTTGATTCAAATCATATTTCGAGCGATTCAGGGCTGGCTCGAAATCGACTCGAAATCAGATTCGAGTCAAATTGAATCGACACAAATTGAGTCGAATCAATTGTAACCGATTCCGATTCAGCTCAATATTCGAGCGATTTTCGAGCGACTTTCGAGTTTCGAATATTATGCACAGCCTTATACTCAGCCATATGATAGTTTTTTTTGTTATATAACTCTGGAAATTTTGGTAGAATTTTTAGAATTCATTCACACTGGTAATTACCAAAAATGCCCTTTTGTCACAAAGTGTATTAATGGATTAAAAATCATGTAATACCTAGGTAAAAATCCAATACTCTGGCATATGATAGTTTACTTTTAAATACAACTCTGAAAATTTTGGTAGAAATTTTAGAAGTCATTCACACTGATAATTACCAAAAATGCCCTTTGTCACACATGTGTATTAATGGAATTTATATCACTAATATTATCTGGAAAATTCTGAAAATCTATCTAGGCTGTATTTTGGCCATCATCAGTCTATGGTAAATTTTATAGAATTTTTGAAGCAATTATTTCAGTACTTACTATGTAATGTGCCCAAATGATTTAAAAGTTTGAATATTTAAATAGTAGTCTTAAACACTTTGAAAATTTTGGAAATCCAGCCAGCCATGATATTTATACATAATATGTCTCTAATAATTTATTGAGAGCATTTTGACTTCAGAACATTGTACTTCATGTGTAAAGTGAGGTGTGCATGATCATTAAAGTATTTTTATAAATGACCAAAATAGTTGGGAAAATTATGAATTTTTGACCATATTGTAATTAGGTCATTTTTAATCTATGATAAAAATCTTAAGTCATTTGGTCATGTGTTGGTGATGTTCACATTAGGAAAATTAAATTAGCCCAATGTTGAGTTGGTCTGCGTTTAGCAAAAACTTGGGGTAGTAGCTAGGCTAGCCAAAACATGTGGGAATGAAATGAAATTTGGAACATAACATTAGGGCATATATACCTACAGTTCACATAAGTTGCAGGCTAATTGGAGAAAGTCTTCCCCGTAGAGGATAGTGAACGAAAGTACGTCTCGATGAATAGTCGAAGTAACTTTGAGGATTTTCTATCCATAGTACTTATAGTGACATTTCAACAGCTAAGGTGACAAGGAAGCATTCAAGGTTAGATATGAGTGTTTAGGTGAACAACTAAGGATTTGCACCACGCATTAGTAACAGGTCGTCAATCACCTAAAAGAATTCTAAATCATACTTAAGTAGTATAGAGCAACCATGGGGGTAACCTTAACAAGGGTAGTTACCAATAAGAATAAATATTCTGAGAAAGGAAGGTCTGCGATGTCATTCCAGAATACCATCTAGTACCGTTGCGAGCCCTTCATCGGGTAGACCTTGGGAAGTCCAGAATTCACCTTAAATTGATTTGGTCGCCTAAGTAACAACCAAGAGTAGTTCCTAACTAAGTTAAATTGAGAAAAGTAAACCTCGTCCGATTAGGAGGGATGGAACAGTTCAAGATTAATTAGTCCTACGAGCTGGTGGCCGGGATTTGTAATAAATCTTGCATATGCATAAACTAGTGGCAGGTCTTCGGTATGGGTCCATTTGTCACACCAATGGCGGTACGTTGACCTTGGCGGGGTGTGGTGAGTTAGAGGGCCAGTAGGTTACTTTACTGCGGTCTAGCAAACAATCCCTAGTAACCCACCCCCGACCATAAAAGTCTGGCGGGATGTCAGCAAGAGTACGCAAAAGCTCACAGAAGTGCACCTAGGACGTGTACAACAACGTATGTAAGGTCTAGGTCTGGTAGTGTGTATGCCTACCTAGAAGTGGAGTGCCTGATCCACTGATTCTGTTACCACGGCGGAAGTACCTGAGAGGCTGACTACCTCCGAAAAGCGGGAACTAAAGGTCTGTGCGCGCAGAGTCGTGTGAGTGAGTTACACTGTATGAACATAACATAACATTGATAACATCATAATGACATACACATTTGTAGACCCTTATCAAATAAATTAGTATGAGCTCTTTTATATGATAAGTTATAATTCCGAAAATCTTAACTTATAAGTTTGTATGGGCATTAATATAAGTTAAGATACTCTAGACGATGGTGTGGTAAATTTACTTATTACTTCACCTGCTCTGCATTTATTTATTTACTGCTCATTACTTACCTACTACTGTTGTCTTACTTATTGCATTTATTACATGTTATTGTTAGTCTCTCTACTCACATACCCTTTATACTATTAGTACTATTCATGTCACTTGTATTTCTTTTACCCCTTGATGTCCTCCGCTTAGTCCGCCCGCTCGGTACCTAGGAGTCGTGGGGGAGGCGGGCACAAAATGACTTAGTCTTTTTGACTAACGGTCGGATGTGGTCGTAACACCAGGAGATCGAGGAGCAGGAGCCGCAGTACGACAGGCAGGACGTGACAGCAGACCCTGAGGAGCAGATGTCACGCATCACTACTACCACACGGCGATAGTTTGAAGAGTATTTTGAGTTGCTTCCGCATAGTGTAGTGTGAGAGAGTGCTATGTTATCAGTATTTCCTTTTGGATATGTATTAGGCTTAAGCCCTTGCACTCTTTTAGATTTGTGCTCATTGTGGACTATTTGCACTTTTCTTTCATATATATATATGCTGTGTTGTGGACTTGTCATATTTGTGATATTACTTCTTGCAAATTGGCCTGTGTTATGATCAAACTAGCCGGCAGGAGCAGCGTCGAGCAGTGATGATTAACCTGTGAGTTGGTGTCACCGCAAGACGGCGGTCATGGGCATAAGATCCAGGAACTCTCCAGTAAGGAGGAGGGGGGGTCTTACAAATGGTATCACTTGACAACGATCATAACAGAAAGAAGTCCATAAAACACTGGGTCGCCCCCGCTCGAGCATTAGTTTGAGGACAAACTATGCAGCGGAAGCAATGGTGTGCCAAAGTGTGAGATCACATGTATAGTCCATCTAAACAACGAGTTAGGCTGATTCTAATAAACTTCCTTACATTTGTGTAGCCCCCAAGGAGTACCGGCCCACGACATACTGCTCCTTTCCCTCTGGCTGCCACTCCCTTCCAGCAGTCAGAGCTCGGTCAGACATTGACAGCTATCCTGGAGGCCTTTAAGGCACAACAGGTTCCGGCCACTCAGCCGAACCTAGGATCTAACTTGTTGAGCGCATTCAAGAGCTTGTCCCCTCTGATGTATCATGGGACAAAGACTGCGGTCAAGATGGAGGAGTGGCTGGATAGCATTCAGGAGATGCTCGCAGGCATCAACTGCCCGGTTAGCATGGCAGTCTCTTTGGCGACTACTGCTTTGGATGCCCATGCCAACAGATGGTGGAAGTCCATGATGAATTCCACTTATGCAGTCCGGGATTACTCGGAGATTACTTGGGAGGAGTTCAGCACCACTTTTTTGGAGCATTTTGTGATAGTGACGGACAAGGACAAGTTGGAGGAGAGGTTTTTGAACCTCAGACAGGGGAGCCGGTCCGTGATAGAGTATCAGAGGGAGTTCTCCCATCTGGATAGATTTGCGGGGATGCACTCACTGGATGACAGAGGTTATGCCAAGAGGTTTTATCGGGGACTTAGAGACCCATTAAGGCAGGCATCGCTGTTCGTGGCCGAGGACAGTTTGGCCAAGATCGTAGAGACAGCGAAGAAGCTGGAGGCAGATCATCTGATGGTACATGTTGAAACCAATTTCTCGGTCTCTTGTGAAGCTCGGGCCCTCAACAAGTTGAGGGGCAGATAACCCTTACTAGTCCCTCGGAAGGAATAGACTGGGGACTCGGAAACAGACCAAGACCTTAGTCACAGCGAGGAGGTCCCACCACAAACCCGGAAGATCATTGAGCGCTTCCCCTCCCAAGCCAAAGCTGAGACTTGGGCACCTTGGAGAGCTAGAGAGCTAAACCAAAGTAACCAAGGGAAGAAGAAGCTCAGAGAACTGAGAGTGGAATCCTCCTCCAAGGTTCCCTTTGAGGTCTATTTATAGTTTTTTGTTCGTGGTCTGTTAATAGCACAATTCTGCCTTTTGGTTTTACTAAACGCACCCCAATTTGGCTTGCTAACAGCCAAACTCTGCTGTTTGGAGGGGCCAACGACAGACCACCAGGGGCAGATGGGTAATTTCGCCTCCTTAGCTTGTGGGCAAGTGGCCTGTGAGAAGGCTACTCGTGAGAGCTCCCGCGAGTCTCCTTGCGAGTATGGCTCGCGAAACCCCTCTTAGGCGAGCGCTCTGCGAAGGCCCCGCTCGCCCTCCTTCTGGTGACATTCGCCTAGGCTGGGTCTCGCATTCCCTCCTGCGAGCTCCCCTCGGCCTTGTGAGGACCTGTTGAACTAGCTTGAAGATTGAGTTCGTTGAGCTGGGAAGCCAATTCGTCGAACTAAAATGTGACGCGAGTTCGTCGAACGCAGAACGGATTTCGTCGAACGCCGATTGAAGTTCGTCGAACAAGGAAACTTGGAAAGAATCAGGCTTGCCCCGAAGACCACCGCAAGATGGCCATGAGGACCTGGCTCGCCCGCCTTCCTTGTGAGCGATCAGCGAGTGCCCGGCTCACCCGCCTTCTCGCGTGCGGCCTTTGAGACTGGCTCGCCTTCCCTGTTACCTCTTCCACCTGTTGAATTTGAAACGCCTCTTAGGCGAGCGCCCTGTGAAGGTTCCACTCGCATCCCTTTTGGCGACATCCTTTCTCGCGTGCCTTCCTGCGAGCTCCCCTCGGCTTTGTGAGAGTGCTGAACTGGATGAAAGATTAAGCTCGTCGAGCTGAGCTGCAGATGGAGGAAAACTGCTGAGACAACTCTGTCCCAGCGGATCCGCCGAGACGGGACAGAAATACCCGCTGAGACGGCAGACCCTCTCAGCCCAACCGCTGAGGCCGATTCAAAGTTACCATTCGTCGAATGCAGAAAGTGACGTTCGTCGAACGCAGAATGGAATTCGTCGAACGCTGAGCTGAGTTCGCCGATCTCAACTGAAGCTTGGCGTTCGTCGAACGCAGAAGGGATTTCGTCGGACGCTGAGCTGAGTTCGTCGATCTCAACTGAAGCTTGGCGTTCGTCGAATGCAGAAGGGATTTTGTCGGACGCTGAGCTGGGTTCGTTGATCTCAACTGAAGCTCGGCGTTCGTCGAACGCAGAACAAATTTTGTCTATGTCCATCTCCTAGCGAATATCAGGGTTGTACACAATCCCTGCTCTTTGCGAGATTATTGATGATTTTGGTTTGGACTACTTCTTTTTTTGTTTTATAAATAAAAGATAACCTTTATATTAAGAGTTTAGAATTGGCGGATGTTTTCGAAGAGTCTCGCAAGTACTCCTACTTTGAGAAATTAACCGTTATCCTATCGAAGGATAGAAGTAACGGTCTTTTTCTTCTTTCGGAATATTGACAATCACGCCTCGGCTACAACGCCGAATTCTATGGAATTAAAAAGTAGAAAAGGAGAGTTTTGCACTGAATGAGTTTGGAAAGCTGTGTTTGAATTTTTAGTCCAAATTAATCATTTGATAAAGGCAAGTATACCTTATCGCAAGTAATACAGGATATTTTTAGAAAATATCGGGATCGTATATTTTCGCGGGTCGTGTTGATTATACTACTTCGAGGAACGAACTATTATCTTATCGGAATAATATTTTTAGTTGATTTAACTAGAGTTCTAAATGATAAAATGCGGAAGATGATAATAAGCGATTAACTAGAGTTCTAAGCGATGAGAAATATAGCGCGCGACGTCGAATTACCTTGAGACGAAAATAGATTTTTCGTAGAATTAAAAGTGATGACTTTTCAAAATATTAAGATGACTTGGCCGTGGAGGTTCCATAATTATGAACGCTCCTCTCTCGAGGGTACGCCCACCTGAGATTATGAATATTCGACCGAACTCTCGTTCTACAATCGAATATTCTTAATACTCGCTTTATGTTGTGAACTCCGCTATTGGGTTTTTATTTCCAATTCGGGAGAATTACCTCGTCCTCTCTCGAGGGTAGAGCGCACTTCTCTTTACCCGTGAGTGATCAATCCGTACACACGAGCCTCTCGGCTAACTAGGTACGAAAGCGGAAATGAAAACCACACATCGATTATGTGGCTCCACTCAACGTGATTCTCGGGTAAACCTTAAGCGTTAATTATTTTAGAAAGAGATGTTTTAATTTTATAGAAAAATTATTTTTGTGTCCCAATGCTCTTCGACGTCGTGTGCTAAAGGAAATTAGCCACTCATCGGAATGGGGACGGCATTATCGGTTGAAAAATACATGTTTAATAATTAAAGCGGATATAAGCGGATAAAAAGGAAATAAAAAGACTTATATAAAAACAGTAATAATATCCGTCCCAACCACCTTAAACAAGCGCTAAAAAGTTCTTAGCCTCTTATTCAAGAAGGGGGTGGTATAGAAATGAAAAGACTTATAAAGGTGCAGAAATAATATCCGTCCCAACCGACTTTAAATAAGTGCTAAAGTAAATTAGCCTCTTATTCAAGAAGGGGGTGGTATATAGCAGTTATATAAAGATTGAAATAAAACTAAGTTACAAAAAAAAGGAAAATACTATCTCATACACGCACACACTCTAAAATGAAAGCGATAAAATAAGGCGAAAAATAAAACGATAAAACTATTTTATGAAAGCTTGTAAATCTAAGCTATGAAAACAGTAAACCTAGATTATGAAAGCAATAAAACTAAATTATGAAAGCAATAAAACTAACTATAAAGGCAGTAAAACTAAATTATGAAAGCAATAAAGCTAAACTCATACACGCACACACGCTAACATTAATAAAAAGGAAGATGATCCAAATGAGAAAAACAACATTTTATTTCTAAAAGGCGAAAATTACAAACGAACATAACTTAATTGCATAAAGAAAAACTCGCATTCACTCAAAGAACTCAGAAAAACATTACAAAGCACTCAAAATTTGGATCAAAATTACTTCAGCCGAGCCCCTCTATTTATAGGGAAAATTTGAGTTTTACACGCCCTAGGTCACGGGCGTGACTTGAATGTCACGGCCGTGACTTAGGGCGTGACATTTGCTCGGCTGTATTCGCCGCCTTCTGGAAGGTCTGGCCGTCAAACATGGCTGCACACGGGCGTGACTTGGTATGTCACGGGCGTGACTTGGTGAGTCACGGGCGTGCTATGGGTGGCTGATGTCGGCAGCATGGGCGCGGCTTCGAGACGTGACGCGCTGGCGGCTCACGGGCGTGACTCTGCTAGAACACGGGCGTGACTTGTAGAGTCACGGGCGTGACTTGATCAACTCTTCGAGATTTCACCTGAAAACGGCTGCCAGCTGGAAATTTGGCTTTTAAAATTACACGCCCTTGGTCACGGGCGTGACCTCGGGCGTGACTTGAGCGATTTGTCGGGATTTGATCTGAATTGAGCCGTCCCGTTGATGTTTGATCTTTTAAAATTACATGCCCTTGGTCACGGGCGTGACCGAGGGCGTGTCCTGTGAAAATTTTGCAAAAAATTGCAAAAACAAAAATAAAACTAAGTTAGAAACCAGAAATAATAAAGAAGCAATTTATTCATTAATTTACATAGAAAATTCACAATATTAATTAAAACTATACTAATAATTATACTAAAAATACATATATTTTATTACTTATCAAATGCCCCCATACTTAAGCTTTTGCTATTCCAGAGCAAAAGTAAGAGAGATCTATACGGGATTAACATAAGTTCTAATTTTTGGCTATCGTTTTATTTTAATCATAAGAGACTGAAAAATAAAAATTCGGAGTAATAAGAGTTAAGTCCTAAATTATGCAAATGATTTAAGTAGAAAGAAATGTCCTGGCCAAAAGACTTCTTAATTAACCAAATAGCAAACAAAATTGCAATCATTAGTAAACGAGATTAGATCGAAATTATAATAACCTTTGTTTAAAGAAACACGAAGGAAAAATATAAGTTACTAATTATGCTCTCAAATAATTTTTTTGAATTAAAACTAGAAACAATAATTTGGTTAAGGGAAAAGGGGGGAAAAGCCTTGGCAAATAGAAGAGTACTTGAATTAGGGGTGATGAATTTTTATCCTCTCACCCCTTTTTTATAGTTTCCTTTGACTCCCATCGTTGATGTACGAGGGATCCTTTGACTCCCATCGTTGATGTACGAGGGAAAATTGACCTTTTTAATTAACCCAATGCCTATGTTTACGGAATTTTTAATTCCCATTGACATAGGATTTCTTTTAACAAATATTGGGTGCCTATGTTTACGGAATTTTTGTATTCCCATTGACATAAGATCTTTATTTGTTTTTGCCAAGCTAAATTGGTGTATACAAGGGGTTTTCAAGAGAAATTTTGCCATGCTAAATTGGTGTATACAAGGGGTTTTCAAGAGAAATTCTAGAATAATAATAAAAAATGTTTTGAGAGCAACCTTAGTAAGTTGAATATTCCTAGATTCCTGAAGACATAAAGTAGGGATAATTGCAGTCTAAAGTTGTTTTGCCAACATAATACACATGTCTCTATTTTAGCTAGTAGAAGTAGTGATTGATAACAAAGCCTCTATTTAAATTAAAAACATAAGATATTCTTTAAAACTTAACCCCGAACGTTTAAATCTATCGATCTTAGATAAACAAACAAATAGTAAAACTAGCGATTATGAAAATCCACAAACATATACTCTCGAAACTAAATGCTTTAAGAATAAAAGTAAAGTAGGGTTTATTAATTTTTTTGGAAAGTTTTTTTTTTTGCTTTTTTTTTTAGCTTTTTAGCTTTTTCAACTACAAAAAATACATAAAGTAAAGTAGGGTTTATTAAATTTTTTTTTGAAATGAAAACGGTAAATACACCCCCATACTTAAAACCCAACATTGTCCCCAATGTTGTAATGTAAGTATGAAGAAGGGAAAATAACAATGCAATATATACAAATGGAAAGAGGAAGCAAAAAGGCTTCCCTGAATTAAAGCTGGCGGGGTTGGAGGAAACCCTACAAAAACATATAAAAAGAACAAAGCATAATAAAATATTAGATAAATATGGGGTGCCTCCCACAAGCGCTTTGTTTATCGTCGCGTAGCTTGACGTATTTGGCGTGGTGAGATTATAAATTGGGGAGGGTTAAAGATTCTGTGTGCCGTCCACTGGATCGCCCGCAAGATATAGTTTTAAACGGTGGCCGTTGACTTTAAAATCGCCTTTTTCAGGGTGAGAGATAAGAACGGTCCCATACGGCCAAACCTCTTTGACTGAAAAGGGGCCGGACCAGCGGGATTTGAGCTTACCCGGAAAAAGACGAAGACGTGAATTATAAAGAAGGACAAGATCGCCCGGCGCGAAAGTTTTTGGAAATTTAATTTTTCGATCGTGGTAGAACTTAGAACGCTCCTTATAAAATTTATTACTCTCATAAGCGTTCGCACGCCATTCATCAAGTTCATTGAGTTGGAATTTCCTATTCTCGGAGGCTAAGTTCGAATCGAGATTTAAAAATTTTAAGGCCCAAAAAGCGCGGTGTTCTAACTCTACCGGTAAATGGCACGCTTTGCCGTAGACTAATCGATAGGGCGTACAACCGATAGCGGTCTTGTATGCCGTACGATACGCCCACAACGCGTCGTCGAGTTTTGAGGACCAATCCTTCCTATTTAAAGAGACGGTTTTTTCCAGAATGCGTTTTATCTCGCGATTTACTACCTCTACTTGGCCGCTCGTTTGGGGGTGATAGGCGGTGGCGAGCTTATGCGTGACGCCGTATTTAGATAAAATTTTTGAAAACTGGGCATTGCAGAAGTGCGTGCCCCTATCACTTACTATTGCACGGGGCGTGCCGAAGCGAGAAAATAATTTTTTTAGAAAATGGATGACGACTCGCGCATCATTGGTGGGCAGAGCTTGCGCTTCCGCCCACCTAGATACGTAGTCGACCGCCACTAAAATATAGCGATTATTAAAACAAGGAGGTAGGGGGCCTACAAAGTCTATGCCCCACAAATCGAAAATTTCGCATTCTAAATAAAAATTTTGGGGCATCTCGTCACGACGAGAGATGTTACCCGACCGCTGGCAGCTATCGCACATACTCACAAAAGTGTGAGCATCCTTAAAGAGAGTGGGCCAATAAAAGCCTGACTCTAACGCTTTCCGCGCGGTCCGGTTGGCTTGATAATGTCCTCCAATTCCACGTGGTATAGAAAGTTAAGCCGAGTCCTGTTCTTCCTTTGCTACCGGGCATTCACTGCCGGTCATTCCTAAAGAATTGAAGCGGAAGAAGCATAATAGGTTAGGGTTAGGATGAAATAGCGCAAGAGAGAGTCTTTCCCAAATTACGCTATCGAAAAGCAGCGAGAAAGAAGAGGAGGAATATGTCTGTTGCCGGGAGAATGCAAAGGAAGTGGGGAAGAATTGAAAAGGGTTCTGTTTCTAAAGGCAGGGTTTCTGAGACCAGCTCAGTCTTCAGTGAATGGCTCTCCAACATCGTCCCGGTTTTGAAGAAAAAGGGGAAGTTGAAATTCAGCTACTCAAAAGGATGAAGAAGAACCCATGCTGATCGATGCTGGTTGAGCTCCTTTCAGTCGCCTAGTCGAGTCAAACGCGGCGTGTTCGAATGATGATCGCTTTTACGCGGGTAGACAATTTCACGGGTTCCATCTTATCTGCGAAGGAGATACGCGATTTAAAAAATGGAAGATCCAATATCTCATGGCAGTGTCGCAATATTTGCGCACCCTCCTCGCTTGAAACACATCTTCGTATCACTTGGTCTGCGCAGACTCGAAAGAGAAAGGGGTCCTCCCAAAAGTAGTTTTTCAAGTCAGAGAAGAATTTCTTCTTCTGCTGAGTCGAAAAATCTTCTGGAAGGACCCGCGCGACTAAATAGTTCGCGTAATCTGTGAACCAAGGGGTAGAAGAAGTTTTTGTATTATTTATGATTAAAAGGCGCTCCTCAGGAAATCGATCGTCTATTTCTGGTTCGATGAGCGCTTCTGCGACGGGGTGTTCTAAACGTGAGAGGTGGTCGGCTGCTAAATTTTCAGCCCCCTTCTTATCCCGGATCTCTAAGTCAAATTCCTGTAAAAGGAGGATCCATCGAAGTAAGCGAGGCTTAGCATCAACTTTGGCCAAAAGATATTTTAAGGCGGAGTGATCAGTGAAAACGATTACGTGTGAAAGTGTTATGTAGGGTCGGAATTTATCAAAAGCAAAGATGACGGCGAGAAGTTCCTTTTCCGTCGTGGTGTAGTTAGCCTGTGCAGCATTGAGTGTGCGAGAAGCGTAATATATTGGATGAAAATATTTATTTACGCGTTGGCCTAAGACGGCTCCTACCGCGATATCGCTCGCGTCGCACATAATCTCAAACGGAAGAGACCAATCTGGCGCCACCAAAATTGGAGAATTGATAAGTTGCTTTTTAATAAAATTAAACGCCTCTACGCAGGCCGTGTCAAAAATGAATGGGGAATCCTTTTCCAGGAGGTGAGTTAGCGGTTTGGTTATTTTTGAAAAATCTTGAATAAACCGCCGATAAAAACCTGCGTGGCCAAGAAAACTTCTAATTGATTTGACGTTCGAAGGAACAGGAAGTTGTTCAATTATAGCGACTTTGGCCCTATCGACCTCCATCCCCTTGGAAGAAATTTTATGGCCGAGGACTAAACCCTCTCGGACCATGAAGTTGCATTTCTCCCAGTTCAAGACTAAGTTCGTCTCCTCGCACCGTTGGAGGACTCTATCTAAATTTTTTAAACAATTTTTAAAAGAGTCTCCAAAGACGGAGAAGTCGTCCATGAAGACTTCCATTATGTCTTCTACTAGCTCGCCAAATATTGCCAGCATACATCTTTGGAATGTAGCTGGCGCATTACAGAGGCCAAACGGCATCCTTCGATATGCGAAGGTGCCGAAAGGGCAAGTAAAAGTCGTTTTTTCTTGGTCCTCGGGTGAAATAGGGATTTGGAAAAATCCCGAGAGACCATCAAGGAAGCAATAAAAAGGGTGACCGGAGAGACGCTCTAAGATTTGATCAATAAACGGTAACGGAAAGTGGTCTTTTCTGGTGGCATCATTTAGTTTTCTGTAGTCGATGCACACCCTCCAACCCGTAACAGTACGAGTTGGGATTAATTCGTTATTCGTGTTTTCCACGACCGTTATACCGCCTTTTTTAGGGACGACTTGTACGGGGCTTACCCACGTACTGTCGGAAATAGGATAGATAATCCCCGCGTCGAGGAGTTTAATAATTTCAGTCTTAACGACTTCCCGCATGTTCGGGTTAAGTCGCCGTTGAGGCTGAATTGTTTTGCGGGGGTTTTCTTCGAGAAAAATTTTGTGGGAGCAGAATGAGGGGTTAATTCCCCTGATATCAGAAATTTGCCATGCAATTGCACGGCGATGTTTAGATAAAACTTCAACCAATTCGGATGTTTCCGAATCAGTTAAAGTAGAAGATATTATAACCGGAAGTTTTAAGTTCGCGGCTAGAAAAGCATATTTTAAATGGTCGGGGAGTTGCTTAAGCTCCAAGACCGGAGGTTCTTCATAGGAAGTGGAGATTTTTAAATCTTTCGAATCGAAAGGTTCGAAAGGTGAATCTGGCGGTAATTCTTCTAAAGGAGGTTGATTCGCCAGATCCGAATCGTCTATCATTAAGGATAGCAATGCTGAAAGAGAAGAACACTCGTCCACAAACGCGGATTCCAAATTGAAACAGGAATCATCATTCGATAGTGAGTTCCGCATGGAGGGGTTGATATGTAAAGTAATTTCGTCGTCTCCAACTCGAAGGAGGAGGCGACCGTTACTGACATCGATTAACGCACGGGAGGTTGCGAGAAAGGGGCGACCGAGGATGATGGGTACCTCGACGTCCTCCTCTATGTCCAGGATGACAAAGTCTACCGGGAAGATAAACTTGTCAACCTTGACCAGAACATCCTCCGCTACCCCGATTGGGTACTTTACCGAGCGATCCGCGAGTTGGATGCTCATTTTTGTTGGACTTGGGACGCCTAAATCGAGTTTTCTGAAAAGAGAAAAAGGCATCAAATTGATGCTGGCGCCTAAGTCCGCAAGAGCGTACTTTATTAACATATTGCCAAAGAGACACGGGATGGAGAACCGTCCCGGGTCGTTCAGTTTTGGTGGCAATTTGTTAAGGAGAACAGCCGAACATTCCGCATTAAGGGAAACACGCGAAACATCCTCGAGTCGCTTTTTATTAAAAAGCAACTCCTTAAGATATTTCGCATATTTCGGCATTTGGGAGAGTGCCTCGCAGAAGGGGACGTTTATTTGAATTTGTTTTAAAATACGCAAAAATTTTTGATAATTTTCGTCCTCCTTCTCTTTATTAATTTTAGACGGGTAAGGAATTCGAGGACTCGAAACATTCGGCGCAACCGGAGAATCCGGAACAATTAGAATCGAGGAAGAGGGTGGAGGGGTCGGAGGCGAAATGCATACCTTAGGCTCAACCCGCAATGGGGAGACGACCTCCTTGCCGCTTCGAAGGGTTATAGCGTTGGCATTTTCCCTGGGGTTCGGCTCCGTATTCCCTGGTAGAGCTCCGTATGGCCGCTCGGAGACCATCTTTGCAAGTTGTCCAACCTGGTTTTCCAAGTTTTTAATCGATCCGGTAAGATTCCGGATATTTGAATCGTTGCACGCGATGTATTTAGACAAAACATCTTCGAGCGGCGAAGGTTTTGGAGGAGGAGGCTGGAATCCCTGCGGAAATCCTTGCGGAAATCCTTGAGGATTCATATATGGGGGCCTCTGAGCATTGTTAGGATTGCTCCAGGAGAAATTAGGGTGGCTCCTCCAACCCGGATTATAATTATTACTATACGGGTTGTTATTAGGGTTGAAGGGGGGCCTAACCGGATTACCGAGGTAATCCACCGATTCTTCGATTACGTTATTATTATTATTATTAGTCCAAGCGGGAGTGGAGGAGGAAACAGTCATCTCCGCCACCTGCTTACTTAGCCGCTCTACCTGTGAGGCTAAGAAAGTAGTGGCGTCCACTTCAAAAAGACCAGCCGGTTTAGTAGGACGTGACCTTGGCACGTTCCATTGGTACGCGTTCATGGCCATTTCGTCGATCAGAGCTTGAGCGGTCTCCGGGGTTTTGTTGTTTAACGTTCCCCCGGAAGCCGCATCAATCATTTGCCGCGTAGAAAAATTTAAACCATTATAAAACGTTTGGACCTGTAGCCAAGTTGGTAGCGCGTGATGAGGACACCTACGCAAATATTCCTTAAAACGCTCCCAAGTCTCATAAAGAGACTCAAAATCGAATTGTACAAAGGATGTGATATCCGTGCGTAGTTTTGCGGTTTTTGACGGAGGAAAATACTTAGTTAAGAAAAATTCCGTCAATTGGGCCCACGTGGTTATGGACCCTCTCGGAAGAGAAGTCAACCATGATTTGGCCTTTGATCGTAGCGAAAACGGAAATAAGCATAAACGAATGGCATCATCAGTGACGCCATTAATTTTAAAGGTGTCGCATATTTCTAAAAAGTTTGAAAGGTGCTGATTTGGGTCCTCATCTGGCAAACCGTCGAACTGAATCGACTGTTGTACCATCTGAATTATGCTGGATTTTATTTCGAAATTATTATTATTAACTGTCGGGCGAGTAATACTGGATCCTGTATCTTCCAAATTCGGCCGGGCATAATATGCCATGGTCCGGGCCGGGGCCGCATTTGGAATTTGATCGCCCATATTTACAGTATCTCCGATTGACTCTTCGGGGGTTTCGAGTAAGTTTTGATCACGAGATCGGATGCGCTCACGAAGAGTGCGCTCGATTTCGGGGTCAAAAGGAATAGTCGAATCATCCGACGAGTTTCCTCGGGTCATATACTAAAAGCAATATTTTTGGATTTTCTGTTTTATTGTTATTATTTTTTTAAATATAAGTTTTTATATTTATATTTTTTTATATTACTTTTTGTAACCTTTTTTTTTGTGCTCTTTTTTTTTTTTTTTTAGTAAAAATATATAGATAAGGAATAAAATTAATAGCAGTTCCTACTTTCAAATAACAACACAAAGTTCCCCGGCAACGGCGCCAAAAACTTGATGATTTTGGTTTGGACTACTTCTTTTTTTGTTTTATAAATAAAAGATAACCTTTATATTAATAGTTTAGAATTGGCGGATGTTTTCGAAGAGTCTCGCAAGTACTCCTACTTTGAGAAATTAACCGTTATCCTATCGAAGGATAGAAGTAACGGTCTTTTTCTTCTTTCGGAATATTGACAATCACGCCTCGGCTACAACGCCGAATTCTATGGAATTAAAAAGTTGAAAAGGAGAGTTTTGCACTGAATGAGTTTGGAAAGCTGTGTTTGAATTTTTAGTCCAAATTAATCATTTGATAAAGGCAAGTATACCTTATCGCAAGTAATACAGGATATTTTTAGAAAATATCGGGATCGTATATTTTCGCGGGTCGTGTTGATTATACTACTTCGAGGAACGAACTATTATCTTATCGGAATAATATTTTTAGTTGATTTAACTAGAGTTCTAAATGATAAAATGCGGAAGATGATAATAAGCGATTAACTAGAGTTCTAAGCGATGAGAAATATAGCGCGCGACGTCGAATTACCTTGAGATGAAAATAGATTTTTCGTAGAATTAAAAGTGATGACTTTTCAAAATATTAAGATGACTTGGCCGTGGAGGTTCCATAATTATGAACGCTCCTCTCTCGAGGGTACGCCCACATGAGATTATGAATATTCGACCGAACTCTCGTTCTACAATCGAATGTTCTTAATAATTGCTTTATGTTGTGAACTCCGCTATTGAGTTTTTATTTCCAATTCGGGAGAATTACCTCGTCCTCTCTCGAGGGTAGAGCGCACTTCTCTTTACCCGTGAGTGATCAATCCGTACACACGAGCCTCTCGGCTAACTAGGTACGAAAGCGGAAATGAAAACCACACATCGATTATGTGGCTCCACTCAACGTGATTCTCGGGTAAACCTTAAGCGTTAATTATTTTAGAAAGAGATGTTTTAATTTTATAGAAAAATTATTTTTGTGTCCCAATGCTCTTCGACGTCGTGTGCTAAAGGAAATTAGCCACTCATCGGAATGGGGACGGCATTATCGGTTGAAAAATACATGTTTAATAATTAAAGCGGATATAAGCGGATAAAAAGGAAATAAAAAGACTTATATAAAAACAGTAATAATATCCGTCCCAACCACCTTAAACAAGCGCTAAAAAGTTCTTAGCCTCTTATTCAAGAAGGGGGTGGTATAGAAATGAAAAGACTTATAAAGGTGCAGAAATAATATCCGTCCCAACCGACTTTAAATAAGTGCTAAAGTAAATTAGCCTCTTATTCAAGAAGGGGGTGGTATATAGCAGTTATATAAAGATTGAAATAAAACTAAGTTACAAAAAAAAGGAAAATACTATCTCATACACGCACACACTCTAAAATGAAAGCGATAAAATAAGGCGAAAAATAAAACGATAAAACTATTTTATGAAAGCTTGTAAATCTAAGCTATGAAAACAGTAAACCTAGATTATGAAAGCAATAAAACTAAATTATGAAAGCAATAAAACTAACTATAAAGGCAGTAAAACTAAATTATGAAAGCAATAAAGCTAAACTCATACACGCACACACGCTAACATTAATAAAAAGGAAGATGATCCAAATGAGAAAAACAACATTTTATTTCTAAAAGGCGAAAATTACAAACGAACATAACTTAATTGCATAAAGAAAACTCGCATTCACTCAAAGAACTCAGAAAAACATTACAAAGCACTCAAAATTTGGATCAAAATTACTTCAGCCGAGCCCCTCTATTTATAGGGAAAATTTGAGTTTTACACGCCCTAGGTCACGGGCGTGACTTGAATGTCACGGCCGTGACTTAGGGCGTGACATTTGCTCGGCTGTATTCGCCGCCTTCTGGAAGGTCTGGCCGTCAAACATGGCTGCACACGGGCGTGACTTGGTATGTCACGGGCGTGACTTGGTGAGTCACGGGCGTGACTATGGGTGGCTGATGTCGGCAGCATGGGCGCGGCTTCGAGACGTGACGCGCTGGCGGCTCACGGGCGTGACTCTGCTAGAACACGGGCGTGACTTGTAGAGTCACGGGCGTGACTTGATCAACTCTTCGAGATTTCACCTGAAAACGGCTGCCAGCTGGAAATTTGGCTTTTAAAATTACACGCCCTTGGTCACGGGCGTGACCTCGGGCGTGACTTGAGCGATTTGTCGGGATTTGATCTGAATTGAGCCGTCCCGTTGATGTTTGATCTTTTAAAATTACATGCCCTTGGTCACGGGCGTGACCGAGGGCGTGTCCTGTGAAAATTTTGCAAAAAATTGCAAAAGCAAAAATAAAACTAAGTTAGAAACCAGAAATAATAAAGAAGCAATTTATTCATTAATTTAAATAGAAAATTCACAATATTAATTAAAACTATACTAATAATTATACTAAAAATACATATATTTTATTACTTATCAATTATTCAAAGCTCGCAAAGAATCATCCAACCCCGGATGTTCGCCGGTGGCAGCTGATCTGTCAGGAATCTTATTTGTGGGTCCAACCCCATAGCTTTAAATATTACCCGGGCCGGGGTGGCGCGCGCCATTAATCTCCCTTATTCTGCCAATTACTGTACCTGCCCGAGAATGCCTCTTTCCGAAGAACTCCAGGCCCTCCTGAGGGCGTCCAAGGAGGGCGAGTTATCCACCTAGGCAAATTCTGCTTCCTGGATGACGCGCCAAACCCCTCCGCCTGCGCCTGCGATGAAGAGGTCGAAGCCGGTTCGCTTACCCCCAGGGGGGACAAGACCATACTGCCGAATTCTCCTGTCGATCGGCTTACTCGCAAGGTAATCTTCCCGCTTAACTATTCCCTCTGGTTTCTCTAAACCTTGCCTGACTGCAGGACCCGCCCCCTGCCGACCAGGACGTGGGTGGAGTCTTAACCGAGACCCGTCTCGATCCTCCGGCGAGGACTGATCTTATTGACATAGAAAACGCTGGTACGTGCCTTGATTCCGCAAAACTGGATTGGTTTTCTACCAGAACGCTCATTTTTCCCTCTTACAGCCTCTCCTAGCGTGACTCAGGATCGTCCAAGCTCGCGACGCCAGACGTCGGTCCCCCCCCCCCCCCGACACAACCATTAACACCCCTGGATTCAATCTCTTGAGGGGGAGGGTTCTGGTGGCTCGCGACCTGCCCCGACGGCTCGCGCCGGCGACGCGTCGCAGCACGGTGGTTATGGGAAGTCTGCCTCGCTCCCCTTCGCTACTCTCTTCCAGGGCTGGCCTACTACTTTTCACCCGCCTGCAGGTAATTATTTTGCCGCATCTATTGAGTCGTTATTCTCCATATTAGTCTCGCCAATGACTAACGATGTTTGGGTTCGCTCGCAGGTGATTCCGAGACTCTCCCCTCCGACTCTGACTTTGGGGAGGAAGAGATGTCACCTCTCCCCTTGTCGGAGCAGATGGATGACTTCTTGGGCGACCCACGTGATCACGAGGCCATGAAGAAGCGGACCTCAGAATTGTTTCAGAAGCAAGGGCGGATGCTGCAGGATCTTCACCTCCAGGTGAGGAGGGACCGGGAAGTTGCCGAGGAGCGGCATGCCGCCCTGTTGGATGAGTGTGTGCGGCTCCGCGCCGAGCTGCCGGAAGACATCGGCGAGACGGCCACCTCCCCAAGGACACATGTCGCGCGGGTGAACGATTACGCCCGCATGATCCAACACGAGGCTCGCTCGCTCAATGCGTATCATTACCCTAGGATCCCGCCGAGATCTGGAGTGTGAGGTCGTGGCTGGTGGAAATGGCTACGTTACTAGCCTCGCCCACACTCATTTTAAGCTTAGCAAACTCCTCCGCAACATTTGAAAACTTGTTTAATTTCGCCGGACCAACTAGCGGACATTTCTCCTCTCATCATTAACCATTTCTCGCCCGCTCCTGGAGCTCTTGCGAACTGATTGGTTGTAATATATTTTCTTGCGATGCTCGCTCTTTTTTATTTCAATTTTTCTTGTCGTTTACGCATGAAAATTTTGCTTATACTAATCCAATAAACTGGTCTCGCTCGCTAATATACCCAATGTTCTATCGTGGTCTCGCATTATGCAGGGTTTTGTCTAACCGCACCCCCGCCGCTTCAACTTCTTTCCCGCGCTTTTCATTCTCTATAAATAGGTTCCAGCGTTTATCTCACCTACCGCATTTAACTCTAATTCTTCTTCTTCCTCTACTTGCGAGATCTCGCGCTCGCTTCTTCGCACTTTCTTCCTCTTCTTCTTCGCAGGTCTCAACGATGGTGGGTGACACGAGCGAGGTTGAAGGTCAGTTGAAGTGCGCCGGGTCCTCCGCCGATCAAACTTTCTTCCACAGCAACTTGACTGAAGAGGAATACCTCGCCGCGGTTGCTGATTTTGTCCCGCCAGGGTTCTCCGCTCGCTGCCCTAGCGAGGAGGACATGATCAATGTACCCCTGCCGGACGAGCTCGCCATCCCGATTGTCCACTTCGGGGTTGGCTTGCACTTGCCTCTGAGGCCAGAGGTCCGCCAGGTACTCCTTGATCTCGCATAATTTTTACCTTTTCGAATTTTGAAGCCCTCGCTCGCTTCTTAGAGACCTCGCGGTGCTTCTTCGCCAGGTATTGAAACATTACGGCGTGATACTAGGTCAAATGATCCCCAATGCCGTGGTGGTCTGTAATATCTAGTTGCTAACCAAAATCACCTAGAGGTGTGTGAATATGTGATTACTGCGTCTTTTGCGGAATTGAAAATCTTGAAAATAAAGAACACACAGAATGCAAATCACAATCACAGACGACGCAAGAAATTTATAGTGGTTCCCTGTTCTTGGGTACTCCACTTGCCGGCCTCGCCAATCTAGCACCACAGCTAGAAATGACTACGTCACTAAATCTCGGATCAAGAAAGTTCCTACAATCTCGGAGACAAAACTCTACAACTCGGAGACAAATCTCCTACAAACTCAGAGAATACTTCCCTTACAACTCGGAGAACACCTCTCCTACAACTCGGAGAACAATCTCTCCTACAATCAAATGTAATAAAGAGAATGATACAATCCTTATCAATTTACAATCGGATCTGAAAAACTCTTTAGGGATCCTCTTCCTTCTTGTGATAGGAACGGATTTGACTTGATGTTGATGAGGAAGAAACAAATTGACTCAGATTTGATCTTCTAAGATTCCAATCGATCCAATAGATACAGAGCGGATGAGGCAACAATCGTTCGAACCTTTTCTTCTGATTGGAGACGATAACTCAGAACTTTAGATCGATCTCCAAACGACGGTGATGTGCGCTGCACTTTTCACGATCTTCTTGAATCAGATTAGGTTTTCGGGAGAGAATAAGAACTTTGATTTCCTTAAAGTTATGAGCAATCTTATGTCCTTCTTAAGAGAGAAACCCTTATATAGATCAAGGCTTAATGAAAAGAATTTAACCTTAAACGAAGAAGGACGTCACGTCAAACGGAAGGAAAAGACTTGTCATCAAAAAGGAATTAAAGATCACGAGAAATACGTGAACCAGATTTCTCGTGAGATTCAAGACTTCTCGGGAGATACCTAATTGATCTCGGAAAATAACTTGGAAGAGAATTTCAAAGGATTTGAAAAGACTTCTCGAAAGATAGTGAACCTCTCGAGAAATGAAAACTATTAACTCTTCGAGATAAAAGGACTGAGTTCTCGGGAGAACTGACTTCTCGAGAGAACAGAAAACTTCTCGAGATCTTCTTGACAACTTCGAGAAACACCCTTAAAGAAAAACCTTACTAGAAACAAAGACCTCTCGAGAGACAAAGATACCTCTCGAGAGACAAAGATACTTCTCAAAAGACAAAGATACCTCTCGAAATACAGGACTTCTCGAAATCTGCCGCTGAGATAAATTTTGCGAGAACAACCGCTAAGAAGCTCAGTCGAAAGCTAAGGGGACTTTTCGAGATAACACAAGGACTTCTCGAAAGCTCTTTAAGACTTCTCGAGATATAACTAAAGTTCTCGAAAGATCTGTTTAGGAAAAATTCTCAAGTCCTTTTCCTTTTGAACACCAAGTGCACTCCAAGCTTTGAGTCTTTAAATGTCTTGATCATAAAGTGTATCTCAATTGAGAGATCACACATGTGTCAACCCCATATCCCACACAATGAGGAATTACATTGTATGAGACTGTGCTTATTGACCCATTGTGACCTGACATTGGTCTACACTTAGCAATGTGAACCTGCAAGAACAATACTAGAGAAGCATATCAAATACACAAACAATTCAATCTTGGTTCAAGGATGACTTCCTACAAATCAAGGTTATTGCGGATACAATACCCAACACGGTCATTGTCTCGTACGCCTGCTATATGCGAGAGGAGCGCATTGAGTTCAGCCTGCCGGTCTTCCGGAAGCTGTTCTCCTTCCGGGCCTATAAGGACGGCACCGCTTACTTTGTGGGCTCGGGACTTAAGGTCAACGAGACCATCAACAAGAGCCACTACTGGGCTCAGAAGTTCCTTTTCGTCAAGGGGAACTTCGGCAATGTCCCATTCTCGCTGATTCAGCATGGTGAGAGCACCTACCGCCCCCCCCCCCCCCCCCCCCCCCCCCCCAGCTCTCGGCGGCCATGACGCCGCTCTATCCCAGTTCTTCAACAAGAAGAACTTCGAGGTGGCGCATCTCCATCGAAACCTCGACTCGCTACCACCAGTGCTCCCCGGGGAGGGTACGTATCGTGCCAGCTCACCCTTTTTCGGAGTTCTCGCCTAACAAATCTTATTACCGAACTATTACAGGCGAGCGAGATCTCCCCGTTCATCCCCCTATAAGAGCAGCCGATCTTTCCCTACTAACCTCGCCCTCGCAAAAATGGGGGCGGAAGCCTGCCGCGAGACCTCCCATCCTGCTGCCTTCCTACTAAGAAAAGGGGCGAGTCCTCTGGTCGAAAGGACTCCTCGCACCCCTCCCAGAAGAAGAGCAAGTAGAACCCCATCCCCTCCGATAATGGAAAGGGGCACGTCGAGACTTCCCCGGGCGAGATCCTACTGGCCGACTTCCCTGAAGAAAGGGAGTCTAGCGAGCCGGTCGAGAAGGTCGCCCGGATCTCATCCTTTCCAGTGCCGGTAAATCACTGGAACTTCGGTCTCGGCCAGAGGCACAAAGACGAGGCCGGCGAGTACCTGCTTTACTGGAATCCGGAAGTCAATAAAGTCACCATCTCCACCCTCCTCCCCTCTTGGGTGGAGCAGCCAACAGTCAATGGACATGCGTTCTCACTCTACTTCAGGCTGTATATTCGCGAGGATGCCTCGGTCTTCAAGGCCGAGACTACGAGGACCTTGGTGTACGAAAGTGCGCGAGCCGAGCTCCGCTCTATGGTGCTCGCTCATATGACGGGCCGGCGGTGTCTTCAGCTGGAGCGTCACAATGAGGAGCTCGCCCTCGCCTACAAAGAGTTTGCCGCCGAGGTCACGAGCTTGAAGGAGAAGCTGCCCGCCTCTGAGGCACTCTCCCTCGGCCACCAGGATGTGGTATGCACTTGAGTTCTCGCCTTCCTCCTTTTCTAAGTGTTCCTTGGGCTTTTCCTTTTCCTCTACAGGATAGTTAAATTGTTGTATATATATATTTTTTACAACTTTTGTCTGGAGAGAACACCGCGGTGGATGTAATAGACTCGAAAGAAATAGATGAAAAATTTCATGTTGGTTCTTTGTGTTCTCGCTATTTATGTATGCTGCCTTTTCCTCACATCTATTACTTGTTCTTTTACCTTGACTCAGGATACTCACCGCGTTAGTTCTCGCCCCTCTAGTCGACCTTAGGGAGATTTCAAGATCCACCTTTCCGAATTTCTATCTCGCAGGGGGGGGGGGGGATGTCTCCCTTTTAATTTTGGCGAGCGAGATACCTGCGCTGCTTCTCACGCCATTCCCGGAGACTTGACTGATCTTTTTTACATGACTCACCCATCTGGGCCGCCCACTTGTTGACTTTCCCTTAGATTGTGTGTGAGGATCCTATTGTATAGGGGGTCCCCCGTTGTCTCGCCTGGCGAGATCTCTCATTCTCGCCGTTTTGAGGCTCTGTTTGGCAATCAAAATCTTCCCCTTTTGCTGGCCCTTCCGGAAATCAACCTGACCCGCCATCTATGAGAGCCCGGCAGTGGAATCGATCTGGGACCCTCCAGCACCAAAGGACTTTCTACTTGCCAGCATCTCCAGAGATCAACCTGACCCACCATCTATGAGAGCCCGGCAGCGGAATCGATCTAGGGCATTCCAGCACCAAAGGACTTGTCACTTGCCAGCCTCTCCAGAGATCAACCTGACCCACCATCTATGAGAGTCCGACAGCGGAATCGATCTGGGGCATTCCAGCACCAAAAGACTTATTACTTGCCAGCCTCTCCAAAGATCAACCTGACCCACCGTCTGTGAGAGCCCGGTAGCGGAATCAATCTGGGGCATTCCAGCACCAAAGGACTTGTTACTTGCCAGCCTATCTAGAGATCAACCTGACCCACCGTCTATGAGAGCCCGACAGCGGAATCGATCTGGGGCATTCCAGCACCAAAAGACTTGTTACTTGCCAGCCTCTTCAGAGATCAACCTGACCCACCGTCTATGAGAGCCCGACAGTAGAATCGATCTGGGGCATTCTAGCACCAAAAGACTTGTTACTTGCCAGCCTCTCCAGAGATCAACCTGACCAACCGTCTATGACAGCCCGACAGCGGAATCGATCTAGGGCATTCCAGCACCAAAGGACTTGTCACTTGCCAGCCTCTCCAGAGATCAACCTGACCCACCGTCTGTGAGAGCCCGATAGCGGAATCGATCTGGGGGCATTCCAGCACCAAAGGACTTGTCACTTGCCAGCCTCTCCAGAGATCATCCTGACCCACCATTTATGAGAGCCCGACAGCGGAATCGATCTGGGGCATTCCAGCACCAAAAGACTTGTTACTTGCCTGCCTCTCCAGAGATCAACCTGACCCACCGTCTGTGAGAGCCCGCCAGCGGAATCGATCTGGGGCATTCCAGCACCGAAAGACTTGTTACTTGCCAGCCTCTCCAGAGATCAACCTGACCCACCGTCTGTGAGAGCCCGACAGCAGAATCGATCTGGGGCATTCCAGCACCAAAGGACTTGTTGCCCAAAGACTACTTCAACATATATGTACTGAGAAGGAAACATACAAAAGTCAGTTACAAAAATTGCTAAGGATAAAATCTCTCCAAATCATCCCCACTCCTGGCTCGGCCGAGAGGTACCCCTTCCACATCCTGGAGGTGGTACCCCCCACACTTGAGCACTTCGCTTACAATGTAAGGCCCTTCCCAATTGGGTTCTAACTTACCTACAGCGGCTCCTCTCCCTGCCGCATCTACATTCTTCAGGACCAAGTCTCCTCTCTCGAACTGCTTTATTCTGATATGTTGATCAAAGTACCGGGCTATCCGCCTCTTGACTTCCTCCTGTCATATAGTAGCGAGGTCACGGAGCTCTTATACCAGGTCTAGGGACAACCTTTGCTCTGCATCATTTTCTACCAACCATTCTTCATCTCCCTCGCCTGCGGTGATCACCCTGGGTTTTTCTTACTTCGAATTCTATTGGGAGGACGGCCTCGGACCCATGAGATAGTTTGAAGGGGGTCTCCCCTGTGGCCGTGTTTAGAGTAGTCCTCAAGGCCCACAGGACCGAGGGCAGCTGCTCCACCCAGTTACCCCTGAGATTCTCCACCTTCTTCTTCAGCAGGTTGACAATTATCGTGTTCGATGCTTCCACCTGACCGTTACTCCTTGGGTGGTGGACCGACGCGAACCTGAGGTCTATGCCAAGCTGGGTGAAAAAACTAACAAACTCTTCGCTGGCAAATTGCGGTCCGTTGTCCGTCACTATGGCCAACGGCAGCCCGTGCCTGCAAATTTTCTCACCCCATACAAAATTTCTTACCACCTGGGATGTTACCTTGGCCAGCGCTTTCACTTCTACCCACTTGGAGAAATAATCAATCATTACCAATAGGAACTTCCTTTGGCCACTAGCTTGCGGGAAAGGACCTACCAGGTCCAAACCCCATATAGCGAAGGGCCACGGAGCTGTGATGGTCCGGAGCCTTTGAGCTGGGAGGAGTTGGAGTGGAGCATAGAGCTGGCACTTTGAACACTTCTTTGCGAATTCTGCTGCGTCCTTGCTGAGGGTAGGCCAAAAATATCCTTGCCTCAACACCCTTCCCTCCAGAGTCCGGCTCCCGGAGTGACTGCCACATTCACCTGAGTGGATTTCTTCGAGGACTCTCGGGACCTCCTCCTCCGCTACGCAGCGGGCCAGGAGCCCCGAGAGTGTTTTCCTGTATAGCCCTCCTGCATGTAAGGAATAATAGGCCGAATTGTACCTGAAGCGCCGTCTATCCACGTCCCATTCAGGGAACTTTCCCGATGCCAGGAAAGTGACGAAGGGATCCATCCACAATGCTCGTTGATCCACCTCCATCAGCTCCCCTTCTTCGATGGAAGGTCGGAAGAGTTCCGATACTGTCCCTCCAGCTAGGGGGCCAAACTTGGCTAGTAGGTCCGTCAGGGTGCTCTCCTCCCTCGGCACATGTGTGATGGAGAAAGTGAGAAATTGGCCGATGACCCCCTTGACCTTCTCTAGGTAGCGTTGGAGGGTCGGCTCCCTTGCTTCAAATTCTTCCCTGATTTGGAATGCCACCACCATGGAGTCCGTAGAGACCTCCATGTCCTGCACTCCCAGCTCCCTGGCCAGCTGCAGGCCTGCTATAACTGTCTCGTACTCGGCCTGGTTGTTGGTAATTGGGAAATGGATGCTCAAGGCTTGCTCAATTTTGGTTCCTTGGGGGCTTATTAGGATGATTCCTCATCCATAGGAGTGCTTCCCTGACGCACCATACACCAACATCTTCCATGCCACCGAGGGAGGTGATTCATGCTCCCCCACTTCAGTTGTGTATCCTGCCATGAAGTCCGCCACCGCTTGTGCCTTGATTGACATCCTAGGCACAAACGCGATATCGAACTCACTTAGCTCCACAGACCATTTGGCTAGCCTCCCTGAGTGCTCCACCCCTTCCATGACTTTGCGAAGAGGGTGGTCGGTCACCACTTTGATTGAGTGTGCTTGTAAGTATGGCCTGAGCTTCCGAGCCGATACCACCAAAGCGAAAGCCAACTTCTCCAAAATTGGGTATCGGAGCTCCGCCTTCCTCAGCACTCAGCTGACGTAGTAGATGGGGAACTACCTCCTCCCTTCTTCCCAGACCAACACCGAACTTACTGCTTCAGACCCTACCCCCCAAGTATAGGGATAGGTCCTCCCCTTGCCTTGGTCCCTGGAGTAGGGGAGTCTGGGTGAGTTTCCCTTTCAAAGCTTGAAAAGCTTCCACACATTCTGAGGTCCATTCAAACTTCTTGTTTCCCCGTAACACCTTGAAGAAAGGTGCACACTTGTCTCCTGCCTTGGAGAGGAACCTGCTGAGCCCCGCCAGTTTTCCCGTGAGGCGCTGAACCTCCTTCACATTTCTTGGCGACCCCAACTCCAAGATTGCTTTAACCTTATCTGGGTTAGGCTCCACCCCCGCGGGGGTGAGCAAGTGACCCAAGAACTTTCCCCTGCTAGCCCGGAAGACACACTTCAGGGGGTTGCGTTTCATCTTGTATTTCCGCAAGGTCCCAAAGGTCTCTTCAAGGTCTTGGAGGTGAGATTCGAGGTCCCGACTCTTTATCATGTGGTCATCAACATAGACCTCTAGGTTTCTTCCCTTCTTCTCTCGGAAGACCCTATCCATCATCCGTTGGTACGTGGCCCCTGCATTCTTGAGCCCAAAGGGCATCATCTTATAACAATAGCACCCATCCCCTGTGATGAAGGAGACATCTTTAACATCAGGGGGGGGGGGGGGGGGGGGGTGCATTCGGATCTGATGATAACCTAAAAAAGCATCTAAGAAAGACATTAGAGGAAAACTGACGGCTGAATCAACCAGCGCGTCGATTCTAGGCAAGGGGTAGCAATCCTTGGGGTATGATTTATTAAGTAAGGAAAAATCGATACACATCCTCCACAGACCTCCTCCCTTTTTTTTACCATCACCACGTTGGAGACCCAGCCTGGATACTGGATCTCCGATACAAAACCCGCCTGTAGGAGCTTACCCACCTCCTCTCGGATGGGCCCCTCCAGCTTATCTGTTGTGGCCCTCTTCTTTTGATGAATTGGGCGGGTGCCGGGGTCGAGATTGAGGTGATGGCAAGCCACATCCGCATCGATCCCGGGCATCTCCGTGTCACTCCAAGCGAAGACATACACATTTTCCTAGACGCAAGCCAGGATCTGCTTCTGCTCCTCCAGGCCGAGCTCTCCGCTGACGTGGACCTTCTCCACCATCCCGACTCGGGTGGTGACCTCGAGCTCCACGACCTCCTCCACGGCTTCCTGCCGGGACTGCTCTCCCCAACCTTCTTCCTTCTCCTCGTCGCAAGTTGGTACTTTGACCTTCTCTTCTCCTTCTCCCCCTCGAACCTTCATCACCTCTTCCGCCCCTCGCTCCTGGGCCCGACCCTCTTCCTCTTCCTTCTCCTCCTCTCCTCCCATCTGCTCTTCTGCCTCTCTGAGACCCACCGGCTCTCCCACCTCCTGATCCCACTTCTCTGCTTCTGCTATCCAGGAGATGGTGTTAACTGCCGTCATGTAGCACCGCCTTGCTAACTTCAGATCCCCTCTCACCCGAATCTGGACTCCCCCTGAGCTGAATTTGAGACATTGGTGGAAGGTGGAGGGGACGCAACGGAAAGCACTGATTAGCGGCCGTCCGAAGATGACACTATAGCTGCTGGAGGCATCCACTATGACGAAGAGGCAGTTCCGAGATTGCCCGCCCAGGACCACATGGAGTCCCACTCCCCCTCAACCTCCTTCCTCTCTCCAGAGAACCCGAACAATTTGCCATCCAAGGCCAACACCCTCTTGGCTTCCACCTTCATCTCATCGAACGCCTTCTTAAAGATGACGTTGACAGAGCTTCCGTTGTCCATGAGAATCCGAGACACCGTGAAGTTCTCGATGGTGGTCTGGATGACCAACGCATCGCAGAAAGGGTCCTCATGACCCGGCATGTCCCTTTGGGAGAAAGTAATTTTTTCCGCTGGGGGTGGGGCCGTGGATGTCGAAGCCACGCTCTGGCGGTAGATGGTATGGAGACTCGCCTTGCAGGTTGCCTCCACCCCAACTCCCCCGTGGATCACTCTGATCCCTCCTCAGGTCCCCACATCGGCCTGGTCTTTGCACCTTTCTTCCTCCTCCTCCCGAGGCAGGACCTCCTCGATCCTCACTTGCTGCTGCTGACGCTGCGCCGGCACTCTGGCCCTCTTTGTCTCCAAAACCTCCGAAGGTGGCCGTTGCGTGGCCTTCCTCATCATGGAAGTCACAGTATGGCAACGCCACCTCTCCCCTCTCGGCCTCTGCCACGCTACTTCCCCTTCTCCTTCCTGCTCCTACTTCTGCTCCTCTCATTCCTATTCCTCCTCTTCCTCGCCTGATCGCCTTGGCCTGCTGAGGCGGGGGAGACACCGGCCTTGGACCTTGCCTCCATCCCAACTGTTGGGGTCTTCCTTGCCCCCCATAGAAGTTACCCCCTCTCGGGGCGTAACCTCTTCCCTGACCTTGCATCCCCCTGTCATGCTGCCTCCATCCCCCCTCTGGGGCCCGAGGATCTTCCCTTCTCCGCACCTCCTGCTGCTTGACCTTCGGTTTACTGAGCTTTGCTAGCCTCTTGGTGAGCTCCGGATTGGCCTCCTCACTCTCGACTTCCTCCGCCACCCTCTCCATCAACTCCTCGTAGGAGACGGGGGCCTTCCTCTTCAGTCCCATCTTGAAGAAACTCTCCCTCAGCCCCAACGTGAAGGCGAGCTGAAGGGAAAACCCGGGCATCTCTTGGGTGAGTAATACTTCTTCCTAAAACCGGTCCGCATAGTGAGCCAACGTCTCCTTGGGCTCCTGCTTCACCTTGAAGAGGGACTCGGCGTCCTTCTTCCTCTTCTTCGAAGTCGAAAACTGCAGCAAGAAACTCCTTCGCAAGTCCTCAAATGCATAGATTGACCCAACAGGGAGTTGGTGGAACCACTCCCTGGCCTTCTCCTTTAGGGTGACGGCGAAGAGCGGACACTTAAAGACGTCTGACATTGGCCTGATAGAAATCGAGTCCTCGAACGACTGCAGGTGTTGAACTGGGTCGTCCCGACCGTGTTAGTAGACCCTGTCCCATTCCCTGAACCCATCCGGGACGGGTGCGGAAAGCACCAGCTCACAGAAGGGCCTTCCTCCACCTGCTATCCTTTCCTGCTCCACTCGCCCCCCGAGCTCCCTCGCCAGGCTTGAGCTCGCTGGGGTCATGCTCGCGAGAGCCACACTCGCCAGAGCCACTCCTACGGGCGCTGCGCCTGTCGGGATTGTGCTCACCTGCCCCGCTCCTGCCTGCGCTGCGCTCACCTGCGCCGCACTCGCCTGCGCTGTGCTCGCCTGACCTGTGCCTGCTGGCACTGAACTCGCAGGACTAGCGAACAACACTCGCCCCTCCATGTCCTGCACTGACCCCCCGACTACCTCCTTTCCAGCCCTTCCTCCTAGGGCATCCTCACCAACCGCTGCAAGAGGATGGAACACCTGGACCGCTGGGCTTGCAAACTCGCTACGCAACGCTGTGACCGAAAACACGAGGGTGTCGAGGACTTCCCTCCTGAAGTCCGAGAACATCCTTTGCATCGCCGCCTGGGATGACCCACAGAACTCCTCACCCTGCTCTTCATCTCCTGCCATGTCCCTTCCTTGGAACTTTCTTGGACCAGCCACACTCCATGCTCACCGCACCAAAATGTTGAAACCGATTTCTCGGTCTCTTGTGAAGCTCGGGCCCTCAATAAGTTGAGGGGAAGATAGCCCTTACTAGTCCCTCAGAAGGAACAGACTGGGGACTCGGAAACAGACCAAGACCTTAGTCACAGCAAGGAGGTCCCACTGCAAACCCGGAAGATCGTTGAGCGCTTCCCCTCCCAAGCCAAAGCTGAGACTTGGGCACCTTGGAGAGCTAGAGAGCTAAACCAAAGTAACCAAGGGAAGAAGAAGCCTAGAGAACTGAGATTGGAATCTTCCTCCAAGGTGCCCTTTGAGGTCTATTTATAGTTTTTTGATCGTGGTCTGTTAATAGCGGAATTCCGCCTTTTGGTTTTACTAAACGCACCCCAATTTGGCCTGCTAACAACCAAACTCCGCAGTTTGGAGGGGCTAACGGCAGACCACCAGGGGCAGAGGGGTAATTTTGCCTCCTTAGCTTGTGGGCAAGTGGCCTGTGAAAAGGCTACTCGCGAGAGCTCCCGCGAGTCTCCTCGCGAGTATGGCTCGTGAAACCCCTCTTAGGCGAGCACTCTGCGAAGGCCCCGCTCGCCCTCCTTCTGGCGACATTCGCCAAGGCTGGGTCTCGCATTCCCTCCTACGAGCTCCCCTCGGCCATGTGAGGACCTGTTGAACTAGCTGGAAGATTGAGTTCGTTGAGCTGGGAAGCCAATTTGTCGAACTGAAACGTGACGCGAGTTCGTCGAACGCAGAACGGATTTTGTCGAACGCCGATTGAAGTTTGTCGAACAGGGAAACTTGGAAAGAATCCGGCTTGCCCCGAAGACCACCGCAAGAGGGACGCGGGGACCTGGCTCGCCCACCTTCCTTGCGATCGATCGGAGAGTGCCCGGCTCGCCCGTCTTCCTGCGCGCGGCCTTTGAGACTGGCTCACCTTCCCTGTTACCTCTTCCACCTGTTGAATTTGAAATGCCTCTTAGGCGAGCGCCATGCGAAGGTTCCGCTCGCATCCCTTTTGGCGACATCCTTTCTCGTGTGCCTTCCTGCGAGATCCCCTCGGTTTTGTGAGAGTGCTGAACTGGATGGAAGATTAAGCTCGTCGAGCTGAGCTACATATGGAGGAAAACCGCTGAGATAACTCTATCCCAGCGGATCCACCGAGACGGGACGGAAATAACCGCTGAGACGGCTGACCCTCTTAGCCCAACCGCTGAGGCAGATTCAAAGTTACCGTTCGTCGAACGCAGAAAGTGACGTTTGTCGAACGCAGAATGGATTTTGTCGAACACTGAGCTGAGTTTGCCGATCTCAACTGAAGCTTGGCATTCATCGAATGCGGAAGGGATTTCGTCGGACGCTGAGCTGAGTTTGTCAATCTCAACTGAAGCTTGGCGTTCGTCGAACGCAGAAGGGATTTCGTCGGACGCTGAGCTGGGTTCGTCGATCTCAACTAAAGCTCGGAGTTTGTCGAATGCAGAACAGATTTCATCTATGTCCATCTCATGGCGAATATCAGGGTTGTACAGTACAGAGTAGAGGGAAGAGACCATGGGACGGGACACATTTTGGAGAGGGCAGCATGGGACCGCAGCGGGGCAGGATTATGAGGCATAGGAGAGGCGGAGGACACCCTTGTCCTAACTTTAGGCCGGATCAGCAGCAGCCTCCTGTAGTGCCAGTCCCTCCACTGGTGCGGATTCAGGAGCCACCGAGGCATGATGATAGAGGATTCCGCCCAGTAGTATGTTTCGGATGCCACCAGCCAGGGCACATCAGGGCCAATTGCCCCCAGCTATTTCGTCCACCTCCCCCTCCTCCCCCACCAGCCCCTCCAGCACCAGCACATCAGGGTCAGTGCAGAGGATGAGGTCGGGGTCAGAGACATCACGACAGAGTTCCAAGGCAGGAGCAAGTGTATGCACTGGACTTGGCCCAGGAAAGGAACCCCGAGGAAGTCATCACAGGTGCTCCCATACTGTCTCTACAATTACATAGTACCTTGCATAATAATAGTTTTATTAGACTTATAACCCAACAACAAAACCACCCCAGGTATAATGTTTGTCTATGGCAAACCTGCCTACACTTTATTCGACACAGGTGCTTCGCACTCATTCATATCGGACTAGTTTTGCACGATCTGGATCAAGTCCAGCATTTCGAGGGCATCCACCGGAAGGTGAGACTACCAGACGGGTCAAAGATAGAGACATGCGCAATGTGCAACATGGTGGTAGGGATTGGAGGGAAGACATTTGAGGCACCGACAACCCGCCTGAAGATGCCAGACTTTGATCTAATTCTGGGCATGAATTGGTTACACGGGAACCAGGCCAGGATCGACTGCCCAACAAAGAAGATCGTACTGAAACATGATGACTCTGAGGTGGTAGTAGAAGGTATTAGACCCGTATCACATATTTTATTATCCTCTATTCAGGATGTTAAAGCCCATCATCAGGGAGACAAGGTGTATGTGGTCTGTTTCAGAATGGTAGAGGCGGAGGCCTCCATGGCCGACATCCCCGTTGTTCGGGACTTTTCTGACGTATTTCCGGAAAAGTTGCCCGGATTACTTCCACGACGAGACGTGGACTTCCAGATGCAGCTGGTGCCCGGGGCCAGGCCTGTGTCTCGGGCACCATATTGGATGACACCCAAGGAGTTAGTCGAGTTCCGCACTCATCTCCAGGAGCTAGTGGAGGCAGGATTTGTTAGGCCTAGCTCATCGCCATGGGGAGCTCCGGTGCTATTCGTAAAGAAGAAGGATGGGTCGCTATGACTCTGCATCGACTACTGACAACTGAACCGATTGACGGTGCGGAATACTTACCCACTACCGAGGATCGATGAATTAATTGATCAACTTCAGGGAGCCCACTGGTTCTCCAAACTTGATCTGAGGTCAGGGTACCATCAGCTGAGGATCCAAGAGGAGGATATACCCAAGACAGCATTCAGCTCGCGCTATGGTTTATATGAGTTCACGATGATGCCTTTCGGGCTCACGAATGCGCCATCCGCATTCATGAGCCTGATGAACCATGTATTCGAGGCCTATTTAGACATTTTCATCATAGTTTTCATCGACGACATCTTGATCTACTCTAGGACCAGGGAGGACCATACTCAGTATTTGACATTGGTATTGGGGAAGCTAAGGGAGCACCAGATGTATGCCAAATTTTCGAAGTGCCAGTTTTGGCTGCAGGATGTAGCATTCTTGGGGCACACCATCCGTGGAGACGGGTTGGCAGTAGACCCGGCCAAGGTGCAAGCAGTTAGTGAGTGGCCACAACTGAGACCGGCATCAGACGTTCGAAGCTTTCTCAGACTGGAGGGTTATTACCACAAGTTCGTTCATGGGTTTTCAAAGGTCGCCCTCCCGCTTACATCTTTGACAAAGAAGGATGCTACATTCACTTGGACAGCGCAGTGCGAGGCTGCATTCTAGGAGCTGAAGGACAGACTCACATAAACCCTGATCCTTGCCCTTCCATCTGGGAAGAAGGATTTCAGATATACACAGACACATCCTACCAAGGGATGGGTATGGTATTGATGCAGCATGGGCACGTCATAGCATATGCATCGAGGCAGTTGAAGAAGCACGAGCAGACATACCCAGTACATGATTTAGAGCTCGGGGCCATGATCTTCGCCTTGAAGATATTGAGGCACTACCTTTATGTGGTTCATTGTGAGATCTTTTCAGATCACAAAAACCTCAAGTATATAGATACTCAGAAGGACCTGAACCTATGCCAGCGGAGGTGGCTAGAGTTCCTATGCGATTACCACTACACCATGCATTATCACCCGGGAAAGGCAAACATGGTGGCAGATTCCTTGAGTAGGAGAGCCAGTACATCTGGACCGGAGCCCCGAGTGATGTCTATGGAGCTGGTGAAGATGTTGGAGGACATGGAGATCACTTTGGTATCCAGGGCCGAGCCTGAGGCCTACAGAGAGTACCTTGCTACCCTGCACATTACCTGTGATATCCAAGATCGCATCAGGGCACAACAGAGACAGGATGCAGCATTGGAGCCGGTATTCAGAGCCCTAAGAGAGGGCAGCTAAGGAGACTACTCATTTCAGGACGATCTCGTTCAATTTCCGGGACCGTATATACAAACCCGCAGGAGGTGGGATCCGGGAGGACATACTCAGGGAGGCACATTGCACTCGGTACTCAGTGCACCCTGGGATCACCAAGATGACGGCAGACCTACGGAAGACTATGTACTGGTCTGGGATGAAGCGGGAGATCATAGTTTGGGTGACGCACTGTGAGACCTGTCAGCAGGTGAAGGCATAGTGCAAGAGCCCTGGAGGGTTACTACAGCCGCTACCAGTCCTAGAGTGGAAGTTTGAAGACATAGCCATGGATTTTGTGCATGGGCTACCGCAGTCTCATTCTGGGCATGATTCCATCTGGGTCATTGTAGATAGGTTGACCAAGGTGGCCAGATTCATACCAGTCCGGAAGGACACTTCAGTTGCTATCTTAGTGGGGTTATTTGTAGAGCAGTTCGTCAGGTACCACGGCGTGCCCAGGACGATTATCTCAGATAGGGATGGTCGCTTTACTTCGAGGGAGTGGAAGGCAGTGCAGGCATATCTGGGGTCTTAGCTCACCTTTAGCACTGCTTTCCATCCACAGACCGATCGCCAGACAGAGCGCACCAACAGGAAGATGGGGGACTTGCTACGCTTATACATTCTGGATATGGGGAAACCCTGGGAGAGGTTGTTACCACTTATAGAGTTTTCCTATATTAACAGCCACCAGGCAAGCATTGGGATGGCACAATATGAAGCTCTTTATGGGAGTAAGTGTCAGACGCCATTGTCTTGGGTCCAGGACTAGGATCCAAGGGCACTTAGATCAGAGTATATAGATGATACCGATGCTGTGGTACGGATGATCCGCGACCGGATGTTGGAAGCTCAGAGCCGGCATGCCAAGTATTACGATGCGAAGCATCAGAAGGTGGAGTTCCAGGTAGGAGACAGGGTTTTCTTGAAGATACGACCAGTGCATGGTGTCTCGTTGGTGCGAGGACAGAAGAAGCTCAGCCCACGATTTATGGGGCCTTATATGATCCTGGAGCGTATCGGCCCCTTGGCTTATAGGCTGGAGCTGCCATAGGAGTTAGCGAACCTGCACGACGTCTTCCACGTCTCCTTACTTCGGAGAGCATTACTTCGGAGAGAGCAGCATATTATGACTACAGCAGACCCGATAGCATCCGACCGATCAGTCCGTCTGGAGCCTATCCCATCGACGATACAATCGTCCGAGTTCTGCGGAGGAAGAAGTTTCCTCTTGTTAAGGTGCTATGGTCCAATCATGGGCGAAAGGAGCACACTGGAAACTGAGGGATCTTATGCAACAGCAATACCCTGGATTATTCACCTCAGGTACACCCTAAACATGACTTTATACACCTTATTCTCATCTTGTATAGAATCCCGTAGACCCGACCTTAAATTTCAGGGATGAAATTTACTTTTTTTATTTATTGGGATTTGTAACCTCCCCAATCCTACTAGACCCCATGATGATGTTAGGGCATAACATGAGGAGAGAAAGGTGAGTTAAGATAAGGGGAGACCCTATGACTCTTTGAGTTAGGCTGAACTCACACAGCCCTAGGGTACACAAGTCAACATTGGTCAAACTGCCAAAATTGCACCCCACAAGTACAATTGAACTCACCACTGTGTCCCTAACCCTAAGTGGAACTCATTTGACCAAGAACCCCAACAATTGGTCACCCAAATAGGCTAAATTGACCAAAGTCAAACCTAGGTCAACATAGCCCTATTCAACACAATTGGACTCAATGGACCTCCAATATTTCAAATTGACCTTACCTGGGTTACCCAAACCGCTAAAGGAGGTCATTAGGTCAATCATCACTAAATAATTCCACTCAATTCCAAGGTGTTGACCAAAGTCAACTTTTAGTCAACATAGCCCAAATCAACCCAATCAAGGACCAATTGACCTTCAAATGGTCAAATTGACTTGACCTCTAACCTCATAACCCCATTAGTAATCTAATAGGCCAAAAAGCCCCATCAAGTGATCAACCATTCCCTTCAATTTGACAAAAGTCAACCTTAGGCCAAATTAGGTCAAACTCACACCACATGGATCAATTAACCAAATTGAGATCACACCATGACCCAATGGACTTTGGGTAAGGTTATAGGACTCATGGCCATCAAGTGGGGCTAACCCACTCACCAAATTGACCAAGTCAACCCTAAAGTCAACCATGGTCAACATAAGGCCTTAAGAGAGAAATTGAATGAGCAAGTGAAATCCAAGTGAATCAAGGCCCCACGCCATGCCTAACCAGCATGACACAAGCCTATTAGCACCCCACATTTGAATTTGGAGAGAAATGATGAGCATGGGGGCAAAACTGCCATTTTTTCCAAAAAAGCTTAAAGGGGGAAAATGAGTTGGAGTGAAGGAGCTTCCATGGCCCCCACCACCTCAGCCCAAGCCACCCAGCCGAATTCCCAGGCCATGAACAGTCACTTCAGGCATGGCAGCCACCCAAATAGTGGACTAGAGGTTGTGCCACCTATGGCCGAAACACCCCACCCCCCATTCTAACTATACAGCCGCCCACTCCTCCATTTGAACCTTCCATCATCTTCAGAAGGCCCTTAACAGTTGAGCCAGCCTACTGGAGCAGAGGAAACGGTGGAGAATCCACATATAGAGCAAGATCGCCGGAGACAGAGAAATCCATGGCTGCACGCAGGTGCACACACCGCCGAGCCACAATCGAGGTTCGTTTCTCCCCCTCTCCCTCTGTGCTAGCATCTAGAACCACTTAGGATAGAAATCGGGCTCAATTGAGCCCGATCCCATGTGTGAAAGAGGAAGATTTCCGAGCTTTTCTCCTATCTCAGGATCGCTGGAGGAGCTATCTCCGGCAGCCGTGACGCCGCCTGACAGTAGCCACCACCTCAACGAAGGTGGTGGAGGTGGTGGACGGAAGTGGTGGCCCTCAGGTGGCCAGGAAATTAAGGTGTAAGTCGGCCCAGCTGGGAGTAATGCTGACCGTTGGCTGGAGGAAGGAGACAAAATCAAGACTGTAGATTTTAGTTGGCGGCTATACGCAGACCAGATATTATACATATGAAATATTATGTCACACTTTACATAGCAGATTGAACTCAATATTTAGGCCACTTAGAAGCTGTTTTAGGCAAAAGTGCCAGAGACAACTTTTGTAGCCCTTTCTATCTACTTCCTTCAGGGCTTTGAATAACCCCATTTGTTGACCTACAGTCCCTTGTAGTTCTATTTTACTGAGACATGTCCAAAAGAGTGTTCAGATCTTATTTTGTAGATCTAGACTTCATACTTGCATGGATGAGTCTAATATTTTAGCCATAGTTGTAAATAGTATAGACTCATCCCCTGCCCAGAAATCAAAATTTTAGGGCAACATTTTTCTATGGTTTTATGTTAAATATGATTTTTCATATTAATGAAATAATTATGGTTAAATATATGCAAAGTGACCCAAATTTTTGGTGGTATGAGGGTTATACCCTAATGAGTAACATGACAAAAATTGAGACCATTTGGCTCACTTTAGATCATCTTTTCTCATATTCATAGGAATGTGATGTATGGAGGGGTGGTGTGCACTTATCACATTTGTGTATTTTGTAATTTCATCACTTATTGCTGGTAGTAAGCTCATGAAATTTTATTAACACATCTAGCATATAGGAGGGTATCATCCCTAGAAATATTAGGATTTTTGGGTAGAAAATCCTAAATATTTGGATAATAGTGTATTTGTCACATAAATACATTAATCAAATAAAAGTGATCAAACAACCTAGAAAAAATTTGATTTTCCGTCCAATGATATTTTAGGATGTTACACACCTCTGTAAATTTTGTTGGAATTTTTGGAAATAATTTTCTTGGACATTTGCGAATAATGAATTTTGTCACAAAGTGTTTTAATGGAATAAACATCACCTAAAACCTAGGGAAAAATCCAATACTCTGCCATATAATAGTTTAACTTGTTATATAACTCCGGAAATTTTGGTAAAATTTTTAGAAGTCATTCACATTGATAATTACCAAAAATGCCCTTTTGTCAGAAAGTGTATTAATGGAATAATCATCACGTAATACCTAGCGAAAAATCAAATACTCTGGCATATGATAGTTTACCTTGAAATACAACTCTGGAAATTTTGGTAGAATTTTTAGAAGTCATTCGCACTGATAATTACAAAAAATGCTCTTTGTCACACATATGTATTAATGTGATTTATATGAATAATATTATCTAGAAAATTCTAAAAATCTGGCTAGATTGTATTTTAGTAATCATCAGTCTATGGTAATTTTTATAGAATTTTTGGAGTAATTATTTCAATACTTACTATGTAATGTGCCCAAATGATTTAAAAGTTTGAATATTTAAATAGTAGTCTTAACCACTATGAAAAATTAGGAAATCCAGCCAACCATAATATTTATACAAAATATGTCATTGATAATTTATTGAGAGCATTTTGACTTCAGAATATTGTACTTCATGTGTAAAGTGAGGTGTGCATGATCATTAAAGCATTTTTATAAATGACCAAAATAGTTGGGAAAATTATGAATTTTTGACCATATTGTAATTAGGTCATTTTTAATCTATGATTAAAATTTTAAGTCATTTGGTCATGTTTTGGTGATGTTCACATTGAGGAGATTAAATTAGCCCAATGTTGAGTTGGTCAGCGTTTAGCAAAAACTTGGGGTAGTAGCTAGGCTAGCCTAAACATGTGGGAATGGAATGAAATTTTGAACATATCATTAGGGCATATATACCTACAGTTCACATGAGTTGCAGGCTAATTGGAGAAAGTCTTCCCCGTAGAGGATAGTGAACGGAAGTACGTCTCGATGAACAATCGAAGTAACTTTGAGAGTTTTCTATCCATAGTACTTATAGTGACATTTAGAAAGATAAGGTGACAAGGAAGCATTCAAGGTTAGATTTGAGTGTTTAGGTGAACACCTAAGGATTTGCACCACACATTAGTAAGAGGTCGTCAGTCACCTAAAAGAAATCTAAATCATACTTAAGTAGTATAGAGCAACCATGAGGGTAACCTTAACAAGGGTAGTTACCAATAAGAATAAATATTCTGAGAAAGGAAGGTCTGGGATGTCATCCCATAATACCATCTAGTAATGTTGTGATCCCTTCACCGGGTAGACCTCAGGAAGTCCAGAATTCAACCTAAATTGATTTGGTCGCCTAAGTAATAACCAAGAGTAATTCCTAACTATGTTAAATTGAGAAAAGTAAACCTCGTCCGATTAGGAGGGACAGAACGATTCGTGATTAATTAGTCCTACGACCTGGTGGCCGGGATTTATAACGAATCTTGCATGTGCATAAACTAGTGGCAGGTCTTCGGTACGGGTCCATTTGTCACACCAATGGCGGTACGTTGACCTTGGCGGGGTGTGGTGAGTTAGAGGGCCAGTAGGTTACTTTACTGCGGTCTAGCAGACAATCCTTAGTAATCCACCACCGACCATAAAAGTCTAGTGGGATGTTAGTGAGAGTACGCAAAAGCTCATGGAAGTGCACCTAGGATATGTACAACAGCGTACGTAAGGTTTAGGCCTGCTAGTGTGTATACCCACCTAGAAGTGGAGTGCCCGATCCACTGATTCCGTTGCCACGACGGAAGTACCTGAGTGGTTGGCTACCTCTGAAAAGCGGGAACTAAAGGTCTGTGCGTGCAGAGTCGTGTGAGTGAGTTACACTGTATGAACATAGCATAACATATCATAACATTCATAACATCATAATGACATACACATTTGTAGACCCTTATCATATAAATTAGTATGAGCTCTTTTATATGATAAGTTATAATTCCGGAAATCTTAACTTATAAGTTTGTATGGGCATTCATATAAGTTAATATACTCTAGATGATGGTGTGGTAGATTTACTTATTACTTCACCTGCTCTGCATTTATTTATTTACTGCTCATTACTTACCTACTACTGCTATCTTACTTATTGCATTTATTACATGTTATTGTTTGTCTCACTGCTCACTTACCTTTTATACTGTTAGTACTATCCATGTCACTTGTATTTCTTTTGCCCCTTGATGTCCTCCGCTTTGTCCTCCCGCTCGGTACCTAGGAGTCATGGCGGGAGGCAGGGAGAAAATGGCTTAATATTTTTGACTAACGGTCGGATGTGGTCGTAACACGAGGAGATCGAGGAGCAGGAGCAGCAGTACGTCAGGTAGGACATGACGGTAGCCCCTGAGGAGCAGATGTCGCGCATCACTACTACCATACAATGACACGTTGGAGAGTATTTTGAGTTGCTTCTGCATAGTGTAGTGTGAAAGAGTGCTATGTTATCAGTATTTCCTTTTGGATATGTATCAGGCTTAAGCCCTTGCACTCATTTAGATTTGTGCTCATTGTGGACTATTTGCACTTTTCTTTCATATGTATATGTGATGTGTTGTGGACTTGTCATATTTATGATATTTCTTCTTGCAAATTGGCCTGTGTTATGATCAAACTAGCCGGCAGGAGCGGCATTGAGCAGTGATGACTAACACGTGAGTTGGTGTCACCGCAAGACGGCGATCTTGGGCATAAGATCCAGGAACTCTCCAATAAGGAGGAGGGGGATCTTACACCATGGGGGTGTTAGGGAATGACATGCGGAGAGAAGGGTGAATGGAGGCAAGGAGATGACCTTAGAGTTCACTAAGTTGGGGTGAACTCACATAGTGCTCACAAGTGAGCACAAGTCAACTTAGGTCAAATTTGCCAAATTGAACTAACAAATACTAATTGACCTCGCCAATATTTTCCTAACCCTAATAGAGACTCACTTGACCAAGAACCCCATCAATTGGTCAATCAAATAGGCCAAATTGATCAAAGTCAAACTTAGGTCAGCATAGCCCTATTCAACACAAATAGACTCAATTGACCTTCAATACCTCAAATTGACCTTACTTATGTTCACCTAACCACTAAGGAAGGTCATTAGGTCAAAAATCACTAATTGGTTCCAACCAATTTCGAGGTATTGACCCAAGTCAGCTTTTTGTCAACATAACCCAAATCAACCCAATCAAGGAACACTTTGCTTTCAATTGGTCAAATTGACTTCACCCTTAACCTTCTAACCCCATTAGGGATCTATTGGACCTAAAAGCCCCATCAAGTGGTCAACCAATCCCTCCAATTTGACCAAAGTCAAACTTAGGCTAATTTGGGTCAAACTCACACCATTGAATCAATTAACCAAATTGGAGCCACACCATGGTCCAATGGACTTTGGGCAAGCTCATATGACACATGACCATCAAGTGAGGCTAACCCATCCACCAATTTGTCCAAGTCAATCTAAAAGTTAACAATAGTCAACATAAGGCCATAAAGGAAGAAATCAAAGTCCAAGTAAAATCCAAGTGGACCAAGGACCAACCCCATGCCTAACAAGCATGACACAAGTCTATTGGCACCCCACATCTGAAATTGGAGAGAGAGAGAAGGTGCTTGGGGGCAAACATGACATTTTCCCCTTAAGGTAAAAAGGTGCTTTGAGTATGGGAGCTTCCATGGCCCCTTACCACCTTGCCCAAGCCCTCAGCCGAGTCCCTCAGACTACGAACAGTCTTTTCAGAGCAAGGCAGCCACTCAGCTACTGAGGGGAGGTTGTACAATCCATGACCGAGACACCCCACACTCCATCCTCCCTATACATCCATCACCACCTCCATTTGACCATTCCATTAGCTTCAGAGGGTCCTTAGGAGTCGAGCTAGAACCTTAGAGCAGAGTATTTATTGGAGGATCAGCAAATCAGGAAAGCTCGCCGGAGACGAAGAAATCCATGGCCAGTCATCGGAGCACCCACAACCGAGCCACAATTGAGGTTCGTTTCTCCTCCTCTCCCTCTGTGCTAGCTCTCTAGATTATTAGGCTGAGAAATCAGGCTCAATTGAGCCGCAATCCATGTGAGATAGGTGCGTTTTTGCCGAGCTCTTCACCCCACTCGAGTTCGCCGGAGACACCTCATCTGGTGGCCGTGTCGCCGCCAATCGATAGCCACCACCTCAACGGAGGTGGTGGTGGTGGCCGGTAGTGGTGGCCCTCATGTGGCCGAGAATTGCAAGCGGAAGAGGATCCATGAATGTTGAATCCTAGATGTCAGCCTATCAGGGATGATGAACCACAGCCGTCTGATTTAAGCTGATGTTTATACGCAGACCATATTAATATGATGAAATCATTTTGTCACACTTTATACTGAAATGTAGATTAATTATTTAGGCTACTTAGAGGCCTTTTTAGATAAAAGTGCTAGAGACAACTTATGTAGCTCTTGAGGTCTACTGTCTCTAGGGATTTGAACCACCAGGTTTGGTGGCCTACATCTCCTTGTAGGGTCATTCTCCTAAGGTGTGTCCTAAAGGGTGACCAGTCCTTATTTTGTAGATCTAGTTAACATAGTTGCTTGGATTGGTCTAATATTTTGGACATAAGTGTAAATGACTTAGATACACCCCCTGCCCAAAAATCATAATTTTTTGGCAATATTTTTCTAAGGTTTTGTGGTTAATATGATTTTTCATATTAATGAAATAAATGTGGCTTGATAGATGCAAAATGACTCAAATATTGGGTGACATAATTTTTAGATCATATTTAGTCACATATAAAAAAGTTATGGTCATTTGGACCACTATATAACATTATATTTCACATACATAGGAATGAGATGTATGGAAGGGTGGTGTGCATATAGCACCTTTGGGTATTTTGTGAATTTATCACTAATGACTTTTTGTATTCTCATGATATTTGGGCAATACACCTATTATGATGGAGGGTACTACCCCTAGGAAAGTTAGGATTTTTGGAATGAAAAATCCTAAGTATTTAATTAATAACATTAAAGTCATATAAATGTATTAGTCAAATAAAAGTGGTCGAATGATGTAGGATAAATTTTATTTCTTGTAACATGATGTTTTAGAGTATTATATACCTCTGAAAATTTTATTGAGATTTTTGGAGTTGATTTCCCTAGTTATTTGAGCATAATTGATTTTGTCATATAAGTATATAAATGAAATAAACATCATCTAAAGTCTAGAGAAAAATCCAATATTATGTTATATGATGTTTTACAATGAAATATATCTTTAAAATTTTTGTTAGGAGTTTTGGAAGTCATTCACACTAAAAATTACCAAAAATGTCCTTTATTATACTTATGTATTAATGAAATTTATAAGGTTAATATTATTTGGAAAATTTCGAAAACTTGGCTAGACTGTTTTTGGATCATTATAAGCCTATGATAATTTTTCTAGAATTTTCGAATCAGTTATTTTGGTACTTGCTGTGTAATGTGACCAATTGACATAAATGTTTAAATATTGAAATAATGGCCATTAATATTATGGAAAATTAATAAATTCAGCCAGTCATGATATTTCCATATTATATATCACTAATAAATTATTGGGAGTACTTTGACTTCTGAAAGTTGTTCCCCATGTGTAAAGTGGGGTGTACATTATCATTAAAGTATTTTTATAAATGACCAAAATAATTGGGAAAATTATGAATTTCTGACAATCTCTTTATTGGGTCATGATTAACCTATGGTATAAATTTTAGGGCATTTGGTTAAGTTATAGTGAAGTTCACATCATAGATATCAACCTAGTTCAATGTTGAGTTGGTCTACGAATAACAAAAACTTGATGTAGTGTTTAAACTAGCCAGAACATGTAGAAATGGAATGAAATTTAGAACATAAGATTAGAGCATACATAACATTAACCCATATTAGTTGTAGTCTTATTGGAGGACTTCTGCCCTATAGTGAATAGTAAACTAGAAGTACGTCTCGGTAAATAATTGAAGCATTTTGGGAGTTTCCTACCCTAGGCACTTATGTTAATATGATCATGATGCATTTCAAGGTCAGGGTTGGACATGTAGATGAATATCTCAGAGTTTGCACCACGCACCGTAAAAAGGTCATCAAATTGCTTAAAAGAATTTTAAGTCATTCTTTAAGTAATCTAGAGCAACCATAAGGATAACCTTAACAATGGGTAGTTACCAATAAAAGTAAATATTCTGAGAAAGGAAGGTCTGGGAGGTCACCCCAGAATACCTTCGAGTACCGTTGCGAGCCCTTCACTGGGTAGGCCTCGGGAAGTCTAGAATTCACCTTAAATCACTATGATCACTTAATTAGCAAATAAGAGTAACCTTAAATAAGGAAAGTTGAGAAATGTAAACCTCTTCCCAATGAATGGGACGGAGCAGTTCAGGAGTAGTTGGTCCTGCGAGTTGGAAGCTCGGGTGATGTGTTAAACTTTGCATGTGTATAAACAAGTGGCAGGTCTTCGGTACAGGTCCATTTGTCACACCAATAGCAGTACGTTGACTTTGGCGGGATGTGGTGGGTTTGAGGGTGAAAGTATCTAGTTGCTACATAAATCACCTAGAGGGGAGTGAATAGGTGAGTTCTATGGCTTTTTAGGCAGAATTGAAATCTATAAATAAAAGCACATAGAAAACAAAGCACACACAAATATAAGGATTTATAGCGGTTCCCCAGAATGGGTACGTCCACTTTCCCGCCTCACCTGTCTAGCACGCCCGGCTAGACTAGGTTACTTCACTAATCTCAGATTAAGAATAATCTTACAACTCAGAGTAAAACTTCTACAAACTCGGAGAACTCCTCTTACAAACTCACAGAACAAAACACTCCTACAAACTCGATCTTCTAAACTAGGATCTACAAAAACTCAGAAGATAAAACTTCCTACAAGAGTATGTAAAAAGATATTACAAGAACTATGGATTGAAAATCCAATCTCTATGAATCTCAACGAGATTCTACTTCTTCAGCTCTGAAATAATAAGTCTTCTTCTTTCTTGAAAAGATGAAATCCTGAGCTTGAACGGGGAAGAAGGAAATCCTTTTTCTTGAAAGCCTTGATCTGAATACTTATCGACCCAACATGATTTAGAGAAAACTTGAATCAATCTGAGCACTGAAATCTTGTTGAATCGAGACTTGCAGAAGAATCGAGCATAGAATTTGTGGACGGCAAGAGATCGTCTTTGCGAGAATGAGAGAGATGACCGACATAAATCTCGATGTCTTGATCTCAAATTGCACGATTAGGGTTAGACAAAAACATCTCTTAAGTATTTATAGATCTCCTTCAAATGGCTATAAACTTAACTTAAGGAGATAGGTCCACTTGTACTGTACATGGCCGAAAAATCCTAAAAGGAAAAACGCATCGAAATAAAAGAAAACGTGCTCTATCTGGGTTCGTCGAGTGGACTCGTCGAACACACGATTACTCGAAAAATTAATCTTATTACTCAACGAATTAGACTTAGAAAATAAGGGCTGAGATGGGAAGAAAATAAACTAAGTCCACTCGAGGATTTCACGAGAGCACTCGACGAATTCGTCGAGTGTTCATGAGAAATCGACAGACCACTCGACGAATTCGTCGAGTGTTCTCGTGTGAACTATCTTTTACTCGACGAAAATTACTTAATGAAATTTTTGATATTTCTTGAGTAGATTCGACGAATATCAAGTCTTTCACGAGTTGTCTCGATGAATTAACTTGGATTCTTCGAGACCACTCGACGAAAATGACTTAGGCTATTTTCTTCCACTTCTGAATTCAGCACCTGCTTCACCTTGACTTCTCCAAAGTGTTTGAATATGAAGTACATCCCAATAGAGAGATTTCACATGATTCAACACCTTGGTCTACACAATGAGGGATTATATTGTATATGCCTGTGTTTATGACTCATTAAAACATGACATTGGTTTGTACTTAGCAATTAGAATCAAGCAAACACACAACTAAGAAACTACATCAAATAGAAAATCAATTCATCTTAGTTCAAGGGACACTTCTTCAAATCAAGGTTATTGTGGCTACAATACTCAATAATCTCCCCCTATTTGAAGAAGTTAGAACCATGTCTACTAAGGTGAATTGCATAGATAAAAAAATTTATAGATGTAAACATAGCATGACATAAAGAAGTAAACCATATAAATTAAAATATCAAAGGATCAATATATATATATATGTTTTTCAATTTTCAATCAAGTCACAATCCACATTTAAGGCATCTTAGCCTTCCCCTGCCTGCTCTTCGTCAATTGCCTGTCAAAATAAGCCTTGGGCTTAGGATAATATCTTGCAGGAGGTGGAGGAGCATCTGGATTGTTATAGCCATAATCTCTGAAATGAAATTTCCTTTTCAACTGAGTTGCTTTAAATTTGTTGATTTCTTCTTGACTATAATAATTCTGGGATTCTTCATTTGAAATGTTATTCAACCTGTAAGTGTCCAAGATGATTGACTTTGAAATAGGACTCCAAACCTCAGTAAATTCTCTTCTTTCAGCTACATGATCTCTGAACTCTATGCCTGAGCTTCTCTCTACTGCAGGCTCTCTGAGCTCTATGCCTGAGCTTCTTCTAGTAGAGGGATCTGACCTTCCAGCAAAAGGTCCTTCTCCAAATTTCCTTCTCTTGATAGGAGGCTCAGAAGATTCAGGAATGTCTTCATGAACATCTTCTGGAAAGCTTTCAGGAAAAACCTCAGGAAAATATTCAGGGTCTGATCACACCTAATTATACTGAACTGGAGGAATGGGAGAAATATCTTCATAAACTTGTTCTGGAAATACTTGATTTTGTGGTATTCCAATCAAATTGTCATAGAGCCATTGAAAGCTCTGATGATTGAACACAGTAGCCTCATAAAACTTACTTTCAACTTCATTATTCAGGTCATGCATTTGACATATCATTTTCTCCTCCCCCTTTCTGACTTCTTCTGTTAGGGTTTGGAGAATCTCTTCCTTGAAGTTTGATAGATCTTCAGAGATTTCATTTCTTGTACTTTTCCCTTGCTGATAGATGGAGTTTTGACCTTCAAGCAGAGCCTTGAATTGACATGTACATTCTTAAGACCTTCATTAGTGTAGCTCACTACTTTTACACCATTTGTGAAGTAGGTATCCAGATCATCTTTGATTAAAGAAACAATGTACTTTACTTATGTTAAGCCTTTATTCAAGTCATATTCAACCTCTTTAACTTTATCAAAAACTTGTTTCAAAGAAAACTCAAAATATTCATCTTGACTTTTGAGCAGCGCCTCAATGGATTGGAGCAGTTCTGAATTTGAGGTGGAGGCAACTGGAGCAGGAGGAATTTGAACTGGAGGAGTACCATGATTTTCATCAAAAAACATTAGATCTGTAGAGTGAGCTCCCACTGAGATGGCACATTTACTTGAGCATGAGGTGTAGAGTGCACATCCTCTCCTTCTTCCTTTTCTGACAGAATTTCTGTGGCAGGGACTGGACTGATCACTTTCTCTGGCTCCCCCTCAGATATTGGAGGAATTCGCTCTTGAGCTGGAGGAAAATCATCAAGACTAAGAACTCCACCACAGGTGGATTCTTTCTCAACAAAATGGCTAGCCTGGACTGCCTCTGAGTCAGGCTTATCATTGTCGTCATCATCATCAGCAGCATTCTCACCATCATCACCTTCCTTATCATAATCACCAGCTTCATCATCATTAGCAGTAGCATCAACATCAACATCTCCTTCACTGGCATCATCCTAGCCATGATCACTACCTTGATCATCCCTAACATCAGCAATATCTTCCTCAGTAGCAGCAACATCAGTATCTACATTTGGACCTTCCTCATCCTCAGAAATATCAATGTTCCCTGAAGAAACAACATGGGCTAGATTTAGTCTTCTTTTAATATTGAGAACAATGGAATCAAGTTGTTTTTGCCTACTGGAGGTTCTCTGAGATGGAGGATTCTAGGAGTACTCCCCCTGGGCTGATGAGAGCACAAGTGCTTGGGAGCTCTCCCCCTGGACTGGTGCAGCAACAAGATCTTGGGAGCTCTCCTCCTAGAATGGTGGGATAACTAGGTCTGGATCAACTCTGGAAGGAGATGGCTCATTTCTTTCCTCCTCTTCTTCTTCTTCTTCTTCATCCTCAACAACTCTCTTCAAACCTGGCCTTACTATCTTCCTTCCCCCATCTTGTTAGAAACTAGGATTCTATCTTCTTTAGATGACGAATGGGGCTTCCTGACCTCATATCAAATTGGACTCTATCCAGTTGATTTAGATAGAGGCTGATGATCCTGCCGAAGTTGGGAATCATCAAACTTGCCTATATTTTCTCAAACAGAATTAGTCCCCACTTCACCCTTTTTCTGCAAATCACACACGCTACCAATTTAAACATATCATTGGATAGGTAGTCATGTGAGCCTACCTTACATAATAGGAGTTTTCCTTCTCCATTCATATTCTTCCTTCTAACTGTAGTTGTTCCTCTAGGCAAACCACATAATAACAATGCTCGATTGTGATCTTCTTCAAACAAGCAATCTTCCTCTTCAACGGTCGGTAATCTTAGAAATTTTGTCAACTATGATGACTTCATTTCAATCACTTTGCCTCTGACTACTAACATGATTACCTCCCCACTATGGCGAACTTTAGCATTCTAATAGAAGACCAAGACGTCTTGGTCAAGAACATGACATGGATGTTCAAGAACAAATGACAGTCGTACCTCTTCCAAGAAAATAATGACATTCCGGAATTCGTCGATGGCACTGACAAACCCTATTATAACGAGCTCTCCTCCCACTAGAAGAAATCCAGCACTCTTGCGCGACATCCTCTCTTGAAATTGACAGAGAGAATCGAGGAAATGAAAATAGAGACGCATACCTGGGAAATGAAACATTTTGTTAGATCCAATAACTGTAGAAATTGTATTTAAGAAAAACTGGAAATAGTGCATTCGATGAAATTCGCTAAATAGTCCATCGAAATAACACGAGGAAATTCTCCAATTCGTCGATATTACTCGACGAATATGTCTTTTCGTCGAAATTATTCTGGATGACTCGACGAATTCGTCCAAATGACTCGTGTAATTTCCTTGACTTCTTGATGAGTCTGATTTTCTGATTTGAGCATGAGTCCTTTGCCTTCTCTTCAAGATTCCTTGTTCAGCATACCAAGTTCTAGCTTGAAAAAGTTGAACTTGGTTTCATCAAGCGGCTTCATGAAAATATCGTCAACTTGTCTATCCGTCGGGACATAACTGAGTTTATTGTCCTTATTCTCCACATACTCCCGGATGAAGTGATAGCTGGTCTTTATGTGCTTTGTCTGGTTGTGAGAGACTGGATTGTTGGCAATTGCAATGGCACTTGATGAATCACAAAACATTGGAATCTCCTTCAGCTTCAAGTTGTAATCTTCAAGTTGATTTCAGATCCACAGAAGTTGTGCACAATAACTGCCTGCGGAGATGTATTCCGATTCAACGGTTGAGATTGCTATACAATTCTGTTTCTTGCTACTCCATGAGACAAGCCTCCTTCCAAGGAATTGGCATGTCCCAGAAGTGCTTTTCCTATCATCCCTGCTCCCTGCAAAATCTGCATCTGAAAATCCTGTTAGTTCAAAGTCATTACTTCTTGGGTTCCATAAGCCAAGATTTGGTGTGCCTTTAAGATATCTTAAAATCCTCTTTGCAGCGGTATAGTGAAATTCCTTAGAGTTCACCTGAAATCTAGCACAAACACATGTTAAAAACATTATGTCTGGTCTACTGACAGTAAGGTAGAGCAAGGATCCAATTATGCTTCTGTACTTGGTTTCATCAAAAGGTTTCCCTTTCTCATCCTTGTCCAGATTCATATTTGAACCCATTGGAGTCCTCATTGAGGTTGCGTTCTCCATTCTGAATTTCTTAATTAAATCTTTGGTGAACTTCATCTGAGAGATGAAAATTCCATCTTTAGATTGTTTCACCTGAAGTCCCAAGAAATACTTCAGCTCACCCATACTACTTATTTCGAATTTCCCTTGCATTAAGTTAGAGAACTTTTTGCAAAGGTAATCATCCGTAGAGCCAAAAATAATGTCGTCGACATAGATTTGCACTACCAAAATCTTTCCTTTTACTTCCCTAAGAACTAATGTCTTATCTATCTTTCCTCTTGTGAATTTGTTCTCAAGAAGAAAGCTAGAGGGGGTCTCATACTAAGCTCGGGGTGCTTGTTTTAGACTAAATTATGATTTACATAAAAAGTAAACATAGTCAGGGAGGGAGGAATCAACAAAACCTGGGGGTTGTTCTACGTATACTTCTTCCTTCAAATTACCATTGAGGAAGGCTGACTTCACGTCCATTTGATAAACTTTGAATCCTTTGTGAGCAACATACGCTAGAAACAATCTGATCGCTTCAAGTCTTGCCACTAGAGCATAGGTTTGATCGATGTCGATCCCTTCTTCTTGCCGGTAACCTTGGGCAACAAGTCTGGCCCTTTCTTGATGATTACACCATCTTCATCCAGCTTATTTCTGTAAGCCCATTTCGTTCTGATAACATTTTGACCTTTGGGCCTTGGCACTAGCTTCCAGACTTTATATCTTTTGAACTGATTGGACTCCTCTTGCATTGCGATGATCCATGAAGCATCCTCTTTGGCTTCATAAATTTCTTTGGTTCAACCTGCGAGAGAAAACGCAAATGCAAAACCAGGTTAGTTATACCTCTTCTTGTCCTTATGCCAACTCTGGTATCTCCGATTATTTGATTTGCTGGGTGATATCTCTGATGTCTGATCACTAGATTTCTTACATCATCCCTGATAACAAGTTCTTCTGCTTGTGGTACATTTTCAGCTTCTTGAATTTCTTCTTCTTCAAGAGTGATTGGATCACTTACTGAGACTGACCCTGGAGCATCCTCCTTGATGACTTCTTCCAAGTTCAGTTCTTTCAGTTTCAAACTGGCAACTGCATCTTCAACAAAAATGCTGAAAGAGCTGTTGTGAAACATACTCATCTCATCAAATACAATATTTATTGATTCTTCTATGACCAGTGTTTTCTTGTTGAAAATCCTATATGCCTTACTTTGGCTACTGTAGACTACGAAAATACCTTCAAAACACTTTTCACTAAACTTAGTTTTGTAATACTTCCCGTTGTTAAGCACGAAGCATTTACTTCCAAAGATTTTAAAATAAGATGTAGTTGGTTTCCTGCCCTTTAAAATTCTGTAAGGTGTCTTATGATGGTTCTTGTTGATTAGTGCTCTATTTTGCACGTGACAAGCAGTGTTGACGGCTTCTGCCCCAAAAATATTCCGGAAGAGAATAATCATTCAACATTGTCCTGCTTGCCTCTATGAGTGTTCTGTTCATTCTCTCGGCAACTCTATTTTGCTGTGGAGTACGAGGAGAGGAAAACACATGAAAGATACCCAAGCTTTCACAGAATTCTGTCATAGCCCAAGATTTGAATTCTGTTCTGTGGTCACTTCTGATTTTGACTACGAAGCAGTTTAATTCATTCTGTATTTGCCTGACAAAATTAGTGAAAGAGTCAAAAGTATCTGAATTGTGCTTTAGAAAGAAAACCCCAAGCAAAACGTGAGTAGTCATCAACAATCACCAAGGTATAAGCCTTACCTCCTACACTCCTAACTGGCATGGGACCAAATAGATCCAAATGGAGAAGATATAAGCATCTGGTAGAATCTTTGCCAATTATGCTCTTAAAGTTAGCCCGAGTCTGCTTGCCCATTTGGCATGCATGACAAGGTCCCTCTTTAATGGACTTAACGTCAGGTGCGTCACACACTAAGCTGTGAGAAAATAACATATTTATAGTTTTGAAATTAATATGTGCTAATCTCTTGTGCTATTGATCAAAAGGAGATGCACTATCTTTTGCCAAAAAGCATACTGGTGTAGAAGAATCTAAACAAAAAAAAATTAAGCAAAAAATATTTCTACTCCTAGTGCCTGTTAAAATTGTTTCTGACGTATCAGACGTCTTTATCAAGCACTTATCCCTGTATAACTCAACCATACAGCCTTTGTCGCAAAGTTGACTTATGCTAATGAGATTATGTTATAATCCTTTAACATAAGCTACATCTGTGAAAGAGACTACATCGTTGGTAATCATAATGTAGTCTTTTGTGATTCCCCAATCAGATCCACCAAAGATAACCTTGGACCATTCTTGACTGGGGTGAAGTTCTGCAATTGGATTCTTATTCCGGTCATGTTCCGCGAACATCCACTGTCCAAATACCATATATGCACATGTTGGCCTTTGGACATACCTGAAATTAATAATCAATTGCCCTTAGGAACCCAAAAGGATTTGGGTCCTTGGCTTCATGTTAGATGACTTCCCCTTGGATTGTTAACATTGCGAGTGGTCGGCCTTGTATTGTTAACAGGTGGAATTTTAGCATTCCTAAGATTAAACCAGCAATCCATGGTGAAGTGACCAACTTTGCCACAACACCAACAGTTGAACTTATTGTACCTTCTCTTGCCCTCTTTATTGACTTTTTGAATGGGGGTCTAGCAGGGGCCACCGACTTGGAGGTAGAAGCCTCATGATTGCATCAAACACAGGGCTCCTTCTCAAGTGGCTTTGTCGCAACAGTTTTAACCTTTGGTGCTTTCTTTGCAGACGGTCCATGCACGAATGAACCATAGTCCTTGAGGACTATCTATTCGTAAGGAGCTTTGAAAGAAATCATTCCGAAGCTTCGGGGATGGATCCATCCTTGGTTGCCCTTACTTGACTCAACGTGAGTTGGTCTCGTGAGGTGGCCATACAATGTTTCAAAGTCATATGTGTTTGTAGGAAATTAACACCACCTTCTTGAAGGAGGTTGACTCTGATCAGCCTTATCATTGTACTTAATGGCTCTTTTCTTAGCCACCTTACTTCTCTCAGTCTGATGACCGATACCACTATCCTTCACAGGAGCAGAACAACCATCAATGAGAGGAAGGATGGTCTTTGGTTTAGAGAAGCTTTCTACTAGCTTTCTCTCTACCACTAGCTTTCCTTCCAGCTTTGTTATGGATTTCTCCTTTTATTTTAATAGTTCGACAGTGCTTAGAAGTTCGTCCTTCAAGACTTGGACTTGATCTCTGAAGGGGGGTAATTTTTAAATTTCTTCTCTCAGATCTGATTCCACGATCTTGAGAGACTCAATCTCCTTTGTCTGAAATTTGACTACCTTTCGGCACATGTCAAATCCTTTCAATAAGGCTTTGTACTGAACTAATTAGCAGAGTCTTCCTCCGAGGAGTAGCATTCATCCGCAATAGAATCCATCTCAGATTTAGAAAGAGAAGTATGAGGATTTACCTTCCCCTCATATGGGGTGTCATAGTTTTCCTCATCGGTCTGAGCCATTAGACCGAAGTAGGCTTCTTCCTCTGAGCTTGACTCGTCGGAGTCGCTGTCGCTCAGAGTTTTTGACTTTTAAGCCAAAAAGCTCTTTTCCTCCTTCTTACTTTTGAAGGATTTCTTATCTTCTTTTCTCGAGCTATCCTTCTTCTTGTACGAGCATTCCACAATTACATGCTCTGGCTTGTTACAACAATAGCAAATGATATCAGTCGAAGAATGTATGTTCGGTTTAGATTTATACCTGTCATTATTGTAACTCTTCTTGTGATGTTCACCATCACGTCTCGATCTTCTGTGATCTGATGAGGAGGATTGACCTCTCCTCTGTTTTCACTTGTTCAACAATCTCTTGAATTGCTTGAAGAGTAGGGAGAACTCTCCGTCGGACATGTCTGAGCTTGACGAGCAAGCTACAGACTCGTCATCTTCCTTTGACGACTGTGTCCTTACCGGTACCATGACCTTGCCTTTCTTTGACCCTTCAACCTTCAGAGCTACAGACTTCTCCTTTCCAGAAGTCTTGTTGTCTTCTTCCTCAGCTTTCCAGATGCTGAGCTTCAACTCATGGGAAAGGATCTTCCCAAAAAGGATTTGTGGCTCCATAGTAGCCAACTTCCCAAATTCTCTGATGGCAAAGGCCTTGGTATCCCATACTTTCGCCAGGGATCTCAAGAACTTGTCATTCAGTTCACCAACGGTGAATTCCCGATCATAGTTCGTAAGACCGTTGACGATCTTGAAGAACTTATCATACGTGTTAGAAATAGAGTCCCTCGGATCCTTCTTGAATGCTTCGTATTCTTGATTGAGCAGAGATCTTCGATCATCCCTTACTTCTTCCGTACCTTCCATCAAGATGACTAGAGAATCCCACATCTCTTTGGAAGATTTGCAATGGAAGAGATTCTATTGCATAGAATCATCCACAAAACTGATAATTATGTTCTTTGTCTTCTTGTCCAAGGTGACAAGAGCAATCTTGTCCTTTGTCAAATCAAGCATCTTCTTGGGAACTTGAACAACAGGGTTGATGGTAGATGCCATCATTAGAACATGAGGACCTTCTTCAACTATCTGAAAGATCCTTGGGTCGGTGACTTTCATGTAGAACTTAACTCTTTCTTTCCGCATGGGGAAGTTCTCCTTCGTAGAAACGGGTAGATTCATGGAAGAATCCTTGTTTCTATCCATTCCAGACATAGTGTCTTTGAATAACTAAATGGAGGAGTTTGCTCAAGGTGTTAACCTCTTAACGAACAACCTACCTCTGATACCAATTGAAAGTATCTAGTTGCTACCTAAATCACCTAGAGGGGGTGAATAGGTGAGTTCTATAGCTTTTTATACGAAATTAAAATCTATAAATAAAAGCGCACAGAAAACAAAGCACACACGAACACAAGGATTTATAGTGGTTCCCCAGAATGGGTACATCCACTTTCCCGCCTCACCTATCTACCACGCCCGAATAGAATAGGCTACTTCACTAATCTCAGATTAAGATTAATCTTACAACTCGGAGTAAAACTCCTACAAACTCGGAGAACACCTTCTCCTACAAACTCGGAGAACAAAACTCTCCTACAAACTCGATCCTCTAAACTAGGATCTACAAAGACTCGAAAGATTAAACTTCCTACAAGAGTATGTAAAAAGATATTACAAGAACTATGGATTGAAAATCCAATCTCTAAGAATATCAATGAGATTCTACTTCTTCAGATCTGAAATAATAAGTCTTCTTCTTCCTTGAAAAGATGAAATTCTGAGCTTGAACGGGGAAGAAGAAAATCCTTTTGCTTGAAAGCCTTGATCTAAATACTTATCGACCCAACAAGATTTAGAGAAAACTTGAATCAATCTGAGCACTAAAATCTTGTTGAATTTAGACTTGCAGAAGAATCGAACACAGAACTTGTTGGCAGCTAGAGATCGTCTTTGCGAGAAGGAGAGAGATGGCCGACGGAAATCTCGATGTCTTGATCTCAAATTGCATCATTAGGGTTAGACGAAAAAATTTCTTAAGTATTTATAGATCTCCTTCAAACAGTTATAAACTTAACTTAAGGAGATAGGTCCACGTGTACTGTACATGGCCGAAAAACCCTAAAAGGAAAAAACGCGTCAAAATAGAAGAAAATGTGCTCTGTCTTGGTTCGTCGAGTGGACTCGTCGAATACATGATTACTCGACGAATTAATGTTATTACTTGGCGAATTAGACTTAGAAAATAAGGGCTAAGACGGGAAGAAAAGAAACTAAGTCCACTGAAGGATTTCACGAGAGCACTCGACGAATTTGTCGAGTGTTCACGAGAAATCGGCAAACCACTCGACGAATTCATTGAGTGTTCTCGTGTGAACTATCATTTACTCGACGAAAATTACTTAATGAATTTTTTGATATTCCTCGAGTAGATTCGACAAATAACAATTCAATCACGAGTTGTCTCGACGAATTAACTTGGATTTTTCGAGACCACTCGAAGTAAATGACCTAGGCTATTTTCTTCCACTTCTGAATTCAGCACCTGCTTCACCTTGACTTCTCCAAAGTGTTTGAATATGAAGTACATTACAATAGAGAGATTTCACAAGAGTCAACACCTTGGTCTACACAATGAGGGATTACATTACATAGGCCTGTGTTTATGACTCATTGAAACCTGACATTGGTTTGTACTTAGCAATTAGAGGAATGCAAACACACAACTAAGAAACTACATCAAATACAAAATCAATTCATCTTAGTTCAAGGGGCACATCTTCAACTCAAGGTTATTGTGGCTATAATACCCAACAGAGGGCCAGTAGGTTACTTTACTGCGGTCTGGTAGACAATCCCTAATAACCAACCCCTAACCATAAAAGACTGGCGGGATGCTTGCAAGAGTACACAAGAGCTCACAAAAGTGAACCTAGGATGTGTATATTAGCGTACGTAAGGTATAGGCCTGGTAGTGTGTATACCCACCTAGAAGTGGAGTGCCCGATCCACTGTTTCCGTAGCCATGATAGAAGTACCTGGGAGGCTTGCTACATCCAAAAAGTGGGAACTAAAGGTCTGTATGCGCAGAGTCGTGTGAGTGAGTTGCACTGTATGATCATAGTGTAGCATGACATAACATTCATACATCCTATGGACATATACATTTGCAGAGCCTTATCATATAAATTAGTATGAGCTCTTTTATATGATAAGTTACAATTTTAGAAATCTTAACTTATAATATTGTATGTGTATTCATATACGTTATGGTACTCTAGATGATAGTGTGGTAGTTTTCTTATTACTTTACTTGCGCTGCATTTACTTATTTACTGCTTGTTTATAATCTACTGCTTTCAAATTTACTACTCGTATATTACCTATTGATATTATACTTACTGCTCGCTTAGTCCTTATATTGTTGGTATAATCCATGTCACCTGCATTTCTTTTTACCCTTGTTTTCCTTCGCTTCGTCCTCCCGCTCGATACCTAGGAGTCGTGGGGGGAGACGAGGACAAAATAGCTTAGTCTTTTTGACTAACGGTCGGATGTGACCGTAACACCAGAAGATCGAGGAGTAGGAGCCGCGGTATGTCAGGCGGGACGGGATGGTAGACCCTGAGGAGCAGATGTCGCGCTTCACTACTTCCACACGACGACAGGTTGGAGAGTATTTTGTGTTGTGAAAGTGCACAGTGTGCCTCTCAGTATTCTCTAGATGGGGTCAATAGAGATTTAAAAAAATTTTACATGAAATGTGTGCACAAAATAAAAAAACCTACTCTAATAACTATGCATTCAGCAATCAGAACTCAGAATAAAGTAAGCCGTAATTAGTAAGAAAACATAGTAAGAAGACAGCACAGAAAAGCAATGCAGAAGACATGGGAATTTTATAGTGGTTCCCCAAAATTTGGGTAGTCCACTCTTCTACCACCTTGGTAGGATAGTACTAACAGTGCCTGAGTCTTTTGATAAGAAGACTCTCAGAACCATTGAGTCTTTTGATAAGGAGACTCTTAGAACCACCGAGTCTTTTGCTAAGGAGACTCTTAGAACCACTGAGTCTTTTGTTATGGAGACTCTTAGAACCAATGAATCCTTTGAATATGGATTCTTAAAACTCTTTTACAGTTGCAGAATAAGAATAGTAGAAGAGGAAGAAGAAGAGAATATGATTCTTCAGTTAGAATCCTTCAGCAGCTATCTCTCTAGATGTTGTTGCTTCTATATAATTCAGTATATCTAAATATAATGAACCCTTGCTTAAGATAGTGATCATTGCAAGGGGTGTGAGCTTTGATCCTGATCCTCTCTGCACTTTTGTTGGCTTGTTGCTATATGATGTAGAAGAGGAAGCACCAGGCTTGTTGTATTGTTTTCCTGTGCAGATAAGTTGTTCTTCTATTCTATCTTAGAGCTGAAGGAGGAAGAAGAAGACAGAAGAAGTCGACTGAGAGAATAATGGTTATATTTTCTTTCTTCCACAACATACTTTTTCCCTATTGATTTGTCTTTGAATTTCTTTCTTCTTCTGAACTGTTCTTAGAAGGAATGTCCATTGGATAATAAATATTTCCTTCTATTTTTGTTCCCGACCCATCAAGACTTACTTGAATATCTTCCAAGAATGTCATTATTGTTTCTCTAGAATACTCCATTTCATTTTTGGCAATAAACGAGCCGTTAGAAAATAGTTTTCAGCTTTGTAGACCTTCTTAAAAGGTATTAGAAAAGATAGTAGAAAATATACTTGTTCTATTTGTATTTGATGCTGCGTCGACTTCATTATTCATCATATCGATGCACCTTTGAGTTCTTATAGAAGCAGCTTCAAATTCCTTCTTGGCTCCGTCTAAACTCAGATGTCGATGTTGCGTCGAGTACTTATCGATGTATCCGTCGAGTTGAAGACTTGGATTTGAACTTCATCTTCTGCGTCGAATTCATTTCGACGTTGTGTCGACTTTACTTGATACTTCAACAGTCAGTCTAAGTTGCTTCGACTTTCAGTCAGGATTGCGTCGACTACTATTCGACGCATGTTGTAACTCAACTGAATTTGTGCTTATCTTGACCTGGTCTTGACACTCAAAGGTGATTATGACATCCTAGGGCATCTAATGACCATTTTACCCTTTCTATACAATGTGGGCAAAACAACCTAACTGATGAAATCACTTGTATATAATTTGTTTAGACAAATCAAGTGTATTTTTCCTAACTTATAATTTGTTTAGACAATGGCGTATAACTTGGATTTCAAACATATTTGGCATGAAAGTAAATATAAACACATATACACAAAATAATAATGACATTATAAACACACAGACAATAAGATAAACTTTCAAGAAATCATATTGTTTTTCATAATCATGATAACTGTATCCACCAGATGATATAATATAATTTGTTTACCTGTACAATACTATTCTTTTTCTGAAGTTTTTCTCTTCCTTGGGAACACTTGTGGTATTACCTTTCTTGGAGCAAATACAAGAGGCTCATTTTCTTCTTCAGCAGTCCTGTTAGCTTCTTTGTGAGTGTGATCTTCTTTGGGAGGATCCCCTTGAGATTATGCATTCTTTTCAATAGCTAGAGCAGCCTCCTTAGCAATCTTTGATATTTCATCCAAGAGTTGATCATCTTCTAGGAGCTCCCCCTGAGTTGATGGAAGCATCTCCTCCAGAGTTTGTGTAGGAAGCTCCCCATGGGTTACTTCAGGGATTTCTGCAACTATCTCCTCCTGGATATGTGCATCCTCTAAGAGAATATCTGGAATTTCTTTTTGAAATACAGTAAGCTTATTAGGATTATCAGGGTTAGAAACTTCAACAGTCTTATCCTTCTCTTGACCACTCTTTCCTTGATTAAGCATCTCCTCCTCCTGGATCTTCTCCCCCTTCTGAACCTTACTTACAAGGGAGATTAAGAATTCTTTAGTTATCAAGGAGGAGGATATAATTGATTTGAGTGCCAGGAGGGACTCTTTTGATTCTTGCAATTACGTCTCCATCTAGGAGTACTTCTTATTGAACTTTCTGGCCTGAGCAACCAGTAAATCAACAAATATACTTGTGGCCAATCCTACTGCTTTGGAAATTACTTGCTCAACATTAGGAGAAGGTCTAGTATGGGTGATAGGTAATTGTTGATGGGCAATAGGATATTGTCCTTGGTTATCCTCTGGAATTATGTCAGATTGGGGTAGAGGAGATCTGACATCAAAAGAATGGATGTCTGGAGGATTTTCTATATGAGTGGTGATGGATGGTTGTTTAAGTTGTAGTTGGAGGGAAATCTGTGGTGTAGATTCTAGAGTTGTAGTAGATGGGATGAACTGGAGGTCGTGAACAGTCGTATCATCTTGGATGATATCTTGTTGGGCTGCTGCAGGGACCTGTGCTAGATTATCCCTTGGAGAATCTGGTAGTATTGACTCATGATCCTGAGGATTTGGAGAAGGAGGAGAGGGGACTGCCTGACCAGGCCTTAGAATTTTCTTGGTCCACTTGGAGAAGATTCTATTGTTCATTCTCTTTCCTGGAGGAATAGGCACTTCTTTTGACTTACATACACTTGGATACTGATGGAGCAAAACTTGGCTCATCATTCTCATATAAGCATTCTCCTTATGTGAGTATTTATGGCCTATCAGCTTTAGAAGGCACCACCCCCAGTTAATTTTCTTGTTGAGGACAATACATCCCATTATTTGCAGGTGCTGCTTGGGTATAACATCATGTGCTGAAATCTTGCATAACAACACCTTTCCTATGATATCTGCCAAGAATCTATATTCTTCAGACACATCATTCTTTTTCAGATTGATGGCCTTCTCCTTTCTGAACTGCATTATCTGTAATGCCTTACTGGTCTCTTCCCCTGTTAGTTCATCAGACTCATCTCCTGTTCGTAAATCAAAGGTGTGATATAACATTTCCTTTGTAATATTGATAACAGTTCCTGAGATTCTCCCATTGAGGGATCCATCATCTCCTATGTGAATGTTGTCCTTCAACTCTGTCAACTCAACATCATAGATTTTGCACCATGTTGAGATCAGCTTTGTCAATCCAGCATTATGAAATAAGCCGAGAATGGATTTGAAGTTATGGGATACTGCGTTGAATGATTCCATATCCACATCAAATCCAGAGTTCACCTTAGGTGGAGCCATTGATTCTATAGTTCCATACCTGCAAAGAGAGAGAGAGAAAGAGATAAGTAAGAACACGAGAGAACTGGAGAAAAGGAAAGCACTAGAGGAAGGTGAAGAGAATTCGAAAGCGTAATTAATTCGACGCCCAAGTTGCTTAAACGAAGATGATTCTTCGCAACTTAGGGTTGTAGTCGACACACCGTCGACAAAGATTATTATTCAACATGCCAAAATGTGTCGAGGCAGCATCTAGAAGCGACATTGTGCGCACTTGTCATATCAACGTTGCTTCGATTATAATTTTGACGCACCTTTGAATTTGTAGAGCAACTATTAAATTGATGTATGCGTCGATATGAAATTGACATCGCGTCGAATGCTATTCAAATTATCTGATTCAAATGGCTCTCGAAGCAGACGTTGAGTAGAATTATACGGTACGTCAAATTCTATTCGACGCAAATCTGAATATACAGTTCTATTTTCTTAGAAAATACTTGCTATTTTTCCCAGCAATGATTTTTATTAAGAATAGTATTTATGATATTATTTGTATGAACTATGAAGACAATAAAGGATTTTAGAGTAGAGATCACTCCCTTTGAGTATAAGTAATTTATTATTTATCATTTTGTTTTTTCTTTTCCCTTCACTCTCTGTGAAGGGAAGTGAAAGTGCACAGTGTGCCTCTGAGGATTCTCTAGAGGGGGGGGGGGGGGTGGTGAATAGAGATTTGAAAATTATTTCTATCCTAACTATGCATACAATAAAACACCTAAGGAATTATGCTTCAGCAACACCAAGGTGCAGAATAAATAAAGTGCAGTAATTATAAAAACAGAGAAACATTATGCAATAAATAAGGGGACATCACAGAAAAAGCTCAACACAGAAGACACAAGATTTTATAGAGGTTCCCCAAAATGTGGGTAGTCCTCTCTTCTACCACCTGGTAGGAATGCACAACCTGTGCCTGAGTCTTTTGATAAGGAGACTCTTAGAACCAAAGATCTTTTGATAAGGAGATCTTGAACCACTCAGATCTTTTGATAAGGAGATCTTGAACCACTCAGATCTTTTGATAAGGAGATCATGAACCACTCAGATCTTTTGATAAGGAGATTTTGAGCCACTGAATCCTTTGAAGAGGGATTCTTAAAATTCTGTACAATTGAAGAAGTTGAAAGAAGAAGGAGGATGAAGAAGAAGAATTATGTTCTCAGAATTCTGTAGAAGCTTTCAGCTTCTATCTTTCCCTTCTATGGATCTGCTAATGATGAACCCTTGCTTAAGATTGTCATGTTTTGTAAGGGTTATTTTCTTCAGATCATATTGTCTTTCATTTGCTTACTATCTGGCCACTATATGATGTTGATGAAGAAGTAGCTCAGTTTTCTATTCTCAAAGGACACTTATTTTTCTCTATTGTCTCTGATATGGTTCCAGGAGGAAGAAGAAGTAGGAACCCTAATCGACCAAAAACTATATCAGATAGTGATGAATGCTCTGAATTCTTCTCTCTTCTCTTCCTTTTTATTGTCCCTCATTAATTTTTGTATTATTTTCCTCTTTTAGGTTGCCCTGAAAAGGCACAATCTTGGACAATTAATCTTTCTTTCTTCATTTGCTCACGACCCATTTGCCAACTGTTTGAATCCTTTACAAGAAAGCTTTTCCTGTCTTCTTTACTGCTCCTCTCCACTCTAGGCAATAAACAAGCCGCTGTAGAACGGTCTTTAGTGTTGTGGGCCTTCAGAGAGAGTTCTAAAAGGATAGCTAAAAAGTTTTTTTTTCAGACTGTATTCGACGCTGCGTCGACTTCGTTTTCTCTCTTATCGACGTGCCTTCGAGTTCATGTCAGAGCAACTTCGAATTCCTTCTTTCTCTGGTTGAACTATGTTGTCGACGTTGCGTCTATTACTTATCGACGTAACCGTTGAGTTGAAGACTTCATTTTGAACTTCATTGTCTGCGTCGAATTGTAGTTGACATTGCGTCAACTTCAGATGGCTTCGACAGATACTTCCTTCTGCATTGAGTTGAAGTTGAGGTTGCGTGAACTTCTAAAATAACTTCGACATGCTCCTTTATCTATGTCGACTCCTATTCAATGTAGCGTCAAATTGATATGCTTTGACAGAGAGATTGAGTTGCTTGGACTTCTAGTCAGAGTTGCGTCAATAGCAAATTGAAGTTGCGTCGAATTATATTCGACGCAAGTATTAACTCAACCCAAATTATGCTTGTCTTGACCTGGTCTTGACACTCTGAGTTGAGTGTGACATCCTAAGACATCTAATGACCAAATTACCCTCACTATACAATGGGTAATAAAACCTAAGAGATAAAATCACTTTAGTTAATTTGTTAAGTTAAATCCAAGGAGTTTTTCCCAACAATCTCCCCATATTTATCTTAACAAGTTTTACAGATTTTGTTAAAGTGATTTTACATATTCTTTTGCATAAACAGAGATATATACAAGACAACATAGACAATTATAGTATTATAAAATGAGATCACAAAATATTTTATACATTGTCAAGTGTATTTCAATGTTCACCACACCACCTTCCCTTTTGTTTCTCTTTAGACAGTATAACAGAATTACCTGAGTTTCATTGCTCCTTCTCAGGGGTTTTCCTTTTTCTTGAAAACACCTTTGGAATTATCTTCCTTTGAGCAAAGTTTAGAGGCTCATCATCTCTAGGAGACATTACTACTTCTTCAGCAACATTGTCCTTGGGAAGATCCAGCTCAGCATTATGAACAGCTTCCTTGGCAATCTTGGCGACCACATCCAGCAAATTATCATCATGGAGCTCCCCCTGGACCACTGCTTTACATACAACAATCAATTCACTTTCCAAATTCCTTTGAACTTCTTCAATTGACTCCCCGTGAGTAGATGGGAGCTCCCCCTGATTTTCTGTAGCTTGTTCCCCTTGATTCTCTGAAGGCTGTACTTGAGACTCCCCTTGGACATTTGGACCTTGGAAAATGGTCACTTTATCAGGAGCTTCATCACATTCCCCTTATTATTGCCACTCAACTCTAGGACATGCCCTTCCTCCCCTGAATATTCTCCCCCTTCTTAACCTTGCTGGCAAGAGAGGTTAAGAACTCCTTTGTCACTAGGGAGGAAGACATGAAGTCTTTGAGTCCCTGTAGAGATCTTTTGGAGTCTAGGAGTTCATACTCCATTTGGGAGTATTTCGTTTCAAATTTTCTGGCTTGGCTGGTCAGTAGGTCAATAAATGTGCTGGAGGCTATCCCCACTGCTTTTGCGATTGCTTGCTCAATGTCAAAGGAGGGTGTAGGAAGGGAGGTAGAGGCAGGTGGAGGTGGAGGTGTGAAGTTCTCATTTAGATCAAGAGGATCTTGGTAAGCAGGGGAAAGGGTTTGGTAGGTTTCTGGAGAAATATAGGTTTGTGGAGATGGAACAGACTGATTGTCTGGAAGTGGTGTGGATGGTTGTTGTTGTTGTGGTTGGGGAATAGACTGTGATGTAGATTCAGGAGTTGGTATGCATAGGATGGATTGGAGGTTTTGATTTGGAATGACACCTTGTTGTGCTGCTGGATTATTTTGAGCTGGAAGATATGGTACAGATGTTTCAATGTCCTGTGGTGCTGGAAAGAGAGGGGGTGAAGGTGCAGCTTGACCAGGCTTGAGAATCTGCGTGGTCCACTTGGAGAAGATTCTAATGTTGATTCTTTTGCCTGGTGGAATTGGCACTCCTTTTTATTTGCAGACCTCTGGATAGTGTAAGAAGAGAACTTGGCTCATTATCCTCATGTAGGAATTTTTTTTGTGGGCATATTTGTGGCCAATCATTTTCAGGAGGCATCTCCCCCAGTTTATCATCTTTTCCAGAATCAATGCACCCATGATCTGCAATTGCTGCTTGGGTATAGTATCATGTGTTGATATCTTGCACAACAATTTTCCCACTATGTCTGCTAGAAATTTGTACTCTTCTGCCAGATCCACCTTTTTCAGATTGATGGATATCTCTTTCTTGAATTGCATGATTTCTAAGGCCTTCTTTGCCTCTTCCCCTGACAGCTCATCAGAGACCTCACTAGTGAGTAGATCGAATGTTTGAGACAACATTTCCTCTGTTATGCTGATATCTCTTTCAGAGATTTTCCCATGGAGGTAACCATCATCTCCTATGTCCACAGTATCCTTGAATTCTGTCAACTCAACATCAAGTATTTTACATCTCGTAGAGATCAACTTTGTTAGTCATGCTTTATGGAATAAGCCAAGAATGGCCCTGAAGCTTTTTGCAGTAGCATTAAAGAATCGACATCCACATCAAAACCAGAGTTAATCTTGGGTGGAGTCATTGGATTGTAAGTACCTGCAAACACAACGAAAGGAGAGAGAGAGAGAAAGAGAGACTAGAGCACGAGAGAACTGGAGAAGGAGAGAGCAAGAGGGAACCGAGAAGAAAATTCGAAAGCGTATATGATTCGATGCTAAAGTTGCTTAAAAGAAGATGGTTCGTCGCAACTTAGGGTTTAAGTCGAAGTTGCGTCGATAAGAATTAACGTTTGGCATGTAAAAATATGTCGAGACTGCTTCTAGAAGCAATTTTGCACGCGCTGTTATATAGACGTTGTGTTGATTAATATTCGACGCAACTTTGAGGTTGCTCAGCAATTCTTAAGTCGACGCAGTGATGTCGACGTTGCGTCGATTTATAATCGATGCGACCACGAATTTGATCAGGTGTTTTCAAGTCGACGTATGCGTTGATATGAACTTGATGCTGCATCGAATATCATTCTTATTATCCACTCTGATTGGCTCTCGACGCTTGCGTCGAGTAGAACCCGACGATACGTCGAATTCTATTCGACGCAATTTTGAATAAATAGTTCTATTTTCTTACAAAATTCTTGCTGTTTTTCCCAGCAATGATGTTTATTGAAAATAATGTTTAGGCTATTAATTTTATGAACTATAAGGATAACAAGGGAATTTAATGGGGAAATCACACCCTTGATTGAATTTAGTTTATCCTTCCTTTTCACTATCCCTTACATAGGACCCTACTTTATCATGCACTAGTAATTCAAACATTAGAAGGAACCCAGTTTACCTTGGGCCCTTTGATTTTATCATTATATGGTTCAATGAAAGAGTGGAAGGGTCTTTCATGATGTCCTTGTGGATGGAATAAGATTGGTTTACCAAACCTATGTTTATTACCTTGGTACTGAAAATGTGCATATAATAAATCTGCATATAATAAATCTGTAGAGTGTCTAATGATTCTTCTTCTGGTTTTAGTTATTTAATTGATATTCACAGGTTTTCCTAAATTGTTTTTCCTTAGAGTTTTCTTTTCATTAATTGGATTAACTCTACTGAATGTAGTGATTCTATCTGGATGATTGTTGTTTATGGATTTTTCTACAAGATGTTTTTTTAGTATTCCTTGTTGATCATTAACATTCACCATATTGAATATTGTAACTTAATCAGATGATCATGTGCTTCTTCATAGATTTCACTATTTTCACGTACTTGATTCTCACTAGATCCAACAAAAATTACTGGATTTTCCAGGCAGGTCTCCTAGGGACTTCTGTGCTAGTGGATGGGTTTGTTCCTAAACCAAGATGTTTAAACCTCATGTTGAGATTTTGTGTGTTGTCTTTGAGTTTTTGGCTTCTCCCATTGAGTGAGTCGTCAAAGGCTTTTGCCTTTGTAAGCTCTTCCTTGAGTTTTATATTTTCAGTCTTTATTTCATCTACTTGCTTTCTTAACTCTCCTTCCTCAATCCTGAGTTGATTATCACAGGAATGATCTTCACTTGTCCTTTTACTTTTAGTTTTTTAATTCTTTCCTAAGTATCTTTATTTGATTTTCTGCCTCTAATTGATCTTGACAGAATTCTTTACATAAAGTTTTAAATTCATTTGAAGAGAAATCAAAATTATCAAAATATGATACCTGATCTTCTTCATTATCTGAGGAGGCCTCCAAGGACATCAGACACACTTCTTTAATATTATCTTCCTATTTACTTCCAGATGAGGAGCATGACTCAGATTCTGAGTCACTCTAAGTTTCAGTTAGAAAACTTCTTCCATTCTTCTGTCCCTCCTTATCATCTATACTTTCTTCAGCTATACTGGTCATTGTATCCCATATTTATTTTGCAGACTGGCATTCTGATACTTCCTGAAATATGTCATCAGACAGAGTGGATCATAGTATGTTCATAGCCTTAACATTATAGGCTTCTGCATTCTTTTCAACTTGTGTCCACTCATTCCTTGGGATAGATTTCAGTGTTGAGGATCCATTGGTATCATGTCTGACTGGTGGTGGGGGACCTGAAATCATAACATCAAAGATGTCTTCATCAATAGAGTTCATGTAAAATTTTATTCTGGCCTTCCATAGTGTAAACTTATTCAAGTTACACACTGGAGGTCTTGTTGAGGCATAATCCTTAGAACTTATTTTCTTAATAAAATAAATTTATTGTAGAGAAATAAGTGTAGGAGGTCTTTTTGATCAAGGTGTTAACCTTGTAATGATCAACCTCCCTCTGATACCAATTGAAAGTGCATAATGTGCCACTGAGAATTCTCTAGAGTGGTGGGGGGGGGGGGGGGGGGGGGGGGGTGAATGGAGATTTAAAAATTATTTCTATCCTAACTATGCATACAATAAAACACTTAAGGAATTATGCTTCAGCAACACCAAGGTGCAGAATAAATAAAGTGCGGTAATTATAAAAACAGAGAAACAGAAAGCAATAAATAAGGGGACAACACAGAAAAAGCACAACACAGAAGACGCAAGATTTTATAGAGGTTTACCAAAAAGTGGGTAGTCCTATCTTCTACCACCTAGTAGGAATGTACAACCTGTGCCTGAGTCTTTTGATAAGGAAACTCTTAGAACTAAAGATCTTTTGATAAGGAGATCTTGAACCACTCAGGTCTTTTGATAAGGAGATCTTGAACCACTCAAATCTTTTGATAAGGAGATCTTGAACCACTGAATCCTTTGAAGAGGGATTCTTAAAACTCTGTAAAATTGAAGAAGTTGAAAGAAGAAAGAGGATGAAGAAGAAGAATTATGTTCTCCGAATTCTGTAGAATCTTTCAGCTTCTATCTTTCCCTTCTATGGATTTGCTAATGATGAACCCTTGCTTAAGATTGTGATGTTTTGCAAGGGTTATTTTCTTCATATCCTGTTGACTTTCTTTTGCTTGCTATTTGGCTGCTATATGATGTTGATGAAGAAGCAGCTCAGTTTTTTATTCACAAAAAGCACTTGTTTTTCTCTGTTTGTCTCTGATAGGGTTCCAGGAGGAAAAAGAAGAAGTAGGAACCCTAATCGCCCAAAAACTATATCAGACAGTGAAGAATGCTCTGAATTCTTTTCTCTTATCTTCCATTTTATTGTCCCTCATTAATTTTTGAATTATTTTCCTCTTTTAGGTTGTCCAGAAAAGGCATAATCTTGGACAATTAATCCTTCTTTCTTCATTTGCTCACGACCCGTCTGCCAACTGTTTGAATCCTTTACAAGAAAGCTTTTCCTGTCTTCTTTACTGCTCCTCTCCATTCTAGACAATAAACAAGTCGTTGTAAAATGGTCTTTAGTGTTGCGGGCCTTCAGAGAGAGTTCTAAAAGGACAACTGAAAAGGTTTCTTTTTCAAACTGTATTCGATGCTGCGTTGACTTCGTTTTCACTCTTATCGACGTGCCTTCGAGTTCTTGTAAGAGCAGCTTCAAATTACTTCTTGCTCTGGTTGAACTCTGTTGTTGACGTTGCGTTGATTACTTATCGACGTAACCATCGAGTTGAAGAATTCATTTTGAACTTCATTGTCTGCGTCGAATTGTAGTCGACGTTGCGTCGACTTCAGATGGCTTCGACAGTTACTTCCTTCTGCATTGAGTTGAAGTTGAGGTTGTGTCGACTTCTAAAATAATTTTGACATGCTCCTTTATCTACGTCAACTCCTATTCGACCTAGCATCGACTTGATATGCTTTGACAGAGAGATTGAGTTGCTTGGACTTCTAGTCAGAGTTGCGTCGATAGCAAATCGAAGTTATATCAAATTATATTCGACGCAAGTATTAACTCAACCCAAATTATGCTTGTCTTGACCTGGTCCTGACACTCTGAGTTGAGTGGGACATCCTAAGACATCTAATGACCAAATTACGCTCACTATACAATGGGTAATAAAACGTAAGAGATAAAATCACTTTAGTTAATTTATTAAGTTAAATCCAAGGAGTATTTCCCAACAATCTCCTCTTATTTATCTTAACAAATTTTACAGATTTTGTCAAAGTGATTTTACATATTCTTTTATTAAGGATTTAATGATTTTCATTAGATTTTCTGAGGGGTGCTTACATAGAATTCCTATGTGATTAGTATTATTTACCCTATTGAAGATAGTGAGTTTATTAGGATTGTTATTTAGTTCTTCCTCGGATTTTAAGTTGTTATTAGGTTGATTTATACTAGACCTAATGAATGCTACAGGATTTTCCCAGGAAAGTTTCCTAGGGATTAGTGTGCTTGTGGATGGTAATGATCCTAGATCAAGATGGTTAAATCCATTGGAGATATTTTGTGTGATGTCCTTAAGCTTTTGACTCCTCCCATTGAGTGAGTCCTCAAAGGCTTTTGCCTTTGTAATTTCTTCCTTTAAATCAGAATTTTCTTTAGTTAATGTGTATATTTCTTTTTTTCTTTTTTAAACATCTGATTTCTTAAATCATAGTTAACTGAGTACATATGGTCTTTCCTAAGGTCTTCTAGTTCTTCTCTAATTGTGTTAAGTTCTTTTTGGTTGTTAATGTAATCTTGACAGAATTCTCTAAAACAATCTTTACAATCTTCTAAAGAAAAGTCAAATTCATCAAAGATAGTTACCTAATTTTCTGCAGTAGAGTCTTCCAAATCCATTAAGCGGGCTTCTTCAGTTGCATACTCTTCATCACTATCAGATGAAGAGGATCTTGACTCAGACTCTGAGTCACTCCAGGTTTCATCAATGAAACCTTCTCCCTTTTCTTATTCTTCCTCATGAAGGATTTTTTCTTGTGCTCCTTCTTCTTGCTGCTTTTGTTCTTTTCCTCTTCAGGACATGCTTTGGCAAAGTGCCCAGGTTTTCTGCAGGAGAAGCAATAATTTCATGTCTAGGGGTTTTGTCAAACCTTGGTTTGCTTGAACTCATCTCCTTCCTTCTGGAGTCCTCTATCTTGATCCATCTCTTGAATCTTCTGGCCAAGAGATTGGACATCTCTTCTTCAGAAGTGGAAGGCTCTCCTTCAGCAACCTTTAGAGCAAGTGTCCTTTCCATATGAGTTGAGATTCTCTCTTGGGCTTCTGACTCAGACCTGCTTTTTAGTAGGAGCTCATAGGACTTGAGCTTGCCTAACAGAGCATCTGTAGATATTTCTCTGAGACACCTGGAATCTCTGATAGCTCAGATTCTTGAGTCCCATATGCTTGGGAAGCACATGAGGAGCTTGTCATTAATTTCTGTCAGAGAAATTTCTTTGTCAAGACCCTTTAGCTCATTTATGATGAAACTGAACCTGTCACACATCTCAGCTATGCTTTCTTCAGCATTTTTCTGAAAGTTCTCATATTGGGATATGAGAAGAGACTTTTTATCTTTCCTTTCATTAGAGTTGCCCTCAACTAATCTGGAAAGTGATTCCCAGATATCTTTAGCATAGTTGTAATCAACAACTTTCTGGAATATGTCATCAGACATAGTTGACACTAGAATATTCATGGCTTTGGCGTCACATGCCTTCACCTTCTTTTCAGTATCACCACACTGCTCTAGGGACTATAGTTTCTGCCACTGTCCCACTAGCATCTTTTCTGACTGGGACTGAGGGACCTGAAAAATGACATTAAAAATGTCTTCATCAATAGAGTTCATATATAATTTTATTCTGGTCTTCCAGAGTGTAAACTTATTTAAGTTACACATTGGTGGTCTTGTTGATGCATAGTCCTTAAAACTCAATTTTCTTTATAAAATAGTTTTTGATAATTTTAAATAAAGAAATAAGAGTGAGCAGATCTTTTGATCAAGGTGTTAACCTTGTAATAATCAACCTAACTTTGATACCAATTGAAAGTGCACAGTGTGCCTATGAGTATTCTCTAGAGGGGGGTGAATAGATATTTAAAAAAATCTTTATACTAAATGTGCACACACAATAAAAATAACTACTCTAATAACTATACATTCAACAATCCCAACTCATAATAAAGTTGAAATGGAAAGCCGTAATCAGTAAGCAAAAACAGTAAGGAGACAGCACAGAAAAGCAATACAGAAGACACATGAATTTTATAGTGGTTCCCCAAAATTTGGGTAGTCCACTTTTCTACCACCTTGGTAGGATAACACTAACCGTGCCTGAGTTTTTTGATAAGAATACTCTTAGAACCACTGAGTCTTTTGATAAAGAGACTCTTAGAACCACTGAGTCTTTTGCTAAGGAGACTCTTAGAACCACTGAGTCTTTTTCTAAGGAGACTCTTAGAACCACTGAATCCTATGAAGAAGGATTCTTAAAACTTTTTTATAGTTGCAGAATAAGAACAATAGAAGAGGAAGAAGAAGAGAATAGGATTCTTCAGTTAGAAGCCTTCAGCAGCTATCTCTCAAGATGTTGTTGCATCTATATACTTCCGGATCTGAATATAATGAACCCTTGCTAAAGATAATGATGATTGCAAGGGGTATGAGCTTTGATCCTGATCCTCTCTGCACTTTTGTTGGCTTGTTGATATGAAGTAGAAGAGGAAGCAACATGCTTGTTGTTAGAAGGAATGTCTATTGGATAATAAATATTTCCTTCTATTTCTGTTCCCGACCCGTCAAGACTGATTTGAATATCTTCCAAGAATGTCATTATTGTTTCTCTAGAATACGTCCTTCCATTCTAGACAATAAACGAGTCGTTAGAAAATAGTTTTCAGCTTTGTAGACCTTTTGAAAAGGTATTAAAAAAGACAGCAAAAAACATATTTTTTTCTATCTATATTCAATGTTGCGTCGACTTCATTATTCGTTATATCAATGCACCTCTGAGTTCTTATAAAAGCAGCTTCGAATTCCTTCTTAGCTCTAGTTGAACTCAGATGTCGATGTTGCGCCGAGTACTTATCGACGTATCCGTCGAGTTGAAGACTTGGATTTGAACTTTATCTTCTACGTTAAATTCATTGCGACGTTGCGTCGACTTTACTTGATACTTCGGCAGTCAGTCTGAGTTACTTCAACTTTCAATTAGGGTTGCGTCGACTTCTAGTCGAAGTTACGTCGACTATTATTCAACGCAAGTTTTAAATCAACTGAATTTGTGTTTATCTTGACCTGGTCTTGACACTCTAAGGTGAGTGTGACATCCCAGGACATCTAATGACCATTTACCCTTTTTTATACAATGTGAGTAATACAACCTAACTGATGAAATTACTTGTATATAATTTGTGTAGATAAATCAAGTGTATTTTTCGCAACATGTTGCTTCCACATAGTGTAGAGTGAGAGAGTGCCTTTTCATTATTAGTTTCCTTTTGGATCTGTATCGGGTTTAAGCCCTTGCACTCTTTTAGTTTTGTTCTCATTGTGGACTATTTGTACTCTTCTTATATATGTATACACACACACACATATATATATATATATATATTGTGTGTGTGTGAGTGTGTGTGCCATGGTTGTGGAATTGTCATATTTATATTTATTAGTTCTTGCAAAATTGTCCTGTGATATGATCGAATTAGTCGGCAGGATCGACGTTAAGCGGTGACAGCTAACCCGTGAATTGGGGTCACCGTAGGACAGCGGTTCTGGGCATAAGATCAGGAACTCTCCAGTAAGGAGGAGGGGGATCTTACAGGAGAGACCTGGGGGATGGAGCGGCCAATCTCGGGTAGCAGCAACCACAAGTAAGCTGCGCATGATTGTCATCCGAGTAACTAGTGCAAAGGTCTCATCGTAGTCGGTCTCATGCCCCTGTGAGAACCTACAGGCAACTAAGGGGGCTTTGTGATGCTCAATAGACCCATCCGGATGTGTCTTAATCTTGAATATCCATTTGCAGCTGACATGAGTGACGCCAGGGGCAGGGGACAAGGTCCCAGGTATGGGTTCTGTGGAAAGCCTGAAGTTCAACTACCATGGCTTGTTGCCATTCGGGATATATAACTGCCTCTCAGTTTGACTAGGGTTCTCGGTGGGAGTGGAGAGCGGTAAGGAAGGCCTAAAAAGCAGGGGAATAAGAGGTAGCCGTGCTGAGAGCAAATGGGTGATACCTATCAGGGGAGTGGTCATAGTGAGCAGGCGGGTGTCGAGGGTGGGCAGGGTTACGCATAGGAGGAGCAGGATCCACGTGCGAAGTGGCGGATGGATCATCAGACCGAGCCGTATTGGAAGGAACTGGAGCGGAAGGGGGAGCTATAGTGGAAGGAGGATTTGTAGGAGCAACTGTGAGCGTGTGAGGATTTGGAGCGAAAGGAGGGTCCTCATCTAGAGGACTAGCTGGTGAGGGTAATGAGGTATGGTGAGCAATGTGGGTCCTGGAACGAGTGGGTATAGGAGGAACTAGAGGAAGGGAGAGTGGTGGAGCAGCGGAGGTTGGGGTGGGAAGTGTTGTTGGGTGTGGCGTGGAGAAGAACATCAATTTTTTAAGGAACGAGTCATGGAGAGCGATGCGGATGCGGCGAGTCACCGGGTCGCAGCAACGGTATCCTTTGTGATGAGGACTGAGGCCTAAGTGAACACAATGAGCGGAGTGAGCAGATAGTTTGGTGCATTTAGGAGCGGGGAGGAGAACAAAATAGATGCACCCAAATGTACGAGGAGATGTGTAGGTCAGTGGGTGGGAGTACAGTCGTTCATAAGGAGTGACTCCAGATATGGCCGAGGAGGGAGTAATGTAGATAAGGTTAACACGGTGAGGACAGATTCATCCCAGAAGGAATGAGGAGCAGATGCAGAGATGAGAAGGGCACGGGCAGTTTCGATGATGTAACAATGTTTCCGTTTGCCGGCCCCATTTTGTTCGTGGGTGTGCGGGCAAGATTGCTCATTGATGGTGTCATGAGATTGGGCGAGGTCACGCATGGTGGAGGAGAGAAACTCCTGAGCGCAGTCGGAGCTAAAAGTCTTAATACGACTCCCGAACTTAGTGTGAAGCATTGCGGTGAACGTGTAATAAACAGTGGGTATTTCAGACCGATGCCGAAAAAGATAGACCTAAGAGCAGCGGGAGAAATCATCAATAAAATGGACATAATAAAGATATCTAGAGTGAGAAGCAATCGGGGTCGGGCCCTAAATATCAGAATGAACTAAATCAATGGGGCTGTTTTTTGAGAAGCACTACTTGAGAAAGATAGAGCAAGGTGCTTTGCCCAACGATAGCATGTACAAACAAAAAGGGGGGAAGAGGAGACACGACCCAAAGCTCCAGAGCGGATAACACTTCGGAGTTGGTCACTGGACAAATGACCTAAACACATGTGCCACAAGTCGGCATTAGAGGTAGCAGAAAGAGCATAAGTTGACGAATATAAGGTTGGTGGGGCGTGAAGATACTCCGTCTTATACATGCCACCATTCCTACGACCCTGTTCAATCCTCTGAGCCGTCCGTGACTCCTGCACAACACAATTAGAGGATGAAAATAAAACAGTGAGGTCAAGATCACAAAGAGAGCTAACAGAAATGAGGTTCATGTGTAGGTGAGGGGCATGGTGAATATTCAAGAGGGTGAGATGACTAAGGTGGGAAGAGGCTGGGGTGATCGAGCCAGACTGCATAATAGGGACAGAACCCCCATCAGCAGTGGTGACCAAAAGGTGAGTGGGGGTCGAGGTATGGTGAAGGTGTTGGAGTCATGGGTAAGGTGGCAAGAGACCCCATATTCAAAATACCAAGGCACAGTTGGTGGAACCCGAACAACAGTAGTACCAGAAGCGGCTGGCAGGTTGTGGGCTGCAGAGGTGACGGGTTGAAGCAGTGGAGACTGAAGAAGTAACTCCTCTAGACATTGTAGTCGATCTGCATCCGCAGCAGCTGTAGGATGAGAAGGCGGGATAGGAGAGACTGGGACACGACCACGTCCCCGACCTCGGCCGTCACGATAGTTGTCATGATGTCTGTGCTCATCAGGGCGTGGAGGATGAGTGGGGCATTCAAACTTTATGTGCCCTGCCTTATTACAATAGTTGCAAATAACAGGGCCGTCGCGTGGTCGAATCACAAGAGCAGTGTCGATCCTAGGAGTTGCTGGGAGGGCCACGGGAGGACGGAGGCAGGTCTCTTCGTCAAGCAGGGCAATCAGGGCTTTATCCAAGCTGGGAAGAGGAACTCGATGAAGGAGCTGAGCTGCAAGAAGAGCAAACTCAGGACGCAGAGCAGCGAGGAACTGATGGAGATGACCCTCGGAAAGGTGGCGCTGAAACTCTAAGAGGCGAGGAAAACCGCAGGGTAGGGTGATCATGGGGTCCAATTCGTATTAGATGGAACTCATGGAGGCGAAGAGGTTCTGAATTGATCTCCCTTCCTGTCTTGCAGACTGAGAGTCGCAGATTAGTCGATGACATTTAGCCTCACCACGGGCGACAAAGCGATCCCGAAGACATTCCCACATTGCGCGGGCTGAGGGTAGGCGGCCGATAGAAGTAAGGAGTGGACAGGCAACAGACTCCAAGATGTCAGCCCGAATAGCTTGTTCGCGACGCCTCCAAAGGGTGTCATCCTCTGGAGTTGTCGCGGCTGCAGTGGAGCTGTCAGAGATGGTAGTAGTGGTTGATTTTGCAGTGGTAGGAGGGGGCACCGGTGATGTGATCCCAAAGATCATGGGTGGAGAGGGCATCTTCAACAGCCCAATCCGATAAGTCGCTAGCGGTGGCGAGTTGGAAGGATGTGGCCTCCAGAGGTGGCGAGATCAATAGGGCAGCCATGGAGCCGGGCGAACTGGCGGTCTGGCGACAGCAGGTCGTGGGAGCAGGCCGCGGGATCAGGTCAGGTAGGTCGCGGGAGGGCGGTCTTGGAGGCTTTGCAGGCAGATCGCGGGAGAGGTCACGCAGGTCGCGACTTTGTGGGCAGATCGCGTCTGGAGCTTTGCGGGCAGATCACGGCATTGTGGGTAGGTCAGGCAGGTCGCGCAGGCCGTGGGAGAAGGTCACGGCAGAGGTTGCAGCAGAGGTCACGGCGGCTTCACGGGAAAGGGTCACGGAAGAGCTGTCTGGGCGGCCTCGCGGACAGAGACCGGAGGGTTCACTGTCTTAGCGAACGAGTGGACAGGTCCCGGGGCAGACGCAGGGGGCGCGAGAGCAGGATACCATGATAGAAATTTTAAGTGGAACCTGCCTCAGATACCATGATAGAACTGAGAAATAATGATGTATATATGTATCAAAAGGGATGACCCTTGTGGTCTACATATAAGAATTTATATGAGCATGAAAACATCACAGGCGGCGTGAGACTAAACTAGAATAAGAAAAAAAATACAACATCAAATACAACATTAACAGTAGCAATGACGAAACCATAAGACCCTATAATTTTTATTTGCATCAACAATGGTGCTAAGTGACGACCAAGCTGCATATCCCAACCCATGAAAATCTAAATCCGTGAACATCTCCGCTCTTCTTGATTTGCTCCACCGAATAAATTCTTGTTTTTCGTTCTATTGTTGGGTGTTTTGAGATGCATACATACCCAAGTTGTATCCTTGTAGTTTTTCTTCTATATACAAAATCGATTATATGTGGGTGGTGACAATCATGGTTATCTGCCAACTAATTTAGGCTATGTTTAGCGTGGCGGTGGCGGTCCTGAATACGGTGGTTATGAACCGTAATTTGTGAACGTCCAACCTCATCCTGAGAACTTCATCCACTTCTATGCTCAAAACTAGTTTTCTTTTTTGGGTGGCGGTCATGCTAAACATACATTTTATGACGGTGGCGTTTTTGATCAAACTCCTCGGAGCAAAAATGTCGCATCAATTTGAGCCTTAGACACTATTTGTTTGAGCATTTTGCTCCATTTTTTGTGAGAAAAAATGCCACCGCTCAAAAAATTGTTTGATAAACCTCTCATTTCCATAGCCCACGCTCAAAAACGTCATTTTTTGACTTATTTTGATACCAAAACAACTTTCCTCAATTTCCCACTGATTCATTCCCACCGTTTTCATTTCCATCTCTCCCACTCTCAGTGCCCAAACAAACAGGCCCTTAATCTTTTCAAGAGAGAGAGGTTCATTGGTTGAACACTCCAGTGGTGGGCATAAAAACCTGGCCTGGAAAAACCCGCCTAAGCCTGGTCCCGGGCTAGCCCGACCCAGGCCCAGGCCGGGCTCAGAGGGCCTAACAGAGCCCCCATATAGGCGCAAAGCCTGTCCTAGTGCCTAGCCTGGGCACCAAGCCTGACCTGGGTCTAACACCCAGGCCAGAGGGATAAATGAAATCTCACCTATTGGGGGATTTCATTTGGAAATCCCGCCAATAGGCGGGATTAATGAAGTCCCGCCTATAGGAGGGATTTACCTGTAGGCGGGAAATCCTGCCTATTAAATAATCGGGCCCGCCTGGCCCGGCTTGGGGGACTTGGCAGACCCCCTCTTGGAGAGGGGGCCCGAGCCCAGCTAAAGCAAGGCCCGAGCCAGGGTGGCAAAAGCCAGGGCCCGCAAGGATTTTTGGACGGGGCTTGAACTGATGGTGTCAAAAGTATTGATGCAAATCCCAAAGCCTAAATAGTTCAAGATGTGCAGAGGGAGTTGGAATGATTAATGTAAAATGATTTTGGTAAAGTCTCTCTCTCTACAAAACAGTTTGGTTATGAAGAACTAATGTGGGAGATGACTCATTCTCAGTAAATACTTCAATCTACAAAAATAACACCTTACCCATGGCCAGATTGAGTGCAAGATCAAACTCAGAACCGATGTCGAGCTGGAGAAAGCCTTAAGACCATAAATTATCTACTTTGCTCTATGGGCTGTGCCGAATTATGATGAGCCACTAAAAAGCAAAAGCATTTCTAGATAGGTTTTTAGAGAACATTAAAGATGGGTCCCGTCGAGATCCTCGTCTGTCATTGGCAAATGGCGCCTAGCGGAGTCAATGTTTGTTAAATGGTGCATTGCATGGGTCGGACCTGACCGGACAGTTCAACCTGTCAAACCGCAAACCAGATAGAGTGTCGGTCTGGTCCATCATCAAGAATCGCTTCCGCTAAGAACCTGATTTGAACCGTACGAAATCAGGTTAAACTGGCAAACCACAGAAGTGGGGTGGTTTTGAAAAAAATCGGGCGGGCCTAAAGTCATTGGGGATCACAAATTTTAAAGTAGCAGTGATAACGACGACTCAACTAACTAACACTTGTTGTTAAGTCTGAAACTAATTTATATATACGTATTATATAATAATTACTTACGCATTTTAAATATTTATGTTTATAAGTTATTTTAATATTCAATATAAATTACGAGCAGTTCCGCACGGGCTTCGCCCGTGCTCGCTGACTCTTAGCGGATTGCGCCTGCATTCGAGCGGGTTGCGCCCGTATTCGAGCTGGTTGCGCCCGCATTCGACAATACCCAGCCGTACAAAAAATCATATTTGTACTTAAAATGGCCGTACAAAAATATACATCAATATTTTATTTTTATTTTTTCAAAAATATTTATATTTTAACAAAAAAATCATTTTAAAGTAAGTCATTATATTTCGAAATTAATATTTGTAGGCCTAATGATAACCTACATAGTAGGTGTACTAAATTTTTTTGGATTTTATGTATTTCCATTATTATTTTTATTATTGAGATATGATGTAATTACACAAATAGTAATTATATTTTATGAATTTTCATTTTTCTATAATATATGTTAAGTCATTGGAGTCAAAGAGTGAGGATATATTTGTCAATTTTGAATGTTGCATCAAAGACAACTTCTTCTATATAGTAGTTAAAGATATATAATCCTTAAATAGTTAATTAAATTAGGGAGTTGTTATAGTCACCACAATTTTGGATAGTCGCACCGCTTTGCTAAAGACATCGCACATTTTTTGAAATTGTTAAAGGCACTTATATTTGTTACTTGCACCACAATTACATCATTGTTGAAGCCAGAAAAATCTCGACTCCAAATATTCGGATCAATGCAGTCTAAGGTCATTAACCAGCGATCCAACTTGATGGCTTGATGGGCAATGATAAAGAAACTAAGGAAGCAGCAACAGGACCTCAGACACTGCAACAGGGTGGTCCCATCATGTACCCGGAAGCTCAGAAGAGACTTCCCCTCCACAACCAAAGATAGACGAGTAGGATACGAGGAATGCACCAACTTGACGAATATTTAGAATGGTAATCAAGGGGGATGATCTAGGTCTCACAGTTCAATTTTTCAAAATGGGTTCTAAAAGCTCAGCCAAAAGTGCAATTCTTGTTACCCATGGGGTCCTATTTAGAGGAAAACCAAAAGGGAGGGTGGTTTTATTTATAGCTCGGCCCTGCCCGGTGACTATGCGACATTGAGGGGATCTTGCCTATCTTTGGCGAGCATCTCCTATGATCACCCATCTGGCGAGTATGAGGGGATGCTCGCACATGCTCGCCCAGGTCTTCTACTACAACAACTAGCTCAGTTGGTCTTGATCATTGACTTCTGACTCCTCCTTTGACCATTGACTTTGACTTCTGTCTGCGTGACTTGGTTGGATCCTACCCTCGATGAATATGGGTTGTACATAATCCCCATTTTTTGCGAGCTACGAAGGAGCTCAGAAAGAAACATCCAACACTTATTTGGCGAGCTGCTCCTGACGAGTATTAGTCATACTCGACACGACTTTGCCGACCCCTGCACTTTTAAATAAGGGGTGGGGCGGGGGGGGGGGGGGGGGGGTTCTTTCTTTAGACACCTTTTCTGAACTCGCACGCGATATCACTCACTACCGAGGACGAATACCATGCGAGTATGGCCGAGCTGACGGGTCCGTCGGAAGCATCCTCGTGAGGGTGATGAAGTTGCCGAGTTTCTCGCATCGAATAAGAATAAGATCGTAAAGAAGAATCACAACCACCCCCATGCCAACGCCTCCGTGCCCGCTGAGAACCGACCCGAGATCTCCACGAGCACCCAGGAACTACTCGAACGGTTGGGTCTTGACGGTGATGTCGAGCAACCTGCTCCTGAGGCATCTCGCCTTCCTAATCAGTAGGTCAATCCTACCGAGGATCTTGCTGGATCCTCGCTCCCCGAGCAATCAAAGCTCATCACGTGAGGTTGGTGCTTCATCCATCATTCTTGCTTTTTGATTATTGTCAATTGGATTAAATTTGTGTTGATGATCTTCCTTCTTTTTGAAGTGTCGCCGACTTTTGGAGCTCCCAACGAGCATTTGTCGGTGCCTCCTTTGAGATCAACTCCCGTGATTGCCCTTGAATCACTGCTAGGAATGCGAGTTGGCCCCACGGTTAGGATCAACCTTGGCCACCCGAAGACGTCGTTGGGGAAGCAAGTACCCTCTGTGAGCGACAAATGATCTCCTCCTGAGAAGACCTCGCAATCTGGGCCGAGCAAGGCGCCTGCGCCTCCTGCGGGCGATCAAGAAGTCCTTCCAGCGAATAACCTGCCACCACCGCTTTCGAGTAGCTCATGACCGACTCCTGTGAGTACATCACAGCTACCCGTGAGTAACCTTCCACTGCTGCCTCCTTTGCCATCAACATCTACTGCTCTGGCTGACCTCCATCCATCGTCAGTATCTATCCCCTTGATCCCTCCCGTGGGATCATCGCAAGCCAGGGGGAGTGGGAGGTCCTCGGGCTTCTTTGTGCCTAGATAGGGAGGGCAACCACTGGATGGTCTCGATAGGGGACCTGCTGCCGACATTCCCAGAGGGCCTAGGATGTCGTCATATCGTGTTGCTCCGTCGTACATTAACCATCATGGGGATTCCTCGGTAGTCCGACGAGATTCAACTCATCGCATCCCTTCTCCCCGCTGGGGTCGATCTCCACTCCGTGACTGATCTCGCAGTCCTCGCCGCGAGATGAGGACTGATACTTCTCGTCCTGGTAATTTGTCATCTTGATAAAGTTGTTCTGTTTGCTGGAATTCTCGCCAATCCGGATGACGATCTTTTATTTTGGGCAGGTCACTCATTTATCCCGGGGGGAGTGTTGATCGGCGCTATCGGGCTTCCGCCCTGCGAGTATCAGGAGAAGAATGCTCATGCCTATATGGAGCTGGAGTCCAAACTCGACCAGTTGGCCATCTTTGAACCTCATTGCTACATCTCTGCACTGGAGATGCGAGTAGCAAATATTGAGGAGCTCGGGGAGCGGCTGGCTGGCACGGAGTTTCACTTCTATCTTCTCAATGAGTTGGAGAGACGAATGACGATAACAGAACATCGCCATCAGCTCCATCGTGATAAACTAGTTGACATGTGCGTGAGCATTGGTTCGGTGGAAAGGATGGTGAGGAAGGAGGATCAAATTCGCATGGGCGAAGATGCGATGATGCTGGATGGCGAGCATTTCAAGCGTGCGTGCGACATGGGGTGAATCGGGCGATATCCTCCCCCTCGATCAGCATATGAATCCTCTTAGGCCTTAGGAAGTATTTTTTCTTTTTCTTTGAATCGCCTTTGACGACTTTGTAAACCAAGGCTTTTGACTTGAATTTGTAATTGGCGAGCATTTGATCTCGCCTTTGATTTGTTGTCTTGTTTGTGGCGATGATGCTTTTATTTTGTATTCTTCAGTTTATTGTGAGTATAGATGCTAGGTTGGTGCACAGACTTGACGAGTTTCTAAATGCTTTCATGCATGTTCTCGGGATCTGGGGTCGGCGACTTTCTGTGCGCAATGTTGTAGGCAACTTTACATGATACTCGACATACCCTTTTTTCTAGTCGCGACGTGATGGCCGATACCCACCCTTTACTCCTCCAATATATAGGGGGGTATGTATTTATTAAGCTATCAACGATTTTTCTCTTCTTCTCGCAAGTACCTTAATCTTCCTTCCTTCTCGCCGTCAATTCTCGCTTCTTCTTCTCACACTCCTTCTTTTCGCGATGATTGACAATGTCCATACTCGACGAATCAGTCATGCAAGGAACTTCGCTGCGGCGATGTTCAAGAAGTCTATCTCTGTGTAGAAAGACCTGGATGACTTCAAAGAGAAGTTCTTGGCCGAAGGATTCTCGGCAAGACTTCCTCGTCAAGGAGAGAGACTAAACATTTTTAGAGGGCGAGATTGTTCTTCCTATCCGTCACTTTGAGGTCTTCCAGCGACTTCCCTTGTGGCCGGAGTTCTGTCAGATACTCCGCTACTATGGCATAGTCCCCACCCAAATCAACCGAACGGGATGGCGATGATCATTGGCTTCCTTTGCTTCCTGCGATCAGAGAAGATCACCTTCGATCTTTCGGTCTTCAGAAGGATCTTCTCCTTCGGGGAAACTAACGAAGGAGTCGTCTATCTGTGCAGCCATATCTGCACTCTAGTCGGCACGACGAGCAAGAATCATCATTGGGGTGAGTGGACAATCATCGTCGACGGCGACTTTAAAGAGATTCATCGCCAATCCCAGCAGTCGTTCGATATCATCTTCCTTCCACCTTTGTTGGAGGGACCAAGTGAGCATCTTTTCAATGTCTTCCGAGGTCGGCGGTTTGAAGTCGTCTACTGGCGACATCACGTCAATGAGCTTCCTTGGATCTTTTTGGGCGAAGATAACTTGTTAAGCGAGCATCTCCTTTACTCGCACTCTGTGGCGTTCTTCTTATCTAGCGATTAATCATTGTTTTCCCTCCTTCTTCAGCTACTCGAATCCTTCCGCACGAGCCTCTCACCATGGAAAAAGAGAGAGCCCCATCTCAGGAAGGCACGAGGATTCCGCCTCGCGATGGTGAGGAGTTGTCGGAATCCCCGATCGAATTATCGCTAATCCTGAAGGATTTGATGGAGACCGACGAGAAGGGTGATTTCTCGTGGAAGAGGAAAGATAAAGGAAAGGGCAGGGGCAGGGTTCAGGAGCCTGCGAGAAAGAAGAAACAAATCACGAGTAGGGACCTTGGCAGGAAGGAGGATCCCTCAGAGATTGGCGAGCCTCATCTTCATCCCAACTTTGGGGAAGGGGGGTCCAGCGAGGATGCATATAGTCGTCCACTTGTGACATGGGCCGAGTGTGAGAATGAGGTGACTCTGAGCATCAACGTGCTTGCCTGGTATGAGGATTGGGAAGATAGAGGCAAGGCTTATGATGTCACCTTCGCCATCTATGGTTGCACGGATGCCGAGTCGCTTCAACAACTCTCAGCCGAGTATCTCGCCCACCAGAGCTCGCACATGCTCCTGCGGTCAGCGGAGCTCATTCATCACACCGTGAGAAGCCTGCTTGCATCTGAAGCGAGGGTCAAAGAGCTGAGTCAGACCATCCTCGCTATTGGGTCGAAAGCCGCCAAGTGCAAGGCTTATGAGGTAATTGCGATTTGATTGAAATACTTCCTCTTTATCGCTTCTCGCATTCACCGACTATCGGACTGCCGACTATCTATTTTTCTTGCAGGATGCCGGGATTGAGATGGCGAAGAAGATGTTCAAGCTAGAACAGGAGCTGGAGGACACCCGGGCAGCGCTAGAGGTTGCACAAGTATAGATAGCCGAGTTGGAAACTTACCCCGTCGAGCAACAACTTTCAGCGGCGGGCCCCTCTAGAGTAGGGAAGCAGATTCAGGTTCATGTCGACGAGATGCCTGACTTTGTTAGCGTGAGAAACTGGAGTGTTATCTTGAGCAGGTTGAAGGTGGATGACCACTTGGTGCCAGAGGCGATGAACTTGACGGTGATGGATATCATCCTAGCACTACTCGCCAAAGAGTCCACTTCTCCTATGCGCGCTCCATCTCCTTGATCAGGCAATGATGATGATGAATATTCCGAGGATGGAGTGGGCGAGGATGAGGCTATCGATGAAGATGAGATCATCGACATTTAATGCGATGAAGATGAATGCGAGGAAGCCAACGATGAAGAATACATTGGCGGGAGTGATGGAGGCGATGATGACGCCTAGTCGGCAGGATCCTTTTTTGATCAAACTGCAGGACTTGTAGAAATGTTTTGACAATGTAATACTCACGCATATGAAAGAAAAGATATTTTTTGCTCATCTTATCTTCCTATACTCGCTTGTCTTGCGCAATTCGGCGGGCTCTTAGGCTCGAATGCAATGAGTTCCCGCTAGGCTCATAGGCTCGAAGTGAGTGGTAGTCATCGTCGTTATGATAGATATGACTTGGAAGGACACTTGCTATAATCGCAAGGCTTACTCGCATACTCGCCTAGACTGTACACTCACATATATAAAGTGTTCACCTTCTTCAAAGGTTGTTGATACTTGGGCTGGGGGTGACATTCACGGGGTCCCATAGGATACACATTCCCGAGGCTTCAACTCATCCTGGTGAGAATCTTGAGAACACATATATAAATAAATAAAAGGTAAGTAGGGAATGATAGTCGGGGGGGGGGGGGGGGGGGGGAGGTCCAAGGGGACACACAATCTCGTGACTTCCATCCTACTTTGCTACAAGTTGCTGAGAGAACCGACAAGTAGGGAATGACATTAGGGAGGTCCAAGGGGACACTCAATCCCGAGGCCTCCATCCTACTACGATGCAAGATGCTGAGAGAACTGGCAAGTAGGGAATGACAGTCGAGGGGTCCAAGGGGACACACAATCATGAGGCCTCCATCCTACTCCGCTGCAAGATGCTGAGAGAACCGATAAGTAGGGATTGACAGTCGAGGGGTCCATGGGGACACAATTCTGAGGCCTTCATTCTGCTCAGGGTTCTTGGTTCTTGAATGGCCATCATCATATTACTCAACAATCAGAGAGGGTTAACTACACCAACTCATATGATTGCAAGAAATAACAATGAACTTGGCTTTGTCGTGAGCTTTTAGCTCTTTAAACGACACCTTTATACAAGGGTCCCTATGTTAGTTAAACCGACCATCTCATCGTCGAGTTGGGAGGTTGGCATCCAGACTCTTTTTTGATAATCTCTCCAGTCGGATGAGAAATGCGATCGGGGGGTCACTCGGCCAACATGCAAGGGGGAGAGCTGATCTCGATTGTCAATGCAGAGGTTGGTCTTAGAAAAACTCGCTATCTCGATGCACCGTCCCATCACCCGTCCTGGGTTTTTGTGAGAGTCAAGTCGGAGGCTTGTTTCCCAACCTGTCGTGGAGATTGATTTGACCTACTTTATTTTTTGAAAAAACTTACTGGAAGAGAAAAAAAGACTCACACAATCCCTTATTTCAGGGGCTGAGAGATTTATTTATACAAACGAATATACAGCAAATGGACATATATATTCTCACTAGGGGTATAAACTTTTCAGGTCATCACCGCTCCAAGTTTGCCCAAGCAGCTCCCCTTCGTGGTTTTATAGACGATACCCTCCAGTTGTCAGCGACTCAGGGATGATGAATGACCCTTGCCAATTTGGGTTAAGCTTCCCAATAGCGGCTGCACTTCCTGCAGCATCCACTTTCTCCAGGAAGAGGTCGCCTGCTTGGAACTGCTTGATGCGTACGTGCTTGTCAAAATATTTCGCCATTCATCACTTAATATCTTCTTGCCGAACCAAGGCTAGGTCTCGAAGTTCTTCGATGTAGTTGAGAGAAAGTCTTTGGGCCTCTTCATGCTCTAGCATAGCCCATAAGACCGAAGGGATCTTCTCCGCCCAGTTCCCTTTTAAGTTCTTAACTTCTTTCTTCAGGACATTGTTGACTAGCTTGTTGTCTGCTTCCACTTTTCCATTGCTCTGAGGGTGGTGCACTGAGGCAAACCGAAGATTTGTCCCGAACTGCCTTCAGAAATCCAGCTCCAAGCTGGCGAACTATGGGTCGTTGTCGGTGACGATGGTGAGAGGTATCCCGAACCTACAAGCGATTTCCCACCAGATGAAGTTCTACACGACTTGGGAGCTGGTCTTGGCTAGAGCTTTGGTCTCGATCCATTTGAAGAATTAGTCGATCATGATGACAACGAAATTTCTTTGGCCGCTAGCTTGGGGGAAAGGGACTATCAGATTATGATGCCAAGTATCTTTGTAGGATGGCGTCGCGCACATCAAACTCTACTCAGATCTACAATGCGACCACCATTGAATCTGTGAAATCTCAGATGTCATGAATCTCTAACTCCTTGGCGAGACCTCGTACTCCACTTGATTTTTTATAATAGGGAAAAGTATCTCGACTGCTTGCTCGATCCTAGTTCCCTGCGGGCTGACAAGCACAATGCCTACTCCCACAGAGCTTTTGCCTGAAGCTCCCTCCACGAAAATCTTCCAGGAAACCAGGCTAGAGGGACCTCCTTCTTCTTCCGCCTCTACCGAGAATTCAGCTAGGAAGTCCGCCACCGCCTTTGCTTTAATCGCCACCCTAGGCGAGAACTAATGTCGAACTCACTGAGTTCTACTGACCATTTCGCTAGCCTTTCTGAATGCTCTACCCCATCCAGGATACTTTAGAGAGGATGATCAGACACGACTCAGATGGAGTGAGATTGAAAATAAGGCCAGAGTTTCCGCACTGACATTGTTGGAGTTTCTACGGTGATCCGGAAGTAATCAAGCAGTTAGACTCACTCCCAATGCGATATGAGCCTATAGGGTCGCCCATAAAAGCATTTGGAGAAATGATTGTGTTGGCCTTGCTCATATTAGATATAAGTGATAGGACCAATCCGATGACTATTTAGAGGTTAGTTGGTTCGAGAAGACTGCTCCTAAATATTGGGAATATGGTATGGAGCATGTCGAAGAAGGCTACAAGATGATATGTTGAATACCGTCGAGAAGAATTCAAAACAACATTGTGAATGTCATCGTGAGAGAAACCCTGTTGTCAGGATCACAAGCCGATATTATGAATGTCGACTCGTGATCAATGTCATTGAGAGTGTCTCGACAACATGGACTAACAGAGATTTCGTCGAGAGTGTCTCGATGATTTCGTCGAGATTTATCGACAAGTTCGTCGAGATGTCTTGACAAGTTCGTTGAGACTGTATCGATGAATGTTCCATGTCGTCGAGACTGTCTCGATGATAGACTGTCACTTGTCCTTTTGTCGAGATTATCTCGACGAATGGTTGAATTTGTCGAAATGTCTCGACGATTTCGTCGAGACTGTCTCAACGGTCCCGTCGAGAGTGTCTCAACAATTTTGTCGAGATGTCTCTACGAATTATGTTATCCCAGCGAAACTTTTCTGTTCTGTTTGACTGGGTTTGCGGATAACCGAGGTTGTGGTCTGTCTTATGCCTTTGTGTATAAAAAGGCTAGACCCTTTTATGTTTTATGGACCTGACAAAAAACCGAGAGCGACGACAGAGCAGAAGTGCGATCCCAAACGGTGTGCCCTATCCGTGCGGGAACGTTCTATAGATCGAGGAAACGTTCCTTTGGTTCTTGTTATTGCTTCTGAAGATCAAAGGGAATCGTTCCTTGAGATCGCTCCCCCTTTAGAGATCGACAGGAAGAGTTCCTTCGGGATCTAGTTGCTTCTTGTTCGTACTTTGAAGTCGTCGCCTCTCCTTAAACAGATCTAGTAATCCGTGGAGACGTTGAGGGCTCTCCTTTTCGGACATAGTACTTGTTGGAGAAGAGGCTTAGGGTTCTCCTTTGCTTGTGTGGACTTCTGTAGAGGTGCAAACCTATTTCTTCACTAGCTCCCTCCGACGAGCAGTCCGATCTTGATAAAGAGGAAGGAACCTGATTGGAAGGACTCAGAATAAGATTCTGATTCCAAAGAAGAATTTTCTTGGAGCATCCGATTGAGTTGTGACTCAATTCCATATAGGTAATTTATTTATTGCAACAATTTCTTGACTCATGGTTTTAGCAAGATCCTTGTATGAATATTTTGGGTTGTTCTTGTTCCGCTGCGCACATGTGATGTGACTACCCCTAAGGAAAATCCAACAGACACCACTAAGGCGAAGGCTAGCTTCTCGAGGATGGGATATCGCATCTCTTCCCTTTTTAGCACTCGACTCACATAGTAGATATATAGCAACCTCTTTCCCTCTTCTCTGACAAGCACTGAGCTCACCACCTCTGCTCCTACACCCAGGTATAGGAGTAGGTCTTCTCATTCCTTTGGGACTTTGTGGAAAGGTGTCTGGATTAACTGCTATTTGAGCTTCTCGAAGGCCACCTCGGACTTCTGGGTCCACTCGAACTGTTGGCTGCTTCAGAGTGTTTTATAGAATGGAGAGCAGTTCTCTCCTGCCTTTGACAAAAAGAGGCTAAAACCCACCAACCTTCCAATCAGCCTCTGGACTTCCTTGTTGTTCTTCGGCGATTCCATCTCTAGAATATCCTTAACCTTGTTAGGATTGTGCTCCACTCCTTCCGGGGTGAGAAGATGCCCCATGAACATTCCTCTTCCTGCCTCAAATACGCACTTTGCGGGATTGAGTCTCATCTTGAACCTTTGAAGCATTCTGAAAATCTCCACCACATCGGTGACATGCTCCTGGGCGCTCTTGCTCTTGATCAAGAGGTCATCCACATACACATCCAACTTCCTTCCCTTTTATTCTTTGAAGACTTGGTCCATCATTCGTTGGTAGGTAGCACCCACATTCTTCAACCCGAAGGGCGTCATCCTGTAGCTATAACAGCCATCACCACTGATGAAGGAGACATCACGACAATAAGGAGTATGCATCCAGATTTGGTGGTATCCTGAAAAGGCATCAAGGAAGCATGATGAGTAGTTTATATACTCATCTTTTAGTATATCTTTATTATCATTTTAATATTAATTTATATAATTTATATGAATTACCCTAGAGAAATCATTTCCTTTCATACTTATGTACTAATTAAGTTTATTTTCTGTTTTTCAGGTTTCTGGAAACTTTTGACAAAAATTTGCAAGTACACACCCCTTTGTCATGCCCGTGACCTAGGGCGTGACAGCCTAAGATATGTTCCAGACCTAATGCCACCACCCTGAGATCATTCTGAGAAGATTCGGCAGTTACATGCCCCTAGGTCACGGGCGTGACATAGGGGCGTGACCTAGTGTCACGACTGCGAATCGCCTCCAACAGCTAGAACATCATGCCACGTCAATTAAAGGTACACGACCCCAGACCACGGGCGTAACCAAGGGGTGTGACATCTAGTAAATGGGCGTGAACTCTCCCGTTCCCTTTCCCGCCGAAGTTTTGCCGCCAACAACATTTTGAAGGTTACATGCCCTCGGTCATGGGCATGACCGAGGGGCGTGACACGTACGAAATGCCTGCAATGAAGCCAGGAGGCGTCTTTCTCACACCAGCAGATCACGCCTCTGACACGCCCTTGGTCACGGGCATGACCAAGGGGCGTGTGACCTCAATTTTCAGCCTATTTAAAGCCAGTTCCTCCAGAACTTATGGAGACAAATTTTGGAGATCCAGTCATCATTTCTTGTATTATTTTCTTATTTCAAGTATTCTTGTACTTCTCTTTTTTCTTGCAATTGTGTTTTCAATTCAATAGTTTGTGATTTTTAATTCAATAGCTTGTAATTCTCTTTTTTGCAAAATCAATAAAATATTTCTTTCTTCTTCTTATTCTATTCTTACTTTCATCGTGAATTCTTTTATTTTTATTGATTCCTCCATCTCTATGAGTAACTAAATTATTATTAGTACTCGATCGAGATGTTCCAAGGAATGATATATAAGTCATAAAATAATTTAGAATTGTTCTTTCTCTTTTCTAAATTGCTTAAGATTAATCTTTAATTTTAAGGTAATGAGATTATATTTTTGATATATAATTCTTGTTCTTGTTTTCGTACTTTAGTTAGCCGAGAGGCTCGTAATGCGAATCGATCACTTAAGGATAAAGAGAGTTGCATGCAATCCTCGAGAGAGGATGACATAAATCTCTGGGATTGGAGCCAAATCCAATAAAGGGGTTCACCACATTAAAGTGAGTTTAGGTGTTTCAATTATAGAACGAGAGTTCAGTTGATCAACCAAACCTCGGGTGGACGTATTCTTTTGGAGAGGTGCTTTCATAAATCGGGAACCTTCACGGTCAAAATAATTTTATTAAGAGAGTGCAATTTTTATTCTTTCTTGTTATTTTTATTTCCGAGGTGACTCAAAGATCGAGTGCTAGTCTTTAAAATTATTGTTTTAATCTTCATTTTAATGTATCTAGCTTTTCTTACAACAAACCACCCAAAGTTTTATTGATAGGATAATAGAGAATTTCTTGAATTAAAAGTATTCAACACGCCTGGATTTTTATACGACCTTGGTTTTTATATGCCTATACTAATCCCGACACGGTACACTTGTCGTTGTCGTTTGCAGGCATAGTTTTGCCTTTCATCAAGTTTTTGGCGCCGTTGCCGGGGACTTGAGTTGATATTTTAAAAAAAGAAATATCTATTAATTTTATCATTTTCTTTCTCCTCACATCTTTTCTTAAATATTTTAAAAATCTTAAAAGGCGAAACTTAAATTCTCCAAAAGGGAGATTTGGGTTTGTCATCCCATTGCATCTCCTAGTACCTTGCGAACCCTTCACATGGTAGACCTCGTGAAGTCTGGGAGTAACTCAACCCGCTTTTTGAAAAAATATATATATATATAACTATAATTTTATAATAATTTTATAATAATTTTAGTTTTCTTCTTCATCTTTCATTCTCTTTGCCACTTTTTCTCTTTTCTTTTCTTTTAGCTTATGACCCAAGGAAACTTTTGAATTAATCTTGATTTGTATTTTGATCAGGAAATCGAGCGCACCTTGCGGCGACGTCTCAGATTTAGTGATCTACCAATAATTTGTGAAGAGTTAATCGGAGAAACTAACGAGGGTATAATGGAAGATCCCGACCATAACGAGGCCCCACTACAGACCTTGTCCTATTATGCGAGGCCAAATTGGGAGGGAACACAATCTAGTATTATTCGCCCAGCGGTGGAGAATAATAATTTTGAAATTAAAATGCGTATCATTCAAATGGTACAGCAAACAGTCATATTTGATGGCTTACCCGATGAAGATCCTAACTTACATTTGCTAAATTTTTTGGAAATTTGCGATACGTTTAAGATAAATGGCGTCACCGATGATGTCATCCGTTTACGTTTATTTCTTTTCTCTTTGCGGACTAAGGCCAAGCAGTGATTGAGTTCTCTTCATAGAGGTTCCATCACTACGTGGGCCGAGATGATGGAGAAATTTTTAATGAAATATTTTCCTCCGGCAAAGTCCGCTAAATTACTTACGTACATTCTCTCGTTCGTGCAAATAGACTCAGAGTCACTCTACGACACATGTGAGTGCTTCAAGGAACTTTTGCGGAGATTTCCTCATCATGCCCACCCAATGTGGCAACAAGTTCAAACATTCTACAATGATTTGAATCTCCAAACGGGGCAAATGATTGATGCAGCAGCTGGGGGAACCCTTAATAATAAAACCCCAGAGGCTGCTCAAGAGCTTTTCGAGGAGATGGCCATAAATGCGTATTAGTGGAATGCGCCATGGTCGCGCCCTAATAAGCCGACCGGGCTCTTTGAAGTTGAGGCCACCCCTAACTTAACGCATCAAGTAGATTGGTTTACTAAGCAAGTGGCGAAGATGTCTGCTTCCTCCGTCACCAATTGGGCTAGCAATAATAATAATAATAATTTTGTTCAAGAGCAAGTAGATTATATAGGGAACTCCTACCGTCCTCCTTATAACCCGAATAATAATCTTCCTTTAAATAATAGCTATAATCTAGGTTTTGGAACCATCCAAATTTTTCATGAAGCAACCCCATAAATGCTCAACGACCTCCATAAGTGAATCCTCCCGGATTCGCTCCACCACCACACAAGTGATGAGTAGTTTATATATTCATATTTTAGTATAGTTTTAATATATTTTTAATATGAAATGATATGATTGGTATGAATCTTATCATATAAATCATTCCCTTTTTAATTTTATGAACTAACTTAAGCTTTATCTTGTGTTTTCAGGTTTTCTGGGCATTTTGGGCAAAAAGTGCAAGTACATGCCCTAGGTCATGGGCGTGACCCATGGGCGTGTAACCTACGAGGTGTTCCAGACCAGTTTCTGCCACCCCGGGGTCATTCCGTGAAGATTCGCCAAGTACACGCCCCCAGGTCACGGGCGTGACCATGGGGCATGACCCAATGTCACGGCAGTGACTCGCCTCCTGCTCCCAGAACACGCCTGCCATGTCAATTAAAGTTACACGCCCCAAGTCACGGGCGTGACCATGGGGCGTGTCATCCAGTACATGGGTGTGACTCATCTCGCGCCACTTCCTGCCGAAGCTTCCCGCGCCAGCAGCCTGTTTTAAAGTTACACGCCCCCAGGTCACGGGTGTGACCTAGGGGCGTGACATGCACGTAACGCACGCAATTACTCGAGAAGGCACCCTCTCTGCTGCTGCTTCGATCACGCCACTTACTCGCCCCAGGGTCACGGGCGTGACCCAAGGGCGTGTAACCCAAAATTTTCAGCTATAAAAATGCAGCTCCTTCAGATGATCAAAAAAAGTTTTGGAGTTCTAGCTTATTTTTTTGTACTATTTTCTTACTCTTGTACTTCTTTCTCTTCTTGTACTTCATTTTGAAAGCTTGTAACTTTTAATTTCTAGTTGTAACTTCATTTGCAAATCAATAAAACAATTCTTTTTCCCATATTCTACTCTTCTTTTTTATCATGCACTTCTTTATTTTCATTGATTTCTCCATCTCTATGAGTAGCTAAATTTCTATTAGTACTCGACCGAGATGATCCAAGGAAAATATAATTCATGATTTAATTTTTAGTTTCTCTTTCTCTTCCTTAGAATACTTAAGTTTATCCTTGAACTTTATTGGATAGAGATTATATTGTCGATATATAATTCTCATTCTTGTTTTCGTAGTCTAATAACCGAGAGGTTTTGAATTCGAATCGATCACTTCAAGGGAAAAGAGAGTTGAATGCACTCCTTGAGAGAGGATGAAATAATTCTCCCGGATTGGAGTCAAATCCAATAGAGGGGTTCACTACGATAAAGCGGGTTCTAGGGATTTTGATTCTAGAGAGAAAGATCGATTGATCAACCTAAACTCAGTTGAGCGTATCCTCGAGAGAGGTACGTTCATAATTCGGGAACTTCCACGGTCAAGTCAGTTCTTAAAAGAATTAGAAGTTTTATTTATTATATTTATTTTCCAAGGTGATTCAAAGTTGAGTACTAGTCTTTTAACTCATAGTTTCTTTTAAAATAAGCTATTTCTCTTTCTTGCAAACAACCAACCCAAAGTTTTAATTGATAAAATAATAGAGATCTTCTTGAGTAAGAGTAATCAACACGCCCGAAATTTTATACGACCTTGGTTTTTAACGAACCTATACTACATTCGACACGGTGCACTTGTCGTTGTCGTTTGCAAGCATAGTTCCTCCTTCATCAAGTTTTTGGTGCCGTTGCCGGGGATCTGAGTTGATATTTTGAAAGAGAATATTTATTGATTTTATCATTCTCTTTCTTCTCCCCATTCTCTTAAATTTTTTTTTTAAATAAATCTTAAAAAAAAGCGTAATCTAAATTCTCGGAAAGGACGCTTTGAGCTTGAATTCCCATCACAGCCTCTAGTACCTTGAGAGCCCTTCACCGGGTTGACCTTGGGAAGTTCGGGACTAACTTAACCCGCTTTTTGAAAAAAAAAATTATATAATTTTTTTTATATATTATAATTATTCTCTAAAATTTCAATCATTTAAGTGAAGGTTGTTCTCTTTTTATTTTATTAAATGAAGTTATCTGAATTGGCCGTAAAAGTTGCTGAGATTCAAAACCAAGTTAATCTTTTGGAAGCCACACGAAAATGCCAAATTAGTTGTTATTATTGTGGTGCGCCTCATCAAAGTGAGGAATATTATTTACATTCATATTCTCAAAATTATTATTATGAAAATAATTTTCCTCAATATTATGCAAATAATCTTGATTATAATTACGATCATAATTTTTCCTCTTTTCAAGAAAATAATTTTTTCAACTTTGATGAAAATATTTTTTCTAATTTTCACGAGAATAATTATTCAGATTTTAATAATTTCTCTTCTAGCTCTAAATTAGATTATTCTTGGTGGCAAGCTCACCCGGATAGTTTTCAGAACAATGAAGATGAATCTTTTAGATCCAAATTTTCGTTCTTTCTCTTTTGCGCCGCAAGTTTCATACTCTAATTGTGGGGAATTTCCACCAATTCAATTCGATACTCTACCCCAAAATTTAGATGAGAATATTATTTCGTCTAGTGCTTTTTCTCCATCTTTGGATAATTTAGTTATGGAGGAACATGTGGTTTCATGTAATCCCATAATTTCTTTTGCCGAAAATGAAGAAAAATTATTTGTCCAAGATTTTCTTAATGTTATGGGCACCCCGGATGAAATAGAAGAAGAACAGGTTTCTTCCCCTATTCCACCCGGATCATCTTTTGCTTGTCATGAATTTTCGCAAAATTCTTCTATTCATCCAAAAATTCATGAAAATCTTGTGTCCAAAAATTTTATTCCGCTTGGTCATGCACTAGATTTTTTAAAAGAAAATTTTATTTTAGAAAAGAAACAACCAGAGCTTAATCGTATATTTTCGCAAGCACCTCCTCCTTGCGAAAAATTATCTGACACGTTTAATGATGATTTTCTATATACTAATAATTTTCAGGTTGAAGATGAGCCGTTGCTACCCCAATTAATTGATGATCCATATGCCGCTCATCTTTATATTTTCAAATCACCTTAGGTATGTATAGGTGATTTGGATTTGCATATTCAAGTCCAACGACAAACGAAGAATCACACGTTAAGCGGAGGAATAGCCGGCCGACTGACGTTGGCACATTCACCTACGCGTGAATTAAGGGAGTTACCTGTCAATTTCCAATTTAAATTTCCTTTTAGCTAACCCCTAACCGTCTAGCTTAAAGACGGGAAAAAGAAAGCGCTCTTAGGAGGCACCCCTTGCTTATATTTAATTTTATGTATTTTTCTTTTAGAGTTTATTTTTCAAGTGTTCTTCATACTTAGTATTAAACATTGGGGACAATGTTTAATTTTAAGTATTTTTATTTGAAAAAAAATGTTTATAATTTAATAAAAATCTAATTTCTTGGAAAGGGCGCTTTGGGCTTGAACTCCCATCACATCTTCTAGTACCTTGCGAACCCTTCACCGGGTAACCCTCGGGAAGTCCAAGAAATAATATTTATAAAACTAATAATAATAAATACGCCTAGCCTTGTTGTTTTTATTTTTCTAGAAATTTAGTTTGAGGTTTGATTATGAGTAGTCTTACATTTTTAATTTAGCTAATATTTTGTTTTATCAGAATTTGTTAAATTTAAATTTGAAGTAATTTAGTTTTAAGAAATACTTTATGTTTTTAATTTGATTAGAGAATCTATTTAGCATTACTTCTCATTTTAATTTTAAATAACTTCACGTTATGGTAAATTGGCTAAGCATCTCTAGATTTTTATTATATTCTCTTTTAACTTTAAGATCTTAGGAAATTTCATTCCACTAAAAAAGTTGCTCTGAAAATAGTTTAATTTATAAACTAGAAGTATTTCTTTTCCCTCACCCTTTGTTGGCAAATTAAAAAAAATGTAGAAAAAGATCATGTCATGGGAATAAGAGGATAAAATTCATTATCCCCTAAACATATGCACCCAAAATCATTTAAAAGATTATATGTCATGATGTAAGAGGATAAAATTCATTACATCTAAACATATACATTTTGGGTTTTTGATTGAAGAGAAATTTTTAAAAGATTATATGGCATGGAAAATAAGAGGATAAAATTCATTATTTTCCTAAAAATATACAATTTCGTATTCAAATAAGGTGAGAGGACAAAATTCATTACCATTATTTTAGTGTCTATTTATTTTATTTATTATATTTATTTTCCAAGGTGATTCAAAGTTGAGTAATAGTCCTTTAACTCATAGTTTATTTTAAAATAAGCTATTTCTCTTTCTTGCAAACAACCAACCCAAAATTCTAATTGATAAAATAATAGAGATCTTCTTGAGTAAGAGTAATCAACACTCCCGGATTTTTATACGACCTTGGTTTTTAACGAACCTATACTACATTCGATACGGTGCACTTGTCGTTGTCGTTTGCAAGCATAGTTCCTCCTTCATCAACAAGCCCTCTTCACTTGAAGAGGTCTTCACAAAACATGTTGCCTCCAATGAGTCCAATATCCGGAACCTTTCCGGATCTATACAAAGCTTGGAAAATCAAATTGGATAGCTCGCCAAAATGTTTTCTGAATGCCAGCAAGGAGCATTACCGGGCAATACGGAGCCCAACCCACGGGAGAGCGTCAACGCAATAACCCTTCGTAGCGGAAAGGAGGTAAAATCTTCAAATCTGACCGAGCCCGAGGTAAACGTTTCAACCCCATCTCCGCACTTAATTTCTTCTGATTTAGCTCTGTGCAATATTCAAGCCCCTTCTATTCCTTATCCGTCTAAAATTCAAAATGAGCGCAACGAGGAGCAAATAAAAAAATTATTGATATTTTGAAACAAATCCAAATTAATATTCATTTTTACGAGGCACTTACTCAAATGCCTAAGTACGCAAAATGTTTAGAAGATTTGTTAACTAATAAAAAGAAGTTTGAAAATATTTCATGGGTATCTCTAAACACAGAGAGCTCGACAGTTGGTTTAAACAAACTGCCGAAAAAAATTAAACGATCTGGGATGATTCTCGATCCCGTGTCTTTTCGTCAATTATCTAATTGAGTATGTCTTAGCCAATTTAGGGGCTAGTATAAATTTGATGTCATTTTCTCTATAAAAAAAACTTGGGTTTGGCTCCCCAACTCCAACTAAAATAAACATCCAACTAGCGGAAGTGTTGAAACCGATTTCTCGGTCTCTGTGGAGTTCGGGGCCCTCAGCAAGCTGAGGGGCGACCAACCCTTACTCCCCCCAAGGGAGAGCTCTAGGTTGAAGGTTGAGGAACTATGGACTGGACCAAGGGCCTAGTGGGGAGGTCCCGCCACATACCCGGAAGCCCCTTAGGAACTTCCCCTCCCAAGCCACTACTAAGCTTGGGCACCACTGGAGGCTCTCCTCACCCCTTAGAGAGATTTGGGGAGGGAGAGAGAGGGAGAGAGCTAGCCTAGAATAAGCTTGCCCCCAAATGGTGCCCCCTTGGTCATATTTATAGGATTTTGGAAATGGGCTGCGAATAACCAAAAACTGCCTGCGAAGTTACCAAAATGCCCCTGGATTTGGCCTGCGAATAACCAAATCCCGCTGTTCTGCAGTGCTGAACGCAGACCAGAACACCCTCCCGGGGCTGGGCAAGAGGGGGCTGACCTCCTCCCTGTCTTCGTCTTCCTGCTGGGCGAGAGGTGGGGGGGGGGGGGGGGGGGGGGGGGGGCGAGCCGCCCCTCCCCCTCTCCGCTCCCTCTTGTTGGGCGAGGGCGAGAGGAGGGGCAGGCCGCCCCTCCCCCTCTCCGCCCCCTCTTGTTGGGCGAGGGTGAGAGGGGGGGCAGGTCGCCGCTCCCCCTCTCCGCCCCCTTTGCTGGGCGAGGGCGAGGGGGGGGGGGGGGGGGGCAGGCCGCCCCTCCCCCTCTCTGCCCTCTCTTGATGGGCAAGGGAGAGAGGGGGGGGGGGGGGGGGGGCAGGCCGCCCCTCCCCCTCTCCGCCACCTCTTGTTGGGCGAGGGCGAGAGGGGGGCAGGCTGCCCCTCCCCCTCTCCGCCCCCTTTGCTGGGCGAGGGCGAGAGGGGGGCAGGCCGCCCCTCCCCCTCTCTGCCCCCTCTTGCTGGGCGAGGGCGAGAGGGGGGCAGGCTACCCCTCCCCCTCTCCGCCCACTCTTGCTGGGCGAGGGCGAGAGGGGGGGCAGGCCGCCCCTACCCCTCTCTGCCCCCTCTTGTTGGGCGAGGGCGAGAGAGGGGGGGGGGGGGCAGGCTGCCCCTCCCCCTCTCCGCCCTCTATTGTGAGCTGGGCGAGAGGAAGGTCTCTACGTCCACCGCTCGTCCTCCTATTTTCTTACCCTGGATCATACTGAACAATAATGTTAAAGATATCTCGTGCCTCGAGAACATACTCGATGAATACAGTGTTGTACACAATCCCCGCTCTTTTCGAGCGAGGTACACGCTCGGAAAGAAATGTCCAACCCTGCATATTCGATGTGAATCCGGCTAACAGTGATACCTTCGAAAAATATATAGCCTCCCCGAGAGTTCCCCCAACCTCGCCGGCTAGCGAGACCATTTCGGGGGAAAAACACTTGTCCTCCCTGGGAGGTCGACCAGGCCTTCCGTCTAGTGAGAGCCCGGCCAGCGGAACCATCTGAGGGGTGAAGAACATAGCCTTCCTGGGAGGTCAACCTGCACCTGCCGGCTAGTGAGAGCCCGGTCAGCGGAACCATCCGAGGGGTGAAGAACATAGCCTCCATGGGAGGTCAACCTGCACCTGCCGGCTAGTGAGAGCCCGGTCAGCGGAACCATCTGAGGGGTGAAGAACATAGCCTCCCTGGGAGGTCAACCTGCACCTGCCGGCTAGTGAGAGCCCGGTCAGCGGAACCATCCGAGGGGTGAAGAACATAGCCTCCCTGGGAGGTCAACCTGCACCTACCGGCTGGTGAGAGCCCGGTCAGCGGAACCATCCGAGGGGTGAAGAACATAGCCTCCCTGGGAGGACAACCTGCACCTGCCAGCTAGTGAGAGCCCGGTCAGCGGAACCATCCGAGGGGTAAAGAACATAACCTCCCTGGGAGGTCAACCTGCACCTGCCGGCTGATGAGAGCCCGGTCAGTGGAACCATCAGAGGGGTGAAGAACATAGCCTCCCTGGGAGGTCAACCTGCACCTGCCGGCTGGTGAGAGCCCAGTCAGTGGAATCATCCGAGGGGTGAAGAACATAGCCTCCCTGGGAGGTCAACCTGCACCTGCCGGCTAGTGAGAGCCCGGTCAGCGGAACCATCCGAGGGGAAAATACTTTAAAAGAACATTTATTACATTAGTCATCCAGTTACACGCAAGAAAAACTAAGTATAGAAACACACTGTCACGCTACATGGACTAAAAGAAAAAACCATGCATGAAGGCCGGGACTCGGACTTCTACTCCCAGGCATGATCCTCCTTGACCTCCTCTGGTTGCTGACGTTGTGGCTTCGGACCCCTCGCCTCCTTCATTCCAAGAACTCGGGGCAGGCGGATGTCGCGTGACCCTCCTCATCGTGGAAGTCACAGTAAGGCAACTCCACCCGGACACCCCTTCTTCATCCCGTACGATTTCTTCTTTTTCTGTGGCCGATCACCATGGCTTGTTGGGGTGGTGGAGAGGGTTCCTTCAGTCCCTGCCTCCACCCTGGGAGGTCGGCCACCTCTCCCTGGAAGTTGGCCTCCTCCTGGTCGAACTTCCTCTTGGGGGCCTCTACCCTCCCCCCCTGCTGTCTTGCCTCTAGCTCACTCAGCTTGGCCAACCTTCTCGCGAACTCCGGGTTGGCCTCCTCACTCTCCACTTCTTCTGCCACCCTTTCCATCAACTCCTCAAAGGACAAAGGAGCTCTCCTCTTGAGGTCCATCTTGAAGAAGCCCTCCCGCAGCCCCAACGTGAAGGCAAGCTTGAGGGTGTACCCGGGCACTTCTTGGATGAGGAGAACCTCCTCCCTGAACCGCTCCAGATAGTGAGCCAGCGACTCCTCTGGCTCTTGCTTGATCTTGAAAAGTGCTTCGGCATCTTTCTTCCTCTTCCTTGACGTCGAGAAGCGTAGCAGGAAAACTCGTCGCAAGTCTTCGAAGGCATAGATGGATCCCGCAGGGAGGTGGTGGAACCAATCTCTAGCCTTCTCCTTCAGAGTTGTCGCGAAGAGTCGACACTTGAAAGCGTCCATCATGGGCCTGATGGAGACCATATCCTCAAACCACTGCAGGTGCAGGACGGGGTCATCCTTGCCGGAGTAGTGAGACATCTCCAACCTTTCGAACCCCTGTGGAACCGGGGCCGAGAGAATCAGCTCACATAAAGGACTTCCTACGCTTGCCCCCCTTTGGGGCTGGGCGAGTGGGGGCATGGCACCTCCCCGCTCGCCCCCTTGCGCCTCGGCGAGTGGGGGTCGAGGACCTCCCCACTCGCCCACATGGGTCTCGGCGAGTGGGGGTCGAGAACCTCCTCACTCGCCCACTTGGGTCTCGGCGAGTGGGGGTCGAGGACCTCCCCACTCGCCCCCTTCCAGCACCTCCTTCCCGGATGGCTGGCCGAGGGTGTTCTCGCCAACCTGCTGAGGTGAGGCCTCCGGACCACTTTCTCTCTTGCCTTCGCTTATCGTGACGAAAGCTACCTGCAAGGTCTGCATGACCTCCCGCTTGATATTTTCGAACATCTCCAACGTCACTCCAGCCACCGGGGGTTGCGAGTGACCTGGGTCGGAACTTCCTCCACCTCCGTCCATGGAGCTCATCTTGAGAGTTTCTTGAATCGGTCACACTCCACGCTCACCGCACCATAATGTTGAAATCGATTTCTCGGTCTCTGTGGAGTTCGGGGCCCTCAGCAAGCTGAGGGGCAACCAACCCTTACTCCCCCCAAGGGAGAGCTCTAGGTTGAAGGTTGAGGAACTATGGACTGGACCAAGGGCCTAGTGGGGAGGTCCCGCCACATACTTGGAAGCCCCTTAGAAACTTCCACTCCCAAGCCACTACTAAGCTTGGGCACCACTGGAGGCTCTCCTCACCCCCTAGAGAGATTTGGGGAGGGAGAGAGAGAGGGAGAGAGCTAGACTAGAACAAGCTTGCCCCCAAATGGTGCCCCCTTGGTCCTATTTATAGGATTTTAGAAATGGGCTGCGAATAACCAAAAACTGCCTGCGAAGTTACCAAAATGCCCCTGGATTTGGCCTGCGAATAACCAAATCCCGTTGTTCTACAGCGCTGAACGCAGACCAGAACACCCTCCCGGGGACGGGCGAAAGTGGGCTGACCTCCTCCCTGTCTTCGCCTTCCTGCTGGGCGAGAGGGGGGGGGGGGGGGGGGGGGGGGGGGGGGGGGGGGGGGGGGGCGAGCCGCTCCGCCCCCTCTTATTGGGCGAGGGCAAGAGGGGGGCAGGCCGCCCCTCACCCTCTCCGCCCCCTCTTGTTGGGCGAGGGAGAGAGGGGGGGCAGGCCGCCCCTCCCCTCTCCGACCCTTCTTGTTGGGCGAGGGCGAGAGGGGGGCAGGCCGCCCCTCCCCCTCTCCGCCCCCTTTGCTGGGCGAGGGCGAAAGGGCGGGCAGGCCGCCCCTCCCCCTCTCCGCCCTCTCTTGCTGGGCGAGGGCGAGAGGGGGGGCAGGCCGCCCCTCGCCCTCTCCGCCCCCTCTTGCTGGGCGAGGGCGAGAGGGTGGGCAGGCCGCCCCTCCCCCTCTCCGCCCCCTTTGGTGGGCGAGGGCGAGAGGGGGGGGGGGGGGCAGGCCTCCCCTCCCCCTCTCTGCCCCCTCTTGCTGGGCGAGGGCGAGAGGGGGGCAGGCCGCCCCTCTCCCTCTCCGCCCCTCTTGCAGGGCGAGGGCGAGAGGGGGGCAGGCCGCCCCTCCCCCTCTCCGCCCCCTCTTGTTGGGCGAGGGCGAGAGAGGGGGGCAGACCGCCCCTCCCCCTCTCCGCCCCCTCTTGTGAGCTGGGCGAGTGGGAGGTCTCTACGTCCACCGCTCGCCCTCCTCTTTTCTTACCCTGGATCATAGTGAACAATAATGTTAAAGATATCTCGTGCCTCGAGAACATACTCGACGAATACAGGGTTGTACATGATGGGCCAATAAAATACCCAATGGGGGTCATAGATGATGTATTAGTTAAAATAGACAAGTTTATCTTGCTGGTAGACTTTGTCATTCTAGACACCGTGGAAGACGCCAAAGTGCCCTTTATACTCGACCGTCCCTTCCTTGCCACCTCTAGGGCAATAATAGACGTAAGTAACGGGAAGCTTTTCCTACAAGTAGTGGATGAAGAAGTTACTTTTAGTATCTTTTTCTAACGACGGCTCTTGTTTTACATTAAAAACAAATTATGAAGAGGAAATAACGTCATTTTCTAAAATTGTCTCTCCTTTGTTTGAAAACCCGAATATTAAAAATTTATTTTGTTTAAGAGAAATAACTCGACCACTTAAATTTGAAGAATTAAAATTGAATAATTACAAAGTAAAAACATCTTACGAGGAGCCACCGAGTTTAAAAATAAAACAATTGTCGGATCATTTAAAAAATATATATATATATATATATATTTAGAAAAAGATTCAAAATTGCCCGTGATTATTTCATCTGCACTAAATGATTCGGAAATTTCTGAATTAATAAAAAATTTAAATAATCACCGCCATGCAATTGCATGGCAGAATTTTGATATTAACGGGATTAACCTCTCATTTTGAATAGTCAAGCTACGTGACAGCAAACAAAGCGCTTTTGGGAGGCACCCCAACGTTATCTTTCTTGCTCTTTTTCTTTGTTTGTTTTAACTTATTTTGCAGGTTTTTATTCCGGCAACCCAATCTACCAGCCAAGGAAGCCCTCTTCTCCCCTCCTCTCATCCCTATTTGGACTTTTCTGTTAAAATTTCAGAGAATGGATCGAAGACAGCAACGGAAGACTTCAATTCAAATGCACAACAGTTAACCAGTGACAATGAAGGCAAGAAAATCTCAATTGACTACTATCTTATTACAATGCATTGTATACATGGCGAGACATGATTTATAAGAGCAAACATAGATGAGAACAAGCAACACAAATATCTGGCGACCAGAAAACTGAGACCGCCTGAACTTAGCAAGATCGTCGGCTTCCCTGAGACTGCGTGAACAGGACAGGTCGCCGACCTATGAACTGCCAGACCACTGAAAACTCAGACTGGACGAACTGCACTTTATTGCAACTGCTGAAACCAAATTGTTCGCACTTCTTGATTGCCCAGACCGCACGGTCTCAAGATCACAGAGGTATCCCGCGAACACTTGAAGAAGAACTGCTCACTACTACAAGACCGCACTCAAGACCGCCTGACCGCTTAAGGTCACCTAATCAACTGAGTCCGCTGCAAACAAACCAAGAACCTCCAAACACAGTTCGCCAAGACAGACCGCTGGCGAGCTTGTTTATTCAAAGCTGGAAAGATAGGAAGAATGCTAAAGGAACTTGCTGGCCGCCTAACCTGCGAACACAATAAATGGTCAAGAATCTTCAGACCGCGCGACCTCAAAAAAATGAGACTGGCACAATCAATCTACAATAGGTTCTTACAGTTCTTGCTTATGAATGGCTACCCATGCCCCTCTATTTATAGGCAAACAAACAGATGTCGTCACCGCCACAAAGGGATATGGTCACCTTCCTTATTGAAGCACGCGGTCTTCAGAACCAGACCGCGCGGTCACTATAGGACCTTTTATTACACTTAAGCAACTGTCAATTAAGACATCACGCTTATTCCAAACCAGTAGACCGCCCGGTCTCTTACAGGAGAAGAACCATATGAGCATCTGACCAGATCGATAACAGACCGCCAGAACCAGGCTCATACAACCCGTCCGATCTCCCATAGGATCGGAACCATAGCAGACCGCAAGAGTGATCTCAAGCAGACCGAAGTACAAGACCGCCGAAGCGACCTCCAGTACTAGACCACCCAGTCTCTACCCGAATAGGAACACTTGGGCACAAAAGGCAAATCAAACACATGCCGCCAACACCAGAGACGCGCGATCTCAACAGCTAGATCACCATACCGAGCTCACGCGGTCTCTGCGGTCTCCATAATCATACCGCCCGGACACTTCACTTCCACTTCAAAAATTTAACACTCCCCCTTGAAGTGCATGGGAAGTAGAAGTTAGCCCAAGTAGACTCCTCAACCGATCAAACGATCCCTTCGACAACGACTTTGTAAAGATGTCTGTAACATTATCCTTGCTCTGCACATGCTCAACCATAAGAGATCCCTCCAACACCTTATCCCGAATGAAATGATGTTGAATCTCTATGTGATTGGTTTGCGCATGACAAACTGGATTGTTCACCAGTTTGAGGGCACTCTCATTATCACCCCAAAGCAGAGTAGGACCTCGCACCTCCCTATGAATGTCCTCCACGAGCCTCCTAAGCCAGATGGCTTCCTGAGCTTCCAAAGCTGAAGCTTTAAACTCCACTTCTGTGGTAGAGATAGACACAGAATCCTGCTTCTTGTTGCACCATGATATAGCTGTAGAGTCTATCATAAATACATATCCAGAGGTCGATCTCTAATCATCTGAATCTCCTCTATAATCAGCATCCATGTATCCATATAAGTAAAAGCCCGAGTCCTTCCCATAGAAGAGACCCAAATGAGAGGTGGACTTTACGTACTTCAGAATGCTCCTAGACGCTAATAGATGAGGTTTTCGAGGCTCTACCAAAAACTGACTCACACGGCCAACCGCATAAGAGATATCCGGCATCGTGATCGTTAAGTATATCAAACTTCCGACCAACACCCGGAAAACCAAAGGATCAGAAAGAACCTTCCCCTCATCATGTCGAAGTGTCATACCAACCTCTAGTGGAGTAGAGTTGTTATTCCCTCCTTTCTGTTGGAGCCTATGTTCCGCATCTCTTGGTTTGAGAATAACAAATACCGTGTTGTATTTGATCTAGTCTTTTGTGTTTTTATAGTGTCCAGGTTGTACAGGTTCAATGAGGAGACAAGTCCTCGTTCATGGGCATGATCCGAGAGTGTGTACACATTAGAAAAAGCAAAAGGATGAGTTTTGTGTGCTGATCTTAAAATGGCCATAACTTTCAATCCAGGAAGAGTTACAGAACGTACCACCCCATTTCGGAGATGAGAACGACACAATCTACAGTCTGGAGAAGTTTCGGACAGCAAAAATGAAGAGGAGATGTCGGAATTCCGACACTCAATGTCGCTCAGGCGACAGCGCGACGAACTACAGTTTGGCGCTGTCGGAATTCTGACACTCGATGTTGCTCAGGCAACAGCGCAGAAGTTACAGCAACTGCCCGCACGACAGCACGACAAACAGCAGTTTGGGGCTGTCGTAATTCCGACAGCGATGTCGCCCAGGCGACAGTGAAAATCTATAAATGGGTTCGTTTTGTTCGTGCATTTAGAGCTTTTAGAATTCCAAGTCCTTTCCTGAGTGCATACGAACCAGAGAGCTCCAGAACCTCAAGAACTCTCAGTTGTGCTGAGAAGGTTTGAAATTGAAGACGAGATCGGACGCGCTTCTACATCAACGATCATCTCGAGGCTTCAACCTTCCTTTCAGAGATCTGAATTTCTAGGGAGTTCTTCATTTTATTTTGTATTTTCATTTATATACATTTCACTTTGTATTGGTAGGGAAATCGTCTCCTTGTGCGTGACGTCTAAGTCCTTGCGTGGCTTAGGGGAAAATCGCTTCCTTGTGCGGAGCGTCCAAGTCCTTGCATGGCTTGGTGGGAAAACGTGGCCTTGTGTGCTACGTCTAGATCTTGGGAAGATCTAGAGGATAGACTTGGGCTTGGTCTAGGGAAAGACAAGTGATAGCCTTCCGATCCTTGGGAGAAGGATTGGTAAACCAAAATTGTCAAAAGTTTATTATCTTATTTATGCCTTGATCTTAAGCATTGTTAAGATCATTTTTATCGTATGAGAATTTCATGATTAAAATATTATGCCTTTTCTTTAATTGCACATTTGGTTGCTTAATCTTTAACTTAGAAATTTGTGTTTGATCTAATTTAAAATTTTCATAGTTTGTAAATTTTTATAAGTGATTTTTAGAAAAGCAAAATTTGTTTTAAAAATTTTTAAGTAAAAAATCATAATTTAAAAAGGCTCTTATTCACCCCCCCCCCCCCCCTCTAAGGGCGCCACAAGATCCAACACGTGGTATCAGAGCGAGGTTATTCCAAATCGGCTTAACAACCGGGAATAATGGCGCCTCTTGATCATGATCTCGCTTCTACTAGTGGGGAAAATTTTAATATAAATGAAAAAGTATTATCACCTCCTTTATTTATGGGCAAAAATTATAAAGGGTGGAAAATTTTAATGAAATTTTTTTATGACTCATATGATATCAAAATTTGGAATACGGCAATTATAAGACCAGCGAATGAATCAAATAAATTGGAATGTCATTTTAATGCGAAGGCTATGAATACTTTATTTTGTGCTTTATCAAAAGATATTTCCAAATTGATTTATTGTTTTACTAATGCTTACAAAGTTTGGAAATTTCTAGATGAAATGTTTGATCTTCCGTGTATAGGTTTGGAGCATGCTCAACATTTGGAAAACATTCAAATTGGCACAAGCAATCTTGAAAGAATCTCTCAGGATGAAACCATGGAGAGCACATCAACTGGAAGACAAGAAGAAATGTTGTCTTTGGAAGAGGAGTGACAAAAAGATCTGAAAGGAACTTTATGTTCAAATCTTGCCTCTCCCGATAGCAATGTAAGTAAATCAAATTCTTCTATCCTTGTGACTAATTCTATTTCCACATTACATATGCTACAAGTTGCTAAACGTAAAATTAAGAAATTGAAAATTACAAATGATAAATTACGTTTAGAAAATAAAAGGTTAAAAGCTAATGTTAATGTAGAATCTAATTATGATGCGGCTTCTCCATCTTGCTCTTTAGTTGAAATTCCTACTCCTTGTTTTGATTGCAATTTATTAAAAGAACAATTCAAGGAAATTGAAAAAGGGCTCTTAGTTTCTAAAAAACATAATGAAAAATTAATATTTGAAAATGATGCTTTAACTTGTAAGTTAAGACAATTAAAATCTTTTGTTGAAAAGTTCTAATTACTTGTAATAACTTTCATCATAAGATTTTAAATAACAAAGATAAATTAACTTACAAAATTATTTCTAAAAAGGATCATTTTCATACATCAACTCAAAAGGAGTTTAGTTTCAAAAAGAATTATGACCCTCACAAAATTCTTAAGAGTCACTATTATAAGTCTCAATATATTTTCAACCATGACTCAAATTTAAAAACTCCTTTTCATGAAAATCAAACTATAAAATATTTTCCTTCATATTATAAGAGTATGTCTATAAGAAAGAGTGGAAATGAAAATCATCAAATTAAGAATCAATCATTTAAAATTTATTGTAACCCTCTCTTTCAACATTCAATTCTAAAGAAAGACAATCACTCTTATAAATTTTCAAAGAATCCATATAATAAAATTCATTATGATTATCAACATCAATCTATTTTGAAAAATAATTTGAATAAACATAAATCTCAAATGAATTATTTTTCAAACAACTATCATCACAAAAAGATGTCATATAATCATTATATGGATTTAAGTGATAAACAACCAATGTATAAATGGAGACCCATAAAGAAAAATGACATATCATCTTTACTTGAAAAAGCCCATTCATCATTATCTTCCCAAAAGGAACCATCCCACTTGGTCCCCTTTGGATACCTAAATCTCTTATTCATTAGTATCCTATCATTTGCATGAAGTAGAAACAAATAAAAATGAAATATCACTACTCTACTTCATGATATGTTTATTGTTACTTTTCTTTTGTTTATTTTTTATTTTTTGAACAAACATGCTATGATCACTTTATATATCATGAAATATGACTTTCATATATTAAGCCTAATGTTTATATCAAATCAAATTTGTATTAAAATTGAACATTAAGTCATATATTTTTTATTTTCAAAGTGATCTATCTCTCATCTTTGATTGGTCTTTATTCTTTTTAAATCCTTTACCCTTAATTGTCTTGAACTATCATTAGAAATTGAATATTGAAATTATTATCAAGACTATTGAAACTATTTTAAAGATTGGATTTAAATGGTTTATTAAAGGGCTTAAACTAAAAATTAAAATGCGTAACATTTTTGATTCTTTTCTATTTTTGTTTGTTGCATATGATGGCCCTTATAATGAAGAATATTATCTAGAAAAATTGAAAACAAAAATTCATCTAAACGCATGTTTTAATCTTTCAAAAATGCGAGTTTACGATCAAAACTTCAAACATCCATATCTTTTGATCCGCTCGCCTGATTTTCGCGTTTAATATATTTTCGGAAAGAGCAAAAAAATCTCCATCCAATGGCAAACTAGGCTTGATCATTTGAGTTCTTTTGGTGCTGTCAACTTGCCCAATTTCAACTCTGTTTTAAAAGCTATCTTAGTTCGCTTGATTTGGAAATTTCTGTGTTTATGGATTTTTCATCACATGCTATCCTTAGTATAATTGATTCATATATTAATTTAGATATTATGTGTGTGATGTGTGTCACCAATGTTTGCATGAAATTTAGACCTTAGAATCATCTTGTATCATTAAGATCAAATCAAAAGATTAATCATTTCATTCTAGGTCTAAAGAAAATTAATTTGAAAACTTCTCATATTACATGCAACATTATCTCCATTAATCCTAGGCAATAACATTGCATTCAAACTCATCATTCTGGCATCACTTCTTGGTCTATGCTTATATATTTATGCTAGGTATAACATGTACAATGTTATTTAAATTTGATGATAACTATGTGATTTGAAATTATAATAGAATACTAAAATTCCAATAACCACATAGTTTATGGATTAATCATTAGAATATATATGAATATTGTATCATGAATCATATATTATCATGCAAAACCAAAGATCAATAAATTTAATTATTGAATGCAATTTTATTAAAGAATTTCAAAATATTCTATATGTGATCTTTGTCTTTGATATGATTACATGATCATCTTTTTCTAGACTTAAAAAAAATCAAACATGCTTATTCAAAAGAAAATTATCAAATTGTATTGTCATATGTCTAGAAAGAATAGAATTCACATAAATCATGGTATCCAACAATTATTCTATGCAAAATTCTCTGTAATCATAAATCATAATTCATGTTCAATCAAAAAATATATAAGATCAATAATGTCTATTAGCTAGGAATTATGAATATTATGATAGAAATATGAATAATTGTTTCTTCACATTTGGTGCATAGATATGCTTTGTTATTGATTGCATGTATCTCACATATATATAGATTTTAGAATCAATTGTGTAATAATAAGAATAAATTAATATCATCACCTTATTCTAGATCTATAATTTGAAACTCTAGTTTGGAATACATGCAATATAAATGTTAATCTTATGACATGACATTTAACCCAAAACTCATCACACTAACATTGTCACTTATTGAATATTAGTAATTGTGATAATTATCTCATATCGTCATCTCATAATAGTAGAAAAACTATGCGGCTTTATATACTCATCACATTAAACAAAACTCATAGTTTATAAATCAACCCATAGTTTAAAAGCATAGGTTGTACAAAGATTATTCACCTATGACTTGATATCTCACAATAGCGGGGGTGTAGGGTTGTATGCATTAGAGACCTAACCTCTAAGTCATGTCTTGTCCTTAACCGGGGAGGGTTCTAGTGGGGCCTTGTGAGGCACTGGGGGAAAGAGTGCTAGGTTGAGTGTTCTCTAGTGTGTGCATATGGGACTAACACCCTAACCTACGGCATGTGTGCAGCTCCTCATGCCCATCCGTCACTTGACACGGGGCTAGGGTGTAGACATTTAGTCGGGGTAGTCTTGAGTCTTAGGACATACTTATTTTACTCTTTGCATGATCATTTTATTTACTTATCACTTAAATCATGCATATTTTGGGTTATTTAATAAAAAAAAATATCCTCTTGTGTTTGCATAATTTATCTTTTTCTGATTTTTAAATTTCTAAAAATCTATAAAAATATTTTAGTTCATATCTACTACTTAGTTTTTGTGTTTCTAACTTTTTGTTATTTTTTTTTATTCATATTATGAAAAATCAAATAAAAAACTCAAAATTCAAAAATTACAAAAAAAAAAATTTTGTGATTTTCTTTTTTTTTTAAATTGATTTAAAAATGATAAAACAAAAAAACTGTATGATCTTTATTGCCAATATCAAGCATGAATGAATTCTATTATTTAGAATTTTTACAATGTTAAAATTTATTCCTTCAAATTACTATGAACATTGTTTTGTTTATCATGCTTTGATATATCTATTTAAAGTGCATAAATTGTATTGAAAAATATGTGTAGAACCAAGCTTAGCATGCCTCTAAGTATGAGTAAATGTATTATGATTGATAATGATACCTTTCACTCACTTATTTTGGTAATCAACATGTATGTTTAAATCTAAAAATGCTTGCTTGTGTATTGTATTTGTACAATGAATTAAATCTTGCATAAGTTTATTGCCTACACTACATTTGAATTGCACTTGTGAAATTTAGAAAAGTGGTTAAGTTAAAATTTTTTGGGTCTGCAAAACAAGTGTATTCGGAGAATGTTGTCTCACAAATGTTAAAAAAAATTATATATGTAGACAAATATAACTCCACCAAGCACTACTTGAACCTCCTGATAAGTCTTCATAAGCATTGTGAGGTTGAGCACCTTGGAAAGAATAGTAAAGTGTCTTGTGCAACCCTTGATTAGTACACCACTTTTTATAAAATAGTGTGCATTAAAGTGTGTGAAAGTAAATATACTTGTGTTTTATTGTGCACTTTACTCTACATATGTCTTGTATTTTGTGTTTTAAATAAATTGTTAACATTGCCCAAAATACACTTATGTGCACATCATTATCTTTCATAACACTTCTTCTCATGAGTATTGGATTCTAATGTTTTATCTATACTACTCTTTATATAAGAAATGCACTAAATAACCTAGCATGATCTCTACAATGTTTTGGTATTTATTGAACTTAAAATTAAGTAACATTGTAGTATATTTTCTTTTTGATGTGTTCATTTCATGCTTGGTATATTTATGAAAAAAAAACTTGAGATTTCAAAAAGGTTAAAACATCTTTACATTTTGCACTTAAACTCATATTTATAACACTGATTTTCATGCTTACAAAAAGATGTTTCTTATAATCTTCCGCTTGCTTACAACTCTTTTTTTTTTAAATCTCTTATATACTATGCTTAAAATCTTTATCATTATCTATATTACAAAAGCTCGATCATGCTTTATCATTTATAAGAAATGCCTCCTTACTACCCTCACCTAAACCCTCTTTTGATTCTACCAAAAGAGGAGATTAAATTGCATAAATCTAATATTTAGGGGGAGTGCATTATAATGATATTAAACTCAAAAAATGGGTATATTTGTAGGGGGAGTAATCATATAGGAGGTGCATACACTATCATATGCTCGATCATGAAAATCCTTCAATAAATGGTTCCTTACCTATCTTAAAAGATATACACTCATCCCTACCCACTTTTGTTAATAACAAAGGGGGAGAAGAAATTGAGAAATCTAGTAAAATAGATATTTAGGGGGAGTAGTTTATAAGAGACACTAATGTAGGGGGAGGACTTGATATAGAAAGAGTAAGCATTATCGCTTTCAATTCTATCACGCTCTTAATATGTTATTCATGCATATCTTATTACCGCACTTATCTATAAACACAAATTGTCTTAATCTCACTAATTTCTCATACGGGTATTTGTTATTATCAAAAGGGGGAGATTGTTGGAGCCTATGTTCCGCATCTCTTGGTTTGAGAATAACAAATACCGTGTTGTATTTGATCTAGTCTTTTGTGTGTTTATAGTGTCCAGGTTGTACAGGTTCAATGAGGAGACAAGTCCTCGTTCATGGGCATGATCCGAGTGTGTGTACACATTAGAAAAAGCAAAAGGATGAGTTTTGTGTGCTGATCTTAAAATGGCAATAACTTTCAATCCAGGAAGAGTTACAGAACGTGCCACCCCATTTCGGAGATGAGAACGACTCAATCTACAGTCTGGAGAAGTTTCGGACAGCAAAAATGAAGAGGAGCTGTCGGAATTCCGACACTCAATGTCGCCCAGGCGACAGCGCGACGAACGGCAGTTTGGCGCTGTCGGAATTCCGACACTCGATGTTGCCCAGGCGACAGCGCAGAAGTTACAGCAACTGCCCGCACGACAGCACGACGAACAACAGTATGGGGCTGTCGGAATTCCGACAGCGATGTCGCTCAGGCGACAGTGAAAATCTATAAATGGGTTCGTTTTGTTCGTGCATTTAGAGCTTTGAGAATTCCAAGTCCTTTCCTGAGTGCATACGAACTAGAGAGCTCCAGAACCTCAAGAACTCTCATTTGTGCTGAGAAGGTTTGAAATTGAAGACGAGATCGGACGCGCTTCTACATCAACGATCATCTCGAGGCTTCAACCTTCCTTTCAGAGATCTAAATTTCTAGGGAGTTCTTCATTTTATTTTGTATTTTCATTTATATACATTTCACTTTGTATTGGTAGGGAAATCGTCTCCTTGTGCGTGACGTCTAAGTCCTTGCGTGGCTTAGGGGAAAATCGCTTCCTTGTGCGGAGCGTCCAAGTCTTTGTGTGGCTTGGTGGGAAATCGTGGCCTTGTGTGCTACGTCTAGATCTTGGGAAGATCTAGAGGATAGGCTTGGGCTTGGTCTAGGGAAAGACAAGTGATAGCCTTCCGATCCTTGGGAGAAGGATTGGTAAACCAAAATTGTCAAAAGTTTATTATCTTATTTATGCCTTGATCTTAAGCATTGTTAAGATCATTTTTATCGTATGAGAATTTCATGATTAAAATATTATGTCTTTTCTTTAATTGCAAATTTGGTTGCTTAATCTTTAACTTAGAAATTTGTGTTTGATCTAATTTAAAATTTTCATAGTTTGTAAATTTTTATAAGTGATTTTTAGAAAAGCAAAATTTGTTTTAAAAATTTTTAAGTAAAAAATCACAATTTAAAAAGGCCCTTATTCACCCCCCCTCTAAGGGCGCCACAAGATCCAACACTTTCATGCTTAATCGCTTCACTATTCATTCTGCATAGCATTGGATACAAGCATACCACCCTCTTTTCTCTCCACTTCGAGTCTAAGGAAATGGTGGAGCTCACCTAAGTCCTTCATCTCAAATCTGATAGCTAACTCAGCACAAAGTGTAGCTACCTCCATTTCAGATTTTCCCGTGATGATCATGTCGTCAACATATGGAAACAACAAGACCTAAAGCTCCCCCGTCTTCTTTATGCATAATCTTGAATCTGAATCAGAAGCAAAGTAACCACAGAACTGGAGGTATTCTACGATCTAGCCATACCGCGCCCGAGGCGCCTGCTTCAAGTCGTAAAGAGCCTTCTTGAGCTTACACACATACCTTGGGTGCTCTTCGGAAACATAATCAGGTGGTTGATCCATGAAGATATCCTTGTCAATATCGCCATATAAGAAGGCATTCTTAACATCAAGTTGCCAAATCTTCCATCATTGGCAAGCTGCCAACGCGATCACCCCCCCCCCCCCCCCGATCCGAAGTCATCTTGGCAACAAGGCTGAAAGTTTCTTCATAATCTTCCACATACTTCTGTGAGAAACCTCAAGCTACAAGGCGCGCCATGTATCGCTCAATTCTACCATCAACCTTCTTTTTCAACTTGAAAACTCACTTGCAAGTCACCAGAGTAACACCCTCAACCTTAGGCACCAAGTCCCAAGTCTCATTCTTCCTGAGGGCAGCCATATCTTCATCCATGGCCTCTTCCCACTACTTGACTCCAATGACATTTTCAAAACAAGATGGCTCTCTCTCATCCAGGGGACCTGCGAAGAAACATGAGACGAAGCTCACCAAGTTTCCCCCTGTATACCGATCTGGTGGAATGATAGTCCTCTTGGACCTCCTTAGAGCTTTACTCTGATACACCTCTTCAACTACATGTTCTGAACTAGATCTCCTTCCAGGCATATTTGGAGCATCGCTCCCCCTGCTTCCAGAACCTGAAGCACCTGACCCAGAGCTAGAAACACTTGGAGCACCTGGAGAAACAGGCAACTCCACTAGAACCTCCTTGGTAGCTTCTTCAAGTCCACCATCTGACATGCTTCCTTGTAACTCAACAGAAGAGCTACCCTGGTATGATTTCATCGAATACCACATCCCTTGAGACCATAGCTCTCCGTGTCTCTGGATCCATGCATCTCCAGCCTTTCTTCCGGTCATCATAACCGACGAAGACTAGCTTCCTTTCTTTCGCATCTAGCTTCGTTCGAAGGGCATCCAGAACATGCACGTAGCAGGTAGATCCGAACACTCAAAAGTGTTCCACTGTAGGCTTAATCTTGAACATCAACTCATGAGGGGTCTTCATGTTGATGGGACTTAAAGGCATCCAATTGATGACATAAGTTGCATAAGACATTCCATCTGCCCAGAAGGACTTTGGGATACTCTTGGCATGAAGCCAACATTTGCAGGTCTCCATCAGATGATGGATCTTCTGCTCTGCAACACCATTTTGTTTTAGAGTGTGAGCACAAGAGAGCTCTCTCCGGATGACATGCTATCTACAGAAGTTAAAGAACGCATTTGAGGTGAACTCCCCTCCATTATCGATTCTGAAGTTCTTGATCCGCAGGTTAAGCCGACCATCCACCAGCTCCTTGAACTCCACAAACTTTTCAAAGGCTTCCAACTTCTCCTTCAGAAAATATACCCAAGTATATCTAGTGTAGTCATCAATCAAGACTAGCATATACATGCTACCCCTAAGACTGACTATTGCGGTAGGTCCAAACAGATCACCATGAATACACTTTATGGTGCTTTGCATCTGCTTTTTGATTTGTCGAATGGAAGACGTTGAGCATTACCATATTGACAACCTGCACAAACATGACCTTCACCAAAAGAAGACAAGCTAGGCAGACCTCTTACAAGGCCTCTTCCCGCCATAGCTTTCAACTTCTCCATCCCAACATGTCCAAGTCTTTCATGCCAGATAGCAGCACTATCATTATTCATCATCTTATCAACATAAGAACTTGTAGATAGCACAAACAAGTCATTCACCCTTTTTCCAACATGAGTGACATCTGCCTTCACCGCTGACACATTCCTAAGAAATTTCACTTCTGTTGGACCAAATAGAACGTGATAGCCAGCATCAACCATGTTGGTCATCGAGAAGAGGTTTTTCTTCATCCCCGGAACATGATGGACACTCTTCAATGTGAGTGGACCTCTATCTCCGTTTAAAGAAACTACACCCTCCTTCTCAATTGTATGTATAGTATCATCAACAGTAATTATAGCATCATTACCTGAGTATGCCTGCAAAGAAAAAAACTTCGACTCGTCTCCGGTTAGGTGATGACCACAACCCGAGTCCACAATCTAATCATCCTGATAGTTGATAGACGCCAAAGCCCGAACACACGTGACCTTCATAAAGGCTCTATCACCCCATCTATCACCTGCATTGGAACCAGCTTCTTCTTTTCCTACAGCATGCCCCGACTGAAGATTGACTCTACAGTCTCTCTTAAAATGACCAAGCTAATTGCACCTGAAGCATCTTGGTCCTTCCTTCTTCTTCCCATCACACTTAGGAGCATGGCTCCTCTCCTGCTGATACGAAGTAGATGGACCATCATCTCCAGATGAATTCTTCTTGTCCCATCTTTTCTTCTTGCCTGAATATAGAACCCTGCTCTCTCCCCCAGAGACAGATATCCCAGCCATCTGCTTTGCCAAACTCTCTTGCGAAGCAAGCAAGTTCTCTATCTTTAGCAACATCGGCTGATTGGCCCAACCTTGAACAGAAGTGACAAAGGCCACATACTTCCTCCGCAAGCCGCGGATTATGTGCCACTTCAACCTTGCTTCTGAGATAGGTTCATCCGAGTCCAAAGCTGATATCTCCGCGCATAGGTTCTTCATCTTCAAGAAGAAAGTTGAAATGGACAAATCCCCTTGAGTTTCTTTCGCCAACTCATTTTCAAGAAACTGTAGCCGAGCTACATTCTTCTTGCTGAACAAGCCATCCAAGGCTTTCCAAATCTCAGCAGCTGACCGACATCCAATTATGTGGTCAAACAGCTCCGGAATGATAGCACTCTTGAGAGTGAACTCTGCCTTAGCATTTGTTCTCTTCCAAGCTTTCACTTGCTCAGCATTCTTTTTAGCAGGTACAACTACTTATATCACATCTCCTCCGACTACCTCCCATAAATCTTCGCCAAGAAGATAGCTCTCCATGCACGACTTCCACTTCTTGAAGTTGGTCTGTGTAAGGAGCTTAATTCCAAGACCTCTTGTATAACCTCATTCCATTGCTATCACACTGGTTAACAACCTTTCAGTGATTGAAGCAAGATTCTATGGCTCATCACTGCCTCAAACCTAGCTCTGATACCATATTAAAATTTCGGAGAATGGATCGAAGACAACAGTGGAAAACTTCAATTCAAATTCACAACAGTTAACCAGTGATAATGAAGGCAAGATAATCTCAATTGACTACTATCTTATTACAATGCGTTGCATACATGGCGAGACAAGATTTATAAGAGCAAACATAGATGAGAACAAGCAACACAAATATCCGGCGACCAGAAAAATGAGACCGCCAGAACTTAGCAAAATCGTCGGCTTCCCTAAGACCGCACGAACAGGACAGGTCGCCGACCTATGAACTGCCAGACCGCTGAAAACTCAGACCGCACGAACTGCACTTTATTGCAACTGCTGAAACCAAACTGTTCGCACTTCTTGATCGCCCAGACCGCACGATCTCAAGATCACAAAGGTATCCCGTGAACACTTGAAGAATAACTGCTCACTGCTGCAAGACCGCACTCAAGACCGCATGACCACTTAAAGTCGCCTGATCAATTGAGTCCGCTGCAAACAGACCAAGAACCTACAAACATAGTTTGCCCAGACAAACAACTGGCGAGCTGGTTTATTCAAAGCAGGAAAGATAGGAAGAATGCTGACAGAACTTGCTGGCCGCCTAACCTGCGAACACAACAAACGGTCAACAATTTTCAGACCGCATGACCTCAAAAAAGCAAGACCGGCATAATCAATCCACACTATGTTCTTATAGTTCTTGCTTATGAATGGCTACCCTGCCCCTCTATTTATAGGAAAACGAACGGATGTCGTCACCGCCACAGAGGGATATGGTCACCTTCCTTATTAAAGCACACGGTCTTCAGAACCAGACCACGCAGTCACAATAGGACCTTTTATTACACTTAAGCAATTGTCAATTAATACAGCATGCTAATTCCAAACCGGCAGACCGCCCGGTCTCTTATAGGAGAATAACCATATGAGCATCTGACCAGATCGAGAACAGATCGCCAGAACTAGGCTCATACAACCCGTCCAGTCTCCCATAAGATCGGAATCACAGCATACCGCAAGAGCGATCTCAAGCAGACCGAAGTACAAGACCGCCTAGTCTCTACCCGAACAAGAACACTTGGGCATAAACGACAAATCAAACACAGGCCGCCAACACCAGAGATGCTCGATCTCAATAGCTAGATCACCACACCGAGCTCGCGCAGTCTCTGCGGTCTCCATAATCAGACCGCCCGGACACTTCACTTCCACTTCAAAAATTTAACATTTTCATTTAACAATTAATTTACTGCATTTTTTTTCTTCTTATCTTGTTGATACTTCATACTTAATTTTAAACATTGGGGACAATGTTTAACTTTAAGTATGGGGGTGTAGTATAGTTTTCTAGACTTTCTTTTCGATATATAAAAAGAAACAATTTTTTATACATAAAACTCTAATTTCTTGGAAAGGGGGGTTTGGGCTTGTCATCCCATCACACCTCCTATTATCTTGCGAACCCTTCATCGGGTAGACCTTGGGAAGTCTAAGAATAAATAAAAAATTTCCCCTTACTTGTATTTTTATTATCCTCTAGAAATCTAGTTTGAGAAGTAAATATAAGCATTATTACGTTTTTAATTTAGCTAATGTTTTGTTTTATCAAAATTTATTAGATTTAAATTTGAAGTAATTTTGCTTTAAGAAACACTTTATGTTTTTAATTCAATTAGAGAACTTATTTAGCACCACTTCTCTTTTTAATTTTAAATGGCTCCACTTTGTAGTAAATTGGCTAAACAACCTTGGATTTTTATTGTATTCTCTACTAACTTTCAAGAACTTAGAAAATTTCATTCCACTAAAAAGTTGCTCTCAAAATAGTTTAATTGAAAAACTAGAAATATTTCTTCATCCGCCACCCTTTGTTGGCAAATAAAAAAAAGGGTAGTAACAGATCATATGTCATGGGAATCAGAGGATAAAATTCATTATTCTCTAAACATATGCACCCAAAATCATTTAAAAGACTATATGCCACGAAGTAAGAGGATAAAACTCATTACTTCTAAACATATACATTTTGGGTTTTCGATTGAAGAGAACTTCTTATAAGATTATGTGGCATGGAAATGAGAGGATAAAATTCACCATTTTCCTAAACACATACAAATTCACTTACAAATTAGGTGAAAGGATAAAATTCATCATCTCTATTTTAGAATCTCTTCATTTTGCCATTTTGTTTTAAACCCCCCTAGCCAATTTCATTGGTTTTATTCCTAAATTAAATTATTAAGAGAGCAATATTTTGGTATGTGCATTTTCCTTAAGCTTCTTTTTTGTTAGAGTTTCTATAATTTCAATCTAACTTTGTATGATAATTTATACAATTTTGTTTGCTAAATAGTTATCTTGAGAAGTCTTTTAGCTATGCATGTCTCTCTTTTTAAATTAACACCATAATTTGTGACTTAATTCTTAAATTTCTAGAATTTGTCTTTAACTTACTCTTGATTTAATAAAATTTTAGTTAGTTAGAAATAATATCAATGTCTTGTAGATTATCTCTCATTATTTAGCTCTGGAATAGCAAAAACTCAACTATGGGGGTGTTTGATGAGTAGTTTATATACTCATCTTTTAGTATAGCTTTATTATCATTTTAATATTAATTTATATAATTTATAAGAATTACCCTAGAGAATTTTTTTTCATATTTATGTACTAATTAAGTTTATTTTCTGTTTTTCAGGTTTCTGGACATTTTTGACAAAAAATTGCAAGTACACGACCCTATGTCACACCCGTGACTTAGGGAGTGACAGCCTAAAATGTGTTCTAGGCCAGCTTCGGCCACCCTGAGCTCATTCCGAGAAGATTCGCCAGTTACACGCCACCAGGTCACGGGCGTGACATAGGGGCGTGACCTAGTGTCACGACCGCGACCCGCCTCCAACAACCAGAACATCATGCCACGACAATTAAAGTTATGCACCCCCAGGTCACGGGCGTGACCAGGGGGCGTGATGTCTAGTTCATGGGCGTGAACTCTCCCGCACCCTTTCCCGCCAGCGACATGTTGAAGGTTACACTCCCTCGGTCACGGGCGTGACCGAGGGGCGTGACACGTATGAAATGCCCGCAATGAAGCCAGAAGGCATCTTTCTGGCACCAGCAGATCACGCCTCTTACACGTCCTTGGTCACGGGCATGACCAAGGGGCGTGTAACCTCAATTTTTAGCCTATTTAAAGCCAGCTCCTCCAGAACTTAGGGAGATGAATTTTGGAGATCAAGTCTTCATTTCTTGTATTATTTTCTTGTTTTAAGTATTCTTGTACTTCTCTTTCTTCTTGCAATTGTGCTTTCAATTCAATAGTTTGTAATTTTTAATTCAATAGCTTGTAATTCTCTTCTTTGCAAAATCAATGAAATAGTTCTTTCTTCTTATTCTATTCTTACTTTCATCATGAACTCTTTTATTTTTATTGATTCCTCCATCTTTATGCGTAACTAAATTATTATTAGTACTCGATCGAGATGATCCAAGGAATGATATAAGTCATGAAATAATTTTGAATTGCTCTTTCTCTTTTCTAAAGTGCTTAAAGATTTATCCTTGATTTTAAGGTAACAATATTATATTTTCGATATATAATTCTTATTCTTATTTTCGTACTTTAGTTAGCCAAGAGGCTCGTAATGTGAATCGATCACTTAAGAATAAAGAGAGTTGCATGCAATCCTCGGGAGAGGACGACTTAAATCTCTCGGATTAGAGTCAAATCCAATAGAGGGGTTCACTATGTTAAAGCGAGTTTAGGGGTTTCAATTATAGAATGAGAGTTCGGTTGATAAACTTAATCTCAGGTGGACGTATTCCTCAAGAGAGGTGCGCTCATAAATCGGGAACCTCCACGGTCAAAGCAATTTTATTAAGAGAGTGTGATTTTTATTCTTTCTTATTATTTTTATTTGCGAGGTGACTCAAAGATCGAGTGCTAGTCTTTAAAATTATTATTCTAATCTTCATTTTAATCCATCTAGCTTTTCTTACAACAAACCACCCAAAGTTTTATTGATAGGATAATAGAGATTTTCTTGAAGTAAAAGTATTCAACTCACCCGGATTTTTATACAACATTAGTTTTTATAAGCCTATACTACTCCTGACATGGTACACTTGTCGTTGTCATTTGCAGGCATAGTTTTTCTTCCATCAAAGCTCATTATAGAAAAACCGACGGCCGAATCTACCAGCGCGTCGATTTGAGGCAAGGGGTAACAATTCTCTTGGCAAGCTTTATTTAAGAGAGAAAAATCAACAGGCATTCTCCATCTCCCCCAGCTTTCTTCACTATTACAACATTTAAGACCCAGCCTGGATATTAGATCTCTGACACAAAGTCTTCCTCAAGTAGCTCACTCACCTCCTCTCTAATGGGCTCATCCAATGTTGTGACACTTGCCCTCTTCTTTTGTCGGATGGGCTTGACTGCGGGGTCTAGGTTGAGGTGGTGGCAGGCAACCTCTGCGTCAATTCCGGGCATCTCTGCGGCGCTCTTAGCAAAGTTGTTGGCATTCTTTTGTAAGCTTGCCACCAACTTTATCTTCTCGTCGGTCTTCAGGGATCCTCCGATCTTTAGCAACCCGGGCTCTCTGGCTTTCGAGAGTACTTATATCTCTTCCACTTCTCCCGTGGCTTCCAGCCTCGCCATGCCTTCCAACACCTTCTCCATATACTACACATCCTCCACCAAGCTGATGGTGCTAACAACATTGAGGTAGCACTAGCGAGAAACTCTTGGATTGCTCCTGATCCTCACTTGGACATCTCCTTGGCAGTATTTTAAACACTGATGGTAGGAGGAGGGGACAACCTTGATGAAGTTGATGAGCGGCCTCCCGAAGATTGCATTGTAGCAGCTCGGGGCATCGACGATGATGAACTGACACATAATTGAGGTGCCACTGAGGGTTACTAACAGATTTGTTCCTCCCTCCACCTCTTTCTTCTCTCCCGAGAAGCCGAAGAGGGGACCATCCGAAGCCACCACCCTTCCTGCCTCGACTCCCAACCCATTGAACGTCTTTTTGAAGATGACGTTTACCAAGCTCCTGCTATCCACCAGGATTCGATCGATGGTGAATTCCTCCACAGCCTTCTAGATGATGAGGTCATCATGGAACGGATTCTCATTCCTCAGCATTCCCTCCTCCGAGAAAGTGATCTCTTCCAACGAGGGCAGTGCCTGTGAGGTCGAGGCGATGCTCTTGCGATTGATTTGGTGGAGACTACCCTTGTAGGAAGCTTCTACCCCTGCTCCCATGTGGATCACCCTTACTTCTCCTCCTCCTCCTTGAATGAATTCCCCTCGACCTCCTAGGTTGATTTGATCTTCGTTCCTCCTTTGAGCTGGGGCTTGTACTGCCACTAGCCCAACAGGGGCTTCCTATCTCTGCTGCTCTCCTCCTCCTTCTCTGGCTGCAAGCCTCCTCCTAGCTTCCTAGAAGTCTTGGTAAGCCATCGTCCCATACCCCTCTACTTGATGTAGATCATACTAGAGGGGATTTCCTATGCCTGAGTCCTCCTATGATGGTTCCTTCAAACTGGCATGTTGCCTTGCTGGGGAACAACCATTGCTTCCTCGCGTCCTCTTTCTTGACGCCTCTGTCTGGTTGAAGTTTCTTCTTTCCGGGGAGAATCATCTTCACGGACCTTGACACTGGGGCCTTCCTGCAGGCCTCCACGATGGCTAGTTGACAGGGACCTGGTATCTCCTCTCTTACTCTCGACACTCCGGAAGCATAAATGGCCTTCTCACTTCCTGTAATCTCAGCTCCTCCTTCCCGGGCTCTTCCCTTCTCCTCGGTTCCTCCCTCTTTCTTTTTTCTTGCTGCTTCCCTTCCTGCCTTCGGGTCTCCTCCTTCCTTCACATCGGGAGCTTCTCCTCTTCCTCCTCCTCCCTGGTCAGCATGGTGGGTTTTGCCAGGAATTTGCGATTCGAGGACTCCCCCTTGAATGAACTTATTGGCTCTCTCAATAAGCTCTTCGTAAGACATGAGGGGATCTCTACCGATATCTAGCTTATAGAGGCCCTCCCTTAGGCCGAACGTCAGGGCTAGCTATAAGGTAAAGTCATCCACCTCCTGAATGTCTAGCACCTCCTCTAGAAGCGGTTGATGTAGTTTTCAAACGTCTCTCGCACTCTTTGCATTAGGTAAAAGAGGTTCGTTGTGTTGGGAAAACACCCTCATGATTTACCTTACAAATTTTATTAAAGTGATTTCATTCTCTAGCATTTATTACCCATGTTGTATAGTGAGGGTAATTTGGTATTTAGATAAGCTAGGTTGTTATATCCACCCAGGTGTGTCAAAATCTAGTTAAAACGAGGTCAAAACCAGTTGAGTTAAACTTGCATCTAGTAGTAGTCGATGTAGCTTCAATTAAAATTTGAAGCAACTTCGAATAGAAGTAGAAGTAACTCAGACTGGCAGTCGACGCTTTATTTTATTGGTAGTCAACGCAACATCGAGTTGATATCGACGCAGAAGGCAGAAGTCGATGCATACATTATTTTAAGATGAAGTCGATGCAAAATTAATTAGTATTCGATGCAGAAGCCAGAAATTGAAGTCCACAGATACGTCGACAAGGAATCGACGCAACGTCGAGTATTTAACCAAGTTGACAGAACTTCAAATCTAAGACAGATCTTGATGCATCTTCTTCTAAAAGTTGACGTAGCATCGAATGAAACCCAGAATGGGAAATTCAGAAGATCTACCTAGAGTTAATTGAAGAAGGTTAATATGGTATTCTTTTTTAAACTTTAGAGCTGCTGGAAGGGAGCCTACAGAAAGAATTCACCGCCTAATTTCAGAAGAACATTTATGGATAAAATTTGAAGAGGTTGCCGAGATTTATGAAGGCAAATACAAAAGAATATTATTTCATTCTTTCTAAAGATAATTTCCAGATTATGAAGAATTCGAAATCTCTAAGAGATTTATATACTCAGATTTCAAGAAGAGATGATAAAGAAGATTACACACTACAATAAAGAAAAGGCATACAACCGCTCTCCGTCTTCTCCATTCTTCTTCTCAATCTCTGACTTTCTGAAACAAAAATTCTTCTTCTTTCTGCTGTTGATACTGCTTAACAGTCTAGAAGACTAGATATAAGCATATAATCCTTGCTCTTTCTTCTAAGCAATAATTCATCATTTGAAAAGATCCAGAACACTTAGTGCTTAAAATCCTCAGAGAATTTCTGTTGACAGAGGATTCAATTCAGAAGACCATTCTTCATCTCCTTACTCTTTCGACTCTTACTCTCTACTTCTCGATTCTGTAAACTGAGTAAAGAGTTTTAAGAATCAATCTTCAAAGGATTCAGTTTTGGTTCAAGATCTCCTTATCAAAAGATCTGGATTTGGTTCTAAGAGTCTCCTTATCAAAAGACTAAGTCCATGGTTCTAAGAGTCTACTTATCAAAAGACTTAGTAGTTCTAAGAGTCTCCTTATCAAAAGACTCAAGCAATGTGATAGTGTATTCCTACCAAGATGGTAGAAGAGTGGACTACCCAAATTTTGGGGAACCACTATTGCTCATGTGTCTTATGTGTGTGTGCAATTTTGTATGATTCTCTTGTCTATATTTATGATTCTGTAATTGTTTTAATTTTGGTTGAAATCTTGGATGCTTAGGAATTAGACTTAATTTTTTTGTATAAGTTTTTAAAATCTCTATTCACCCCTCCTCTAGAGAATTCTCAAGAGAGTTATTGTGCACTTTCACGTTGCTTTTTTCTTCTTATTTACAGTGGTGAATCGCATCGTCACCCCTCGACGCAGGTCCTTGAAGCTGTAAATGGAACATCCTACCAGCTGGTGGAATCAATATCTGGCCTTCCCCCAAAATGTGATGGCGAGGAGCCTACACTAGAAGGCATCCGACATGGTTCAGATGGAGACAATATATGTAAACCACTGGAGGTGGCGAACAAGATCATTCCTCCCATAGTAGTAACTCATAACTGGCTCTCTAAACCCCTTCGGAATTGGGGCAAAGAGGATCTCATGGCAGAATGGGCTCCTCCCACCTTACTGGCGACAATCTTCATCATGGCGAGAAGCTCCACCATACTCGCCACCTGGGTGAGTATCTGAGAATCTCTCCAGTTTTTTAGCATCCCGAAATCGGATTCCCTGCGAAGTCATCGGATAGAACTACAACTTCCTTAGTCGCTACGACTCTTCCTCCACATGCTCCTTCCCTCCTCTCCTAGAGGGACCACCATCCTTTGACAGAGTCATGCGACGAGGCGAGCTTACCATGTCCTCCGTGCGAGGAAGCAACACTGCTCGCAAGGGTCCCTTCATTCGCCACACGAAATCCTCGAAATCTGACCTCGTCACTTACTTGCCTCCTCCCATCGAGTTGCCGACTATCCCATCATGCTCTCCAACTTCCACCATCTCGCCTATTTGCTAGGCTTTCCTCCTTTGTCTGTGATCCACGCTCACCGCACCAAAGTGTTGAAGCCAGGAAAATTCCGACTCCAAATATTTGGAATGCAACCTAAGGTTACTAATCTAGTGATCCAACTTGATGGATTAATGGGCAAGGACAAAGAAACTAAGGGAGCAACAATAGGACCCTAGACGTTGTAGCAGGGAGGTCCTACCACGTACCATGAAACTCAGAAGAGTCTTCCCCTCCACAACCAAAGATGTCCGAGCAGGATACGAGGAAGACACCAACTTGACGAGTATCTAGAATGGTAACCAAGGGGGATGATCGAGGTGAAAGTGGAGGTTAGATCTTAATGTTACTCTAGAGGGGGGTGAATAGAGTATTAAAAACTTTTCCCTTAATTTTATAGCAGAATTAAAATAGTGATATATATATATATATTGAGTGAGTTATAAAAACTGAATAAAGAAATCAGCACAGCATAAGCAACACAAAAAATCACAAGCACAGAGACACAAGGATTTTTATAGTAGTTCCCCAATAAATCTAGGTACGTCTGCTCTTCTACCACACTTGGTAGGATCCACTAGGTTTTTGATCAGGTGCCCTACCACCATGGGGGTTTTGATCAGGTGTCCACACACCAAGGAGCTTTTGATCAGGCGCTCTAACCAAACTATGGGTTTTTGATCAGGTGCCCTGCCACCAATGGGTTAACTTTTGAAGGGAGTTAGAACCCTGTACAAGATGGAATAAAGGGGTTAAGAAGTTCTTCTCTGTCAACAATCTGAGAGAAGACTCTAGTGGATTGATGGTGTAAAGCTCCCCCTGTCTGATTGAAATTCTTGACAGCTTGAGGATGGAGCTTTCTCTTGAATGCAAATATCTTCCTTGATAAGCTGATGAATCTGAGAGATAGATGTTCCTCAGATTATTGTTGCTCTATAGAAGATTTGAAACTTGCAGCAAAAAGACTGAGAGATTGATCTTGAAGATGTTCTCAGAGAGTGAGATGCTGCTTGAGGAAGATGAACTTTCTTTTTCCTTTCTGATTAAAATTTCTCTCAACAGATGCTCTGATATTTTCTATCTCTATGTGTTTGTCTTCTTTTTCTTTCTGGTATGCTTTTTTTTAGAGGAGACGACTGATTTGAATTTCAAATATCTCTGAATAGGAATAGAATAATCTGCATTAAATCTTTCCTTGGAACTTCAACTGATTCAGCCAATCTTAATTCCTTTCCTTTTCAATAATAAATGATATCCTTTTCCAATAAGCCAAATGGCTATTTTTCTCGAGAGAAGGAATTGGAAAGAGAATAAAATAAAGGAGGGATAAAACTTGTCTTATCTGGAAGAATAACTCCAAATGAAGAATAGAACTGAATCTGATAGTTGAACTGAGTTCAAAGAAAATAGAATAACTGATCTGAACAGACTGAGAGAAAATTCGTCGATCTGAGATAAGATTTCGTCGACCTGAAGGATGAGTTCGTCGAACTGAACATCTGATAAACAATTCGCCGAACTCAGGTTGGAGTTCATCGATCTCAAGTTAGAGTTCGTCGAACTGAAGAATTCATCGACCGCTGAGATGGGATGATTTCGTCGACCGCTGAGACGCTGAGATCGTCGACCACAGACTGGAGCAAGCCATTCGTCGAACGCAGAGAGGAGGCCGTTTGGCAAATGGAGAGAGCAGTTCGTCGAACCCAGTATTGAGTTCGTCGAACGCAGGAACTTAGAGAAATTCTAAGTTCTAGCTATCTTATCAGCCTAAAACTATGACCCTTAGACTATACAATGGGGGTCAACATAATCCTAGTCAACATATAGTAATCCTAGCCCAAATCAGTAATAGGGTTGTTCCAACAATCTCCCACTATTTGGGTTAGGATACTATTTGACAAATTTCAAATAATTAACAGCAGAAAAACAACAGAGCATAAATATTTCTGACAGAATCTAAAACCATTTTAGCAGATAAAGTAAGTAGTGCTCTGAGTTTAACAATATTACAATAAAACAGAAATATCAACAAAACCAAATAGTCTAAACCTTTTACTTCTTTGCTGATGGAGGCTTGAAAATAATTTGTCTGTTTGGATTTTCTGATTCTTTCTTGCTCATATACAGATCCTGAGCTCCCATAATAGTTTGAGATTTGTCTTCAGGAAGTACTGCTTCTGGGTGCTTTTCTAGGTACTCTTCAGCATTGAACACTTTTCTGGATTTGTACTTTTGAAATTCTTTCTTTCTGAATTCTGACATAGTTGAGAATCTGGAGTAATCTTTACCTTTAGCTTTTGCTTTATTTATCTGGGCTACTGCAATGGATTCTCTGAATCTTGCCATTTGAGCTAACCTTTCTTCTTCTGGATTGGGAGAAGGATGGTTATACGCAGAAATATTGTTTTGAACAAGAGAAGGATCTTGAGGATTTTTGATTCTGTGAGAAGTGCCATCAGAGACATGATATTTATATTCTGAAGATATTAATCTTGAGGAGCTTGGAGGTGGTCTTGAAGACCTAGAACTCTGAGAACCACTAGAACTAGCTGGTCTCTTGGATTGCTGGGAAGAGTAACTTTGAGAGGAAGAAGAGAACTTTGCTGATCCAGCTGCACCTGCTGCTGGAGGAGGAGGAGGAGGATTGATCTTAACTGGCTTATCAGGGTAATAACCAGTTTTCCTCATTTTCTTCCTTTTATTTGCTTCATTCCTTGAAATTCTCATCCAAGCAGGAGAGTCCCTGGTGAGAGTGATGTTATGCAAAATATAGTAGGGAATGTCATTGTTGGGATTAGGAGGCTTAGGAGCAGCCTTTGACATTTGCTTAGCTTTTCTTTTCTTTGATGATCTGTCATCAGAATCATCATCATCACTATCATCATTATCACTGTCATCAGATGATGGGGGATTATCATAAAGGTCATCAATCAATTTCAGGACTTTAGAAAAATATTTCTCAGCATTAACTGGAGCTGGAAGAGCTGGACTTTCAACAATAGTTGGAACTTGAACTGAATCTGCAATGAGAGCTGTGAGAGTTGGAGCTTCTTCATCAAACATCTCCCCCTGCCTAGTTTCAGGTAATCCTGAAGCTAGGCCCCTAGAAGAAGGGACATAATAGGAGGGTGAAGGGAAGGAAGCTAGTCTTGCAGAGAGATCAGCAAGAGCTTGAAGAACTGGAGCAAGTTTTGCATCAAGGAGATCATTTAGCCTTGGAGCAAGATGTTGATAGATTTGGTCAGCTGCAGAAGAGAATTCAATATAGATAAAGCCTTGGTTGGATTGAGAAGATGATGGAATGGAGTGTGGGAAAGATATGTTAGTAGCATGAGCTATGGGTGGATGAATAGGGCAATGAGGGTGGATGGGTGATTGAGGATGAATAGGTGATTATGGTGGAGAAATATCTTGGGGGATAGGAGATTGTGGAAGGGTTGGTGATTGAGAATCAATGTTGATGGGGGAAGGAATGTCATTGAAGGATGAAGGTTCTTCAGATGGGTGAGTCTGAAGAGTAGGAGAAGATGGCAATGAGGATGAAGGAATAATGGGAGAGTTGGGAGGAGGAATTTCTTCAGAAAAAGTAGAAGGTTGAGAAGGGAGAGGAGGAGGAGAAACAACAGGAGAAGCTTCTTGAAGAGTTGGGGGAGTGACTTAGACAGTCCTGGTGACATCTGAAGCTGTATTTGATGATTCTGCTCTAGGAGTCCTCTTAGGGATAACCCTTTCCCATCTTCCAAATAAAGCTGAGGTCAGCCTTTTACTGGCATTGATGAAAATATTTGGAGAGACTAACAGGTCTGGATGCCTTTCCTGAAGATATATTCCCAAAATCCTGCCATAACCAACATTCATCTTGCTTATATTCTTCCTTAATGATTCAAAGATAATCATTCCCCAGTTGATTTTCTTTTTCTCTACCAAGGCCACCATCACCAGAAATTGGTGCCTTGTAATGTAGTCATGGGCAGAAGTTTTCCCTAGCAATACCTTGCCCACTACATCAGCCAAAAACTTATATTCCATAGATAAATTTTTCTTTAAGAGATGGTTAGGGTTTCCACCGAAATAACCCATCTTAACCAAAGCTTTGTTAAATTCATCAAATGTGATTTCCAAATCATCATCACCATTTACTAAGCCAAAAACTTCAGATAATGTTGTTGGGGTTAGAATAACCTGGTTTCCTCATATTGTTCCTGATAGGGTATCATTCTCTGGCTTTACTGTATAAGCTCATTCCTTTATTTCAGTGACTGGTAATTTGATTCTGGTTGTAATAATCTTCTTTAGTTGTTGTTCTTCAAAAAGATGAAGAATGTCTTGGAAGACTTGATCAGAATGCTCAAACGATTTGAAATCAATGTCAAAACCCGCGTCAAACTTGATTGAAGAAAGCACTGCTTGCAAAATCGCCATTGTTACCTGCAAAATAGAGAGCGATCAAGTGCAAAGGGGAACTGGAGGGAAAGAGCAAGTTTTGTAGGCGCAAAGATGAAATAAGATAAAAGCTTTGATTATATAGAGAGATCGGAGAAGGGCGCACACTTTCGGAGAGCAGGGTTCGGCTAAACCTAATAGAATCAGAAGTCGAAAAGACTTAGGGCTTCGTCTGACTGCGTTCGACGAAAAAATAATTTTCGTCGATCTCCGTTCGACGATCGCGCTTGTCTTTGTCGATCCTGACTTATTAAGTATCGTCGATCTCCGTTCGACGAACGATAGCATTTCGTCGTTCTCTGTTCGACGAAATGAGGGATAAATAGAAAATTTAATTTTTTTATCAAATTGAATCTCCATCTATCATTCCAAGCTGATTTATACAGAAAATATGTTTCTTTTCATCCAAGGGTTTGGTGAAACTATCAGCTCTTTGCAAATCAGTAGAGATGAATTGTAGGCAAATTTTATTTTTATCCACATTTTCTCTGATAAAGTGGTGCCTAATTTCTATGTGTTTAGTCCTACTATGGAGAACTGGATTTTGTACTATAGATATTGCACTAGTATTGTCACAAAATATAATTGAATTATTTAAGTTGACACCATAGTCTAGGAGCTGATTTTGTATCCACAATATCTATGAGCAGCAACTGCCTGTAGCTATGTATTCAGCTTCAGCTGTTGATGTAGACACATATGTTTGTTTCTTACAAAACCAAGACACAAGCCTATCACCAAGAAACTGGCAAGTTCCTGATGTGCTTTTCCTATCTACTCTGCATCCAGCATAATCTGAATCTGAGAATCCAGTTAATTCAAATTCAGATGCTGCTGGTTACCAAAGTCCTAGATTAGGACAACCCTTTATATATCTCAAAATTCTTTTTAATAAAATTAGATGAGATTCTTTGGGGTTAACTTGAAACCTAGCACAAATACAGGTAGCAAACATTATATCAGGCCTACTTGCTGTTAAATAAAGTAAAGAGCCAACAATTGCTCTATATACTATCTGATCAACAGGTTTCTCTGATTCATCAGTATCAACAACAGCATTTGAGGGCATGGGTGTTTTCATGGTGGAAGCATCAGACATACCAAACCTTTTCACTAATTCCTTAGCATACTAGGATTGTGATATGAAGATGTCATTGAGAGTTTGCTTCACTTGAAGACCAAGGAAGTATGATAATTCACCCATACTACTCATTTCAAATTTAGATTGCATTAGGTTAGAGAACCTTTTGCATAAGTTTGAATCAGTAGAGCCAAAAATTATGTCATCTACATATATTTGAACTAGTAGAGTTTGATTTTTATGTATCTTTAAAAATAGGGTTTTATCAACTATGCCTCTACAGAACTTGTTTTCCATAAGAAAATTAGCTAAGGTCTCATACCATGCTCTGGGAGCTTGTTTGAGACCATAGAGAGCTTTATTAAGCTTAAATACATAGGAGGAGTGAGTTGGAGAGATGAAACCTGGTGGTTGTTCCATATAGACTTCTTCTTTAATGTCTCCGTTGAGAAATGCACTCTTTACATCCATTTGATATACCTTGAATTTCTTGAATGCAGCAAATGCAAGGAAGATCCTGATAGCTTCAAGTCTTGCAATAGGAGCAAAGGTCTGATCATAGTCAATGCCTTCTTCCTGTGAATATCCTTGAGCTACCAATCTTGCTTTATTTCTCACAATATTGCCTTGATCATCAAGCTTGTTCCTGAAGACCCACTTGGTGTCAATGACTGGATGGCCTTTTGGTCTTGGAACCAAATCCCATACCTTATTCCTTTCAAATTGGTTCAGCTCCTCTTGCATTGCAAGAATCCAGTTTGGATCTTGTTCTGCATCTTTTATGGTTTGAGGTTCAACTTGTGATAGGAAACAAGTGTGCATCTGATTTTGGTGTAGTTGATGCCTTGTTTGAACACATGCTGAAATATCACCAATCACTTGTGATATTGGATGATCTCTAATTGTGATATGGTCAACAGTTGGAGTTGGTTCAGCAATGATATCCACTTGGAGAATTTGTTCAGCTGTCACTTGATTAAAACTGGCAGCAAGGTCTGGATGATCTTCTTCTTCACTGTCTTCAAGATTTTGTGTTGATGGAAGTGTAGAATCGTCTTTCTGTAGATCTAGTCCATTGAGCTCTTCACATAGAGCTGGTACCTGCATAGTATGTTTGGTAGAGGTGGTGTTCCTCTCCTCAAGTAACATGTTAGTCTCATCAAAGGATACATGCATGGACTCTTCTATCTTAAGAGTAGATTTGTTGTAAACCCTGTATGCCTTATTAGAAAGACAATATCTAAAGAAAATGCCTTCAGCAGCCCTACAACTCAGATCAGCCCCTGATCCTACAGCTCAGACCTCAGCAGGTCCTACAACTCAGGCTAAACAGCCCTACAACTCAGGCTCAGCGGCCCTACCTCAGATCAGCTCCTGATCCTACAGCTCAGACTTCTTTTAGGTCCTACAACTCAGAGGAATCCTCCTCTTACAACTCAGGCAATAATGCCCTACAACTCAGGTTGTTAAGCCCTACAATAAAATAGAGTTTGAACTTGCTACAGCTGACAGTACAGTAAAGATGTCTCCTGTAGTTTCTGCACAGCTTGTGCTATCTTGTAGCTGGTGATGTTGATGGCAGCTACAACTTGATCTTCCTCTTCAGTTGAGGGGTGGAAGATCACCTTGCTCCTTCTTGCAAAGGAGCTAACTTTATCTCTCAGAGTCTTCTTGCTTGTTCAGTGAGCAGGAGGAGAATGAGAGGAGCTTTTCTTGGCCGATAATGGAACAGTAATTGTTAAGCACACCACCTGCCTCTTCAAAGTTGCCCTAACATCATCTTTTACACATCTCTGATCTTCAACGGCTCTTAGCTAACCTTCTGTCAAGTATAGGAGTGATTGGTGGTCCCCACAATGCATTCCTGCAGCTTGCGCCAAAAGCATAACCCGCCAGATTAAGTTTGAACTGTCTCAGTGGTTGAGCTGAGATGGTCAGCCGTCTCAGCGGTTTTCTTCTATCCCGTTCCAGCGGATCGGCTGAGATAGACAGACAGCTGTCTCAGCGGTTTTCTTCTATCCTGTTCCAACGGATCCGCTGAGACAGACAGCTGTCTCAGCGGTTTTCTTCTATCTGCAGCTCAACTGGCCCAGACACCTTCTCAGCGGCTCCTGGCCTTGTCTCAGCGGTTCAGCTGAGACCGAGAGCTTATCTCAGCTGATTTGTCAGTAAACAAATTGAGCAACCCCTGCACCTTGTTAAGTCTTAACCCTGCATGCTTATGAGATAGAAATAGGGTTCATCAAATATAACTTGTACTTAGTATTGAGTGTGAGGCCTCTTCAAATCAAGGGAACATTGAGGGTCAATTTCCCAACAATCTCCCCATATTTGAAGAAGGCGGAATATTCCCAATGCTAAGGTACATACCCAAATAAAAACATATCATAAAAATGAACTATGTGGCATTCATGATAACATTGCTTAAGATAACATTGTTTAAGCATGCTTTGATACCTTATGACAGATTATGTAAAGCTTTGACTAGCTCATAGGTTATCTCCCCCTTAGATTATATTAAGCTTATTCATAATCACTATCTCTGATAACTTGATCGGAGAGCTTACTCTGATTTAGACATAGCATTGTCCATCTCCCCCTTTTTGGTTTCTTCAATTATTTTTCCCTTAGGAATTGGGAGGGAACCACAACTGCATTTGCCAACTCCCCCTCAATCTGAGCAGGAACTTGCTCCCCCTCAAATTGAGAACTATTATCTTTAATAGCTGATCTTGTTCATTTTGAACAATCCATTTTAGCTCCCCCTCATTTGGAGCATATCTATGGATCTTGTGGTTTAGGGGAAACCAAAAGCTTATCTGATCCAGATTTTTCTGATTCAGTTGATCATTCTACTATATACTATCCTACATTCAACATTCTTAGGGAGATTGTCTACCTTATTATATGGCTTATGCCTACTGTAAATATGATCAGTTTAGATGTCAGTATATCCTAACAGTACATGTTGTCAGTACAGTTTATCATAACATATGAGAATTTAAGCATGTTAACAGCAGATATTGATTCATATATGAACTCATTCTAAATTTAACATTCCTAATTCAATTTTGAAAGAATTGAATTTGGCCTCATCCAGTGGCTTTGTGAAGATGTCAGCTACTTGATTGTCTGTGGGGACATATTCAAGTTTGATATCTTCACATTCTACATGCTCTCTTATAAAATGATACCTAATTTCTATGTGCTTGGTCCTGTTATGGGAGACAGGACTTTTAGCAATAGAAATTGCACTGGATGAGTCACACAGCAGGGGAGATTGACTTACCTTGATGTTGTAATCTTCAAATTGATGTTGGATCCATAGAAGTTGAGCACAACAGCTGCCTGCTGCAATATACTCTGACTCAGCTATGGATATGGCCACACTGGTTTGCTTTTTGCTGCTCTAAGAGACCAGCCTTCTCCCTAGGAATTGACAAGTACCACTTGTGCTTTTCCTGTCTTCTTTGCACCCTGCAAAATCTGCATCTGAATTGCCTATTATTTCAAAGTCATTGTTCCTAGGGAACCAAAGGCCAAGATTTAGGCTTCCCTTGAGATATCTCAAAATCCTCTTGACAGAGGTGTAGTGAGATTCCTTAGGACATGCCTGATACCTAGCACAAACACATGTAGAATACATAATGTCTGGCCTACTAGCAGTTGATGAGTCCTGATCATATACACATTTATGGACTCATCTGGGCCATTTTTCGAGTCATTCCACTGCACTTTAGCCCTGTTTCAGCTCATATTTGTCATTATATGCTAGGTGCACTTCTTGGCCTAATTTGGTGAGTTTTTATGCTTATTCTCTTTTGAGCATCTGGGCCATTTTTCGAGTCATTCCACTGCACTTTAGCCCTGTTTCAGCTCATATTTGTCATTCTATGCTAGGTGCACTTCTTGGCCTAATTTGGTGAGTTTTTATGCTTATTCTCTTTTGATAGCCTTATCGTTTTGTTGAGTGCCGCTTTCAGTGGCCTGATTAGCATTTCTGTAGAAACAGGAGTCGTGCAGGTGTTCCCGGTACAATTCTGTACAGGAACACTGCGCACGATCACTGGTTCTATTGCGCACGACCACTGGTCGTGCGCCGCTGATCGTGTGCACTTAACCCTATTTTTTTTAGTTCTGTCTCGGATAGTGCGCACGACCACCTATGATAGTGCGCACGACCACCGGTCGTGCGCCACTGTTCCTGCGCACTTAACATCAATTTTATGAGTACTGTTTCGACCAGTGCGCACGACCACCTACGATAGTGCGCACGACCACCGGCCGTGCGCCACTGGTTGTGCGAACATTTTATTTTATAAATTTCTTACATTGCAGGCTCCGCCTAGGCAGGCGCACGATCACAGGATTCCAGCGCGCACGACCACTGGTCATGCGCCAATGACTGTGTGCACTGTTTATTCCAGCACCTATAAATATTCCTGCTCACAATTCAGGTCGGGATCTTCCGCATTTCTTCCGCCCAGCTCCGCCGTTCCGCCCCTTCCGCAGGTTTTTCGCCCCCTAGGCCTCCTCCATCATCCAAGAGCTTCAAGGAGGAGATTCTACGCTCATCTACATCGCCAAGGAAGGAGTTCTTCGCATCGGACGTGGCCGGATTGTAAAACGCTGGAGAAGATGGGTACATTGGAAGTTAGTGACAGCCTTCTCTACCCCGGACGATAGTTGGGACCGAGCTAGGACGCAGATTGACAACCCAGTGCTTCCTACCGTGAATCTACAATGAGCCTCCGGATTCGATCGTATCTCTTGCCTTGTTCTCTCCTTATTGATGCGTTTGTAGCTAGATCTCTCATGTATTGATGATGAACACTATGAATCGTGCTTGTAATCTTAATTTCATGTCTATGTGAAGTTATATTTTGTTCATATGTGTACGAGGTGCGCCGCCATCCATCCTCCATCCCGCCGTCACGTTCGTGTGCCGCACTAGCAATTGCTAGTGGCGTGCTTGTCGACGAGGTGCTTGCGACCCTCATCCGTATGCCTACTCTTCCATCCGCCTAGCGAAGTGTGGCATAGCGGCCCGTGTAATCCATTCGCCCAACGAAGCAGTGCGCTCAAGGCCTGCACAGTTCGACTTTGCTTGCCTACTCATCCATCCGCCCTTGCGACGCAGCGCGCTCAAGGCCTGCCTAGTCTCCATCCCGCCAAGAGAAGCACTGCATAGCGGCATTGCATGGGAGTAGTTGTAGTTGTTTTCTTTTATTTTCCAAAAGCCAAATCACCCCGTTTCCGCATTCCATCCGACTCAAGGACTTCGATCTCAAGTCCTTCATCGAACGTTAACTCCACCTTACTGTGTTCCTTGAGAGATTCGATACTCGGGGATTACTCCTCGTTTTATATTACTTGAACGATCGGTACACTGCCGTTTCGTGTCGCAGTCGAGCTACCGCCTATAGCGGTGTGCTAAGATTTGCGCCATCAAGTTTTTGGCGACGTTGCCGGGGAACACAGTCATGTGAGTTTTCTGGAGAGGGAGGATCTGAGAGAGAAGCGATTCCATTTGTAAATTGCATCTTTTATTTTATTTCTGTTCTTTTTATCCCTTTTTCTTGTTTTTTTTATTAGGTTGCTTTAGTAATTTCTGTGAGGTGTAGTATTTTGCACAATAGCATTTTATATTTTGAATCGTATTATCTTCACACTATGTGGGCACATCTCAATATCTGTTGCCGTTGGTGTAGAGATACCTCCCACTCTAGTGATGAATGCCCTACAGAGAATAGCAGGCATAATTCTTATAGCCCAGCATATGGAGCACCGACTTCGTCTAGTACTCCATATGGTGCGCATAAGTCTTATGGTTACTCTGCTGAGCCTTTACCGTCATACTTCTTTTCGGCTTCAGCCCCCGCTGTGCCAAAGAAGCCCGCAAGGCAGTGCCGGTTTTGTCGGAGCACTGATCATGTCTTGAAGGACTGTGCCGAGTATCTTCGCCAATTGGACGAGGATGACGAGCCGGATATCCGGATCGTCCCAACTCCTAACTCTGGCGCACACCTTCAACATCCGGTTATGTGTCGTTGTCACCTTCACATCTTGAAGGGTATGGCATGGACACGGTCACCGGATGTGCGGCTGATCTATGCACCGACATTACTGAGCTTATTCTCCATGTGCATCCACCACCCCTAGTGGATTCGATCCCTTGTGAGGAATCGGTGCTCGACTTTTATCTGAGCACTATTCTTCCCCCTGTTGTGCATACTACATTCGTCTCTGACGACATTGTCGATGATTTGTCACAAGAGGAGGCTGTTGATCTTAGTATTGTGCCTACTCCTATGGAGGAGGACAACCTTCTAGGTGAAGAGGAGTTTCCTTCAGCACCGGTGGAGGAAGTCCAAATCCTAAGCCTAGCCACCGTTGATCCCGCCGAATCTTGTAGCATTGATGACAATGCAAACATTATTTTACTTCCCCAGCCTGACGGGAGTGAGTCCGGAACCACTCCCTTGATTTTTGATTATTTATGTTCTTCGTCTTGTTTATTTCTCGATCTCCCCTCTGCATCCGAGCCTGTGCAGGTTGAGTCTTCACAGGTACCCCAGGAGGATTTGTTGCATATTGCCCAAGTCAATGATGAGAGCATCCTCTTATGTGAGGAGGTTGATTCCCCCTCCGTAGAGGAAGCTCCACTCATTGCCTTTTCCTCCTGCCACCTCCCTGTTGACGACACCTTGCTAGGCAAGGATGTGTTTGGTGAGTTGAGTGAGGATATCTCCTTCTCTTCTTACTTTCTGTTTCCTCTACCTGCGTTATGTAGGTATTATTATTTGGATAGAGGAGTAACTGTTCTGTCGCCGTATCGGTACCTGCTACCGACACGCGTATTAGAACAGTTACCTGTTCATTTCCTTTTTCATACGCCTATAAGCTAGAACTGTACAAAACCTGAATAAGTCGTGCTGGGATGACAATAACCCCAGTAGTTATCTTACTTTTATTGCATTTTCATTTTCCTAGTTAGAGTAGTTAGTTAATTTCTGTTCAGTTTTAGAATTTCTGCTTTCTTCTGTTTTTGTGGAGCTCACCCCTGCAGGTACTTATTGCAAATTCTGAATGGCGGGTTTGCTTCAGTTTTTCACGCGTCTTCTGGTATGCTCACTTATGAGCATTGGGTAATCTCTTTCCCTAGACTTCATTTTCAATTTTCATGGTTACATCATTTATGTCTATTGCTTAGATTTAGTCTGGGGGAGAGCTGCTATATGTTACCCACTGCACGTGCAAATCTCATTTGCATACTAGAAGTATTTTAATTTCAGATATTTAGTTATGTTCAATTGCATTGCACACCACTACACCCACTCGAGCGTGCACTTAGCTGTTGGCACGTCTAGAGCTGAACTCATTTCTTTTTGTGTGATTTGGAAAATCATTGTGCTGGCTTAGGATTGTGTGTAGGAGTAAGATGTTGACTTCGATAGTGCTCCTAGTCGAGTGCTCATGTCTCACATAGAAATTCGTGTAGATTCAATTTCTTTTTATGCTTTTAGTTTATATTTTTTTCTATTAGCGTAAATATTGTTTACTACACTCAAAAATTGGTGAATCCAGTGTGAATCAAATGGTAGCATAGGGATGTGTGTAGACGTTCGTTAGCCTCGTATTGCCCGAGTCGGGAGAATGGATTATCTTTCTCGGTGGCTAAGAACTTGCCCTTAGCGATTCTTGAAGCATGGGTATACGGTTAGTCAATTGTGTGAATGTGATATAGGCCATCATTTTGGCCCGGTTGAGCCTTTGTGCCATTCCTATCATCATTTCCTCGCTAGCCCAGTTGTGCCTACCCCATTCTTTTGGTTCAGCTCCACTATTGTTCACCAAAGCCTAAACTCCAATCTTAGTCGCACACCCAAAATGCAAGCATTTTGTTTAAATTTTAAATTGGTGGTGTTGATTGTGGAAGTACAATGTGAAAATGTGGATGTGCATCTTTGAAAATTTGCTGAAATTGCTAAAGAAAGAAACAGAAAAGAAGAAAAAGAATTGAAAAGAAAAAGAAGAATGAAAAGTTTAATTGAAAAAATCTGTTTGAGATTTATATTTGGGAGTAGGCGGTGCACACACCCATGCGTCTAAGTCTAAGCTGGGGGTGTGGTGCATCCGTGTGTTTTATGGCTACTTGGATAGTGTTATGCATTTGCTCATTTGTGTTTTTGTGTTCTAAGCCTTCATGTTTATATTTGTTTACCTCACCTAAACCCAAGCCTCATCTAAAACCTTAAGTCCTATTGATTCACGCATTTGAGTCAAACCAGTGCCGTGGAGAGAGTGCGAACGGGCAAGCTTATGGTCACCGACATTGATGGATTTCAATGGAGGTTGTCTCGAGCCCCGATCTTTGGCAATGCTCGCCTCAGCGTTCAGTTTACTTTCTTCCTATGTACGACCTTATGATTCACCGTGATTCACTTTTTGAGTAAATGTAATATATAAATACGCCCCTAGAAAAGTATAAACTAATATGTATAATTAGAAATTTTATCTACTATATTTCTACGCACATGAGCATGCGACTTCGCATGGTACTCCGCTTGATAATTTCTTCGCCAGCTTATGTTTTTCCTGTCCGCGAGAGATGGTTTGCTCGGGACGCGCAAATAGGTAAGTCTGGGGGTGTGATGAGTCCTGATCATATACACATTTATGGACTCATCTGGGCCATTTTTCGAGTCATTCCACTGCACTTTAGCCCTGTTTCAGCTCATATTTGTCATTCTATGCTAGGTGCACTTCTTGGCCTAATTTGGTGAGTTTTTATGCTTATTCTCTTTTGATAGCCTTATCGTTTTGTTGAGTGCCACTTTCAGTGGCCTGATTAGCATTTCTGTAGAAACAGGAGTCGTGCAGGTGTTCCCGGTACAATTCTGTACAGGAACACTGCGCACGATCACTGGTTCTATTGCGCACGACCATTGGTCGTGCGCCGCTGATCGTGTGCTGATAAGAAAATAACGAACGACGTAGGAGGCAAGCACACCTATCGCATGTTGTATATACGATTTAGAAAAATCATATCAAGGTCGTATTTAGTCCTGGGTCCAGTATGGTCGTGCGCCGCTGATCGTGTGCTGATAAGAAAATAACGAACGACGTAGGAGGCAAGCACACCTATCGCATGTTGTATATACGATTTAGAAAAATCATATCAAGGTCGTATTTAGTCCTGGGTCCAGTCGAGTATTGTTACTTCGAGCTACGCGTATTGTTTTATCGGATATAAAAATAGATGAAAGTTTATGCATTAATTAAAAACAAAAATGATAACGATCGCGGGCTTGGTGTGCGTTTAGCAAAAACCAAGAAAAGCGATAATACGATAACAAGTGCAATAATTTGAAAACAAAAATGATAACAATCGCGGGCTTGGTGTGCGTTTAGCAAAAATCAAGAAAAGCGATAATACGATAACAAGTGCAATAATTTGAAAACAAAAATGATAACAATCGCGGGCTTGGTGTGCGTTTAGCAAAAACCAAGAAAGGCGATAGAAAAGACAAAAAACTAAGTTATGAAAGCTGTAAAGAAAGCTGAAAATCTATTTATGAAAGCGGAAATAAAGCTGAAAATCTATTTATGGAAGCAAATAACCTAATTATGAAAGCTTAAAACTAAGTTATGAAAGCTATAAAGAAAGCAATAAATCTAATTATGAAAGCATGAAAATCTAACTTATAAAAGCTTAAAACTAATTATGAAAGCATAAAAACTAATTATGAAATCTTTTAAAATTTAATCTCATACACTCACACACCCAACAAAAATTTAGAAAAGTAAAATAAAAGAAGAACAATTAAACTCATACACTCACACACTTAACAAAAAAAAAAAAAAACAAGACATGAACAAAACAAAGAAGAACAAAAAGAGCAAAAACAAGAACTTGATGAAGAACAAGAAAACAACAAAAAAGGAACAAAGAAAAACAAGATCAAGATGAAGAACAAGATAAACAAGAGTAAAAACTTATTTCATTTAAACAAAACAAATATTACATACCAAAGAGAGGAGACAAAGGATAACAAGGAGTGAGAAAATAAAAACATAAAAGTAAATACAAAAGGTGGAACACAAACCCCCTACAAGGTTTGGAATTTGTGAACCCCAAATACAATGGCCAACCCCTCTTATTTATAGGCAAGAAGTGGGGGTGCAATTAGCAAAAAAAGGGGGAAGAATGGTTTGGAAGAGAGCTGGCAGTTCTAGAAGAGATTGTTCAAGAAGCTGAGCTGGGCTGGTCTGCGGATAGAGGGCTGGAAGCAGCTGGCGGGCTGAGCTGGAGGCAGGGTAGGGCAGCGGGCAGCAGGGCACGGGCGCGGGCAGCGGGGCGCGGGCGCGCTCAGGGCGACAGCGGGATTAATCCTGGCAAAATGTGTGCTTGCCTGGATTCGAACCCAGGGCGGCAGCGGGGGCAACCAAGACCAGAACCAGTGAGCCAAGCGGCTCTATCTACAATATATAGGGGTATATTATATATATTAAATTAGAATCAGAATTAATTAAAAGCAAAAACGGGTGGGATTGCGCAGACAGAATTAAATCCCAATAAATCCGCCAGCGCCAAGATTCGAACCCGGGCCAGCAGCGCTGCAAGCCAAGACCAGAACCAGTGAGCCAAGCGGTTCCTTCAACATATAAGGAGCAATAAATATACTTATTATAATTTACACAGATATTTTTATTTTTTAATTTAATTTTCATTTAATTTACAAAATTACTTATAAGATTATATTTTAATATATACTCTCTAATTATTTATTATATATATTGATAATATATATACACTTATTATTAATACATATATACATATATGTATTTAATATATATATACTATTTATTATTACATATATACATAAATATATACATGTATTAAAAATATATCAATATTTATTTATACTTATAATATTTACATATATTTACATATATTTACAAACAAGATAAAACAAGCTATTATTTCAATAATTTACATATTGCATATACAAAAATACCCAAATTAGGCTAGAAATTATATTAAAAATATGCAATATTTTCTATTCATCAAATACCCCCATACTTAAGCTTTTGCTATTCCAGAGCAAAAGTAAGGGATACATATAAGACGTTTAATAAAATTTCTAATTACTAAAGTTTTTATTTAATCAAAAGTGAGATCGAAATAAATTTAGGAGATTTAAAGAGGTAAGTCCTAAATTATGAAGATGATTTAAAAAGAGCGAAAAAGTTTTAGCGAGACTTCTAAAGTTAGCTAAATAGCGTCGAATATTGCAGTCTTTGGCGCCTTTAATTAGAGTAGAATTATATAAAACTTTAACTTTTTAAAGAAAATTTTTAAGAATAAATAAAACCTACTAATTATGCTCTCGCAAACTTTTTAAATTAAAATCTAGCCTACAATTTTATTGGCTAAGGGGTAGGGAAAAAGGGTAGCCTTGGCAAAAAGAAGAGTGCTTGGATTTAGGGGTGATGGATTGTATCCTCTCACCCCACCTTTTTGGTGGTTTTGCTTTGATACCCAGCGTTGGTTTACGCGGGATAAATGAAATCTTTTCTCAACTTAACCCAATGCCCGTGTTTACGGAATTATTAATTTTTTTATTCTCATTGACACGGGATTTCTTTTAACAATATTGGGTGCCTGTGTTTACGGAATCTTTTTATTCCCATTGACACAGAATTTCTTTTAAAACTTCTTCTTTTACTTTTTTATGCCAAGCTAAAGGGGTGAGGGTTTCAACAGAAAAACAAGAATAATAAAAAAGGATTTGAGAGCAAAATTTAGTAAATTAGAATATTCCTAAAGTTTCACAAGTTCGAGTTAGAATAATTGAATCTAAAGATGGTTTGCCAATTTAATACAAAAGCGAATCTATTTAGGGTTAACTCGAGGTAGTGCTAAAAATTCTGTTCTCAAATTAAATTAAGATCGCAAGATTTTCTTTACTACTGAAAATTCCTCGATTTAAATTTTTCAAACTATGAAATAAATAAAATTGATTTAGTAAATCAAAAATAATTAAAAACGCTTAAAGATAAACCTAACCTAGCCTTAGAAGTAACAAAAAGCAAAGTAGGGGTTTTATTCTTTTTTTGGATTTTTTGATAAGTTTTTTTCATCATTTTTTTGGAGTTTTTAAGATATACATATTATTATTTTTGATTTTTTATAACAAAATACATATATAAATACTTAATAAAAACAAAGTAACAAAAAGAAAGAAGAAAATTAAGAAAAGCAAAAATACATACAAAATATTTTTTTGGTTTTTTGTAATATATTTTTTTTCATCAGAATTTTTTTTATTTTTAATTTTGGTAAAATATATACATTAATACTAAAAAAGAAAAAGAAAGAGAAAGAAAAATAAAAATTTATATAAAAATTTTTGGTGTTATGACAAAATATGTTTTGTTATAACAAATTTTTAAGTACATTTTTCATCATTTTTTTTTTGGATTTTGATTTATAACAAAATACATATGTAAATACATATATATTTACATTAATACTAAAAAAAAGGGAAAAGAAAGAAAAAGAAAGAGAAAGACATATATCTTTTTTGTATGTTATGACAAAATTTTTGTGAATTTTGTTATAACAAAATTTTTTTAGTAAAACTTTTCATAATTTTTTTTTTTTGGATTTTGATTTATAACAAAATACATATGTAAATACATATATATTTACATTAATACTAAAAAATAGGGAAAAGAAAGAAAAAGAAAGAGAAAGACATATATATTTTTTGTATGTTATGAAAAATTTTTTGTGAATTTTATTATAACAAAATTTTTTTAGTAAAACTTTTCATCATTTTTTTTTGGATTTTGATTTATTATTATAAATAAGGATTTTTATATACAAATAAAAGACATAAACATAAAACATTTATAAATTTTTATTTTTATTTTGTTTTTTCTAAGTTAATTAATGATTTTTTTTTGGATTTTTTGAATTTTATGTAAGAGGGACAAAGATGTTGCAAAGATGTTGCAACATAATTTATAAACATTTATAAGAGGGACATAAACATTTATAAGAGGGACAAAGATGTTGCAACATAATTTATTATGTCATAATAAATTTTGTTATGTTATAACAAATAATTTTTTATGTTGTAACAAATTTTGCTATTTTATTTATTTTGTCATTTTTTGGTTTTTTCTAAGTAAAAATGGGGGACAATAATTACCAAGGGGGAAAACATCATACCATACCCCCATACTTAAAATCAACATTGTCCACAATGTTGAAGTAAGTATGAGGAACAATTCTATATATGTACAAAAGCATGAAAAAGAGGAAAAGGAAAATACAAGGGGGGAAAAAGCAGGGGAAAAAAGCACGCCCCTATTTCGGAGACGGGATGACCGAAATAATTACCTGCAAAAGATGTTAAAACATAATAATAAAGGTTATTTACAAAGAAGGGGGGGGGATAAAAATGATAAAATCATATGCATATATATATATATAAGTTTTTTATTTGTTTTTCCAATTTTTCTTAGTTACAAAAAAATAAAACATATATATATAAAGCAAACTATATATATTTTTTTGGGAGATCTTTCTAACACATATTTTCATCATTATTAAAATATGCATATATATAAAAACCTTTATACTTAATAAAAATAAGAAAAATAAAGAGAAGCTTTAAAATAAAAAACAAAGAAGAAGAAGTGAAATGAAAGGATAAAAGTAATAGGGTTTCCCCTTTTCAAAATATCGACAAAAATCCCCTTTCGGGTCTGTCGAGTAATCCTACTTCGAGAAAACTACCTATTATTCTATCTCAAAAATTCCAAAAATTCTTTTTGATTTATGTTTCAAAATTTTCCATTATTTTGTCATTTTAATTAGAGTATTATTTTGTTTTGTTTAAATATGCATAGATAATCTTAATGAAAATAAAATAGAAATCATATCATTTTTTTCTTTATGCATATTTATATACAAAATAAAACTTAATAAGTAATAAAACTTAAGAAAGATAAAAAAAAACAAAGAAAGAAAAAAAAGCATATATTTTTTTGGATTTTTCAAATCAATATTTTCATCATTTTTTGGATTTTTAATATGATAAGAATATATATAAACACTTAACAAAAAGAAAAGCAAGAAAAAAGGAAAGATGAAAAAAAGAAAAAAAAAAGCCAAAAATACTTAATTAATTAATTTTGTTTGGTGGGATTTTTTTAGTTTTTCCATCATCATTTTTTTTTATTTTTCAAAATTTAGCCAAATATTTACATATATAATTTACATATATAAAACCTAAAAATAAAAATAAGAAAGAAAGAAAGAAAGGGAAAAAGGTATTTACAAAAAGAAAGATACAATATTATATTAATTTTTTTTTCTTATATGTACATTTATATACATAATGACACTAAAAAAGGGAACAAAAATAATAAGAACAAGAAAGAGAAAAACAAAGTAAAAAGAACAGTTATGATTTTTGGTTTTTTCTATATCACAAAAAGAATGAAATATATATAAAATAAAACCACATATATTTTTTTTTGGAGTTTTCTAAATGTATTTTCATCATTTTTGAAATACGCATATTCAAATTTATATTAAAACATAAGAAAAAAAACAAAATTAATAAAGAAAATCTTTAAAATGAAAAGCAAAGAAGAAAACGTAGAAATAATAAGGTAAAAGCAACGGGGTTTCCTCTTTTCAAAATATCGACAAAAATCCCCTTTCGGGTCTGTCGAGTAATCCTACTTCGAGAAAATTATCTATTGTCCTATCTTAAAATTCCTAGAATTCATTTTGATTTTGGTTTTAAAGTCTTTCATTATTTTTTTTTTCACTTTGAAATTTGAAATAATATGTTTTCAAATATGCATTTTAAAAAAAACTTAATGAAAAACAAATAGAAATCCTATCATTTTTTGAGTTTTCTTATATGCACATTTATATACAAATTAATACTTAATAAAAATAAAAGTAACTTAATAGAAAAACAAAAAGAAATAAGAAGAACAAATATTTTTGGATTTTTTATAAGAATATTTCATCATGTTTTTGGTTTTTAATTTTTTTATATTTACAAATTAAAGCTTAAGAAAAAGAGAAAACATATATTTTTGGGTTTTTTGGGGTTTTTTAATTTTTTTGATTTTTTAAAGATGATAAAATCAATAGTGTATACTGTTTTCGCAATATCGATGAAATTCCCCGGCAACGGCGCCAAAAACTTGATAAGAAAATAACGAACGACGTAGGAGGCAAGCGCACCTATCGCGTGTAGTATATACGATTTAGAAAAATCATATCAAGGTCGTATTTAGTCCTGGGTCCCGTCGAGTATTGTTACTTCGAGCTACGCGTATTGTTTTATCGGATATAAAAATAGATGAAAGTTTATGCATTAATTAAAAACAAAAATGATAACGATCGCGGGCTTGGTGTGCGTTTAGCAAAAACCAAGAAAAGCGATAATACGATAACAAGTGCAATAATTTGAAAACAAAAATGATAACAATCGCGGGCTTGGTGTGCGTTTAGCAAAAACCAAGAAAAGCGATAATACGATAACAAGTGCAATAATTTGAAAACAAAAATGATAACAATCGCGGGCTTGGTGTGCGTTTAGCAAAAACCAAGAAAGGCGATAGAAAAGACAAAAAACTAAGTTATGAAAGTTGTAAAGAAAGCTGAAAATCTATTTATGAAAGCAGAAATAAAGCTGAAAATCTATTTATGGAAGCAAATAACCTAATTATGAAAGCTTAAAACTAAGTTATGAAAGCTATAAAGAAAGCAATAAATCTAATTATGAAAGCATGAAAATCTAACTTATAAAAGCTTAAAACTAATTATGAAAGCATAAAAACTAATTATGAAATCTTTTAAAATTTAATCTCATACACTCACACACCCAACAAAAATTTAGAAAAGTAAAATAAAAGAAGAACAATTAAACTCATACACTCACACACCCAACAAAAAAAAAAACAAGACATGAACAAAACAAAGAAGAGCAAAAAGAGCAAAAACAAGAACTTGATGAAGAACAAGAAAACAACAAAAAAGGAACAAAGAAAAACAAGATCAAGATGAAGAACAAGATAAATAAGAGTAAAAACTTATTTCATTTAAACAAAACAAATATTACATACCAAAGAGAGGAGACAAAGGATAACAAGGAGTGAGAAAATAAAAACATAAAAGTAAATACAAAAGGTGGAACACAAACCCCCTACAAGGTTTGGAATTTGTGAACCCCAAATACAATGGCCAACCCCTCTTATTTATAGGCAAGAAGTGGGGGTGCAATTAGCAAAAAAAAGGGGGAAGAATGATTTGGAAGAGAGCTGGCAGTTCTAGAAGAGATTGTTCAAGAAGCTGAGCTGGGCTGGTCTGCGGATAGAGGGCTGGAAGCAGCTGGCGGGCTGAGCTGGAGGTAGGTAGGGCAGCGGGCAGCAGGGCACGGGCGCGGGCAGCGGGGCACGGGCGGCAGCGGGATTAATCTAGGCAAAATGTGTGCTTGCCTGGATTCGAACCCAGGGCGGCAGCGGGGGCAACCAAGACCAGAACCAGTGAGCCAAGTGGCTCTATCTACAATATATAGGGGTATATTATATATATTAAATTAGAATCTGAATTAATTAAAAGCAAAAACGGGTGGGATTGCGCAGACAGAATTAAATCCCAATAAATCCGCCAGCGCCAAGATTCGAACCCGGGCCAGCAGCGCTGCAAGCCAAGACCAGAACCAGTGAGCCAAGCGGTTCCTTCAACATATAAGGAGCAATAAATATACTTATTATAATTTACACAGATATTTTTATTTTTTAATTTAATTTTCATTTAATTTACAAAATTACTTATAGGATTATATTTTAATATATACTCTCTAATTATTTATTATATATATTGATAATATATATACACTTATTATTAATACATATATACATATATGTATTTAATATATATATACTATTTATTATTACATATATACATAAATATATACATGTATTAAAAATATATCAATATTTATTTATACTTATAATATTTACATATATTTACATATATTTACAAACAAGATAAAACAAGCTATTATTTCAATAATTTACATATTGCATATACAAAAATACCCAAATTAGGCTAGAAATTATATTAAAAATATGCAATATTTTCTATTCATCAAATACCCCCATACTTAAGCTTTTGCTATTCCAGAGCAAAAGTAAGGGATACATATAAGACGTTTAATAAAATTTCTAATTACTAAAGTTTTTATTTAATCAAAAGTGAGATCGAAATAAATTTAGGAGATTTAAAGAGGTAAGTCCTAAATTATGAAGATGATTTAAAAAGAGCGAAAAAGTTTTAGCGAGACTTCTAAAGTTAGCTAAATAGCGTCGAATATTGCAGTCTTTGGCGCCTTTAATTAGAGTAGAATTATATAAAACTTTAACTTTTTAAAGAAAATTTTTAAGAATAAATAAAACCTACTAATTATGCTCTCGCAAACTTTTTAAATTAAAATCTAGCCTACAATTTTATTGGCTAAGGGGTAGGGAAAAAGGGTAGCCTTGGCAAAAAGAAGAGTGCTTGGATTTAGGGGTGATGGATTGTATCCTCTCACCCCACCTTTTTGGTGGTTTTGCTTTGATACCCAGCGTTGGTTTACGCGGGATAAATGAAATCTTTTCTCAACTTAACCCAATGCCCGTGTTTACGGAATTATTAATTTTTTTATTCCCATTGACACGGGATTTCTTTTAACAATATTGGGTGCCTGTGTTTACGGAATCTTTTTATTCCCATTGACACAGGATTTCTTTTAAAACTTCTTCTTTTACTTTTTTATGCCAAGCTAAAGGGGTGAGGGTTTCAACAGAAAAACAAGAATAATAAAAAAGGATTTGAGAGCAAAATTTAGTAAATTAGAATATTCCTAAAGTTTCACAAGTTCGAGTTAGAATAATTGAATCTAAAGATGGTTTGCCAATTTAATACAAAAGCGAATCTATTTAGGGTTAACTCGAGGTAGTGCTAAAAATTCTGTTCTCAAATTAAATTAAGATCGCAAGATTTTCTTTACTACTGAAAATTCCTCGATTTAAATTTTTCAAACTATGAAATAAATAAAATTGATTTAGTAAATCAAAAATAATTAAAAACGCTTAAAGATAAACCTAACCTAGCCTTAGAAGTAACAAAAAGCAAAGTAGGGGTTTTATTCTTTTTTTGGATTTTTTTGATAAGTTTTTTTCATCATTTTTTTGGAGTTTTTAAGATATACATATTATTATTTTTGATTTTTTATAACAAAATACATATATAAATACTTAATAAAAACAAAGTAACAAAAAGAAAGAAGAAAATTAAGAAAAGCAAAAATACATACAAAATATTTTTTTGGTTTTTTGTAATATATTTTTTTTCATCAGAATTTTTTTTTATTTTTAATTTTGGTAAAATATATACATTAATACTAAAAAAGAAAGAGAAAGAAAAATAAAAATTTATATAAAAATTTTTGGTGTTATGACAAAATATGTTTTGTTATAACAAATTTTTAAGTACATTTTTCATCATTTTTTTTTTGGATTTTGATTTATAACAAAATACATATGTAAATACATATATATTTACATTAATACTAAAAAAAAGGGAAAAGAAAGAAAAAGAAAGAGAAAGACATATATCTTTTTTGTATGTTATGACAAAATTTTTGTGAATTTTGTTATAACAAAATTTTTTTAGTAAAACTTTTCATAATTTTTTTTTTTTGGATTTTGATTTATAACAAAATACATATGTAAATACATATATATTTACATTAATACTAAAAAATAGGGAAAAGAAAGAAAAAGAAAGAGAAAGACATATATATTTTTTGTATGTTATGAAAAAAATTTTGTGAATTTTATTATAACAAAATTTTTTTAGTAAAACTTTTCATCATTTTTTTTTTGGATTTTGATTTATTATTATAAATAAGGATTTTTATATACAAATAAAAGACATAAACATAAAACATTTATAAATTTTTATTTTTATTTTGTTTTTTCTAAGTTAATTAATGATTTTTTTTTTTGGATTTTTTGAATTTTATGTAAGAGGGACAAAGATGTTGCAAAGATGTTGCAACATAATTTATAAACATTTATAAGAGGGACATAAACATTTATAAGAGGGACAAAGATGTTGCAACATAATTTATTATGTCATAATAAATTTTGTTATGTTATAACAAATAATTTTTTATGTTGTAACAAATTTTGCTATTTTATTTATTTTGTCATTTTTTGGTTTTTTCTAAGTAAAAATGGGGGACAATAATTACCAAGGGGGAAAACATCATACCATACCCCCATACTTAAAATCAACATTGTCCACAATGTTGAAGTAAGTATGAGGAACAATTCTATATATGTACAAAAGCATGAAAAAGAGGAAAAGGAAAATACAAGGGGGGAAAAAGCAGGGGAAAAAAGCACGCCCCTATTTCGGAGACGGGATGACCGAAATAATTACCTGCAAAAGATGTTAAAACATAATAATAAAGGTTATTTACAAAGAAGGGGGGGGGATAAAAATGATAAAATCATATGCATATATATATATAAGTTTTTTATTTGTTTTTCCAATTTTTCTTAGTTACAAAAAAATAAAACATATATATATAAAGCAAACTATATATATTTTTTTGGGAGATCTTTCTAACACATATTTTCATCATTATTAAAATATGCATATATATAAAAACCTTTATACTTAATAAAAATAAGAAAAATAAAGAGAAGCTTTAAAATAAAAAACAAAGAAGAAGAAGTGAAATGAAAGGATAAAAGTAATAGGGTTTCCCCTTTTCAAAATATCGACAAAAATCCCCTTTCGGGTCTGTCGAGTAATCCTACTTCGAGAAAACTACCTATTATTCTATCTCAAAAATTCCAAAAATTCTTTTTGATTTATGTTTCAAAATTTTCCATTATTTTGTCATTTTAATTAGAGTATTATTTTGTTTTGTTTAAATATGCATAGATAATCTTAATGAAAATAAAATAGAAATCATATCATTTTTTTCTTTATGCATATTTATATACAAAATAAAACTTAATAAGTAATAAAACTTAAGAAAGATAAAAAAAACAAAGAAAGAAAAAAAAGCATATATTTTTTTGGATTTTTCAAATCAATATTTTCATCATTTTTTGGATTTTTAATATGATAAGAATATATATAAACACTTAACAAAAAGAAAAGCAAGAAAAAAGGAAAGATGAAAAAAAGAAAAAAAAAAGCCAAAAATACTTAATTAATTAATTTTTTTTTTGGTGGGATTTTTTTAGTTTTTCCATCATCATTTTTTTTTATTTTTCAAAATTTAGCCAAATATTTACATATATAATTTACATATATAAAACCTAAAAATAAAAATAAGAAAGAAAGAAAGAAAGGGAAAAAGGTATTTACAAAAAGAAAGATACAATATTATATTAATTTTTTTTTCTTATATGTACATTTATATACATAATGACACTAAAAAAGGGAACAAAAATAATAAGAACAAGAAAGAGAAAAACAAAGTAAAAAGAACATTTATGATTTTTGGTTTTTTCTATATCACAAAAAGAATGAAATATATATAAAATAAAACCACATATATTTTTTTTTGGAGTTTTCTAAATGTATTTTCATCATTTTTGAAATACGCATATTCAAATTTATATTAAAACATAAGAAAAAAAACAAAATTAATAAAGAAAATCTTTAAAATGAAAAGCAAAGAAGAAAACGTAGAAATAATAAGGTAAAAGCAACGGGGTTTCCTCTTTTCAAAATATCGACAAAAATCCCCTTTCGGGTCTGTCGAGTAATCCTACTTCGAGAAAATTATCTATTGTCCTATCTTAAAATTCCTAGAATTCATTTTGATTTTGGTTTTAAAGTCTTTCATTATTTTTTTTTTTTCACTTTGAAATTTGAAATAATATGTTTTCAAATATGCATTTTAAAAAAAACTTAATGAAAAACAAATAGAAATCCTATCATTTTTTGAGTTTTCTTATATGCACATTTATATACAAATTAATACTTAATAAAAATAAAAGTAACTTAATAGAAAAACAAAAAGAAATAAGAAGAACAAATATTTTTGGATTTTTTATAAGAATATTTCATCATGTTTTTGGTTTTTAATTTTTTTATATTTACAAATTAAAGCTTAAGAAAAAGAGAAAACATATATTTTTGGGTTTTTTGGGGTTTTTTAATTTTTTTGATTTTTTAAAGATGATAAAATCAATAGTGTATACTGTTTTCGCAATATCGATGAAATTCCCCGGCAACGGCGCCAAAAACTTGATAAGAAAATAACGAACGACGTAGGAGGCAAGCGCACCTATCGCGTGTAGTATATACGATTTAGAAAAATCATATCAAGGTCGTATTTAGTCCTGGGTCCCGTCGAGTATTGTTACTTCGAGCTACGCGTATTGTTTTATCGGATATAAAAATAGATGAAAGTTTATGCATTAATTAAAAACAAAAATGATAACGATCGCGGGCTTGGTGTGCGTTTAGCAAAAACCAAGAAAAGCGATAATACGATAACAAGTGCAATAATTTGAAAACAAAAATGATAACAATCGCGGGCTTGGTGTGCGTTTAGCAAAAACCAAGAAAAGCGATAATACGATAACAAGTGCAATAATTTGAAAACAAAAATGATAACAATCGCGGGCTTGGTGTGCGTTTAGCAAAAACCAAGAAAGGCGATAGAAAAGACAAAAAACTAAGTTATGAAAGTTGTAAAGAAAGCTGAAAATCTATTTATGAAAGCAGAAATAAAGCTGAAAATCTATTTATGGAAGCAAATAACCTAATTATGAAAGCTTAAAACTAAGTTATGAAAGCTATAAAGAAAGCAATAAATCTAATTATGAAAGCATGAAAATCTAACTTATAAAAGCTTAAAACTAATTATGAAAGCATAAAAACTAATTATGAAATCTTTTAAAATTTAATCTCATACACTCACACACCCAACAAAAATTTAGAAAAGTAAAATAAAAGAAGAACAATTAAACTCATACACTCACACACCCAACAAAAAAAAAAAAACAAGACATGAACAAAACAAAGAAGAGCAAAAAGAGCAAAAACAAGAACTTGATGAAGAACAAGAAAACAACAAAAAAGGAACAAAGAAAAACAAGATCAAGATGAAGAACAAGATAAATAAGAGTAAAAACTTATTTCATTTAAACAAAACAAATATTACATACCAAAGAGAGGAGACAAAGGATAACAAGGAGTGAGAAAATAAAAACATAAAAGTAAATACAAAAGGTGGAACACAAACCCCCTACAAGGTTTGGAATTTGTGAACCCCAAATACAATGGCCAACCCCTCTTATTTATAGGCAAGAAGTGGGGGTGCAATTAGCAAAAAAAAGGGGGAAGAATGATTTGGAAGAGAGCTGGCAGTTCTAGAAGAGATTGTTCAAGAAGCTGAGCTGGGCTGGTCTGCGGATAGAGGGCTGGAAGCAGCTGGCGGGCTGAGCTGGAGGTAGGGTAGGGCAGCGGGCAGCAGGGCACGGGCGCGGGCAGCGGGGCGCGGGCGGCAGCGGGATTAATCCTGGCAAAATGTGTGCTTGCCTGGATTCGAACCCAGGGCGGCAGCGGGGGCAACCAAGACCAGAACCAGTGAGCCAAGTGGCTCTATCTACAATATATAGGGGTATATTATATATATTAAATTAGAATCTGAATTAATTAAAAGCAAAAACGGGTGGGATTGCGCAGACAGAATTAAATCCCAATAAATCCGCCAGCGCCAAGATTCGAACCCGGGCCAGCAGCGCTGCAAGCCAAGACCAGAACCAGTGAGCCAAGCGGTTCCTTCAACATATAAGGAGCAATAAATATACTTATTATAATTTACACAGATATTTTTATTTTTTAATTTAATTTTCATTTAATTTACAAAATTACTTATAGGATTATATTTTAATATATACTCTCTAATTATTTATTATATATATTGATAATATATATACACTTATTATTAATACATATATACATATATGTATTTAATATATATATACTATTTATTATTACATATATACATAAATATATACATGTATTAAAAATATATCAATATTTATTTATACTTATAATATTTACATATATTTACATATATTTACAAACAAGATAAAACAAGCTATTATTTCAATAATTTACATATTGCATATACAAAAATACCCAAATTAGGCTAGAAATTATATTAAAAATATGCAATATTTTCTATTCATCATGTGCACTTAACCCTATTTTTTTTAGTTCTGTCTCGGACAGTGCGCACGACCACCTATGATAGTGCGCACGACCACCGGTCGTGCGCCACTGTTCGTGCGCATGACCACCTACGATAGTGCGCACGACCACCGGTCGTGCGCCACTGGTTGTGCGAACATTTTATTTTATAAATTTCTTACATTGCAGGCTCCGCCCAGGCAGGCGCACGATCACAGGATTCCAGCGCGCATGACCACTTTTCGTGCGCCAATGACCGTGCGCACTGTTTATTCCAGCACCTATAAATATTCCTGCTCGCGATTTAGGTCGGGATCTTCCGCATTTCTTCCGCCCAGCTCCGCCGTTCCGCCCCTTCCGCAGGTTTTTCGCCCCCTAGGCCTCCTCCATCATCCAAGAGCTTCAAGGAGGAGATTCTACGCTCATCTTCATCGCCAAGGAAGGAGTTCTTCGCATCGGACGTGGCCGGATTGTAAAACGCTGGAGAAGACGGGTCCATTGGAAGGTAGTGACAGTCTTCTCTACCCCGGACGATAGTTGGGACCGAGCTAGGACGCGGATTGACAACCCGGTGCTTCCTACCATGAATCTACAATGAGCCTCCGGATTCGGTCGTATCTCTTGCCTTTTTCTCTCCTTATTGATGCGTTTGTAGCTAGATCTCTCATGTATTGATGATGAACACTATGAATCGTGCTTGTAATCTTAATTTCATGTCTATGTGAAGTTATATTTTGTTCATATGTGTACGAGGTGCGCCGCCATCCATCCTCCATCCCGCCGTCACGTTCGTGTGCCGCACTAGCAATTGCTAGTGGCGTGCTTGTCGACGAGGTGCTTGCGACCCTCATCCGTATGCCTACTCTTCCATCCGCCAAGCAAAGCGTGGCATAGCGGCCCGTGTAATCCATTCGCCCAACGAAGCAGTGCGCTCAAGGCCTGCACAGTTCGACTCCGCTTGCCTACTCGTCCATCCGCCCTTGCGACGCAGCGCTCTCAAGGCCTGCCTAGTCTCCATCCCGCCAAGTGAAGCACTGCATAGCGGCATTGCATAGGAGTAGTTGTAGTTGTTTTCTTTTATTTTCCAAAAGCCAAATCACCCTGTTTCTGCATTCCATCTGACTCAAGGACTTCGATCTCAAGTCCTTCATCGAACGTTAACTCCACCTTACTGTGTTCCTTGAGAGATTCGATACTCGGGGATTACTCCTCGTTTTATATTACTTGAACGATCGGTACACTGTCGTTTTGTGTCGCAGTCGAGCTACTGCCTATAGCGGTGTGCTAAGATTTGCGCCATCAAGTTTTTGGCGCCGTTGCCGGGGAACACAGTCGTGTGAGTTTTATGGAGAGGGAGGATCTGAGAGAGAAGCCCTTCCATTTATAAATTGCATCTTTTATTTTATTTCTGTTCTTTTTATCCCTTTTTCTTATTTTTTTATTAGGTTGCTTTAGTAATTTCTGTGAGGTGTAGTATTTTGCGCAATAGCATTTTAAATTTTGAATCGCATTATCTTCACACTATGTGGGCACATCTCAATATCCGTTGCCATTGGTGTAGAGATACCTCCCACTCTAGTGATGAATGCCCTACGGAGAATAGCAGGCATAATTCTTATAGCCCAGCATATTGAGCACCGGCTTCGTCTGGTACTCCATATGGTGCGCGTAAGTCTTATGGCTACTCTGCTGAGCCTTTACCGTCATACTTCTTTTCGGCTTCAGCCCCCGCTGTGCCAAAGAAGCCCGCAAGGCAGTGCCGGTTTTGTCGGAGCACTGATCATGTCTTGAAGGACTGTGCCGAGTATCTTCGCCAATTAGACGAGGATGACGAGCCGGATATCCGGATCGTCCCAACTCCTAACTCTGGCGGCACACCTTCAACATCCGGTTATGTGTCGTTGTCACCTTCACATCTTGAAGGGTATGGCATGGACACGGTCACCGGATGTGCGGCTGATCTATGCACCGACATTACTGAGCCTATTCTCCATGTGCATCCACCACCCCTAGTGGATTCGATCCCTTGTGAGGAATCGTTGCTCGACTTTTATCCGAGCACTATTCTTCCCCCTGTTGTGCATACTACATTCGTCTCTGACGACATTGTCGATGATTTGTCACAAGAGGAGGCTGTTGATCTTAGTATTGTGCCTACTCCTATGGAGGAGGACAACCTTCTAGGTGAAGAGGAGTTTCCTTCAGCACCGGTGGAGGAAGTCCAAATCCTAAGCCTAGCTACCGTTGATCCCGCCGAATCTTGTAGCATTGATGACAATGCAAACATTATTTTACTTCCCCAGCCTGACGGGAGTGAGTCCGGAACCACTCCCCCGATTTTTGATTATTTATGTTCTTCGTCTTATTTTTTTCTCGATCTCCCCTCTGCATCCGAGCCTGTGCAGGTTGAGTCTTCACAGGTACCCCAGGAGGATTTGTTGCATATTGCCCAAGTCAATGATGAGAGCATCCTCTTATGTGAGGAGGTTGATTCCCCCTCCATAGAGGAAGCTCCACTCATTGCCTTTTCCTCCTGCCACCTCCCTGTTGACGACACCTTGCTAGGCAAGGATGTGTTTGGTGAGTTGAGTGAGGATATCTCCTTCTCTTCTTACTTTCTGTTTCCTCTACCTGCGTTATGTAGGTATTATTATTTGGATAGAGGAGTAACTGTTCTGTCGTCGTATCGGTACCTGCTACCGACACGCGTATTAGAACAGTTACCTGTTCATTTCCTTTTTCATACGCCTATAAGCTAGAACTGTACAAAACCTGAATAAGTCGTGCTGGGATGACAATAACCCCAGTAGTTATCTTACTTTTATTGCATTTTCATTTTCCTGGTTAGAGTAGTTAGTTAATTTCTGTTCAGTTTTAGCATTTCTGCTTTCTTCTGTTTTTGTGGAGCTCACCCCTGCAGGTACTTATTGCAAATTCTGAATGGCGGGTTTGCTTCAGTTTTTCACGCGTCTTCTGGTATGCTCACTTCTGAGCATTGGGTAATCTCTTTCCCTAGACTTCATTTTCAATTTTCATGGTTACATCATTTATGTCTATTGCTTAGATTTAGTCTGGGGGAGAGCCGCTATATGTTACCCACTGCACGTGCACATCTCATTTGCATACTAGAAGTATTTTAATTTCAGATATTTAGTTATGTTCAATTGCATTGCACACCACTACACCCACTCGAGCGTGCACTTAGCTGTTGGCACGTCTTGAGCTGAACTCATTTCTTTTTGTGTGATTTGGAAAATCATTGTGCGGCTTTGGATTGTGAGTAGGAGTAAAATGTTGACTTCGATAGTGCTCCTAGTCGAGTGCTCATGTCTCACATAGAAATTCGTGTAGATTCAATTTCTTTTTATGCTTTTAGTTTATATTTTTTTCTATTAGCGTAAATATTGTTTACTACACTCAAAAACTGGTGAATCTGGTGTGAATCAAACGGTAGCATAAGGATGTGTGTAGACGTTCGTTAGCCTCGTATTGCCCGAGTTGGGAGAAAGGATTATCTTTCTCGGTGGCTAAGAACTGCCCCAAGCGATTCTTGAAGCATGGGTATACGGTTAGTCAATTGTGTGAATGTTATATAGGCCATCATTTTGGCCCGGTTGAGCCTTTGTGCCATTCCTATCATCATTTCCTCGCTAGCCCAGTTGTGCCTACCCCATTCTTTTGGTTCAGCTCCACTATTGTTCACCAAATCCTAAACTCCAATCCTAGTCGCACACCCAAAATACAAGCATTTTGTTTAAATTTTAAATTGGTGGTGTTGATTGTGGAAGTATAATGTGAAAATGTGGATGTGCATCTTTGAAAATTTGCTGAAATTGCTAAAGAAAGAAAAAGAAAAGAAGAAAAAGATTTGAAAAGAAAAAGAAGAATGAAAAGTTTAATTGAAAAAATCTGTTTGAGATTTATATTTGGGAGTAGGCGGTGCACACACCCGTGCGTCTAAGTCTAAGTCTGGGGGTGTGGTGCATCCGTGTGTTTTATGGCTACTTGGATAGTGTTATGCATTTGCTCATTTGGGTTTTTGTGTTCTAAGTCTTCATGTTTATATTTGTTTACCTCACCTAAACCCAAGCCTCATCTAAAACCTTAAGTCCTATTGATTCACGCATTTGAGTCAAACCAGTGCCGTGGAGAGAGTGCGAACGGGCAAGCTTATGGTCACCGACATTGATGGATTTCAATGGAGGTTGTCTCGAGCCCCGATCTTTGGCAATGCTCGCCTCAGCGTTCAGTTTACTTTCTTCCTATGTACGACCTTATGATTCACCGTGATTCACTTTTTGAGTAAATGTAATATATAAATACGCCCCTAGAAAAGTATAAACTAATATGTATAATTAGAAATTTTATCTACTATATTTCTACGCACATGAGCATCCGACTTCGCATGGTACTCCGCTTGATAATTTCTTTGCCAGCTTATGTTTTTCCTGTCCGCGAGAGATGGTTTGCTCGGGACGCGCAAACAGGTAAGTCTGGGGGTGTGATGAGTCCTGATCATATACAAATTTATGGACTCATCTGGGCCATTTTTTGAGTCATTCCACTGCACTTTAGCCCTGTTTCAGCTCATATTTGTCATTCTATGCTAGGTGCACTTCTTGGCCTAATTTGGTGAGTTTTTATGCTTATTCTCTTTTGATAGCCTTATCATTTTGTTGAGTGCCACTTTCAGTGGCCTGATTAGCATTTCTGTAGAAACAGGAGTCGTGCAGGTGTTCCCGGTACAATTCTGTACAGGAACACTGCGCACGATCACTGGTTCTATTGCGCACGACCACTGGTCGTGCGCCGCTGATCGTGTGCACTTAACCCTATTTTTTTAGTTCTGTCTCGGACAGTGCGCACGACCACCTATGATAGTGCGCACGACCACCGGTCGTACGCCACTGTTCGTGCGCACTTAACATCAATTTTATGAGTACTGTTTCGACCAGTGCGCACGACCACCTACTATAGTGCGCACGACCACCGGTCGTGCGCCACTGGTCGTGCGAACATTTAATTTTATAAATTTCTTACATTGCAGGCTCCGCCTAGGCAGGCGCACGATCACATGATTCCAGCGCGCACGACCACTGGTCGTGCGCCAATGACCGTACGCACTGTTTATTCCAGCACCTATAAATATTCCTGCTCGCGATTTAGGTCGGGATCTTCCGCATTTCTTCCGCCCAGCTCCGCCGTTCCGCCCCTTCCGCAGTTTTTTCGCCCCCTAGACCTCCTCCATCATCTAAGAGCTTCAAGGAGGAGATTCTACGCTCATCTTCATCGCCAAGGAAGGAGTTCTTCGCATCGGACGTGGACGGATTGTAAAACGCTGGAGAACACGGGTCCATTGGAAGGTAGTGACAGCCTTCTCTACCCCGGACGATAGTTGGGACCGAGCTAGGACGCGGATTGACAACCCGGTGCTTCCTACCGTGAATCTACAACGAGCCTCCGGATTCGGTCGTATCTCTTGCCTTTTTCTCTCCTTATTGATGCGTTTGTAGCTAGATCTCTCATGTATTGATGATGAACACTATGAATCGTGCTTGTAATCTTAATTTCATGTCTATGTGAAGTTATATTTTGTTTATATGTGTACGAGGTGCGCCGCCATCCATCCTCCATCCCGTCGTCACGTTCGTGTGCCGCACTAGCAATTGCTAGTGGCGTGCTTGTCGACGAGGTGCTTGCGACCCTCATCCGTATGCCTACTCTTCCATCTGCCTAGCGAAGCGTGGCATAGAGGCCCGTGTAATCCATTCGCCCAACGAAGCAGCGCGCTCAAGGCCTGCACAGTTTGACTCCGCTTGCCTACTCGTCCATCCGCCCTTGCGACACAGCACGCTCAAGGCCTGCCTAGTCTCCATCCCGCCAAGCGAAGCACTGCATAGCGGCATTGCATAGGAGTAGTTGTAGTAGTTTTCTTTTATTTTCCAAAATCCAAATCACCCCGTTTCCGCATTCCATCCGACTCAAGGACTTCGATCTCAAGTCCTTCATCAAACGTTAACTCCACCTTACTGTGTTCCTTGAGAGATTCGATACTCGGGGATTACTCCTTGTTGTATATTACTTGAACGATCGGTACACTGTCGTTTCATGTCGCAGTCAAGCTACCGCCTATAGCAGTGTGCTAAGATTTGCGCCATCAGCAGTCAGGTACAATAGGGATCCAATGATACACCTGTACATGGACTCATCAAAGGCCTTCCCCTTTTCATCCTTGTCTAATGATGCATTAGATCTCATGGGTGTTCTCATGGTGGAGGCTGTTTCCATCCCAAATTTCTTGTGAGCTCCTTGGTGTACTTAGTCTGGGAAATGAAGATTCCATTATCAGACTGTTTCACTTGGAGCCCAAGGAAATATTTAAGTTCACCCATACTGCTCATCTCAAACTCCCCCTGTATTAGATTGGCAAATCTCTTGCAGAGGTTGTCATCAGTAAACCTAAATATTATGTCATCAACATAGATTTGGACTAAGAGACACTTGCCCCTTGTTTCCCTAAGAAACAATGTGCTATCTATCTTTCCCCTCAAGAACTTGTTCTTGATGAGAAAGCTAGTCAATGTCTCATACCAAGCCCTGGGGGCTTGCTTAAGACCATACAGAGATTTCCTAAGAAGATAAACATGAGATGAGAGAGTAGGATGGACAAAACCTGATGGCTGCTCTACATAAACTTCCTCTTTCAGATTTCCTAGGAATGCTGATTTGACATCCATCTGGTGTACCTTGAAGCCTTTGTGTGCTGCATATGCAAGGAATATCCTTATGGCCTCCAACCTGGCAACTGGGGCAAAGGTTTGGTCAAAGTCCATTCCTTCCTCTTGCCTATACCCCTTTGCAACCAGCCTTGCCTTATTTTTGATGATTGTCCCATTTTCATCCATCTTGTTTCTGAAGATCCATTTGGTGCCAATGATGTTGTGTCCCTGTGGTCTTGGCAACAACTTCCATTCCTTGCATCTTTTGAATTGCAAGAGTTCTTCCTGCGTTGCCTGAATCCAGAAAGGATCCAAGTTGGCCTCTTCAAACTTCTTAGGCTCTACCTGTGATAGGAAACTGAGGAACAAAGCTTCATTATGAGCTCTGCTCCTAGTTGTCACCCCTTGTTGGATGTTCCCAATAATCTGCTCCAAGGGATGATCCCTTAGATGTCTTGTAGCAACAGGCAGTCTCCCTCTACATGCTGAATTTCTTCCACAAGGTCAGCAGCTTCTTTAGCAGCTTCTTCAGCATCTTGCTCCTCTACATCTTCTGGAATTGCTGCATCAGTATGTGTCTTACTGATGCTGGATGGTTCTTGCATAGATAGTTCTTCCATGGCTCTTTCACATCCTGTCAAAACAGAAGAACTGGACCAGCCCTTATGAATAAGGCTGGTCTCATCAAATACTACATGCATGGACTCTTCAACTACATGGGTTTTCTTGTTATATACTCTATAGGCTCTACTATGTGAGCTAGCCAACAAGAACTCCCAAGTAGCATTTTTCAGCAAACTTGGTTAGTTGAGTTTTTCCATTATTTAGAATGTAGCATTTTGATCCAAAGATCTTAAAATATGAGATTGTTGGTTGTTTGCTTTTCAGGATCTCATAGGGAGTAATTCCATGAACTTTATTGATGGAAGCTCTATTGAGAACATAACAGGCAGTATTGACTGCTTCAGCCCGGAAATTTTCTGGGAGAGAAGAGTCACTAAGCAATGTTCTCTCAGCTTCTATCAATGTTCTATTCCTCCTCTCAGCCACCCCATTTTGTTGTGGGGTCCTTGGGGAGGAAAATTCTTGAATGATACCTAGTTCTTGACAGAACCTTGTCATGGCTTCATATTGAAATTCTGTACCATGGTCAGACCTAGTTCTGACCACAGAACATTGCAAATCATTCTGAATGGCCTTGACATGGCTTATGAAGACATTTAGAGTATCAGATTTCTTTCTAAGGAAAAATACCCATGTATATCTTGAGTGATTATCAACAATCACTAAGGTATACAACTTCCCTCCTAAGCTCTGAATTGGCATAGGACCAAACAAGTCCATGTGCAATAAATAAAGGCATCTCTTAGAGTCTTTGGAGCCAATACTTTTAAAAGTGGCCCTTGTTTGCTTGCCCATTTGGCAAGCATGACATGGGCCATTTTTAACACATTTTAAATTAGGACTATTTCTAACCAAGTTCTTAGAGAAAAGTCTATGCATTGTCTTGTAGTTGATGTGGGCAAGTCTCTTGTGCCATTGAACACATAGAGACTCACTCTCATTTGCCATAAGACACACAGGAGAGGAAAATGAATTACAAATAAAATCTAAATAGTATTTTCCACTCCTAGTGCCTGATAGTATGGTTCCCAAGTCATTAGACTTTTTGATTAGGCACTTATCATTATGGAATTCAATGACATAGCCAAGATCACACAGTTGGCTTATGCTAACAAGGTTGTGTTGCAACCCTTCAACATAAGCCACTTTAGTGATGAAGACTATGCCATTAGTGATCATACCATAACCTCTAGTGACTCCCTTTTCTGAACCCCCAAAGATGACTTTGGGTCCATTCTTCACTGCTTTGTACTCCTGCAGTAATCCCTTGGTGCCTGTCATATGTCTTGAGCACCCACTGTCCAAATACCAAATCTGCCCAAGGCTGGTATTTGAACTACCCTGCAAAAAGAAGTTTAGTTATCCTTAGGAACCCATGAAACTTTGCGTCCTAGGTGCCTGTTAGTCTGATGAGAGAATCTCACACTAGTTTCACTCCTAGCAGGAAGGCTCTTCTTTGCATTAGGTACATTGGGATTGTACCAACAATCTATGGCAAAGTATCCCACTTTACCACAACACCAACATTCATGAATGTTATATCTCCTCTTCTGAACATTTCTTGAGGGGTGTGCAACACAGTCTACATGTTCAGGAGGAGAGACATCAGCATTCTTCCTGTTCCTCTCAGCAATGATTTGACTGAATGTCAATCTATGAGCTGTCTTGATGCTCTTTGTCCTGATGGCATCAGCTTGCAATGGCTTGGTAGTCATACAAGATTTGATGGAATCTGACACTGTGCAATCAGACATGTTTACTGATTTGACAGCAGTCATTTTCTTGGCTGATTCAACCTTAGAAGGGTTTGCCTTCTTATTCTTGAATGCAGGGGCTGAAGTACCAAATACAAATGGTCCAGGTTGGGCCATTTGAATTTCCTCATGGGGATCCTTCATTGCACTCAATCTCATTCCCTTTCTTCCACTATGGGAAGGAGCATTTTCCTTCCTATAGCAACTCCCATTCTTCCAGTAACCATAAATGCTTTCATGGTCATACCTGTTGGAAGGAAGTAACACCTTTTGAAAGGTGGTTTGAGGCTTAGCCTTCCCCTTGCTCTTCTCTCCACTCCCTTCTCCTACTTCCATTTTATTGAATCCTAGTCCTCTCCTATTGGTTTGAGAGGAGAAGGTGTCAATAATAGGAAGCACAGATTTGGGCTTGGAGAATTGAGCAACCAAGCCCTTCTCCTTCACAAGCTTCTCCTCAAGGTCCTTGATGACCTTGTTCTTCAAGGAGATAGTGCTTAATTGCACAACAGTTAACCCCTGTAAGTGGCTAATTTGTCTACTCATCTGAGCCACCAGGGTGGTAGGTTCAGTGTAGACATTCTTAGTCATCTTAAGGGAAACAATTTCCTGGGCTTGCCTCTTGGCAAGCTTCTTGCTCTTCTCCAGGGCTTCCACAAGAGCATCATACTTGTCAATCAATTGATTGACATCTACCTCAGCTTCTGAAACACTTCCATCATGTGATGGTTGTGCTTCAGATTCTTGACATACATCATGATCAGAAATAGAAGTGGAATGGATTGATACCTGATCATTATCAGACATATTCTGACTGCCTTCCTCATCAGTGAGGGCCATAAGGCCTAGCTGAACACAGTCTTCTTCATCCTCCTCTTCATCACTATCTGAGTGTGAAAGAGGGGCCCTAATTCCTGTCCTGGAAGCATGATAGTCCTCTTCCTCCTGAGCAGCAAATATCCCTATGTAGGCTTCCTCTTCTCCATCTGAATCTGAAGATGAAGATTCAGATTCACTCCAGCTCTTTCCTTTGTTGGCTAGAAATGATTTTTCTCCCTTCCTCTCCTTCTGGTGATGAGTCTTCTTGTCATCTCTTTCTTTTCTCTTGACTGGATAGTCAGCAATAACATGTCCAGGCTTACTGCAGCAATAGCAAATGATGTTATTTGAATCATATTTACTAGATTTAGAATCATACTTGTCCCCTTTGGGGTGCTACTTTTCAGATCTATAGTGATCCTTCCTGGGATGAGAGGAGGAGGAAGGTTTGTTCTTCCATTGATTCCTTCTCATCATCTTCTTGAACTGCCTTGTAAAGGCTGCAAACGCTTCATCAGAGGAAGAGCTTCCTGAGATGTTGACTTCAGGTTCATCACTTCTCCTTAGAGGAGACACCATCCTGCTCTTGCTTTTCTTGGAGCTGTCAGCTTTGAGAGCTACAGATTTCTCCCTTGGCTGAGCCCTTGCATAGGTATCCTCTTTCTTCCTTATAGACAGCTGCATCTCATAGGAGAGCAGTTTTCCAAACAATGTGTGAGTTGGGGTCTCACCTATCTTGGCCACTTCCCTTATTGCACAAACTTTTGTATCTCAATCCCTAGTTAGAGATCTAAGGAACTTATCATTCAGCACATAATTTGTGAATACTCTCTCATAGGTTCTTAGTTCATTTACTATCCTAAAGAACCTTTCATAGCATATGGAAATGCTCTCCTAGCTCATCTGCCTAAAGGCTTCATATTCTTGGTTTAGAAGTGACTTTCTATTATCTCTCACTTCTGTAGTCCCTTCCATATACACTACTAATGTGTCCCACATTTCGTTGGCAGAAGTGCAGTGTACCAAGTTTTGAAATGTAGAATCATCAATAGCATTCACTATGATGTTCTGGGCCCTCTTATCCATTGTAGCCAATGCTATTTCATCCTTAGTCATTTCAGTGATGGGCTTGCCCACCATCCTAGTAGGATCAATGGTGGAGGGCTTTGTGATAATGAATGGCCCTTCCTGAACAGTCATGAAGATTCTGGGGTCAGATGCTTCCATGAACAATCTAACCCTCTGCTTCCATATGCCAAAGTTGGCTTTATTGCATATGGGCAGTTTCATGGAGCTCATCTCCTTCTGCATTCCACTAGAGGCCATTACAGCAGAAAAATCAATACCTAATTAGGATCTGGTCATACTGTTAAGTCTTTCTTGACCAACCTAGCTCTGATACCACTTGTTAGTTTATAGGTTTGTAGTCTAAATCACCTAGAGGGGGGGTGAATAGGTTTCTTTTATTTTTCCTCTAAGTACCCTAGCTGATTTCTGAGTTAGTTTAAGCAAATCAACAAACACAGAAAACACACAAGAATTTATAGTGGTTCCCCAAAGACAGTGTTTCCTTGGGTAGTCCACTTTCCCCCTTCACCCTTCTAACAGTGTGTTAGACAGGGCCAACTCCTCCAACTCAGCTCCAAGAGCTTACAACTCAGATCCCTCAGGATCTCTCAGGTTTTCCCAACCCTACCTCAGGCACAGCAGCCCTACAACTCAAATCAGCCCCTGATCCTATAGCTCAGACCTCAGCAGGTCCTACAACTCAGGCTAAACAGCCCTACAACTCAGGCTCAGCAGCCCTACCTCAGATCAGCTCCTGATCCTACAGCTCAGACTTCTTCCAGGTCCTACAACTCAGAGGAATCCTCCTCCTACAGCTCAGGCAATAATGCCCGACAACTCTGGCTGTTAAGCCCTACAATAAAAGAATGTTTGAACTTACTAAAGCTGACAGCACAGTAAAGATGTCTCCTGTAGTTTCTGCACAACTTATGCTATCTTGTAGCTGGTGATGTTGATGGCAGCTAAAACATGATCTTCCTCTTCAGTTGAGGGGTGGAAGATCACCTTGCTCCTTCTTGCAAAGGAGCTAACTTTATCTCTCAGAGTTTTCTTGCTTGTTCAGTGAGCAGGAGGAGAATGAGAGGAGCTTTTCTTGGCCGACAATGGAGCAGTAATTGTTAAGCACACCACCTGCCTCTTCAAAGTTGCCCTAACATCTTCTTTTATACATCTCTGATCTTCAACAGCTCTTAGCTGACCTCCTGTCAAGTATGGGAGTGATTGGTGGTCCCCACAATGCATTTCTGCATCTTGCGTCAAAAGCAGAACCCGCCAGATTAAGTTTGAACTGTCTCAGCGGTTGAGCTGAGATGGTCAGCCGTCTCAGCGGTTTTCTTCTATCCCATTCCAGTGGATCCGCTGAGACAGACAGACAGCTGTCTCAGTGGTTTCCTTCTATCTCATTCCAGAGGATCCGCTGAGACAGACAACTGTCTCAGCGGTTTTCTTCTTTCTGCAGCTCAGCTGGCCCAGACACCTTCTCAGCGGCTCCTAGCCTTGTCTCAGCGGTTCAGCTGAGACTGAGAGCTTGCCTCAGCTGATTTGTCAGTAAACAAACTGAGCAACCCCTGCACCTTGTTAAGTCCTAACCCTGCATGCTTATGAGATAGAAATAGGGTTCATCAAATACAACTTGTACTTAGTATTGAGTGTGAGGCCTCTTTAAATCAAGGGAACATTGAGGGTCAATTTCCCAACAGCTGTGTTCACCGCCTCTGCCCAAAAAGAGAGTGGCAAGTTTGCATCAGCAAGTAATGTAGTTGCTGATTCAATTAGGGTTCTATTTTTCCTTTCTGCTACCCCATTTTGTTGAGGAGTTCGAGGAGCAGAGAAACACTACCTGATCCCTTCTTTTCCACAGAATTCTCTCATCAGAAGAGACTCAAACACAGTGCCATGATCACTTCGGATCAATGCAACTACAATAGAGTACTCAATCTTAATGGACCTGAGAAAGTCTTTCAAAACACTGAAGGTGTCAGACTTGTTCCTAAGAAAGAACAGCCAAGTGAATCTTGAGAAGTCATCTACAATCACTAAAGAGTAATGCTTCCCTCCTAGGCTTTGTATTGCAGTAAGTCCAAAAAGGTCCAAATGCAGCAAATATAAAATCCTAGGTGAATCACTCTTGGATAAAAACTTAAAACTACTTCTAGTTTGCTTACCTAATTGACAAGCCCTGCAGAGTCCTTCCTTCTTGTATGAACCAAAAGGCAGTCCTCTAACAAGATTGTCTTTAGAAAGCTTAGATATAGTTCTAAGGTTAATATGTCCAAGCTTTTTATGCCATAATTCATTAGTTTTACTTATAGAATTGAATAAGCAAATATCAGAATTGGCAGAGTCAAAATTGACTAAATAAATATTTCCATGTCTAATACCAGATAATACAGTAATATTTTTATTATTGGTAATAAGACATAAGGAATGATTGAAAGTTACCTGATAACCTTCATCACATAACTGGCTTATGTTGATGAGATTGTGCTTCAGACCCTTGACATAGGCTACTTCCTTGAAGGTCACTGCTCCAACCTTGATCTGACCATAGCCTTTGGTTTGTCCATAGTTGGAGTCTCCAAATATCACTTTGGGTCCAAGCTTTGCCTTATAGTTGTTCAGGTTGGGCTTATTTCCTGTCATGTGCTTTGAACAGCCACTATCCAAATACCATTGTTCATTCTTGTTTGGATAGCTGTGTACCTGTAAAACAGAAAAATAAACTAGTTGTTTTTTACCCAGACTACCTTGGGTCCTTTTGTATTACCACAAAACTCTGAAATAAAAGACATTTCAGGTTGATCCTTATAACCTTTTGGATGATATCTCCTTGGAGGTATTATCCATTCAGTGAAAGGATTGATAGTATGTTTAGAATAAGAATTCTTCATTTTTTATGTATGTTTTCTGTTCGACGAACTGGGCTGAGTTCGTCGATCGCCGTTCGACGAATGAGTGTGCTTTCGTCGAGCGCCGTTCGAATAATGACTATACAGAAAATCTGTCTTTAGAGTTCGTCGATCTCCGTTCGACGAATTTGTCTGATTTCGTCGAGCTCCGTTCGACGAATTCTGCTAAATTCCTTTATTCTTAACAGCCTTGCTTGAAATGTTTTTATTTTCATCTACAACCTCTTTGCTCTTAGCAGAAATGAATTTTATAGGTGTAGAGAGTATGCTCTTCTTAATTAGAGGTGGCTCACTTGATGATGCACCCAAGCCTAGTTTGCCACTTAATCTGGCATTTACTGTGCTTGTAATGTCCATCAGTTTGATGCTTCTCCCATTTAGGGATTCTTCAAATTTCTTAGCCTCGGAAAGTTTATTCTCAATGAGAATAATTTATTCTCTAGAGGCAGCCAAATCTTTCTTAAGATTGGTATTTTCTACACTTAAATTGTTCATTTCAGCTAGCTTATTTCTGAGAGTGATTATCTCTTTCTCAGATTTTATTAAGTCTAAGCAAAGAACTTTGAATTCATCTTTGAATTCAACTGAATTGAAATCAAAATTAGGAATTACCTGATCTGCATCATTGTATGCTTCTGATTCTTCTTCATCTGAGTTGTTTGCTGAGGCATTGATAGCCATCATGCAGAAGCTTCTTTCTTTTTCATTATCTTCATCATCAGAAGAGCTGGATGAAGATGCAAGATCTAACTCATTCCTTGAGTCATAAATGGCCATCAAGCATTGGTCATTCTCATTTGATTTATCTTCATCTTCAGAAGAGCTTGATGAAGATTCTGATTCAGTTTCACTCCAAGTTTCTGCTACAAATCCTCTTCCCTTGTGTTTGTGTTTGTGGGAGAAAGACTTGCTGGAGTGCTTCTTGTCTTTTTTTTCTCTTTTCTTTCTTCTGATTCTCTGGACATTCTGGTAGAATATGTCCAGGTTTCCTGCAACTAAAACATATAATTTCTTTAGAATTGGATTTATCATACCTTGGCTTTTCTCTGGATCTGGAGTCCTTCTTTCTGAAGTCCTTCTTGGCCATCTTGTAGAACCTTTTGGCTAGAAGGCTCATGAACTCCTCATCTCTTGGAGCCTTTTCTTCTTCTTCAGCTTGAAAAGCTATGCTTCTCTCCTTCTTGGATGCTGGAGATGAAGTAGATTGCTCAGCTTCTCTGGTTTTGATAAGCTGCTCATAGGATTTTAGTTTGCCTAACAAGCTCTCAGTTGAGATCTCATTAAGGCTTCTGGCTTCCTTGATTGGCCAGATCCTAGAGTCCTATGTGCTGGGGAAGCACATAAGGATCTTATCATTTATCTCAGTGATAGACATCACTTTGTCCAAAGATTTCAGCTCATTGATTATGAGACTGAGCCTATTGTACATATCAGCAACTGTTTCAGATTCTCCCCTTTTGAAATTGTCATATTGAGAAATGAGGTGGGATCTTCTGTCCTTTCTTTCATCAGCTTATCCTTCAACCATATTGTTGACAGAGATCCATATTTCTCTTGCTGAGGTGTATTCCACCACTTTTTGAAAGATGTCATCAAACATTGTTTGTGCTAAAATGTTCATTGCTTTTGCATTTGCACTTCTTTGCTTCTTCTGGGCTTCAATCCACTCAGGTGGTGGAACAGCATTGTTGTTTACTGGTGCTTCACCACTTGTTGTTGCTATTGGTGTTGGAGGTCCTGTCATAATAATATTGAAGATATCCTCATCAATAGAATTCATGTACAACCTAATCCTTGCCTTCCATAGTGCAAACTTACTGAGATTGCACATAGGAGGTCTTATGCTAGAATATTCTTTGTTCTGTGCCATGAGTTTTTAGGAAAATAAAACTCTATAATAAATTATGATCTAATTGATCTTTATGATTCAGGTGTTAGCCTGTAAAAATCAACTACGCTCTGATACCAATTGAAAGTGGAGGTTAGATCTTAATGTTACTATAGAGGGGGGGGGGGTGAATAGAGTATTAAAAACTTTTCCCTTAATTTTATAGCGGAATTAAAATAGTGATATATATATGTATGTATATTGAGTGAGTTATAAAAATTGAATAAAGAAATCAGCACAGCACAAGCAACACAAAAAATCACAAGCACAGAGACACAAGGATTTTTATAATAGTTCCCCAATAAATTTGGGTACGTATACTCTTCTACCACAATTGGTAGGATCCACTAGGTTTTTGATCAGGTGCCCTATCACCGAGGGGTTTTTGATCAGGTGTCCACACACCAAGGAGCTTTTGATCAGGTGCTCTAACCAAACCACAGGTTTTTGATCAGGTGCCCTGCCACCAATGAGTTAACTTTTGAAGGGAGTTAGAACCATGTACAAGATGGAATAAAGGGGTTAAGAAGTTCTTCTCTGTCAACAATCTGAGAGAAGACTCTAGTGGATTGATGGTGTAAAGCTCCCCCTGTCTGATTGAAATTCTTGACAGCTTGAGGATGGAGCTTTCTCTTGAATGCAAATATCTTCCTTGATAAGCTGATGAATCTGAGAGATAGATGTTCCTCAGATTATTGTTTCTCTATAGAAGATTTGAAACTTGCAGCAGAAAGACTGAGAGAATGATCTTGAAGATGTTCTCAGAGAGTGAGATGCTACTTGAGGAAGATGAACTTTCTTTTTCCTTTCTGAATAAAATTTCTCTCAACAGATGCTCTGATATTTTCTATCGCTGTGTGTCTGTCTTCTTTTTCTTTCTGGTATGCTATATTTTTTTTTAGAAGAGATGACTGATTTGAATTTCAAATATCTCTGAATAGGAATAGAATAATCTGCATTAAATCTTTCCTTGGAACTTCAACTGATTCAGCCAATCTTAGTTCCTTTCCATTTCAATAATAAATGATATCCTTTTCCAATAAGCCAAACAGCTATTTTTCTCGAGAGAAGGAATTGGAAAGAGAATAAAATAAAGGAGGGATAAAACTTGTCTTATCTGGAAGAATAACTCCAAATGAAGAATATAACTGAATTTGATAGTTGAACTGAGTTCAGAGAAAATAGAATAATTGATCTGAACAGACTGAGAGAAAATTCGTCGATCTGAGATAAGATTTCGTCGACCTGAAGGATGAGTTCGTCGAACTGAACATCTGATAAATAATTCGTCGAACTTAGGCTGGAGTTCGTCGATCTCAAGTTAGAGTTCGTCGAACTGAAGAATTCGTCGACCGCTGAGACCGGATGATTTCGTCGACCGCTGAGACGCTGAGATCGTCGACCACAGACTAGAGCAAGCCGTTCGTCGAACGCAGAGAGGAGGCCGTTCGTCGAACGCAGAGAGCGGTTCGTCAAACCCAGTATTGAGTTCGTCGAATGCAGAAACTTAGAGAAATTCTAAGTTCTAGCTATCTTATCAGCCTAAAACTATGACCCTTAGACTATACAATGGGGGTCAACTTAATCCTAGTCAACACATAGTAATCCTAGCCCAATTCAATAATAGGGTTGTTCCAACACGAGGGCTTACGGTTCAAGTCTTCGAAAATGAGTTCTAAAAGCTCAGTCATAAGTGCAATTCCTGGTACCCATGTGGTCCTATTTATAGGAAAACCAAAAGGGAGGATGGGTCTTATTTATAGCCTAACCCTGCTCGGTGACTATGCGACATTGATGAGATTTCGCCTATCTTTGACGAGCATCTCCTATGATCGCCATCTGGCGAGTATGAGGGGATGCTCACACATGCTCGCTCATACTTGCTCAGATCTTCTTTTGCTACTACAGTTGATTTGAGAAGTAACAATGAAAACGAATCAATTTAATTTAAAAAAAAACTAATGACAGAAAATTAATGATATATGAATCATAATAACGATTTTCTTTAACAAAATTTTTAAAAATTTTGTATAACTATTTTTCGTATTAATTAATTAATAGTATATTTATTTTAAACTGTATTAATTAATTATAAGGGCGGAGCCCCTGTCGCAGCCGAGGTACTGTCATGATCGATATACTGTCGCGGTTGACCGTAAAGGTGGAGCCCCGTGCCTCTCACTTGTTTAATATATTTCATATTTATTTGTATGTATACTATAATTATATTATTTAGTTATATTTTGAGCTAATTTGGTATTTTCATGATATGTAATATGCAATGATTGTATGACTAATGATATGCTCTATGTTATTATCTAACATCACCAGGATTAACATCACGGTTCAATTCCAATTCAACCAATTGGACCTTGAACCTTTAATCCCACCGCTACATTCTCCGGTTCTTAAAAACTAAAAGTTTTGGTAAGCTGATATCCACACTGCAATTTGGCTATCCACACTCTATTTGTATGAGTTATTACTCGTCTTTTGAAAATACGTCTTATACATGCATTTTTTAGGAAAAATGTTCAACACTTTTCCTAAAAATATATGTACAAGACGTATTTCCAATAATTCGCTATAGTTACGCCTTATACATGCAGTTTTTAGGAAAAATGTTCAACACGAAAGTTTTGATCTCGTCGTGTTATTTCCAATAATTCGCTATTATTACGCCCATGATTCAATCAGGGCGGCACGTCGAAATCTATAACTTTCATGTTGAACATTTTTTCTAAAAATGCATGTACAGGACATAGTTCCAAAAGGCGCATAATAACTCGTACAAATAGAATACGAATAGTCAAAACTGTTGAAACACCCAATAATTATACATTTAAGCAAATAATTGACATGTGAGCACATGAAACTGGCGACACTCGCGTGCCCAATAATTACTCCAGGAACTGAGACTCACCCAATAATTACAGCTGTTGAAACACAGGAAGACAGCTGTGCCAGCGACGAGAATGGAAACTAGCACCAGTCTGTCAACTCCGGGCAGCTACCCGTACTTCAGCTTTGTCCGGCAGAGCGGCCTTCCTTACCTATGTGTATGTGTGTATACGCCCCTGCATCTACTCCTCCCTCGCTCAAACCGCTATTGATTCTTCGATCTCTCTCCTATTTCTATATATGCTTCTTCATCTACTCTCCCTTCGCCTCCAAACCCTAGCCAATCTCAGGGATCCTAAGTGGGTTCCAGCATAGAAGAAATGTCGTCCTTCCGATCCAAGGCCTTAGCGTTCCTCGCCCGCGCCAGCGTGGCTGCCGCCTCTCTAGTGGCCATCGCCGCTGCCGCCGACGCCCCTGCCCCTGCACCAGCCTCTAATACCGCCAGCATCTCGGTTCCAGTCACCGCGGCTGTCCTATTCTCATCCGCGGCGTTCTATGGAGCTCTCCGCTGTTGACCCGCTTCTCATTCGACTCTTCCCCCTTTCTGCACCAATCTGGCGTTCGATGGTGTCTTCTTCGTTATACCTTACATGCGTTGCTTATTCCCGATTGTTTACATTTTCCTTTTATTTGCCACATTGATCAGATCTGGTTTCTTGTGTCTATCCGTCGGGCGTCTGGGTTTCATCTCCTGGTTTGCTGTTTGTGTAGTTACCGCCATTCATATAATGCGCGATCTTGAAGTTCTATATATTATTCCATGGATATATTCAGGTTTACGTCTATTTTACCCCTTTCTTTGATTTTTATGGAGGATATGATTTCAAGAAGTTCTAGTAACTCTTTGCGTACAGAATGAGCAATGCAGATTTAATCCTGTTTGATCATTCTCTCTTTTTTTTCACAGTTTTGATCGTTTGTTCATCTTTTATTTATGCAATTCAACAGATGTCTGCTCTTTCTGCGGTTTATAGGGTTTTCAGCGCCACCCCTTTTCTTGTTCCAACCTAAATAGGCGACTTTTTGTGCCTCACCTGCAGGCTGCAGTTAGTCGTGCACAAAAAAACCGGTCCTAATTGGTCCGATTGGGACCGGACTGGTTAAGACCGGCTGGGTACCGGTCCCAGTTAGGACCGGTCTCGTCCCGGACCGGTCTCGTCCCGGACCGGTCTCAGAGGTCCCTAGCAGTCGCCCTTTTTCCCTCAAAGACCGGTCCCGGACTGGGACCGGTAAAAGACCAATCCCGGACGACCGGTCTTTTACCGGTCTTGGGATAGGACTGGAACCGGGACTCCCGTGAAGAGCTGTTAAAACAGCTCTTAAAAGAGTTGTTAGTTGTTAACAACTCTTTTAAGAGCTGTTAAAACTTAAAACATGTCTTTAAAAGAGCTGTTGGTAATAGCTGTTACCTGACCGACAACAATTAATGCTGTCTGTCTACTGTAGCAGCTGTGGTGCAGCCTGCGCCAGCCTAGGCCCAAAAAAATATATATTTTTTTAAATTAATAACCCTCCCTCTCTCTTATTTAAAAAAAAAAGTTTTTTTATAACCCCCCCCCCCTCTATCATCCGACCCCCTCCCTCCCTCTCTCTCTCTATCACTCTCTCACCTCACTCTTTTTTTATATTAAAAAAAAAGACCGGTCCGGGACCGGTTAGGACTGGTTAGGACCGGTCCTCCGGTCCCAGCCGGTCCTCCTGCAGAGGGGAAAAATCGGTCCCGGACCGAGACTGGTTTAGACGGGACCGGTCCGGGACCGGTCGGCCAAAAACTGGTCTTTTAAAAGACCAGTCCCGGACCGGACCGGCAGTCTTTTTGTTCACGGCTACCTGCAACTATATATACATGTAAAAAAATGAAATGAAGAACTATAGAAATTTCGAATGCATTTCCTTTATTTCTATCCCCAGAAGCTCTAGTTTTTCTTTCTTTTATCAACAACTGATATCAGGGCAGTTGCAGTGCATCATCACAGTACAAGAAAAATACAAATTAGAAAAGTAAAATTTGTTTTTGCTAATTAATTAGCAGAAAAATTATCTAGAAATGTTAGTTTTGACATCTCCAATAAAAAATTTTTGTTGAAGGAGAAAAAATATTTGTGGCAAAATCTTCCTTATTAGAATCAATTTTTTTTTTACTTTTTAAAATTTTATTCCTTATTATAAAAAATTTAGCAACAAAAATATTTATGCAAAAATATTTGATTATAATTTTATTGATGAAATAGTTATAAAACAAACATATTTTCTTATAAATCAAATAATTTAAAAATAAGACAACATATTGTTTTCCAAAAAGAATATTGTTCGAGCTCACACCTAGCTAAAACTATGATGATGAAATAAATGCAAAACTAAATTTGATTTATAAAATAATATAATAAATTTAATAACAATACTGATTTAATTAAATATGATAATATTTGCTCGAAAAAAATGGTTATTAATATATTCATCACAGATTATTATTATTGCTATTTTGAGTTAAAATTATACTTCATGATTCAAATTTATATTATAATTTAATACATATATAATATAATATGTATAATATACTTATAGTTTACACTCCACACACATATATAAACACACGAACACATATAGACACACACACATATATGTTAAAATATTTAATAATATATTCGTGCGTGTCGAAACGATTCGGTAGGTCTTAATGAGTTCGTGTCAACTTAGAGCCTGGTTCTACGCTGGAGATACTATAAGTAACCATTCCAAATTCGATGGTCTACCATAGAATATCTTGAGCGGCCAAACCCTTCAACATTCTCAAGATATCTCGTCTAGGGTTTCGGCACCGCTCTCATACGCTTACTCGTGTTTTGCTCTCGTTTTTTCCGCCGCAGCCATTCCAAGCGAGAGAAAGCCCTGCGTTCTCCAGATCAAGACCGATCGAGAGAAGGAGATTTCGATCTCGTCGTTTTCCAGATCAAGACTGATCGAGAAAAGGAGATTTCGATCTCGTCGTTCTCTGGTTATAGTCTTTGTTGTAGCCATCTTCTCTGCGCCGCCCGTTGATCGCAAGCGAAGAGGAAGTCGTCGTCTACAGAAGGGTTTGTCTGCTCGCGATCTAGGGCAGCCGTCGTCGTTTCCTCAGACGCTGGTTCACAATCTAGGGTCCGTTGATCGCAAGCGAAGCGTTTCCTCAGATCCGCCAGTCCCAGATTGTGGATCGAAAGTGCTCCTGTCACAGATCTGGAAGAAGACTACCACTGGTTCTCGTGAGTTTTTTTTTCGCCTCTCCGCCGATCGCAAGAAAGGAGAAGCAGTTTCGCCACCGCTCTTCTTTTGCTTTGCCTGAGATCGGGAGATCTGACTGCTTGAGATCGGGCAGGCGCTCATTCAAGTGGAACAGAGGTTCTTGGTTTCTGTTATCAACACAAGCTAGAGGACCTCCTGCGTTGTTTCTTGATTGAAGAAGGAGGAGAGCTTTTTGCCTCCTTGTGTGCATCAGATCGCCTCCAGATCTTTTCCAAAGGATAGAGTTCCCTGCGATCCAGTCGGATCTCTACTTCGCTGCTAAGATCGAAGCCGGATTTTTTTTCTTTAACCGTTGAGATCGTTGCTGAAATCGCCGTCCTTTCGAGTCAATTTGTGTTCTTCATTGTCGGTGGTTGCACTGAGTCTTGCAGAGGACTCTTGGTCATTGCAGGGAGTGCATTTGTGCATCTGTGGGGTTACTATTGCTCGGATCTAGTCTTCAGCGACTGTGTTCATCCGAAGAGGAGGAACAAATTACTGGATTGGATCTGAAGGTTCTCGATCGTCCTCGCACGGATCAGGCGGCAGTTTACTGTTTTTATTTTTCTGTGTGGAAAACATGTCGAAACGAAGCATCTACGCCATCGTCAAATTGCAGTCCTTCGACGCTACAAATTTCCATATTTGGAAAATCCATATCCAATTGGGCATGAAAAAACGCAAAATTTTCTACACCGTACTCAGCGATTTCACTACGACGCGTGAGGACGTGGTCATGTACCAGTGGAGCAAGGACGAGGATTTTTGCAGGGATTATCTCCTGAATTCCCTGAACCCTCGCCTCGCCATGACCTACAGTGCATACAAGACTGCGAAAGAAATCTGGGATCGCCTGAACGCACATTTTCAGAAAAGAAGAAGGATTGCCGAAGACTCTTCTCGGCGAGAAATTCTTCAATTTCAAATTTAATTCAAACTCGCCAGTCACTTCACAATTAATTGATTTGGAAAACATGCGTCTCAAGCTGGAAGATGAACAGTCTGATATGTCCGATAATCTATTCATGAGTCTAATTCTGAGCAAACAGCCTCTTGAATGGAATACCTTCAAGACTGAAATGCACGGACTGAAGGAGAGGATCGCGTTAGATGAACTCAAAATGTTCTTCACATCGAAGATCTGAACGCTGCTGATAAGAGCCTGAAGCAAGTTGGCTAACCCTCACAGGTTGCCAACTTCGTTTCTCGACCCAGCAAGCCTCCTCGGAAGCCCACAACTCCAAAAAGTAAAGTCTCTGCACAGCTACCGGCCAAAAAGCACTCTCTCAAAAGGAAGAGAGGCAAGTGTCATAATTGCGGCAAGTGGGGTCACTGGGCCGTTGAATGCAAAGGTCTGAAGAAGAAGGAAGAATCCCCACAGAATGCTACGAATATGTTGGTCGACATCTCCGGTCCTACACCCTTCGTGGCTATGATTGGGAGCAGTAACCGCAGCGCGTCTTCAGATTGGTGGATCGACAGTGGTGCTACCTGTCATGTGATGAATGACAGAGCTCTTCTCACTGATGTTACTGAGGTTAGAGACAAGGTTGAAAACTGCAATGGAGAGACCAAAGTCAAGCATGCTGGGACAACACAACTGGTCATCTCTTCAGGTAGAACTTTAACCTTGCAACATGTTTGAGTAGCTCCTAGTTTAACTAAAAACTTAATTTCTATGAGTTTGTTAGATAAAGCAGGAATGGCTTTCACAACCTTTAGCGGTAGAATAACTTTAACAGTTAATTTTCATTACTTTGGTTGTACGTATTTGATCAACGACATGAATAGGCTTAGTCTTAATAATGATAGCATAAACCAAGTGAGTTCACTTTAATAGATCCTAAATTGTTACATAACAGACTATGACATGTGAACTACAGGAAAATGCGAGATCTAGCTAAGAGTCATAACATCCCCTTAGATCTTTCTATTCGATTTGATAAGTGTGAGGTGTGTGCACAAACCAAGATCACTAGAAAACCGTTCAAATCAGTTTCTAGAAGCACACAACTTCTTGATTTGATACATTCAGACCTCTGTGATTTTAAGAGTCATATCACCAGAGGGGGAGGAAGTATTTTATTACCTTCATCGATGATTATTCCAGATATTTGTTAAAAAACTTGAGGTCTGGAGATGAAGTAAAATGCGGAACACTTCACAAAACTTTCCACAAGTATAACAACACAATGACAATGGGAAGACCGAATAGTGTTATGGTATTAACTATCTCTTTACAATTCGAGGTATACATGTCGAGACATGATTCATAAGAATCACGGAGGAGAGAAGCGCAAACACAAAAGACAACAAGCTGCTGGCGACTTGACAACTTGAGACCGCCAGACCGCGCGAACAGACAAGCCAAATGGATAACCCATGAGATCGCGCGAACAGAGCACAAGCCGCACATGTAAGACCGCAACCACAGACCGCCTGACCCACTGCTTATTCAACTGCTGAAAGACAACCAGTTCGCACTCCTTGATCGCCCAGACCGCACAGTCTTAAGATCACAGAAGAACCCGCGAACACTTGACAAAGAAACGGATTCCTACTGCAGACCGCAACTCAAGATCGCCTGGCCACTTAAGACTGCCTGATCAACTGAGTCCGCTGCACGGTCCAAGAACACCTAAACACAGTCCGCCCGGACTAGTTTATTCAAAGCTGGAAGAAAGGAGAAAAGCTGACCGCAAGCTGCTAGTCGCTAACATGCGAACCCACAAACCGGTCAGACAAAACTCAAACCGCGCGACCTCAGAATGAGACCGGCACAATCAAGCCAACTTGGGTTCTTACAGTTCTTCGTTATGAATGACGGACCCTGCACCCCTATTTATAGGCGAGCAGATGGATGTCGTCACCGCACAAACTGGGATACAATAACTATTGGAGCCTATGTTCCGCATCTCTTGGTTTGAGAATAACAAATACCGTTTTGTATTTGATCTTGTATTTTGTGTGTTTATAGTGTGCAGGTTGTACATGAACTATAGCTACTGAAAGAATATTAGGTTTGTAGTCTAAATCACCTAGAGGTGGGTGAATAGGTCTTTTTGATTTTCCTCTAAGCACCCTAGCTTATTTCTGATTTCTGGTTTAAGCAAAAGATCAACCACACAGAAAGCACACAAGTATGTATAGAGGTTCCTCAAGACAGGGTGTCTTGAGTAGTCCTCTTTCCCCCTTCACCCTTCTAACAATGTGTTAGACAAGGACAACACCTCCAAACTCGGCTCAAAAGAGCTTACAACACAGATCCCTCAGGATCTCTCAGGTTTTCTCAAACCCTACCTCAGGCACAGCAGCCCTACAACTCAGATCAGCTCCTGATCCTACAGCTCGGACCATAGCAGGTCCTACAACTCAGACCACAACAGGTCCTACCTCAGGCTAAACAGCCCTACCTCAGATCAGCTCCTGATCCTACAGCTCAGACCTCAGCAGGTCCTACAACTCAGAGGATTCCTCCTCCTACAGCTCAGGCAATGAATCCCTACAACTCAGATCAACAGATCCTACACTCAGGCCTTCAGCCCTACACTCAGAACCCTCAGGTTCCTACAAACTCAGACCAAATGGTCTTACAGCTCAGGCAAAATGCCCTACAGAAAATTGATTTAGAATTATTCTACAGTAGAGGTACTCTCCTATAGATCCTGCGCAGACTGTGCTTCCTGTAGCTGAAGATGTTGAATACAGCCACAACTTGATCTTCCTCTTCAATAGAGTGATGGAAGATCACCTTGCCCCTTCTGGTGGAGGAGCTATCTTCTTGTCTCTGTTTCTTCTTCTCTTTCAGGGAGCAGGAAGAAAGTTGAGAGCAGCAGCCGTCAATGGCGAATGGAGATTTTTCACGCAATCGGCCGGGGGGGGGGGGGGGGGGGTGGAAAATGCCCTAACACTTTCTTTTATACTTCTTTTCATCTTCAACGGCTCTAATTTGATCTCCCAAGAAGTATGGGAGAGATCGGTGGTCCCCTGTAGCTTTTATGCAACTTGCCCTAGCCGCAGGTACCGCCGCCCTACTTTTTCGTAGAGAAGGTCTGCGCTCGACGAATGCACTGCACTCTGCGTTCGACGAACTTGTCAACTCTGCATTTGATGATTTTGTCAAACTTTGCGTTCGATGATCTTGACTTGTCTCTGTGTTCGACGAACGACACTCTGCGTTCGACGAACGACACTGTTTCTGCATTCGACGATCTGCACTGTCTCTGCGTTCGACGATCTGCCAAGTCTCAGCTGTTTCTTCAATCTCGTCTCAGCGGTCGACGAACAGTGTTCTGTGTTCGACGAACGACACTCTGTGTTCGACGAACACGCCAATTATGCCTTCTCAGCGGCTCCTTCTTTGGTCTTGTCTCATCGGTCGACGAACATAGTCCTTCGTTCGACGAACGGCCTTCTGCGTTCGATGAATACGCTGATTCCCAGCGTTTAAAGAACTTATCAGCGGAGACGCCTTCTTCTCAGCGGATCCGCTGAGACGGCTCCTTGTTTCAGCGGTTTTGACCCCTCCGTCTCAACGGTTCAGCTGAGACAAATCTTCATCTCTTTGTAGATGATTTCTTCACAACTAAGGGCATGTTTGACCCTTTCTCTTGAGTCGCCTAATCATGTTTGACTTATAAGAAACAAAGCTTTATCAAATACAATATGTCCTTAGCATTGAGAGTGATGCCTCTTCAAATCAAGGTACTATTGAGGACAATATGCCCAACAATCTCCCCCTATTTGAAGAAGGTAGAACATTCCCAATGCTAAGGTACATCAACAGAAAAAAAACATATTGCAATAAATGATCTGTTGCATGGGCCCTAACACCCTAGGCATTTGCCCTATCTAGCATTGGCCTATCCTAAGCATTGGCCCTATCTCCCCTTTCTGGTTTCTTCAACCTTTAACCTTCTATGGATAGGGAGGCAACATCTATTGATCCTTTTGGATCAACTTATAGGACAACCTGTACACTCTTAGCATTTGTCATCTTCCCCTCAACCTGAGCAGGGAATTTGCTCCCCCTCAAATAGAGAGCAATTTTCTGAAATAGCAGAACTTGTTCAATTTGAACAACCCATTCTAGTTCCCCCTCAATGTGAGTACTACTCTACACTCAACATTCCTAGTTCTATCTTGAAAGCATTAAACTTGGCCTCATCCAATGGCTTAGTGAAGATATCAGCCACTTGACTGTCAGTGGGGACAAATTCAAGGCTGATATCTTTACAGTCAACATGTTCTCCTATAAAATGATACCTAATCTCAATATGCTTAGTCCTGCTGTGAGAGACAGGATTCTTAGCAATGGAGATAGCACTGGATGAGTCACAATAAAGAGGAGATTGACTTACCTTGAGGTTGTAGTCCTCTAACTGGTGTTGAATCCATAATAGTTGAGCACAACAGCTACCTGCTGCAATGTACTCTGACTCAGCTGTGGACATTGCCACACTGGTTTGCTTTTTGCTGCTCCATGAGACCAGCCTCCTCCCTAGGAATTGACAGGTGCCACTTGTGCTTTTCCTGTCCTCTTTGCATCCTACAAAATCGGCATCTGAGTATCCTATCAGTTCAAAATCACTATTCCTAGGTTACCAAAGGCCATGATTCAGGCTTCCCTTGAGGTATCTCAAGATCCTCTTCACAGAGGTGTAGTGAGACTCCTTAGGGCAGGCCTGATACCTAGCACAAACACATGTAGAATACATAATATCTGGCCTACTAGCAGTTAAGTACAACATGGATCCAATGATACACCTGTACATGGACTCATCAAAGGCCTTCCCCTTTTCATCCTTGTCTAATGATACATTAGATCCCATGGGTGTCCTCATGGTGGAAGCAGATGATGAGTCCAATTTATATATATATTTATGGACTAATCTGGGCCGATTATGTAGTCTTTGCACCACACTTTAGGCACGTTTTCATTCATTTTCACTATTCCCTGCTAGGTGCACTATTAGGCCCGCTTTGGTGTGCAATCGCGCTCCTTGTTATTGGGGGTAAGCACATGGTGCTCCCTTTCCATTTCTCTTTATTTATCTGGTGCTGGAGGTGTATTCCCAGCTATCTCTATCTTATATGCAGGTGGCCGGATTATCGTGGATCCAGTTCTCTCCTAGATTTCATAACTGTGTGAAACGCACGGTCGTGCATTTTCCATGACGCACGGTCTGCTGCGGTCGTGCGATACCTTCTGGGCAGAGAACGAGCGATCTGAATTTGCTCGTGCGTTTTGACGCACGGGAAGATTTGCCCGTGCGTGTGTAAAATGCACGGTTGGCCTGTGTTCTCTGAGTTTTTGTCATTTCTGAATTTGTCCGTGCGTTTTGACTCACGGACGGATTTGCCCGTGCGTGAGTAAATCGCACGGGCGGTCCAGCGTCTTCCTCAAGTCTAGTTTTATCATTTAATAACGCACGGTCCACGCACGGTCGTGCGTGACCATTTTTCTGCCTTTTTAGTATAAAATGCAGGTTACATCGCAGGCAGAGGAGAGATCGGGGGAGAGGAGAGGGAAATTAGGTCCTTCCCGCCGTTCTTGAGGTCTGAGGGCTTCTCCTTCACCTCCACGACCAAAGGGACCATTTTCCGGCGTTCTCCACCACCATCCTTCCATTCGGAAGAGGTAGCAAGCATCCTCCGCCAAGTGCTCAAGCATTCCTTGTCGTGGGAAGCCATAGAAGAGCTGTAGGTTGTTGGAGCGGTGACAGCCTCCATCGAATTAGCACACCATCTGAGGGCCGAGCCCGGAGAGAGCCCGACAACCTCTCATTCCAGCCGAGAACCCAAGACGCGGTGATTTCTTCCTATTGGTCTTCTCTAACTTAATGTTGGTGCTTTTTTTTCTTGTGTTGTTGCAATAAACCATTATTTAGCTTTATGTTATAAATTTTTTGTGAAGTTCTTGTGCAATGATGCGGTAGTGCGAGAATAGCACTTTCTTTTCTGTGATTTTCTGAGATTCGTTGTGTGTGAAGCCCTAGCAATTGCTAGTGGTGATGCTTGGAGAAGAGGTGTGTGCGACCCTCACCCGTCATAGTTACTTTCCGTCCACGCGCCTCCCAAAGCACGGCATCGCGGCCGTTGAACCCACCTCGCCTTGCAAAGCGGAGTTTTGACCCGCATCTTTCTTTTCTGCACTAGCTTAGGAAACCCAAAATCAATGCCCTTGTTTTTCCTTTGTTCGCTCGTATAACAATCGATTCACCACACGTTTCGTTCACCAGAACCTGCATTCCTTGAGAGATGATATTCGGGGACGTACTCCCAACTTTATTACTTGTGCGACTGGTGCACTTGCCAAGAACGCATCAAGTTTTTGGCGCCGTTGCCGGGGACTGCAGGCGTGTAACGCTTTGTGTTGTGAATCCTTGTTATAGGAGCAGTTGTTTTTTATTTTTGTTTTTCTTTGTGTTTCCTTTTGTGTATGCAGAGACAAGCCGGAAGGGAAGTAGTACCCTTCGATCCTGAGATTGAACGCACTGCGCGCGCACTGAGGCGTGCTGCAGTCGTGCAAGCGACTATGGGAGATAATATGGAACCTGGAGTTGTGCCGAGAGCACCCGCTGATAGAGATGAGGTGAATCCTGGAGTACCCCATGTGGGCAAAACCATATAAGGGACGAGCAGGAGGTGGTCAGACCGAGACCTAGGACCATGAGAGACTACACCACTCCTACAGCTGGGAGTGTGTATCCAGGATTTGGGCCTAACATCATGAACAATCAGTTTGAAATCAAGCCCGCCATCCTGAACATCATCCGTAACAACGCACAGTTCTCTGGGATGCCCAGTGAAGACCCACATCTCCACTTGGCAGAGTTCGCCGACATTTGCGGTACCTTCCGGTATGCTAGAATCACTGACGAAACAGTCAAGTTGAGACTGTTTCCATTCTCATTGCGTGACAAAGCCAAGGTATGGCTCCATTCTATCCCTCTAGGAACTGCTGCTACTTGGGATGTGCTAGCATCCAAATTCCTCGCCAAATTCCACCCGGTGGACAAGATTGTGAGCCTTCGGCGTGAGATCGCCACCTTCCGGCAAGCTGAGCAGGAAACCCTCGCAGAAGCTTGGGAGCGTCTTAGTGACCTCCTGCGCAGATGCCCAAATCACGAGCTCCGACCGTGGAACATCGTGGAGACCTTCTACTTCGCCATCGAGCCCAACCATCGAGCGATGATTGACGCTGCTGCAGGAGGAACCCTGATGAACCACACGCCCGAGGAAGCTCTCAGAATTCTGCAAGACACCGCGTCCCACAGCACATTCTGGATTGCGGGGAGAAATGCGCCTAAAAGCGCTCGGGGACTATTCGTGGTGGATTCACTACCTCCCGCTGCTGCGCCCGCGTCTAACATTACATGTGAAGGATGTGGAGGCGGTGGTCACCACTCATACGAGTGTCCAGGTAGCGAGCCATCAGGTGAGTTCTCCCAGCTTTGCTTAAATGAATCTGTAAATTTCGTTGGAAATTAAGCTAGGGGGCACCCTACGGAAATGCTTATAACCCGGGTGTGAGAAATCACCCAATTTTTCATGGAACCAAAATGCTGCAGGCCAACGATGGCAACCAGGCCAGCATCAATACGATGCTCAAGCGTCCGGAAGTCAACCAAGGCCACCTCAGCCGGGTTATAATCAAGGTGCCCCAGTCCCTAAGAAAAGTAATTTGGAAAAGTTGATGGAAAAGTTTATGGAAGTCGCCAACACTAATATGGTGAACCAAACCGCGTCCATGCGTAACTTGGAGATGCAAGTGGGCCAACTGGCTCAAGTGCTAACCGAGCGTGCGCAAGGGACCCTTCCCAGTAATAATGAAAAAAATACAATTAACCAAGGGAAGAGTCTCTCCGACGCGGGAGTTGGTGAACTAAGTGAGATGATAGTCTCATGTTCCATTAACAATATCGAAACGGCAGCCCTACGTGATTCTGGTTCATCTCGCAACGTCCTCGCTTTGCAGGATGTTGCTAAACTGCAACTTAAAATGGATACGGATGAACGGAAGTCACTAGTGCTTGCTAATGGGACTATAGTTAAGGCTGAGGGAGAAGTCAGGAATATGGAAGTTACAATCGAGGGGACGGTAGTTGTTGCCGACTTCCAAGTCTTGGGACCAAGTCTGAATCAATCCATTCCCATCTTGGCAGTACCGTTCTTAAAAGAGAGCGGTGCCACCTTAGACTTTTCTAAGGGGTGTGTTGTCTTACCCTGTAAGGTGACACCCTCCACTTGCCCCAATATTGTATCTGAATCAGTAATTCACTCTCCCCTTGTTTTTACTAAGGAACCATCTAGTGATGCAGAAGCCGAGAAAGGAACAGAATCGCTAGAAGGAGCAAAGAAAGAAGAGAAGTTGGAAGTTGTGACGAAAGAGGGGAAGAAGGCAAAAGACAGCACTGAGACCAGAATGTGGAATGACGAGGGAGAAGGCGGAAAAAGGCGCCTTATGAAAATTTGTCCAAGTCAAAATAACAAATGTAAACATTTTAAGCAGGTCCATTGGGCTGATCTGGTTGCCACGGCGGCAACGGAAGTGAAGCCACCCACCACCAAGGCGGGAAATTCTGCCAGTTATCAACGTTGGCGCTCTCCAACTGTGGAGAAGCTGAGGTAAGAAAAACTGCTGCGTGAAGCACACTCTTTTGCCCTCCGGCGCGAGAAGGAAGAGGTTAGGGGCAAGGGGGAGACATCCTCCTTGGGTGTAACATCCTGCCAGTACGAAGAGTATAACAGCAGGTCCGGCCGGGACCCCACGCCATACAAACCACACTAGCTAGGAGTTAAAAGGTGATAACCAGAAAAGTAACAACTAAACGAGAGTACAAAACGTAAGCGGAAGCATTAATTAAACCACTCAAATAGAACTGTCCACTATCATAGGAATGTATCCTGAATAAGAGTTACGGCCTTAAGGCCTTACATTCATCCAATGCACAAAACTCCATAAGCATACATCGGCACGCAGGCCGGCCATACATAAATAACAGGAAAAGGGCTGGCCTTCGAGGGCCAACATTGCAAAGGGCCATCGCCCGCTATTTCCCGCTAGGCTCACCTGCACCTGCATAAGAACATTCCACCAAGCGGTGGCAAACAAAGTAACGGTCAGCACAACTGACCAAATTATAACGACCCCACCCCTTTTCTGGGGTGGCGGAGCTTCTACCCTGCAAGCAAGCCATACTAGCACAAGTACTAAATATAAAGAAAGTGCAAACTATACAAGGTGAGGTTTCAAGCACAATCAATCTTCTAGGTTGAGCATCAAAAGAGAGGGGAACCTAGGTATGCACATGATGTTGGTTGGGTTCACCCGAAGGTTCCCCACAACCGCCTAAGCAATCGCATGAGGCTAATCATAACATCCATTTCACAAAACACTCCACCGTAAGGGCCACAACCTTGGGTGGAAACAAGAGCTTTTGGTCGGTCTAGGTATGACACCTTCCACGACCTCTCCCATGATCACACGGCTTTCCTGAGGAAGGGACCTCTTACCGATCTGCATAGAAACGGGTTCGGTTTAGCTTTGCCCGTGCTCTAATCGTCGCGATCTATCGCACGACGCGGGTACGGCTTCGCCTCGGCCCGTAAGGGTTTAGCACTTTCAAGTGCTACACTAATTATACGCTACACACCTAACCCCTTCACAAGGATCTAGGTTTCACGAATACTCAACAAGGGAGGTGCAATACGCTCCGCATCAATTTCGTGGTGAAGGTTTGCCTTCAACCAATCTCAAAGCATGGGGCTTTCGTTAGCATCTTCGCAAGACGCCTATACTTATTTCCCGCACTGCTATAGATGATTTCACAGAGTCATTCTCCGGCACGCATTCTAGGCCTAACCTAAATGCAACGTCGCAAATCAAGCATCACCGATTCGGGCTCACGGCCACGAATAGGCTTCACACAAAATGCCTAAATCCGCACGACTACCGGATTTTCTACATGCAAAATGTCGGGGACGGACACAATCTACCCGGAGTTCCGAAGAACTTGAGGAAATCCTACACTTCACCCATTTGGTGAAAGGGATTCCTCATGCAAGCATAGAAAGAGGAATGAAAGGACAAATACAAGTCCAAAGTTCGGGAGGAAGAATCGTTACCCTAGACGCGTTCTTTTTCGCCATAGATCCGAGATTCTACACGGAGAGAAACGACCGCACCGGGCTGCACTCTCCAAATCTGGAAACGGCTCGCGAAACGGAGCTCCGGAGCTCCGTCAATGGCGGGATCTACCTTCTTCTTCCTTGGCTCCTCCTTCTTTCTCTAGGGTTTGGAGAGAGAATGGCTTAGAGAATATGAGGGTTTAACCCCCTCTCATCAGCCCTAAAGGTCTCCCGCAACTAAACCTAGCCGTTGGATCAATTTCCAAAAGATTTGGACAGTCCGATCTTCTTCTCCGCTCAAAATCGCGGAACAGAATAAACAGGGCGCACGATCGCTGGCGCACGATCACTGGTCGTGCGCGAAGAGGGAAATGGTCATGCGCACTGTCCGAGACAGAACTCGATTCTCTTCTGAATTAACGCACGATCGCTGGCGCACGATCACTGGTCGTGCGCGAAGAGGGAAATGGTCGTGCGCTAAGAGCAGAAAGGGAAGATTTAGCCTGCTTCAAGTGCAGCACTACCACTCCACCTACTTCGCTGAACCACGATTTTTGGGGTGTTACAACTCCACCCCCCTTAAAAGAATTTCGTCCCGAAATTTATAAAACAGAAATAGCAAGAAATTCAGCTATAATTTACCTGAGAGAAAATAGCTCGGGGTACTCCGCAAGCATCGCTTGCTCTCTCTCCCAAGAGAGCTCCTCTCGGCCGCAATTATCCCACCGGACTTTTACCATCCGAATGGACTTGTTCCGCAGCTGCTTTACTTCTGTATCTTCGATGCGTAAGGGCTTGACCTTCGTCGACAACCCACTATCAACCGGAACTTTGCCGACCGCAACGATATGAGTAGGCTCTTGCACTGCCTTCCTCAACACTGAAATGCGAAACACGTCGTGCAGACCGCTCAGCTCTGCAGATAGTGCAAGCCGATAAGCCGCATCACCAATACGCTCCACGATCTCAAATGGTCCTAAGTACCTTGGACTGAGCTTTTTCAAGCGTCGGATCCTTGATACCCCTTTGAACGGTTTGATCTTCAAGTAAACCCGGTCACCGACGGCAAACTCTAGGTTCCTATGCTTGGCATTGAAATACTTTGCTTGCCTATCCTGGGCAACCAATAGCCTTTCACGTATAGTCCGGATCGTCGAAGTTGCTTCTTCAACATCTTTACACTTCAATAGCTTAGTATCGCCCGTTTCCGCCCAAGACAACGGCGTACGACACTTCTTACCATAGAGGGCTTCGAAGGGAGCCATCTTTATACTGGCTTGATAGCTATTATTGTAGGCGAACTCGATCATGTAGAGATGATCTTCCCACCTCTTTCCAAAATCTAGAGTGCACATTCGGAGCATATCCTCCATAGTCCTGTTGGTTCTCTCGGTCTGTCCATCCGTTTGCGGGTGGAAGGTCGTGCTGAACTTCAATTTCGTGCCCAACAGTTCATGGATAAGCCTCCAATCTTTCGATGTGAAACGCCCGTCACGATCGCTGACGATACTACGGGGGATACCGTGCAGTCTCACAATACTATCAACATAGAGCTTTGCTAGCTTCTCTACAGAATCATCCTTCTGGTTCGGAATGAAGTGTGATACCTTCGTCAAACGGTCCACGATCACCCAGATGGCGTCGTTTCCATGCTGCGATCTCGGCAATCCGTGCACGAAATCCATCGAAATATCATCAAACTTCCATTCCGGAATCGGCAAGGACTTCAGAAACCCACCGGGACGTTGACATTCCGCTTTCACCAACGCGCAAGTATGACACTTGGCCACGTAAAGGGCAATGTCTTTCTTCATACCCGACCACCAGAAAAGCTTCTTCATATCCATAAACATTTTAGTGCTCCCCGGGTGGATTGAGTACTTGGTATGATGAGCCTCGTACATCAACTCCGCCCGTAGAGTGCCAACGTTTGGGATGCACAACCTTTCCTGTTTCCACATAAGGTGGTCTTCGAAGGAGAAATCAGCGTTTAACCCCTCAACGGTTTCCGCCTTATAGCGTTTCATGCTCTCGTCCAGCTCCAATGCTTGTCGAACTCGGTCGGCAAGGTCGTATTGAACCTCCGTCCAGTTCAAGCATGCTGAAGTAGACGTTCTCCTATCAATGCAAACGATCTCCATTTCCTCCAGCTCGCGGTTTAGACGCTCATCATGCATCAAAATCCAATTTGCTTGAGCGGGAGCCCGACGACTCAGCGCGTCCGCTACAACGTTTCCCTTACCGGGAGTATAATTGATGTCGAAGGTGTAGTCCCCAAGGAACTCCATCCACCTCCTTTGACGCATATTCAACTCCCTTTGATCCAGCAAGTACTTGAGGCTCTTGTGGTCGGTAAAGATATCGATCTTCACGCCATATAAATAATGCCTCCAAAGCTTAAGAGCAAATACCACGGCCGCTAGCTCCAAATCATGGACCGGGTAATTCCTCTCATGAACCTTCAGTTGCCGGGAGCCGTAGGCAATTACCTTCCCGAACTGCACTAGGACACAACCCAAACCACTTCCTGAGGCGTCGCTATAAATTTCGTAGCCTTCCGTACCTTGTGGCGAGTATAGAATGGGCGCCGTGGTCAGACGGCTCTTCAGTTCTTCAAAAGCTCGTGCGCACTCGGGTGACCAAACGAACTTATGATCCTTCCTAGTCAGTTTTGTGAGAGGAAGTGCGATCCTCGAGAAGTTTTCCACAAAGCGCCTATAATAGCCGGCAAGTCCTAAGAAACTTCGGACTTCCGCTACGTTTTTCAACAAAGGCCACGCTCGGATCGCTTCTATCTTCGACGGATCTACCGCAATTCCATCTCCACTAACGACGTGACCAAGGAATGCTACTGACGGTAGCCAAAACTCGCACTTGGAGAACTTGGCATAGAGCTGACTCCTCCTCAAGGTGCTCAGAACGGCGTGCAGATGCCCTACATGCTCCTCTTCCGATTGAGAGTATACCAAAATGTCGTCGATAAAGACGATCACAAATTGATCCAAATACTCACGGAACGTCCTGTTCATTAAGTCCATGAATACTGACGGTGCATTGGACAGACCGAACGACATCACCGTGAACTCATAGTGCCCAAAGCGGGTACTGAACGCTGTTTTTGGAATGTCACATTCCCTTATCCGCAGTTGGTAATAGCCGGACCTTAGGTCCAGCTTGGAGTAAACCGTCGACCCCACCAATTGGTCGAATAGATCATCGATTCTTGGAATCGGATATCGGTTCTTCTCGGTCAACTTGTTTAGCTCTCGATAATCAATACATAGACGCAAGCTCCCGTCCTTCTTTTTCACAAAGAGGACCGGTGCACTCCAAGGCGATGAACTTGGACGTACGTAGCCTTGCTCTAGCAGCTCTTGCAATTGAACCTTCAGCTCTGCCAATTCCTTTGGCGCTATCCGGTACCTGGCACCAACTCGATACAGAAATCGATCTCCCGCTGAGGCGGAGCCCCAGGGAGTTCGTTAGGAAACACGTCGGCGTACTCCGCTACAACTGGGACATCACATAACCTGGGCATTGGCTCTGAAGTCTCCAACAAGGTGAAGAACAACTCGGCGCCTTTTCTCACCGCCTTAACCACCTGGAGAGCAGACATCAGCGTCTTGCTCGCTCCTCGCATACCGGCGAACATGGTTTCTCCTTCGGTGTCCCTTCCCAGAGTGATCTCCTTTGTATTGTAATCTATGCATGCCCGCTGCTCCGAGAGCCAGTCCATGCCGAAGATCACATCAAATTCAGCTAACGGTAATAACGACGCTTCCAAGTCGAAATCCTGACTTCCGATCCGCACCTTCACACGGCTCTTCCTATCCGCACTCATTCGAGATCCATTGGGCAGCACTACTTCCAATCTATCCTCTACGAAGGTAGACGGCACTCCGATTCGCACAACGAAGTCCTCGGACAGAAAAGAGTGTGATGCACCCGTATCAAATAGAGCTCTCGCCGAATAGTTGAAAATTAGGACGAAACCTAATTGCACACAAATAAAGCATAAAGTCGTACCACAGTATGAATTATATATATAGCTGTAATAGCTAACTTCTAATTCGTACCTGTGACGACATCAGTTTGTCGTATAGCTTCTTGTTGGCCAAGCGAATAGACTATCGGCTGAGTCAGAAAGTGCTGGGAAGCCGAAGACTCCGAAGCTTTACCCTTTTCGGCAGCACGAGCATAATCCACCGCTCGATTACCATCCTTCGGGGGACCACTTCGACACACCGCAGCTTTGTGTCCCACCTTCCCGCAGGTGAAACACGTAATAGGAGTCCGCGCGGTCATGGCTCCCGAAACATTTGAAGGAGCTGGTTCCGCCTGTTTGAACTTCCTTTTGTTCCTTCTGAAATCCGACTTGGACTGAGAGGCCGGCGCATGAAACTCAGGTTTCTTTACAACACCCCTTGCTTGTACCCTCTTCATGTCCAACTCCAAAGATCTGGCAGTTTGCACCATCACTTGGAAGCCAAACGTCATAGGGCCTGCAAGGAGCAGCCTCAACTCGTCCCGAAGCCCTTCATAGAACTTATTTGTCTTTGTCTCCTCATCCTCCACCAAGGACCCCGCATAGCGACTCAGTCTGGTAAACTCATGCAAGTAATCGTCAACGGAGCGATCACCTTGTGTCAACCTCAAGAACTGGTTTTGTAACGCAATGCGCTGGGCAGAGGGGATAAACCTTTGGAGGAACGACTTTGAAAACTCAGCCATTGTGATTTCAGTAATATCTCTACCGCAGAACTTATGCAGCTCCTGCTCTTCCCACCACAGCACAGCCTCTCCATCAAGAAGGAAAGTGGCTAAGGTGACCATCATGGCTTCCGTCGCTGTCGCCCTCAGAGTTCTTCTAACTCTTGACAACCAGTCTTCTGCCTCCGTTGGGGACTCAGATCCCGAGAAGGTAGGAGGATTAAAGCTCAGGAAATGCTTTAATTGCTGGTCACGCGCTCGCCCCGCAACTACTTGCGCAACTTGAGGTTCCACCCTCGGCGCTACCGCAGGTTCTACTGCAGTTACAGGCACAGGGGCCTCCACCCTTGGTTCCGCCGCAGGTTCACTGCAGCAACAGCCTCAGGGGCCACATCCGGAGTAGGAGTAGCAGGCTGGACTAGCCTTTGGGGTTGAGCGTTGATCATCGCGAAGACCGCTTCTGCGACTAATTTGATCATTTCAGCAGAAGGAGTGGTCGCTGGCACTTCAGCCGACCCACTACTTTCAGCGGTGTTACGGGGTCGAGACTGCCCCGCAGCACTTCTAGTCACCTATAATCATGCAAAGCACAATTTAGTGACCCAAAACATATCAAACATCAATCATGGGATGCTCAGGTTCCGCAAACAAGTATGTTTTCTTTTCATTCCTAAGTGGACATTCTTATTAGTTTTTGTCGTTTTAGGTGAATGCACAACCCGTGCGCACCACCCCTTAAAAGGAATTCGTCCCGAATTCGCTAAACTACGGATCGACGCCTTAAGTCTGATACCAAATTGTAACATCCTGCCAGTACGAAGAGTATAACAGCAGGTCCGGCCGGGACCCCACGCCATACAAACCACACTAGCTAGGAGTTAAAAGGTGATAACCAGAAAAGTAACAACTAAACGAGAGTACAAAACGTAAGCGGAAGCATTAATTAAACCACTCAAATAGAACTGTCCACTATCATAGGAATGTATCCTGAATAAGAGTTACGGCCTTAAGGCCTTACATTCATCCAATGCACAAAACTCCATAAGCATACATCGGCACGCAGGCCGGCCATACATAAATAACAGGAAAAGGGCTGGCCTTCGAGGGCCAACATTGCAAAGGGCCATCGCCCGCTATTTCCCGCTAGGCTCACCTGCACCTGCATAAGAACATTCCACCAAGCGGTGGCAAACAAAGTAACGGTCAGCACAGCTGACCAAATTATAACGACCCCACCCCTTTTCCGGGGTGGCGGAGCTTCTACCCTGCAAGCAAGCCATACTAGCACAAGTACTAAATATAAAGAAAGTGCAAACTACACAAGGTGAGGTTTCAAGCACAATCAATCTTCTAGGTTGAGCATCAAAAGAGAGGGGAACCTAGGTATGCACATGATGTTGGTTGGGTTCACCCGAAGGTTCCCCACAACCGCCTAAGCAATCGCATGAGGCTAATCATAACATCCATTTCACAAAACACTCCACCGTAAGGGCCACAACCTTGGGTGGAAACAAGAGCTTTTGGTCGGTCTAGGTATGACACCTTCCACGACCTCTCCCATGATCACACGGCTTTCCTGAGGAAGGGACCTCTTACCGATCTGCATGGAAACGGGTTCGGTTTAGCTTTGCCCGTGCTCTAATCGTCGCGATCTATCGCACGACGCGGGTACGGCTTCGCCTCGGCCCGTAAGGGTTTAGCACTTTCAAGTGCTACACTAATTATACGCTACGCACCTAACCCCTTTACAAGGATCTAGGTTTAACGAATACTCAACAAGGGAGGTGCAATACGCTCCGCATCATTTTCGTGGTGAAGGTTTGCCTTCAACCAAACTCAAAACATGGGGCTTTCGTTAGCATCTTCGCAAGACGCCTATACTTATTTCCCGCACTGCTATAGATGATTTCACGGAGTCATTCTCCGGCACGCATTCTAGGCCTAACCTAAATGCAACGTCGCAAATCAAGCATCACCGATTCGGGCTCACGGCCACGAATAGGCTTCACACAAAATGCCTAAATCCGCACGACTACCGGATTTTCTACATGCAAAAATGCCGGGGACGGACACAATCTACCCGGAGTTCCGAAGAACTTGAGGAAATCCTACACTTCACCCATTTGGTGAAAGGGATTCCTCATGCAAGCATAGAAAGAGGAATGAAAGGACAAATACAAGTCCAAAGTTCGGGAGGAAGAATCGTTACCCTAGACGCGTTCTTTTTCGCCATAGATCCGAGATTCTACACGGAGAGAAACGACCGCACCGGGCTGCACTCTCCAAATCTGGAAACGGCTCGCGAAACGGAGCTCCGGAGCTCCGTCAATGGCGGGATCTACCTTCTTCTTCCTTGGCTCCTCCTTCTTTCTCTAGGGTTTGGAGAGAGAATGACTTAGAGAATATGAGGGTTTAACCCCCTCTCATCAGCCCTAAAGGTCTCCCGCAACTAAACCTAGCCGTTGGATCAATTTCCAAAAGATTTGGACGGTCCGATCTTCTTCTCCGCTCAAAATCGCGGAACAGAATAAACAGGGCGCACGATCGCTGGCACACGATCACTGGTCGTGCGCGAAGAGGGAAATGGTCGTGCGCACTGTCCGAGACAAAACTCGATTCTCTTCTGAATTAACGCACGATCGCTGGCGCACGATCACTGGTCGTGCGCGAAGAGGGAAATGGTCGTGCGCTAAGAGCAGAAAGGGAAGATTTAGCCTGCTTCAAGTGCAGCACTACCACTCCACCTACTTCGCTGAACCACGATTTTTGGGGTGTTACATTGGGCCCTAAATTCTTCGCCTCTCTCCCATCTCGTGTAGCTGGGGAGAACCACCACAAATCAGCATACAGCTGATGCGTGATGGGGTCTCGGGGTTGTGATTATGCTGCTTCTTCGGTCTGATTTTGTGCTCTATTTTGTCTCTTTGCTGTGTTGGTCGTTCTTATTTTAGTTTGGAACAATCTCTTTAACTGCTGCTATCAAACTTTAATACAGGTATTTGGTCCACCTTGAAGGACGTTAAAAAAAGGGCTTCTTGGGAGACAACCCATGGGAACCACCCGGTTCCGTCTGCTTTTTAATTCCTTTTATGCACTACTATTTCTGTTTTGCTAACATTGTAGGCGGATGCTCTCTTGTGGAGGATGAGGAAAGTTTGAAAATATTAATGTTGGAACTACCGCACTTCTGGCATGCTCATTTATGAGCATAGGTCAACTCTACCCCTCTCTTACTTATCTCTGAATCAGTTATTTTAGTTAGTTTTGATCAAGTCTGGGGGAGAGAGTGATCGGTGCACGTGCACACACTTTGCATGGCATGTTAGAATGTGATGAGTTAGGATTTGTATTTTGTTGCACATATTGTTGGGTTTTTCTAGAACCATACATCAAATGTAGGCGCAGCGGAAATAAACAGAAACAACCCAAAAATGCTTGGATCGGCCATGAATGTTGAATCAAGAAGTTAATAAAATACTAGGTAAAAATTACCTCAATGGGGTTGGATCAAATCCAACCAAGATGCTCCAAGAGTTGATTCCTGTCGGTGGCAAGAAGAGTTCTCACGTAGAATTATGTCTACGTCTCTACAGAAGTCCACACGAGCTGGGAGAACGCCAAGTCACGTCGCACGCAACTCGGAAGGAAGAAAGGCTGCACCTTGCACTTCCACGGATTGCTAGATCCGCTTCAGGAAGAACAATGCCGGCGACAATCGACGGAGAGGAGGTCAGCGGACGCGATTCAGAGACGGCGGAACACTTCCGTCGACTAGGGTTCGTGAGGCGTGAACGGAACTCCTTCCGTCGGCCTTTCTCTTCGTAAGTTATGAGAACCCTAAAAACGAAGTCCTATTTATACCCAAAGGATAAACAGCTTCTAGAAGAATCGCTATCCGCAGACCACACATCAGAATAAGGGCTTCTGTTACAATTCGTCGGAATTCCACGGGACAATCCGACGAATTCGACGAATCAGATCAAACGGCAACATTTGCCAAGAATGATCTCTGTAACAATTCGTCGAGTCTTCACGGGACAATCCGACGAATTCGACGAATCACAACAGACGGCAACAATTGCCTAGTCAAGGCTCTCTGTGATAATTCGTCGAGATTCCATGGAATGACCCGACGAATCCCGACGAATTCCGACGAATCCAGACAGACGACAACACTTTGTCGAGTGGAGGATCTCTGTCACAGTTCGTCGAGTTTCCACGGAATGACCCGACGAATCCCGACGAATCCGACGAATCCAATCCGTGTAAACCCGACGAATCCGACGAATCATATCCGACGAATCCAATCCGTGTAAACCCGACGAATCCGATGAATCATATCCGACGAATCCAATCCGTGTAAACCCGACGAATCCGACGAATCATATCCGACGAATTCAGACAGCAACATTTGCTGGACTTCCCCATTCTATATATATGGTGATTGGTAACCTTTACCAACACAGTCAATCTTCCAACTTCTCCACATGCTCTTATGTGCGACCCTGCAGGCTCATATCGCGTTGGCAGTGAGATTACATGTTTGACCACTTCTAGATCACAATGGCAACTCCAACAGTCTCCCACTTGATCTTGAAAGTATCAAACCAAAAACCTCACAAACAATGAGCGGCATCTAGCAATGCATCATTGCTGCCCAAGCAATAAGAGTTCATAACTCATAAGCCTTTATGACCAATGTTCCAGCGTTGTCTTTGTCCCTTTGTCCCTTACATCCGGAAAGAACTAGAGGTATGGACCGTGTCACCCTCATAATAGCTCAATCCAAGTTTCTTGATCTAGAACGGACTTCCAGAGAATGGTGAGCTCAATATCACATATTGACTCTACCAAGCATGGCCATGCATTTCTCAGTCCAATTCCATCAAGGGGCCCATGGATGCAACTCCTGTTATATAGGAGGACAAATCCCATATCTGCTCACACGCAAACACCCAAATGATTCGTAACGTACCCAACGACCACCCTTATCATCAACCTTCTTCAAGGAAGACTTTAGATGACATCAAAGCACGCTCTTCCTCACTCGATGAATGCTGTGACTTCAGGTCAAAGGACCACAACACCATTGTCAAATGAGACCTACTTGTGACACTTTTAAGTAACAATCCACAAAGTAGTCTCAGGTTGGGTCTGTCCAGTACAACTTGTTCACTAACAAGTACCCACGTGATGACTTGATATCACAATATCATGACCTGTGAGAACCGGTCATCAGTCAACACACATGCTAGTCTTAACGTATCATCATCACCCTTAGCTTCTACGATGATACCTCGACCAGGGACCTTTTAAGAATGAAGCTTCAAAATCATAGGCTCTCACATTCAAGTCACGTACTTGATGTCCTATGGAAGCGAACATTCTAAGGGTATTTATCACGAATTTTATTCTATCATATAGAAACAGTATATCGTAATAAAAGAACTTGCCATTAACCGTAAAAAGAAATAATTGGTACACAATTCATCATATGAATAAATTTTAAACAGCCAACAGAATATTTATTTTACATGCAACCCACAAGACTCCCACTAGAGTTGATCACTCAGGTATCGTATACCCATGGATCTAGTATGACCATCATGCTTTCTCTGCGCGAGAGGCTTTGTCAGTGGATCTGCAATATTCTCCTCAGTCGGCACTCTGCAAATGTTCACATCTCCTCGTTCGACAATCTCACGAATAAGATGGAACCGCCGAAGTATGTGCTTGGAGCACTGATGGGATCTAGGTTCCTTAGATTGTGCAATTGCACCATTGTTATCACAGTAGAGAACTACGGGACCAACAATGCTAGGAACTACATCTAGCTCGCCGATGAATTTCCTAATCCATACAGCCTCCTTCGCTGCATTAGCGGCAGCGATATACTCGGCCTCAGTTGTAGAATCAGCAACTGTCTCTTGCTTGGAACTCTTCCAGCTCACAGCTCCTCCATTCAGGCAAAACACAAACCCTGACTGAGACTTTGAATCATCCCTATCAGTTTGGAAGCTAGCATCCGTGTAACCACTTACAACGAGCTCTTCCTTTCCACCATACACCAAGAATACATCCTTAGTCCTTCTCAAGTACTTCAGGATATTCTTTACGGCTATCCAGTGACATTCACCGGGATCAGACTGATACCTGCTAGTCATGCTCAAAGCAAAAGAGACATCGGGTCGAGTACATAACATTGCATACATGATTGACCCAATTGCCGAAGCATATGGAATCAACTTCATACGGTCCTTATCTTCGCAAGATTTTGGACACTGGTCCTTAGAGAGATTCACACCATGAGACATGGGCAAAAATCCTTTCTTGGACTCAAGCATGTTGAACCGCTTCAACACCTTGTCAATGTACGTACTCTGGGTCAAACCCAGCAACTTCTTCGATCTATCTCTATAGATCTTAATACCGAGTATGTAAGTCGCTTCACCCAAGTCCTTCATAGAAAAGCAGTTCCCTAGGTTGTTCTTAACAACTTTCAGGGTAGGTATGTCATTCCCGATCAGCAGTATGTCATCTACATACAATATCAGGAAGACAACAATGCTCCCACTGATTCGCTTGTAAACACACGGTTCATCTTCATTCTTGACAAAACCAAACTCTTTGATCTTCTTATCAAAACGAAGATTCCAACTTCTAGAGGCCTGTTTCAGTCCATAGATGGACCTATTCAGCTTGCATATTTTAGTGGCTTCATTTGGGGATACAAAACCCTCGGGTTGTGTCATGTACACTTCCTCAAGGAGGTTTCCATTTAGGAAAGCCGTTTTGACATCCATCTGCCAGATCTCGTAGTCATAATACGCAGCAATAGCAAGCAATATCCTAATGGACTTTACCATGGCAACAGGGGAAAAGGTCTCATCATAGTCAACACCATGAATTTGCTTGAAACCCTTAGCCACCAATCGCCCTTTGAATGTCTGTACATTCCCATCCATGTCGGTCTTCTTCTTGAAGACCCACTTGCACCCTATGGGTCGTACCCCTTCAGGTGGTTCCACCAAGTTCCAAACTTGGTTTATATACATGGAGTCCATTTCGGATTTCATAGCCTCAAGCCATTTGTCGGAGTCCGGTCCATTCATAGCCTCTTGGTAGGTTGCTGGTTCATCATCATGATCCATAAGCAACACATTACCTATTTGAGACACGAGAAATCCATATCTCTCAGGCTCAAATCTTGGTCTACCAGATCTACGTAGGACTTGTGTTTCGTGAGCAGGTTCTCTAGCTACAACATCTTGTAGTCCTGGCTCAGAATCCAACTCTGGTTCATTCACTATTTGTGGTTCTTGAACTTCTTCAAGTTCTACCTTTTGCGTCTTTCTTGATAAGAACTCTTTCTCCAAGAAGACACCCGTCCTTGCGACAAACACTTTGCCATCAGACGGTAGGTAAAAGTAATATCCCTTCGTTTCCTTAGGATATCCCACCAGATAACACTTATCTGATTTGGGTTCCAGCTTGTCAGGCATTTGACGTCGTACGTATGCCTCACAACCCCAAATTTTAATGAACGACATACTAGGACGCTTCCCAGTCCATATCTCATATGGTGTCTTTAGAACCGTTTTCGTCGGAGCGCGATTCAGTGTCATTGCAGCAGTCTCTAAAGCAAAACCCCAAAAGGAAACAGGCAAGTCTGCATGACTCATCATCGACCGTACCATGTCTAACAGAGTACGATTTCTCCTCTCAGACACACCATTATGCTGCGGTGTCCTAGGTGGAGTGAGCTGTGATACAATACCACACTCTTTCAGATGATCACGGAACTCATGACTCAGGTATTCGCCACCTCGATCAGATCGGAGTGCTTTAACCTTTTTACCCAATTGGTTCTCCACTTCATTCTTAAACTCTTTGAACTTTTCAAAGGTTTCGGATTTGCACTTCATAAGATACACGTATCCGTATCTACTGAAATCATCAGTAAATGTAACGAAGTAGAAATACCCACCTCTAGCCATAGAACTCATGGGTCCGCATACATCACTATGTACAACACCCAAGAGATCCTTAGCCCTCTCAGTATAACCAGTGAAAGGGGCTTTAGTCATCTTGCCTAACAAACAAGACTCGCATCACTCAAATGAAGATTCATAATCAAATGAGTCCAATAGTCCATCTCTATGGAGCTTGGATATGCGCTTCTCGTTTATATGGCCCAAACGACAATGCCATAGATATGTAGGATTTGAGTCATTTGTTCTTAGTCTTTTATTATTATCTACATTATAGATCGGATGGTCCAGGTTCAAAACATAAAGACCATTAAACAATTGAGCTACAACATAACAAACATCATTCTTAAATATAGAACAACAATTGTTCTTAATTATAAAAGAAAATCCAATCATGTCCAAACATGAAATGGATATAATGTTTCTAGTTATGGCCGGAACAAAATAACAATTATTAAGTTCTATTACAAGCCCACTGGGCAAAGAAAGACGGTAAACCCCTACGGCTACAGCAGCAACTCTTGCTCCATTGCCGACACGTAGGTCCACCTCTCCTTTACTCAGCAATCTCCTCCTTCCTAGTTCCTGCACATTTGTACAAATGTGAGAACCACATCCGGTATCCAATACCCAAGATGAAGGAGCAGAAAGGTTTATCTCTATAACATAAATATCCGAAGCGGAAGTCATACCTCCCTTCATTTTCTGCAGACCCTCAATGTACGAAGGACAATTCCTCCTCCAATGACCAGCCTTGCCACAGTGGTGGCATTTTCCTTCCTTCACGGTGCTCTTCTTTTTCAGTGCAGAAGATTTGGGCTCAAGATGTGACTTAGGTCCCACCTTCGTCTTCTTGAAGCCCTTGGCCTTACCCTTGCCTTTATGTACCATCAATATGGGACTAGCAGGCTTGGCCTTCTTCATGTTTATTTCGGCAGTTCGCAACATGCCTAGGAGCTCGGGCAGTGTCTTGTCTATTTCATTCATGTTATAGTTCAAGACGAACTGCTCATAACTATCCGGCAACGATTGCAGGATAAGATCTGTGGCCAACTCTTGACCCAGAGGAAAACCCAGTCTCTCCAGGTTCTCTATATACCCAATCATCTTGAGTACGTGAGTACCAACTGAGTCTCGAGCTCCCATTTTGCACTGAAATAAGGCCTTCGTGACATCGAACCTCTCTTGACGAGCTTGCCCTTGAAACATTTTCTTTAGGTGCTCGTCAATCTCCTTGCACCCCATGTTCTCGTGTTGCTTCTGAAGCTCAGAGTTCATGGTGGCAAGCATAAGGCACTCGACGTCTAAGGCGTCATCGGTATACTTCTTATAAGCATCCTTATCAACACGGGACGAGTTCCCGGTCGGCACCTCGGGGGCTTCTTCTTCCAAGACGTAGAGCTTTCGCTCTTGCCTGAGAACAATTCTCAGGTTCCTATACCAGTCCATATAGTTCGTCCCACTAAGCTTGTCCTTCTCAAGGATAGCTCTTAGGGACAAGGTGGAGTGTGAACCACTTGCCATGGAATTCTACAAGAATTCATGCAGAATCTAATTAGTACCTTAATTTCAAAATACAATTTTTTTTTTTTTTTAATTTGGACTTCAATTAAATACTCCCACTATTTTATTCAAAATGATAGCCCTCACTATCAATTCGGAGAGTCCATGCGAGCTACTCTCTTAGTGGACAAGATCCGTATTTCACCAACACCACGAGTCCGCTTTGGCGTTCCTCTCATAATGCGGTTATTTAGGTAGGCAACGCTTGCCAATTGCATCCTTATGCAATTCTTGTATGGCTGGTGAATAACTCCTTATTCGCATCCATCATATGGAGCATGCCAACCCTATGCCTCTAGGCACTCAACCTTTGAGGTCACCTAGTTAAGTTAGACCCGATGTCGACAGTGGGATATCACAATTATCCGCTCGCACCCTTACCAAGATAGATTAATGCACCTTGCTTTGGCAAGCCCACACTTCATCGATCGAGGCAGGAAGAGTGTCATCCATCGGAAGGCATCCGAACACTTAATATTTGATGAAGGGAATTTTAAAAATAGGTTAACACTTAACCATGATCAACATTTGATCAATGTGCACATCCACAGAAAAACAAACTTTCTAAAATCCTCATGCATCCCTTATGTGCACTACATAAGACTATCAACCTTTGATAGATGAAAGGGCTAAATCTGGACATTTAGAACTCTTCCAAATCTTCAGATTTACATGCATTGGACAAAGGCAAAGACAACTCGACTTAAAGCAGTAGACAAGCTCGTCTCTCATTGTTGGATTCAAAATCCAAAACAGAACAAGGGTTCATTAACCACTTGAGGGACGGTTACTGCTAAGGAGACAATAATTTCTAACAATTAGAAATTACCACGAAATCCCAGACGTTCCTGGTGGGGTTCCAAGACCCCCCTTTTGAAAATCATCAACATTTGATGTTCCAGGAAGAAATCTTGACATTTAGAACACTTCTAAATACCTAGATTTGCACGTACTGGAATAACCAAACTTCTGAAACAACATCCAAGACCAGAACCTCGCTCTGATACCACTGTTGGGTTTTTCTAGAACCATACATCAAATGTAGGCGCAGCGGAAATAAACAGAAACAACCCAAAAATGCTTGGATCGGCCATGAATGTTGAATCAAGAAGTTAATAAAATACTAGGTAAAAATTACCTCAATGGGGTTGGATCAAATCCAACCAAGATGCTCCAAGAGTTGATTCCTGTCGGTGGCAAGAAGAGTTCTCACGTAGAATTATGTCTACGTCTCTACAGAAGTCCACACGAGCCGGGAGAACGCCAAGTCACGTCGCACGCAACTCGGAAGGAAGAAAGGCTGCACCTTGCACTTCCACGGATTGCTAGATCCGCTTCAGGAAGAACAATGCCGGCGACAATCGACGGAGAGGAGGTCAGCGGACGCGATTCAGAGACGGCGGAACACTTCCGTCGACTAGGGTTCGTGAGGCGTGAACGGAACTCCTTCCGTCGGCCTTTCTCTTCGTAAGTTATGAGAACCCTAAAAACGAAGTCCTATTTATACCCAAAGGATAAACAGCTTCTAGAAGAATCGCTATCCGCAGACCACACATCAGAATAAGGGCTTCTGTTACAATTCGTCGGAATTCCACGGGACAATCCGACGAATTCGACGAATCAGATCAAACGGCAACATTTGCCAAGAATGATCTCTGTAACAATTCGTCGAGTCTTCACGGGACAATCCGACGAATTCGACGAATCACAACAGACGGCAACAATTACCTAGTCAAGGCTCTCTGTGATAATTCGTCGAGATTCCACGGAATGACCCGACGAATCCCGACGAATTCCGACGAATCCAGACAGACGACAACACTTTGTCGAGTGGAGGATCTCTGTCACAGTTCGTCGAGTTTCCACGGAATGACCCGACGAATCCCGACGAATCCGACGAATCCAATCCGTGTAAACCCGACGAATCCGACGAATCATATCCGACGAATCCAATCCGTGTAAACCCGACGAATCCGACGAATCATATCCGACGAATTCAGACAGCAACATTTGCTGGACTTCCCCATTCTATATATATGGTGATTGGTAACCTTTACCAACACAGTCAATCTTCCAACTTCTCCACATGCTCTTATGTGCGACCCTGCAGGCTCATATCGCGTTGGCAGTGAGATTACATGTTTGACCACTTCTAGATCACAATGGCAACTCCAACACATATTGCATACACTTGCACCTAGTTCACGCGCACTTGATCACGCATACTTATTGGGTATCGCTGCGAGATTCCCCGCTCGTAAGAATTGGATTATTAGCGTATGAGTGAGGAGTGGAGAAAAATGTTGACTCGAGTAGTGCTCTAGTCAAGTGCTCTTGTCACGCCTAGAAATTCAATTAGAGTAGAATTAAATTCAGAGTTGTAATTTAATTATTTCTATTATAGTAGCTGCAATTTATTTTACTTTAGTGGTGAATCCGATGAATCCAACGGTAGCATAAGGTCGAGTGTAGCTAGACTAGTAGTAGCTTATTACTAAGGTCGGAAGGAAGGACAACCTTTCTCGGTGGCTAGAACTTGCACTAGGCGACTCTCGAAACGATTGCGTTGAAGTACTCGTCATAAAATGTGATATAGGTCATTTCTTGATCCGGTTGTGCTTTTGAAATCCTTACCTACTTAATCACCGTTGCAAGCCCACTTGAGCCTACCCTTCCTCCTTGTTTAGCTCCACTAAAATTTAACCAAAGCCATACGGCCAAGCCCATTCTCGCACCAACAAGTGAGCTGAAAGAAATTTATATATCTATCATGTTTGGTGTCATCTCCGTGTTGTATGATAGCTTTGAAAAAGCTGAAGGAGAAGTTTTTTGTTTGTACCTACAAAAGAAATTCTGTCGAGAAAGAAAAATAGAAAAAGAAAAATAGAAATAGAAAAAAAAAAATTTGTTCGAAAAGAACTTTCAATTACATTCTCTTGACATAGGCAAAATGTATGGTTGGCTTAGCACGCACCTACTGTTCAGTTGAAGTCTGGGGGTGCTGTGTAATTCTTGAAAATTTTGTATTGGTGATTGTAATTCTCTCGAGTGCTCAGGTTGTGTTGAATGCGATTCCCATCGTCCTTCTACTTACCTAGCCTATACTCAACCTAAGCCCAATTCTAACCCATAAGTCCTATTGATTTTAGATATGAGTCGTCTCATGCAGTAGAGAGAGTGCGAACGTGCAAGCCTATGGACACCGACTTTGATGGATTTCTTAGGAGTTTGTCCCAAGCTTCGATTTGAGTAATACTCTACTCATTAGTCACGCTATTTTCCCTTTTGTGCGACCGAAAGATTCACCAGGATTCACCATCCAGGTAAAATAAATTTCAAACCACTGTTCTAGAAATAGTTAGATATTGTAAGACCTCAAATCAGAAAGTTGGATTTCTGGAATCCAGCGCTATCGCTGGCGATAGCGGCTATCGCCCAGCGATAGCGTTCTGTTGAGAAGGGTTCTGTCTAGAGGCTATCGCGCAGCGTTAGTGCTAACGCCGGCGACAGCGTGACGCGTGGCAGTCACTGATCAAGGCAGTGGCGTTGTCTGGTCGGAGTCGGTTCTTTAGAGCTATCGCCAGGCGATAGCGCTACCGCCCGGCGACAACTCCAAAATGTACTTTGCGGCCGAAATCATGGGCATTGATGGCACTTGGACTTTTGGGGCTGGTTTTGGGTTGATTAGCTCAGGAGCTAGCATAGGGAGGCCGAAACCCCCATTTTCCCTCTTTCCACTAAGGGTTTTATTTTGGGAGAGAGGGAGAGCTCCAAAGTGATGATGAATATGGTTTCTAAACCCTAGAGCTTGGATTTGGTGGAGCTACACTCATCAGAATCCCTCAACGTTGGTGTCTACGCGTAGAGGAGGTCTAGATGCTCCTTTCCAACCGTGCCAAAAATCAAGCTATGGCCTCGAAGCGACGTCAAAGTGTAACGATCCTTTCTACCCTCTTTTGGACATGTGTTAGTCCCTTTCCGTGCATCTTTGAGGTCCCTACCCAAAAGGGTGAGGTTGTGACCTCCGACGGGTGGATTCGTGTTATCCCCGTCAGATCTTGTATACATGTAGAGTCCATGCGTGAAATGGACGTAGGCGCGCTGTGTGAAGCCCATCCGAGACGGTTCGTCCGGATTGGTGATGCTTTTTGGATATTATGCGTGCCGGGCAAAACTCCGTGTTGATATCCTGCTTCGTAGGACTAGAGGGTGCTACTGCATGCACAACAACGCCTGGGGGTGTGCCCCGGGGAGCACCCGAAGTTAGAAGCAGAAATGGAGTTTCTGTTCACTGTCGCCTGGCGTTAGCTCTATCGCCGGGCGGTAGCTCCCAGACCTGGTTCTGGTGATTTTGTGCGTTCTGAGGCAGTGGGAGTGCTACTGCATGTGCAGCAATGCCTGGGGGTGTGCCCCGGGAAGCACCCACAGCTAGAAGCCAAAATGGGGTTTCTGTGCGCTATCGCCCGGCGTTAGCGTTAACGCCGGCGACAGCTCCCAGACTGAGTTCTGGTGATGTTGTTGTGCCTACCTGTTGAGAGGACCTGAGGCCTGTGTGCCCGACCTGTGAGGTTGTCCTGGTGGATGACTTCGCGGCCCATAGAGCTGGCTATTTGAGAATACCTGGGCTGAGGGGACGCCATACCCGCTTTTCGTGTTGTACAGCGAGAGCTGTGAACAACGGGCATTTGGCGAACCTGAAACCGCACCATTGCAACACCTGATTAGTAAGGCTCGTACAGCATGTCGGGAAGTAATGGGAAAGAGTCTTCGGACTACGGGATGTTCACATTTAAAGAACGGGAGAGCCCTGGTATTCGGGCCACCGACTTTAGCCTCGAAGGGCAAAGCCATCAAGAGTGGATGGTGGTGGAAGGAGGAGTACACCAAAGAGTGCCTGAGAGCACGAGACGTGGAGGCCATTCCCATGTTTGTGATGGATGCATATGTATGAATTATTGTGGTCCGTGTCAGCCGCTTCATTCTGTTATATATATATGCTGTGATGCTCTTGCAGGGACGGGAAACTGCCACCCCCTTGAAGGGGTGGGGTCGTTATAATTTGGTCAGCCGTTGCTGACCGTTGCCCTGTTTTGCCACCGTTTTTGGTGGGCTTGTTGTACAGGTGCTGGACCGAGTGGGAACATAGCGGGCTGAAGCCCCTGCGCTGCTGCGACCCTTGAAGGCCTTTTGAAGTTCTCTTGTTTTCATGTATGGCCGGCCTGCGCGCCGATGTTGGTAATTTGTAAGGCCGTCGTGCCTAAATTTTGTGTTGTAAAACATTTATTCCTATTTTTAGTAAAAGTGGACATACCCGGGTACGGGTTTTGGGGTTTATCTTGTCTCTTTTCAGCTTCCGCATAGAATGCTCTGAGTTAGGCTTCGTTGTATAGCGTCGTTCGATATTTCAATTAAGTGACGTTCCCGTTTGTTTTGTAGTATATGGCGTGGGGCCCAGGCCGGACCTTCTGTTATATGCTCCCGAACGGATGGGGATGTTACAAATTGGTATCAGCTTTTAGGGTTTCGTGTCCTTCTAAGGAATTCGTGGACGAATTCTTTTAAGGGGTGGTGAGCACGTGTGTGCGCTACCGTCGAGACGTAAAATAAACCCAAAAATGTCCATTTAGGAATAAAATGTAACAACAAACCAACAATTATTGCATGATTTTGGAACTTGAGTGTTCCTTTTGTTGTTAGTTGCGACTGTGCTGTCGCCTAACTGTGTGATGCACTAGTGTAGGGCACTCGAAGTGCAGCGGGACCGTCGCGTCCCCGTGACGTGGTGGAGAGTAGCGGGTCTGCTGAGGCTCCTACACCTCCGTCTGCTGAGATGGTGCGGCTTGTCACAGAAGCCGTTCTAGCTGCGTTGAATGGCCAGCCTGGAAGGCAAGGTCAACCGCCGGTGCAGGAAGTGGCCCCAGAACCACTAAGAGTGGAGCAAGTCCCCGTGAGGCGTGCTGCTGAGCAACAGCTGAAGCACTTCCTGGGATTTTGACCTCCTCCGTTTACCGGGGTTGAATCCCCAGCTGAGGCCGAGGACTGGCTGCCGCATATGGAGCGAATTCTGACAGCGACACAGTCGGATGAAGCGCAGAAAGTGACCTTTGCTACTTTCTTGTTGGAAAAGGAAGCCAGGCGGTGGTGGGATGAGGTAGAGAGGCGCCAGTTTGCGGGAAGGTGACTGGTTGATGTGCCGATGGAAGAGTTCTCGAGAATCTTCCTGGCAAGGTATGTGCCCCCGTCGCAGCAGATCGCGATGGAGAACCAGTTCCTGGCTCTGACGCAGGGTGATAGACTGGTTGATGACTACCTGTATAAGTTCACCCGCCTCAGGCATTATGCTGGAACTTCTTTCGATGACGAAGGGAGAAGGGTGAACAGGTTCTACGGAGGCTTGCATAGTGAGTTGCGGTACCTTCTGACAGGGCCATTGACGCAGGGTTTCACGACCCTGATTAGTTCATCCCGAGCGCTTGAGCAGGACATGCTCAGGGAGAAGGGCAAGGTGGCTGTGGTCGAGGCAGTGCCGGAGGGCAAGGCGCCGAGTGCGGCAAAGTTGCGGAGGTTGAATCGCTGGAAGAAGGCTCGGTTATCTGGGCCAGCTCCCTCTGCTTCGGGCGCGTCATCTGGACGTGGCCCTCTTATTTGTTTTACTTGTGGCAAGCCTGGCAATTTCTCTCGGGATTGCCGCAGTGGACTTCCAAGGTCAGAGAAGAAGACTGGGCCATCTTATTCTGAGAAGGGGAAGGCGGTTGAGTCCACTGCCTCCCGTATGGCTCCCCCGCAACCCAGAGTCTTCAGTCTTGGTCAGCAGGAGGCTGTCAAAGCAAAGGACGTCGTGACAGGTATAATTTAGGATACAGTCCTTACTGTTTTATATGGCTGTTTTAGTGTTCATGCTAACCTTGTTTGGCGGCGTAGGCTTTGTAAATGTTTTAGGCGTTCCAGCGAGAGCGCTTTTTGATACTGGATCTTCGCACTCCTTCTTATCGTCGGACTTTGTCCAACGTATTAGTGCACCATCGATTGCTTCTGCAGATGTACTGGAGGTCCTACTGCCGAATGGATATTCGATGCGTATTGAGAGGAGTTGCTGCGTGAAGGTTCTAGTTGGAAGCTAGGAGTATGACCTGAAAGCATCGTTACTCCCCCTGGTTGAGTTCGATGTAATCTTCGGCATGGACTGGCTGTCGGAACAACATGCGTGCATCGATTGCATCACCAAGGAGGTGAGGTTTGGGCAGTGTGCCGATCGTGAGACGGTCTTTGCGGGCATGCGTGGATCGAGCAAGATGCTGATGTCTGCTCTCCAGGTGTCCAAGGCAGTGCGTTAGGGAGCAGAGTTATTCTTTGCTCTAGTGGAGGCTTCAACGCCGAGGCCCAGCCTAGTGGATGTTCTGATAGTTTCAGAGTTCCCCGATGTGTTCCCGAGCGATCTCCCCTGTGCTCCACCGCAGCGGGAGATAGATTTCACGATTGAGTTGGTGCCAGGCGCTAAGCCTGTGGCCCGCTCGCCGTATCGTATGGCTCCGAAGGAGTTGGCGGAGTTGAAGCTGCAGTTGTAGGAGCTGCTTGAGCAGGGCTACGTGCGTCTGAGTTCCTCACCTTGGAGTGCACCGGTCCTCTTTGTCAAAAAGAAGGACGGTAGCCTGCGGCTTTGCATCGATTATCGGGAGCTGAACAAGCTGACCGAGAAGAACAAGTATCCTCTTCCGAGGATAGACGACTTGTTCGACCAGCTCGTTGGTTCGACAGTATACTCGAAGCTGGACTTGATGTCCGGCTATTATAAGGTGCGGATCAGGGAGTGCGACATCCCGAAGACTGCCTTCAGTATAAGGTACGGGCAGTATGAGTTCACCGTGATGCCGTTTGGGCTGTCTAATGCGCCTTCGGTGTTTATGGACTTGATGCACCAGACTTTCCGAGAGTACCTCGACCGGTTCGTGATTGTCTTCCTTGACGATATACTGGTCTACTCTCAGTCCGAGGAGGAGCACGGTGATCACCTGTGAGTAGTCTTGGAGGTTCTGAGGAGGAACCAGCTGTATGCCAAGTTCTCGAAGTGCGAGTTCTGGCTACCTTCTGTGGCGTTCTTAGGCCATGTGGTTATTGGAACGGGTGTGGCGGTAGATCCGGTGAAGGTTGCGGCCATCAGGGAGTGGCCTGTTCTTTCTACTATAGCGGAGGTCCGTAGCTTTCTCGAGCTGGCCGGCTATTACAGGCGCTTCGTGGAGAACTTCTCACGGATCGCGCTGCCTCTTACGACGATGACACGGAAGATGCAGGAGTTTATTTGGACGCCCGCGTGTGCGCAGGCTTTCGAGGAGTTGAAGTGGTGGCTTACCACGGCTCCGATCTTATGTTTACCTTGCGGCACGGAGGGCTATGAGCTCTACACCGACACTTCTGGGAGTGGCCTTGGCTGTGTTCTGCAGCAGCATGGCAAGGTAGTAGCGTACGGCTCTCGCCAGCTGAAGGTGCACGAGCGGAACTATCCGGTCCACGACTTAGAGTTGGCGGCCGTGATATTTGCCCCGAAGCTTTGGCGGCATTATGTGTATGGCGTGAAGATCGACATCTTCACGGACCATAAGAGCCTGAAGTACCTTCTGACGCAGAAGGGGCTGAATATGCGACAGCAGAGGTGGATGGAGTTCCTTGGGAACTACACCTTTGAAATTCATTACACTCCCGGGAAGGGGAATGTTGTCGCGGACGCGCTCAGTCGCAGGGCTCCAGCGCAGGCCAACTGGATTCAGATGCATGATGAGCACTTGATACGTGACCTGGAGGCCTTGGATATTTCTTGCGTGGAGTAGAGGAGCAATGCCGGTGCCTGTTTGAGTTGGACTGAGGTGCAGTACGACCTCGCAGATAGAGTACGCCAGGCTTTAGAACTCGATCCGAGTTTAAAGCGCTATGCGGAGGAGGCTGGTGGTGGGTCGGATGCCCAGTTTCAGGTGCATGACGGGTTGCTGTGGAGAGGCGACCGTTTGTATGTCCCCAAGGTAGGTGAGCTGCGCGATGAGTTGATGTACGAGGCGCATCGTACCAGGTATTCAATTTCATCCCGGGAGCACGAAGATGTACAAGGACATGAAGGTCCTTTTCTGGTGGCCGGGTATGAAGAGGGACATCGCTCACTACGTGGCCAAGTGCCACACTTGTGCGCTAGTGAAGGCGGAATGTCAGAAGCCCGGTGGCTTTTTGAAGTCATTACCGGTTCCGGAGTGAAAATTCGATGACGTTTCCATGGATTTCGTGCATGGGCTGCCGAGATTGCAGCGCGGGAACGATGCCATCTGGGTAGTTGTAGACCGACTAACGAAGGTGGCACACTTTATCCCCAACCGGAGGGATGACTCGGTGGAGAAGTTGGCGAAGCTGTATGTTGATATAGTTGTGCGACTGCACGGTGTGCCCCGTAGCATCATCAGTGATCGAGAAGGATGCTTTACTTCGAGCGACTGGAGGCCAGTCAACCGTTTATTGGGTATGAAGCTGCAGTTTAGCACGACCTTTCATCCTCAGACGGATGGCCAAACTGAGCATACCAATAGGACGATGGAGGACATGCTCCGGATGTGCGTCCTGGATTTCGGCAAGGGGTGGGAAGATCACCTCTTTCTTGTTGAGTTCGCGTACAACAACAGCTACCAGGCGAGTATTCAGATGGCACCTTTCGAGGCCCTCTATGGCAGGAAGTGCCACACTCCCTTAGCTTGGGCGGAAACGGGCGAGACGAAGCTCTTCAAGAGGAAAGACGTCGAAGAGGCGACTTTGACGGTACGTATGATCCGAGAGAGGCTTTTGGTTGCGCAGGATAGGCAGGCGAAGTACTATAATGCAAAGCACCGCGACGTCTAGTTCGCCGTTGGCGATTGGGTTTACTTGAAGATCAGGCCGTTCAAGGGTGTATCCAGGATTCGACGCTTGAAAAAGCTGAGTCCGAGATACCTTGGACCGTTTGAGATCATCGAGCGCGTCGGCGAGGCGGCTTATAGGCTTGCACTATCGGCGGAACTGAGCGGGCTACACGATGTATTCCACATCTCCGTGTTGCGGAAGGCAGTGCAAGAGCCTACGCATGTGGTCGCTGCGGATCAGGTGCCCGTGGATAGTGGGCTTAAGACGGCGGTCAGGCCCGTTAGCATCGAGGATGCTGAGGCGCGTCAGTTATGGAACAGGGCGATCCGTATGGTAAAGGTCCGTTGGGACAACTGCGGTCGCGAGGAACTCTCATGGGAGCGTGAGCAAACCATGATGGAGGAGTTCCCCGAGCTGTTTCGGTGACGTTTATCTCTTTTTTTTTTCCTTTATGTAAAGACCTTTTTGGATATATTTATATATGCCTGTTTTTACAAATTTCGGGACGAAATTTTTATAAGGAGGGGAGGGTTGTAAGACCTCAAATCAGAAAGTTGGATTTCTGGAATCTAGCGCTATCACTGGCGATAGCGGCTATCGCCCGACGATAGCGTTCTGTTGAGAAAGGTTCTGTCTAGAGGCTATCACGCGGCGTTAGTGCTAATGCCGACGACAGCGTGACGCGTGGCAGTCACTGATCAAGGCAGTGGCGTTGACTGGTCGGAGTTGGTTCTTTAGAGCTATCGCCAGGCGATAGCGCTACCGCCCGGCGACAGCTCCAAAATGTACTTTGCGGCCGAAATCGTGGGCCTTGATGGCACTTGGACTTTTGGGGTTGGTTTTGTGTTGATTAGCTCGGGAGCTGGCATAGGGAGGCCGAAAACCCCCATTTTCCTCTTTCCACTAAGGGTTTTTTTTGGGAGAGAGGGAGAGCTCCAAAGTGATGATGAATAGGGTTTCTAAACCCTAGAGCTTGGATTTGGTGGAGCTACACTCATCGGAATCCCTCAACGTTGGTGGCTACGCGTAGAGGATGGCTAGACGCTCCTTTCCAACCGTGCCAAAAATCAAGCTATGGCCTCGAAGCGACGTCAAAGGGTAACGATCCTTTCTACCCTCTTTTGGACATGTGTTAGTCCCTTTCCGTGCATCTTTGAGGTCCCTACCCAAAAGGGCGAGGTCGTGACCTCCGACAGGTGGATTCGTGTTACCCCCGTCAAATCTTGCATACATGTAGAGTCCATGCGTGAAATGGACGTAGGCGCGCTGTGTGAAGCCCATCCAAGACGGTTCATCCGGATTGGTGATGCTTTTTGGATATTATGCGTGCCAGGGAAAACTCCTTGTTGATATCTTGCTTTGTAGGACTAGAGGGTGCTACTGCATGCGCAACAATGTCTGGGGGTGTGCCCCGGGGAGCACCCGAAGTTAGAAGCAGAAATGGAGTTTCTGTTCACTGTCGCCTGGCGTTAGCGCTATCGCCGGGCGGTAGCTCCCAGACCTGGTTCTGGTGATTTTGTGCGTTCTGAGGCAGTGGGAGTGCTACTGCATGTGCAGCAATGCCTGTGGGTGTGCCCCGGGAAGCACCCACAGCTAGAAGCCAAAATGGGGTTTCTGTGCGCTATCGCCCGGCGTTAGCGTTAACGTCGGCGACAGCTCCCAGACTGAGTTCTGGTGATGTTGTTGTGCCCACCTGTTGAGAGGACTTGAGGCCTGTGTGCCCGACCTGTGAGGTTGTCCTGGTGGATGACTTAGCGGCCCGTAGAGCCAGCTATTTGAGAATACCTGGGCTGAGGGGACGCCATACCCGCTTTTTGTGTTGTACAATGAGAGCTGTGAACAATGGGCATTTGGCGAACCTGAAACCGCACCATTGCAGCACCTGATTAGTAAGGCTCGTACAGCATGTCGGGAAGTAATGGGAAAGAGTCTTCGGACTACGGGATATTCACATTTAAAGCACGGGAGAGCCCTGGTATTCGGGCCACCGACTTTAGCCTCGAAGGTCAAAGCCATCAAGAGTGGATGGTGGTGGAAGGCGGAGTACACCAAAGAGTGCCTGAGAGCACGAGACGTGGAGGCCATTCCCACGTTTGTGATGGATGCATATGTATGAATTGTTGTGGTCCGTGTCAGCCGCTTCATTCTGTTATATATATATATGCTGTGATGCTCTTGCAGGGACGGGAAACTGCCACCCCCTCGAAGGGGGTGGGGTCGTTATAATTTGGTCAGCCGTTGCTGACCGTTGCCCTGTTTTGCCACCGTTTTTGATGGGCTTGTTGTATAGGTGCTGGACCGAGCGGGAACATAGCGGGCTGAAGCCCCTGCGCTGCTGCGGCCCTTGAAGGCCTTTTGATGTTCTCTTGTTTTCATGTATGGCCGGCCTGCGTGCCGATGTTGGTAATTTGTAAGGCCGTCGTGCCTAAATTTTGTGTTGTAAAACATTTATTCCTATTTTTAGTAAAAGTGGACATACCCGGGTACGGGTTTTGGGGTTTATCTTGTCTCTTTTTAGCTTCCGCATAGAATGCTCTGAGTTAGGCTTCGTTTTATAGCGTCGTTCGATATTTCAATTAAGTGACGTTCCCGTTTGTTTTGTAGTATATAGCGTGGGGCCCCGGCCGGACCTTCTGTTATATGCTCCCGAACGGATGGGGATGTTACAGATATAATCTTGAGTTTAATTCTGTTCTAATGTATTTCTATGCGCGTGTGCATGCGACTTCGCATTGGTCTCTACCGCTCACACTAACGCTAACATCCAATTGTTTCGACAGGAAGGCTGAGTAGTTTGCCCGAGACGTGCAAATGGTTAAGTCTGGGGGTGTGATGAGTCCAATATATATATATATATTTATGGACTCATCTGGGCCAATTATCTAGTCTTTGCACCACACTTTAGGCACGTTTTCATTCATTTTCACTATTCCCTACTAGGTGCACTATTAAGCCCGCTTTGGTGTGCAATCGCGCTCCTTGTTATTGGGGGTAAGCACATGGTGCTCCCCTTCCATTTCTCTTAATTTATCTGGTGCTGGAGGTGTATTCCCAGCTATCTCTATCTTATATGCAGGTGGCCGGATTATCGTGGATCCAGTTCTCTCCCAAATTTCATAACTGTGTGAAACGCACGGTCGTGCGTTTTCCTTGACGCACGGTCTGCTGCGGTCGTGCGATACCTTCTGGGCAGAGAATGAGCGATCTGAATTTGCTCGTGCATTTTGACGCACGGGTAGATTTGCCCGTGCGTGTGTAAAACGCACGGTTGGCCTGTGTTCTCTGAGCTTTTGTCATTTCTGAATTTGTCCGTGCGTTTTGACGCACGGACGGATTTGCCCGTGCGTGAGTAAATCGCACGGGCGGTCCAGCGTCTTCCTCAAGTGTAGTTTTATCATTTAATAACGCACGGTCCACGCACGGTCGTGTGTTCGACCGTGCGTGACCATTTTTCTGCCTGTTTAGTATAAAATGCAGGTTACATCGCAGGCAGAGGAGAGATCGGGGAAGAGGAGCGGGAAATTAGGTCCTTCCCGCCGTTCTTGAGGTCTGAGGGATTCTCCTTCACCTCCACCGCCAATGAGACCATTTTCTGGCGTTCTCCACCACCATCCTTCCATTCGGAAGAGGTAGCAAGCATCCTCCGCCAAGTGCTCAAGCATTCCTTGTCGTGGGAAGCCATAGAAGAGCTGTAGGTTGTTGGAGCGGTGACAGCCTCCATCGAATCAGCACACCATCTGAGGGCCGAGCCCGGAGAGAGCCCGACAACCTCTCATTCCGGCCGAGAACCCAAGACGCGGTGATTTCTTCCTATTGGTCTTCTCTAACTTTATGTTGGTGCTTTTTTTTTCTTGTGTTATTGTAATGAACCATTATTTAGCTGTATGTTATAAATCTTTTGTAAAGTTCTTGTGCAATGATGCGGTAGTGCGAGAATAGCACTTTCTTTGCTGTGATTTTTTGAGATTCGTTGTGTGTGAAGCCCTAGCAATTGCTAGTGGTGATGCTTGGAGAAGAGGTGTGTGCAACCCTCACCCGTCATAGTTACTTTCCATTGTTGCAATGAACTATTGGTGTCCTCATGGTGGAAGCAGACTCCATCCCAAATTTCTTGATGAGCTCCTTGGTGTACTTAGTCTGGGAGATGAAGATTCCATCCTCAGACTGTTTCACCTGAAGCCCAAGGAAATATTTGAGCTCACCCATACTGCTCATCTCAAACTCCCCCTGCATTAGATTAGCAAATCTCTTGCAGAGGTTGTCATCAGTAGACCCAAAAATTATGTCATCAACATAAATTTGGACTAGGAGAATCTTCCCCCTTGTTTCCCTAAGAAACAACGTGCTATCTATCTTTCCCCTCAAGAACTTGTTCTTGATGAGAAAGCTAGACAAAGTCTCATACCAAGCCCTTGGGGCTTGCTTAAGACCATACAAGGCTTTCTTAAGAAAATAGACATGGGAAGTGAGAGTAGGATGGACAAAACCTGATGGTTGCTCTACATATACTTTCTCTTTCAGATTTCCATTTAGGAATGCTGACTTGATATCCATCTTGTATACTTTGAAGCCTTTGTGGGCTGCATATGCAAGGAATATCCTTATAGCCTCCAACCTTGGAACTGGGGCAAAGGTTTGATCAAAGCCAATCCCTTCCTCTTGCCTGTATCCCTTTGCAACAAGCCTTGCCTTGTTCTTGATGATAGTTCCATTCTCATCCATCTTATTTCTGAAGATCCATTTGGTGCCAATGATGTTGTGTCCTTGTGGTCTTGGCACCAATTTCCATACTTTGCATCTTTTAAATTGCAAAAGTTCTTCCTGCATTGCCTGGATCCAGAATGGATCCACATTGTCCTCTTCGAACTTCTTAGGCTCTACCTGTGACAGAAAACTGAGGAACAAGGCCTCATTATGAGCTCTGCTCCTGGTTGTCACACCTTGCTGGACGTTTCCAATAATCTGTTCCAAGAGATGATCCCTTAGATTTCTTGTAGCTGTAGGTAATCTGTGCTCTACTTGCTGAACTTCTTCCACTAGTTCAGCAGCTTCTTCAGCATCTTTAGCATCTTGCACCTCTGCTACTTCTTGAACTTCTGCATCAGGATTTGCTTTACTGTTGCTGGAAGGTTCTTGTATGGATAGTTCTTCCATTGCTTCTTCACTTCCTGTCAAAACAGAAGAACTGGGCCAACCCTTGTAAATTAGGCTGGACTCATCAAACACTACATGCATGGACTCTTCAACAACATGGGTTTTCTTGTTATATACCCTATAGGCTCTACTATGTGAGCTATATCCAACAAGAATCCCCATGTTGCATTTTTCAGCAAACTTGGTTAATTGAGCTTTTCCATTGTTTAGAATGTAGCAATTAGATCCAAAGATCCAAAGGTATGAAATTGTTGGTTGTTTGCCTTTCAAAATCTCATAGGGGGTAATTCCATGATCTTTATTGATTGAAGCTCTATTGAGAACATAACAGGCAGTATTGACTGCTTCAACCCAGAAATATTCTGGGAGTGAAGAGTCACTATGCAATGTTCTCCCAGCTTCTATCAATGATCTATTCCTCCTCTCAGCCACCCCATTTTGTTGTGGGGTCCTTGGGGAGGAAAATTCTTGAGTGATACCTAGTTCTTGAGAGAACCTTGTCATGGCTTCAGATTGAAACTCTGTGCCATGGTCAGACCTAGTTCTGACCACAGAACATTGCAAATCATTCTGAATGGCCTTGACATGGCTTATGAAGACATTTAGAGTATCAGATTTCTTTCTAAGGAAAAATATTCATGTATATCTTGAATGATCATCAACAATCACTAAGGTATACAACTTCCCTCCTAAGCTTTGAATTGGCATAGGACCAAACAAGTCCATGTGCAATAGATAAAAACATCTCTTAGTGTCTTTGGAGCCAATACTTTTAAAAGTGGCCCCTGTTTGCTTGCCCATTTGGCAAGCATGACATGGGCCATTTTTAACACATTTTAAATTAGGACTATTTCTAACCAAGTTTATAGAGAATAGTCTATGCATTGTCTTGTAGTTGATGTGAGCAAGTCTCTTGTGCCATTGAACACATAGAGACTCACTCTCATCTGATACAAGACATACAGGAGAGGAAAAAGATTTGCAGAAGAAATCTAAACAGTAAATATTTCCACTCCTAGTGCCTGAAAGAATGGTCTCCAAGTCATTAGACTTTTTGATGAGGCACTTATCATTGTGAAATTCAATGACATGGCCAAGATCACACAGTTGGCTTATGCTGATCAGGTTGTGTTGCAACCCTTCAACATAAGCCACTTTTGTGAAGGAGACTATGCCATTAGTGATCATACCATAACCTCTGGTGACTCCCTTTTCTGATCCCCCAAAGATGACTTTGGGTCCATTCTTCACTGCTCTGTAATCTTGCAGTAAATCCTTGGTGCCAGTCATGTGTCTTGAGCACCCACTGTCCAAGTACCATATTTGGTTGAGACTGGTACTTGAACTACCCTGCAAAGAAGGATTTAGTTATCCTTAGGATCCCAAAAAGCTTTAGGTCCTAGGTGCCTGTTAGTTTGATGAGATACTCTCATACTAGCTACACTCCTAGCAGGAAAGCTTTTCTTTGCATTAGGTACATTGGGGTTGTACCAACAATCTATGGCAAAGTGTCCCACCTTACCACAGCACCAACAATCATGAATATTGTATCTCCTTTTCTGAACACTTTTCTGAATGGGTATAGCACTGTGCACATGTTCAGCAGAGGAGACTGCAACATTCTTCCTATCTCTTTCAGCAATAATCTGACTGAAGGATAATTTGTGGACAGTCTTGCTGCTCTTTGTCCTGACAGCCTCAGCTTGCTTTGGCATGGCAGCCATACAAGATCTGAAGGAATCAGACACTGAGCAGCATGCCTTGTCAATAGATTTGACAGCAGTCTTGCTTTTTGCTGAAGCAGATCTTGAAATGCATGCTTCCTTGTTCTTGACTGAAGGTGCTGAGGCACCAAACATAAATGGTCCAGATTGGGTCATTTGTGTTTCCTCATGGGGAGCTTTCATTGCACTCAATCCCATGCCCTTTCTTTCACTATGGGAAGGAGTGTTTTCCTTCCTATAGAACCTTCCATTCTTCCAGTGACCATGAATGCTTTCATGGTCATACCTGTTGGAGGGAAGTGGCACCTTTTGAAAGGTGGTTTGAGGCTTAGCCTTCTTCTTGCTTTTTACTCCACTCCCTTCTCCTACTTCCATCTTGTTGAATCCAGGTCCTCTCCAATTGGTTTGAGAGGAGAAGGTGTCAATAAGGGGAAGCACTGATTTGGGCTTGGAGAATTGGGCCACCAGGCACTTATCCTTTTCAAGCTTTTCTTCAAGGTCCTTGATGACCTTGTTCTTCAGGGAAATAATGCTTATTTGCACTATAGTTAACCCCTGTAAATGACTAATTTGTCTGCTCATCTGAGCCACCAGGGTGGTAGGTTCAGTGTTGACATCCTTAGTCATTTTGAGGGAAACAATTTCCTGGGATTGCCTCTTGGCAAGCTTCTTGCTCTTCTTCAGAGCCTCCAAAAGAAAACCATATTTTTCAATCAATTGATTGAGTTCTTGCTCAGCTTCCATGCCCCTTCCATCAATTGATGGAAGTGCATCAGATTCTGGTCTAGTCTCACAATCAGAAATTGAAGTGGAATGAGATAGTACCTGATCATTGTCAGAAGCATTCTGACTTCCTTCCTCATCAGTGAAAGCCATAAGGCCTAGTTGAGCAATGTCTTCTTCATACTCCTCTTCATCACTATCTGAGTGTGAAAGAGGGTCCCTGACTGCAATCCTGCCAACAGCAGGTTCTTCAATAGCAACCAACCCAGAGGGCTTCTTCCATTTCAGATTCTGATGAGCTAGAGTCTGATTCACTCCAGCTTTTCTTCTTCTTCTTAGCTAGAAAGGATTTCTCTCCTTTCTTGCTTCTTGATTGATGAGCCTTCTTCTCATCCTTCTCTCTTCTCTTCACAGGGCAGTCATTAATGACATGCCCAGGCTTGCTGCAGCAATAGCAAACAACTTTGGAAGAATTATGTTTTGAGTTAGACTCATACCTGTCACTTCTAGAGTGATGCTTTGACTCCTTGCTGTCCTCCTTGTTGTGATATGAGGAGGAAGGCTTGTTCTTCCATTGCTTCCTCCTCAACATCTTTCTGAAGTGCCTTGTAAGAACAACAATTTCTTCATCAGAAGAAGAGCAGCTTGATGAGCTAGGCTCAGAATCTTCTGGTTCAGCAGATCTTCTGGGAGGAGAGTGAGCCTTCTCTCTCCCTCTTCTTGAGCTTTCAGCCTTGAAGGCCAAGGAATTCTCCCTGGTATCACCCTTTGCCTTCTGCTCTTCTTCCTTCCTGGCAGTCAGCTGCATTTCATAGGAGAGCAACTTTCCATAGAGAGTTTGGGGAGGAGTTTCAGTCAACTTAGCACCTCCCTTATGGCACAAATTTTTGTGTCCCAATCTCTTGTTAGAGATCTGAGGAACTTATCATTCAGCTCATAATTTGTGAACACTCTCTCATAGATTCTTAGTTCATTAATTATTCTAAAGAACCTTTCATAACACATGGAGATGCTCTCCTGCCCTTGCTGCCTGAAAGCTTCATATTCCTGATTGAGGAGTACCTTCCTATCATTCCTCACATCTTCAGTCCCTTCCATGTACACTATCAGTGTATCCCACATCTACTTAGAAGATCCACAATGCACCAAATTTTGAAAAGTTGAGTCATCAATAGCATTGACTATGATATTTTGAGCCCTTTTATCCATAGTAGCCAATGGTATCTCATCCTTGGTCATTTCAGTGTATGGTTTGCCTACTTGCCTGGTAGGATCAACAGAGGAGGGTTTTGTGATAATGAAGGGGCCTTCCTGAACAGTAATGTAGATTCTAGGGTCTGATGCTTCCATGTACAGCCTAACCCTCTACTTCCATATGCCAAAGTTGGCTTTGTTACATATGGGCAATTTCATTGAGCTCATCTCCTTCTGCATTACACTGGAGGCCATTGGGTTTTGACTAGACAATACCTTTTAGGATCTGGTCAGACTGTTAAGTCCTTCTTCACCAACCTCCCTCTGATACCACTTGAAAGAATATTAGGTTTGTAGTCTAAATCACCTAGAGGGGGGGGGGGGGGGTGAATAGGTCTTTTTGATTTTCCTCTAAGCACCCTAGATTATTTTTTATTTCTGGTTTAAGAAAAAGATCAACCACACAGAAAGCACACAAGTATGTATAGAGGTTCCTCAAGATAGGGTGTCTTGAGTAGTCCTCTTTCCCCCTTCACCTTTCTAACAATGTGTTAGACAAGACCAACACCTCCAAACTCGGCCCAAAAGAGCTTACAACACAGATCCCTCAGGATCTCTTAGGTTTTCTCAAACCCTACCTCAGGCACAGCAGCCATACAACTCAGATCAGCTCCTGATCCTACAGCTCAGACCACAACAGGTCCTACAACTCAGACCACAATAGGTCCTACCTCAGGCTAAACAACCCTACCTCAGATCAGCTCCTGATCCTACAGCTCAGACCTCAGCAGGTCCTACAACTTAGAGGATTCCTCCTCCTACACCTCAGGCAATGAAGCCCTACAACTCAGATCAACAGATCCCACACTCAGGCCTTCAGCCCTACACTCAGAACCCTCAGGTTCCTACAAACTCAGACCAAATGGTCTTACAGCTCAGGCAAAATGCCCTACAGAAAATTGATTTAGAATTATTCTACAGTAGAGGTACTCTCCTGTATATCCTGCACAGACTGTGCTTCCTGTACCTGAAGATGTTGAATACAACAACAACTTGATCTTCCCCTTCAATAGAGTGATGGAAGATCACCTTGCCCCTTCTGGTGGAGGAGCTATCTTCTTGTCTCTGTTTTTTCTTCTCTTTCAGGGAGCAGGAAGAAAGTCGAGAGCAGCAACCGTCAATGACGAATGGAGATTTTTCATGCAATCGGTCGGGGGGGGGGGGGGGGGGGTGGAAAATGCCCTAACACTTTCTTTTATACTTCTTTTCATCTTCAACGGCTCTAATTTGATCTCCCAAGATGTATGGGAGAGATCGGTGGTCCCCTGTAGCTTTTCTGCAACTTGCCCTAGCCGCAGGTCCCGCCGCCCTACTTTTCCGTAGAGAAGGTCTGTGCTCGACGAACGCACTGCACTCTGCGTTCAATGAACTTGTCAAACTCTGCGTTCGATGAACTTGTCAAACTCTGCGTTCGACGATTTTGTCAAACTCTGCGTTCGATGATCTTGACTTGTCTCTGCGTTCGATGAACGACACTCTGCGTTCGACGAACGGCACTGTTTCTGCGTTCGACGATCTGCATTGTCTCTGCGTTCGACGATCTGCCAAGTCTCAGCTGTTTCTTCAATCTCGTCTCAGCGATCGACGAGCAGTGTTCTGTGTTCGATGAACGACACTCTGCATTCGACGAACACGCCAATTATGCCTTCTCAGCGGCTCCTTCTTTGGTCTTGTCTCAGCGGTCGACGAACATAATCCTTCGTTCGACGAATGGCCTTCTGCGTTCTACGAACACGCTGATTCTCAGCGTTTGAAGAACTTATCAGCGGAGACGCCTTCTTCTCAGCGGATTCGCTGAGATGGCTCCTCGTCTCAGCGGTTTTGACCCCTCCGTCTCAGCGGTTCAGCTGAGACAAATCTTCATCTCTTTGTAGATGATTTCTTCACAACTAAGGGCATGCTTGGCCCTTTCTCTTGAGTCACCTAAGCCTCTTTGGCTTACAAAAATCAAAGCTTTATCAAATATAATATGTCCTTAGCATTGAGAGTGATGCCTCTTCAAATCAAGGTACTATTGAGGGAAATATACCAAACAGCTACACATCCATATGAGTTGTATACTGAATGGAGATGACTTTCTGGAAAGAGAGCTAACGCCCCGCGTTCGTTGTTAACGCCCCACGTTAACTTCCGTTGAGAAGGAATCCGTCGAGAAGAAATGCCATCGAGAATGAATCCGTCGAGAAGCCAGAGACAATGCCAGGTGTTAGGTCTTAACGCTGGGCGCTAGCCGTTCGACGAAATGAGATGCCGGTTGACGAAATTGCGTTCGACAAAATAAAATTCCGTTCGACGAAATTGCGTTCGACAAAATTGCGTTCGACAAAATTTGATGACGTTCGACGAAATTGCATTCAACGAAATTGCGTTCGATGAAATTTGATGACGTTCGACGAAATTGCGTTCGACGAAATTGCGTTCGACGAAATTGCGTTCGACGAAATTGCGTTCGACGAAATTTGATGACGTTCGACGAAATGAGATGTCGTCCCACAAACTACCACGATCTTGGCGGTTGCGCGATTTCAGCCACGACAGTACACGATCACTAACGCCGACGTTAACTCTTAACGCCACGCATTAGCTCCCGTGGCTATTTAAAGTACAACCCTCTCATTCTATGTAAGATGATTCCAGAATTCCAATAATTTTAAGAGAGGCTAGTGTACAACAATTAAGAGATCTCCCTTGGCCTATCATGAAGATCTAAAGAGGATTTTGAAGGAGAAGGCCTACAATGCATATTCCATACGAAAGACGATCATTTCAAGAACGCCAACATCTACATCGCCTTCGTCCTCACCTTCAGAATTTCTTGGGGAGTTAATCTTTACTTATCTTGTAATCTTTTACTTTTTTCCTTTTGTAATTTGTGTGGAGAAATCGTTCGAGGAGAACGTCGGATTTCAGGAAGGATTCTGTGGGTAAATTCACCGCGGTTGTTGGCGACTAGGTCCTTGTGTGGCTTAGGGGGTAATTCGCCGCCTTGTGCATGGCGATTAGGTCGAGGGTAGATCTAGGGGTGGCTAGAGGCATTATCTAGGGTTAGATAGGCTATAGCCAACCGATCCTTGGGAGAAGGACAAGTGAAACAACAAAAAGTGTTTTTACATATTCTCGCCTTGATTTCTAGCGTTATAGAAATTAAACATTTGTGTATTCAATTTATTATGAAATAAAATAATGTCTTTTAATGTTCTATTCAATTGATTTTATTTCCTCTTCAAGAATTTTTTAATTTATATTTCATTAAAGTATTAAAATTAACATTTGTGTAATTATCTTTGAATTACAATAATCGTTTTCATCATCTCTGATTTTCTAGAATTGTATTTCATTTAAGATTTCATAAGTAAAATCACTCTGGCAATCATTTTATGCTAAGGAATATTTTCTGGAGAGCTAATGCCCAGCGTTAACACTTAATGTCAGGCGTTAGCAACAGTTAACAAAAAGTTTTGTTTCTCTTGTTTAAAAATGAATATTCAATACAATCTTTTCTGAGATATCAAAATATATTTTCTTATAAAATATTCCTACACTTTGATAAATTTAATTAAGATTTAAAATTCCATAAAACCCTTATTCACCCCCCCCTTCTAAGGGCGCCGTAAGATCCAACACGTGGTATCAGAGCGTAGGTTATTCCAATACGGCTTCACAACCGGGAATAATGGCGCTTCATGATCTCGCATCTTCTAGAGGGGATAATTTTTATGAAAATGAAAAATCATTATCACCACCTTTATTTATGGGTGAAAATTATAATGGGTGGAAAATACTTATGGAAAAATTTCTTAAAACTTTGGATATTGAAGTTTGGAATATTACAATTAAAATGCCCCAAATTATTCTAAATAAAAATGAAATGTTTTTAAATGCCAAATCTATGAATAGTCTATATTGTGCTCTAGATCAAAATATTTTCAAACTTATTTATACGCTTCCTACTGCTTTTGAAGTTTGGAAATTTCTTGAGAATACTTATAGTCTTCCTTCCATAGATGATGAACAAGAAGAATTCCTTATGGATCCAAGAGAAGAAATAGACGAGGACTCATGCTTGGAGGAAGATCTATCTAAGAGAGAAGCAATATTGAACTCAATTGATGGCAAAACATCAAGCAAAAGAGAAGACGGAAACTATAGCAAGGCATGAAAATCTAAATCCTCTCTTTTTGTAACAAATTCTATTTCTACATTTTGTGTGCTTAAATTTGCTAAACGCAAAATTTCAAAGTTGAAACAAGCTAATTCCAAATTACGTTTAGAAAAAAAAACTTTAAAAGCAAACGCTAAAGTAGAATCTTATATTGATCTTTCAAATTCTCTTTCATGCTCTTTAATTAAAAATGCTAAACCTTGTTTTGATTATAATACTTTTAAAAAAGATCTCAAGGTTTTGGAAAAAGGTCTTTTAACTTCAAAAGAGCATAATGAAAAATTGATAAAAGAAAACGATAATTTAAGGGATAAACTAGAATCATTAAAAATGTTTATTCAAAAATTTTCATATAATAAAAAATCTTTGATTTCTAGTTTATCAAATTATCAAAAGTCTAAAAGCTTAACTTCATATTATAAGAGTATGTCTATAAGAAAGAGTGGAAATAAAAATCATCAAAATAAGAACCAATCATTTAAAACATATTGTAACCCACTCTTTCAACATTCAATTCTTAAGAAAGACCATCACTCTTATATACGCTCAAAGAATCAATATAATAAAATTCATTATGATTATCAACATCAATGTATTTTGAAAAATAATTTGAATAAACATAAATCCCAAATGAATTATTTTTCAAACAACTATCATCACAAAAAGATGTCAAATAATCATAATAAGAATTTAAAAGATAAACAACCAAAGTATGAATGGAGGCCCAAAATTAAAAATGAAACACTAACTCCACTTGTAAAGGTCCATTCATCACTATCTCCCCAAAAGCCAACACGATGTATTTGGGTATTCAAAGGAACCATCACACTTGGTCCCCTTTGGATACCTAAATCTCTCATTCAATAGGAATCATTGTATTGCATGAAGTAGAAATAAATTAAAAATGAAATATCATTACTCTACTTCATGTTATGCTTAATTGCTTTTTCTTTTGATTATTTTTTATTTTTTGAGCCAACACACTATGATCACTTTATATCATGAGATATGACTTTCATTTTAAGCCTAATATTTAACAAATCAAATTGAATTAAATTGAACATAAAGTCATAATATTTTTTTAAGTGATCTATCTTTTCTTTTTCTATGTTTTATCCTTTTTAAATCCATTACCTATAAATGTCTTATATTATCTGTTGAAACCAACAACTGGTCTCTTGAGTTCGGACCCACTGGGTGTGTAGCCGATGCTTATTTCTCCCTCACTAGACTCTCTTGACGGTGGATGCTGGAAACGGAATAGACCCAAGGCTGAAGCGAGGAGGTCCCGCCACACACCTGGAAGATCTTAGAGAGCTTCCCCTCCCAAACCAAAGCTCAACCGGGCACCTTGGAGGGCACGGGCTGCCAACCAAAACTAGCCTAGAGGAGAGGATTCTCTAAAATCGGATCTCCTCCAAGGTGCCCTTAAGGGTCTATTTATAGTTTTCCTAGGCTGGTCTGTAAATAGCCTGAATCCGCCTTTTAATTTTACTAACCGCACCCCAAATTGGTCTGCTAATAGCCTAACTCCGCTGTTCCGAAGGGCTATTTGTTGCCCACCAGGGGTATTATGGTCATTTTCCCCTCACAGCCCTTTGGGCGAGTGGTCCGTGAGGGCACCATTCGCTGGGCACCCGCCTGGCTGGGCGAATGCCCATGCTTCTGGGCGAGTGGTCCGTGAGGGCACCACTCGCCTAGCGCCTTCTCTCCTACAACCTACCCCCACCAACACGGGGGCATTTTTACCTTTCTTGGCCTGGGCGAGTGACCCGGCGAATGATCTGGACGACCCAGGTTTCGCCAGTTGGCTGGGGGGGTCCACTCGGCGTATACGGGTTGTACACAATCCCCGCTCTTTACGAGCGGTTCCTACGGTCGTAAAGAACAGTCCAACCCTGTATTCGGTGAGTGCTTGCTGACTGGATCCATAAGATTCCGTGGGTCCCACCGTCATTATATATATATACCCTCATGTCAGGTTTCTCTGGACCACTCTCTCATCTCGGCTCGGAGTTTCTCCACTTCCTAATGTCTTTCCACAAACCTTCTGCGAAACCCCTCTCGCGAAAGATGATCGACCGCCTAGCTGCGGCTCAAGCTGCAACGGCCCCCAGGGCATCCAAATTTGCTCCCTGGCTGATGTCTAAACAGGATCCGAGCGCCCCCTATGTCTCGCGTCGAGCCAAGATGATTCAGCTGAATCGTCAGAGAGGCGAGACTGCCTCGGATTCTCCGGCGGATACTCCACCGGCGAACACGCTGGCGGATGCCCTTCCGGACCCCGCGGTGCTGGTATGAGGATTCTTCCTGTCTCCATTTAGTTCCTGTCCCTTACCCTGCGCTTATTCCGACCATTCGCAGGGGGCTTCGGTACCTGAGGACGGCCATGGGGCCGTTTTGAGCAGTGCGGTGGTGCCACCTCCCGCGGACGAGGTACCTCCTCCCGATCTGGATCTTGCTCCTCCGCCTCCTCCTGGGGAGACTGTACCCCAACCCCGTGAGTTGTGAACCTTCTCGCTTTTTCCTTTTATGTTGTCGGCTACTAATCATTACCTTTTCGCATCCCTCAACCCTGACGTCCCGCTGCGGGACTCCATTCCTCCCAGTCCCCCTGCTCAGGTGAACCCCGCTGTCACCGCGAATGAACGGAGGGTCTCCCCTGAGCGAGAGCTGGATCAGCCTCTCCGTGCTGATGACCGTGCGGATGCTCCGGCTCCTTCTTCACAGCCTTACCGTCCATGAAAGGGAAAGGTCTTACCTCCCGCCTGGCTGTTTGGGACGCACCCCCATTCGTCTCGTCCTTCGGGTCACCCGGACCCCACCCCAGGTCAGTTCACTCACCCGCCTCTATTGTACTCGCATACTTTATCACCACTAACCTAGTTGTGATTCCGCAGGCTATCGAGAAGCCTCCCCCTTCGACTCCTACTACGAGGGGGGAGAGGGAATGCTCTCGCCTCTCCCTTCCCCTGGGGATCTTGCTGACTTCCTGGGTGATTCCTCGGATCACGCGACCCTGAAGGATCGGATCTCGGAGGTCCTGGGGAAGCTCATCCACATCCAGCGAAACGTGGCCAGCCAGGTGGACGACGTGCGGCTGAGAGTCGCGCGTGAGTTGAAGGACCTTCGACGAAGTCACTCGCATCTTCTCGCGGAGGTGGAGCGGCTAGGGGGTGAGGGAGGGGAGTTGTCTCCCGGAACACACGCCGCGCGAGCCCGGGACCAACTCCAACTGGCTTCCCATGAGATCACCAATATACTCGCTTATTACCACCCGCGAATGCCCATGGAAGCTGGGTCACGAAAGCGAGGTCGGTGGATATGGGAGGAGATCTGACCTACCCAACGTCCACCCCTCTTATTGTTTTCTTTTCTTACTTTATGCTGCGAATGTTGAACGTTATTTTTCTGTAATAATTTCTCTATGCTTTGCGAATGCTTCTTTATTCGTTTTTCGTATCTCATAGCTTTGCTTGGGTATTGCCGAGTGATAACTTATAGCCGGATGCTCTTCCAACCTCGTTGCGTAGCCGCGGAATGAATAGACATAGGGCATTTGCCATTAATGGGTGAGAGGGACCGGCTCGGGCTTCGAGGTGTCGGGAGGGCGCGATGGCTATCCGCACACCCGAGGTCTCGAAAGTCCAAACGCCGTTTAGTCCCTCTATAAATAGGTCTTTCAACCACCGTATTAAATACCTAACCATCCGCTCTCTTTCCTTGCGCTAGCACTCGCGCTTCTTCCTTATCTGTTGCTCCTCTTTCCTTCTTTACTCGCAAAAATGGGTGGCGATGCGGAAGGCAGGGCCAAGTGCGCCAGCGCATTCGCCAACCATGTCTTCGATTCCTGCGACCTCTCTGAGGAGGCTTACCTGTCTGCCGTCGCCGACTACGTCCCGCCGGGCTTCGAGGGGCGAAAGCCCAGGCCGGATGAGCGTCTGAACTCCATTTCGCCTTGTGCTCTCGCGATCCCGCTAGAGCATTTCGAGGTGGGGTTTCGCCTTCCGATCTGGCAGGAACTCCGTCAGACCTTCAGATACTACGGGGTCGTGCCTGGCCAGCTCAACCCCAACTCCATCGCTATGTTGGTCGGGTACGCGAGCTACCTGCGGGAGGAGGGAATCGAGTTCTCACTGCCTGTCTTCCGCAAGCTCTATACCTTCCGCTGCACCAATGGTATCTCGTTCTTCTCGGGACTGAGCCCCCTAAAGCACTACGGGCTCCTGAACAAGAACCATGACTGGGTTCGCCGCTTTATTTTCGTAAGCGGGAACCTGGGGAACACTCTTCTCGCGCCGGTGTAGGAGGAGGAGTCAACCTTCCGCCCCCCGACCCTAGGGGGCACGAGGCCAAACTCCACCAATACATCCTGGAGCACGGGATGGATCTCGTCCATCTCCGGCGAAACGTCAACTCGCTTCCACCCATTCCGCAGGGCGAGGGTAAGTGTTCGAGACTTCATTCGCTTTCGCTTTGTGATTTTTACATCATTCGCTAAAACCATTGGCTATATTATGCAGGTGTGCGCCACTTCCCCCTTCATCCGCCGCGTCCCTCCGGGTCTACCCTCTCTCTCGCACAGGCCGCCGCGGATGCCTGTCGGGAGGAACCTTCTTCCTCCAAGCCTGGCGGAAAGAAGCGCAAGCCAGCCGTGCTGACCTCTTCCTCTTCCAAGAAGCCCAAAAACCCCCCCTCCGCCAAGGGGAAGGGGGTCCTGGGCGAGACCCTCGGGGCGGATGCTCAGATCCAAGCCCTGGGGACGAGTGCGCCAGGAGAGACCACCCCTCGCGCGGGACTGTCGCTGCCGCCGCCCCCACTTCCCAGGGACCATCGGAACTTCCCCAGCGGCGAGAAGTACAGGGACCCCTCGGGGGCTCCCCTGGTTAAGTGGGACAGGAATGCGAACCGGGTCTCGCTCTCCACCCTCCATCCGTCGTGGATAGAGAGCGATCTCGCCAGCGGTGAGGCTTACGCCATCGCGTATGCCCTCTATGGCCGAGAAGACGCCGAAGTCTATGATGCCGAGATGACCCAGGTTCTCGCTCATGAGAGTGTCAGGGCCATGCTGCGGGCGCTCGAGCTCGCGCACATGTCTTCGCGTCGGAGCATCAAATTGGCGCGGGACTTGACGGCGGTTGAGGAGTCCCGGTCCGTTGCTTCTACTGAGGCGATGGAGCTTAGGACTAAGCTGGCGGCTGCGGAGACTCTTCTCGCCAACCGCCCTGTCGCAGAGGTATGTTTTCTCCTTTCCCGCGAGTGACTTGTTGCCGATTGACAACTTTATTCTTACTACCCTCGTTATTAATTTCAGGATACCACGGTTGCCGAGATGCTCCGCGCCCGGGTGGCTGGCCTTGAGGATGAAATCCGTCTGGCCAAAGCCGAAGTACAGCGATTGCGAGAGACTGGTGCGTCAGCACTCGACCCGGGGAGCGGGGGCCATTTTTATCCCCATCACGAGTTGGAGCAGCTGATGCAAGAGAACGCGCAGAATGCCGTCAAGCATGCGCTGCAGGTGCTGCGGCGAGCGGGATACCTGAAGGCGGAAGCCGAACGCCTTTCCGCTCGCCAAGTCGTCCCCGAGCTTTACATTCCAATCCCCTTTCCTGAGGACGACCACGTCGAGCCGTGAGAAGACGCCCTCATCCCAGACTCTGGCGAGAGCGACGGATCTTCAAGCGAGAAATCTGCTGATCCTTGAGAAGGGCCTCTTGTATTTTCTCTTTTTGCATTTATCATTTTGACTGTAATCTTGAACGGGCGAGTGCCTTTAAAAGATGTATATATTGACTACAATTTGTGTTATTCTAAGCTTTCCTCTCATTCGCCGCTATACCTCGTTAGGCTCATTAGGACGTTGATTCTTCTTATTCGCCGCCACACCTCGTTAGGCTCATTAGGACGTTAGGTCGTGATGCGACTGTCTTGGCCACCCCGCGAATGCTCGAAGATGACTTAGGTCGGTCGTTCCCCTTCGATCTCTCGCTACCAAGTGAACCTTACCATTCGCGTATCACGGGGTTTCGCTTAGGTAGTCAAGAGAGTGGGGTGTGATCCTCTCTCCGGCGCGTGGTCTATGCGAATGCTCTTGAGATCATCTCTTGAGAACTTAGAGCCCGCCATCGGGTGAGCCTTCGGACCTGCCAGCTAGATGGGAGCCTGGACAGCGGGTCTGCTCGGGGCCAACCTCTGGAACATAGAACCTGCCACCGAGTGAGCCTTCGGACCTGCCAGCTAGATGAGAGCCTGGACAGCGGGTCTGCTCGGGGCCAACCTCTGGAACATAGAACCTGCCACCGAGTGAGCCTACGGACCTGCCAGCTAGATGAGAGCCTGGACAGCGGGTCTGCTCGGGGCCAACCTCTTGAACATAGAACCTGCCACCGAGTGAGCCATCGGACCTGCCAGCTAGATGAGAGCCTGGACAGCGGGTCTGCTCGGGGCCAACCTCTGGAACATAGAACCTGCCACCGAGTGAGCCTGCGGACCTGCCAGCTAGATGAGAGCCTGGACAGCGGGTCTGCTCGGGGCCAACCTCTGGAATATAGAACCTGCCACCGAGTGAGCCTTCGGACCTGCCAGCTAGATGAGAGCCTGGACAGCGGGTCTGCTCGGGGCCAACCTCTGGAACATAGAACCTGCCACCGAGTGAGCCTTCGGACCTGCCAGCTAGATGAGAGCCTGGACAGCGGGTCTGCTCGGGGCCAACCTCTGGAACATAGAACCTGCCACCGAGTGAGCCTTCGGACCTGCCAGCTAGATGAGAGCCTGGACAGCGGGTCTGCTCGGGGCCAACCTCTGGAACATAGAACCTGCCACCGAGTGAGCCTTCGGACCTGCCAGCTAGATGAGAGCCTGGACAGCGGGTCTGCTCGGGGCCAACCTCTGGAACATAGAACCTGCCACCGAGTGAGCCTTCGGACCTGCCAGCTAGATGAGAGCCTGGACAGCGGGTCTGCTCGGGGCCAACCTCTGGAACATAGAACCTGCCACCGAGTGAGCCTTCGGACCTGCCAGCTAGATGAGAGCCTGGACAGCGGGTCTGCTCGGGGCCAACCTCTGGAACATAGAACCTGCCACCGAGTGAGCCTTCGGACCTGCCAGCTAGATGAGAGCCTGGACAGCGGGTCTGCTCGGGGCCAACCTCTGGAACATAGAACCTGCCACCGAGTGAGCCTTCGGACCTGCCAGCTAGATGAGAGCCTGGACAGCGGGTCTGCTCGGGGCCAACCTCTGGAACATAGAACCTGCCACCGAGTGAGCCTTCGGACCTGCCAGCTAGATGAGAGCCTGAACAGCGGGTCTGCTCGGGGCCAACCTCTGGAACATAGAACCTGCCACCGAGTGAGCCTTCGGACCTGCCAGCTAGATGAGAGCCTGGACAGCGGGTCTGCTCGGGGCCAACCTCTGGAACATAGAACCTGCCACCGAGTGAGCCTTCCGACCTGCCAGCTAGATGAGAGCCTGGACAGCGGGTCTGCTCCGGGCCAACCTCTGGAACATAGAACCTGCCACCGAGTGAGCCTTCGGACCTGCCAGCTAGATGAGAGCCTGGACAGCGGGTCTGCTCGGGGCCAACCTCTGGAACATAGAACCTGCCACCGAGTGAGCCTTCGGACCTGCCAGCTAGATGAGAGCCTGGACAGCGGGTCTGCTCGGGGCCAACCTCTGGAACATAGAACCTGCCACCGAGTGAACCTTCGGACCTGCCAGCTAGATGAGAGCCTGGACAGCGGGTCTGCTCGGGGCCAACCTCTGGAACATAGAACCTGCCACCGAGTGAGCCTTCGGACCTGCCAGCTAGATGAGAGCCTGGACAGCGGGTCTGCTCGGGGCCAACCTCTGGAACATAGAACCTGCCACCGAGTGAGCCTTCGGACCTGCCAGCTAGATGAGAGCCTGGACAGCGGGTCTGCTCGGGGCCAACCTCTTGAACGTCCAGGGTCTCTCCTGCGAGCTGTAGCATCATTTTCATACACATAGTTTAAACAAAATGTTTTCATTCAAAAAACCATCATTATTATATGGTATTAAGGATAAAAACGTTTAAGGTCGTCGCCGCTCCATGTGTGGCTGAGGGGTTTGCCCTCCACATTTTGAAGGCGATACCCCCCGGACTTTAGTGCCTCTTCCACGACATAGGGGCCTTCCCAGTTGGGGTTAAGTTTTCCCACCGCGGCGGACCTCCCAGCCGCGTCGACCTTCTTGAGTACCAGATCTCCCTTCTCGAACTGCTTGATCCTGACGTGCCTGTCGAAATACTTGGCCATCCGCCGCTTGACCTCTTCTTGATGGATGGCTGCTCGATCCCGGGCTTCTTCGATGAGGTCGAGGGAGAGCCGCAACTCCTCCTCGTTCTCGGCTCTCCAATCTTCCTCTCCATTTGTGGCGGCCTTCACCCGTGGTGTCATAACCTCGAACTCTATGGGGATGACGGCCTCGTAGCCGTGAGAGAGCTTGAAAGGGGTCTCTCCCGTGGCGGTGTTGGGGGTGGTTCTTAAAGCCCATAGGACCGAGGGGAGCTGTTCCACCCAATTGCCTTTGAGATTTTCCACCTTCTTCTTGAGCAAGTTCACGATGACCTTGTTCGCCGCCTCCACCTGCCCGTTGCTCCTGGGATGGTGAACGGACGCAAACCTGAGGTCTATCCCCAACTGGCCACAGAAGCTGATGAATTCCTCGCTTGCGAACTGCGGTCCATTATCCGTGACTATGGCCTGTGGAAGCCCGTGTCGACAAATGATCTCCCCCCATACGAAGTTGCGGATTACCTGGGAGGTGACCTTAGCCAACGCCTTGACCTCCAACCACTTTGTGAAGTAGTCAATCATGACTAGGAGAAATCTCCTCTGTCCACTAGCCTGGGGGAAGGGTCCTACCAGATCCATTCCCCATATGGCGAATGGCCAGGGCGCCGTGATACTCTTTAGCCTCTGAGCTGGCATGAGCTGAAGCGGGGCGAACATTTGGCACTTCTGGCATCTCTTGGCGAAGGCTGCCGCGTCTTTACTTAGGGTTGGCCAGAAGTATCCCTGCCTTATTATCCTTGCTTCCAGCATCCTGCTCCCCGAGTGGCTGCCGCACTCGCCGGAGTGAACTTCTTCCAAGATCTTTGGGACCTCTTCCTCCGAGATGCATCGGGCCAGGAGGCCTGAGAGGGTCTTCCGATACAAGTCACCCTCATGGAGCACGTAGTAGGCAGACTTATACCGGAAGCGCCTCTGGTCCGAAACTTCTTCCGGAAATTTTCCCGTTGCAAGGAAGGTGATGAAGGGATCCTTCCAGGAGGGCCGCTGTTCTACTTCCATGAGCTCTCCCTCTTCAATCGAAGGACGGAATAGGTCCGTCAGGGTCCCTCCGGCTCGAGGACCAGATTTTGCCAACCGATCTGCCGGGGTGCTCTCCTCTCGAGGGACATGCCGGATGGAGAAAGTTTTGAACGTCCCCACGAGACCTTTGACTTTTGCTAAGTACCTCATGAGCACAGGTTCCCTTGTTTCGAACTCTCCCCTTATCTGAGAAGCTATTATCATGGAGTCAGTGAGGACCTCCACGTCATGGACCCCGAGCTCCCGAGCCAACCGCAGACCGGTGATTACAGCCTCATACTCCGCCTGGTTGTTGGTGATTGGGAAGTGTATCACTAGTGTCTGCTCTATCTTTACTCTGTGGGGACTCTCCAGCACCACCCCTCCTCCGAGAGAATTCTTGCCCGAAGCCCCGTCCACCAGCAGCTTCCACGGAACGTGACGAGGGGCTCCGTCTTCTTTCATCGGCCACGAAATCTGTCATGAAATCAGCCACCACCTGCGCCTTCATAGATAATCGAGGGACAAAGGTGATGTTGAATTCACTTAGCTCTATTGACCATTTTGCGAGTCTTCCTGAGTGTTCCACTCCTTCGAAGATATGGCGGAGAGGATGGTCCGTCACTACTTGGATCGAATGGGCCTAGAAGTATGGCCTGAGCTTCCTTGCTGCGATGACCAGGGCAAAGGCCAACTTCTCTAAAATTGGATACCTGAGCTCCGCTTCCCTCAGGACCCTGCTTACGTAGTAGACGGGCAGCTGCTTCTTGCCTTCCTCACGAACCAGGACGGAGCTTACGGCCTCCTCCCCGACCCCGAGATATAGATGTAGATCCTCCCCCTCTTTGGGACTTTGCAGTAGGGGAGCCTTAGTGAGTTGGCTCTTCAAGGCCTGAAAGGCCTCCTCGCACTCTCTTGTCCACTCAAACTTCTGGTTGCCTCGTAGCGCTTTGAAGAAGGGGGAGCATCTTTCCCCGGCCCGGGAGAGAAACCTGTTCAGCCCGGCGAGTCTTCCGGTCAAGCGCTGAACTTCCTTGGCATTTCGTGGCGACCCCAGCTCCATTATAGCCCTAACCTTGTCTGGGTTAGGTTTTAACCCCCAGGGGGTGAGAAGGTGCCCCAGGAACTTCCCTTTGCTGGCCCCGAACACACACTTCAGGGGGTTCAGGCGCATCTTGTACTCGCGTAGGGTGGCGAAGGTCTCCTCGACGTCCCGGATGTGAGAGCTCACACACTTGCTCTTTATCATAAGGTCATCCACGTAGACCACCAGGTTCCTTCCCCTCTGCTTCTTAAATACCCGATCCATCATTTTCTGGTAGGTTGCTCCTACATTTTTCAGCCCGAAGGGCATCATCTTATAGCAGTAGCATCCCTCCCTGATGATGAATGAGACATCTCTGACGTCCGGGGGGTGCATTCTTATTTGGTGATAACCTGAAAAAGCATCCAAAAAACTAATCATAGAAAAACCGACGGCTGAGTCAACCAGCGCGTCGATCCGAGGCAAGGGATAACAATCCTTAGGGAAGGCCTTATTTAACAACGAAAAGTCCACACACATACGCCAGCGGCCATCGGCCTTTTTTACCATTACGACATTGGAGACCCAGCCTGGATACTGGATCTCCGTTACAAAACCTGCTTCGAGGAGTTTCGCCACCTCCTCGCGGATCGGTCCTTCGAGCTTGTCAGTTATAGTCCTTCTCTTCTGCCGGATGGGGAGGGCTTCTGGATCGAGATTGAGACGATGGCAAGCCACGTCCGCCTCGATGCCTGGCATGTCCGCTGCGCTCCATGCGAAGATGTCCACGTTCTTCTGGATGCACTCCAGCATCCTTCTCTGGTCTTCCAGGCCGAGGCCCCCGCTGATCCGCACCTTCTCCACCCTTCCTGCTTGGGTGGTAACCTCCATCTCTATCACCTCTTCTGCCGCCTCGAGCTGGGTTGGCTCTTCCCACTGGCCTTTTGCTTCTTGCCTCTCTTCCCGGGCCTTTTCCTCTGCAGCTCCTTCCGCCTCCACCGGCTCGACCTCCTGCTCTTTCCGAGCGACCTCCAACAACTCGACCTCCTGCTCCTCACGAGCGACCTCCATATTCTTCTCTCGGGCATCGCCCTCTCCCCCTACTTCTCTCTTCTCCACCTCTTCTCCTGGCCCCTCCGGCCTCGCCATCTCTTCATCCATCTTCTCGGCATCCGCCATCCATCAAATGGTGTTGACGGCAGTCACGTAGCACTGCCTCGCCACCTTAGCATCTCCTCGGACGCGGATCTGGACTCCTCCACTATGGAGCTTTAAGCACTGATGGTACGATGAGGGCACGCACCAGAAGGCGCTGATGAGGGGTCGTCCGAAGATGGCGTTATAGCTGCTCGGAGCATCCACAATGACGAACCGGCAGTTTCTTGGGACTCCTCCTAGCGTCACCTGGAGACCTACGCCTCCCTCGACCTCCTTCTGCTCCCCCGAGAAACCAAACAGTGGTCCGTCGGAGGCCTGCACCCTCTTCTTCTCTACCTCCATCGCGTCGAAAGCTTTTTTAAAGATCACATTCACCGAGCTCCCATTGTCCACCAGGATCCGGGAGACCGTGAAGTTTTCTATCGCCGTCTGGATCACCAGGGCGTCACAGAATGGGTCTTCGTAATCTGGCATATCTTCTGAGGAGAAGGTGAGCTTCTCAGAGGGGGGTGGGGTCTGGGAAGTCGACGCGACGTCCCTTCGGAACATGGCCTGGAAGCTTCTCTTGCGAGAGGCCTCTATCCCAACCCCACCGTGAATCACCCCGATTCCCCCTGGTTCCTGTATCTGCCCTATCCTCACACCGGTCCTCTTCTGCCTTTGGGAGCACTTCCTCAATTCTGGCCTGCCGCCGCCGTGGCTGTCCTCTTTCCCTCATCTCCAAGAACCTTGGGCAGGTGGCGATCGCGTGACCTTCTTCCTGATGAAAGTCACAGTAAGGCAACGCCACCCTGTCCTCTCTTCCCGCTCTTCCTCTTCCTCCTCTTGCTCCTCTACCTCTTCTCCCTCGGCCTACCGCCATGGCTTGCTCCCTCGGGGGGTGAGGGGGTCTGGGACCCTGCCTCCACCCCTGATTCACTCCTCCTGCCTCCCTTCCTTGGTACCTTTCATCCTGACCTCGCGCTGGTCCTTCCTGGTTCCTCCAGCCCAACCTGTTGTTGGGTTCTTGGTTCCTCCAAACCCGAGGTGGTCTTTCGAACCCCTGGCCCCTGGGCTCCTCTCGCCTTCTTCCCTCTGGCTGCCTCGCCTCGGGCTCGCTCATCTTTGCCAACCTTTTGTAGAATTCGGGGTTGGCTGCCTCCCCTTCAATCTCCTCCGCGGCTCTCTCCATCAACTCCTCGAAGGATACAGGAGGTCTTCTCTTCAGGTCCATCTTGAAGAACCCCTCTCGCAGCCCTACGATGAATGCCATCTGGAGGGCGAATCCCGGCACCTCCTGCACTAGGTGTATCTCCTCCTGGAACCTGTCCACGTACTTGGCCAGGGATTCCCCCTCCCTTTGTCTGATCTTGAAGAGGGCCTCCGCATCCTTCTTCCTCTTTTTTGATGTCGAGAACCGCAGTCGGAAGCTTCAGCGCAGATCATCGAACGCGTAGATGGAACCTGTGGGAAGCTGGTGGAACCAGTCCCTTGCTTTCTCCTTCAGGGTGGTCGCGAAGAGTCGGCATTGGAAAGAATCCGACATGGGAAGGATTGAAGTCATGTCTTCGAACCACTGCAGGTGCACAACCGGATCCTCCTTGCCGGTGTAGTAGGACATCTCCGGCCCACGAAACCCTTCTGGCACTGGGGCCGAGAGGATCATCTCGCAAAAGGGACTCCCTTCCCCTGCTCGGCGAGTGGTCCTCTCGCGCGGGACCAACTCACACACCTCAGCACTCGCCGGACTGCTGAACAGCTGCCGTCCGGGGAGATCTCGCGCGCTTCCTTCTGCTGGCACCTCCTTCCCCGGCCGCTGCCCCGGTGCATTCTCGCCAATCTGCAAAGGCGGGACCACTGGGACCGCCGGGGTCTCGCACTCGCTCCTTGCCGCGAGAACTGTCTGCAGGACCTCTCGCTTGAACTTCTCAAACATCTCCAGACACTCCCCTGCCGCTGGTGGCTGCGAGTGACCTGAGTCAGAACCATTTCCTCCATCTCCCGTCATCGAAACTAGCTTGGGATTTTCTTTCACCGACTACGGTCCACGCTCACCGCACCAAAAATGTTGAAACCAGCAACTGGTCTCTTGAGTTCGGACCCACTGGGGGTGTAGCCGATGCTTATTTCTCCCTCACTAGACTCTCTTGACGGTGGATGCTGGAAACAGAATAGACCCAAGGCTGAAGCGAGGAGGTCCCGCCACACACCCGGAAGATCTTAGAGAGCTTCCCCTCCCAAACCAAAGCTCAACCGGGCACCTTGGAGGGCACGGGCTGCCAACCAAAACTAGCCTAGAGGAGAGGATTCTCTAAAATCGGATCTCCTCCAAGGTGCCCTTAATGGTCTATTTATAGTTTTCCTAGGCTGGTCTGTAAATAGCCTGAATCCGCCTTTTAATTTTACTAACCGCACCCCAAATTGGTCTGCTAATAGCCTAACTCCGCTGTTCCGAAGGGCTATTTGCAGCCCACCAGGGGTATTATGGTCATTTTCCCCTCACAGCCCTTTGGGCGAGTGGTCCGTGAGGGCACCATTCGCTGGGCACCCGCCTGGCTGGGCGAATGCCCACGCTTCTGGGCGAGTGGTCCGTGAGGGCACCATTCGCTGGGCACCCGCCTGGCTGGGCGAATGCCCACGCTTCTGGGCGAGTGGTCCGTGAGGGCACCACTCGCCTAGCGCCTTCTCTCCTACAGCCTACCCCCACCAACACAGGGGCATTTTTACCTTTCTTGGCCTAGGCGAGTGACCCGGCGAATGATCTGGACGACCCAGGTTTCGCCAGTTGGCTGGGGGGTCCACTCGGCGAATACGGGTTGTACATTATCATTATAAATTGAATGCTAAATTTGTTAAATAATATTATCAAGACTAATGAAATTTCTTTCAAATTTGGATTTAAATGAACTTGTAGGAGTCTTAGGCTAAAATATTAAATGCACAACTTATTACATATTTGTCTATATTCTTTGTTGCATATAATAGCCCCTATAATGAAAAATCATAATTGAAAATTTACAAAAATGATGATAATGATTTCACACACTCTACCTTGATCTATTAATATCCTATGCTAAAATTCACTATTATCATATATCATAATTCATGATCTATCAAGAATTATCATAAATCAACTATTTCTATCAACCTTAGGATTTATGAAATATATGATGGCGATTGGTATTATAGTTTCATATCTTGTTTAGTGTGTGTGATGTGCATCTCTATTGTTTGCATGAATCTCATCATATTTAGACCTTAAAATTAACTTGACATTAACAAGATGAAATCAAATAGAATTGCCTCTTCATTCTAGGTCTATAAATTTTCAAAACTCTATAATTGATTACATGCAAACCAATTATATATATTTAGCATATTTTGCATAACATCCAAATTCATTATCTTAGCTGCACCTCTCAGTATATGCTCAATTTAGTGTCTATGCTAGGTTTTGGAACAACCCTATTACTGTATTTGTGCTAGATTTCAAGTTAACCCCAAAGAATCTCACTTAATTTTATTAAAAAGGATTTTAAGATATATAAAGGGTTGCCCTAATCTAGGACTTTGGTATCCAACAACATCTAAATTTGAATTAACTGGATTCTCAGATTCAGATTATGCTGGATGCAGAGTAGACAGGAAAAGCACATTAGGAACTTGTCAGTTTCTTGGTGATAGGCTTGTGTCTTGGTTTTGTAAAAAGCAAACATCTGTGTCTACATCAACAGCTGAAGCTGAATACATGGCTGCTGGCAGTTGCTGCTCACAGGTGTTGTGGATACAAAATCAGCTCCTAGACTATGGTATCAACTTAAATAAATCAACTATATTTTGTGACAATACAAGTGCAATATCTATAGCACAAAATCCAGTTCTTCATAGTAGGACTAAACACATAGAGATTAGGCACCACTTCCTTAGGGATAATGTGGATAAAAATAAAATCTGCCTACAGTTCATTTCTACTGATTTACAAAGAGCTGACATTTTCACCAAGCCCTTGGATGAAAAGAAGAACATCTTCTTTATAAATCAACTAGGAATGATAGATGGAGATTCAATATGTTAAATTTTTTTTTAATATTTCTATTTATCCCCTAAATTTGTCGAACGGAGGACGACGAATTTGAACCATTTGTCGAACGACGGTCGACAAACCTGTTGACTTCAGAATCGATAAAGACAATTTCATTTGTCGAACGGTGGTCGACGAAAAGGATATTTTTGTCGAACGCTATCTGACGGAGACCTAAAGTCTTTTCGACTTCTATTTTTATTAGGTTTTTGCCGAACCCCGCTCCTCAAATGCGCCTCCTTCTCCGGTCTATATAATTTCTTTTTCTATTTGGTAATAGATTGCGCCTACAGAAATCGTTTCCCTCCAGTTCCTCTCTGCACTTGATCTTTCTCTCTTGCAGGTACAAATGGCGATTTCTCAAGCCGCGCTATATTCGATGAAGTTCAATGCCGGGTTTGACATCGACATGGAACCGTTCACTCAATCTGACCAAATATTCAAGGATATTCTTCAACTGTTTGAAGAGCAGCTGTTAAAGAAGTTAATGAGCATGAGGATAAAGCTGCACACAGCAGAAATCAAGGAATGGTGTTTTACAGCTAAGCAGGAAGATGAAAGTCTGACAGGAACTATCTCAGGACACCAGGGCTCTCTTACCCCTACCATTTTAACTGAGGTTTTTGGTTTTGTTAATGGCGATGATGAAATAGAGCTCAGCTCTATTGAAACTGGTGAAGCACTGATTAAAATGGGTCATTCCACTGGAAACCCTAATCACCTGCTTAAGAAGAACTTATCTGTGGAATATAAGTTTCTTTCTGATATAGTTGGGAAAGTGCTGTTAGGGAAAACAACAGGACATGATTATATTAATAGGCACCAATTTATGTTGATGGTGGCCATAATGGAAAAGAAGAAAGTGAACTGGGGATCAATCTTCCTTGGATTGATTAAGAAGAAGATTTCAAAGGAAAATGTCTGCTTTGGAAGGATTATAAGAATTGTTTTGCAGGAAAGACACCAAGACCTTATGGTCTCTCCCAAGGTGACCATTAATGCTAGCAAGAAGCTGACCTCAGCTCTCTTTGCTAAATGGGACAGGGTGTTTATCAAGAAGAACACAGGAGCAGTTACAAAGAAGAAAACTTCTGAAGGCACAAGGACTGATCCATTCACTCCCTCACCCCTTCTAGAAGCTTCTTCTCCTCCTCTCCCATCTCCACCTCAAAATATTTCCCCTGCACAATCTCCACCTCCAAACTCTCCCACACTCATTGATGACATTCCATCCTCATCTACCCTTCTAACCACTCATACTTCTCCACCTCCATCTCCAGTGCATGATGACTATCATTCACCCATCCATCATTCTTGCCCCATTCATTCTGACATCCCTCAACAACATGCAAATGTTGCAAACATTTTTGTACCAACTTCTATTCCTTCCACTTCTCAACCATCTTCATTTCATCCACCTGAAATTCTATTTCTACATTTCCACACTATTGCATGTCAAATTCTTGACTATATTCTTCCCAAGATTGATCAAATCCTGGATGCAAAACTTGCTCCAGTCTATAACATCCTTTCTACTCTTGACTCCACATTGGATGCAAAAATTGCTCCAATTCTTCAAGCAATCTCTGAACTATCTTCTACTATATCTTCAATTCATTCCTCTATCTCTGTCCCTTCTTCTAGGGGCCTAGATTCAGGTCTCCCTAAAGCTAGGCAGGGGGAGATGCCTCATGAAGAAGTTCCAGAAGCTCAAATTTCAGAGGATACAGTTTTTGATACAGATACAGTTTTCGCTGAAGAGGATACTGAAGAAACAGTTCAAACTTCTGATGTAGATATATTTGAAGAAGCTCCAGGAGTACCAATCATAGAAAAGTTAAATAATATCTATATCCATCCCTCCCTAGATATTATTTCCTTATTGTCTAAGTTCAATCCTATTTACTCTATTCTGCCAAAACATCATAATTATTCTAGAGCAATTGTTCCTTATACTGCTCCAATTGACAAAGTTTTGTTGAAAAAGATCATTAGTAGTTTTGCAATTCAAAGAGCAGTTCCAGCCCTTGTTCCAGTTCCAGTTCAAAGTCTTGCAGATGAATCAGTTAAAATTTTAGAAGAAATTATCAATAATTTTGAATTCCCAACTTTTGTCTTTGATGAATCACCAATTCCAGACTTTGATGAAATATGGAAAACAGAGGATGAAGCTTATGAAGCTGAAGAGCAAAGAATCAAAGCTCTTAAAATGATCAATGATTTATATGATAATCCAATTCCTTCTTCTAACTCTAATGAAGAAGACAATGATAGTGATTCTGATGACACATTATCAAGGAAAAGAAAGAAAAGAAAAGCAAAGTCAAAGGCTGTTCCCAAGCCTCCAAATCCTGAGAATGATATCCCTTATTATGTTCTTCATAATATTACTCTTGACAAAGATACACCACATTGGATGAAATTCTCAAGGAATGAGAATAAAAGAAGAAAGAAGATGAGGAAGACTGGTTACTATTCTGACAAGCCTGTCAAATATAACCATCCTCCTCCTCCTCCTCCAGCAGGATCAGCAGGCTCAGCAAGACCTTCTTCTACTTCTCAGAAGCCCAGCTCTCAATACTCAAGGAAATCTGGTAGTTCCAGTGGATCTCAAGTATCAGGATCAGCCAGTAATCCTCCTTCTAAGAAATCAGCAGTTGCTTCAAAAGAAAGTCCAGTTATTATTTCACCTCAAATATCTTTAGAATACATGCTTCATATTTCTGATGGATCTTTTCACAAGATCAAAAATTCTCAAAGTGATCTTCAAGATCAAGTTGATATTTCAGAATATGTTCCCTATCTTCCAGATCCTGAAGAGGAAAGATTATCTCAAATGGCAAGACTCAAAGAAACAATTGCTTATGCCAAGATTAACAAAGCAAAATCAGAAGGTAAAGATTTTACAAACATTTCTACCATGTCTGATTACAGAAGGAAAGAGCTTGACAAGTACAATTCCAAAGAGTTATTCAATGCTGAAGAATATCTTGAAAAGCACCCAGAAGCTTTTGTCCCTCATGTCAAATCTCAAACTATACTGGGAGCTCAAGATCTCTACATAAGCAAGAAGAAGTCTGAAGATCCAAATAGGATAATCATCTTAAAACCTCCGTCAACAAAGAAGTAAAAGAGGTTCAGACTTAGTTGTTTTTTTGTTATTGTTAAACATTTTGATTGTAATGAACTCAGAGGACTATCTTTATTCAATCTGCTGGAATGAATTTTCATTCTGTCAGATACATATATTTTATGCTCTGTTGTTTATGTTTCTATTGTATTTATTTGATTAATTGTCAAATAGTATCCTAACCCAAATAGGGGGAGATTGTTGGAACAACCCTATTACTGTTTTGGGCTAGGATCACTATGTTTTAACTAAGGATCAAGTTGACCCCACTGTATAGCTTAAGGGTCAAGTCTTTAGGCTGATTGATTAGCTAGAACTTAAGGAATATTTAAGTTCCCAGCATTCGACAAATGGCGAGTGGCGTTCGACAAATGTCTAGCTTCGTTCGACAAATTCTTCTCAGCAGACTGAAGAATTATAGCCAGATCCAGTGCTCGACATTCTCTGAGAAGCGTTCGACAAATGGCAAGCAGCGTTCGATGAATTCCATCCAGAGCTCGACAAATTCTATATTAAAGCTCAGTTCGACAAATACACGTCCAGATTATTTATATCAGTTATTTTGTCAACTCTCTGAACACAGATCGACGACCTTAACGGATCTATTCAAGTACTTTTGGACGTATTCAGTCAGTTTAGTAAGGATATCTTATTCATTTATTATATTCATTTATTCCTTCTATTCCAAGACAAGAATAGCCGTTGACATTTAATGCTACGACATCTTTCACGACAAAGGAATAAAAAAGGACCTGCCAAAATCATTTTGGTGGCTGTTACAGTTCCAAGAAGGATTTAAGCCAGAATAATATATTCCTTAAAAACAGATGATTTGAATTTCAAATTAGAAATCTATCAAAGAAGGAAGTATATACAAAAACAGTCGTACTCCTTTAGTGAGACAGAGAATTCACAGTTATTTTTCTAAGTCTCTCAGAAATACAGTTCTTTCAGAACCACAAGAATACAGAAGGATTAGAGAAAGCAGAAGAAGAATAAACATACAGAGAACATATACTTTCAGTTTTCTTCTTCCAAAAGGCAGCATCTTTATCTCTCTGAGAACAACATTCATTCTCTCAGATCTGCTGCAAGTTCGAATCTTCCAAAGAGCAACAACAATTTGAAGATTTTCTTCTTCCAGATTAATCTGCTACAGAAGATTTCTGTTTTAGTGAAAGCTTCATCCTCAAGCTGTCAACAACTCCAAACAGACAAGGGGAGCTTTCATCCTCAACATCCTTTGTCTTCTCTCAGAAATATTGACAGAGAAGAACACTCTAAACCTTCTTACCTTATCTTGTACAGGGTTAATTCTCCCTTCAAAAGTTTACACAGTGGTGGCAAGACACCTTATCAAAAAATCCTTGTGTGGTTTTTAAGCACCTTATCAAAATCTTATTGGTGTGTGGACACCTTATCAAAAAAACCCCTGGTCTTGAGCACCTTATCAAAAGCTCTGTGGTGTGTGGACACCTTATCAAAAACTCCTAGTGGATATCCTATCAGCTGTGGTAGAAGAGTAGACGTACCCAGATTTATTGGGGAACTACTATAATTCCTTGTGTCCCATATGCTTGTGATTTTCTGTGTTGTTTATGTGCTGTGTGCGTTTCTTTATTCAAATTATATAACACACTTTACATTACACATATGTATACATCAGTATTTTAATTTCGCTTTAAAAACAAATAAAAGGTTTTAATACTCTATTCACCCCCCTCTAGAGTAACTTAAGATCCAACCTCCACTTTCACTAGGATTATCAATATAGTGACATGCTAAAGGTAGAGAAATTTGAACTTAAAAATTCATGAGTACAATGTGGTTTCAAAATCCACAATATGTTCTAAAACTAAAGCAAACTCATGTTTGATGAATCAATCCTTAGACTAAAACGCTTAGCATGTCCATAATCAATAAACCTATGAAATGTGTCTCACAATAGCGAGGGCGTAGGATTGTGTGCATTAGAGACCTAACCTCTAAGTCATGTCTTGTCCTTAACCGGGGAGGGTTCCACTAGGGCCTTGCGAGGCACTGAGGGGAAAAAGTGCTAGGTTGAGCGTCGTCTTTTATGTGCATATGGGATTAACACCCCAACCTACGACATGTGTGTAGCTCCTCATGACCATCCGTCACTTAGTACGGGGCTAGAGTGTAGTCATGTAGTTAAGGTATCTTGATCTTAGATATACTTATATTATATTCATTGCATGAACATTATCTCACTCTTTATACACAAATCGTGCATATTTGTTTTTGTTCTAAGATTGCATCTTATGTTTGCATATTTTATTATTTTGAGCTTTAATGATTTTACTAAACACAAGTATTTGAAAAATCACCAAAAACATGCTAAAAGAGCATTCAAATCTAATCAATATACTCTGAAATTTCAACTGAAGGAAGGCCTCTTTATAATACAAATGAATTTTGAAAAACATTTTTTTTTCAAAAAATCAAGAAATGTAGTTCTCTTTTGGCGTTAAGAAGTTAACGCCTGACGTTAGCTCCTTTGCTCCAAAAATTTTTGTTGTTGTTTTGAATAATTTCTGGTATTATTTTAATGTTTTGTGTGTATTTTATTTCTCTGTTTGTAAAAAGTTTTCTATCTTTTTATTTCCTTTAAAAACAAAATTTTATTTCTTTTCAAAAAAAATTATGTATTTTCTTATGCATTATTTTGGGTGTATCTCTCTGGCATAGAATATCATTTACTGAAAGGGCTGTTAACGACTTCTATGTTTTCTAGAGAATATATATATAAAAACAAATACAAAATTACAAAACAATTTCAAAGAACAAAAATATGTTTTTTCTCTTTATGTGTGTTTATTGTTTTGTGCTTATATACAAAATATTTATAAAAAAATTGATTGTTATTCATTGCCATTGTCAATGATGATTAATTATATCAATTAAAGATTAAATACAATGTTTAATTTAACTTTCAAGTTTCTTAAAAAAACATTGTTTTATATGTGTCATGCCTTGAAAATTATCTTGTTATGTGTAATGAAATTGATTGTAGATAAACATGTGTAGAAATGCTTAGCATGCCTCTAAGTATGAGTAATGTATTATGTTTGATAATGATTTATTCACTCACTTATTTTTGATAATCTACATGTGTTTACAATCTTATACTTGCATGATTGTGTAGTGTAATAACATAAATAATTAAAATGCATAAATAGATTACCTACACAACATTGAATTGGTTATTATAATTCTTTGTCTTTCATGCACTTATTCGTTAGAGAAATGTGGTTTCAAATGCTATGTTTGCAAATCAAGTGAATTCGGAGTCCTTGATCACTAAAACTAAAAAGCAAACAATTAATGATAAGGATAACTCCATCAAGCACTACTTGAACCTCCTGATAAGTCTTAATGAGCATTGTGAGGTTGAGCACCTTGGCTAAAGAATTGTAAAGTGTCTTTTAGCAAACAATTTATACACCACTTCTCTTAGTACACCGGATCACAAATAAAATTTGAAAATAATGCTTAAAAGTATTAAAGTGATCCCCAAGCACTACTTTGCACCCTGATAAGTCTTAATAAGCATTGTGTGTGCAGAGCACCTTGGTAGTTGTACTCTTTATTGATGTGCATTGAAATATTGTGGAAGTAATTGTATTTGTGTATTTTTAATGTTGTGTTATTTTATTATATATGTCATGTGTTTTTGATTGATTCACTTGTACACTTTATCAAAACACTACTTTGTACACATCATTATCTTTCATAAAACTTCTATTTATGAGAATTGGATCCTAATGCTCACCTACACTATTCTCTACAAACTTAAGTAAATGCACTAGATAATAAAGCATGATCGCTACAATGTTTATGTTTACTTGAAATGCAAATTTAATTACATTGTAGTCTTGTATCTTTTCTTGATATTATCAATCATGCTTGCAATTTTATCTTAATGAAATAACATCTCTTCAATCCTTAACTCAAACATCAACTTTTCAAATTTAAAACTCATTATCCTTTGTATGATTTTACATTCTAAAATGATGTTTATGTTTAAGAGTGCTGATTATATTCTTCTTCTACGTTTACCACTTATGCTCATTCATGTCTATTATTTTTAACACCGTGGTTTTCTTTTCAACAAGTGGTATCTTAAAATAAGAATGCTTACTTTATCATTTCAGTTATGTTGCTTACTACTTTATGTTACATCATGCTTATATTTTTCTCAACAAGTAGTATTTAACAAACTTTTAATTGCATCATATTTTTCTTCTCGACATAGAACATAGTACTCCTTATTGCACACTCTCACCTAAACCCTCTTTTGATACTACCAAAAGGGGAGAATAAATTACACAAATCTAATATTTAGGGGGAGTACATTATAATGATTTCAAACTCAAAGAAAGTATCTTTGAAGGGGGAGTAATCATATAGGAGGTGCATACACTATCATATGCTCGATCATGACAATCCTTCAATAAGTGGTTCCTAATCAATCTTAGTAGATATATACTCATCCCTACCCATTTTTGCTAATAACAAAGGGGAGAAGAAATTGAGAAATCTAGTCAAATATATATTTAGGGGGCGTAAATTATAAGAGAACACTTATGTAGGGGGAGGACATGATATAGAAAGAGTATGCACTATCATTTTCAAATCTATAATGCTTGCTTAAAATGATGGATTCTCACTCGGTGAATATTGCCTAATCTGGGATAGCGCCGGCGGTAGCGATAGCGCAGGCGCTAGCTCCAAGGCTATAAAAAGGACCCCTTGGATCTGTGTTCTTCATCCTCTTGAGATCCAGAGTTCCAGAGCTTCGTGCCACAACATAGAGAGGAAGGTTCAGAGAGATACTCCCACAAATCCATGAAGGCTTAAGGAGATCCGTGGAGAAGATTTCAATACGCGTCATCATCGTGATGAAAGACCGCATCAACTACGATCATACTCTGCGTCTTCGTCTACTTCTCCAAGAGATCCACATAGAGGGAGTTTTATATTATTGTTGTTTATTTCACATCTTTTCTTATTATCGTTTAGTAAACTCGCCTCGTGTTGGCGACTAGGTCTGGGGTAGGACTTAGGGCTGAAATTCGCCTCGTGTTGGCGACTAGATCTAGGCTAGGTCTAGGGGGTGCTCGAGGCCACATCTGGGGAAGGATTGGCTAGAGCGGCTTGAGGCCAAATCCGGGGAGGAGAAGGCTAGGGCCACCGGTTCGTGGGGAAGCGAGTCGGGATAGAAAACGAAAAGAGCTTTTATTATTCGCCTCCGATCTCTAGCATCGTAGAGATCAAGTTTTGTAAAACTTATTTAATATTAATAAAGCTTGTCTCTCTTTTTGTTTTACTTGACTTCTTGTTTTAATATTGTACTATTCCAAAGTTTTTCTAAATAAAAGCTAAAGTTTTTGAAAACCCTTATTCACCCCCCCTCTAAGGGTGCCTACCGATCCAACAAGTGGTATCAGAGCGAGGTTATTCCAATCGGCTTAACAACCGGGAATAATGGCATCTCATGATCTCGCTTCTACCAGTGGGGGTAATTTTGAAGAAGAAGAAAAATCTCCTAAACCACCTTTATTCGAAGGGAAAAATTATAAAGGGTGGAAATTATTAATGGAAAAATTTATTAAAAGCTTAGATATCAATGCATGGGATATAGCAATAGTTAGACCAGCGGATGAATTAAATAAAAAAGAACGTCAACTAAATGCAAAAGCCAAACATTATTTATTTTGTGCTCTATCAAATTAAATTTTCAAATTAATATATTGCTTTTCTAGTGCATACAAAGTTTGGCAATTTCTTGAAGAAATGTATTATTTTCCTCTCGCAGGTATAGATCAAACACAGGAGGAGAAGAACATACAAGCATCCACTACTATTCAAGAAGATCTCTCTCATTGCAAAGCCATGGAATCATGGAAACTAACTTGGAAAAAGAGAGCAATACATCAAAAGAAAAAGAAGATGAAAATTCATCTATGATGGAGGAAGGCGCAAAAGATAACGAAGGAACTTCATGCACACATTTTACCTCTACCAAAAGCGTTGTAAGAAAGTCAGAATCTTCTTCTTGTGTGATAACTTCCATTTCTAGTTTCAATATACTAAAAACTGTTAAACGTAAGATCAAGAAATTGAAAATTACTAATAAAAATTTACGTTTAGAAAATAAGAGATTAAAAACTAATGTTAATTTAGAATCTAATTGTGATGTGGTTTCACCATCTTGTCCTTTACTTGAAAACACAAAACCTTGTTTTGATTGTGATAATTTTAAGGAAAAACTTAAGGAACTTGAAAAAGAAATTATTTGTATAAAAGAACATAATGAAAATTATCTTTAGAAAATTCATCTTTAAAAGGTGATTGTGCTACATGCAAAAGTTAAAAATTGAAATTGAAGAGATGGATGAAACATTTGAGGAATACAGAAATGAATACCAAAACCATATTGATTCAATTGTTTCTACTCCTAAAAATAGCACAATTGCGTATAACAATGCTAGACATAACTTGAAACTTAAGAACAATGAATTAGAAACTAAAATTATCTTGCTTAAGGAAATCTTAAAAAAAATTTCTCAATATCAAACAAACTCTAAAAGCAAGTTAAATATGATATCTCAAAATATGAATAAACCAAACAATGAGAATAAAAAACAATAAAAGATTGTAAATGAAATTCCAAAACACTATCATCATCATCATTTACAATATCAATCTTCTCCCAACGAAAAATTAAACGTTCACAAATTTCCTATGAAAAATACCTTCAATAATCATTACAATCATAATCATCAATATAAAGATTATCATAATGGAAATTTGACATATAAGAATAACATTAAACCAAAGTATGAATGGAGACCCATTCTTAAGAATAACACACTAATGTCAAAAGAAAGGGTCCACTCATCACTATCTCCCCAAAAGCAAACACGATTTATTTGGGTACCCAAAGGAACCGTCACACCCGGTCCTCTTTGGATACCTAAATCTCTCATTCATTAGTATCCCATCATTTGCATGAAGTAGAAATCAACTAAAAATGAAATATCACTTCTCTACTTTATGATATGCTTAAACTTTCATTTTTGTTTATTTTCTTTTGTTTTGTTTAAACTAACATGATATGATCACTCTATAAATCTTGTGATATGACTTTCATAAACCATAATTCATAAATGAATCAATAAAAGTGAATTAAAGTCATATCATTCTGTTTAGTGATCTACTTTCCTTTTTATTTTTACCTTCTAAATCCATTACCTTTTAAATGTCTTGAATTATGAATTGTAAATTGAAATTATTGCCAAGACTAATGATAATATTTCATTGGATTTAAATGGTTTATTAAAGGGCTTAGGCTAAAGATTAAAATGCGAAATTGTTGATCTTGTTTTGTTGATTATGTTAGCCCCTATAATGAAGAAAAATATTTTTCACAAAATGCATGATTAATCCGCATCCAAACTCACCATCCTAGCGTCACTTTTTGGTTTATGCTTGTGTATCTATGCTGGGTACAACATTTATGATGTTATGTGATTTCAAATCATAATAGAATACTAAAATTCCATCAAACACATTGTTTATGGATTAATCATTAGAACATATATCATTTGGCTTATTCAAACATGATATCTTGTGCTTACATTTCCTATCAGTTTCAATTTACATTATATTGATAAATATGAGTCTTAGAAAAATAAAAATGAAAATATAAGAAAATATACATCATGCGTTGACAAGTCATACACTAAATCGCTAATGTTTCATGCAATTTGCACTATCTAAACATCTCCTAAAAATCTGATATTTCAGCATGGAACTGCTATTGGGGCACTTAATCAAAATCAATAATTAAAATATTCAAAATCACAAAAAACCGTTCACTGTTTCCCGCGCTAGCGCTACCGCAGGCGCTAGTGTCCATGTTCAATTTTCTGTGATTTTAAAATTTTGAAAAATTTCTAAAAATATTTTAATCTATATTTTCTACTTAGTTTTGCACTTATGTTTTTCTTTATTTTTTGAAATATCAAATATAAAACTACAAAAACCAAATTACAAAAAATATATTTTTTCCTGTTTTTGTTTTTGTTGTTTAAAAGTTTATTTTTATGCAAAAATCAAATACAAAAATACAAATGCAAAAATTACAAAAATATGCTTGTATTTGCTAAAATCAAAATACAAAAATATAAAACACTAAAACTATAAAAAATACTGTATGGACTTTCCTGTGATAATCAAGCATGATTTAGTCTATTATTTAGAAATTCTACAATGTTGCAATTTATCTTTTCAAACTACGTTGAACATTCTTTTCATCATGCTTTGATATATCTATTAATATGTGCATCAATTATATTTTAAAGGTTGTGTAGAACTAAGCTTAGCATGCCTCTAAGTATGAGTAAATGTTTTATGTTTGATAATGATATTTATTCACTCACCCTTTTTGGCATTGTCTACATATGTGTTTAATCTAAGAATACTTGTGTATGTTTTGTATTAGTACAATGAATTAAAATTGCACAAGTATCTTACCTACACTCCTTATTTTGCACTCTTAAAATTTAAGAAAAGTGGTTATGTTTTTCATAAATTCTATTGATTTGCAAAACAAGTGTATTCGGAGAACTTTGTACAAAACAAAATTATAAAATAAATGACAAAGATAACTCCACCAAGTACTACTTGAACCTCCTGATAAGTCTTAATAAGCATTGTGAGGTTGAGCACCTTGGAAAGAATAGTAAAGTGTCTTGTACAAATCAAATCTTTCTTTCAAAAATAAGAAAAACCACTTACTCTTAAGTACACTGGATCACTAGTCTCAAAATTCAAAATAAAATATGTGATCCCCCAAGCACTACTTTGCACCCTGATAAGTCTTAATGAGCATTGTGTGTGCAGAGCACCTTGGTAGTTGTACTTTTTATTGTGCATTCAAGTGTGTGGAAGTAATCTTATTTGTGTTTTATTGTGCTATTACTTTACATATTTCTTGTATTTTTGATTAAAACATTTGTTTACACTACTCAAAAATACACTTATGGACACATCATTATCTTCCATAACACTTCTTCTCATGAGTATTGGATCCTAATTCTATATTACTCTTTACTTATGAAATGCACTGGATAACCTAGCATGTTTTCTATAATGTTTGGTATGATTTGAAATTGTGAATTGAAATAACATTGTAGTAATCTCTTTGTGATAATATTATTTCATGCTTGGTTATTTTTGTCAACCATAAAAGTTTTTCATTGAAACATGATTTACATAAACATCTTCTTTTTGAAATTAAACTCATATATCTTTCTATGGATTATTCTTGATTACAATAAGATGTTTCATGTATTTCTACAAGTCTCCCGCATCATCACCATATAACTTTTACCTTGCACTTTCATGCTTATATCAAGTCTTAAATCTCAATTTTTTTCTTAAAAACAAGTGGTAGATTTGCTTGGTAGAATTTATATTGGTTGTTCTAACACGCATATCATTTTTATAGTAACAAACTCTGATTTATTTCAATATAAACGTGTATGCTAAACGCTCTTCCAACAAGTGAAACATTGCTAAATGGATGTTGTTCCTTTCTTCCAAAATGCTTCAACTCTTATCTTTATAAAGTTTGTTTTGAAACTCAAAAACATCTCCTTTTTTAGCTTAAACTCTTATTTAGTATTATGGTGTTTCTTTTTCGAAATCTTCCGCAATGCTCAAACTCTGATACATTCATGAATTTCAATATAGCTAAGTAAGTTTTATTTCAAAAAATTCAATTATGATTCTTCCCATTAGATTTAAAAGCTTCATGTTTCAAAAAACTATTATCCGTGACTTCATATCTCACCATAGCGGGGGCGTAGGGTTGTAGACATTAGATAAACTTATCTTTAGTCATGTCTTGTCCTTAACCGGGGAGGGTTCCAGTGGGTCCTTGCGAGGCACTGGGGGGAAAGAGTGCTAGGTTGAGTTTTGTCTAGTGTTTGCATATGGGACTAACACCCCAACCTACGACATGTTTGCAGCTCCTCATGCCCATCCGTGACTTAGTACGGGGCTAGGGTGTAGACATATTGTCTGGGTAGATTGGTTATTTGGAAATCCTTATTTTTATGCTTAAAACTTTTATATAAAGGGAAAATCATTACTTTTTATGCTAAAAACTCTGATTTCCTTCTATGAAAAATTTTGTAATGCTTATAACTCTGATCTATTTAAATGAAAAATAATTCTAAAACTCCTTATCATTTACTTCAAAAGCTCGATCATGCCTTATTTTCTACTTACAAACTTTTTTGGTGCTTTGTTTCCCTACCCACTTTTGCTAAAAACAAAAGGGGAGAACTAACATGATAAATATTAATCTGCTATCAAACTATAATGCTTAATTAAGATGATAGCCTACATATTAGGAGAACATTCACTTAGGGGGAGCATGTATTTAGGGGGAGCAATTCTAAATGCTAAAATCGTTAATTATCCTAAGTCATCACTCTCACACACACACAAGTATGTTTCATCATGCTTATATATTAATGCTCTGATTTATCATTAAATGATTTGTTATTATCAAAAGGGGGAGTTTGTTGGAACATGGTCTTCCGCATCTCCTAGGTTTGAGAATAACAAATCCTATGTGTATTTGATCTTGTGTGTTTAAGTGTGCAGTATAACAAGTCCACATGACTCAAGGATAACATAAGAATGCTGCGCCAAAATTTGAAGCCAAAATTCCAACATGCTCGCTAGCACCGGCGCTAGCGCTAGCGCAGGCGCTAGCGCAGACTTGAGAAAATCTCGGAAACAATTTTAGAAGGTGTTAGCGCCTGGCGATAGCAGCTAACGCAGGCGGTAGCAGCTAGCGCAGGCAGTATCTACTAGTGCTGGCAGTAGCGCAAAGCACAAGAGGAAGGCGGCCGGCTTGCTTAAAATGAAGGATTCTCACGCGGAGAATATTGCCTAATCTGGGATAGCACCGGCGGTAGCGATAGCGCAGGCGCTAGCTCCAAGGCTATAAAAAGGACCCCTTGGATCCGTCTTCTTCATCCTCTTGAGATCCAGAGTTCCTGAGCTTCGTGCCACAACATAGAGAGGAAGGTTCAGAGAGATACTCCCACAAATCCATGAAGGCTTAAGGAGATCCGTGGAGAAGATTTCAACACGCGTCATCATCGTGACGAAAGATCGCATCAACTACGATCATACTCTGCGTCTTCGTCTACTTCTCCAAGAGATCCACATAGAGGGAGTTTTTATATTATTGTTGTTTATTTCACATCTTTTCTTATTATCGTTTAGTGAACTCGCCTCGTATTGGCGACTAGGTCTGGGGTAGGACTTAGGGCTGAAATTCACCTCGTGTTGGCGACTAGATCTAGGCTAGGTCTAGGGGGTGCTCGAGGCCACATCCGGGGAAGGATTGGCTAGAGCGGCTTGAGGCCAAATCCGAGGAGGAGAAGGCTAGGGCCACCGGTTTGTGGGGAAGCGAGTCGGGATAGAAAACGAAAAGAGCTTTTATTATTCGCCTCCGATCTCTAGCGTCGTAGAGATCAAGTTTTGTAAAACTTATTTAATATTAATAAAGCTTGTCTCTCTTTTTGTTTTACTTGACTTCTTGTTTTAATATTGCACTATTCCAAAGTTTTTCTAAATAAAAGCTAAAGTTTTTGAAAACCCTTATTCACCCCCCTCTAAGGGAGCCTACCGATCCAACACTCTCAACTGTGAAGCTTGTCAACTTGGAAAGCACCATCGGGCTTCCTATCCTGCCAAGCATGGTCGTAGCTCGACTCATCCCTTTGATCTAGTTCACTCTGATATCTGGGGTCCTTCTCCTACAAAGACTGCGGGTGGGAGTAGTTTGTATTTTGTTACTTTTATTGATGATTTTTATCGATGTACTTGGGTGTATCTTTTACAAGAACGCTCTGAACTATTTACTGTTTTCTCAACCTTCTATAATGAAATTTTGACTCAATTTGGAGTGTCTATCAAAGCTATTCGCACTGATAATGCTAAAGAATATATCTCTCATCTTTTTTCTGAGTTTTGCATGAATCAGGGCATTATACATCAAACTAGTTGTCCTTGTACTTCTCAACAAAATGGGATCGCGGAACTTAAGAATCGTCATCTCCTTGACATGACTCACGCCTTACTCTTCCAGATGAATATGCCCAAAAACTATTGGGTCATGCCATCCTCGTCTCCTGTTATCTCATTAACCGCATTCCCTTCGCACTTCTCCAAGGCTCCACACCTTTTTCTCTTCTATATCCTACCTTGTAACCCTTCCCGCTACCTCTCAAAGTCTTCGGTTGTATTGCGTTTGTCCACACCCCTTCGCCAAGTTGGGACAAACTCTCCCCTCGGGCAGTTAAGTGTGTCTTTGTTGGTTGCTCCCCCACTCAAAAAGTTACCGATGCTATGATCCTCTTCTTCGTAAACAATATGTTTCCGTTGATGTCACCTTCTTTGAAGATATACCATACTTTTCTCACTCTTCCACCTCTGTGCCTCCTACAACCCATCCACCACCTCCTCTCATTCACTCCCCACCAACAACACCCTCTCTCCCAACTCTACCACCTCCTCCTCTCACTCCACCATCTACAGAGTCTCCTACCGTTTGTCCTCCTACTCCGGGGCCTCCTCTCCCAACTCTTGGGCCAGCACTATCTTCTTCCGATGATGACTCTCCTACTAATACAGTCACTACTGTAGACCTCCCTATTGCCCTTTGAAAGGGAGTTCGCTCATGTACGCAACATTCTATTCATGATGTTGTGACCTATGCTCAACTCACCCCCTCTGCTAGGGCATTTGCTATTGCTATTTCAGATACTGTCATTCCAGCTAATTATCAAGATGCTCTTGCTATCCCACAGTGGAAGGCCACCATGGATGAAGAAATAACCACTCTTCAAGACCGTGGCACGTGGACCCTTGTTCCTCCACCTCTTGGGGTAGATGTTGTTGGATGTAGATGGGTCTTTGTGATCAAATATCGTGTCGATGGCTCTGTCGACCGATATAAGGCCCGCTTGGTTGCTAAAGGTTTTACTCCGACATATGGCATTGACTTCTTTGACACCTTCTCCCCTGTTGCTCGTCTTACAACCATCAGGGTCCTCTTCTCTGTGGCCATCAACAAAGGGTGGCAACTCTCTCAATTGGACGTCAAGAATGCCTTTCTTTATGGTGATCTTCAAGAGGTAGTTTTCATGGAGCAACCTCCAGGGTATGTTGCTCCGGGGGAGACTCGTGTATGTAAGCTCAAGAAGGCTATCTATGGTCTAAAGCAAAGTCATCGTGCCTGGTTTGAAAAGTTTAACGAAGTAATCAAGGTAATTGGGGTTGCCCGCAGCTCTGCAGATCACTCTCTCTTCATTTGCAAGACCTCTCATGGAATGGTTGTTCTGCCTGTCTATGTTGATGACATCCTTCTCACTGGCAATGATATTGAAGGTATCGCCCTTACAAAGAAACATCTCCTTCAACACTTTTTAACCAAAGACATGGAGACTCCAAAGTATTTTTTGGGTATTGAGATCTCAAGAAAGCAGAGTTCTGTTGTCCTCTCACAACGTAAGTATGCTATTGACCTTCTGAAGGAAACAAGTCTTCTTGGTGCTAAACCTGCTAAGTATCCAATGGCAATAGGAGACGACAAACGCTGGAATGACAAGTCTCCACCTCTACCTGATAGCACTAGATACCGTCGTCTTATAGGCAAGCTCATCTACCTAATTATAACAAGACCTGATATTTGTTATGCCGTTGGGAAGGTCAGCCAATTCATGCAAGCCCCAAGGGAATGTCATCTTCAGGATGCTCTAATGATATTGGAATACGTTAAGGGATCTCCAGGAAAGGGACTTTTGTTTCAAAGAAACAACCATCTCAAGGTAGAAGCCTACTCAGATGCTAGCTACGCTGATGATAAAGGAGACAGAAAATCCATGTCTGGGTTCCGTACATTCATGGGAGGAAATTTTGTGAGCTGTAAGAGAAAGAAACAAGCAGTAGTATCCAGATCGAGTGCTGAGGCTGAGTACAGGAGCATGGCCCAAACTACATATGAATTGAAGTGGTTATGAACTCTCCTTTTAGATTCTGGAGAAGTTTACAACCATCCATTGCCAATGTTTTGTGACAATAAAGATGCAATCTATATATCTTAAAATCCAGTATTTCATGAGAGAACCAAACACATTGAAGTGGACTGTCATTTTATCAGGGAAGAAATCTTGAAGAAACAAATCTGCACTCCATTTGTAACTTCGGATAAAGAGCTGGCTGATATCTTCACCAAACTCATATCTTCATCCTTCTCTTTTGTGTGCAACAAGCTAGGCACGATTGATATATATGCTCCAGCTTGCGGGGGAGTGTTGAAGTCATGCGGTCTCAAAGGGTTGAAGCCGAGCGGTCTGTGCAGTCTCCCAGCACCAGACCGCACCTTCTCCTCAGAAGTATGAGATTGCATTATATAAAGATCAGCGGTCTCCAGCTCCATCAAGTAATGGTCTGATAACTGCGGTCTGTGCGGTCTCCCAACACCAGACCGCGCCTTCTCCTCAAAAGTGCGAGATCGTGTTGTATGAAGATCAGCGGTCTCCAGCTCCATCAAGTAACAGTCTGATAACCGCGGTCTGTGCGGTCTCCCAGCACCAGACCGCGCCTTCTCCTCAGAAGTGCAAAATCGCATTGTATGAAGATCTGCGGTCCCCAGCTCAATTAAATAACCGTTGGATAACTGCGGTCTGTGCGGTCTCCCAGAATCAGACCGTCGTCTCTCCTCAGGAATACCAGATCGCTTCATATGAAGAGAAGCGGTCTGGTACCCCTGCCCTCTCCCTTACGGGGGAGTGTTTGCCAGAGCGGTCTCACGATCTGTTGGCCTTCTCTGTCATACGACCTTCCTCCTATCGTGTGACCGCCAGTCTTCTCTCCAGACCGCAGAGGTCGTTGCGGTCTCATTCTTCCTGACCGTCTGACCGCCCAGCTCTCTTTGTGTATTGTATTTGTATTTAGTCCCACATTATGCATTTGGCTTTTCCCCTTTCCCTCCTAGTCTATATAAAGGAGGCAATACTCTTGTAATACTTAGTTTTTTGGAAATAAAAATTCTATTATTTTCAAATTCTCACAACATTAAAAAGGAAAATGTTAGGATAAGCTTCATTGGCACGGACTCTCAACTTGCTGATATATTCACTAAACCTCTTCCCGATGCAAGGTTTCAAATGTTATGGTTGGAATTAGGAGTCTTAGACATCTTAGGATGAGATATTTGAAAAATGCTAAAGTTTTATTCAATTTGAGCAATCAAGCCATCTCCAAAAGTTACAAAATTTCTGCATAAGACTACTCTAAGGACTCTTAATCAAGATCAAAAAGTGAAAATTTAAAATTCTCAAAAAATCACTTACTGTTTTCCGCGCTAGCACTAGCGCCGACGCTAGCGTGGGTGTTTGATTTTTCTGTTTTTCAAAATTTCTAAAAATCAATAAAAATATGTTAGTTTGTATGTACTACTTTGTTTTTGTATTTCTGACTTTTGTTATTTTTGTTTTATCTATATTTTGAAAAATCAACTACAAAACTTCAAAATTCAAAAATACAAAAATATGTTTTTGTGGTTTTCAGTTTTCCTTTCATTAAAATTTTTCAAAATAACAAAAAAACTGTATGATCTTTATTGTTAATATGGAGTATGTATGAATTCTATTATTTAGAATTATTTACAATGTTAAAACTTATTCCTTCAAATTACTATGAACATTGTTTTGCTTATCATGCTTTGATATATCTATTTAAAGTGCATCAATTGTATTTAAAAATATGTGTAGAACCAAGCTTAGCATGCCTCTAAGTATGAGTAAATGTATTGTGATTGATAATGATACTTTTCCACTAACTTATGTTTGGTAATGTACATGTGTATTTAAATCTAAAAATGCTTGCTTGTGTATTGTATTTGTACAATGAATTAAAATTTGCATAAAAGTTTATTATCTACACTACATTTGAATTGCACTTAAAAATTAAGAAAAGCGGTTTAAAAAATTTAATTATGTTGGGTTTGCAAAACAAGTATATTCGGAGAATGTTGTCTCACAAAAGTGAACGCAAAATAGACAAATATAACTCCACCAAGCACTACTTGAACCTCCTAATAAGTCTTCATAAGCATTGTGAGGTTGAGCACCTTGGAAAGAATAATAAAGTGTCTTGTGCAAACCTTGGTTAGTACACCACTTTTTCTAAAAATATTGAAAGACTTTAGTTAAGGGTAGCTAATCACCTAGAGGGGGGGGGGGGGGGGGGGTGAATAGGTTATTTGAAAAACTATTGCAGTTCTTGATTATAACCAAAATAAAACTGATCAGAGCTTTCAAGAATAAGAGCACACACAAATTTTTATAGTGGTTCCCCTTATCTTGGGTAATCCACTTTCCCCCTTCTCCTTTCTAGCAGTGTGCCAGATAGGGTTTATATCTTCTCCAGATCTCAGACCACAAACAGGTCTTACAACTCAGATCACAATAGATCTTACAGACTCAGATCTCACAGATCTTACTCTCTCAGATCTCAGCAGATCTTACAAACTCAGATCTCACAGATCCTACCTCAGCCTTTATAATTAGGCTTACAGCTCAGATTCACCCCTGAATCCTACAACTCAGATCACACTTGATCTTACAACTCAGATCCTTGACAGATCCTACACTCAGATCTGACAACTCAGATCCTATAGGGATTGATAAAGAAAATAACAATACTTAGACTCAGATTCTTCAGATTGTTGAGTCTTCTTGATCTGCCTGAATGATCAGACAGAAATATTCAATAGAACAGCAGCAGCAAATGATCTTCTTGATTCGACAGGCTATGATGACTGCTCTTCTTCTTAGGAAGACATATTCTTCCTTCTTAATCTTCTTCTTTCAGAGAGATGTATCAGCACCAGATTGCTGAAAGAAATCTTCAAGTTAGATCGGTTCTGAAAGAGAAGATGACTTCTTCAGATTCTTTCTCAGACTTTCCCTCAAAGTGATGGAGACGATAATAGATTTCGAAAGATAGGAGTGATCAGCTTATTAACCCATAGGTCATGCCTTCTATTTATAGCCCGCCATCTGCAACATCTGTTACGCTCCTCCGCGTCAGCACGATGCAAAGTCTTCAACGGTCTTCAATGTCTTCAAAAGAAATAAAGGCTCAGCTGGTTCTTAGACTGAAGCTCTCGACTCCTCCTTCTTAGGCGTTGAGCAATCATCACTTGTTCGACGCTTTTTATTTGTAGAAGTCGAGCAACATACAGAGGCTCGACGCTTCTTAACTATGCCTTCATATCTCGACACTTCTGGTTGGCGTAGAGCTAACTGAATTTTGGTCGACACTTTTCTTTCCACGGCGTCGAGTGATATAACTTGGCTCGACGCTTCCAAACTTTGTCTCATAACTTCAGCGGCGACCTAGTCTATTTGAGTAGTAGACATGAGTCAACGCTTCTGGGTCACAGGCGTCGAGCGATGTATGTTGTCTCGACGCTCGTGAACTTGGATGAATTCCTTGAGCACTCTGCCTGATTTGATCTCCTGCACATTGATTCTAGAGAGTATATCAAATACATTCTGAGATATATCTTTGACTTAGGAATGGACTTCTCCAAATCTAAGACATTGTGGACAATGATCCCAACAATCTCCCCCTATTTGAAGAAGTCATAATCTCAGTCAATGATATATCCCTCTTTTCAAAGATAATCAATATTTTCTAATTTCTATATAGGTAATCAAAATAAGTAGTATAATTCCTTACAAAATTGGATTACCAAAACATTCTATCCACAGAAATTATTTCAGACATGATTTCTCATATAAGCACAAAAACACAAGCAATTCAGAATAAGACATGTCATGAAGAGAAAAAGGATCACATCACAGGCATATATATATGATCATGAAAAATAGTTAGCACTGGGAGCTCATCAAGATTGTTCAAAAATATATCAATTACATTTCTCTGAAAATACTTAGTAAAGATTAAAATCCTAATGTTGTTCAACATCCTTGAATTCTATTCCACTTTTGGCTCTTTTTGAGAGGGCTTCAACAACTTCTTTTCTTCTCTTGAAATAGCCAAACGGCTTTGGAAAGTATCTGATTGGCTCCTTATCACCTGCCTGAACCTTCCCAGCCAATTTGTCAGCCTTGAATTTCATTTTCAGGTCCTCTTGATTCCTATGCTTCAACCATTCAGCTTTAGAATACCATTTTCCTCTTTCATCTGGATTACCTTTTACAGCTTCCCATGCTGTCAGAATCATTTCTCTTGAAGATGGAGACCAATGTTCAAAGTCAACCCTTGATTGAACCTCTTCTCTGAACTTTCTTTTACTAGATTCTACTTGCTCACTAGTAAAGTTCTCTCTTTTGCTTTTATCCTCAGGACTATACATTTTAGCAATTTGCTTTTGGACTTGTGTAAGAGAAGCTGGCCTGGTCTCAGAAACTTAATCATTCTCATAATCTATGGGAGGATATCCTAAAATTTCTCTTATAGAGTTTGAGGTCCACACAGCATGCTCAGAGCTGGCTTGAATCATTGACCTCTCCCCCTTTAGGACTTCTTCAACTATATGATCTCTTATAACATTCTTCTGAAACCTGACTTGACCCTCCAAATGATGAATTCCACTTTCAATGGTTTTCTTAACCCTAAGGAGATGGTCATCCATGGTATCTGCATTCAACTTTGCTTGAATTTTTAGAATTGTAGAGCTCTCATCAATTTTAGCCAAAATAGCAGTATCCTGCTGTTGCAGTCTAGCTTCAATCTTAACTGTACCTGTAAGGACTTGTGCAACCTGTTCTTTATACAAAACTTGCATGTTGTCACTTAGAATTCCTTGATTTATTTGAACATCATCTACTGTCTTTGTAATTCCTGCTTGTGACTCTTTAAGAACCTTTGATGTCTCTTTGATTGCATCAAGTTGTTCAGCTGTATAATCTACTGAAGCACCAGCTCTTGTGAAAAACTTTACCATTTCCTTTCTCAAAGCAGTCATCTGATGATTAACTTCAAATCTAACCAATTTCATCTGGAAATCTACTTCATTTTTCATTTTTGTGTTATTATCTTCAATATATTGTTCTAATAATCTTCTTTGATTATTAAGCAATACCTCCAGCTGAGGTAGTATAGCACTTAGATCCACATTGATTTCCTTTTCCATTCCATTACCTCTACTGCTCTCTTCTCTGATGAATGAGTCATTTCTCTGGCTCATATGTGAACTAGAGGATTCTATCTTGATCACCTTCTCATCATGTTTCTTTGTTGCTTCAGGCTCTTCTTCCACATTCATAGCATCAACTACAGAATTCTCTTTAGCAGGGATCTCAGCCTGAGACTCCCCCTCAAATGGTACATTATTTTGAGCTGGAATTCCATCTTGAGTCTCCCCCTCAATATCTGCATTGATCAGATTAATTTTGTCCTGAGCAGGGATCTCATCCCGAGCCTCCCCCTCAATTTGAAAAATCCTTTCAACTCTAGCTGGGGATCCATGATGACTTCCTCTCTCTTCTTCTCCTTTCTCATTTTCATCCTTTTCTTTATAGAACTTGTCAACCTCTTCCAGTAGTGGATCAGTACCTTTTGGTGTGTCAGGAATACTATCCCTAGGTTTGTTTCCTTCTTCTTCCTCAGATGTTGTGAGGTTAGGATCATGAAATGGAGAGGATCTAGATTTTCCTTTGGAAGAGGATGAGCTTGAAGAAACCTTCTTTTTCTTTTGCTTCTTAGCTTTCTTCTGCTTGGGAGAAAGATATGCTGGTGGAAGGTTTGATAAAACTCTTTCCCATCTCTCTATCATTCTAATATCCATTTTCTTCATATGGTTTATCTTGGATCCAAGTTTGTTATTCAAAGAGTCTGGAATGACTTTTACTAAATATAGAGATAATATTCTACCCATGTTGGGTACTTGGATACATTCAATTATTCTATCAAACAGCACCCTCCCGCAATCTGTTCTTAACGAATAAATGATCCTGGTTAGTAGAATAAACATTTTCCTGGAAATTTTATCATGAGATCCAGTCTTGCACAACAGGCCCTTTCCTATCACATCTGTTAGCAATTTTCCTTTTGAATTCATTCCTTTCCTAAGAATACTTCCAGTGATTTCACGTGATGTTTCAATTCCACACCAGATTTGTGCTAATTTAATCTGTTTAGAGCTCACTTCTTCTTCTTCTTCATTGCTTTTTAATCTCGGCAGTTCTAGTGCCTTAGCAAGTCTTGAAGGAGTGATCCTAATCTTCTTACCATTTACAAAGGTCTTAAGCTTCGAATTGACTAAGTCTATTACTATATTGGAGTAAAGTTCTAAGACCTCTCATATCCAGATAAGAGTCGATTCAGATAGCACGAACTCTAGTCCTGCTTTGTAGATTAACTCGATGGTTGATTTGATCTCTACTGGAGCTGATTGAAATCCATTGCGAACAAGCTCGCTTCCTTCATAAAGGTAATCACTACTCTTGGGAGGCATTGTGGTTGATGATCGAAGAGTGAGAGAATTGATGGAGAAATTTTCTAGGGCAAAAATTTCAAGCTTAGAGATCTAGGACGTATGTACTAACGAAGTGTCTTCCCTATTTATAGAATTTCTAATTCAAGAAGATGAATGGCCGCGCGCCAAACTTGTTTGACAAGTTTGATCAAGTGGATCAAATTTACTCTATCGAGATGCCCTAGCTATGATCGCTCAAGCGTTGAGATAGCTCGACGCCATTTTTCTTTAGTCGACGCCAGGTATCTTCTCGACGCTAGGTATCTTCTCTCGATGCCTGATAACTTCTCCACTCACCTTTTAGAACTCAATCATTATTTTCATTTATTTATTTCAAAACACCTTTAATCCATTTTTAGCATTCCTAATTCAATTTTAAAGTTATTGAATTTTTTTTCATCCAAGGGTTTAGTAAATATATCAGCAACTTGTTTTTCAGTGGGGACATATTCAATTGTGATATCTCCATTTTCTACATGTTCTCTAATGAAATGATATCTAATTTCTATGTGCTTAGTTCTGCTATGTGATACAGGATTATTAGTTATAGCAATAGCACTAGTTGAATCACAATATAGAGGAGATTTACTTAACTGAACTTTGTAGTCTTGGAGTTGGTGTTGAATCCATAGTAGCTGAGCACAGCAGTTTCCAGCTGAGATGTACTCAAATTCTGTTGTAGAAATAGCCACACTGGTCTTCTTCCTGCTACTCCAAGATATTAGCCTTTTGCTAAGGAATTGGCATGTGCCTGATGTACTTTTTCTGTCCTCCTTGCATCCTGCAAAATTAGCATCTGAAAAGCCAATTAGTTCAAAATCATTGCTTCTAGGATACCAAAGGCCAAGATTAAGAGTGCCCTTCAGATATCTCAAGATTCTTTTGACAGCAGTGTAGTGAGATTCTTTAGGGTTCACTTGATATCTAGCAGACACACATGTTAAGAACATAATGTCTGGCCTGCTAGCAGTTAGGTAGAGCAATGATCCAATGATGCCTCTGTACAAGGTTTCATCAATAGGTTTCCCTTTGTCATCCTTGTCCAGTGACATATTTGTTGCCATTGGTGTTTTAATGACAGTGGAATTTTCCATTCCAAACTTCTTGATAATCTCTTTTGTGTACTTGGTCTGAGAAATGAAAACTCCTTCCTCAGACTGTTTCACTTGGAGTCCTAAGAAGTATTTAAGCTCTCCCATGCTGCTCATTTTAAATTTCCCTTGCATAAGGTTTGCAAACCTTTTGCAAAGGTTATTATTAGTTGAGCCAAAAATTATATCATCTACATATATTTGTACTAGAATAATGTGACCTTTAACTATCCTAAGAAACAATGTCTTGTCTATCTTTCCTCTTGAGAATTTGTTCTCAATAAGAAATCTAGATAATGTCTCATACCAGGCTCTAGGTGCCTGTTTCAGACCATACAATGCTTTTAATAATAGATAGACATGATTTGGATGAGTAGAGTCAATAAAACCCGGGGGTTGTTCAACATATACTTCTTCCAATATTGTTCCATTAAGGAATGCTGACTTTACATCCATTTGATAAACTATGAATCCAATGTGTGTTGCAAATGCCAGGAATAATCTGATTGCCTCCAATCTTGCCACTGGAGCAAACACTTGATCAAAATCTATGCCTTCCTCCTGTCTATATCCTTGGGCAACCAACCTTGCTTTGTTTTTGATAATCACACCATTTTCATCCAGCTTATTCCTAAATACCCATTTGGTACCTATGACTTTGTGTTTCTTTGGTCTTGGAACCAATATTCAGACTTTGCACCTTTCAAATTGATTTAGCTCTTCTTGCATAGCTAATATCCATGAAGTGTCCTTATTAGCTTCATCAAACTTCTTAGGCTCTATTTTGGATAGAAAGTTGTGATGCAAGTCCTCATGTATTGAGTTTCCTCTTCTAGTTTGCACACCATCATTTGGATTTCCTATGATCTATTCTTTGGGATGATCCTTCAGATGCTTAGTTGCATTCCTCCACCTTTCATTTTCCCTTTGAGATTCTGGTGCATCTGTTTGAGTAGGTTCTTCTAGAGGTTCTGGATGTGGTGGTTCTTCAACAGCAGTAGGTTCTTCATAATTGTCTTCTGCTTGAGGTTCATCCTCTCTAGTTACAATTACAGTCTCATTAATTTCTTCATTCTCCTCATTGTGTTGTTCATTGATATTCATCTCCTTCAATTTTTGTGAAGAGCCTGCACAACTTGATAAACTTCCCAGATCCTTATAAATAAGGCTGGTTTCATCAAATACAACATGTATAGATTCTTCTATCCTATTTGACTTTTTGTTGAAAATTCTATAGGCTCTACTTTGAGAGCTATACCCAACAAAAATTGCCTCATGTGCTTTTTCAGCAAATTTAGTGAGATGGTGCTTTCCATTATTTAATACAAAGCATTTACTTCCAAATATTTTGAAATAGGCTAAAGTGGGTTTTCTACCTTTCAATAACTCATATGGGGTCTTATCTAATCTTTTGTTGATGAGAGCCCTATTCTGCACATGGCATGCCGTGTTTACAGCTTCAGCCCAGAAAAACTCAGGAAGAGAAGAATCACTTAGCATACTCCTACTAGCTTCAATAAGGGTTCTATTTCTTCTCTCAGCAACCCCATTTTGTTGGGGAGTTCTAGGAGATGAGAACTCTTGAGAAATGCCTTGATTTTCACAAAATTTGGTCATTGCACCTGACTGAAATTCAGTCCCATGATCACTTCTAATTTTGGATACAGGATTTCCTATTTCATTGGTGATTTGCCTAACAAAATTGGTAAATATTTCTAAAGTGTCTGACTTATGTTTAATGAAGAATACTCATGTGAATCTGGAATAATCATCAACAATTACAAGGGTGTAAGACTTTCCTCCTAAGTTATGGATTGACATTGGTCCAAATAGATCCATGTGAAGTAGTTATAGACATCTAATGGAATCCTTCTCACCTATTGGTTTGAAGGAAGACTTGGTCTGCTTACCCATTTGACAAGCATGGCATGGACCCTCCTGCACACACTTCCACTTAGGCCCAGCTCTCACTAGGTCTTTTGAAATAAGCTTATTTATAGTCTTATAGTTTATGTGGGCTAACCTTTTATGCCATTGAACACTAGTAGAAATTTTATTCTCTGCTACTAAGCATATAGAATTAACTTGATCAGAACATATAAAGTTTAGGCAGTAAATGTTGCCACTCCTAGTGCCTGAGAGAATTATCTCATTCTCTTTCTTAATCAGGCACTCATCCTTGTGGAATGAAATGTCATACCCAATATCACACAATTGACTTATGCTGATGAGATTGTGTTGCAATCCATCAACATGAGCAACTTTGGTGATGGTGACAATTCCATTTGTGATTTTACCATAACCTTTAGTTTTACCTTTTTCAGACCCTCCAAAGTTAACCTTTGGTCCATTCTTCACAGGAGTGTAATCATTCAGCAGACTTTTTGTTCCTGTCATGTGCATAGAGCACCCACTGTCCAAGTAGCAGATAGGAAGTTGATTGGTCTTTGGACAACCTTGCAAAAAAGTAATTACCTTTTCTTAGGAGCCCACACCAAGTTGGGTCCTAGAACCTTGTTAGTATGAGCTGGAACATTTAGTTGTTGAATAATCCTTGGTGCTGTGAGAGTTGCCATAGGTCTGAGTACTGGTCTCCCAGAGTTGAATCTTGGAACTGTTGGATTGAACCAACAGTCAAGAGCAAAATGTCCAACCCTTCCACAACACCAGCATTCATATCTGTTATATCTCCTTGGAGGTCTTCTTACTTCTTTATGTTGACTCATATTTTGCTTAATTGTCTTATTCAAAGGAGCTTTGTAAGTTGTTTTAGTAACTTTTACTGGTTCTGTTTTCTTGACAGCAGTGGTTTTCACTTCAGATCTTAGTTTCTCTCTTTTGAATTTAGTGTTTGCTTTAGATACAGAGAAGTCATGATGAGTTAATACTTTTTCTTTGCATAGTGATTTGGCATCATGGTTACTTGGTTGAATTGACTCATCTTTGCTATAAGAACACTCACCCTTATAAAACGTATGCACACCTTTTTGATCATGCTTATTTGTGATAGGCATGGCTTTGTTGAATTTTATAGGTTGCATAGGTGCCTTGTTATTACTTTTAGGGTTATTATCTGCCTTCTTATCATATCCTATGCCACATCTGTATTGTGTAGAAAATGTGTCTATTATGGGAAGGATAGTTTGTGGTTTTGAGAACTTTGCTACAAGCTTCCTTTCTGCTAGAAGTTTTGCTTCAAGTTCTTTTATTAACTTCTCCTTAGTGCATAAAGTCTGTATGTGAATAATAGACATGACTTTTAGTTTGCTAAGTTCTTTGCTAGTCTGATTTAGCCTCTCAGCTGCCTCAGAGTTTTGGGAATTAGTTTGCTTTAAATCAGATATTTCTTTTTGTAATCTTCTATTATGTCTTTTGCTCTTTTTAAGTGCTTTAAGAAGTAATTGTTATTTCTCAATAATTTCATCTTCATGAAAGTTAGATTGTGAGTCATTTTCATTAGAAGAGAATGAATCTATTTCAGGTTCAGAATCAGAATCAGATAAAGGAGTTTTATCAAGTACCTTTATATCAGTAGTTGTCTCCTGATCTTCTTGATCACTCAGTGCCATGAGTCCTGCATTTTCTTCTTCATCCTCTTCACTATCAAACCTTGATAATGGGGCTCTTATCATAGGTCTATGATTTAGATTGTCTTCACTTTCATTGGCAGCCATCAGAGCTATGAGTGCCTCCTCACTATCTGAGTCTGATGATGGAGATTCACTGTCACTAAGAGTGACTTTGCCCTTCTTGGCTATTAGACTCTTCTCATGTCTCTTGTCAGATTTGTGCCTCCTTTCATCAGATTTCTTGTTATTCTTTCTCTTTGAAGGACAATCAGCAATCATGTGTCCTGATTTCCTGCAACCAAAACACACAATTTCTTCTGAATTGAATTTATTGTGTTTAGAGTTATATCTGTCCTTCTTGGAGTCTTGTTTGAATCCCTCTAAAGAATTTGAGTGCTTCTTAGATCTAGATGACTGAGAGGGTCTAGTTTTCCAGTGTTGTTTTCTTCTCAACATCCTTTTTAGCTGTTTGGTGAAGAGTGCCAATTCACCATCTGATATTTCAGAATCAGAATTACTGGTCTCTGATTCTTCTGATTCAGATGGTATCCTGGGGGATAATGACATTCTTTCTTTTCTTTTCTTGGAGCTTTCTGCTTTCAGAGCAATGGGATTTTCCCTGCTGTGTCCTTCCTCAGCTTTTCTGGTATTCAGATGAAGTTCATGGGACAAGAGTTTCTCATATAAATTATGTGGCTGAATATTTCCCAGATTTCCCATTTCCCTGATTGCACAGATCTTGATATCCCATTCTTTGTTTAGTGATCTTAAGATTTTATCATTCAGCTCATAATCTGTGAAAGTTCATCCATAAGTTTTTAGACCATTTACAATTTTGAAGAATTTTTATAGCAGACTGCTATTGAATCTTTCTTGTCTTGTCTGAAAGCTTCATATTGCTGATTTAGAAGAGACTTCCTGTCATCTCTGACTTCTTCAGTCCCTTCCATATAGACAATGAGAGATTCCCACATTTCTTTGGCAGTTTTGCAATGGACTAAGTTTTGGAAAGTTGAATCCTCAATAGCACTAACAATGATGTTCTAAGCTCTCTTATCCATGGAGGCCAGAATCACTTCATCTTTGGTCATCTCTGAATAAGTTTTAGGAGTCTTGATACTTCCATTTGTAAATGAAACTTTCATAGAAACAAAAGGTCCCTCTAGAACAGTTATGTATATCCTAGGATCAGAGGCTTCCATGAAAAGTCTGACCCTTTCTTTCCAAATCCCAAAGTTTTCTTTTCTGCAAATTGGTAGCTTCATAAATGTGAATTCTTTATTTCCTTCTGTATTAGCCATCACGACTTAAGAAATCTACCCTTAGAAGATCTTATTCAGGCTGTTAAACCTTTTCTTGAACAACCTCCCTCTGATACCACTTGAAAGACTTTAATTAAGGGTAGCTAATCACCTAGAGGGGGGTGAATAGGTTATTTGAAAAACTATTGCAGTTCTTGATTATAACCAAAATAAAACTGATCAGAGCTTTCAAGAATAAGAGCACACAGAAAAAGACACACAGAATTTTATAGTGGTTCCCCTTATCTTGGGTAATCCACTTTCCCCCTTCTCCCTTCTAGTAGTGTGCCAGATAGGGTTTATATCTCCTCCAGATCTCAGACCACAAACAGGTCTTACAGCTCAGATCACAACAGATCTTATAGACTCAGATCTCACAGATCTTACTCTCTCAGATCTCAGCAGATCTTACAAACTCAGATCTCACAGATCCTACCTTAGCCTTTATAATTAGGCTTACAGCTCAGATTCACCCCTGAATCCTACAACTCAGATCACACTTGATCTTACAACTCAGATCCTTGACAGATCCTACACTCAGATCTGACAACTCAGATCCTACAGGGATTGATAAAGAAAATAACAATACAGACTCAGATTCTTCAGATTGTTGAGTCTTCTTGATCTGCCTGAATGATCAGACAGAAATCTTCAATAGAACAGCAGCAGCAAATGATCTTCTTGATTCGACGGGCTGTGATGACTGTTCTTCTTCTTAGGAAGACAGATTCTTCCTTCTTAATCTTCTTCTTTCAGAGAGATGTATCAGCACCAGATTGCTGAAAGAAAACTTCAAGTTAGATCGGTTCTGAAAGAGAAGACGACTTCTTCAGATTCTTTCTCAGACTTTCCCTCAAAGTGATGGAGACGATAATATCTTTCGAAAGATAGGAGTGATCAGCTTATTAACCCATAGGTCATGCCTTCTATTTATAGCCCGACATCTGCAACATCTGTTACACTCCTCCACGTCAGCACGATGCAAAGTCTTCAACGGTCTTCATTGTCTTCAAAAGAAACAAAGGCTCAGCTGGTTTTTAGACTGAAGCTCTCGACTCCTCCTTCTTAGGCGTTGAGCAATCATCACTTGTTCGACGCTTTTTATCTGTAGAAGTCGAGCAACATACAGAGGCTCGACGCTTCTTAACTATGCCTTCATATCTCGACACTTCTGGTCGGCGTAGAGCTAACTGAATTTTGGTCGACACTTTTCTTTCCACGGCGTTGAGTGATATAACTTGGCTCGACACTTCCAAACTTGGTCTCATAACTTCAGCGGCGACCTAGTCTATTTGAGCAGTAGACATGAGTCAACGCTTCTGGCACAGGCGTCAAGCGATGTATGTTGTCTCGACGCTCGTGAAATTGGATGAATTCCTTGAGTACTCTGCCTGATTTGATCTCCTGCACATTGATTCTAGAGAGTATATCAAATACATTCTGAGATATATCTTTGACTTAGGAATGGACTTCTCCAAATCTAAGACATTGTGGACAATGATCCCAACAAATATTGTGCACTAAAGTGTGTGAAAGTTAATATACTTGTGTTTTATTGTGCACTTTACTCTATATATGTCTTGTATTTTGTTATTTAAATCATTTGTTATCATTCCTCAAAATACACTTATGCGCACTTCATTATCTTTCATAACACTTCTTCTCATGAGTATTGGATTCTAATGCTTTATCTATACTACTCTTTATGTAAGAATGCACTAGATAACCTAGCATGATCTCTACAATGTTTGGTATCTCTTAAACTTGAAATTAAGTAACATTGTAGTATAATCTCTTTTTGATATGTTCATTTCATGCTTGGTATCTTTATGTAAAACTTTAAGATTTCAAAAAGGTTAAAACATCTTTACATTTTGAACTTAAACTCATATTTATACTTATGCTTTTCATGCTTACAAAAAGATGTTTCTTATAATCTTTTGCCTGCTTACAACTCTTATCTTTTTATGTGAAACCTCTTATATATACTATGCTTAAATTCTTTATCATTTCATATATTACAAAAGCTCGGTCATTATTTATCATTTATAAAGAATGCCTCCTTACTACCCTCACCTCACCTTCTTTTGATAATACCAAAAGGGAGAGATTAATTGAAGAAATCTAGAGGAGAAATCTAGAAGATTAAGGGGAGACTAATTCTTGTAATTTAGGGGGAGTAAAACATAAATTGCATTTTTGTAGGGGGGCATTAAGATAGGGGGAGTATGCACTATTCTCATGCTTATCATGTACTATAGTTGCACTTTTATCTTGCTTATCATATTCTATAAACACCTTTGTTGATTTTTTGCTAAGAGGATTTGTTATTATCAAAAGGGGAAGATTGTGGGACATGTGTGTCACATCCCTTTGTTTGAGAATAAAAAATCCCATAATGTATTTGATCTTGCTTGTCGTGTGTTTATAGTATGCAGGAACTATAGGTGCAATACTCCACAGGTAGAAAGCAGCTGAAATCAATTTTCTGCAAGAAACACTACCGCCAGCGCTAATGATACCGCCTGGCGCTAGCACTACCGCCTAGCGCTAGCTCAAGTTCGTGCACAACACCACACCGCCGATGGTTTTGTAACTGCCTCCACATGAACGCTACCGCAGGTGTTAGGAGCTATCGCAAGCGCTATCTCCATGTTCTATAAATTGATGGCTTCTCTCTGATTTTTGGTGTGAGCTTCCAGAGAGATTACTTGTGCCAAAATTCCAGAGATGTTACTCTAACGAAAGTTCATCTCCCACTCAAAGCCAAAGAAGATTTCTGGAGAAGGAAGTCGTCATGCTGCATCCGAAGAACGATTGATATAACCTCGCGTATGCTACAGCGATCCTTCAACCTCATCTTCAGAAATGTCATAGAGGGAGTTCTTATTATTTACTTTATTTCTTTATTGTAAATTTTGTAGTAAAATTGCCTTGTGTTGGCGACGAGGTCCTTGCGCGGCTTAGGGGGTAATTCGTCGTGTGAGTTGGTGACTAAGTCTAGGAGTTTAGATCTAGGGGGTGCTCGAGGCCATATCTGGGGAAGGATTGGCTAGAGCGGCTTGAGGCCATATCCGGGGAAGGATAGGCTAAAGCCAACCCGTTTGTGGGGATACAAGTCGGTATAGAAAAGGAAAAGATATTTACTTTTGTACGCCTCCGATTTCTAGCGATATTGAAATCAAATTTATGTAAACACTTTTTCATATAATACAATCATGTCTCTTTTTGTGTTTACTTGATTTCTTTCATTTGGCATAAATTTTATTATTGCAAATTACTTTTGCTAAATTGTTATTTCGCTCTCTCTTACTAAAAACAATTTAGTCATTTTCATAAAATTATATAAAAAAAATTTATTCCCTTATTCACCCCCCCCCCCCCCCTCTAAGGGCGTTTGTCAATCCAACAAAGACATCTATAAACAGACACAATAAAAAAATTAACAAAAGGGTATTAAGGATGTCATTAAAAATTGACCATAAGTTTTATAAATAAAGTTTTCTAAACATTGACAGGTATTCATTTATTCTCAAGAAGAACTTCAAGAGAACTGAACACAAACTACTAACTAACCTTCTTTGATGTAGCCTCAGCTTCAGTCCAGACATCGTCCACACTTTTGTGCAATTTTGAAGTGGTTCAGCAAACTGTAATCTTGCAGACAGAACAATGCCCTCTACCAACATAATCAAGATCCATATCTCGAAAAAATAAATCATTTACAAAAGCAATCTTCAACCAAATAAATTATGTCTATTTCATCAACCTAGGCACCGAAATTTTCTCCACTGAGGTCTATTTACAATAATGAAATTGTTCAAGTATATTAAAACAATTTCCAGCAACGTTCTTTCAATCAATTGAAGCCCTTCCCAATCTATCACTATCAATTTGATATTTTCATATCTATGGTGAATGCCTCTTTCCTTCTTTACAACTTTGCATAAAGATTCAAGAACAATATTATTATAAACAAGTGGAGCATTTTTAGGTCTAGAAGCACGGGAAAATCTATCTAATGATCCATAAGAATGAACATGTTTGGAAGAACTATTATATGCACCATATGGAAATCCCTTGCAATAACTAGAAAGAAAATCCACGTTTTCATGTCTGCAGCTGAACTACGCATGTCCTAATTTTCTAAACACTTCATGATAGATATCTATAATAGTTTTGAAAACCATTTTTCATATTACAACAGAAGATCTTCCTTCAACATAAAATTCACCAATGTCATCCACTAAGCTACAAGTACCACATATTTCCATGTAGCAACTATCATGAGAGCTCAAAATATTTCAGTGCCATATACGAGGCATATTAACCCCCAAACATTAGAAAACTTATCTAAATTAATAGGTTGTGATTACTCCATCGCCTAGAAAAAAGGACAAAAAATTTGTTTATTGATGCATTGTACAAAAATTTGAAAAACATGGACAACAATCAACACTATTTCAACTTCTTCATACCTTCTCCAACGGATCAAAAATAAATGGAACCAAGGAAATTATGATATACAAGTTAATATAAATAGAAAGAAGTAAATCTGTTTAGCAAACCCAATTATCAATGGTCACCAACACTCTAAAGGGAAAGAAAAAAGCGTAGTGTGAAGACATAATGTGGTAAGATAAGTATTATCTTGTGACTAAAAGGTCTAAAAAACTTTCAGACAGGCAAAAAATACAATTATATGTTCATAGATCATTATACAATGTGTGACAATGCAAGCCTTTTACTAATTTCAAACATTATTGAGCATGACATTGCAATTGATTTTATCTAAAAGGAGGACAACAGACACCAATTTTAGCCAAAATAATCATTTTCCAATACGTTAACTGATATATAGGGTCGCTTATTACTTAACACTTTTAATATATAATAATATAGATTATAACGTTATACATTAAAGCTTAGAAGGTATTTCGCTTGTAGTTGTCGGTTTGCTCATGCTTCTGCCTTCTCTTTCTTGCAATTGGCAACGATGATCACAAAATACCCTTCCAAAAATAATTTGGACATAGAATCTCACAATAACAAAAAAACTTTGTGTAGTAGCTTTTGAAGCGAAAGTGCAAACTGTTGAAGTGCTCGAAGTTAAATACAAAAATTCATAAACATATTAGGGTTAAAGAAATAAGATTTTTCCCTCTTTGATCAGTATAACTAAGGGACATGAATCATTACAAGAAAACAAAATAGTGTGCACACAGTAAATTAAGAACTTATGCAAATGTTCAACAATTCCTAACCAGTATACATAAAAAAGAAACACTAGTAGTTATTATAAAAGCTGTCTCTATCAGCCCACAATGCAGAAATGTATGACATCAGATGCCAAACTGCCGAAATGAAATTATCAACATAAAAAGTTTCATTATCATTACATCAAACAACTAGAAGGCAACATATACAAACATATAAAGAAGAACAGGAAGAACACCTTTGCCGAACTGCTCACTCGCTCACTGTTGCATGGGGAGCGGCGATGCAAATCATACTAAAAGGGGAGACACTCAGAAGACCGAAAGAGATGAAGAGGAATGGACGAAATCGCTGGAACCTGATGTGTTCTTATTTTATGTTAGGGGTAGTTATGTAATTCCTCAGCTATGGCGTCTATAAATAGTTGGGCTTGGTTAGGGTTATGTTGAATGTTTTTGTGTGTGTCTCTTTTGGTTCTGTGTGGCTGAATGGGAACTCCTCCCCTCGCCGGAAGATCGATTAGTTCAAGGCTACCCTTAAGTGAGATCAGTTATCTTGTATCCTACTTTTACCTAGAGAAATATCCAATTTGTGGTGTTCTACAATTTGGATCGTAACAGAGCCTAGAGGAGAAGACTCAGAAGCCCAGCACAAAGACTACTTCTGTAATCGAACTGTCACCCTTTACTCCGCTCGTCCTCGTCTCAGCGTGTCGTGTGGCTCATGCCCTAATTGCTGGAGGAGGAGACAAGATAGAAGAAGGCGCTCGCTCAATACGGAAGGGGGTAAAATAGAAATTGAGCGTGAAAGTGAGGTATTAGATCTTAGATTTACTATAGAGGGGGGTGAATAGAGTATTAAATGTTTTAACTTATTTTATGGCGGATTTAAAATAATGATATATATATATGTGTAATTGAGTGAGTAGAAAAACAAAACAACAAACATAGCACAGTACAGAAAATAACACAAACACAGCAAAGACACAAGGATCTACAGTGGTTCCCTAATCAACCTGGGTAATCCACTCTTTTACCACCCTTGGTAGGAATCCACTAAAGTTTTTGATCAGGTGCCCTATCACCACTGAGCTTTTGATCAGGTACTCAAACCAAACCACGGGTTTTTGAACAGGTTCCCTTCCACCAAAGGTTAACTTTTGAAGGGAGTTAAAACCCTGTACAAGGTGGGGTAAAAAGAATGAACCAAAAAAAGGTTATGAAGTTCTTCTCTCTCAATAAGATCTGAGAGAAGACTAGTGGATTGCTGTTGTTGAAAAGCTCCCCCTGTCTGATAGAGTTTTTGACAGTTGGTGAAGCTTTCTCTTGGGAGAAGACTAAGAATCAGCAGATGCTTCAAGAGAAGATTTTAGTTGTTCTCTGAGAATGAAGTTGCTGCTGTAGATGAAGATTTCTATATTTTTCTTTTCTGTTTATGTATCTCACAAGTATATCTTCTTGCATCATGTATCCTCTTGTATATATCTTATTTATCCCGCTTCATCCTTTTTCCTTAGATATATAATCTGATTTGAAAATTTAAATCTTCTGATAAGGAATAAAATAAACTGAACTAAATCATTCTTGGAACTGCAATAACAACTTTCTGATTCTGCAAAATACTTTAATTCCTTTTCTGTGAAAGTTTCCTTTTCCAATATATGTCAATGGCTAGATTCTTGGAAGAAGAGAATATGATGGATACATAAAAAGGAAAGTTGAAATCTTGACTTATCTGAATATGAATAAGTCCAAATATTTGAATAGATCCGTTGTTGAATAGTCGATCTGAGTTCAGAGAAAGAAATAACTGGTCTTCAGGATTTGACAAGCTCAAGAGGAAATTCGTCGAACAAAAAGCTGAGTTCGTTGAGCAGAAACTGAGTTCGTCAAAGTCAATCAGGAGTTCGTCGAACTGAACACTGAGATACTCATTCGTCGAACAGAACACTGAGCTCGTAAATCTCAATCTGGAGTTCGTCGAACTGAAGTATAGAATCTGTTGAACTGGCTTGGAAGACTGAGTTCGTTGAGCTGGAGATCAAGTTCGCGAATTTATACACGACGTTCGTCAAACTCAAAAAGGCGTTCGATGAACACAGAAAACTTGGAATTTTCCTAAGTTTCAGCTAACTTAGACATGCTTAGACCTTGACCCTAAGACTATACATTGGGGTCAACTTGATTCCTAACCACAGATAGTGATCCTAGCCCAAATTAGTAATAGGGTTGTTCCAACAATCTCCCCCTATTTGGGTTAGGATACTATTTGACAAAAAATAGAATAAAACAAACAACAATAAACACATGACATATATCTAACAGAATTTAAAATTCATTTCAGCAGATAAAAAATATAATACTCTGAGTTTATCTCGTTTGAAATCTAAATTATCTCGTTTGAAATCTAAATTATCTCGTTTGAAATACTCTGAGTTTCTCTTTCTTTGAAGAAGGTTTGAATATAATTTCTCTGTTGGGATTTTCAGATTCTCTCTTGCTCATATATAGGTCATTTGCTCCCAGCAGGGTTTGAGATGAAGCATGAGGAACAACTGCAGCTGGGTGCAACCTTAGATAGTCTTTAGCATTGAAGAGATGCCTTGAACTATATCTTTCAAACTCTTGTCTTCTGAATTCTGACATAGTTGTAAACTGTGAATAATCTTTTCTTTCAGCTTTGGCTTATTAATTTGAGCAGTAGCAATTATTTCTCTATATCTGGCCATGTGAGCATTTTTTTCTAAGTCTGGATTAATGGGAGATGTAGGTCTTTCATCATGTTCACTAGACTGATAGGAAGATTGTTGATCTTGAGAATTTCTTTTCCTGTGCATAGATCGATCAGAGATATGATATTTGTAAACTGAAGATGGAGCTCTAGCTGATCCTGAGAGTGGAGCTCTGGCTGATCCTGAACTGTAAGAGCCACTGGAACTTCCATGCCTCTCCCCTGTTCTCCTTGAGTATTGAGAGGAAGGTTTCTGAGATGAGGAGGACATGCCTGCAGATCCAGCTACTAGAGGAGGAGGATTAAATTTGACTGGTTTGTCAGAATAAAATCATGTTTTCTTCATTTTCTTTCTCCTATTATTCTCATTCCTTGAGAATCTCATCCAGGCTGGAGAGTCTTTGGTGAGAGTGATGTTTTTCAATATGTAGTAGGGAATGTCATTGGTAGAAGAAGGAGGTTTGGTAGCAACCTTAGCTTTGCTTCTTGATTTCTTTTTCTTTGAAGATTTTGTATCTAAATCATCAGAATCATCATAATCATTGTCATCATCAGAAGGCTGTGCAGGTTTATCATACAAGTCACCAAGATCTTGAAGAGCATTATCAACATCTTGCTCATCATGCTCTGATAGAGGGGAATCATCATAAATGAATGTTGGAGGTGAATTCACCAAGCCAACATCCTCTGCAACTGCAACTAGAACTGAAATACTTTTGATGATTTGTTCTAGTAAAACTGAATCTATAGGAGCTGAATAAGGAACCATTGCCTTTGAAATAGCTTGAGGCTTAGACAGACAACTGAAAACCAAACTAAATTTTGATAATAAAGAGAGAATATCTATTGAAGGATTAATAGAGATATTATTTGATGAATCAATAACTGGAATAGTTATTTCGGAAGCTGCAAATGAAGCTGTATCAACTGTATCAATACCTATATCTGATAACCATGCTGAAGCTGTGCCAACTGGAGCTTCTTCATTGAGCATCTCCCCCTGCCTAGGTTCAGGGATACCTAAATCTAGGCCCCTCGAAGAAGGGACAAGTGATGAGGAGGTAGGAATGGAGGCAAGTTTGGAAGTGAGTTCTGAGATGGATTTAAGAACTGGAGAGAGCTTCTCATCCAGAAGAGCTGTCAGTTTTGGAGAGATATGATTGAAGATTTGCTCAGCAATGGAGGAGAAACAACATACACATAGTCGGATGTATGCTGAGAGGACGTGGATGATGGAATGGAAGAAGAGGGAGTAGAGGTGGGAGCCTAGTTGGCACAAACAGATGAGGGTAGGAAGATGTTTGTAGCATTTGAGATGGGTGGAATGGAAGTGTTTGAGATAATGGTTTGATGATTATCCTCATTGATGGGTAATTGAGGTGGAGAATTTTGTTGAGGAGACAAAAGTTCAAATGAAGGAGGTGGGATGAATGGGGAAGAGAATCAAATGGGGCAAGAGAATTATCATCTGGAATAGATGAGGATAGAAACTTTGCAGACTGATTAGCCTATAGAGGAGGAGAAGAAGGTATTGAGGAAGATGTGTCTATGGGAGTGTTGGAAGGAGAAACTTCTTCAGTAGTATTGGTTTGAAGAGGTTGAGAAGGGATAGGAGTTGAAGATTCAGTGGGAGGAACTTCCTGTGGGGTTGAGGGAGTGACTGAGTCAGTCCTTGTGCTCTCATAAGCCTTCTTGGATGCTTCTGCCCTTGGAGTCCTTTTGGGTATTACTATGTCCCATTTGCCAAAGAGTGCTAAAGTTAGCCTCTTGCTTGCATTTATGAAGACTGTTGGTGACACCAGCAGCTCTGGGCATTTTTCTTGAACTACAATCCCTAAAACCCTGCCATAGCAAACACTCATATTGCTTTGCTTTTTCTTGATAGATTCAAAAAAAATCAATCCCCGGTTAACCTGCTTCTTTTCCACTAAGGTCACCATCAACAAAAATTGGTGCCTTGTAATGTAATCATGTGCAGAGGTTTTTCCCAACAAAGCCTTGCCAACAACATCAGCTAAGAATTTGTATTCAACAGACAAATTCTTCTTCAGAAGATGATTAGGGTTTCCACTGGAGTGACCCATCTTATCCAATTGAATATTAAATTCATCAGAAGTGATGTCCAGATCATCTTCACCATTTATCAAGCCAAAAATCTCTGTTAAAATTTCTGGGGAAAAAGGAACCTGATTGCATGAAATAGTTCCTGAGACAGATGTTGCATTCAGTGTCTGAAGAGTGTGTACCCATTCTTTAATCTCAGCAACTGGAAGCTTAATCCTTGTCGTCATAAACTTTTTCAACTGTTGTTCTTCGAAGAGTTGAAGAATATCCTTGAAAATCTGATCAGAATGAGCAAAGGATTCCATGTCTATATCGAATCAGGCATCGAACTTCATTGAAGAAAGCACTGACTGAGAAATTTCCATGAGTACCTGCAAGAGAAAAATGATCAAGTGCAAAGGAACTGGATGGAGGCAAGAGCAACTTCTGTAGGCGCAAAAATGAAATGGAATCAAAATTTGATTATAAAGAAAGGGTTCGGAGAAGGCGCAAACTTTCGTTGAACGGGGTTCGACTAAACCTAATAAAAATAGAAGTCAAAGAGTCTGGTGCTTCGTCAAACTGCATTCGACAAAAGATAAATTTTCATCGATCTCTATTTGACTAACGCGCTGGCTTCGTGGATCTCTGGATCTAATAGGTTTCGTCGATCACCGTTCGACGAATGACTAATTTTCATCGATCTCCGTTCGACGAAATGAGGGGATAAGAAAAAAATTAATATATTGAATCTCCATCTATCATTCCTAGCTGATTTATAAAGAAGATGTGCTTCTTTTCATGCAAAGGTTTGGTGAAAATATCAGCCCTTTGTAAGTCAGTAAGAATAAATTGTAGGCAATTTTTGTTTTTATCCACATTATCTCTGATAAAGTGGTGCCTAATTTCAATGTGTTTAGTCCTACTATAGAGTACTGGATTTTGTGCTATAGATATTGCACTAGTATTGTCACAAAATATAATTGATTTATTTAAGTTGATACCATAATCTAAGAGTTGACTTTCTATCCACAGAATCTGTGAGCAGCAACTGCCAGCAGCAATATATTCTGCTTCAGCTGTTGATGTAGACACAAATGTCTGTTTCTTACAAAACCAAGACACAAGCTTATCACCAAGGAACTGGCAAGTTCCAGATGTGCTTTTCCTGTCTACTCTGCATCCAGCATAATCAGAATCTGAGAATCCAGTTAATTCAAATTCTGATGCAGTTGGATACCAAAGTCCTAGATTTGGACAACCATTTATATATCTCAAAATTCTTTTTAATAAAATAAGGTGAGATTCTTTGGGGTTAACTTGGAACCTAGCACAAATGCATGTAGCAAACATTATTTCTGGTCTACTAGTTGTTAAGTAAAGTAAGGAGCCAACAATTGCTCTATACACTTTTTGTTCAACAGGTTTCCCTGATTCATCATTATCTACAACAACATTGGAGGGCATAGGTGTTTTCATAGAAGAGGCATCAGACATACCAAATCTTTTCACTAATTCCTTAGCATACTTGGATTGTGATATGAATATATCATTAGGAGTTTGCTTCACTTGAAGGACAAGGAAGTAAGATAACTCACCCATACTACTCATTTCAAATTTGGATTGCATTAGGTCAGAAAACCTTTTGCATAAATTTGACTCAGTAGAGCCAAATATAATATCATCTACATAAATTTGAACTAGTAAAGTTTGATTTTTATGTATTCTGAAAAATAAAGCTTTATCTACATTGCCTCTACAGAATTTGTTCTCTAAAAGAAAATTAGCTAGGGTCTCATACCATGCTCTGGGAGCTTGCTTGAGACCATAGAGAGCTTTATTAAGCTTAAAAACATAGGAAGAGTGAGTTGGAGAGATAAAACCTAGTGGTTGTTCCACATATACTTCTTCTTTGATATCTCCATTTAGAAATGCACTCTTCACATTCATCTGATAAACTTTAAACTTCTTGAAAGAAGCAAATGCATGAAATATCCTGATAGCTTCAAGTCTTGCAACAGGAGCAAAGGTTTGATCATAATCAATCTCTTCTTCATGAGAGTATCCTTGAGCTACCAATCTGGCTTTATTTCTGATTATCAAGCCTAAAACATCTAGCTTGTTCCTAAAGACACATTTGGTGCCAATAACTGGATGGCCCTTTGATCTTGGAACTAAATCCCAGACTTTGTTCCTTTCAAATTGATTGAGTTCCTCTTGCATTGCAAGAATCCAGTTTGGATCTTGTTCTGCATCTTTTATGGATTGAGGTTCAATTTGTGATAGGAAACAAGAATGCATCTGATTTTGGTTGAGTTGATGCCTTGTTTGAACACATGCTGAGATGTCTCCAATAACTTGGGATATTGGACGATCTCTAACTGTGATGAGATCAAAAGTTGGAATGGGTTCAGCAAGAGTATCCTCTTGAGGGATTTGATCAACTGTTATTTGATTAGCATTATCAGTAAGAGCTTCTAGATTATCTTCTTCTTCACTGTCTTCAACAATTTGAGTTGATGGGAGTAGAGAGTCTTTATTCTGTAGATCCAATCCATTAAGCTCTTCACATAGAGCTGGTGCCTGCAAAATATATTTGGTAGAGGTGGTACTCCTCTCCTCATTCAACATGTTAGTTTCATCAAAAGAAACATGCATGGACTCTTTTATCTTAAGAGTTGATTTGTTATAAATTCTATATGCTTTACTAGAAAGAGAGTATCCAAGGAATATACCTTCAGCAGCCTTTGCTTCAAATTTCCTTAGATATTTCTTATCATTGTTATGCACATAACATTTACAACCAAAAATCTTAAAATAGTTAACCTTAGGCTTTTTATTCTTAAGCAATTCATAGGGTGTTTTACCCTTAAGTTTGTGTATCAGACTCCTGTTTAACACATAATTTGATGTATTCACTGCCTCTGCACAAAAAGAGAGTGACAAGTGAGCATCAACAAGCAATGTAGTTGCAGATTCAAGTAATATTCTATTTTTCCTTTCAACTACACCATATTGTTGAGGAGTTCTAGGAGCAAAGAAACATTGCCTGATCCATTCTTTTTCATAGAATTCCCTCATCAGAAGAGATTCAAACTCAGTGCCATGATCACTTCTGATCAAGGCAACTAGAGTAGAGTACTCAATCTTGATGGACCTGAGAAAGTCTGTCAGAACACTGAAGGTGTCAGACTTGTTCCTGAGAAAGAACACCCAAGTGAATCTAGAGAAGTCATCTACAATAACTAAAGTGTAATGTTTCCCTCCTAAACTCTGTATTGCAATGGGTCCAAAGAGATCCAAATGCAGCAAGTACAAAATCCAAGGTGAATCACTCTTGGATACAGATTTGAAACTACTCTTGGTCTGCTTTCCTAGTTGACAAGCCCTGCAGAGTCCTTCCTTCTTGTGTGAACCAGAAGGCAGTCCTCTTACCAGATTGTCCTTGGAGAGCTTAGAGATAGTTCTAAGGTTAATATGTCCTAGCCTTGTATGTCATAACTGATTTGTTTTACTTATTGAATTAAATAAACAAATGTCTGAATTGGCAGAATCAAAATTGACTAAATATATATTTCCTTGTCTAATACCAGATAACACATTGATGTTCTTATTATTGGTAATAAGACATAAGGAATAATCAAAAGTTACCTGATAACCTTCATCACATAGCTGGCTTATGATGATGAGGTTATGCTTGAGACCCTTGACATATGTTACCTCTTTGAAGGTAACTGCTCCAACTCTGACTTTTCCATATCCTTTAGTCTGTCCAAGTTGGAGTCTCCAAAAATTACTTTGGGTCCAAGCTTTGCCTTGTAGTTAATTAGATTGGCCTTGTTTCCTGTCATGTGCTTGGAGCAACCACTATCCAAATACCAATGTTCCTCTATGTTTGGACAGTCTTGTACCTGCAAAACAGAAAACAGACTAGTTGTTCTTGATCCAGACTATCTTGGGTCCTTTTGTCTTACCACAAAAATTTGAAATGTAAGAGATCTCAGGTTGATCCTTATAGCCTTATGGATGATATCTCCTAGGAGGAATAGTCCACTCAGTAAAGGGATTCTTAGTATGTTGAGAATGAGAATTCTTTAGAAATGCAGTACATTTTTTGTTCGACGAACTTGGCTGAGTTCGTCGATCGCAGTTCGACGAATTGAAGTTATTTTGTCGAGCGCCGCTCGAAGGATAGCTATACTGAAAATCTGTATTCAGCGTTCGTCGACCACCGTTCGACGAATTCATGTGATTTCGTCGAACGCCATTCGACGAAGGTTTTGAATTCCTTTGTTCTTAACAGCCTTGCTTGAGATGTTCTTATCTACTTCTACTACCTTTTTGCCTTTGGCATAAATGAATTTCACTGGAATAGATAAAGTGTCTTTCTTAAGAAGGTATGGCTGACTTGATGATGCACCCAAGCTCTGTTTGCCATTGAGTCTGGCGTTTACAATGATTGTGATGTCCATCAGTTTGATGCTTATCCCATTGAGGGATTCTTCAAACTTTTTGGCCTCAGATAATTTGTTCTCAATGAGAACAATATGTTCTTTGGAGGTAGCCAGTTCTTCCTTAAGATTGGCATTATCTACAGTCAGTGGGTCATTTCAACCAACTTACTTCTGAGGGAAATTATCTCCTTCTCAGATTTAATCAAATCTAAACAAAGAGTCTCAAATTCATTTTTAAAATCATTTGAAGTAAAATCAAAAGTAGAAATTACCTGATCACTATCAGTGTCAGATTCTGATTCATCAGAATTATTTGTAGAGCCATTGATAGCCATCATGCAAAAACTTCTTTCATCTGCATCATCTTCATCATCACTTAAGCTGGATGATGATGCATGTTCTGAATCACAGCTTGAGTCATGGATAGCCATCATGCATAGATCCTTTTCATTTGAATCATTTTCATCTTCAGAGGAGCTGGATGATGACTCTAATTCAGTCTCACTCCATGTCTCAGCCACAAAGCCCTTTCCCTTGTGTTTATGTTTGTGGGAGGATGGCTTGCTGGAGTGTTTCTTTTCTTCCTTTTCCTTTATTCTGTCCTTCTTGTGATTTTTTGGACACTCAGGTAGGATGTGTCCAGGCTTCCTGCAACCATAACAAATAATTTCTTTAGAATGTGTTTTGTCATACCTTGGTTTCTCCTTGGATCTGAAGTCCTTCTTTCTGAGGTTTTCTAGCCATTTTGTAGAATCTTTTGGCTAGGAGGCTCATGAATCCATTTCTCCTGGATCTTTGTCTTCTCTTCTGTTGCCTGAAAAGCAATGCTTCTTTCCTTTTTGGTGGCTGGGGAGGAGGTAGACTGTTCAGCTTCTCTTGATTTGATAACCTGCTCATAGGATTTCAGTTTGCCTAATAAGGTCTCAGTGGAGATCTAATTTAGGCTTATGGCTTCCTTGATTGGCCAGATCCTTGAGTCCCATGTGCTGGGGAAGCACATTAGTATCTTATCATTTATTTCAGTGATTGTGATCACTTTTTCCAAAGACTTCAGCTTATTGATGATGAGACTGAGTCTGTTATACATATCTGCAACCATTTCAGTATCTCCCTTCTTGAAGTTCTCATATTGGGAGATGAGGTGGGATCTCCTATCCTTTATCTCATCTACAGATCCATCAACCATGTTGTTGAGAGAGTTCTAGATCTCCCTGGCTGAGGTGCAGTCCACAACCTTCTGGAATATGTCATCAGACATGGTCTGTGCCAAGATGTTCATAGCTTTGGCATCAGCATTCCTCTATTTCTTCTGAGCATCTGTCCACTCAGGAGGTGGAACAACATTAGTATTGGTTGTTATTTCATTACTTGTTGTTGTTGATGGAGTAGGAGGTCCTGTCAAAATAGAGTTAAAAATATCTTCATCAATAGAGTTCATATATAGTTTGATCCTTACTTTCCATAATGCAAACTTGTTAAGATTGCACATAGGAGGTCTTGTGCTTGAGTAATCTTTGTTCTGTGCCCTGAGTTTTTCTTTATTTTAGAAAAAGAAAACTCTAGAAGAAGTTAAGATCTAATTGATCTTTGGATTAAGGTGTTAGCCTGTGTAACCAATCAACCAACCTCTGATACCAATTGAAAGTGAGGTATTAGATCTTAGATTTACTCTAGAGGGGGGGTGAATAGAGTATTAAAAGTTTTAACTTATTTTATAGCGGATTTAAAATAATGATATATATAAGTGTAATTGAGTGAGTAGAAAAACAAAACAACAAACACAGTACAGTACAGAAAATTACACAAACACGGCAAAGACACAAGGATCTATAGTGGTTCACCAATCAACCCGGGTAATCCACTTTTCTACCACCCTTGGTAGGAATCCACTAAGGTTTTTGATCAGGTGCCCTATCACCACTGAGCTTTTGATCAGGTGCTCAAACCAAACCACAGGTTTTTGATCAGGTGCCCTGCCAGCAAAGGTTAACTTTTGAAGGGAGTTAAAACCCTATAAAAGGTGGGGTAAAAAGAATGAACCAAAAAAAGGTTATGAAGTTCTTCTCTCTCAATAAGATCTGAGAGAAGACTAGTGGACTGTTGATGTTGTAAAGCTCCCCCCGTCTGATAGAGTTTGTTGACAGTTGGTGGAGCATTCTCTTGGGTGTAGAGGACTAAGAATCAGCAGATGCTTCAAGAGAAGATTTCAGTTGTTCTCTGAGAATGAAGTTGTTGCTGTAGATGAAGAATTCTGTATTTCTCTTTTCTGTCTATGTATCTCACAAGTATATCTTCTTGTGTCATGTATCCTCTTGTATATATCTTATCTATCCTGCTTCATCTTTTTTCCTTAGATATATAATCTGATTTGAAAATTTAAATCTTCTGATAAGGAATAAAATAAACTGAACTACATCATTCTTGGAACTGCAGTAGCAACTTTCTGATTCTGCAAAATACTTTAATTCCTAATCTGTGAAAGTTTCCTTTTCCAATATATGTCAACGACTAGATTCTTGGAAGAAGAGAATATGATGGATATATAAAAAGGAAAGTTAAAATCTTGACTTATCTGAATATGAATAAGTCCAAATATTTGAATAGATCTGTTGCTGAATAGTCGATCTGAGTTCAGAGAAAGAAATAACTGGTCTTCAGGATTCGTCAAGCTCAAGAGGAAATTCATCGAACAGAAAGCTGAGTTCGTCAAACTCAATCAGGAGTTTGTCGAACTGAACACTGAGATACTCATTCATCGAACAGAACACTAAGCTCGCAAATCTCAATCAGGAGTTCGTCGAACTGAAGTATAGAATCTGTTGAACTGGCTTGGAAGACTGAGTTCGTCGAGCTGGAGATCAAGTTCGTCGAATTTATACACGACGTTCGTCGAACTCAGGAAGGCGTTCGTTGAACACATAAAACTTGGAATTTTCCTAAGTTTCAGCTAACTTAGACAGGCTTAGACCTTGACCCTAAGACTATACATTGGGGTCAACTTGAGTCCTAACCACAGATAGTGATCCTAGCCCAAATTAGTAATAAGGTTGTTCCAATAGAGCGGGCCTCTCGCTATTTCGCAAAAAATAGGGTGTGTCGTGGCTTATAATTAATTACGCTTTTCTCTTGGCCACCATATTTGCTTTCCGTGAAAGTATTAGCCACACTTTTTTTGTAGTTGTGGCTAAAACCAAAGTATTAGCCATGGTTTTTGAAACCTGGCAAAAAAAGTGTAGTTAATACTCGTTTTTCTAGTAGTGTCTCAAACTTGAGAGTGGATGACATCATCTCTTCGGTTAGGTGATCTGCCCCGACTTCTTGTAGACATTGGCGAGCTCGGTCGGTACCATGAGGTTAATTCCCGGGCTCTTGCGGTCCCAATTGTTGATCTCCTCTCTAATTCTGCGGTGCATGATGCTGGAGATTTCATGGACCTTGGTTCAGACGATCAATATGTGCAGATCAACACTATTGATGGTATTTTAGAGAAGCAAAAGATGAATCTAATATCCGACTAGATAACTCATTGGTTGGAGAATAACACTACGAGAATGAGTATGTTGAGGATTAACTAACCCAAAGACGTAAAAAATGCAACAAAAATGCTTACAACAAACGTACATCGCTTCGTCCCATCCGACATAAACCAATGCGTGGGAAAACTCCGAATAGTTTAGAATCTGAGAATTTTAAGTTTGTTTTATTGTATTCTTACATATCTCTATGTTCTGTATTAGCAGGTTCTATTTTTGTAGTCTCTATGTTCTGTATTAGCAGGTTTTATTGTAAACTCATTTAAATGATTACGGCCGTCGAATCTGACATGTTATTTCATCAGCCGTCGGATCAAACCGATCCCTCTCTCTCTCTCCACTTTTTTATAGGTCTCCTAAACCTACTAGGGGTGATAAAAGTGCACAGTTAACCTCACTAGAATTCTCTAGAGGGGGGGGGGGGGGTGAATAGAGATTAAAAATATTTTGTGCAAAGTTAATATATATATGTGTATAATCACAGATTAGAGCTTCCCACACACCAACAAGAATTAAGCAAGAAAATAAAGTAAATGCAAGAAAATAAATCACAGCACAACACAAGAAAATATAGTGGTTCCCCAAACTTTGGGTAGTCCACTCTTCTACCCCCTTGGTAGGAATTCACTATCTTGTACTGAGTCTTTTGATAAGGAGACTCTTAGAACCACCCTGAGTCTTTTGACAAGGAGACTCTTAGAACCAACTGAGTCTTTTGACAAGGAGACTCTTAGAACCAGTACACTGAATTTTTTGAAGAGAGATTCTAAAAACTCTTTTACAATGTTAGATGTAAGAAAGAAAGCAGGAAAGATATAAGGACAAGAATGAATCTTCTTCCTAGCAAGAAGATTGGAAGCACAAGAAGTGAATTGAATCTTTCTTCTATAGAGAGAAGAAGATTTGCAGACTTTCTCTCTTTGTGAGAGCTATCAGATTTTGCATCAGTGTGATTTCAGAAGCAGAAGAAGAAGTGGTTGAATGTTGCTGCAGAGCTTTTTCTCAATTTCTCTCTTTTCACTTGGGAGCTTTTCCTCTATTTCAAAATGTATGTGGTGGATCACTCAACTTTTATTTTCTGCCGACCTCCTCTTTATTTATAGCTCTGTGTATTCAAAATAATGCTATAGGAGGATAATTAATTAGCAGTCAGAAAAATAGAAAGATGAAAATGTTTCCATAATATTTATTTCTGTAGAAGGAAAGAACCAATTTAGATTTCAAATAATATCCAAATAAGTTAAATCAAATTAGCCAAGAATCAGATATAAGGAAAGAATGATTCAGAACGGCTATAAAATATTGACACTTATTCCATATAAATCAGATCTATTGAAAGAAGGAAAGAAATCTGGCGCATATTTAAATTCTGTCATGGAAATCGACGTGCGTCGATTACTATTCGACGCAAGCGTCGAGAGCATCCTTTCTGGACGTCGAGAGAAAAATAAGGAAGGTGCGTCGACTGAGGTGCGTCGACTTCATTAGATGCGTCGACTAGAAATCAGAGTGGCGTCGACTAGACTTACGTCGAAATCTTCCTAGAGTTACTTCGACTCAACCTGAAGGAAACGTCGAATACTATTCGACGCATATTTACTTAGCCTTGTTTTTTCATTCTTAGAATTCATTTCTAGGGGTTAAGAGAAATCATTTTCCCAACAGGTGACCTAAAACTATGAAGGTGTAGGGTACCCTACAACATGAAATTACAATTTTACCTCTAAATTTATTGGAAAAGGAGGATCATATGACACATTTTTTAATCTCACAAAAATTGTCAATGGTGAGAATTGAACTCATATTTCCACTATGTCAAGCAAAGATGACAACCATCATACGATATGGTTTTTGTTGAACAACATTGAATTAGGTTTTATATAAATATAGACTGCCCCCGCCGAAAGTCGCTGCCCATACCGCTCCCTCTCTCCACTTTTTCATAGGTCTCCTAAACCTACTAGGGGGTGACCTAAAACTATGAAGGTGTAGGATACCCTACAACATGAAATTACGATTTTACCCCAAAATTTATTGAAAAAGAAGGGTCATATAACCCATTTTTTTATCTCACAAAAATTGTCAATTGTGAGAATTGAATACAGGTTTCCACTATGTTAAACAAAGATGACAACCATCACACCATATGGTTTTTATTGAATAACATTGAAGTAGGTTTTATATAAATATAGACCTCCCTCGTCGAATGTCGTCACCCCTGCTGAATGTCTCCCCCGCCGAATGTCGCCCCCGCCGAATGTCATCGCCCTCACCGAATGTCGCCGCCCTTGCCGAATGTTTCTCCCGCTGAATTTCATCGTCCACGCCGAATATTGCCTCCCTGCAGAATGTCGCCTCCCACAGGGGGCCACGTGTCCTGTCACTCGTGTGTGTGTGTGTGTGTGTGTGTGTGTGTGTGTCTATATATGTGTGTGTGTGTGTCTATATGTGTGTGTGTGTGTCAATATATGGGTGTGTGCGTGTCCTATCACTAGTGTGGTTTGGCCGCTCAAGATATTCTATGGTAGACCATCGAGTTTGGAATGGCTACTTATAGTACCTCCAGCGTAGAGCTGAGCCCTATGTTGAAACGAAACCCATTAAGGCCTACCGAGTCGTTTCGACGCGCGCGGGCATATTATTAAATACTTTAACAATCTCCTCCTATGTCTGCGGTAAACCCGACGTCGGTTAAGGTGGTTTGTGTAAATTCAACCAACCGTGAAAAGTACACAACCATGTCCAACACCTACAAATTAGATTAGACTTAAAGAAAATTATATGCATGCATAAGGATAAATAATAAATCTCAGCTGCACCACAGGATAGTCTAGAGTACGATCATATCACCAGTCCAACAAACATAGTGGCTAGAATCAACAAAAGAACATAAACGTCCAAATAAACAGGTGTATCAAAGAAAGAGCTAAACAGTGCTCTAAGAAGAGATAATGTAAAGGAAACAAATAACACTTTAACTATCGTCAGCCTCAGACGTCCAGCAAATCATCCTGTTTAGGATCCCATCCTGCCAATACTCCTCCATCAACAACAACTCCTATAATTTCCAATAGAGAATTTCATCAGAGATGAATCCATCCTTTGAAAATGTACAAGTATCTAGTTTAACAAACAAAATGTAGTACTTAATAATCAGCTAGAAGGAGACCTACTTAGAGTATTATAGGTTCAAACCTCCGAACCCAACATCGGTTTCCAATGAAATGATTTATGGACTTCTGGATACCATGGCTATATCAGTGTTCCAATATGGAATGTCAGAGTAACTGTTCTTCTAAAGTTAAGTGAAGATCATCAAGTTTGGAATGAAACTCATTAACTAAAGAAGAGTCAAACCGAGTCAAATTGTGTTATCAAATTTGGAATAACACTCTCCTCCAAGGTAAGAAAAGATGAATCCAGGTAAAGTTATTAACATCAGATTTGAAATGAAATAGCTTACCAGATTCGTATTCAGCAACCAAAACATCAACGGAGCACAACATGCTTGCTTTGACAAAGGAAATCGGGAAAATCAAAACATCTATGTAGACTGAGGTGATCTAACTCGCCTTTAGTCTAATTTTCCCCACTATTTTGATCAACCGGTCTTTGGGCATTTCACTCGTCAATGGATCAGCTAGATTATCTTTCGATCACACATCGACCAAAAAGATGATTCCTTGTTCTTACAGATAATTTAGCAGAGCGTGTCTCAGTCGTACATGTCTCCTCTTAGTATTAGAGAGCATTCTTAATGACTTGAGCTACTGCTTGGTTATCGTAGTACAAGCTCAGTAAGTTGACTTATAGCCTAGACAAGGGAATATCTAGTATCAGATTCTTGATCTAGTCCGCCTCTTCACCAGCCGAAGCTAAGGCAAACAACTCGACTTCCATAGAAGATAATGTTATACAAGTCTGTCTTTTGGATTTTCAAGTGATGACAGCTCCACCCAGAGTGAACATATATCCACTGGTAGATTTGTTGTTACCAACTTATGAACACTGTTCGAGCCAAAAATGCTCCAGGTCCACACCTGCTCAAGCTGAAAAGAGGTAGAGGAAGGAAACTGATAGTTGGTTGGTTACTTTGAGCTATGATGGAATACAAGAGAGAGGAGAAAAAGAGATGTCGAGGGTCTCCAGGGAGGAGATAGCAGAATCTGCCGAAAAAAAGGTAACGAGGTCTCAGAAATGAGATAGCTCCAGCTGCCGAAATAAGGTAATGACGATCTCAGAAATGAGACCGCCCCAGCTGCTACAAAGAGATACGATGGTCTCCGAAATGAGACCGCTCCTGTCAAAGACAAGGGCTGGAAACTCTCCCAAGATCTCCAAACCAATGCCCCTACCCCTCTATTTATAGGCGAGGGGGCCTGCCCAAACGGGCAGACCTGAAAGGAACGGGCTGCCCGGGATCGAGACCTCCCGAGGCGAGGTCACCTAGGAGGAGACCTCAGGGCAAGGTCGCGCGGAGCAACCTCCCAAGGCGAGGTCGCCCAGGAGGAGACCTCAGGGTGAGGTCGCGCGGAGTGACCTCCCAAGGCGAGGTCGCCCCGGAGGCGACCTCAGCGCGAGGTCGCACGGAGCGACCTCCCAAGGCGAGGTCACCTAGGAGGCGACCTCAGGGCAAGGTCGCGCAGAGAGACCTCCCGAGGCGATGTCGCCCAGGATGCGACCTCGGGGCGAGGTCGCACGAAGCGACCTCCCGAGGCGAGGTCGCTTAGGAGGCGACCTTAGGGCGAGGTCGCACGGAGCGACCTCCCGAGGTGAGGTCGCCCAGGAGGCAACCTCAGGGCGAGGTCGCGCGAAGCGACCTCCCGAGGAGAGGTCGCCCAAGAGGCGACCTTAGGGCGAGGTCGCGCTGAGCAACCTCCCGAGGCGAGGTTGCCCAGGAGGCAACTTCAAGGCGAGGTCGCGTGAAGCGACCTCCCGAGGCGAGGTCGCCTAGGAGGTGACCTCAGGGCGAGGTCGCGCGGAGTGACCTACCAAGGCGAGGTCGCCCAAGAGGCGACCTCAGGGCGAGGTCGTGCGGAGCGACCTCCCGAGGCGAGGTCGCCCAGGAGGCGACCTCAGGGCGAGGTCGCACGGAGCGACCTCCCGAGGCGAGGTCGCCCAAGAGGCGACCTCAGGGCGAGGTCGCGCGGAATGACCTCCCAAGGCGAGGTCGCCCAGGAGGCAACCTCAGGGCGAGGTCGCGCGGAGCAACCTTCCAAGGCGAGGTCGCCTAGGAGGCAACCTCAGGGAGAGGTCGCGCGAAGCGTCCTCCGGAGGCGAGGTCGCCCAGGAGGCGACCTTAGGGCGAGGTTGCGCGGAGCGACCTCCCTAGGGGGGAGACTGCCCGGGAGGTGGGAGACCACCCGGGCTCGAAATCCTGGTGAGATAACTTGGGTCGCGGGGAGAGGTTGCTCGAGGACTGCGGGAGTATGTCGATTGCCTCGGTTACCTGCAAAAAAGCTAGCTCAAGGTGATCGTTGATTTCTGGGTAAACCTAATCCCCGCATTTTTTTTCAAGTTTTGAGAAGCTTAAAAAAATAGAACTTACCCATGCAAATCAAGATCCACCTCTCTTGTGAAGACATAATATGCGTATATAAAAATATAAATACCTGTGAGGACTTGTCTGTTGAAATCGATTTCTTGGTCTATGTGGAGTTTGGGTCCCCCAACAAGTTGAGTGGTGGCCAACTCTTACTTCCCCCAAGGGAGAGCTCTAGGTTGAAGGTGTTGGAACTATGAACTGGACCAAGGGCTCGGCGGGGAGATCCCACCACATACCCGGAAGATCTTTTGAGCGCTTCCCCTCCCAAGCCAATGCCGGGCTTGGGCACCACTGGAGGCTCTCCTCACCCCACTAGAGAGAATTGGGGAGAGAGAGGGAGAAAGAGAGAGCTAGCCTAGAGCAAGCTTGCCTCCAAATGGTGCCCCCTTGGTCCTATTTTTAGGATTGCTGGATTTGGACTGCAAATAACCAAACTCTGGCCTATCAGATTACCAAAATACCATCGGGTTTGGCTGCGGATAGCCAAATCCCGCTGTTCTGCAGCGCTAAACGCAGACCAAACCCTCCCCCCGGAACTGGGCGAGAGGAGGTACCATGCGGGGCTCGACGAGCCCACTAACTGGGGTGGGGCGAGACCCGGGGGTCGGCCCCCTACTGGTCTCGCCCCCCTGCTGGGGCTGGGAGAGACCCAGCCAGGGTCGGCCCCCTGTTGGTCTCGCCCCCCTGCTGGGGCTGGGAGAGACCCAGCCAGGGTCGGCCCCCTGTTGGTCTCGCCCCCCTGCTGGGGCGGGGGCGAGGGGGGCCAGAGGCCTCCTCCCCTCGCCCACTGCTGGGGTTGGGCGAGACCGAGCCAGGGTCGGCCCCCTACTGGTCTCTCCCCTCTGCTGGGGCGGGGGCGAGGGGGGTCGGAGGCCTTATCCCCTCGCCCCCTGCTGGGGCTAAGCGAGACCCAGCCAGAGTTGGCCCCCTGCTGTTCTCTACCCCTGCTGGGGCGGGGGCGAGGGGGGCCGGAGGCCTCCTCCCCTCGCCCCCCTGCTGGGCTGGACGAGACCCAGCCAGGGTCGGCCCCCTGCTGGTCTCACCCCTCTGCCGGGGCGGGGGCGAGGGGGGCCGGAGGCCTCCTCCCCTCGCCCCCTGTTGGGGCTGGGCGAGACCCAGCCAGGTTCGGCCCCCTGCTGGTCTCGCCCCTCTACCAGGGCGAGGGCGAGGGGGGCGAGGGGGCGAGGGGGGGGGGGGGGGGGGGGGGGGGGGCGGAGGCCTCCTCCCCTAGCCCCATGCTGGGGCTGGGCGAGACCCAGCTAGGGTCGGCCCCCTACTGGTCTCTCCCCCTTGCTGGGGCGGGGGAGAGGGGGGTCGGAGGCCTCCTCCCCTCGCCCCTTGCTAGGGTTGGGCGAGACCCAGCCAGGGTCGGCCCCCTGCTGGTCTCGACCCTCTATCGGGGCGGGGGCGGGGGGGGGGGGGTCGGAGGCCTCCTCCCCTCGCCCCTGCTGGGGCTGGGCGAGACCCAGCCAGGGTCGGCCCCCTGCTGGTCTCGCCCCCCTGCTGGGGCGGGGGCAAGGGGGGTCGGAGGCCTCCTCCCCTTGCCCCCCTGCTGGGGCTGGGCGAGACCCAGCCAGGGTCGGCCCCCTGGTGGTCTCGCCCCTCTGCCAGTGGGGGTGCGGGGGAGAGTGGAGCTCTCCCCCCCCCCCCCCCCCCACCCCCTACCTTGGGGCGGGGTGAGTGGAGCTCGCCCCCCTACCTCGGGGCGGGGAGTGTGGAGCTTGCCCCCCTACCTCGGGGCGGGGCGAGTGGAGCTCGTCCCCTACCTCGGGGCGGGGCGAGTGGAGCTCGCCCCCTACATTGGGGCGGGGCGAGTGGGTCTCGCCCCCCTACCTACTGTGTCTCGCCCCCTCCTGCTGGGGGCGGGGCGAGAGGGAGGGCTGGCCCCTCCTCCTCTCGCCCCTCTACAAGGGCTGGGCGAGCGGGATGCCTCTGCATCCACCGCTCTCCCCCTCGCCTCTACTACTCTTCCTGTCTAGGACCATGCTACCAGCTAAGACTCTAAGGGGCCCTTAGGAGTACACTCGCCGAATTATGGGGTTGTACACAATCCCCGCTCTTTTCGAGCGAGGTACAAGCTCGGAAAGAAATGTCCAACCCCACATATTCGGCGAGTGGTGCTGAAAATCACGCCATAGGCGAAATCCCCCTGGGAAAAAACTCTTAGCCTCCTCGAGAGGTCCTCCAACCCTGCCGGCTAGCGAGATCCCAGCTAGCGATACCACTTTGGGAAAAAACATACAGCCACCCTGAGTGGTCTTCCAACCCCGCCGGCTAGCGAGACCACCTCGGGAGAAAAACATACAACCTCCCCGAGAGGTCTTCCCACCTCTCTGGCTAGCGAGAGCCCGGCTAGCGTAGTACCCTCGGGAGAAAAAATACAACCTCCCCGAGAGGTCATCCCACCTCGCCGGCTAGCGAGAGCCCGTCTAGCGGAGTACCCTCGGGAGAAAAAACACAACCTCCCCGAGAGGTCATCCCACCTCGCCGGCTAGCGAGGGCCCGGGTAGCGGAGTATCCTCGGAAGAAAAAACACAGCCTCCCCGAGAGGTCTTCCCACCTCGCCGGCTAGCGGAGTACCCTCGGGGGAAAAAATACAACCTCCCCGAGAGGTCATCCCACCTCGCCGGCTAGCGAGAGCCCGACTAGCGGAGTACCCTTGGGGGAAAAAACACAATCTCCCCGAGAGGTCATCCCACCTCGCCGGATAGCGAGAGCCCAGCTAGCGGAGTATCCTCGGGAGAAAAAACACAGCCTCCCCGAGAGGTCTTCCCACCTCGCCGGCTAGCGAGAGCCCGGCTAGCGGAGTACCCTCGGGGGAAAAATATTTAGAGAACTTCCTGCCTCTGAGCGGTTCCCGGCCCTGCCAGCTAGGTGGGAGTCTGGTCAGTGGGTCAGCATCGGGGCTAGAGTCGACACCTTCTAGGAGCCAAGCTCAACTAGAGGTGGACATAAGGTCGACACACTCTAGGGCCCCGACTCAACTAGAGGTGGATACGAGGTCGACACAATCTAGGAGCCGAGCTCAACTAGAGGTGGACATAAGGTCGACACAATCTAGGAGCCGAGCTCAACTAGAGGTGGACATAAGGTCGACACACTCTAGGAGCCCGGCTCAACTAGAGGTGGACATAAGGTCGACACACTCTAGGAGCCCGGCACAACTAGAGGTGGATACGAGGTCGACACACTCTAGGAGCCAGGCTCAACTAGAGGTGGATACAAGGTCGACACACTCTAGGAGCCAGGATCAACTAAAGGTGGATACAAGGTCGACACACTCTAGGATCCAGGCTCAACTAGAGGTGGAGTATTTTTCTTTCCTGCCCCGAGCGGTTCCCGGCCCTGCCAGCTAGGTGGGAGCCTAGTCAGCAGGCCAGCATCGGGGCTAACTGCCTTTGAAACCTGCCACCGAGTGAGCCTACGGCCCTGCCAGCTAGGTGAGAGCCTGGTCAGCGGGTCTGCTCGGAGCTAACTGCCTTTGAAACCTGCCACCGAGTGAGCCTACGGAACTGCCAGCTAGGTGAGAGCCTGTTCAGCAGGTCTGCTCGGGGCTAACTGCCTTTGAAACCTGCCACCGAGTGAGCCTACGGCCCTGCCAGCTAGGTGAGAGCCTGGTCAGCGGGTCTGCTTGGGGCTAACTGCCTTTGAAACCTGCCAACGAGTGAGCCTACGACCCTGCCAGCTAGGTGAGAGCCTGGTCAGCGGGTCTGCTCGGGGCTAACTGCCTTTGAAACCTGCCACCGAGTGAGCCTACGACCCTGCCAGCTAGGTGAGAGCCTGTTCAGCGGGTCTGCTCGGGGCTAACTGCCTTTGAAACCTGCCACCGAGTGAGCCTACGACCCTTCCAGCTAGGTGAGAGCCTGGTCAGCGGGTCTGCTCGGGGCTAACTTCCATTGAAACCTGGCACCGAGTGAGCCTACGGCCCTGCCAGCTAGGTGAGAGCCTAGTCAGCGGGTCTGCTCGGGGCTAAGGTCGACACCTTCTAGGAGCCGAGCTCAACTAGAGGTGGATATAAGGTCGACACAATCTAGGAGTCGAGCTCAACTAGAGGTGGATATAGGGTCGACACAATCTAGGAGCCGAGCTCAACTAAAGGTGGATATAAGGTCGACACAATCTAGGAGCCGAGCTCAACTAGAGGTGGATATAGGGTCGACACAATCTAGGAGCCGAGCTCAACTAGAGGTGGATACATGGTCGACACAATCTAGGAGCCGAGCTCAACTAGAGGTGGAGATAAGGTCGACACAATCTTGGAGCCGAGCTCAACTAGAGGTGGATATAGGGTCGACACAATCTAGGAGCCGAGCTCAACTAGAGGTGGATACAAGGTCGACACACTCTAGGAGCCAGGCTCAACTAGAGGTGGATATAGGGTCGACACAATCTAGGAGCCGAGCTCAACTAGAGGTGCAGATAAGGTCGACACAATCTAGGAGCCGAGCTCAACTATAGGTGGATATAGGGTCGACACAATCTAGGAGTCGAGCTCAACTAAAGGTGGATACAAGGTCGACACACTCTAGGAGCCAGGCTCAACTAGAGGTGGAGTATTTTTCCTTCCTGCCCCGAGCAGTTCCCGGCCTTACCAGCTTGGTGGGAGCCTGGTCAGCGGGCCAGCATCGGGGCTAACTATTTTTTGAAAAACTTTCATTATATTAATCATTCTAATACATGTGAGAAAACAAGGCATGGAAACGAAACATCGCATTACATGAACTTAGGGAATGAAAAGAAAACTAAGCGTGGAAACCGAACTGAGTCTCCCACTCGCAGGCCCGGTCTTCCTTGACTTCTTCTGGTAGCTGCTATTGCCTCCTCGGACCCCTCGCATCCTTCATTTAAAGAACTCAGGGCAGGCGGTCGTCGTGTGACCCTCCTCCTCGTAGAAGTCACAGCAGGGTAACTCCACCCCATCCCCTCCTCTTCCTCTTCTTTCCGCTTTCCTGGCTCTCCTCCTTTTCTAGCCAATCGTCATGGCTTGCTGAGGTGGTGGAGAGGGTGTGTTCGATCCCTGCCTCCACCTCGATTGGTTGGCTCTTTTCCTTTGAAAACCCTTCCTTCCTTGCTCTCGCGGAGTCGAATTGCTGACCTCTGCGCTCGCCGAGCTATTGGGTAGCCACCACCAACATTCACTTGACTCCTTTTGGAGCGGGGCGAGTAAGGGCCGGATGCCTCCCCGCTCGCCCCCCTCTGGGGTTGGGCTAAGAGGGGAGGGGCGAGCTGGGAGGGCGCCTCCCTCCTGAGCTCGCCCCCTCGGAGGGGTGGGGCGAGCTGGGAGGGCGCCTCTCTCCTGAGCTTGCCCCCTTGAAGGGGCGGGGGGAGCTGGGAGGGCACCTCCCTCCTGAGCACGCCACCTCGGAGGGGCGGGTGAGCTGGGAGGGCGCCTCCCTCCTGAGCTCGCCCCCCTCGGAGGGGCGGAGCGAGCTGGGAGGGCGTCTCCCTCCTGATCTCGCCCCCTTGAAGGGGCGGGGCGAGCTGGGAGGGCGCCTCCCTCCTGAGCTCGCCCCCTCGGAGGGGAGGGGCGAGCTGGGAGGGCGCCTCCCTCCTGAGCTCGCCCCCTCGGAGGGGCGGGGCGAGCTGGGAGGGCGCCTCCCTCCTGAGCTCGCCCCCTTGAAGGGGCGGGGCGAGCTGGGAGGGCGCCTCCCTCCTGAGCTCGCCCCCTTGGGGATGGGCGAGTAGGGGTATGGCACCTCCCCACTCCCCCCCCCCCCCCCCCACCGGTACCTCTTTCCTAAACTGTTGGCCGAGAGCTCCCTCGTCCACCTGCCGGGGCGGGACCTCCGGACCATCTCCTCTTCTACCTCCGACAATCATGGCGAAAGCAACCTGGAAGGTCTGTAAGACCTCTTGCTTGAAATTTTCGAACATCTCCAACGTCACCCCAGCCACCGGGGGCTGCGAGTGACCTGGGTCAGGTCTTCCTCCACCTCCATCCATGGAACTCATCTTGAGAGTTTCTTGAGTTAGTCACACTCCACGCTCACCGCACCATAATGTTAAAACCGATTTCTCAGTCTCTGTGGAGTTCGGGGACCCCAACAAGTTGAGGGGTGGCCAACTCTTACTTCCCCCAAGGGAGAGCTCTAGGTTGAAGGTGTTGGAACTATGAACTGGACCAAAGGCTCGGCGGGGAGGTCCCACCACATACCCGGAAGATCTTTAGAGCGCTTCTCCTCCCAAGCCAATGCCGGGCTTGGGCACCACTGGAGGCTCTCCTCACCCCACTAGAGAGACTTGGGGAGAGAGGGAGAAAGAGAGTGTTAGCCTAGAGCAAGCTTGCCTCCAAATGGTGCCCCCTTGGTCCTATTTATAAGATTTCTGGATTTGGGCTGCAAATAACCAAACTCTAGCCTATCAGATTACAAAAATACCCTCGGGTTTGGCTGCGGATAGCCAAATCCCGTTGTTCTGCAGCGCTAAACGCAGACCAAACCCTCCCCCCGGAACTGGGCGAGAGGAGATACCACGCGGGGCTCGGCGAGCCCACTAACTGGTGTGGGGCGAGACCCGGGGGTCGGCCCCCTGCTGGTCTCGCCTCCCTGCTGGGGATGGGCGAGACCCAGCCAGGGTCGCCCCCTTGCTGGGGCAGGGGTGAGGGGGGGGGGGGGGGGGGGGGGGGGGCGGAGGCCTCCTCCCCTCGCCCCCCTGCTGGGGCTGGGCGAGACCCAGCCAGGGTCGGCCCCCTGCTGGTCTCGCCCCTCTGCCGGGGCGGGGGCGAGGGGGGTCGGAGGCCTCCTCCCCTCGCCCCCCTGCTGGGGCTGGGCGAGACCCAGCCATGGTCGGCCCCCTACTGGTCTCGCCCCCCTGCTGGGGCGGGGGCGAGGGGGGAGCCGGAGGCCTCCTCCCCTCGCCCCCCTGCTGGGGCTGGGTCTCGCCGTGCTGGTCTCGCCCCTCTGCCGGGGCGGGGGCGAGGGGGGGGGGGAGGAGGCCTCCTCCCCTCGCCCCCCTGCTGGGCTGGGCGAGACCCAGCCAGGGTCGGCCCCCTGCTGGTCTCGCCCCTATACCAGGGCGGGGGCGAGGGGGGCCGGAGGCCTCCTCCCCTCGCCCCCTGCTGGGGTTGGGCGAGACCCAGCTAGGGTTGGCCCCCTACTGGTATCGCCCCCTTACTAGGGCGGGGGCGAGCGGGGCGGAGGCCTCCTCCCCTCGCCCCCCTGCTGGGGCTGGGTGAGACCCAGGCAGGGTCGGCCCCCTGCTGGTCTCGCCCCTCTGTCGGGGCAGGGGCGAGGGGGGGCGGAGGCCTCCCCCCCCCCCCCCCCCCTCGCCCCCTGCTGGGGCTGTGCGAGATCCAGCCAGGGTCGGCCCCCTGCTGGTCTTGGCCCCTACTGGGGAGGAGGCGAGGGGGGCCAGAGGCCTCCTCCCCTCGCCCCCCTGCTGGGTCTAGGCGAGACCCAGCCAGGGTCGACCCCCTGCTTGTCTCGCCCCTCTGTCGGTGGGGGTGCGGGGGCGAGTGGAGCTCGCCCCCCTACCTTGGGGCGGGGTGAGTGGAGCTCGCCCCCCTACCTCGGGGCGGGGCGAGTGGAGCTCGCCCCCCCTACCTCGGGGCGGGGCGAGTGGAGCTCTCCCCCTACCTTGGGGCGGGGCAAGTGGAGGTCGCCGCCCTACCTCGGGGCGGGGCGAGTGGAGCTCTCCCCCTACCTTGGGGCAGGGCGGGTGGGGCTCGCCCCCCTACCTACTGGGTCTCGCCCCCTCCTGCTGGGGGCGGGGCGAGAGGGAGGGCTGGCCCCTCCTCCTCTCTCCCCTCTACAAGGGCTGGGCGAGCGGGATGCCTCCGCCTCCACCGCTCTCCCCCTCGCCTCTACTACTCTTCCTGTCTGGGACCATGCTACCAGATAAGACTCTAAGGGGCCCTTAGGAGTACACTCGCCGAATTATGGGGTTGTACATTGTCAATGCCAGAAGAGAACTCGCCCGCGAGCACGTACATATTCCTGAATAAGGACTCGCGAACACCTGCTTCTATGTTCAAAAAGGTATAAGAACCTGTATATGAAAAATTTAGTATGCGTGTACCCGAAGAAAACTCGCAAACACCTATTTTTATCTGCAAAAGGACATAAGAACAGGTATATGAAAAATCTAGTATGCGAGTACCTGAAGAGAACTCGTAAGCACATGTTTTTATCTGCAAAAGAACATAAGAACAGGTGTATATAGAAAATTTTAGTATGCGAGTACCTGAAGAGAACTCTCAAGCACCTATATATCTCTACAAAAGATATAAGAGCAGATATATATAGAAAATTTTAGTATGCGAGTACCTGAAGAGAACTCGCAAGCACCTGTATATCTCTGCAAAAGATATAAGAACAAATGTATATAGAAAATTTTAGTATGCGAGTACCTGAAGAGAACTCGCAAGCACCTGTATATCTCTGCAAAAGATATAAGAACAGATGTATATAGAAAATTTTAGTATGCGAGTACCTGAAGAGAACTTGCAAGCACCTGTTGTTATCTCTGCCAAAGATATGAGAAGTAGGTATTGAAGATCAAAAGTATGTCACCGCACCATTTCTTTTTATTCATACTTGAAGTGTATGAGAGAGATTATCCCATTTATATAGAGTATATGAGTGTTTATTCACAATCACTTTGCTTTGATGTTGATGAAATAATATCTGTGTGAAGAGAAGAGATAGTACTCATGCATGTGGAGAGATAAAACTAACATTCTGATATCACCACATTTACATATTCCAGAACAGTGAGTGTGAAGTCCATATAGCTAGCTGATTCTGACTTGCTGATGTAATATTTTATTGATGTCAGCTGATGCCCAAACCAGCGTAAGATTTTGAGAAATCCAGAAATGATAAATAGGTTAATCATGAAATCTAAAAGTCCAGAAATCCAGAAATCCTGACATGATATATATATGAAGTCCATGGTACCTGAAAAATTAGTAGCCAACAAATAATTGCATAATTATTTGATGGTCGTTGTAGTACATACTAAAGCCAGTATGTTTTTCTTGCCAACGCATGTCAATCATAACATTAGTTGTTGGCATTTTATCATAACCAATTTGTTATCAGATGCAATCATCTGTTTCAAGCAAAGCAAGTTGATTAACTCGACGAGATGTCATGGCAATCAATGACAATCATTATAGAGAAAGAGATAGAGAGGAAAAGAGGCTGGGCTACCACTACACATCTGCGAGTGCTTCAAGCGAGATGTGGTCGCAGTGGGTTTTACGACCCTCACCCAAATCAGAGGTAGTATTTCTACCATTTGCAACCACGCAATTTTATAAGTATTGATGTAAATAGCGGGAAGTAGAGTAACGAAAAAGCTTAAGATATAAAAAGGATAAATGATTGCAATGAAGGATACGAGAGTGAATATGGATATGACGGTTGTTGTATCTGACTGCTGAGAAGATCTTCGCGATGATAGCTGCTGATAGAACCCCAGCACTGTCATACTTATTACAAGTAAAACTAAAAAAGAAAAGATACGGAAAAAGCTCCAAACAAATGGGAGTCATACAAAATAGGGAATAAAGTGATATCCTATCTTTCTATTCTATGCACTTCTTTTATTGAGGGAAAAACTCTCTGCTTTATAAAGTTGTCTCTGCTAGAAGAAAAACAATCTTCATATTACCAAGTAACATAGTCTTGTAATTTCCCTGCTTTCAACAGTTGGTTTATCAACTTTCGGAGAGCACGACATTCTTCTGTATCATGACCAATATTTGAATGATATGCGCAGAAGAGCTCTTGATTGCGATTTTCAACCTTAGACTTTATAGGACGAGGTCTTCTATACTCTAGTGTATTTTGAATATTTGTAAGGACCTCTTCCAAGGAGAGATTCAACTTAGTAGATCCTTCTGGGTGATTTTCATATTCAAGTGTTGTAGGATCATAAGACTGAATGGGAGAGACTTCCAAGTATTGAGATGATATATTCTGAGGAAGAGAATAAGACTCAAACTGCTCAACTTGCGGAGGGATCTGTGTTGAAGATGAGTGGCTGTGATAGAAATTTCTCTGATGCTGCTGAATCTTATGGTTCTGAGAACGCACATAGTTAGGATTCATCGCTTCACATTCAATAAACTGATTTGCTATTTCGATGAGATGCTCATAAGACTTTGGCTCTTTTATGCTGACTTTATATTTGAGAGGGCCTTCTTGATGTCCATGAATGAAGGCACATTTATACATCTCTTGATCAACATTAACAACCTCAAGAATCTCTCTCTGGAATCTATCGATGTAGTGAGCGATAGTTTCATTGACTCCTTGCTTAATTTGGAAAAGAGCTGCTGGGCGCCTCTTTCGCTTCCTTGAGGTAGCAAATTTCAAGAGAAGTTCTCTTCTGAGATCCATAAAGCAGGTGATTGATTGAGGCGGCAACTTGTAGAACCATTCTAGAGCTTGACCGACAAAGGTCATGACGAGAAGCTTGCACCTGATGCTATCTGATATAGTTCTCAACGCAACAGTTGATTCAGAGGCTTGAAGGTGGGAGATTGGATCTTCTCCCCGTGAGAAGGTTGGTAGATGGGGTTCCTTAAACCCATTATGAGCAGGTTCCCAACGAATTCTATCTATAAAAGGAGAAGACTCCTCTACTTCAGCTATAACTGGAGGGGCTGAAGGAGTTGTGATTTGAGGAGTAAGCTACTGAATGATACCTGCTATAGCTTGATTAATCCCATCAAACTGCCGACGAGTCTGCTCCTGTTGTTGAGCAAGCTCTTTGCAAAAATGTTCTAGATGATGATCTATGCGAAGTTCAAGAGCTTCCAGAGTAAGTTCACCACTTGAATGATCTTGAACCTTTGTTATCTCCATTGCTACTAAAAAATAGAAATTGCAGAAATTGGCAAAAAAGAGAAAAACTGCAATAACTTCTAAACGGGGCCGAATTTTTGCAATCTGAGGACAAAATCTCATATCTTCACCGCAACTGCTATTCATCAACCATTCTGATCTGAAGGTCGCGTGTTATGTTCGAGCCAAAAATGCTCCAGGTCCACACCCGCTCAAGCTGAAAAGAGGTGGAGGAAGGAAACTGTTAGATGGTTGGTTACTTTGAGCTATGATGGAAGACAAGAGGGAGGAGAAAAAGAGATGTCGAGGGTCTCCAGGCAGGAGATAGCAGAATCTGCCGAAAAAGAGGTAACGAGGTCTCAGAAATGAGATAGCTCCAGATGCCGAAATGACATAATGACGATCTTAGAAATGAGACCGCCCCAGCTGCTGAAAAGAGATACAATGGTCTCCGAAATGAGACCGCTCATGTCAAAGACAAGGGGTGGAAACTCTCCCAAGATCTCCAAACCAATTTCCCCTACCCCTCTATTTATAGGCGAGGGGGCCTGCCCAAATGGGTAAATCTGAAAGGAACGGGCTGCCCAGGATCGAGACCTCCCAAGGCGAGGTCGCCCAAGAGGCGACCTCAGGGCGAGGTCGCGCGGAGCGACCTCCCGAGGCGAGGTCGCCCAGGAGGCGACCTCAGGGCGAGGTCGCGCGGAGTGACCTCCCAAGGTGAGGCGCACGGAGTGACCTCCCGAGGTGAGGTCACCCAGGAGGCGACCTCAGGGCGAGGTCGCGCGGAGCGACCTCCCGAGGCGAGGTCGCCCAGGAGGCTACCTCAGGGCGAGGTCGCGCGAAGCGACCTCCCGAGGCGAGGTCGCCCAGGAGGCGGCCTCAGGGCGAGGTCAAGCGGAGTGACCTCCCGAGGCTAGGTCGCCCAGGAGGCGATCTCAGGGCGAGGTCACGCGAAGCGACCTCCCGAGGCGAGGTCGCCCAGGAGGCGACCTCAGGGCGAGGTCGTGCGGGGCGACCTCCCGAGGCGAGGTCGCCAAGGAGGCAACCTCAGAGCGAGGTCGCGTGAAGCGACCTCCCGAGGCGAGGTCGCCTAGGAGGCGACCTCAGGGCGAGGTTGAGCAGAGCGACCTCCCGAGGCGAGGTCGCCCACGAGGCGACCTCAGAGCGAGGTCGCGCGGAGCGACCTCCCGAGGCGAGGTCGCCCAGGAGGCGACCTCAGGGCGAGGTCACGCGGAGCGGCCTCCCGAGGCGAGGTCGCCCAGGAGGCGACCTCAGGGCGAGGTCGCGCGGAGCGACCTCCCGAGGTGAGGTCGCCCAGGAGGCGACCTTAGGGCGAGGTCGCGCGGAACGACCTCCTGAGGCGAGGTCGCCCAGGAGGCGACCTCAGGGCGAGGTCGCGCGGAGCTACCTCCCAAGGCGAGGTCGCCCAGGAGGCGACCTCAGGGTGAGGTCGCGTGAAGCGACCTCAAAAGGCGAGGTCGTCCAGGAGGCGACCTCAGGGCGTGGTCGCGCGGAGCGACCTCCCTAGGGGGGAGACTGCCCGGGAGGTGGTAGACCACCCGGGCTTGAAATCCTGGCGAGATAACTTGGGTCGCGGGGAGAGGTTGCTCGAGGACTGCGGGAGTATGTCAATGCCTCGGTCACCTGCAAAAAAGCTAGCTCAAGGTGATCGCTGATTTCTGGGTAAACAAACACCATGAGGCATCAGAATATCCATCCATAGTATGAGGGTAACAAGTGTAGCACAAGGCGTGATTTTTTGTACCAGAAAGGTATCTCATCAGCCTGTCGAGAGCATCCCAATGCATTTTGCTCGGACTACTAGTAAAGCGACTCGGCATGCTAACAGAGAAGGCAATGTCTGTTCGAGTACAACTTGTGTCGTACATGAGACTACCAATTAATTTGGAATATTTTACTTGATCAATGCTAGTCTCAACATTGGGGCTCAATTTGACATTATGATCGAAGGGTGTCTCTACAGGCCTACAGTTTTTGTATCCCCAGGTTGAAAGAAGTTGCTTAATATAATGAGTCTGATTATGAGTAACCTTACCCTTATCAACTCTAACTTTCATACCTAAACAGGTATCGACGGGACCGAGTGTTGAAGCCAGGAAAATCCTAAACTCCAAAATTCGGATCAATGCAGCCGGAGGTTAGATGCCCAGCAGTCCGACTAGATGGATTGACTGGGAACAACGAAGGGACTAGAATAGTAACAACAGGACCCCAGGTGCTGCAGCAGGGAGGTCCCACCACGTACCTAGAAGCTCATAAGAGACTTCTCCTCCACAACCAAAAATGGTCGAGCAGGGTACGAGGAAGGCGCCAACTTGGCGAGTATCTAGGATGACAGTCGAGGGTGACGGTCCAGAACTCAGGGGGTCAAGCCTTCGAAAATGGGATTCCAAAAGCTCAGCCAAAAGCTGTCAATCCAAGTACCCTTGGGGTCCTATTTATAGGAAAACCAAAGGGGAGGGGGTTATTTATAGACCAACCCTACCCGGCAACTACGTGACATTGAGGGGATCTCGCCAAGCTTCGGCGAGCATCTCCTATGGTCGCCCACCTTTGCGAGTATAAGGCGCTTTCTCGCACATGCTCACCTATACTCGCACAGGCCTTCTGCTGCCTCTACTTATTGGGCTGTCTTCAGTATTTGACTCTTGTCCTCTGTGTTGACCTTTGACTTTGACCTTTTGCCTAGGTCCCACCCTCGGAGAATATGGGTTGTACACTGAGGTCCTTCATGTAAAACTCTTTTGTGAGTGTGGATTTGATATCCTTTGCTGCAATAAGATCCGACCCTAGAATTAACATGTCATCCACATATGGATATAAGATGACTATTTTATTCGATATAGAGCGGTGGTACAGGAATTTGTCAGAAAGACTAGACTGAAAGCCAAAACTATTTACCACTTGATCAAATTTTATGTGCCACATCTTAGGCACTTGTTTAAGCCCATAGATGGATTTGTATAGTTTGCACACTCTATCTTTTAGATCTGGATGGACATACCCTTCAGGTTGTGCCATGTAGATCTCTTCATCAAGCTCTCCATTCAAGAAGGCTGTCTTCACATCCATCTGATGAACTATAAAGTTCTCGATAGGGGCCAAGGCAAGAAGAATCCTAATAGTGGATAAGTGACACACAAGTGAATATACGTCAAAGTTTTCAATTCCCCCTGTTGCTTATAGCATTTGGCGACTAGACGTGCTTTATATCTAGTTATAGACCCATCACTATGCAATTTCTTCTTCAGCACCCACTTGCATCCAAGGACTTTGGCTCCTTTAGGGAGTCCCACTAAATGTCAGGTGTTGTTTCGTAGCAGTGAGTCCATTTCATCATCTATAGATTCTACCCACATCAACGAATCTCTAGATCGCATTGCTTCCTGGTAGGAGAATGAATCATCCTCTAAGTGATAGGTGACAAAATTTTCACCAAAAATTTTAGGGACTCTATCTCTCATAGATACTCTAACTGGGATAAGACTGTTCTCTACAGGTTGGGAAGCAGTGCCAGAGGGGCCAGCTTCAGGTGCTATAAAAGATTTGGAAATCATCTCAGTAGACCTGGAGACGGTTAAACCATGATCTTTGATGAACTTATTTTCAAAGAAAATAGCATCTCTAGATTCTATCATTGTATTAGTGGACAGATCTAGAAACATATATGATGCACTATCTTCTGCACTACCTAGATATACACAAGTTGTTGTTCTAGGTTCCACCTTAGGTTTCTTAAGGTCTTGTATTTTAACATAAGCAATACAACCACAAGTCTTTAGAGTGTCAAATCTACAAGGATGGTCATGCCACAACTCATATGGAGTGAGGCAATCTATTCAGAATGTGATTGGCAGTTCACACTGCTTCTCCCCAAAAAGAATTAGGCATGCGAGCAGTAAGAAGTATAGAATTCAGCATCTCTATTAATGTTCTATTCTTTCTCTCAGCAATACCATTAGACGGGGGTGAGTAAGGAGCAGTGGTTTCTATGATTATACCCACAGAGGCACAAAAGTCCTTAAACCCTATTGCAGTATACTCTCCTCCTCGATCACTTCTAAAATGCTTGATCTTCAGGTTTAACTGATTTTCTACCCGATATTTGGAGATCTTGAAAATCTCAAATGCTTCATCTTTCGATTTCAATAAATAAACATGATAATATTGTTAAATTTTTGAAGTGGGAGTGGAATGGTGTTAGGTGATCTGCAGATTGGAGACCGCAGAGACTGCGCGGTATGCGTTGGTGCTCTGGCCGGTTTTGTCTCAGGCGATCTGTTCTGGGCGGTCTGATCTGGGAGACCGCTATTTGTCTGGGCGGCTTGGGGGGTTGTTCTGGCGACTTGTTCAAGTCGGCCAGATATTCAAGTAGGTCTGCCATCTTGCAGTGACCGGGCGATCTGACGTGTTGTTCTAGTCGATCTAGTTACTGAAGAAGTTCTTTGCTTATGCAATAAGACCGGGCGGTCTGTATTGATGACCGCGGTAACCGGGCGGTTTATGTATAACTGTATGGTTCAATAAGCGAGTTGTTAGCCTTGCTTGTTGAAACCGATTTCTCAGTCTCTGTGGAGTTCGGGGCCCTCACCGAGATGAGGGGCGACCAACCCTTACTCCTCCCAAGGGAGAGCTCTAGGTTGAAGGTTGAGAAACAATGGACTGGACCAAGGGCTTAGTGGGGAGGTCCCGCCACATACCCAGAAGCCCCTTAGGAACTTCCCCTCCCAAGCCACTACTAAGCTTGGGCACCACTGGAGGCTCTCCTCACCCCCTAGAGAGACTTGGGGAGGGAGAGAGAGGGAGAGCGCTAGCCTAGAAGGATCCCTCCAAATGGTGACCCCTTGGTCCTATTTATAGGATTTCTGGATTTGGGCTGCAAATAACCAAACTCTGCCTGCGAAGTTGCCAAAATGCCCTCAGAAATGGATGCGGATAGCCACATCCCGTTGTTCCTCGATGCTACACGCAGACCGACCCCTCCCCCCAGAACTGGGCTAGAGGGAGCTCCTAGCTGGGGCTCGGCGAGCCCATTAACCGGGTGGGGCGAGACCCGGGGGTCGGCCCCCTGCTGGTCTCGCCCTTATGTTGGGGCTGGGCGAGACCCAGCTTGGGGCGGCCCCCCTGCTGGTCTTGCCCCTCTGCTGGGGCTGGGCGAGACCCAGCTTGGGGCGGCTCCCCTGCTGGTCTCGCCCTTATGCTGGGGCTGGGCGAGACCCAGCTAGGGGCGGCTCCCCTGCTGGTCTCGCCCTTCTGCTGGGGGCGCAGGGGGTGAGAGGAGCTCGCCCCCCTGGAGGGTATGGGGGCGAGAGGAGCTCGCCCCCCCTTGCCTTGGGGCGGGGCGAGATTGGCTAGCGCCCGGCGGTATTGCTTTACCTCCCCCCTATTCTTGTCCTCAGCCATTGTAGGAAAAACAAGTCTTAAAGACCTCTCGGGCCCAGGTGGTTCGCTCGGCGAATTCAGGGTTGTACACAATCCCTGCTCTTTTCGAGCGAGGAACACGCTCGGAAAGAAACGTCCAACCCTGCATATTCGACGAGCGTCGCTGGGAATCTGGCTAACGGAGCTACTTTGAGGGAAGACATATAGCTTCTCTGAGAGTTCCTCCAACCCTGCCGGCTAGCGAGAGCCTGGCTAGCGAGATCACCTCGAGAGAAAAACATACAGCCACCCCGAGTGGTCTTCCAACCCCGCCGGCTAGCGAGAGCCCGGCTAGCGAGACCACCTCGGGAGAAAAACATACAGCCACCCCGAGTGGTCTTCCAACCCTGCCGGCTAGCGAGAGCCCGGCTAGCGAGACCACCTCGGAGAAAAACATACAGCCACCCGAGTGGTCTTCCAACCCCGCTGGCTAGCGAAAGCCCGGCTAGCGAGACCACCTCGAGGGGAAAAGAACATACAGCCACCCGAGTGGTCTTCTAACCCCGCTGGCTAGCGAGAGCCCAGCTAGCGAGACCACCTCGGGAGGAAAAGAACATAGCCTCCCTGGGAGGTCAACCTGCACCTGCCGGCTAGTGAGAGCCCGGCTAGCAGAGCCACCAGAGGGGAACAGCAGCACCAAAGACTTATCACCTTGCCAGCCTCTCCAGAGATCAACCTGAACCCCCCGTCTAGTGAGAGCCCGGGAGCGGAATCGATCTGGGGCATTCCAGCACCAAACATATACCACCTTGCCAGCCTCTCTAGAGATCAACCTGAACCCCCCGTCTAGTGAGAGCCCGGGAGCGGAATCGATCTGGGGCATTCCAGCACCAAACATATACCACCTTGCCAGCCTCTCCAGAGATCAACCTGAGCCCCCCGTCTAGTGAGAGCCCGGGAGCAGAATCGATCTGGGGCATTCCAGCACCAAAATATCCAACCTTGCCAGCCTCTCCAGAGATCAACCTGAACCCCTGTCTAGTGAGAGCCCAGGAGCGGAATCGATCTGGGTCATTCCAGCACCAAACATATACCACCTTGCCAGCCTCTCCAGAAATCAACCTGAACCCCCCGTCTAGTGAGAGCCCGGGAGCGGAATCGATCTGGGGCATTCCAGCACCAAACATATCGAACCTCGCCAGCCTCTCCAGAGATCAACCTGAACCCCCCTTCTAGGTGAGAGCCCGGGAGCAGAATCGATCTGGGGCATTCCAGCACCAAAATATCCAACCTTGCCAGCCTCTCCAGAGATCAACCTGAACCCCCGGTCTAGTGAGAGCCCGGGAGCGGAATCGATCTGGGGCATTCCAGCACCAAACATATACCACCTTGCCAGCTTCTCCAGAGATCAACCTGAACCCCCCATCTAGTGAGAGCCCGGGAGCGAAATCGATCTGGGGCATTCCAGCACCAAACATATACCACCTTGTTAGTCATAATATTGTATGCAAGAAAAAGGAACTAAGTATGAAAACAAACCATCGCACTTCGTGGATTTACTGGTACAAGCATTTTCGGTCGCCACCACTTAGCTTGGGATATCCTTTCTTCGTCCCCAACATCCTAGGTCATGTCCTCCTCGATCCCCTTCGGCTAGTGTCATTGTTGCGTCAGACCCATCGCCTCCCTTATTTCCAAAAACTCGGGGAAGGTGGATGTCGCGTGACCTTCTTCCTGGTGGAAGTCACAGTAGGATAACTCCACCCTACCCCCTCCTCTTCCTCTTCTTTCTGCTTTCCTGACTCTCCTCCTTCTTCCCCCATCGATCGCCATAGTTTGCAGAGGCGGTGGAGGGGGTGCCCTTGGTCCCTGCCTCCACCTTGGGCAGTTGAATCTTTTCCTTTTGAAATTCCCCTTTCCTTGCTCTCGCGGAGTCGACTTGATGGCCTCTACGCTCGCCGGGCTATTGGATAGCCTCCACCCGGGGTGGTCTCGACCATCAACATTCACTCGATTTCTTTTGGGGTGGGGCGAGTGGGGGCCGGATGCCTCCCCGCTCGCCCCCTTTTGGGACTGGGCTAGAAGGGCCGGGGCGAGCTGGGAGGGTGCCTCCCTCCTGAGCTCACCCCCTTGAAGGGGCGGGGCGAGCTGGGAGGGAGCCTCCCTCCTGAGCTCGCCCCCTTGAAGGGGCGGGGCGAGCTGGGAGGGCGCCTCCCTCCTGAGCTCGCCCCCTTGAAGGGGCGGGGCGAGCTGGGAGGGCGCCTCCCTCCTGAGCTCGCACCCTTGAAGGGGCGGGGCGAGCTGGGAGGGCGCCTCCCTCCTGAGCTTGCCCCCTTGAAGGGGTGGGGCGAGCTGGGATGGCGACTCCCTCCTGAGCTCGCCCCCTTGAATGGGCGGGGCGAGCTGGGAGGGCGCCTCCCTCCTAAGCTCGCCCCCTTGAAGGGGCGGGGTGAGCTGGGACGGCGCCTCCCTCCTGAGCTCGCCCCCCTTGGGGACGGGCGAGTGGGGGTATGGCACCTCCCCACCTCCCCCCCACTGGTACCTCTTTCCTGGACTGCTGGCCGAGAGTTCCCTCATCCACCTGCTGGGGCGGGATCTCCGGACCATCTCTTCTGCCTCTAACTATCATGGCGAAAGCAACCTGGACGGTCTGTAAGACCTCTTGCTTGAAAATTTCGAACATCTCCAACATCACCCAAGCCACCAGGGGCTGGGAATGACTTGGGTCGGATCTTCCTCCACCTCCGTCCATGGAACTCATCTTAAGGGTTTCTTGAATCGGTCACACTCCACGCTCACCGCACCAAAATGTTGAAACCGATTTCTCGGTATCTGTGGAGTTCGGAGCCCTCACCGAGATGAGGGGCGACCAACCCTTACTCCTCCCAAGGGAGAGCTCTAGGTTGAAGGTTGAGAAACTATGGACTGGACCAAGGGCTTAGTGGGGAGGTACCGCCACATACCCGGAAGCCCCTTAGGAACTTCCCCTCCCAAGCCACTACTAAGCTTGGGCACCACTGGAGGCTCTCCTCACCCCCTAGAGAGACTTGGGGAGGGAGAGAGAGGGAGAGAGCTAGCCTAGAAGGATCCCTCCAAATGGTGCCCCCTTGGTCCTATTTATAGGATTTCTGGATTTGGGCTGCAAATAACCAAACTTTGCCTGCGAAGTTACCAAAATGCCCTCGGAAATGGCCGCGGATAGCCACATCCCGCTGTTCCTCGACGCTAAACGCAGACTGACCCCTCCCCCCCCCCCCCCCCCCCCCCCGGAACTGGGCGAGAGGGAGCTCCTAGCTGGGGCTCGGCGAGCCCATTAACCGGGTGGGGCGAGACCCGGGGGTCGGCCCCCTGGTGGTCTCGCCCTTATGCTGGGGCTGGGCGAGACCCAGCTTGGGGCGGCCCCCCTGCTGGTCTCGCCCCTCTATTGGGGCTGGGCAAGACCCAGCTTGGGGAGGCTCCCCTGCTGGTCTCGCCCTTATGCTAGGGCTAGGCGAGACCCAGCTAGGGGCGGCTCCCCTGCTGGTCTCGCCCTTCTGCTGGGGGCGCGGGGGGTGAGAGGAGCTCGCCCCCCTGGAGGGGATGGGGGCGAGAGGAGCTCTCCCCCATGCCTTGGGGCGGGGTGAGATCGGCTAGCTCCCGGCGGTATTGCTTTACCTGCCCCCTATTCTTGTCCTCAGCCATTGTAAGAAAAACAAGTCTTAAAGACCTCTCGGGCCCAGGGGGTTCGCTCGTCGAATTCAGGGTTGTACATTGCTGAGCTCGGGCGGTCTGTCTTGTGAGACCGATGGCGATCTGATGGGCGGTTATTATATCCCGGTTTGTGTGGTGACGACATCCATCTGCTCGCCTATAAATAGGGGTACAGGGCCCGTCATTCATAACGAAGAACTGTAAGAACCAAAGTTGGCTTGATTGTGCCGGTCTCATTCTGAGGTCGCGCGGTTTGATTTTTTTCTGACCGGTTTGTTTGTTCGCAGGTTAGAGACTAGCAGTTCACGTCAGCTTTTCTCCTTTCTTCCAGCTTTGAATAAACCAGTCCGGGCGGACGTGTTTAGGTGTTCTTGGACAGTGCAGCAAACTCAGTTGATCTTGAGTTGCGGTCTGCAGCAGGAAGCAATTTCTTTATTAAGTGTTCGCGGGTTCTTCTGTGATCTTAAGATCGTGCGGTCTGGGCGATCAAGAAGTGCGAACTGGTTGTCTTTCAGCTGTTGAATAAGCAGCAGGTCGGGCGGTCTGTGGTTGCGATCTGACAGGTGCGGCTTATGCTCTGTTCGCGCAGTCTCAGGGGTTATCCGTCTGGCTTGTCTGTTCGCGCGGTCTGGCGGTCTCAAGTTATCAAGTCGCCAGCAGCTTGTTCTCTTTTGTGTTTGTGCTTCTCTCCTCCGTGATTCTTATGAATCATGTCTCGCCGTGTATACCTCGAATTGTAAAGAGATAGTTAATACCATAGCACTATTCGGTCTTCCCATTGTCATTGTGTTGCTATACTTGTGGAAAGTTTTGTGAAGTATTATGCATTTTACTTCATCTCCGGACCTCAAGTTTTATAACATGGTATCAGAGGTAGGTTGTTGATCAGTAGTTGTTGATACTTCTCCCAGGTTCCTCAAGTTGGTTAGCAACCAGTGGGATATCAATGGAAGGAGGATATGCTATAGGTCTTGGTATTGATCTCCTTACGCAAACTAACTTCAAGAAGTGGAAGTCTTGCATGGAGAGCTATCTTCTTGGCAAGGATTTGTGGGAGGTTGTAAGAGGAGAAGCAAGACAAGCTGTTATTCCTGCTGAAGGGAATGTTGAGCTCGTGGAGGCTTGCAAGAGAACGAATGCTAAGGCGGAGTTCACTCTCAAGAGAGTTATCATTCCAGAGCTGTTTGATCACATCATTGGATGTAGGTCAGCTGTTGAAATTTGGACAGCCTTGGATGGCTTGTTCAATAAGAAGAATGTAGCTAGGCTACAGTTCTTGGAGAATGTGTTGGCGAAAGCAACTCAGGGAGATTTGTCTATCTCAACGTTCTTCTTGAAGATGAAGAACCTTTGCGCTGAGATATCAGCATTGGACCCGGATGAGCCTATATCAGAAGCTAAGCTGAAGAGGCACATAATCCGCAGCTTGCGGAGGGAGTATGTGGCCTTTGTTACTTCTGTTCAAGGCTGGGCCAATCAGCCATCGTTGCTGGAGCTGGAGAACTTACTTGCTTCGCAAGAGAGTTTGCCTAAGCAAATGGCTGGGATGTCTGTCTCTGGGGGAGACGGTGAGGTTCTCTTCTCTGGCAAGAAGAAGAGATGGGACAAGAAGAAGAAGACATCTGGAGATGATGGTACATCTACTTCATATCAGCAGGAGAGGAGATATGCTCCTAAGCGTGATGGGAAGAAGACGGAAGGACCTAGATGCTTCAGGTGCAATAAGCTTGGTCATTTCAAGAGAGACTGCCAAGTCAATCTTCAGCCAGGGAATGTTGCAGGAAAGGAGGAGGTTGTTCCAATTCTAAAGGTAGTTGGGGTGGTGGAGGTGCATTCATGATGGGCACGTGTGTTCGGGCTATGACATCCATCAACTATCAGGATGATTGGATAGTGGACTCTGGGTGTGGTCATCACCTCATCGAGGATGAGTCGAAGTTCTCCTCATTGCAGGTATATACAGGTAATGATGCTATCATTACGGCTGATGGTACTATACATGCAGTAGAGTAGGAGGGTGTGGTTTCTTTGAACGATGATAGACATACGCTTACGTTGAAGAGTGTCTATCATGTTCCGGGGATGAAGAAGAACCTCTTCTCGATGACCAATGCGGTGGATGCTGGCTATCACGTTCTGTTCGGTCCAACAAAAGTGAAATTTCTCTGAAATGTTTTAGCTGTGAAAGTTGAGGTCACTCATATAGGGAGACGGGTGAAGGACTTATTTGTTCTATCGACAAGTTCTTATGTTGATAAGATGAGGGCTAACGACAGCGCTGCTATCTGGCACGAAAGACTTGGGCATGTTGGGATGGATAAGTTGAAAGCTATGGCGGGAAGAAGGGTTTTATGGAATTTTAAATCTTAATTAAATTTATCAAAGTTTAGGAATATTTTATAAGAAAATATATTTTGATATCTCAGAAAATATTGTATTGAAGATTCTTTTTTAAACAGGAGAAACAAAACTTTTTGTTAACTGTTGCTAACGCCTGGCGTTAAGTGTTAACGCTGGGCGTTAGCTCTCCAGAAAATATTCATTAGCACAAAAAGATTCTCGCAGTAATTTTACTTATGAAATCTTAAATGAAATACAATTCCAGAAAATCAGAGATGATGAAAACGATTATTGTATTTCAAAGATAATTACACAAATGTTAATTTTAATACTTTAATGAAATATAAATTAAAACATTCTTGAAGAGGAAATAAAATCAATTGAATAGAACATTAAAAGACATGATCTAATTTCATAATAAATTGAATACACAAATGTTTAATTTCTATAACGCTAGAAATCAAGGCGAGAATATGTAAAAATACTTTTTGTTGTTTCACCTGTCCTTCTCCCAAGGACCGGTTGGCTATAGCCTATCTAACCCCAGATAATGCCTCTAGCCACCCCTAGATCTACCCTAAACCTAGTCGCCACGCACAAGGCGGCGAATTACCCCCTAAGCCACACAAGGACCTAGTCGCCAACAACCGCAGAGAATTTACCCACGGAATCCTTCCCAGAATCTGACGTTCTCCCCGAACGATTTCTCCACACAAATTACAAAAGGAAAAAGTAAAAGATTACAAGATAAATAAAGACAAACTCCCCAAGAAATTCTGAAGGTGAATACGAAGGCGATGTAGATGTTAGCGTTCTTGAAATGATCGTCCTTCGTATGGAATATGCGTTGTAGACCTTCTCCTTCAAAATCCTTTTTAGATCTTCATGATAGCCCAAGGGAGATCTCTTAATTGCTGTACACGAGCTTCTCTTAAAATTATTGGAATTCTGGAATCATCTTACATAGAATGAGAGGGGCCATACTTTAAATAGCCATGGGAGCTAACGCATGGCGTTAAGAGTTAACGCCGGCATTAGTGATCGTGTACTGTCGTAGCTGAAATTGCGCAACCCCCAAGATCGTGGCAGTTTGTGGGATGGCATCTCATTTCGTCGAACGTCATCAAATTTCATCGAATGCAATTTCGTCGAACGTCATCAAATTTGTCGAACGCAATTTTGTTGAACGCAATTTCGTCGAACGTCATCAAATTTCGTCAAACGCAATTTTGTCGAACGCAATTTCGTCGAACGGAATCTTATTTCGTCGAACGCAATTTCGTCGACCGGCATCTCATTTCGTTGAATGGCTAGTGCCCAGCATTAAGACCTAACGCCTGGCGTCGTCTCTGGCTTCTCGACGCATTCGTTCTCGACGACATTTCTTCTCGACAGATTCCTTCTCAACGGAATTTAACGCGGGGCGTTAACAATGAACGCGGGGCGTTAGCTCTCTTTCCAGAAAGTAATCTCCATTCAGTATACTACTCATAGAGATGTGTAGCAATAGTTCATGTACAACATGCACACTATAAACACATAAAATACAAGATCAAATACAACACGGTATTTGTTATTCTCAAACCAAGAGATGCGGAACATAGGCTCCATCAATCTCTCCCTTTTGATAATAACAAATACCTGTATGAGAAATTAGTGAGATTAAGACCAATTGTGTTTATAGATAAGTGAGGTAATAATATATGCATGAATAACAGGTTAAAACGCCTTCCTCTTGTGCTTTGCGCTACCGCCGGCGCTAGTAGATACCGCCTGTGCTAGCTGCTACCGCCTGCGTTAGCTGCTATCGCCAGGCGCTAGCACCTTCTAAAATTGTTTCTGAGATTTTCTCAAGTCCGCGCCAGCGCCTGTGCTAGCGCTAGCGCCGGTGCTAGCGGGCATGTTGGAATTTTGGCTTCAAATTTTGGCAAAGCATTCTTATGTTATCCTTGAGTCATGTGGACTTGTTATCCTGCACACTTAAACACACAAGATCAAATATACATAGGATTTGTTATTCTCAAACCTAGGAGATGCGGAAGACCATGTTCCAACAGAGAGGAGAGGTATCGTTGGCGAGGTGAGGTAGAAGTTGATATAGCAGCCAAGGTGGAGGGTGACCAAGATGGAGGTGCCATTGATGGAGAGAATCAGAGGCAGTGGAAGCAGAATGAGCAGCAAGAACGTCAAGGAAGTAGAGACCTCCACTCTCAGTCCCAATAGCAACTGTCTCCTTCGTGTGCAGATCCTGAAAATAACAGTTAGTCAGAGTAAATATAATAGAACATTGTAACTGTTGAGATAGAGCCTTGATTGATAGTAAGTTGTAGGGAAATGTAGGAACATAAAGAGTATTCTTAAGAGAAATTGTTGGAGTGACTTGAACAATTCCAGTCCCACACACATGTGAGGGAGAACGATCTACTGTTAGAACTTGGGGCAAATTCTTGTGTTCTATTAACTATGAGAAAAGGTGAGGGTTCCCTATCATATGATTTGTTGCTCCAGAATCAATAAGCCACTTACCTTCAGTAACCATGTGCACGCTACCTGAGGAGGTTGCAACAGAAGCAGCCGGTTATGTAGTACCAGGATGAGAAGTCGCAGCAGCGGGGCGAAGGTGAGGATGCTTGAGATAGCAGCGGTCAATAGTGTGACCCTTCCGACCACAATGAGAACAGATGTACCGAGGAGGTCCGCGGCCACCAATAGAACTGCCACGTCCACCGGGGTGACCACGTTCAACCCGGTGAGCAAAGCTCTCTGCAGGAGGAGAGAATAACAAGGGTCGTTGGAGAAGGGAGGTAACGGCAGAGACCCGAGCAGCGGTGGCATCAAGGGTTGGAGAGTCAGCTTCCCCAAGAATTTGTTGTTGGATCATATCATAGGACTCAGGAAAACGGAGAAGGTAACACACAATGAGGAGCTCCTGAAAGTGTTTATGTTGTTCCGCAAGATCAGCAGAGAAGGGACGATGCTGAAGGAGTTCATCCTCAAGGGCCTGAACCTCTTGATATGCTGTGGTGGGATCCATGGTTGGGCGGGAAAAGAGATCAGCATACAAGGTGTAGATGCGGGAGGTTTTGGCACCTTTGGAATAAAGGGCAGCAAGATGATTCCAAGCTGCTTTGACGGTTTCATCATGACGAATGATAGGAAGACACTCATCAGAGAGACTGTTAGCAAGCCAGATGCGGACCAGAACATCGCTAGCATCCCAATCATCAAAGGTAGCAGACCCTTTAAGAGGAGGATCATCGGTGAGATTTGCATTGAGAGCGTAAGAGGAAGGTGAAGGAGACGCTCCAATCAGGATAATTAGAGCCAGTGAGCTTGGAGGAGGTGCCAAGATTGCCAGAAGTAGAGATAGAGGTAGTAGAGGTAGAGGCTGGAGTAGCCACAGGAGTGGAGGTGAGAACAGTATCAGAAGGGGTGCCCATGAGAAGAGATCGGCAGGAGGAAAGGCAGATTGCGCGGTCTCGCGGCAGAAGGCCAAAAAATAAGGGAGATCATGCGGTCTGGAGGAAGAGAGACCGGCCGAAGAGAGAGTTCACAACACAAGGATCGTTGCGAGCTCTGATACCATGTGAGAATTTGAAAATAACAGAATTTTTATTTCCAAAAAACTAAGTATTAAAAGATTATTGCCTCCTTTATATAGACTAGGAGGGAAAGGGGAAAAACCAAATACACAATATGGGACTAAATACAAATACAATACACAAAGAGAGCTGGGCGTTCAGGCGGTCAGGGAGAACGAGACCGCAGCGACCTCTGCGGTCTGGAGAGAAGACTGGCGGTCACACGACAGGAGGAAGGTCGTGTGACAGAGAAGGCCAACAGATCGTGAGACCGCTCTGGCGAACACTCCCCCGTAAGGGAGAGATCGGGGGTACCAGACCGCTTCTCTTCATATGAAGCGATCTGGTATTCCTGAGGAGAGACGACGGTCTGATTCTGGGAGACCGCACAGACCGCGGTTATCCAACGGTTATTTGATTGAGTTGGGGACCGCAGATCTTCATACAACGCGATTTCACACTTCTGAGGCGAAGGCGTGGTCTGGTGCTGGGAGACCGCACAGACCGCTGTTTTCAGACCGTTACTTTATGGAGTTGGAGACCGCTGATCTTCATACAACGCGATCTCGCACTTCTGAGGAGAAGGCGCGGTCTGGTGCTGGGAGACCGCACAGACCGCAGTTATCAGACTGTTACTTGATGGAGCTGGAGACCACTGATCTTCATATAATGCGATCTCGTACTTCTAAGGAGATGGTGCAGTCTGGTGCTGGGAGACCGCACAGACCGCTGGCACTAGACCGCTCGGCTTCAACCCTTTGAGACCGCATGGCTTCAACAAATGTGATCCCTTATGAAATGATGACGTACATCTATATGTTTGGATCTAGAATGATGCACCAGATTATTTGTAAGATCAATGACACTTTTGTTGTCACATTTTAATTCAATATGTTTTAGATGAAAACCAAAGTCCTCTAGAGTTTGGCTCATCCATAGTGCTTGTGCACAACAACTCCCTAATGCAATGTATTCGGCCTCCGTGGTGGAGAGTGCAACCGAATTTTGTTTCCTACTAGACCATGCAACTAATGAAGGTCCTAGAAAATGGCAAGCACCGCTAGTGCTTTTTCTATCAAGTGAGCAACCAGTGTAGTCCGAATCAGAATAGCCATGAACTGTAAATGAATTATTATGTGGGTACCATAATCCTAATCTAGATGACCCAATAAGATATCTAAAACTACGTTTTACCGCTTTTAAATGAGATTCTTTTGGATTGGCTTGAAATCGAGCACATAAGCATACGACAAACATAATATCGGGTCTAGTTGCACTTAAATAAAGTAGTGATCCTATCATACCTCTACATAAAGTTTGATCTATAGAAATTCCCGATTCATCTTTTCCTAATTTTAGTGATGCACTCATTGGTGTAGAAGCTTGTTTAAGGTTTTCAAATCCAAAATGTTTAAGCATATCATGGACATATTTAGTTTGACATACAAAGATACCATCAATTCTTTGCGATATTTGAAAACCAAGGAAATAAGAAAGTTCTCCTACTAGACTCATTTCAAATTCAATTTTCATCACTAAAATAACTTTATTACACAACTCTTCATTAGTAGATCCAAAAATAATATCATCAACATATATTTGTAAAATAATCATATCATCATTGTTGTGCTTAATGAAGAGAGTATTATCCACACTTCCCATAATATAACTATGCTTTAATAAAAATGATGTAAGTCTTTCATACCATGCACGAGGCGTTTGTTTTAAACCATAAATCGCTTTTTCTAGTTTATAAACATGATTTAGAAATTTTTCACTAATAAAACTGGGGGGGAGTTGTTCAACATAAACTTCTTCTTTTACAAACCCGTTTAGAAAAGCACTTTTCACATCCATTTGAAATAGTTTTATTCTTTTAAAGCTTGCAAATGCTAGAAAGATTCTTATAGACTCTAATCTAGCAACGGGTGCAAAAGATTCATAAAAATCTATCCTCTCGATTTGAAAATCGCATAACGATCATAACGATCCCTCCCCCGATCATACTAGTTGACTTCGGGGCGGGACAATGCTCACCTGCAAGTACGCCACAACAAGTAATATGTAGAAAAATAAAGAAAGTGCGACTAAGTTACATACTGTGAAGATTCAAGCACAATTAGTCTTCTAGATTGAGCATATAAAAATGAGCGGCCTAAGAATGCAAGTGATGATGGTTGGGTTCACCCAAAGATTTTCTCACAACTGCCTAAGAAATATCATATGAAGCTAATACATCATCATTCATCAACAACGCATTTGCAGGTAGTCACGATCACATGAGTTTAAGCACACAAAGTACTCAGTAAGGAGGACAATGTCAACTTTAACATGAGCATTTCAACTAATCTAGTACCTAGAGTCTCAAGATACCATTTAAGCATTTGTTGGTCTGATTGATCACGTCAAACCTAGAATATACCATGATCCATCAACATACAAGAGGAATATACCTCATGCCGAACTGTATGGCACGAATTTGGTTCATTTTATGCAAGTTTCTCAAGTTATAGTGATCGACTACACGAAGCGGGTGCGAATTTACCTCAGACCTTAAGCGTTTAACATACATTAACGCTATGCAACCAACACACTACACACCTAATCCACACGAGAGGACATAGGCTCCGCATGCATTTCTGACGTAGACGGTCCAAGTCAACTCTAATACGTTTTGTGGTAAAAGTTTGCGTTCTACCATAAACACAATCATAGTTCCACAGTCGGCGGATATCGACAACTACAAGGTAGGATTCACGACACGGTGGTTTCTAAGGGACAAATAGGAGGCCACAAACTTATGGCTTTCGATTGATACACCAAAGGCTTCCACATGTCCAAACCCCGCAACAAGATGATGCATTACATAGTCATTCCCCGACACGCATACTAGGAAAACCAAAATGCAATGTCATAACAAGCATCACCGATCTAATCCTACGACTACGAGTAGACTTCACACATAATGCATAAATCTGCAATGATTGTCGGATTTCTACATGCAATTCATGTCAGGGACGAACACAATCGGCCTGGGGTTCTATCGAACTAATGGAGGTCATACATCCATTAATTAGTGGAGGAGACTCTTCCTATGCAAGCAAATCAAGAATGAAATGGACATACATATCTTAAAACCAGAGAGTGGGATCAATACCCATGGAACTCGCTTTGGCATCATCGAACAATGAAAGAGTCGGATGGAAAAGACCACGACTGACTCTTCTCTGCAAATCTGGAATCGGCTCAAGATTCGGATCTCTGAAGTGCGAGATCCTTTAATAGGGAGATCACCTCCTTCTTCCTCCTACTTGCCCTCTTCCTGTTACTCAAGTGCGAGAATAGAAATGTTAGAATGAGGTTTCAAACCCTCAATCCACGACCTAATAGCCTAAGGAAAAATCCTAAGCCATCAGATTTCCAATCCATCCACCGAACGACTCAAAATTCAAGTTTATAATTAGTTCAGAACCACTTACATGGTCTGGGACATGATTGTGTCACAAGCAGTGTCGCATTACTTATACACCTGGAGCTGCACACTAGAAGGCACACGACCGTGTTCACGGATGTGTCACTCACAGGGGTAAGACACTTCATATACGAGTTGGCTCCTAGGATTCTACACGCCCTAGGAACGCCCGTGTCCCTGGCAATATATAAAGATACGACTACCTACACTGACGTACATGTCATCTAAATTGACATGCCGTGTGGTTTCTCTGGCAATGACCTTTGTTCATTCCCAGGCACCAACTCATGCATGGACACACCCGTGTCCTTTGTCGTGTCGGGAGACACGACCACCTACACGGTCGTGTTAATTAAATGACAAGCCGTGTGGTGTCTCTGGAAACAACTAGCTGTGGATACAAAGGAGTACACGCTGAAGTACACTCCCGTGTCCCAAGCCGTGTACAACCTTAAAGGCTCCAAATGGACCCCTAAGCATACCCAAACAGCCCCCAAACCCCATGGGACTCCCCTAAGGCTCTTAGGGTCCTCATGACCTATTTTAATTCGGGTTTTGAGGTGTTACACTAATACTGACAAATATTTAACTCATCAAGAATTAATCAGATGGCCAAGAGAGACCGCCTATTATATCAAATGCTAGGAAGTTGATTGTTTGATTGTTAGGTTATATGTTGATGACCTGCCTGTTACAGAGAATTCCCCCAAATTGATTCAAGCCTTCCGAACCAACATGCAACGAAATTATGAAGTGACATATTTGGGTTTGATGAAATACTTGAGATTTCAGATAAAACAATCACAAAATGCCATATTTTTATCCCAACAGAAGTATACTAATTATTTACTAAAGGAATTCAAAATGGAGCACTGCAATCCAGCTGTTACCCCCATGGGAACTAATGAAAAACTATCAAAAATGATGATGAAGAAAAAGCTGATGCATAATTATTTCGATCCTTAATTGGATCCCTCATCTACCTAACAAATTCTCGCCCGAATATTGAAAATGCAGTGTATATAGTTTCATGAGCAATCTATGGATCTCATTTGGCCGATGCCAAACATATTCTACGCTATCTACCGGAGACCCGACATTCATTTCATATAAACAAGAAAAAGTTGCAAAACTTATTGGTTTTTCTCATTCAGATTGAGGAACAAGTTTAGATGATAAAAGAGTACAAGCTGACATCTATTTTGTCAAGGAACCAATCTTATAACCCAGGCATCTAGAAAGCAACATATTGCGACACTTTCAACATTTGAGTCCGAATATATGGCACACTAAAGAGTGCTAGTTGTGAGGCCATGATTCTGTTTGGGACAGCTCTGGCGGATGGAAAATCTATTTTCCAACCGCCAGAGCTGTTTTTAAACTGTTTGGGACAAGTCTCTAGTTCAGCTTCTTGAAAAAAGCTTCTTCAAATAAGTTGTTTTAAAGGGTCTTTGCGAACCCAGTACAACATAGCTTTCTAAAAACTGTTTTTTTTTTCTTCTGTTTTAGCTTTTTCTCTTTTATAAACTCCACCTCGTTGCATACCACTCCAGAATTTTCGTCTGAACGCGCATTTTTGGTCGGGCACTCGTTTTCGGTCGGACACTCATTTTTCGCCCGAGCGGCCATTTTTCGCCCGAAATCTCGTTATTTTTGCCCAGACGCGCATTTTTTCGCCCGGGCGCGCATTTTTTGCCCAGGCAGTCGTTTATCACCCTGGCGCCAGATTTTCGCTCGATCGGCTGTTTTTTGTCTGGGCTGCCATTTTTCGCTCGGGCACGCGTTTTTCGTCTGGGTAGATATTTTTCTCCCGGACGGCCGTTTTTTTTGCTCAGGCGCGTGTTTTTCGCCCGAGCGGCCATTTTTCGCTCGGGCGCACATTTTTCGCCAGGGCGGCCGTTTTTTCGCCCGGGAGGCCTTTCTTCGCCCGGGCGCTCATTTTTCGCCCGAACGCGTGTTTTTTGCCCGGGTGGCCGTTTTTTGCCCGGGTGCGCATATTTCGCCCGGGCGCACATATTTCGCCCGGGCGGTCGTTTTTCGCCCAGGTGGACGTTTTTTCGCCCGCGCGACGGTTTTTCGCCTTGGCGGCGGTTTTTCGCCCGTGCGCCCCACTTGCGCCCGTTTTTCGTCCTGGTGGCCGTTTTTCTCCCGGGCGCATGTTTTTTACCCGGGCGCGTGTTTTTCGACCGTGCGACCGTTTTTCGCCGGGGCGGCCGTTTTTTCGCCCGAGTGTCTATTTTTTGCCCGGTTGAGCATTTTTTGTCCGGACGCACGTTCTTTGCCCGAGCAGCTACTGTTCTCTCGGGCGGCCATTTTTGCCCGGGGCGCATTTTTTCGCCCGGGCGCGCATTTTTCACCCAGGCGCTCGTTTTTTGCCCATGTGACAGTTATTCACCCGAGCTGTCCCAAACAGAGCCTATATGGCTTCGAAGCAGTGGGGACCTTGATAGGGCCAAGTGTGGGCGGCCTGTCCTCATCCACAAGCGCTGTAAGGAAATCAAAATCCCTTATTGTTTGTAATTCTATTTCTACGTTAAAATTGCTACAATCTACTAAACGTAAAATTAATAAATTAAAAAAGACTAATTCAAATTTAGATATGTTATAGAAAATGAGGTAATAGAAAATGAATTTATCAAGTTAGATACGTTATAAACTATATATTATGATAAAAATATTTATATCAAAATAGCTTTCTTTGTTCACTTGTTATAGTTTATAATGTATCTAGGGTTCAATTCCTACAAACAACAATACTAAGTATTCTTTAAACAAGTTTTTTGATATGCTATTGTTTAAATATTTTTTATAAACAAGTTTGTGGTTATGTTGTTGTTTAATAATATTTTTAATAAACAAGTGTGTTATGTTGATTAACTTTTTTTTTAAATAAGTTTGTTATTATATTGTTGTTTATTCTTTTTATAAACAAGTTAGTTGTTAAAAAAAATTTATAAACAAAACTCTGTTATTATGTTATCGTGTGAAATGTTAAAAATACTTAAAAACGAGGGTGATATTCAAATAACTCACAAAGAACAATAAATTAAAGTTTTAATTTGTTATTTGAATTATATTTACTTTAATACTATATGTCTTAAAAGCTTAGAATTTTTGTTGTTTCATAAAAAATATAAAAATCTGAATAATCGTTACCATAAAAATATAAGAATACTTATTTAAAGTATTATTACAAAGAATAATAATAATAACAAGTTTATGAAAAATACATAAAAGGTGAATGAATGAGAGTTATATTCGATTCATATTATCAAAATCTCATTGCGTAATTAAAGAGGAATGAATGAATGTTTATTTGATAACTTATAATTCAAAAATGTTACCAACAAAAAATAAGATTATCAAGAAACACTCCTAAAACATGAAACAGAAAAAATTGTGGTAAATAATATCAATTTCCCCAAATTGATCAACTATTTTACAGAATTATGTGATATTAATGTAATAGTAGACATATTTTTATTATATTTATTTATTTTATTAAATAATTTTATACTTCGCTCACACTAATTATAATTCCTGCACCCGTCACTTCTTCGAAGAGTCATTGCTGAGATAAGAGGTAAGGAAAAAAGAAAGGGCAATTAAGATTTGGTGTGATAATAATAGGGCAATGTTATAAGCAGCCCTATAATCGCTAAACGCAACCCTATAATCGCTAAACGCAGTCCATTGATATTCACAGTCCAATGAATTTAATGGTCCGTTCGTTTGAACGGAATTGGCTTTCTGGAATTAACTTTTCGACGAAAATCAATATCTACATGAATTGGCTTTTTACAGAATTCATATTTTGTTGTTCGGCTGTAAGATTAAATTCAGTCAACAGAATTGGAATTGAGGCACAAAAATTTTCGCCTGAATGATGGAATTGGTATAGGAATTGACGTTATAGAATAATTTTATAAAACTCAAAATACGCGTCAGCGCAGAATGCATTAAATTGCATAATGTTTTAAGACGCGCGTTTTTCACCCAAGCGCAATAATTTCGCCCATGTGCGCATTTTTTGCCCGGGCACGCATTTTTTCCAGGACGCGTGTTTTTCGCCAAGATGTGTATTTTTGGCTAATGACCGCATTTTTCGACCGATCGCGAGTTCTTCGGTTGGGAGTGCATTTTTTGGCACTGAAGCACACTTTTTTGCCCGTGTGCACATTTTTTTCACTGGCACGTGCTTTCGCCCGAGCTGGTGCTTTTCGGCCCAGGTGTGCGTTTTGCAGCTCGAACAAAAAATGCGCCGTTGGGAGAAAAAGGCGCGGTTGAGAGAAAAATGCTCACCCGAGCAAAAAATGAGAGTCCGGGCTGAAATAAACGCGGTTCGGCGAAAAAGTGCGCACGAGCAAAACACTTGTTCCCACACGGAAAACACGCTTCAGGGCGAAAAATGCGCGCCCCACGAAAAACACGTGCCCGCGCGAAATACGCGCGCCCGGGCGAAATACGCGCGCCCGGCTGAAAGGCGCGCGCCCGGCTGAAAGGCGCGCGCCCGGCTGAAAGACGCGCGCCCGACTGAAAGAAGCGCGTCCGACTGAAGAACGCGCGCCCGACGAAAAACGCCCGCCCGGCTGAAAAACGCGCGCCCGGGCGAAAAAAACGCGCGGCCAGCCGAAAAACATTCGCGTTGGTCAAAAAATGAGTGCTAGAGTCGAAAAATGCGCGTCCGGCCGAAAAACGCGCTCTCAGGCGAAAAATGCTTGCCCGAGCGAAAAAAGAGCGCCCAAGCAAAAAATGCCTGGCAGGCCGAAAAAACACCCGACCGGCCGAAAAAACGCCCGCCCTGGAGAAAAATACGCCCCCGGGTGAAAACGCGCGCTCGAGCGAAAAGTTGCGCTACCGGGCGAAAAAACGCCCGCCTGAGCGAAAAATGAACGTTAGGTCGAAAAACACGCTCCCGACCGAAAAACACGTGCCCGGTTGAAAACACACATCTTGCAGGAAAATGCACGCCCGGGCGCAAAATGTGCGCGTAGGGCGAAAAACAATGGCGAAAATACTCGATTATGCGGAAAACCCATGGGCAGATGTAAGAACTTGCGATTTGATTTTAGTTCAGTGCTTTAGGGTCCGTTCGTATGGATGGAATTGGCTTTCTGGAATTGACATTAGCGATTAGAAATTCAATTCTAATGTTCGGAGCAACGGAATTTATACGAATATTGGCTTTCATGTGAAAACTCATGGCTTTGACATTGAACTAAAATCAAATCGCCAATTCTTACCTCCGCCCATGAGTTTTTCGCATAATGGAGTGTTTTCGCCAGAGTTTTTCGGCCTATGCGCATGTTTTTAGCCCGGGTGTGCGTTTTCCTGCAGGGTGTGTGTTTTTCGGCCGAGCACGTGTTTTTCGGTCGGACACGTGTTTTTCGAACGGACGTTCATTTTTTGCCCAGGCGGGCGTTTTTTCGGCCTGCCGGACATTTTTCGCCCAGACACTCTTTTTTCACCCGGGCGGGCGTTTTTCGCCCGAGAGCGCATTTTTTGGCCGAGCGCGCGTTTTTTGACTCGGGCACACATTTTTTGACCAGCGCAGATGTTTTTCGGTCGGACGCACATTTTTCCGCCTGGGGGCGCGTTTATCAGTCGGGCGCGCTTTTTTTCGCCCAAGCACGCATTTTTTGCCCGGACGCGCGTTTTTCTCCGGGCGCGCGTTTCTCAGTCGGGCGTGCGTTTTGCGGCGGGGCGCGCGTTTTGCGTCGGGGCGCGCATTTTGCGTCGGGGCGCGCGTTTTGCGCCGGGGCGCGCATTTTTCGCGCGAGCCCGCGTTTTTCGCCCGGGCGCGCGTTTTGTGCCCGACGCGCTTTTCTCGACCGGGCGCACATTTCTCGGCCGGGCGCGCGTTTTTCGCCCTACGCGAATTTTTCGCTCGAGCGGGCGTTTTTTCGCCAGGCGGGCATTTTTCGCCGGGCGCCCATTTTTCGCCCGGCGCGCGTTTTTCAAAATTGTCAAATATTGTCAAATATAGCCCCATTCTTTTACTCCAATGACTTAACATATATTATGAAAAAATTGAAATTCATAAAATATAATGGCTGTTTGTGTAATTACACTATATCCTTATAATAAAAATAACGATGAAAATTCATAAAATTCAAAAGTTTTTAGTAGGTCTACTACACCTACTACGGTAGGTAATCATTAGACCTCGTATACCTACTTTAAAGATATATTTTGTTAAAATATAAATGATTTTGAAAAAACAATTATAAGATATTGATTAAAATTTTTGTGCGGTCATTTTGAGTATTCATATGTATATGTTGTGGACGCAATCTGCTTGATGCGGGCACAGCCCGGAGTGTCATGGGTGTAGCCCGTCGTCGTGGGCCGGGTACTATCGCGCTTGGCCGAGGCGGGCGAAGCCCGCCCACGCGAAGCCCACCGGGGGCCGGGTTCTATTGCGCTTGGCTTGATGTGGGCGCAACAGGCTTGATGCGGGCGCAGCCCGAAGTGTCATGGGTGTAGCCCGCCGTCGCGAGCCGGGTACTATCGCGCTTGGCCGAGGTGGGTGAAGCTCGACCACTCGCAGCACTCCTCAGCTGCAGTACCTTCTCGGATTCTCTCGCTTGACCACTAATAATTAACATTAATAACATTATATTAACAATTATTGTAGTGCATTAGGTATTATTAACATTAATAATTATTGCTTATTACTCAAAATAGATTAAGTATACGATGATATTAGGGTGGTGCACGAGGCACATCAATTTTGGCTATGGACACCCTAAATCAAAAATAAAACAACTTAAAATGCCTAATTTCTAATTTCTCTCCTAAAGCTATGCACAGACCAACCCGTGTCTTCCCTGCTCACGATATTCTAGGTTTTCTGATATCACTCGCCCGCCTCCCCCTCTCTCCCCGATAGTTGCAGATTTCGAACCCTATCGGCGCCAGAAAATACCTCCTTCCTTCTCGTCGACACATGCATCCACGGGCAGGAATTTTCCCCGTTTCACGCCACAATTTCCAGCCTGCCTGAGGGACAACGAGAACTATTTTTCTCGTTTTCATTTCATTTTTGGGCGATTTTTGTTCGATTTTTGGGTGATTTTTGTTCGATTTTTGCTCGTTTTAGGGTTCTATTTCAGTTCCTGTTTGTAGGTGAGATTTTGCATACCTTTTTTAGGTTTTTGTAGATTTTTTTATTATTTTGACTTGAAGGCAAGCTGCCTATTTTGTTCGATATTAGTTTGAGCTTTGGCCAATTTCAGTCCAATTTTCGCGCGTTTTTTGTTTCTATTTCATTCTCCCATCGCGGCTGAGCATTTGCATACCGATTTTTAGATTTTGGTTGAGATTTTTATTTATTTATTTTGACTTGAACCCATGCTCCAAATTTTTTGTGATTTCAACAATTTATTAGCCTATTTTTGCCCTATATTACAGTGTAATTTCAGTTTAATAAATGCCTTGTCTTTGATTATTTCAATTTTCTCTTATTAGGCTTGGTTCGATTTGAAAAAACCTACGCTCTCAAAGTGGAAGAAGAAGTTGATAGCAATCCGTTGAAGGTATAATATCATTGTTCAAAACGGTTTAGTTTTGTTTTTCAAGTGCTTGTGTTTAAGTTATGAAAATTCTTTTTATTGTTTGGATTACCAATGGATGCTCGTGTTTTGATTCTGTATATGTTAAAATGAGTCGGGAGCATACATTATTATTGTTATTGCGTGACTCATGTAAAGGAAGTCAAGTAGATGTTGGAATGCATTTTATGACTGACATCATATTCCCTAGTAAAGAGAATTTGATTGAATGACTCGCAATGTCGCCAAAGAATTGGATTTTGTGGTTGTAGTTCAAAGAGCCGATAAGCTTATTGGCGGGCCTAAGCCGTGGGTTTTTCTAGGTTGTGATGTATCTGGTTTTCCCCGTGTCCATTCAAATAGAGTGAAGCAGAATTTAAGAAAAACTAGCTCAAAACGGGGTGGATTCCCATTCTCTCTATTCAGTTAAAAAGATGTATGTCTTGATGAATGAAAATTAGAAGTTAAATGTTGAATGCATAACTATCTTTTGTTCATCTTTAGGCATATAGTTATGCATGTAGATTAAATAAAAATGAACAAAAAATTGTTGAAGAAATGTACTCATCGGGTGTGAAGCCTAGGAAATACTTTCTACTATAAAAAGGAATCATTCCAACACTTCCATAATGAGAATCATTTATAATGAAAAAAATGAGATTGTACAAGAAGAAATTGGATGGTTGAAGAAATGTACTCATTTGTGCTGGTATTCTAGTATTTGCACCACATTTTAGGCACGTTTTCATTCATATGTACTATTTCATGCAAGGTTCACTTTTTAGCCCATTCCGTTGTGCAATTGCGCTCCTTGTTGTTGGGGGTAAGCACATGGTGCTCCCCTTCTCTTCTTCTATGTTTTTCTGATGCTGGACGTGTATTCCCAGCCATTGTATCTTGTATGCAGGTGGCCGGTTCGTCCCGTTTTCCCCATAAGTAATTTCGGTGCATATCGCACGGTCGTGCGTTTTCCTTGACGCACGGTCGGTTGCGGTCGTGCGTTTGTGTCTGGGCAGAAAACGGAGTGTCGGAGTTTACTCGTGCGTTTTTACGCACGGGCGGTTTGCCCGTGCGTGAGTAAAACGCACGGTCGACCTGTGTATTCTTGATTTCAGAGCGTCGGATTTTGCCCGTGCGTTTGAACGTACGGGCGGTATTGGTCGTGCGTGAGCAATTCGCACGGGCGGCGCAACGTCTTCCCCAAGTCAAGTTTTATCATTTAATAATGCACGGTCTGCGCACGGCCGTGCGTTTGAAAGTGCGTGACCATTTTTTGATAGAATTTCTATTTAAGCCGCAGGTCTTGCCCTATTTTGGATCGATCTTTTTTCCCACTCCCAGAGCTCCAGTTCCGCGCCCTTTTCGCCGTCCATCGCCGCCCACCTTCGGGAGGAGCTCCGGGCATATTCTTCACGCCAATCTCGAGCCGGAGCATCCTCTCGGCCTCCTCCATCATTCAGAAGCTTCCAAGCTCCATTTCAACGGATTTTGCACTATATCCTTGGAGTTCTCCGGCAAGATCGTGGCTGAAGGCTATTGAAGAAGAAGACGGGTCCATTGGGAGGTAGTGACAGCCCTCCTCTACCCCGGACGGCAGTTGAAGACCGAGCCCGGACGAGGATTGACAACCCTAGATTCCGGCCGTGAATCTCCGACGAGTCTTCGTGCTTCGGTTGTAATCTTACCTCCTCCTTGTTATTTTTGCTGATTCTATTTGATGTGTGTGTTTGTATGTTTTTATATGAATGATGTCCATAAACCCTAAATATTATTAGTGTAATTTTCCATATGTTTGTGGTTTATGTGATTTGAGGAGTGCCCCATTCCATCCTCCATCCCGCTGTCACGTTCGTGTGCCGCACTAGCAATTGCTAGTGGCGTGCTTGTCGACGAGGTGCTTGCGACCCTCATCCGTATGCCTACTCTTCCATCCGCCTAGTGAAGCGTGGCATAGCGGCCCGTGTAATCCATTCCGACTCCGCCGGTGCGAACCATTCCATTCGTATGCCTACTCTTCCATCCGCCTAGCGAAGCGTGTCATAGCGGACCGTGTAATCCATTCGCCTAACGAAGCAGCGCGCTCAAGGCCTGCACAGTTCGATTCCGCTTGCCTACTCGTCCATCCGCCCTTGTGAAGCAGCGCGCTCAAGGCCTGCCTAGTCTCCATCCCGCCAAGCGAAGCATTGCATAGAGGCATTGCATAGGAGTAGTTGTAGTTGTTTTTCTTTTATTTTCCAAAACCAAATCATTCCCCTTTCGCACCCTTCCGACTTAAAGGACTTCGATCTCAAGTCCTTCCTCGAACGTTAACTCCACCTTACTGTGTTCCTTGAGAGATTCGATACTCGGGGATTACTCCTCATTTTATATTACTTGAATAATCGGTACACTGCCGTTTCGTGCCGCAATCTTACTACAGCCTATAGCGGTGTGCTAGATTCGCGCATCCATGGTAGCACTCAAAATTAAATTTCTGTTTAAATACATTAGAAATGCGGCTTACACACGTAATAATCATTTCAATCCGGTTAGTAATGCTTGGGACAACTTGTTTTTTTGCTCATCCAACTTCGATTTAACTAAACAACATGTTTTTGAATATTTTTATCATGGATTGTAAATATAAGACTAACATTGTCTGAGTAGGTTATGTAAGGAGAACAACAACCCGAACATAAAGCAAAGAAACTCCTTATCAGAAGAAAAGTGAGGACCAATAGATTTGTTAGGTGCATTCGTAAGGATATGCCTCCATATATATCTTGTCATATAATTGATGTTGTAAATGTAAGTGATGATGAACATTGTGGTCATCGAGTGGTAAATAAATCACTTGAAATGAGTGAAAATTGACAACGACTTCGGAAAGATCTTGCAAATGAAATGAAAAGTTTTCAATTTTTGTACAATAACCTATTTGGTGATGTGAGACGGGCAAACTATTTTCATCTTTGGATTGTAATGCAGAACCGGCTCCGCTGGATAAGTGGTTAACAATGCCAAACATATGATTAGTGATCGGATTTTGTTATAATGTGACAAATGTTCATTACTCGAAGGTTCAGTCGTTCACATTTTTTTACCTTTGCATTCTTCCCCTCCGACGAGTCGGAAAACTATATTTATTAGATTTGTGAACGATAACCACTTCATTCAACTGTTGATGCTAAATGATTGTCCCATAGCTCCATTAATCACTACGTAGAGGCGATACCATGCTACAATTGCAGAAGGGTGAGACTTGAAATATATTTTAAGAAATAGAGAAGCCAATAATATAGAACAAGTGGAAGAAATAATTAATTTGTGGGACCCTTGAAAATAAGGTATGCATATTTTTCATTACTAGACACATAAACAATACCTTTACATAATGTGATTAATAATTTTTTGTTAATGTTCTCGTTCAGATTAGTAGACACTAAGATTTTTGGATGATTAACAATATACCAATATTACACTACATTATGATAAAAACTTGTATTTTTACTACTTTTACTCATAATGTGTATAATCCAATATTTACGTAGTTTTTGTAGGCAGGGCGAGATGATGCACAAGAAATTTAGTTTTGAGTTCTTTCAAAAAATTGAATCCAATTCTTGAAAATGTTAAAAAAATAAATTTTTGACTTCAAATGTAATTTTTTGACTCAAATATTTTGTGCAACGGACTGTTAACATATTATTTTTAATCACTAAGGCCTCGTTCGTTTGGACAGAATTGAAGACTTGGAATTGAAATTCGACGTCGAATTCCAATTACACCGTTCGCTTGTTAGGTAGCTTTAATAATTGAAATTTGAGTTGAATATCATGGAATTGATTTTAGCCTAAGCACAAAATCTAGCTAGACATATCGGAATTGGGCGAGTCTGACACGCTAGTTTTATCGTGTTTTTTGCCCGGGCGCGCGCTTATGCGCCAGGGCGCACAATTTTTCGCCAGGGCGCGAGTTTTTCGCACGGAAGCGATTTTTTCGCCCGAACGCGCATTTTTCGCCCGGACGCCCAAATTTTGCCCGGGCGGAAATTTTCCGCCCTAGCGCGCGTTTTTCTCCATGGCGCGTTTTTCGCCCTGCGAGCGTTTCTCGCCCGGACGCGCGTTTATGCGCCCGGGCGCACAATTTTTCACCCGGGCACGAGTTCTTCGCACGGACGCGAGTTTTTCGCCCGAACGCAAGTTTTTCACCCAGACGCCCAAATTTTGCCCGGGCGGAAATTTTCCGCTCTAGCGCGCGTTTTTCACCCTGACGCGCATTTTTCGCCCGGACACGCGTTTATGCGACCGGGTGCACAATTTTTCGCCCGGGCGCGAGTCTTTCGCATGGACGCAAGTTTTTCGCCCGACCGCGCATTTTTCGCCCGGACGCCCAAATTTTGCCCGGGCGGAAATTTTCCGCCCTAGCGCGCGTTTTTCGCCCTGGCGTGCGTTTTTCGCTCTGGCGCGCATTTTTCGCCCGGACGCGCGTTTATGCTCCCGGGCGCACAATTTTTCGCCCGGGCGCGCGTTTTTCGCCCGGGGGCGCGTTTTTCGCCCGAGGGCGCGTTTTTCGCCCGGGCGCGCAATTTTTTGTCCGGGCGCGAGTTTTTTGTCTGTACGCGCTTTTTTCGCCCGGGCGCGCGTTTTTCGCCCGGGCGCGCATTTTTCGCCCGAGCGCGCGTTTTTCGCCGGGGCGCGCGTTTTTCGCCCTGACGCGCGTTTTTCGCCCGGACGCGCATTTTTTCGCCTGGGCGCGATTTTTTCGCCCGGGCGCGATTTTTTGCCCGGGGCGCAATTTTTTCCCCCGGGCGCGATTTTTCCCCCGAGAGCGTTTTTTCGCCCGGGCGTGAATTTTTCGCCGGGGCGCGAATTTTTCGCCCGGACGCGAATTTTTCTCCCAGTGGAGAGTTTTTTTGCTCAAAGGCGATTTTTCATCAGGGAGCGATTTTTTTTCCCGCGCGCAATTTTTTCGCCCGGGCAAAAGATTTTTTTGGCAGGGAGCGATTTTTTTGCCCGAACGCGTTTTTTCGCCCTACGAGATTTTTTTGTTCGGGGGCTATTTTTCGGGCGCGATTTTTTCACCGTGGAGCGGTTTTTTGCTGGGACACGCTTTTATCGCATATGCGAGCTTTTTTGGCCGGGCGGGTGGAAAAATCGCACCCGGGAAAAAAATTGCGCACAAGTAAAAAAATCGTGCCCGGGACACAAAATCGTGCCCGGGCGTAAAAAATCATTCTCGGGCGAAAAAATCGCCCCCGGGCGAAAAAATCGTCGTTATGACATACATTTGTTTATGATATATGTGAAAATATTAGTTTTTTCGTAATATTTTTCAATTCTTAAATTAAAATTTATTTAACAAACGTACAAAAGTATTGATTAATTCCACAATATTCAACAATATTGTTTATTAGGCGAACATTAGAATTGGAATTAGTCACCAATATTTAATTCCATAATATTTATTAATATTCAATTCCAATATCGAATTCCAATTCCGTCCAAACGAACGGGCCCTAATAGTTTTTATATTGTTGGTCGAATGTTGAAATTGCATCTTCATTTATAATTGGTATGCAAATAACAATTTAGTGTGTACATAACCATTATTGGTGTGCCCGTAACACCACTCTAATATTATTTTGTGATGGGGTTCCGTGATTTTCCGCCGCGACCTCGACAGATTCACCGATACGATTCCAACGGGCCCAGTCTCGTGCAATTCCGAGTCTGTTTGGACTCCAAACCGGTCGCCGGTATGCCCATGCGCGCAAGTTGCGCCACACCCCATCATACGGGCAGCCACCGCCGAGCACGCAAGCGCCACGCGTGGCGCGAAAGTCGAAAAGCGCCTCACGGCAAGCGTCGCACGTCAATCACCGCGTCAATAGGGCGCAACAATTACGACGCCAAGAGGGCGCGATTTTTTGCTGCGCCAAAAAGGCGCGCCAGTCGCCGCGCCAAGGGGGTGCAGCATTGCCCCCCAGCGCCAAATAGGGTGCAGACCAAGTGAGCGCCCCAATTGGGGAGTTTACTCCCACGCAGCAAGAGGCATCGTTCGAACGCTTGACGCCTTCCCAGTCCTACCCTCATCACCATGAACGACACTCCCTCGTACTCACGACACGTCCACCTCCTAAGTTCACATTCACGGCACGCGCGGAGCGTCCCCAAGTGCACACTGCGTGTCGAACTCCTCCGCGCTCACCGTGCTTAGAACGCCTCCGAGTTCGCCGCACGCTCAGAGCGCTTCTACGTTCATCGCACACTCAGAACACTTCCATATTCATCGCGCACTCAGAGCGCTCCCGTGTTCATCGCGCGATGAGAAACGCTTCCATTTTCGTTGCGCGTTCAGAACACTCCCGTGTTCGCGACGCGCACGGCAGTTAACCTTTCCCAATTTCCAAGATTGGAGGTCTTGTTCGTTGCGCTCAACGCCGTCAACGAAGTTGCCCGAATTGACCGTATTGCCCGGGAGGCAAGACGGAAATATTCAAAAAGTGGCAATCCGTGTGCTCCAAATCGACAAGCGTGATTCACCCGTCAGGTAGTTACGATGGTTACAACGACAAAATTATCGAACTACCCCTGCCCAAGGCTATAAAAAGAGCCTCAGACCTTCATTTCAAGACACCTTGTCTTCTACGCCCGAGAAAGCTCTTTTGTAGATTTCCCTAGAATTATCTTTCGCCGCTGGAAGATCTCGTTCGATCTTCAAAGATCTTCTTCGTTCATAGAAAAGTACTTAGTCTCTCGAGAGGTGGTCTGTCACCCTCGAGGTTTACTCTTTTTACCATTGTAACGAGCAGCGGTCTGTCGCACTCGAGGTCTCAGCTTTCAATTGCAACAAACCAGAAGATAATGAAATTTGGTCGGCACAGCTCCGACCGTGCAGTTTTCACCTTTTCTGGGTTTTCCACGATAAAACATGTTCTTGTTATTTAGTAACTCTCTTATTGATTGTTTGCGCGCTCGGCTCGCTCGTGAGCTAAGGTGGTTCAATTCAACCGGTCTACTAGAGCGTCAAGCGACCCGCAACACTTTGTAATACTAATAATTTTAATAATTATTACATTGCATTAAATATAGGAGAATGTTATGTGCAAACCTTGTTAGGCTATGTGCAGCCCAATTTTTAAATTAAAAATATTAAAAATTCCAAAATTAAAAAACTCTAAAAGGAGATATGTGCAAACCCACGTTCCGCCTCGCCTACTCTTTCTTGCGAATCATCGGGCTCCACGCCGCTCTCCTCCTCCCGACGACGAAGAGGACGACTCGCTAGAGCGACGGAGCCACCGTACCTCCAAGAGAATCAGTTCGCATTCCTCCTCCAAGAAATTGCCATGTGTCTTGGTAACTGATATAGAGATAGCATTAATGAATGCAATTACAGTTGTCTTTCCACGAACCAAATTTTTTTTTTGCAAATTACATATTAGTGGAAATATCTTGGCGCAATGCAAAAATGAGTTCAAAAGGGGTAAGGATTGGGAAAACTTCAATTGTAGATGACAACAATTAGTAGATTCTTCAAGAGAATTCAATTTTTATCAAAACTTTCTTGAGATGAAGACCGATTATGAGATTACTTACCCACAAGTTTATTCATATATCGTCACAACATGGATAACACCATATAAAGAATATTTTGTTTCTGCTTAGGTTGACATGTATCTATATTTGGGTAACACTACAACTAATCGGGTGGAAGGTAGTCATAGCCAGCTCAAGAAATTTTTGGAGGTCTCCATTGGAAACCTTGCTACTATTTCGCAAACTTTTGATCAGATGATTATGCTGCAACACACTGAAATTAAGAGGTCTTTTGGTCAAAGCACCATTCAAACGAACAAGGAGTTTAGTTCTTCTTTATATTCTGATTTAGTTGGGTATATTTCAATCACAGCTTTGGAGCATATCAAAAAAGAAGAATTCAGAGCAAGGGCCGGCCATGCTTTAATTGGGGAGTGTGCACATAAAATAAAATATATGTTGGGACTACCTTGCGCTCACGATTTACTACCTTACATAAGACAACATAATCTTTTCCATTATGGATGATACACGACACCATTGGAAACATTTTACTTCATGAAATGAAAGAAAAACAAGAAATTAAGAATGAATATGAAGTGGATAGTAAAATTGATATGGAATTTGAAGGTATACTAAGGAGATATAATAACACATCCGATCTTCAAAAATAAGAGATAAAAAGAAAACTGCGCAAGCTTATGGATCCAAGTTCTAGTCAAACATTGGAACCTTCTTTACCAACTAGAACAAAGGACCGGCCTAAAGGAAGCTACAAGAAGTTTATTACTGATTATAAATCGACAAAGCGAGATCCATCTCTATTTGAACACGTTTTGAAGAGTGAGCAGTTATCATTGAAAATGAGATCAATACGCCCCACTAAAAAGGTAGTTGTTTCGAAAAAAAGAATGTTGAGAGCCGTTCAGACAGAAATGCCACCGTACATAGTGGACTACATTTCTGATGTCGTGGATGTTTTAGGAGATGAACATTGTGGCTATCGGGTCATCAACAATGGATTGGAAATGGGGGATGATTGGTTACAAGTGCGTAATGATCTATCAGATGAACTTCAACAAAAAAAGGTCTTATATGATGTTATTTTGGTACGACGAGAAAAACAAAATTGTTAAATTCCTTAGATTGTCTGGTTGCTCCTGCTCCTTTGGATAAATGGAAGGTCATGCCTGATATGGGATTGATTATTGCTTCTTGCTATAATATTAAACTAGTCCACTTCAACATGTTTCAGTCTTTCACTTTCTTACCTCAGCATTCACCACCTCCGGTTGTTCGAAGAACAATATTCATGGGATTCATTCATGGAAATTATTTCGTACAACTGAAGATGCTGAATGATTGTCCACTACCTCCAACAATCTCGATTTGAAGGAGATATCATGAAGAGAATGTTGAGCAATGGTATATATTTACCATTAAATTAGAATTGTAATTTTTATGACTTCATATATTTTGTTAATGTTCACTAATGCATATACATTTTATAGGTGTTAATATGTGCTAACTAAAGAACATATTTAATTTTATAATCAAACGTGTTTTCCAGGCAATATTTTGGGACTACATGTACTACAAAGTTGATGCATATTTATTTACCTTACATTATATTATGTATTTTAAAATTTTGATGCTCTTTTTTTTGGCAGATGCAAGAAATCAAGCTAAAGTTGGAGCATAAAGAATCATTACATGATGAATTAAAATCTTTTGTTTTTTGTTATAATTTGTATTCCAACGTTTTAGGTTACAAATTTTTAGTGCTTTCATCACGAGGCTACAAATATTTTTTGATACATATAAGATTAAAATGCTTACTTTCAAATTTTAATTTTAGTTTGCACGTAACAATTTGATTTGCACTTATAATATTTTGATCTGCACATAAAATTAGTTTGCACGTATCCAAAATAAATTTGCACGTAACAATCGCCTAAATAAATTTGCACGTAATAATATTTTGGCGTGCGTGCGTGCGTGTGTGCGCGCACATATAACTATTAAGTTGTCTTCCTAGTAATACACAAATTAATATTTGGACTCTTTCAATACAAGGCTCATGCACTTTGGCTCATAATTTGGATTTTGAACCATCATATCTAGCATGAGTTCTTTTCCCCCCTTTCAAACTCTATTTAATTTAATAATAAGAGTCAATAATACCTCTCTTTTCTTTTACATTTTCTAATTTTATCAATAAAAACAGATAACAAGTTACTGAGACCGAAAAAAAGGAAGAAATTAACTCCAACTTCTCTTGTATCAGCTGGTGAATTCCACAGCAGCTAAGCATCAACAAAAACAAAAATTTCACCCTTCAAAACTAATCCTCCGGCGGGCTTACATGTTTTCGCGAGCCATGCTGCTTCGATAAGATTTCCGCTATTAGCTGCTTCTGACCGAAAACATGAGATTTTCTCAAAAGCAAATTCCTCGATGACGAGTCCACCACATATCCATTAGCCTGCATCCATCTCAGCAGAGATAAAAGCAGATCTTTCTTTTCGGGTTTTTCAGCGTAACGAGAAATGGCTACACTGAATATTTCCTGCACCCACCAAAAAACAACCCCTAACTAAATTACAATGAGAAACAATAGCGCGGTTTATGCGCCTAAATCTTGCGGTAGGTTATGGAAGAGATTGGAAGAGAGCGCATTGACGAAAAAGCGCTAAATTCAGTTGTTTAAACTATGCAATAATGTCAATTGGCTGTTTACCGGGAGCAAAGTTACAGATTGCATCCCTCTATCTTTTGAAATTACATAAACCTGTCCTGAGTTTATATTTCATAACATGCATGAGCAAAAATAAACCTGCTCCAGAGGAGGTATTTTTGTGCATGCATGTTATGAAATGCAATGATATAGGGACGGCTTTTATAATTTCAAAACATAGAGGGGTGCAATCTGTAATTATGTCAACTCTCCGTCTCTCCGGAGTGATTAATAGTAAAGTTCAATATTAGCGGGAGTTCAATATTAGCGGGAGTTCAATATTAGCAGTTTAGAATATAATCCCTACATCGGAAAATTAATCCTTGAGGTGAATAAAAGCCTGAAGGAGGTTCCCGAAATGGGCTGGTACTCAAATTTCGTTACGAAGCGGGGTCCGTGATCAAAATCCTTACAGAGAACACATGCATCGGCTGGAGTCGAAGGGTGATCGAAAAATGTAAATCTTGTGCTTTGCAGCTTTCTAGTCTAATAGAAGGAGACTAGCATCAAAACTACTGCAATGCCATGATCATATAAAAATTTTTGTGACTGTCAAGAGATCTGCGCCATAGAAAAAGCCAGAAGATTCAAAAGATAATCACTATATGAGGCATGCTCCACATATTGTTGGTTTCCAAGGAATATTTAGCTTATTTTATTTCCAAGTTGTTTTCTTTCGATAGGAAGTAGTTTCATTCCAATACATAAAGTTTGATGCGGAGGATATCCCCTGATGTGATGTGCTGAGCACATCTGATGCCATGCAAGGATATATAACTCTATTCTATGCTCTAAAATCTTTTCCATCTGGTGGTCCTACATCAAATTAATATTGTTGATATGATATAATTTGCATATTCCGAAAACTATATAGATATATTTAGTGTATAATTCTCTTTTATTCGCAGTATCCTCAGCCGCCAACAGCCACATGAATTACAAGTCGTATGTATAAAGAATTAATTAAGCCTTTAATTGTATTTAAGTTGCTAATAAAAAATAAAAAAAAATCTATGGAAGATCGTCTAATTTGAAATATCAGGCAGAAACTTGAAAGCCTTCAAAATCATACATAACTTAAAACTCATGTCAAATGAAAACTGAATCTTAATTAATTTGAACTTTATGGATGATGCAAATGAACCAATAATTAATGTAATTTTCAAGAGATAATTTAATAGTCATCTTTGATATCGACCCTCACCAGTGGACGAAGCAAACAATATTTTCAACAAAATTGTTAGCACACAAAGAAGATAATTTAGTAGGTAATGTGTTGGGACTCGGCCGCAAATTTTGAAGGAGTTGAAAAGAGAGAAGCGAGGTAGTGATTACCCGTTCATAATATAAATTCAAATAAGAGAATAAAATAGAAATATATCAAAATTTCAAATTTGCAGACATAATTATTTTCATGACCGGATTCTTCAATTGATTTATAACCTTCAAAATGCATAATTTCCTTAACTTCAATTTAACAAATAATTCATTTTTTTTCAAAAAATTCGAAAACCATGCATAAATTTACTTTTAGAAAAGGCGTCTAACTCATGTTTAGATTCAAACACAGATTCAAGTTTCAGTTCATGCCCAGGTATAAATTATCCTCACATTCACTTTCAATTTCCAAATCATTCTCAAATTCTCAAATATATGCTTGGATTCAATTCAACAAAATCATATTAGTTTATTTCTACAAACTCCCTCGAGAATTACTACCTACTTAGAAACAAACAGCATGTTATTTTAGATTTGAGGATCTTGTTTATTAATTTCCACATTACTACCAAAAAAGGGCCATTTACCGGGACCTCCCCTCTAACTTTGCTAAATTACCGAGAGCACCCCTCTTATTTTCGAAATTACAAAAAACTCCCCTATAAGTTAGCATAATTACAAAAACTTCCCTTGAAGTTTTAATTTCATTACAAAAAACCCCATCGGTGTACAATTTCATTACAAAAAAATCCTGAATTTTTGTTCATGATGTTATGAAATGAAAAGTTCAGGGGAGATTTTTGTAATTTCAAAGATAAGAGGGGTGCTCTCAGTAATTATGCTAACTTACAGGGGGGTACGGGTAATTATTTCACCAAAAAAATGATAATTTCTTAGGAGAAGTCAGTTCTTGTGTTTTTCTTTCCTGATTAACACCTAAGAAAGGCGACAGCTGATGTGTATGAGACAATAGCCAAGCCATTAATAAATTATCATTAACTATTGATTTCATATTCCTCACTTGGATGGTATGTAAGATATGATGATTGGGGATGCAATATATTCTAAAAATTTATTTGAGAAGTTGTTATCATCAGTTTAGAATGAGCGAAGGAGATTGGAAATGATCCACCCAAATTCAACTAGACTGAATGAATTCGAGAATAATTGAATTAGGAGTAAATTCTTTTTGAGATAACGCCACTTAAAAGATTTTACAATTTTATGTATTATTTGATTCATGTTGCTTTCCAATGCTGGTGTAACTAGATGCAAACACCTCGTACAATCTACAGGTGTGTGAGTATCCCTCACAAAAATAGAAGGCGCAACATGTTATCTTACAGCTATGACCGACCCTGGTAAACCCTCCTTAAAGTTGTTGTGAAGCCAATCGTGAACTTTTCACTTGAAAATTGGCATAAATCCCTCCCTAGATACCATCACCTATTCCTCATGATCTCATAGCTTTGAATTTGTCACGGAGCCAATCGCGAATTTCCCCCTTAAAATAAGAGACCACAAAATTTGATAATAAAAGATTGTTTTCCTCTTGTGATTGAATGTTCAATCCTTACATGTTCTCTTTTGACGCTTATGGAACTCTTTTGGGTTAGAGTTTGTTATGACGTGGGGGCTGACAAGGCGCGGCTGCGGACGACATGTATCTTCTTCTATTTGCATTGTATCTTTATTTCTCCCATTTTATCTTTTCGCGCACCTTAATTTACTCACATCATATAGCCTGGGTGAGCGGCACAACATAAATATTGTGAAACTTTTCCCTTTCATTATATGTGAGTGAGGAGGACCTTGGAAGGTTAGCATGAATCAAACCCTAAATATCTTCTCTTAATCTCCTCTCCTCCACTTCCATCTTCTCAAGCAAGGGCTAGGGTTGAGCAAGGCTCCCCTATTCCTCTTCCTCTCTCGATCGAACTCGGCTCCCATTGTATCATCCACCATTGGAAAGGATAGGTCAAGGGTCAAGATGATCCTCTCCGAAAATTCTCCCTCTCGAGGCCGCACTCACGCTTGTTGGAACATGGACTTCCGCATCTCCTAGGTTTGAGAATAACAAATCCTATGTGTATTTGATCATGTGTGTTTAAGTGTGCAGAAAACAATGATATATGACTTGAGGATAACATATGAAAGAAGCGCCCGAGTTTGGAGCCAAAACTCAAAACTGGCAGCTAGAGCGGACGGTAGCTCCAGAAAGCGCAAAAGTGAAATTCAAACTGGCGGGAAAGAGGATGCATATATAGAAGGCAGCTAGCACCGGTGGTAGCTGCTAGCGCCGACGGTAGCTCAAAACACTTTGGGAAATCGGCAGACGCTTCTAAAAATGAAAGATTCTCACACGCAGAATATTGCCTAAACCGAGATAGCGTCGGCGGTATGGATAGCGCCGGCGGTATGGATAGCGCAGGCGGTAGCTACAACTCTATAAAAAGGACCCCTTGACTCCGTCTTTATAATCCTCTCACAACCCTAAATTCCAGAGCTTCATGCCACAACATATAAAGGAAGTTTCAGAGAGATACTCTCACAAATCCATGAAGGCTTAAAGAGATCAGTGGAGAAGATTTCAACACGTTTCATCATCGCGACGAAAGACCGCATCGACTACGATCATACTCTGTGGGTCTTCGTCTACTTCTTCAATAGATCCACATAGGGAGTTTTTCATATTGTTGTTGTTTATTTCAATTCATAACTCTTGTAATCGTGTAGTGAATTCACCTCGTGTTGGCGACTAAGTCTGGGTAGGATTTAGGGAGGAATTCGCCTCTTGTTGGCGACTAGATCTAGTGTAGGTCTAGGGGGTGCTCGAGGCCGTATTCGTGGGAGGATTGGCTAGAGCGGCTTGAGGCCATATCCAGGGGAGGATAGGCTAAAGTCATCGGTTTGTGGGGATACGAGTCGGGATAAAAAACAAAAAGGGATTTTGCTTCTTCGCCTTCGATTTCTAGCGTCATAGAAATCTAATTTTGTAATCAATTTTATAATCATGTCTATTTTTGTGTAATGAAATTGATTTGTTCTTCATTTCTCTAAATTATTTGTTATCCTCTGTTTCATTATAAAACAATTTAGATCTTTATTCAAAATCACTATTTTGATCTCTTAGATTTTCAAGTCATATAAAATATATTAAAAGTTTGTAAAACCCTTATTCACCCCCCTCTAAGGGCGCCTTTAGATCCAACAATGCTCGTAATCAAAAAATCGTAACATATTTGTATCAGAGTTTTCTTCCTCTGTCGGCCACTACATTCCTAAAGATCCAAAAACACACTCTCAGGAAGCAGTGCATTCCTCGGGGCCATCGATTTCGCGCACCTGCGTGAGCTCGCCCAACAATGATCGTCCTCCTCCTTCCTACGTGATCCCGACATCCCTTCCCATGACATCTCCCGGCACGATGAGCTCTCTTACGACTGAAGCACCAGGAAGACATGATCCCACAAACATTCGCGCATCCCGCCCCTTCCCACATCTCCAGCACTTGCGGTATTTCTCTCATGCTTGTACCAGCAGGCCCTGCTGTGCTCCGCAGCTCCCATTTCTCTGTAACGCCCGTTCCTCCTCCTTCAATTAGTCGTCTGGCCCACACCTACCTTCGAAGGGTCTCCCAACCATCCCATACTGCTCCCCAGCTTCTGACATGACCGCCCTAGTGCCCAACACTCCGAACTGGGCTTGCCAGCGCTCGACCTCCATTGCCACCACCTACGAACAACTCCCACGCGCCTCTAGCTACTATGGACGAAGGCAGTCTTACCCTCGCTTAGATTATGGAGGCAATGCAAAAAGTGATGGGCGTCCAAGTTCAACAGTAGTCAGCATTTGATGCCTTGACTGTTCGCCCCGATGGCATGCATCTTCCACCCAGCCGAGACACCACCCCGTGACACTCAGGGAGGTCAGCAGGATGCCATACACTCCGATTCTCACGAAAATCAGTCCACGGGCGGCTGCATTCCACGCTATGTGCAGCTCAATCTTCCGTTATTTGATGGCTAGAGCGACCCTGGCCTGGCTCACCTGTCATGAACACTTCTTCGTCAACCAACTAATGTCGCTGGAAGATTGGATAGGGTTAGCTTCCTTCCACCTCATGGGCTAGGCACAGTTGTCGTATGTCCAACTTGCGTGAAAGACACCCAATTTAAATTGGGCGTCCTTCAAACATTCCCGCAGTATGCTTTTCGGCTCACCTCTCAGCAACAATCTGTTAGGCGATCTCGTCTTTGTCAAGTAATCAGAGCCCGTCGATGATCACTTTGAAAGTTTTTAGATGTTACTAACATGTGTCCCTTCTATGCTGCTATAACATAAAGTACTTATCTTCACTGCCATCCTACATGATCGACTACATCTCGATGTCAAATTCCAAGCCCCACAGAACCTCAGCACAACCATGAGCCTAGCCCGTATTTGTGAGAAACGTCTTCTTATGGACAACCAGTATGGCAGGCGCCACAGTGGGAATCGAGGTAGTCAACGGGAGGCCACCCCTTCTTTTCATCTCAGGAACTTTTCCACCACACCCAAGGGCAATGAATTCAGCGACACCCCAACCATCAAAGGCCTGTCACGGGCGGAGATAGCGTAATGACACGCACAAGGGCTTTGTTTCAACTGCGATAAACCATATATAGTCGGACATATGTGCATGCATCATTTTAGCTAGAAGTTGACGACCACCCGGACGATGACGACGAGAACCCTATACCCCAAGGTTGAGGACAAGCTTGATCCGCATTGGGGAGGTGATGTTATGGGCCAATGTAGAGAGTGATGATGCATGGCAGCAGATGTCATGCATCTTTTTCTCATATACAAAAAAACAACTTTCCTCACATTGATAGTATCTTTAATTTAGTATCTAAAGCACTTATTAAATCATAATTAAAAAGTTCGCAAGCTCTAGATTACTTTCAAGTTTATTTGAATTCAGAAACATAATTCGGCTTTGCATTAGAAACCTTGGTACTACAATTTCATGCACATATGCTAAGATTGATGTATCTTGTTTGTAAGGCAAAAAAAAATCATTTGTATTCCTTCTTATGTAGTTTTTTTTGCTAGAAATATGCGTGCATATTCAAAAGGATTTGAGGTATTTCCTGAAACATGTTATTTCATGATGAATAAGGATAGATTTTGAATTATAAATGGTAACTGATTCTAAGAGTTGTTGATGCCATTGGAGCTCTACCTTCTGAGCTTGCATGAAATCTATCATTTCTACTCTAAATGTCTGTCATTACCATCTTACATTATTGAAAATTTTAGCACGCAGGGAAATGTTTCATTAAATCAGTTGGCGAGTGTTGAACAATTAATCTGAACGACCTTTCATGTGCCTCGCTGGATTCATTTCACTTTCTTGCTGCAGAATCCGATGGGTCCTCAGCGCCTCTTCCCATTCCCTGCTTTAATGTTGTTTCATTCCAGTTGTAATTTGCTTTGTCTTCCTGCATGGTTTAATGAGCATTTTAGTATAAGTATGTGATATCTGTGTACCTCCAGATTAATCAATTGAGAAGAAATATTTTCCTTCCATGTTCTTTCTTCCCTTGTGTTCTGTTGTTTTTAGAGTTCACTAGGTACCTTTGGTCCTTCGATATTTTTCATCTTTTTCCATTTGGCATGGCCTCATCATCTACCACCTCTAGCTTCTCTCAATTTGGAGTTCCTTTATTCGAAGGAGACTCATACGAGTTTTGGGCCATTAAAATGAAAACCTTGTTTCTCTCGCAAGGGTTGTGGAGTGTTGTCAACCCAGAGAATCAATCTACCAGTTCCAGCAAGGCTGCAGAAGGAGCATCTACCACTGCAAGCCCTGAAGAACAAATGCGGGATGCCAAAGCATTACTCATCATTCAACAAGGTGTGGCCAACTCCATTTTCCCTCGAATCATGGGGGCCTCCTCCGCCAAACAAGCCTGGATTACCCTTCGTGATGAATTCAAGGGATCACAAAAGGTAATTTCCATAAAACTTCAAACACTTTGGAGAAGTTTCGAGATGATCACTATGTCTCCGAGAGAAAAGGTGCAAAATTTTATAGCTCGTATCAGCACCATCGTGAATCAAATCCGCAACTTTGGAGATCAAGTTGATGATTCCAAAGTTGTTTAAAAAATCCTTCGTTCATTGCCCCTGTGTTCGATAATGTCGTCACAGCTATTGAGGAAGCACGAGACATTTCTGTGCTATCCGTCGATGAGCTGCAAGGCTCGCCCCAGGCTCATGAGGATCGAATGGGGAGATCTCTCCCATTGGAGACAACCTTCCAATCCCAAGTCAATATGCAATCCCCAATCAACAAACCTCCTTTCGAAAATCTCCAGCTCGCCTCATTCAGAAGAGGAAAAGGGAGAGGCAGAGGTCCGTTCAACTCTAATAACAGACAAAATCGATTCTGCACCTTGTGTAAGCGCACCAATCACGAAATGAAAGACTGTTTTTGGAAATGTAAGCGATGCAGACGTCCTAATCATTTGGATAAAGACTGTTGGCACAAAGAAGAAGCAAAATACGGTGAAGAAGAAGCAAAAGAACCAGAAGACGAGGTGTTGTTCTACTCAAACCTGAAGGAGGGATCAGACAAAAGCAATCTCTGGTTCATCGACAGTGGTTGTTCAAACGACACATGCAATGATAAAACTTCTTTTACCTCTTTAGATGAGACTTTCAAATCTCGTGTTTTCCTCGGTGATGGAAAATCCCTTCAAATTCAGGGAAAGGGGAGCATTGTTGTTCGCACTAAAACCGGCAAAACCAAACTCATTTACGATGAACGGGTTCCTGATCTTGCCCAGAACTTACTCAGCGTCGGTCAACTTGTGAAGAAGGGATTTTCTGTGTGCTTCACCAAAGGAGAATGCCACGTTTCAGAAGAAATATCAGGAAAACTATTTGCCTCGGCTCCTATATCTCAAAATCATGTTTTTACTCTGAATTTTAAAACACCCATCAATGCTCTTATCTGCAGCAACATCGGCATCGACAAATCCTTGCTATGGCATCATAGGCTTGGCCATCTCCATTGGGAAGCACTACAAAACCTGCAACGACACAAGCTCGTGAGCGGTCTTACAACCCTCAATATCCAGAAAACCCATTGTGAACATTGTGCCACTGCGAAGTGTCACAGGAACAAATTTCCAGTATCCTTATTTCAAGAAGCACTCGTCCACTCGAGCTTATTCATGGAGATATTTGGGGGCCAGCTTCCACTGAGTCATTTGGGGGCAAAAGATTCTATCTTCTGCTCGCTGATGACTTCTCCAGGTACTCCTGGAGCTACTTCATTACTTACAAATCTGAGGCTTTCGAATGTATTCAGAAATTCAAAGCTCTAGTGGAGAACCAATTCAGTAGCAAAATAAAAACTTTTCGGACGGATCGTGGAGGCGAATACGTGTCTCACTCATTTTCTGGATTTTGTCATGAACAAGGAATAAGGAGGGAGTTAACTGCACCTCGCTCCCCCCAACAAAACGAAGTTGTGGAACGAAGGAACAAAACAATTGTTGAAATGACCCGTGCCATGCTGTTTACCGCCGGTCTGCCCAAAAGCTTCTGGGCAGAGGCTTGCAATATGGCAGTTTATATCTTGAATCGATCCCCCACCAGAAGCCTGGTAAATTCTACCCCTTATCAAGCTATCTTCTCACGAAAACCCATCGTCATTCATCTCCGCACGTTTGGATGTCTTGCCTTCATCCTAAAAGAAAAAGGAGACAAACTGGAACCCAAGAGCCTCAAAACAATTTTCATCGGCTATAGTGATCATTCAAAAGCCTACAGAGTATACGATCCAATAACAAAAAAACTGAGCATTTCCAGAGGCATTTTGTTCAATGAGGAAGGTTTTTGGGAATGGGGCTCAGATTCAACACATTCGATTCCCATTTCTGAATTGGGGGTTGAGTCCGATAGCTGTCCAGACTCCTTCCAACCCTTTTCAGATTGTCCATCTCCTGACAATGATGCTCGTCGTGAAGATCATACAACCGAATCAGACTCATCATCGCCCCTCAGGTATCGAAACTTATCAGACATTTACGCCACTGCGATATAGCCTTGTTTTCTTCTATCCCATCAAACTACCATGAAGCAGTACAACAAAAAGAGTGGGCAACTGCTATGAAAGAAGAGATTGAGATCATCCACAACGATTCCACTTGGGAATTGGTTGACAGACCAACCAATGCTGATGTTATCGGCTTGAAATGGATTTTCAAACTAAAAACTAACGAGTCAGGAGATGTCATCCGGCACAAGGCTCAGATCGTTGCCAAAGGATACTCCCAGCAACCCGGACGTGACTATGATGAAACCTACGCCCCAGTTGCTCGTATGGAGACAATACGTATGATCAATAGCTTTCGCAGCACAAGAAATAGTCCCTATCTACCAAATGGACGTAAATGCAACTTTTCTTAATGGAGTAATTACAGAAAATGTGTATGTTGAACAACCATAGGGTTTCGTCGTGCAGGGAGTAGAAAATAAGGTGTACAAACTAAATAAAGCCCTCTACGGGCTCAAGCAAGCCCCTCGAGCATGGAATGCTAACATCGATCGATATTTATGCGGCCAAGGATATACAAGGTGTCCGGTAGAGCCCTCTCTCTATCCAAAAATAGCATGCTCTGGATCGGCAATTGTATGCATATACGTCGATGATTTGATCATTTCAGGAACCTCCCAAGTCCTGATACATGAGCTTAAGGAGAATCTCAAATCTTAGTATAACATGACAGATTTTGGCCTAATGAGATTCTACCTAAGCTTTCAGGTAATCCAAACCAGCAACTTCATATTTACATCTCAAGAGCAATATGCCCGGAACCACTTGCGGAAATTCCAGCTAATGAGTTGCAATCTCACAATTACACCCATGAGTCCTGGAGAACGTCTAGAAAAGAGGAAAGGAGAGCAAAAAGCTGACAGTGAACTCTTCCGTTCACTTGTTGACTCCTTGATTTATTTGACTAACTCTAGACCTGACATTGAATTTGTAGTTAACATCATTTCCATGTTCGTTTCAGATCCAGGTCTTCATCATCTTCAAGCCGCCAAGCGAATTCTCAGATATCTCAAGGGCACTTTGGAATTTGGCATCCTCTATGAACTCAACAAGAATTCCTCCCTGTATGGCTACTCGTATTCAGATTGAGGAGACACAACCGACCGGAAGAGTACGGGAGGATATATCTTTTTTCAAGGGGGCAATCCAATTTCCTAGTCCTCTCGAAAGCAACACACTATAGCCCTCTCGACCACCGAAGCCGAGTACATGGTCGTAACTGCAGCCGCATGTGAAGCTCTATGGCTTAAACAAGCAGACACTTTCATCCAGGGCCAAGACCTAAAAGCTGAAGAGAAGATGGTTAAGGAAGAAGATGGGAGTGAGCATAAGAAGAACGAAGGAACTACAATTCTTTGTGACAACATCTCCGTATCCCTGGCGAAAAATCCCGTTTTTCACCACCGAAGCAAAACACATTGAACTTCGTTATCATTTCATCCGCGAGCATGTAGCAAAAGGCGCCATCCAACTCCACCACTGTCCGACTGAAGCTCAACTCGCGGATGTCCTAACCAAACCGCTGCATCGAGATAAATTTCTTATTTTCCGAAGGGCAATGAAGATCGTAGGCCGTCCAGATGAAGGGGGAGTGTTGAACAATTAATCTGAACGACCTTTCATGTGCCTCGCTGGATTCATTTCACTTTCCTGCTGCAGAATTTGATGGGTCCTCAGCGCCTCTTCCCATTCCCTGCTTTAATGTTGTTTCATACCCGTTGTAATTTGCTTTGTCTTCCTGTATGGTTTAATGAGCACTTTAGTATAAGTATGTGATATCTGTGTACCTCCAGATTAATCAATTGAGAAGAAATATTTTGCTTCCCTGTTCTTTCTTCCCTTGTGTTGTGCTGTGTTTAGAGTTTGTTTAACTTCAATGAAATCACGGATCGAGGGCGAGACGACACAACAGAGCTCACATGAATCTACATATGCATGAGGCAAAGATAGGATCATCGTATGGACGATCCAAGCCGGTATTCGCGTGCAGAGCAACGACGTCATATTTTTATGTATTTTATATATTTTTGTATTTTTATTTCTTGTAAAATTAGTGGATTTATGTTCCAGACGATCTTGGTCGTTCGCAGTCTGTAAGGGTCCGTTTGTTTGAACAAAATTGAGATCATGGAATTGGAATTGAAGGATTAATTTCAATTTTTACGTTCGTTTGCGTGCATGAATTTGAAATTGGAATTCTAATGAATTCCGTGGAATTCATTTTGAACTAAAACCAAGTCTTTCCAATCAATATAAGAATTGAACAATTCCGTTCGGGGCACGTTTTCGACTAAGAGTGTGTTTTTTCACCCGGGCAAGCATTTTTTGCCCGGGCAAACGTTTTTCGCCTGGGTGCGTCTTTTTCCATGGGCGCGCGTTTTCGCCCCGGCGTGCGCTTTTTCGCCCAGGCGCGCAATTGTCGCCCGACCGCGCAATTATCACCCGGGAGCGCACATTTCTCTCGGGCGCGTGCATTTCGCCCTGACGCGCATAATTCTTGGTTTGAATTTGTTGGAAATATGCGTGTATTTCATGTATTGTACATTTTAGCTTATATACGGTTCTAACCCTAGTTTTACCACTCCTATATATTAAGGAGTGGGTTGATTGAATGAATTAAGATTTTACTACCGCCAACATGGTATCAGAGGGTTAAGGAGGACGATTCTCCCCTGCTCGCGTGCGTTCGGTCTCACCTTCCGCGCGTTCGGCTCATTCCGCTCGGCCCGCTTTCGCCGTCGCTCCGCCCTGCTCACGCCTTCCAAGTGTTTCTTCTTCAATCCGCTTCCGTGTCGCTCCGCCTCTCTCTTCCGCCTTCCCCAACGCATCCAGTGCGTTCGTAGTAGGTCGTCGGGCTTTCTTCTTCTTCCCAGCAGAGGAGTTAGGCGTTCTCCCTCCAGCTAGTAGAGGTACCTCTCCTCCCTCAACCGGATTCTTCCTCCTTCCGTCTCAGAGGAGGCTTCTCTCTGGTTTTGTGGCTGGTTCTCACTTGGCCCCGGATATGCTGATCTAGGTTGAAGGCATTTCCGGTGTCGGTTCCTTGTGGATGCTCCTTCATGGACTTGGTTTACCTCTTTCTATGATGGAACCCCTTTGATTTGTCATTCGGTGCCATCGATTTCTATTCGTGTCCTTCGATGTCCGAGATCAACTCTCTGAATATGTCATCCGGTGGAGGAGCCCCTCATATTCCACCAATCTCTAGAGGATCTGGACGTGTCAATCATGATCATGGTACCCCTCAGATTACTATTATGAAATTAGATGGATCTAACTATCTTCCGTGGGCACGATCTATTCTCCTTGCCCTCAAAAGCAGTCGATTGTTTGGATACGTCAGTGGCACGATGAAGGAACCACTGCCTACTTCTCCTGAGTGGCCTTAGTGGGAGTCAGAGAACTCGTTGGTGATGTCCTGGTTTCTTAACTCCATGCAGCAACCCATTGCACAAAACTATCTATTCTTGGATTCTGCTGCTGATATTTGGAAGCCGGCAGAGACTACATATTCCCGCCGAGGAAATGCTGCTAAGATCTACCAGCTACCGCGTAGGATATTCCTTCTGCGTCAGGGAGATCGTCCTCCTTCCGCCTACTATTGGAAGTTCACCCAACTCTATCGGGAGTATGATCGCTTTGATTTTCTGGCCTTGGTTTCACATGAAGATGAGGTGTTGGTGCGGGAGAGAGAAGAACATAATCGCATCTTTGAATTTCTACATGGGTTGCATCGTGATTTTGATTTGATCAGTATTCAGATTCTTTGACGCTCTCCTCTTCCTTCCTTATCAGAGGTTTACAGTCTGGTGGAGCAGGAATTTGATCGTCGACAGACTTTGCTTCCTGACTCTACCACAGAGGCTTCTGCCCCCTGCTTCCCAGTTCCACCCTGAGGCTCGCACTGCTCGTGACAGCCGTCCCAGGTTCCGGAGAAAGATCATCTCGTTTGTGAATATTGCGGGAAGTCTCGCCACACCAGGGACACGTGCTTCAAACTCCATGGCTTCCCTCCTCCAGAGGAGGACCGGCTCCTCAGGGGGGTGGGGAGGGGTGTGTGTGTGTGTGTGTGGCGGAGGGGGGGGGGGGGGGGGGGGGGGGGGGTCTGGACGTTCCTAGAGTCGACCTCCACTCTCCAAGTCTGCACATCTTTCTGATGTCGTAGAGGACCTCTCGGCCCACCTCCCTCCGAACTCCACTTGCGCTCCTCCTGTTCTCTCTGCTGAAGAAATTCAGGCATTTCAACGATTGATGCAAGGTTCTCCTGCCGAGCAGCTCGAGTCGTCGTCTTCCCCTTATGCCCACCAAGGACCGCCAGGTGCTCATTCTGCCTCCACCCACCTTTCCTCTCAGTGGATCATCGACTCGGGTGCCACTGATCACATGACATGGTCTACTTCAGGTTTCGTATCCTACACCCCTTGTCTGGTCGTGACAAAGTGAGCATCGTTGATGGGTTGCTCTCTCCAATTGTGGGGAAAGGATTCATTCCATGCTCTTCCCTTACTCTCTCTTATGTCCTTCACGTTCCTACTTTCACCCGAAACCTTCTTACTATTAGTCATTTGACTAACTCTATGAATTGTTCAGTGAATTTCTTTCCTGCCTCTTGTATTTTTCAGGACCTGAAGACGGGGACGGTGATTTACTCTCGTAGACTGTGCAATGGGCTCTATGTATTCGACTCTTCCAGCTCCACATCCTCAAGTTCCACTTCATCTCCACAGGCTCTCCGTGCAGATTCGCCCTCCGATCTGGACTCATGGCACTGTCGCCTTGGACATCCCCCTATCTTTACTATGAAACTTTTGCTTCCTACTATTTCGAATACTTTGTTTAATGTTTTTAATTATGATGTATGTGAACTTAGTAAACATCACCGTACTTCCCTTCCTTTAATGTCTCCTCGGAACTCTGTTCCGTTTGCTCTTATTCATACTGATGTTTGGGGCCCTTGTCCTACTGCCTCTATATCTGATTGTTTGTGGTTTGTTTCCTTTATTGATTGTTATTCTCGTTGTACTTGGGTGTATTTGATGAAGAGTAAAAACGAAGTGTTTCCTCTCTTTCAGCGTTTCAATAACATGATTGCTACCAAATTTAGTACTACAATTAAAATTTTGCGCAGTGACAATGGTCGAGAGTATATGGACTCCCGATTTGAGAGGTACCTGAGTGACCTTGGTATCATCCATCAATCCTCCCGTGTTTACACCCCCGCACAGAATGGAGTTGATGAGCGCAAGAATCGCCATCTCCTTGAGGTGGCTCGGTGTCTTCTCCTTCGCATGAACCTACCTAAATATTATAGGGGTGATGCAGTTTTGACTGCTGCCTACCACATCAATCGCATCCCTACCCGAGTCCTTGGTCATCAGACTCCTCTGGCCACCCTAAGTGTCTGTCACACTCACCTCTTGCCTCGTATCTTTGGGTGTGTGTGTTTTGTCCATGTTCACCCTAAGTCCAAACTTGAACCCCGAGCTCTGCAATGTATCTTCATCGTTATTCTCCAACTCAGAAGGGCTACAAGTGTTTCCATCCTATTACTAAACAGACGTTCGTTACTATGGATGTCACCTTCCTGGAATCTGAAGCTTACTATGGGACCTCACTTCAGGGGGAGTCGATTACTAGTGAAGTGAGTTCCCCTTCTCTTCCTTTGCCTATTGTTCCTTCAATTCCTTCTTCCACTCCGTTGCATTGCGATCTCGTGATGCCTTCTATCCCTGGGGATCCAGTTGTTCCACCATGTCCTCCATTACAGGTCTACACTCGAAGAAGGAGGGGCACGAATACACAGGCCTCCCACACTGCCTGAATCAACACCTTATCCGCCTTCTGATACTGACAAAGGTAATGTTTTTTTCCACCCAGCATCCTCTTTCTCACTTTGTGACCTATGACTCTTTGTCTCCTGCACATAGAGCATTTGTCACCTCCTTGTCTTCCATTCCCATCCCTCGCTCTTGGCAGGAAGCTCTTGAGCATAATGAGTGGAAGGCTGCCATGTTGGAGGAAATGGTGGTCCTTGATAAAAATCATACGTAGGATCTTGTGCACCTGTCTCAAGAGAAAACCGTTGTGTGATGTAAGTGGGTCTTCTCCGTGAAGCAAAACCCCAAGGTTTTGTTGAACGGCGCAAAGTTCGATTGGTTGCTAGAGGCTATACTCAGACCACATGTATCGACTATCAGGAGACTTTTGCTCCTGTTGCAAAAATAAACTCAATCAGGATATTGCTCTCATGTGCGACATGTAAAGGGTGGAATCTCAGTTAGTTGGATGTGAACACTGTCTTCCTTCATGGGGACTTAGAGGAGGAAGTGTACATGTCGATGCCACCTGGTTTTCTTCTCAGAGAGTCAGCAGGAAAGGTTTGCAAATTGAAGAAAGCTCTGTACGGCTTAAAACAATCCCCGTGTGCTTGGTTTGGAAGGTTTCACCGGGCAATGATGACTTTTGGATACAAAAAGAGTAATGCTGACCATACCCAGTTTGTAAAACACCGACAAGGCAAGTTGATTGCCCTTATCGTCTACATGGATGATATATTTATAACTGGTGATGACACAGAGGAGATTAACCATCTGAAATCCCGATTGGCAAGGGAGTTTGAAGTAAAGGACCTTGGATCCCTCAAGTACTTTCTTGGCATTGAAGTGGCCAGATCTCGACATGGTATCTTTATCTCACAGTGCCAACGTAATTACCCCCATCTTCTGTAACTATCCCATAATCATCTCCACTACTTATAACCATCACTAACTACCTATAACTCCCACTAACAACCTTCCCCCTTTGCTAAACCTGACATTAGAGCCGATACTTTCCTAGTTTAACTACCCCATTATCCAGCCAAAGCAATCATAACCGCCCCTATAACCATTCACCAGTATTGTTCATTGCCGGAATTACTTCGAGAATCTTGGGCGCCCAGTCCATCCCTAATTCCTGCCCACAATTCACTGTTCATGGAACCTTTCCCCCTATCTTCTAGGCGTGATCTTACTGTCTAGGGAAATCCCACCCAATTCATGTTTTTCAAGGGCCCCATGATATGCACCTTTTCGTGAATTTGAATTTTCGTGTGTTCCCGCCATTGCTGCGAATAGTGAAATAGTTATGTACCTGTTTTCCAGTTAGTAGAAGGTGGTATCGCGTGTTAACTGTTGTTTACTGAGCCTATAAAAGGCCTCCTATGTGCACTGTTTGATATATACGAATTATGTGAATGTTGAATGTGTGAATAGAATTTATCTCTCCCCTGTTTCTGCTTCTTTTTCTGACACAGCAGAGTTCCGCCAACCCCTTCCTGTTCAGACGCAAGCCTTAGGGAAGCCACAGTCTACCCTCCACCTACGATCCCCAAAAGGATCGTAACAACCCACCATATTCAATCACTGGCCCGCATTCCAATAGCCAGCCGTTCCCGGCTACCCCTCTTCCCCACCCCCACAGTCTCCTCTACATCATTGTTTCACTACAACCCTACATAAAGCCCCCCTCTACAGCAAACACCCAGTCTCGAATCCTGAAATCAGTGCTGAAATATGACAAGTTCGCTGCCTAGTCACGACGCAGCCCCATTCTACTCTTCCAGACTCTTATGACTTCTGTAAGTTCTAATTTAAAGTCAATATAGTTAAATTAGTAAATTAATTAAACTAAAGCCCATTATAAAGGACCACAATAAAGGACCATACTCCTATTCATTGTTTTAGTCTCACACCTCTAATCTTGATTTGAAAACCCTGAAATCAGTGCCGAAATATGACAAGTTCGCTGCCCAGTCACGACGCAGCCCCATTCTACTCTAACGGACTCTTATAACTTCTGTAAGTTCCAATTTAAAGTCAATATAGTTAAATTAGTAAATTAAGTAAACTAAAGCCCATTGTAAAGGACCACTATAAAGGACCATATTCTTATTCATTGTTAAAGTCTCACACCTCTAATCTTGATTTGAGATCTCCTTTAATCTCTATATTTTTTGAAATAATATTCTATCAATTTTCTCAACTTGGTATCATAGCGCAAGACATCTTTTTGCTGTGTCCACTCCTCGGAGAAAAATATAATTCGCTCGGCCGGTTTATAGTTTTTTTTATCGGAGCTGCTTGTGAGCGCTTTCTGTTGCACGTCTTCCACATCATTGTTGTTCAGCGAGACGGGTTTGCTTCTTCGTGTGAACAAACTATTTGCGAGACGGATCCCCGAGAACTCCTCTGCATCGAGACCGCCATCCGCACGGCGACATCTCACCGACGACCTCTTCCCTCATCGGCTGCGAGCTCTGCCCGCATATCTCGTTGCAATCTCTTGCGATCTATTCCCGTATCTCCGACTTGTTCTTCTTGCATCGACTGCGAGCACTTCCCGCATCTCCGACGAGTTTCTGTTGTGAGCTTTGCAAAATCTAACTCCCAACTGCGACGAGACCTACTCGCAACTTTAGCTCCGACGAGCCCTGCTCCCAATTTTTGCTTTGGCGAGACCTGCAGCCTGCTCCAGCTAGATCTTCGTGTTCCACTTGTTCTGGCGAGACCTGCTCCCCACTTGGAGAGCTCGACGTGTTCTCGACCTGATTCGCGAGACCACCTTCTTCTGGCGTCGTAACTCGTGTTTATGAGCGACTCCTGCGCCTTGACTTTGCGGGCTCCTTTTTCCGCTGCTTGAAATATCTAGGTGGAGGGCTCCTCGAGTTCAAGTATTCAGACCCGCTCTCCGATGACGAATCCTCCGAGTAATAATTACCCACAAAGCCATGGTTCCTCCAGCTCCTTCTAGATTACCACCGTGCCTTTGAACATTTCCAACTAAATTGAATGATCCCGCGCGGCACAACATGCAATCCGCAGCCACAAACTATGCCGGTACATTGACGGGACCGTTGTTCAGCCTCCCCCACTGACTCCTTGTGGAGGAAGTGGGATGTTAATAACTCCTCTCAATTTGGTAGCTCCACACGTGTATGAGCTTACCTGACGCCTTCTCGAACTTAAACAAGGTTCTTCTAGTGTTGCATCATACTTCTTCGAATTCGAACATCTCTACCAAGGGCTCGACTACTTTGAGGATTTCACTCCCGCATGCACCCGAAGGAGGATCGCTACAGTCAACATGTTTTTCCTATGGGTCTCAACATGGACTTTGTCATGGTTCGCACTCATGTCCTATGCTGTCATCCTCTTCCCTATCTCCGGGAAGCATTCATCAGGGTCTTGGATGATGAAGATCGCCGACGATCTCTCAATTCCGACAGAGTACCAGATCGTTTCTCGCTTGCTGGCATTGGCTGAGGCCAGTCCTCCTCCAGGTCCTCTGTTAGGATATGTGATCACTACGGCAAAAGAGGACATGTATGTGGCTCCTGTTTCCGCCTACATCCCCATCTTGCTCCTGTACGAAAGAATAATAGTAGTTGTGGGCGCAGTGGTCCTCCCCAGTATAATCATCATATCGTTGCCCATACCACTGACGCTAATACTGGCAAGCTTCCCTCCGAAGGTTTTTTAGTTGAAGATCTCGATGCTCTGCGACGTCAACTACATTCTCAGAGCCCCTCTTCCACCGATGCCTTCACCACCTCAGAAACTTCAAGCGCCCAATCCGCTTCCGCTATCCCACCGAGTCGATCATCGACTCTGGTGCATTTGATCATATGACAGTGGAGTCATTAGGTTTTACCTCATATACCCCTCTCTCAGGTCATGATGAAGTCATCACCGTCAATGGCTCCTCTTCCATAGCTGGCAAAGTGACTATCTTATGTTCTTCTCCCATTCCCCTCACCTCCGTTTTACATGTTAATGGTCTCTGTCGGTACATTGACGGGACCGTTGTTCAGCCCCCCCCACTGACCCCTTGTGGAGGAAGTGGGATGTTAATAACTCTCCGGTGGTCTCATGGCTTCTCCACTCAATGCCTCTTTTGGTTTACCGAAGCTACATGTTAATGGACTCTGCTTTTGAGATTTTGACTCAGGCACGAGAACGTATTCTCAATTTGGTAGCTCCACACGTGAGCTTACCTGACGCCTTCTCGAACTTAAACAAGGTTCTTCTAGTGTTGCATCACTTCTCCGAATTCGAACATCTCTACCAAGGGCTCGACTACTTTGAGGATTTCACTCCCGCAAGCACCCGAATGAGGACCGCTACCGTCAACATGTTTTCCTTATGGGTCTCAACATGGACTTTGTCATGGTTCGTGTTGGAATTATGAGTTTATTATTATGAGTCTATTAGAGTCTTTAGGAGTTTAGTCCCACATCGTGAGTCCAGTTTAAGAGTCATGTTGTAATGCTATATAATAGCCCCTATATGGATGAATAAATTACACCTTCTAGTTCTATTTTCCCCTCTTTCAACATGGTATCAGAGCAGGAATTAACTCCTCACTGAAATCTCGTTGCCCTAATATTAAATATTGACGACTGGAATTTCTGTTTGGCTTCCTCTCGAGATCCCGTCCCTTTCTCCCGTTAGCGTTCTCGTCAACAAGTCTTGCTTCCGCTCCCGTCGATGAGACGGACTTTTGTTTTCGTCGACGGGAGCGGCCTTTGATCCCCTCCACGACGCAGGGCTCCTCCGCTGCTCATCGGCATCGCCGTCGTTCCTGTCTGCGTTCCTGTTGACGCCTTCTCGCACGGCTGCTGCTCTCGTCATCGACCACGGCTGCTGCTCTCGTCGACGGTGCCACCTGCTGCTGCGCTCGATCCAGTCGAAGCCGACGGCTGCTTCTACATCGACGCCGCTCCCGCTTCACTGCTACATCGCTTCTACATCGACGGCTGCGACATCGACGCCGGTCCCGCCTGCGTCACTGCGACATCGACGCCGATCCAGCTGCTTCTCACTGGATGCTTCTCCCGTCGACGACCTATCGTCATTCTCCTGCGCCAAGTGCTGATGAAGCCGACGGTGCTGCCTGCTGCGGCTGATCCCATTTCCTGTTGATGCTGCCGACTGTTCTCCTGCGTCAAGATCCCGTCTCCCTGCTGCGTCAAGATCCCATCTCCCTGTTCTGATGTCCAGATTCAGTCAAGATCCAGTCCAAATGCAGATTGCTGATGCTGCGGCTGATGTATGCTACTTCTACGACGACGCTGTCCTGCTCTAGCTCCGGCCGCTGCCCCTAGTGTTTTCAACACTTTCATCCGCTGCTACCCCTTCTGGGGTGCTGATATCTCGCCGATGCTGCCTCTTTGTGGTAGTTTCAGCATCTCTGTGGTAGTTTTTAGCCGTCATTGTGTCTTTCATTATATGTTGTTCGTATTTACTTTATTTGGTCTAGTTATGCCTATATGCACGTGTTATTCATGTGAGGGGGAGTGTTGGGACAAATGCGACTCGGATGATCTTTCCCGACTTTTCGCTTTCGTTCCACACGGCCTCTAGGCTTGTTGTATGTGTGTTTGTGTCTCCCCATATTTCTTTCGATTGGTCGTGTGTTGGGATGCGATTGATGTTGATGTTTTAATCTCAGCGGGTTGTGTCGCGTGGGGCCGTGTCGTGTGGGACTGTGTCGCGTGGGACCGCTATTTATGCGGATTATCCCCGGCAGATTATCCCCGACGGATTATCCCCGGTTGCCCGGTTGATGATTTGCTCCACATCTTTCGTTCTCTGTCGCACGTTGTGTGTGTTGGTGATGTTGGTTGACCGGTTTCCAGTGAGTCTGCGTCGTGTGTGGATCCTGCGTCGTGTGTGGGTCAGTGTCGTGTGTGGCTATGTCCCCGACTTGATTCCCCGGTTTGGTATTTCCCCCGGTGGCTCATCTGATGTTTTGTCCCACATCATCCACCTCCTTTGCCGTTAGTTTGTTATGTCCAAGCTGAAGGGTCCCCCTTCAGCTTGAGGGGGAGTGTTGGAATTATGAGTTTATTATTATGAGTCTATTAGAGTCTTTAGGAGTTTAGTCCCACATCGTGAGTCCAGTTTAAGAGTCATGTTGTAATGCTATATAATAGCCCCTATATGGATGAATAAATTACACCTTCTAGTTCTATTTTCCCCTCTTTCAACAGTTCGCACTCTTGTCCTGAACTGTCATCCTCTTCCCTATCTCCGGGAAGCATCATGGTCTTGGATGATGAAGATCGCCGACGATCTCTCAATTTCGACAGAGTACCAGATCGTTTCTCGCTTGCAGGCATTGGCTGAGGCCAGCCCTCCTTCAGGTCCTCTGTTAGGATATGTGATCACTGCGGAAAAAGAGGACATGTCTGTGGATCCTGTTTCCGCCTAGATCCCCATCTTGCTCCTGTACGGAAGAATAATAGTAGTTGTGGACGCGGCGGTCCTCGCCAGTATAATCACCATATCGCTACCCATACCACTGACACTAATACTGGCAAGCTTCCCTCCGAAGGTTTTTTAGTTGAAGATCTCGATGCTCTGCGATGCCAACTACATTCTCAGAGCCCCTCTTCCACCGATGCCTTCGCCACCTCAGAAACTTCAAGCGCCCAATCTGCTTCCGCAATCTCACCGAGTCGATCATCGACTCTGGTGCAACTGATCATATGGCAGGAGAGTCATCGGGTTTTACCTCATACACCCCTCTCTCGGGTCGTGATGAAGTGGATCCTTCTCTTCCATAGCTGGCGAAGGGACTATCTTATGTTCCTCTCTCATTCCCCTCACCTCCGTTTTACATGTTCCTACATTTCCTAGAAATTTACGATCTATTAGTCTCTTTACTACATCCTTACACTGCTCCGTGACATTCCTTCCTGATGGTTTTATTTTTCAGGATCTGACAACGAAGTAGCGTATTGCAGTGGTGGGAACTGTGGGGCCTGTACATCTTGGACCATCCTACTCAACAAGCTCTCTCTAATGCTCCTGCACCTTCTTCTGCAGATGCACAATGGTGGCATCAACGTCTATGGCACCCATCTCTCAATTATCTTCTTAAGATGTTTCCTGTTTTTTCAAAGTGTATGAACAATTTTGTTTGTGATGCTTGTACTTTCTCTAAACATGTACGTCATAGTCCACCCAATTTATCATCTACAAGTACAATTACTTTTGATGTTATTCTTGATTTATTATGTTTATTGACTGTTTTTCTGGCACCACATGAGTGTACTTATTACAACGGAAGAGTGATGTTTTTAACTGTTTTAAACTTTTCACAAAATGGAGGACATTTAGTTTGGCGAGAAGATTCGTGCCCTTCGTATGACAATGGGGGGGGTGGGGTGGGGGGGGGGGGGGGGGGGGGGGGGGGGGAACACGACGGCCGTGGTGTTTTTGGAACTTATCTTGCTGAGCATATTATCCTGCATCAAACCACATACGTTCATACTTCCACCCAAAATGGTGTTGCTGAACGGAAAAATAAACACCCACTCTAAGTCACCCGATGCCTCCTCATTACAATGAAACTGCCCAAATCCTATTGGGGCAAAACGGTCCTCACAATAGCTTACCTCATTAACCGTCTTCCCTCCAGCACCTTACAATATGTCTCCCCTATCTCTCGTTTGTCCACCAAATGTGTCGTCCACACATCTCATCTCCCTCTTCGTGTGTTCGAATGTGTCTGCTTTGTCCACATTCATCAACACAATCGTGATAAACTGGAAGCCCGTCCACATAAATGTGACTTTGTTAGCTACCCCTCCACTACGAAATGTTATCGTTGTTATCATCATTCCTCACAACGTTTCTTATGTATCATGGACATGACTATCCATAAAGAGGAACAATTATTTAACTCTCGTCAGGGGGAGAAGGGCAATGATGTTGACGCTCATGTCCTTACCTCAATTCCTATTGTCAGGAAGCTTATTCCTCCACTTCCTCAGGTATATCGACGACGCAACACTGATGTTGAGATGATACAAAGCCTTGTCATTCCATCAACAGATACACTCTTCCGAACCAGGCCTTGACGAAGATCTCCATCGACCTCTCATACATCTGAAGAGTAAGTCGACCTCTTTTAAATACCCAATTGCCAATTATATATCATATCAAAATTTGACAAAGACACATAAAGTCTTCATCTCCTCTTTGGATTCTGTTCGTATTCCTAACACTTGGCAGGAAACGATAAATATACCAAAATGAAGAAAGACAATGGGAGAAGAGATGGTTGCATTGGAGAAGAACTAGACTTCGAAACTATCCCATCTACCGGTTGGAAAAAACCTGTTGGTTGCAAATGGGTGTTATTTGTCAAACAAAATAAAGAAGGGATCGTAGAGAGATGCAAAACGCAGGTAGTCGCTCAGGGATATACTCAAACTCCTGGCGTGGACTATCATGAAACTTTTGCGCCGGTTGCCAAAATGGACTATATCCACATTATTTAATCATGTATTGCATTCCTAGGATGGGATCTGCAGCAACTGTATAATAAAAATGTTTTTACATGGTGATCTTGAAGAAGTATTGATGGGTTATAAATTAAATTCCTGCGGAGCCTGGGTTCGGTTAGATTCCGGCCGACGTTTTCGCGGAGTCCGGTGAGTACTCGTACTTCGAGGAGCTAAACCGCTATCCCACCTGTCGAGGTGATGGAAGTAACGGTCGTTCCCGCTTTCGGAATATCGGGGGTAAAACCGCGGCGACGGGGCCGGAATACTTTTTTGAATAATTAATTTTATAAAAGATGGTCTCGCGCAGAGTTTTTGAATGTAATTTATCCAACTTATCTTGTGATAAAGGCAAGTGCACCTTATCGTTTTATAGTACAGGATATAATTTTTTTTAGAAAATGATATCGCGGTCGTATTTATCCGAGGCCGCGTTGATTATTCTTACTTTGAGGACGCGCTATTATTTTATCGAATAAAAAAAAAATGAGTGATTGCAATAATTAAAAAGCAGAAAAGACGATAATCGCGGGCTTGGTGTGCGCTTAGCAAAAAACCAAGAAAAGCGATGATAATGCAGAAAATCTAAACTATGAAAGCGATAAATAATGCAGAAAATCGCGGACTTGGTGTGCGTTTAGCAAAACCAAGAAAAGCGATGATAATGCAGAAAATCTAAACTATGAAAGCGGTAAATAATGCAGAAAATTTAGCTATGAAAGCGGTAAAAACTAATTATGAAAGCGATAAAAACTAATTATGAAAGCTTTAAAATTAATCTCATACACTCACACACACAACAAAAATAAAAGAAAGAAGAACAAGAAGAACAAAGAAGAACAGGAAGAACAAGTATAACAAGAGAATAAAAAATTATTTTAGTTAAACCAAAAATTAAAATTACGAAAGAGAGACAGAGGGAGACAAGAGGGAGAAAAAAATAAAAACACAAAATGGAACACAAATCCCAAAAACAATTAGAATTTGTGAACCCGGAAAACTATCAGCCAACCCCTCTATTTATAGGCAAAAGGTGGGGCTGCGTTTAGCAAAAAAGAAAAAAGAAAACAACAGCGGGTTGTTGACTGAAGAAGATGGCAAATTTGACTTGAGCTGGGGTGCGGATAGCATCTTGCTGGAATTCTAGAAGAAGAGAGGTGGCAGGACCGCTTGCTGGAAGAAAGAGCTGGCGGGAATTCGTCGAACGAAGCTTGGGGAGAGAGCTCGACGAAAGTTGATCTGGGAGTTAGTCGAACACCTGTATAAATTATATAATGTTGATATAATATATATATATATTATATATAATTAGTCGAATGCCTATCTGGGGAGAATTCGTCGAACTCAGGGAGCGGAGAGTTTGGGGTGTGGATAGAAGGCTGGAAGGGAGATCGACTAACGCCTGCAGAGGTAAATATATTTATATATAATATTAATATTTGATATAAGAGAACGTCGAACACCGGGCTAGGAGAGAGATCGACGAACTCTGAGCGGGGAGTTCGACGAACTCAGCTCGGGCTGAGTTCGTCGAACGGGAGATATATAGATATATATATATATATATAATATAACATATAATACTAATACATAAAAATTCGTCGAATACCGCTCGGCGTTCGACGAATTTTTGCTGAGTTTATATATAAAATTATTATGTTTATATAATATATATATAATATTTCATTATATTTATAATATATATACATTATTAATACTATATTTTCATTTATATTTACATATAAATATATGATTATATTTAATATATATACTGTTATATATTTATTATATATATTATTTATTATATTATACTACTATATTTATTATATAAATATATTTCTTTATATTTATATTATATACATTATACAATATTATTTCAAAATTTTATTCTTATATAAATATAATTACTTATTTTTACAAATTTTCTGATTTGTTTCATACTTAAATAACTTAAGTTTTTTCAAATAGAAAAAATTTATAAACATAGGATAAAACAAGAGATTATTTCAATATTTTACATAAAATATGTACAAAACTACCCAAAATTATGCTAAAAACTATACTAAAAACATGCATAATTTGCTATTTATCAAGTATACACGAGGTTTCTGCCGGGTTTCTTAAAATGGGATCGGAAAGGAAAAGTCTGTCAACTTAAAAAGTCTCTCTTTGGTTTGAAGCAATCTTCCATAACTTTGTTTGGAAAATTTTATAAAACCACGACTCTATTAGCATACAAACAAGGTCGCTCCGATCATACCCTCTTTGTTAATAGGAAAGCAAAGAAAGTGTTTATTCTCATTGTTTATATAGACGATATCATTATCACAGGAAATGATTTGGAAGAAATAATGTGGCTTAAAGAACGTCTGTGCAAGAAGTTCGAAGTCAAAATCTAGTAAAGTTAAAATATTTCTTAGGAATTGAAGTTGCGTGATCAGACTGTGGAATCTTCATTTCTTAGAGGAAATATGTTTTGGACCTTCTAGAAGACACATGGATGCTTGGTTGTGCGCCAGTGGATACCCCCATAGAAGTAAATTATAAAATCGATGAAGACAAGTATAATGAGAAGGTGAACTCTGGTAGCTATCAAAGATTGGTGGGAAGGCTAATCTACCTCACACATACTCATTCTGATATCACATATGCAGCATGTATCCTTAGTAGATACATGCGTTCTCCCAGACTGAGACATTAGGAAGCCGTTATACAGGTGCTACGGTACCTGAAGATGTCTGTTGGACGTGAATCCTATTCTCCTGGAACAAGCATTTGAATGTTCAAGTATACACAGATGTTGATTGGGCTGGAAGCTAATAAGACTGAAAATCTACCACCGGATATTGCTCATTTGTTGTGGGAAACCTCGTGATCGGGCGAAATAAGAAACAAAACGTGGTAGCAAGGTCCATCGCAGAAGCAGACTACAGAGCAATGTAACAAGGGATATGCGAAGGACTCTGACTTCAATCTATAATGCAAGATTTGGAACTATAAGATGGAAAGCCTATACGACTATATTGCGACAATAAAGCTCTCAATCGTGTTATTTTGTGATATTCTTTATCAATTTCAGCATTTACTGTAATTAATTGGTTGGACAATTGTATGTGCACATCATTTTAGATTTCCCACAACACCACGGTAACACTAATTCATTAGAGTGTCCCCTTATGGGAAGTTCTCATACACACACCTATACATTTGTCATGTGTCACCAGTAATCAGAATTGCAGTATTCATTGCAAGCATTTCCTCTTCAAGGTACACAGTTTTACACAGTTTTACATGCAATAATTTTCACCTAAAGGAGAAGTAATACATGCCATCTTGGAGGGTGTCACCCGGTGCATTAATTTCTAATAAATGTTAAAGCAACAAAAAAATTTATGCACACAATTTTATTCTCGCATTTGCTAAGAGCCTACTTATAATACTAAAATCAGTGTCTCTGTATCATAATGGAGGCAACCTAATCAGTATTGTAGGCTCACCCTATTGTCACTTAAATGATGATTGATGTAATAATCAAGGTTGTAAATATTGGATGCCAACGACATATCAGATTGAGTTTTAAAATGTTGGATGTAGGTGACATGGCCGGATATTTTTTAAAACCGCGGAGTTCGATATCTCATAAATAAAAATATATGTATATATTAAGTATACGTATATGTTCTAAAAGTAAAAAACATAGAATAACAGGTAGACAAACATTGAGTCGTGTATATCCAAAAATAAATTAGAAGAGTATCCAAAATAAAATATTAATAACATATTATGACTACTACTAAGTATCCAAAACAAGTACAAACAGATCAATTGTAAAGCATATTTTATATTATACAATAATTTTATTAAGATAACACTAAGTTTTATAGCAATTAATAATGTGTATAATAATAATATTATTTTAATATAAACTAATAAATATATAATGTGAAATGATTATACAAACTTGATTTAATATAAACTAACAAAAATATAATATGAAATGATTATAGTATTATACAAACTTGATTGTATTATGCTTTATTATTTTGTTTAATATAAACTAACAAATATATAGTATGAAATGATTATACAAGCTTGATTATAACAATAACACTTATGAAAGAAAATGAAACAATAAATCTATTTGATTTAAGCATATATAATGTCATACATGAAAATTATTTTAGTCTATTTATTGCTAACATAACTTAAAATAAAATAGCGGCGATATTTTTAAAAGTCATGTAGGTTGATATGTAGGCAAAATCGAATATGTCCAACGATATTTTACTAATTGGCATAACCTATTTTTCCAGGAAAAAAATATTGTTTTGTCCACAAAACTTATATGTCGGACTTGTCGGAGGACATTTAAAACATTGGTAACAATATCTTCATTACTGCGTATGCATCTTGACTTGCAAATCTCGATCAACTCCTTATCATAATCTTTTAAAACTATCTAAAATTCTCTATTATTGCATGTATGTCAACACCATCTGATCATAGAAAATATGTATCACTAAGAACTTATCCATATCTTAGCTTGTCGATTAGGATTTTCTATTTGTTTGTGGAAGACAAGAATATAATCTGATAGGACCAAAATGCTTTAAATTTAATAAACAGTCTCAAAGGAGTTCATTTGACTATGACACTATGCACAATCATCATGAGTCTATTAAGGAAAAGGTTCCCGATGAAGATTGACAAAGAAAGAGCAAATTGTATGAAGTAATGCAATAATTTTTTTACATTTATTGATTTCTATGAACAGAAAGGAACATGGAGCAGAATGAAGATAATCTTGATTTAAACTGATAAAAAGGGCAGCCAGGTGCACAAAGCATCCCCACGCAGCGAGGGTCTGGGGAAGGGTCCCACCACAAGGGTGAAATGTAGGAAAATTTAAACCGATAAATAATAAAAATATTTTGAAGCTTCAAGATAAGCATACCATGTCCACATTGTGCCCAAGACGGTGGAAAGCTTTGATAACATCATTAATCAAATTTATGTTGCCTGATTTCATAAATGATATAGCAAATTTCTGCAAAGATGGCACAGATATCATCTCCATGTTATCCTGTTCAATGGAAAAAAAAATTAAAGTCAAGAAGAAACTTTTATAATCAATTCTTCAATGTGAAAAAAATTCACAATACCTTCATAACTACATAAGCATCTTTCATGAGACCTGCTTCAACTAATATGTTCAGTATTGTCTCGTGAAGGGATTTGCACACGTTTCTATTGCTGTATCTCAACATATTATAAACAGAATATGATTCAGAAGGGGAACCAGCGTTTGCCAACTGTGTAATAAGGGACAGGCAAAGTTCCTGCAAACAGAATGAAATATTAAGGAGGTCATGTTGCAATTTTAAGGAGATAACATATAATAGAGAAATGTGTTATGGCCCGGGATCTGTTATTATGTGTGTTGCTTAATTAATTTAGTGTCGTGTAAGTGTCCTTAGAGGTTAATATGCAAGTCATGTCTTTGATTTCTATGTACGAGTATTCTGTAATTAATCTGAGTGTGCAGGATTAAAGTACAAAGTGTCATCTTCGTAATTCTATTTAAAGAGGCCCTTGGGCCATGGAATGACAAGCAAGAAATTACAATCTATTTTTCTCTCTCTCTCTCTAGTTCTCTCCTCCTCTCCTAGGGTTAGGGATAGGCAGCTGTTGGAATTAGGATTCGATTATTATTAAACAAGAGTAACACTCCTTTATATATATGAGTGGGTGATTACAAGAGTAAAAGATAAAAAAAACGCAAAATAAAAGTACATATAATAACACCCAGTACTAACACTCTCCCTCAAGTTGGGTGTGTGATATTTATCATGCCTAACTTGGCCACGATTTTTTCAAACGCACTCAGACTCAATCCTTTACTGAGAACATCAGTTGTTGGTCGGAAGGAACAGACCGTGTGCTCATGACTCTCACTATAATTTCTTTGATAAAATGTTTGTCCACTTTAACATGTTTTGTGTGGTCATGTTGAACAGAATTGTTGTCAGAGTATAATCTAATAGGTTCCCTTTTTAAGGACAAAGTCACTCATAATGGAGCGAATCTACGGACCTTAACAAATTCCATGATCCATAGTTCTGAATTGTGCTTCAGCACTTGATTTGGCTACCAATGTTGTTTTTTTTGCATCTCCAGGTGACTAGGTTCTTGTCGACCAGAGAACAATATCCATAAGTGGACCTTGGTCATCAGCAAATCCAACCAAGTTTGCATTTGTGTAAACTTCAATAGTTAATTCATCACTCGTTGTGAACAGGATACCGCATCCTGGGGAGGACTCGAGGTATCGTAGGATCCGGTGAGCAACATCCAAGTAGTGAGTCTTTCGTGAATGCATGCATTGAATAATAAGTTCACAGTAAACACATCTCAGTTAAAGGTTTCAAATAACAAAGTAGACATAGTAGGAAAAAAAGTTTCGTAGTAGCAATACAAGACGTCCTAAGTGATAGTGCTAAGAATTTAAAGCGGATGAATAATCTGCGTGAAGGGTTTGCAAAGGTCAAGTAGAACTGGAAGGGTCAAACACGCAGATGTCATCACACAGTCTACCAGAGCCAATCACCGTTTCCGTCTTCAGGTCCTAAAAGACACATAAGTTGGGGAAAAAGTCACAGAACAATTCATAAAGTTGGCTAAGTGACTAATAAAGAGAAGGTTACAAATAAACTTAGGAAAATGAAAAACATAAGAGAGGGCAAGTGAGGAATAATGTATGGATCCGTTTCCTGCAATGCAATAGAGGAAAACGATCCATCCACAATACTCACTTTGTCAATACCAGAAAAAGGTAAGTACAACACAAAACTTGTGGCAGAGCCAGTTATATGGTCAGTGGCTCCGGAGTCAAGTATCCACTGAGTACAAAAGCGCGTGGATGCAAAATGGGGTATTCCCTAGTGAGCATAAGTGGACGATGATGTAGATGGCTCAATGTAATGGTCGTGCATCAAGCGTCGGAAGACATAAATCTCTTCTGCAGAAAGGGCAGCTGGAAGTCTGATAGGATCAAGGCCAATGTTGAATGTAATCTCCAATGGCATCAGAGATATGAGCAGACCGAGACGGAGGTGGACGACCCTGAGAACAGCCATAGCCACAACCACCTCATGGAGCAGAACCTCCTCTCTGTCACGACCCGTCTAATAGCAAATATCAGAGTGCGCTACGGGCGGGTCGTGATGCCACAGACATGGGGGAAAGAATCTCCATGTCTGTTAGGCGGAAGCTGAGATACTGATACTTAGTTTTAGAATAACTACTTTAGAGTAAAATAGATTGTTTTTAAACCTGCGGGCTCAAGTATTCACGAGTAATAAGATTACTCCGCATCATTTTCTAGGATACCAAATATTCCTTTAGATTAAACCATTCCAAGACATGATTATCTTCTAAGTAATCATTTGTATGATTCGAATATTTTACATAAAACACAATTCATTTATTCGCTAGCAAGAAACCTTAACATGTGTCGTTATATCAATTAATCATGCTCAAAAAGAACTACTAGTCTTCCAAATGTCCATCAAATGAGCCGGAACTCATCTAAGTGGAAATTCAATTAAAAATCATCATTCACATTCACAACTTGTGTTATTCCAAACGCATGAAACCTCACTACTAGCAAGTCAATTTAGACATTCAAAATCTAAACTTATATAACGAAACATGTATTCAAAAGTGAAGTCATAAAATCATAAGGAAAGACAAAATAATTAAACTTAATGTTTGCAAGAGAGAGAGATCTCTACTTGCCTTAAGGTGCGGCTGAAGCTGACGGCGGCGGCTAAGCGGCGCAAGCAAATCAGAAACCCTAATTCGAACCTGTTCATGAACAACATAATTGATATTTGACCTAGCGAAAACCCATATGCTAGCACAGGCATTCTACGACGCAAAACTTAAACAAAAGAGGGTTTAGCAAAATTACCTCCCTCAAAGGTGAGGGAAGAGGAGATTACCACGCAGAAAAAGAGACATGGCGGCGCTTAGGTTAGGAAAACCCTAAATCAGAGAGGGCTTTGGAGAGATCTGTTATGAGGCGTGATGATGCCAATTATCCTTGTATTTTTGTTGTGTTATTTTTAAATATTATGCCCATTGTCGTAAGCCCATATGGGGGGCATAGGTTGTGAACTTAAATAGTGTTGTTGGGACTTGGAAAGCAAGGAATGAAATTAGAATCTCTCTCTCTCTCCCTATGTCTCTCTCTAACCCCACGGGAAAAATCCTGAGCGTGCCCTAGCCGCCAATCGCCCCTCCCAATCGACGCTCCTCCTTCTCCGCCACCATTGCGCCACCGCCGGTTACGAGGTCCAAGAGGGAGGCTCATAACAAACTGAAATCAGAGCCAGCCGTCGGGGTCCTCTCCGACACTTCGTCCGCTCGCCCAACCCAACGCCGTTCTCCCGGCGACTCGCGGCAAGAACCCGTCCCCTCTCCCAGCCTCACGACAACAACCCAGCGTCCCCACACCCTCGCCGACTCTTCTTCCGGCGATCCTTCCACTCCGGTACGCTCGACTCTGCTCGCCGTCTCTTCTCCCAGCCCCGCCAGCCTGCTTCCCCCCATCTATGTTCCGACCAGCCCTATCCCAAATGGCGGACATTGCTCCCTCTCTCGCCGAGATCATGGAACTCTTCCAAACCATGCTCGCGACTCAGAACTCAAAAATGGACGCCCTCAACGCACACTTGGATGCCCTACAAGGGGTGCCTTCTCCAATGCCTACGAACACGGTTGATCACCCATCGACAAGTCGGGTGGACTCCGTCGCTCCGACATGAGCGGACTACCACGCCTATGCTCGAACTATCCAGATGGATTTCCCCATCAACGAGGGTCGCGACGATCCTCTTCCTTGGCTTACCCGTTGTGATATTTTCTTCGCCAACCAACGCACGCCAGATGAAGAACGCGTCGGCATTGCCTCCTTCCACTTACTTGGCCCAGCGCAATTGTGGTTCACCCATTTTCTGCGAGAACACCCCAACATTTCGTGGGCAAAATTCAGTACGGCCTGCACCCTGAGGTTTGGTCCTGCTCTACAGGGAAACCCGCTCGGCGATCAGGTCAACCTCAAACAGGACGGCTCCATCGACATCTATCTAGAGCAATTCCAAATTCTACTGTCTAGGGCAACGCCCGTCATACCGGAGCAGCAAGTTCCCCTCTTCACCGCGGGCCTTCACGAGCGACTACGTTGGGATGTGGAATTCCTTCTGCCACGTGATCTCAACACAGCTATGAGCCTCGCCAGGGCTTGTGAACGGAGATTGCTACTAGATCGTCCGCCTTTGGGACGTCGGGACTATCAGGACACTTACTCTCTAGCCATCTTGCCGGACAAGGCTCCATTCCAGGACGATCCTCCGCGGCCTACTGTTCGTCGCCGTTTGTCCCGCCCCGAGATGGCCGCGCGGCGCGAGAAAGGCTTGTGCTACAATTGTGATGAACATTTCACGCCGGGACATCGATGCAAACATTTATTCTGGCTCGAGGTAGATGATCCTCCCGATGATGACACGACGGGCGGAGAAGAATCTGGAAGACCCTTCGATCCAGCTTGAGGGCAAGCTGTCTTCAGACGGGGGCGGCGATGTTCTGAGGCGTGACGACGCCAGTTATCCTTGTATTTTTGTTGTGTTATTTTTAAATATTATGCCCATTGTCGTAAGCCCATATGGGGGGCGTAGGTTATGAACTTAAATAGTGTCGTTGGGACTTAGAAAGCAAGGAATGAAATTAGAATCTCTCTCTCTCTCTTAATCCCCTCTCTCCCTATCTCTCTCTCTCTCTAACCCCACGGGAAAAAGCCCGTGCGTGCCCTAGCCACCAATCGCCCCTCCCGATCGATGCTCCACCTTCTCCGCCGCCATTGCGCCACCGCCGGTTACGAGGTCCAAGAGGGAGGCTCATAACAAGATCCCATCAATGAATCGAGGAGCGGCACCGGAAATCAAGAACAAATCATGGTTAGGCGATTAAAATAGGGCATAAATCTTCAATCACAAGGTACATGCAATTCAGGGCACAAAAACATGCAAAAGAATTCAAGAACATCTGAATAAAGGAGGGAAAAAGGAGATCCTTACCCAAGGAAGCCAAATCCGAACCTGGGGAGGAGAGGGAAGGAAATCATAGCGGTCCCTCTTGCAAGCACCGGCCAAGACGAAGAAGAAGAAGAGAATTTAGGGTTGTCTGCCCTTGAAGGAGAGAAGGGCTGCTGGCCTGAGGAAAAAGAGGAGGGTGGTTGCCGACCTTAGGAAGAGGAGGTCGCTGCTGCCGGCCCCTTGGAGGAAGAAGAGGCTGCCCGCCCTAGCTGATCGAAGAAGAAGCAAAAATGGGAAGGGGGGAGGACTGATGTCCACGAGAAGGAGGAAGGGTTGCTGCAACTAGAATGTTTAAGTCCATATTTTGCAAGGACTAGAATGTTTAAAGAAATAAAGCAGAAACTTTAAGGACATCAAATATAGAGGAAATGAGATAATATCACATTGATCCCCTAATATGTGTCCTTCAATAAAGAATTTGAAAGCATAAAGAGTTTCAGAGTTCAAAGATCCCAGGGGTCGCCTTTTTCTTCTGAATAAATATAGCAACTAAAATGAATAATGTCAAAATAATATGATGATGGATACAATAGACAGATGCTCAGCTGAAGTATAAATGCTGGGGGACAGTTACCTCATTTAATTTATGCCCTTTGCTGTGCATGTCTTCAATAGTTCGATAAGCAAGTTGAAATAGCTTCTCTCTACAAAAATACTTGATTAAGATATGGAATGTATTCCAATCAGGACTTATAGAAATCTCATCCATTTTTCTAAGCATTTTCATCACGCTATCCATGTCTCCAGCATTGCAGTATGCCCTTAACAATGTATTTAGCATCACAATGTCATATTTTTCGTAATTATCCTCGAAGTCCTTGGCAAGTTTCTTTGCTTCTTGGAGCATTCCTCCTCGACAAAATGCTGAAATCATGATACTATAGGCATAGCCATCTGCAAAAACAGAAGCGATTCAAGTTATCCTATGCATTATCAGATTGGTGATTATAAGAGAGATACTAGCTGCTCTCATACTATTTTTTAGGAAAAAAACTAAAACGACAAGGAATCCATATCCGATGATGGTAACAAGATTGGGAAAATCTACATTATTATGTAAAAAAACTAATATATGTCCTTTTAAAACTACCATTAGGGCTATGTTTGTTTGGGTGGTGAGAATGAGAGCGATGGGCATGGGTGGGAGATGGAGGGAGGGGGCTGTAGTCTAAAATTAGGCCAAAATGATATTTTGGCGGTGGCGATGGGAATGAAAGATTAACAGAAGAATTTTCTTGAACAATAACGTTCTTCTCCCACCGGAAATGGAGCAAAACGCCCAAACAAATAGAGCCTAGGAATGCAAAGCGTCAAAATTTTTTTTACTACATTCACCGGAAAAAAATAACAAGATGAGAATTATGGCTTAAGATCCTCATTTTACATAGAGATAAAGTCATCTTTACTATATTAAAAGGGAGGAGCCCCTTTTCCTTGTCATACTTTGGCACTTACTTTTTTTACCACTCCTATCATATTTTAAGACAAAATGTTCCCGTTTTTATGGGGGATACAGTGCCCACCTCTAGTATTGTAATAGACCAACTCTGATTATCCCAACAACCCAAAATAATTTAAGCAATTTGAAATATATTTGATTGGATCAACTCTGTTTATCCCGGAAATTTTTTGGGTCCGTGAATCGGACATAAAAAACCGACCGGGAATAAATTAACTTCTTGCAAGAAGTAGGTTTATTTATGTGGCGGTCCTGTTATGTGCACTTTTATGTTGTAGGCCAGCATCTGTTATTCCCACAACAGGGCCGCAGCCCGCACACCCCAACCAGCTCTCCGCCCCGGATACAATCAAAGCGGTAGGTTGTTGAGGCGGGGGCTTGATCCCCCGACCTCCTTGAAGAGAGTCAAGATGAGGACTCTCTTCAAGGAGGTCGGGGGATCAAGCCCCCGCCTCAACAACCTACCGCTGTGATTGTATCCGGGGCGGAGAGCTGGTTGGGATGTGCGGGTCGCGGCCCTGTTGTGGGAATAACAGATGCTGGCCCACAACAAAGTATTTCATCATGAAGGAATTCGTGATGTAGATGGGCAGTGCGAGCGTATGTTCATGAACCATCCTTCCCAAGCTCCCCTCCCATCTTTACAAGGAGGACAAGACCCAATATATGGTCATTGTAGGGGCCCAACCCCAGGTCGACCCTGCTATAATTAGGAAGAGTGACCTCAACCTTAATACCCAAACCACAGATATAGCATCAATCCCACAAGCACGATTCAATTACAGTAGAGACGATGATTATGTATATTCTCACAAACCACTAGAGGCCGAGATAATGATATCACTTGATGCATCTATATCAATTATTGTTCTTTCAATAGTCAGATCCGAATTTCTTTAGCGGTTGGCTATTGGATATGAATAACTATTTGATTGGTGCGAGATGACGGATAAGAGACAAGTGACGTTTGCCAGAATAAAATTACATGGGCAAGCCAAAATCTATTAAACGAGTCTCTGTTACGCCCCCGAACGAGGCTCGGCTATTTGGAAGGCAGTACATGCGGCGGCAACGGTGTAACGTGGGCGACAACGGGGCTGAACCAGTGGGTTCAGCCCCCTCCTCTTAATGTTCGGCCCAGGGGGGCTGAACCGCACCCAGTTCAGTCCCCATTGTGGGCCGGCCGCCCCCCTAGGTTGGCCGGCCCTGGGTCCGGGTATTAATACCCGGACCCCCCTCTTTTGGAGGCATGCAAGATTATTCTCTTAAACGGTATTCTCCTCCTCTTTCCTCCTAACCCTAGTCTCTCCCTTCTTGTAGCCGCTTATTTTTCTCTCTTCCTTCTTCTTCGTTCTTAACAATTGGTATCAGAGGATTCCTTCCTCCATCATGGTGTCTACGCGCTTGCAAGAAGAGAACGGTCGTTTGGAAAACCTAGAGGAGAACTTGGTGGGGTTGACCGATTCGGTGGCCGCCATCGAAGAAAACGTGAAATCGTCCACTCAAAGGTTAGAAGAACGAATGGATGGTCGCCTTGACGAAATTATGGCGTTATTGGCGCAAAATTTGAAGAGGACCCGGGCGGATCTTCCGGATCCAAGCCCGATTCGCACAGGAACGACGCAAGCGGATCGCAAGATTCGGCGGGCCTTGGCGTCGGGGGAGTCGGAACCGGCGGATACGGAGGCGGAGGCTTCGGCATCGGCGGCAGTTATGGCCGGCTGGCTATAGGCGGCCTGGGTGCGGCGAGATTTGGCACGGGAGCAGCCGATCTGGGCCGATACGGGGGCGGGGCGCCTGGGGTTGGAGCCGGCGGCCTGGGGTTGGCCGGAACAGGCGTCGGTGGCTTGGGAAGGGCTGGTCCTGGCCTAGAAGGGCTCGGACAGGGGAGATCCAACACCGGCGGTGCCAGAATAGGGGCTGGAGGCTTCGGGGTGGCCGGAATGGGGGCGGGTGGCTTCGGCGGCCCTGGTTTGGGTCCAGACGGGTACGGGCAAGGGGGGCCATGTGGTGCCGATATGCGGATGAGGCAGCCTCCTTGGAGACGGGGCGGCGAAGGCTTGTTACCTCACCCAATTGGAAGGGGCATGCAGTGGGAAGAAGGAGGGGCGTGCCATCAAGGCGTTCCGGTGAGGGGACAATTCCGATAATTCCCGGGCATGCCCATTGAACGGGAGGAACCACGAAGACAGGATCCAGGGTGGCGTGGACAGGCCGGACAGCGGCCGTACATGGCACCAAAATTGACGCGGATGAATTTTCCTCGTTACAGTGGTGGGGATGTGTTGGAGTGGATACAGAAGGCGGAGTTATTCTTCAACTACCAAGAAGTGTCGGGAGATCAGTGGGTGCAACTGGCATCCTTTCACTTGGAGGACGATGTTTTTCAGTGGACTCAGTGGTTCCTGCGGGGACGAAATTATGTGTCGTGGGGGGAGTTTGTCGAAGGATTTACTGCTCGGTTTGGGCCCCTGGAGTTTGAGGACTTCGAAGCCCTTTTGCAAAAACTTCGCCAAAAGGGGAGTGTGATGGAATACAGGACTGAGTTCAAGAGGTTGGCTAACAGGGTGCACTGGGAGGAGAGGACGCTCCTCAGCTGTTTTGTGTCCGGACTGAAGGACCACTTACGCGATGAGGTACAGGCCTACATGCCACGTAGCCTGAATCAAGCGATCAGTTTGGCGCGCATCCAGGAGGAACGATTTAACAGACAGCGAGTCCGCAGTACATTGAAGCATGCTACTACACCGGCCACTTCCAGGAGGGAGCCTCCAGCGGCCGGCCGGCCGACGGTGACACGGTTGTCTTGGAACGAGTTGCAAGCACGGAAGGAAAAAGGACTTTGCTTCAATTGTGACGAGAAGTTTACGTCGGGCCATAAGTGTCAAAAGGTCCAGGTTTTTCTGCTACATCAGGAGACTGAGGAGGATGCGCTTTCTGAAGAGTTGTTGGAGCCCGAGGGTGACATGGACTTGACAGAGCTGGGGGTTTCCATACATGTCATGGAAGGGTGTAATCCCCCTCCGCTCACTATGAGGCTAGCGGGGAGGGTCCGGCAGGAGAGTGTGACTATCCTTGTGGACAACGGGAGTACTCATAATTTCATCCACCCCGATGTGGCACAGAAGGTGGGGCATTTGATTGACATCGGGGCGTCGTTCCAGGTTATGGTAGCGGATGGCAGCAAGTTACAGTGCCAGGGCGTGCTAAAGGGTGTGGAGCTTCGGATGCAGGGTTATGTGGGCCGCACAGACGTTTATCTCTTACACATACGGGGCTCAGACATGGTGTTGGGAGTTCAGTGGCTACAACAGTTAAGGAGGGTTACTTTCGATTGGGACCAGATGACGATGGAGTTCTTGCAGGGTGGGCGACAGTTTTGTCTAAAAGGGCTCAAATCTTCTCCGGTCAAGGAGATTTCCCTTCGCAGCATACAACAGCTTGAGGAGACCGGTAGCTTGATGGCAGTTCTGTTGGGAGTACGGACAGATGAGTTGGGGCCGACTGAGGTCCCACTACCGATGCTTCCTTAGTGGAGCAGTATGATGACATTTTCCAGGAGCCGCGTACACTTCTGCCATCACGATTCCGTGATCATCAGATTGTGCTCAAGGCAGGGGCGGAGCCGCCCAATATCCGACCTTACAGATACCCGCACATGTAGAAGGCGGAGATCGAGCGTAGTGTGAGGGAGATGCTTGCGGCAGGTATCATACGCCCGAGCACAAGCTCTTTCTCGGCCCCGATCGTTTTGGTTAAGAAGAAGGACAGATCCTGGCGATTTTGTGTGGATTACCGTGCCTTAAACAGTGTCACGTTGAAGGATAAGTTTCCAATTCCACTGATTGAGGAGCTGCTGGATGAGTTGCATGGAGCGACTCGGTTTACGAAGCTGGACTTACAGTCAGGATATTACCAGATTCTTATGAAGGCGGAGGACATTCACAAGACAACATTCAGGACACATGACGGCCATTATGAGTTCTTGGTGATGTCCAATGGCTTGACGGGCGGGCCATCCACCTTCCAGGCCAACATGAACGAGATCTTTCGTCCCTTCCTTCGGATCTTCGTGTTGATCTTCTTCGACGACATCCTGATATACAGTGCTACCTGGGCAGACCATCTGGTGCCATGTTACTCAGGTATTCTCTATTCTATGCCAGCACCAGTTATATGCGAAGAGGTCCAAGTGTTCTTTTGGCCAGGAGGAAGTGGAATATTTGGGACATTTGGTTTCAGCTGAAGGGGTCAAGGCCGACCCACGGAAGATTGAGAGCATGGTTTCTTGACCGCGGCCCCAGACTATTCGAGCTCTTCGGGGCTTCTTGGGTCTCACGGGCTATTACAGGCGCTTTGTACGGGATTACGGGAAGATTGCCAGGCAACTGACACAGTTACTACAGAAGGATGCTTTTATGTGGCAGGAGGAGGCAGAGACTGCTTTTCAGACACTGAAACGGGCAATGACGAAAACTCCAGTGCTCGCACTTCTGGATTTCACCAAGGAGTTCGTCGTGGAGACAGACGCCTCTGGAGTGGGGTTGGGAGCAGTGTTGATGCAGGACGGTCGCCCGATTGCCTTTTACAGCAAGGCTATGGCTCCGAGGACATTGGGACTGTCGGCATATGAAAGGAGATGTTGGCGGTTATTCATGTTGTGGCTCTCTGGCGCCCCTACCTGTTGGGACGTCATTTTAAAATTCGGACAGACTATCAAAGCCTGAAGCATTTTTTAGAGCAGCGCGTTTCTTCGCCTCTCCAACAGAAATGGGTCACCAAGCTGTTGGGATATGATTACGAGATTGTGTATCGACCAGGGAAGTATAATCGGGTGGCTGACGCATTATCCCGCTTGCCTGAGGCCGCCTTGGCCCATGTTTCTACGCCACAGCTGGATTCCTTGGATGAAATCCAAGAGGAGGTGCATCGCGACCCTGAGTTACAGGCTATTGTGGAGGCTTTGCGGTAGGCTCGGGAGACAATCCCAGGTTATCATTTACAAAATGACAGGCTTTATTACAAGGGCCGCGTGGTCAAACCGGCCCAGTCAATTTGGCAGACCGTGATGATGCATGAGTTCCATTCTTCGCCGACGGGTGGTCACGCTGGTGTTCTTCGCACTCTTCAGCGAGCACAAGCAAATGTATTTTGGAAGGATGCGCCGCGACATTCAGATATTTGTGCAGCAGTGTGATGTTTGTCAGAGGCAGAAATATGAGACTACTCCAGTCAGGCTACTTACACCTCTGGAGATTCCGCACCAAATTTGGGACACGGTTTCTCTGGACTTCATTGACGGGTTGCCTCGGTCAAAGGGCAAAACAGTCATTCTGGTGGTGGTTGATAAGTTGTCCAAATACGGGCACTTCCTCGCACTGAGCCACCCATACACCGGCGAGTCTGTGGCGGCTTTGTTTGTTCGGGAGATTGTTCGTTTACATGGAGTTCCGCGGGCGATCGTTTTGGATCGTGATCCTACTTTTGTTGGCAATTTTTGGAAGGAGCTCTTTCGTTTACATGGGACCTCCTTACGTTTTAGCACGGCTCACCATCGGCAGACTGATGGACAGACAGAGGTCTTGAATCGCGGCGTGGAGACATACCTTCGGTGCTTTGTTATGGATGAGCCGAGGACATGGACGAGTTAGTTGCATTGGGCGGAATATTGCTTCAACACTTCGTATCACTCGGCTAGCAAGCTCACTCCTTTTGAGGTCGTGTATGGCAGGCCACCTCCGTCTTTGAGCAGTTATGAGCCCGGTAGTACAGCAGTGGCAGCAGTTGATCGAGCACTCCGTGATCATGACCGCACCCTCGTGACCTTGCGCGAGAATCTCCGGGCTGCACAGGATTGTATGAAGGCACAAGCAGATAAGCATCGGACTGAGCGAGAATTTCAGGTGGGGGATGAGGTTTTCCTTAAACTCCGCCCTTATCGGCAGTTGTCCGTTGCACAACGGACGAACCAGAAGCTGACACCTCGCTACTATGGTCCATTTCGGGTCATCAGGCGGGTTGGGCCAGTTGCTTATACAATGGAGTTGCCCGCCGGCTCCCGGATCCATCCCACCTTTCATGTCTCCTTGTTGAAGCGGAAGCTTGGCGATACGGTTCAGGTAACTCCTTTCTTGCCAGAGGCTACTAGTGGGGGCGAGCTGCGCCCGATTCCTGACATACTGTTGATCAAGTGAAAGCGTCGTGGCACGGCGTACTGTCCTGAGCTGTTGGTGAAATGGAAGGATCTACCCACGGAGCACAACACTTGGGTGGATTTGCTGGAGTTTCGGGAGCTTTACCTTGATTACCACCTTGGGGACAAGCTGGTTCTTGATGGGGAAGGGAATGTTACGCCCCCGGACGAGGCTCGGCTATTTGGAAGGCAGTACATGCGACGACAACGGTGTAACGTGGGCGACAACGGGGCTGAACCAGTGGGTTCAGCCCCCTCCTCTTAATGTTCGGCCCAGGGGGGCTGAACCGCACCCGGTTCAGTCCCCATTGTGGGCCGGCCGGCCCCCTTGGTTGGCTGGCCCTGGGTCCGGGTATTAATACCCCGGACCCCCCTCTTTTGGAGGCATGCAAGATTATTCTCTTAAACGGTATTCTCCTCCTCTTTCCTCCTAACGCTAGTCTCTCCCTTCTTGTAGCCGCTTATTTTTCTCTCTTCCTTTTTCTTCGTTCTTAACAGTCTCGGGCGGTCCATAGATAGAGAGCGTTACTATCATATCACCTGATGGGATGATATGAAAGAAAAGTATTTACCAGCTTCATACAAAAGTCTGCTTCTAGATCAGCTCCATGTCGTACATCAAGGAACCCTTTATGTACTGAGTATATGAATCGCATTGATGAGCTCGTCATCAGAAGTGATATTAATGAAGAGCACATAGCGACTACTTCCCGATTTCGGGTCGGGTTAAGAGCAGAGATTCGTAGAGAACTGATTCCCAACTACCTTGAGTCAGTCGAGCAAATTTTCCAGCTTGTCTCAGAATATGAGCAGTATTTATGGAACACAGGGCCGAGATAGCCTAGGAGTTCGACATTTAAGACACCACCTCAAACGGAGATTCCCAATTCTATGCTAAGTCATGTTCACACTGACACAAAAGGTAAGGCGATTGCTTCAGGGGGGCCCAAACTTGGGGGGAGTCCAGTGCTTCAGATATCAAAGTAGAGGACACGTTGCAGGTCAGTGCACCACCAAGAATCTACTTATAAATGAGGAATCCGACCCCAACACAACCGCAATTGACTCCACCAAGGAAGAGAACATCGTTAGTTGAGGAAGGGTGGTCTAGCGATGCAGATAAAACTCCCGAGTTAGGCGTTATTATCGACCTCTAACATAGGAGACGATAGTGGTATTAAACATATGTCATTGATGGTCGAACCTCAACCACATTCTTATCACGCAGCGTGGGTCGACAAGACAGTAGTACAGGTCACCAAGTGGTATCTTGTAACGATTAGTCTTGCTGACTTTGAGGGTCATGTTTGGTATGACGTTCTCCCCATAAATGTCGCCCACGTTTTATTAGGATGGCCATGGTTATACGATCGCGACTCCATCAGCTTTGGGTGTTTGAACATTAGCGTGTTTTATGATAACAGGCGTAAAATCACTTTATCTCGGACCCCTCCAAAAAATATTAATAAGAACAAAGATCAAAAGGTGAATTTGTCCTCGAGAGTATAAATCCCAAAACCACTACATCTTTTATGCACTAATCATTTTCCGAGCGAGGACCCTGAGTCCAAGGCAGATTATTTAATGAATATCTGTCATTAGCCGCGGATACCACCATCATCGATTACACTCATCTGGAGGGTCATTTCCCATTGATACATCCCCTGGGGAATCACCATGTTACCGACTTGCAACCGGAGGAGCCGCCGTGGCAAGTCTACTCGAGGAGGGCGCGCGCGCACGCGGCGGGAAGCGAACCGGAGGCGCAAACCGAACGGCCCGAGTCCGGTCCGGCGATAGCATTGGCCGAACGGTTCTTTATATTGTATTTCTTATGGGTTTGGTCTATTTGCAACTTGGGTTTATTTTGTTATTATGGTGGGGCCTTCCTTCTATATAAGGGGGTCATTATGTTGTAAGAACTATCTTTGGATCAAGAATTTTATTGTGGGGGCTGATCCCTCTTCCTTCTCTCCCAAACCCTAACCTCTTCTCTCAATCTTCTCATCCCCCTTCCTCTCTTGCTACCGTCCGGCCTCCCTCGAGACTGGAAGTGCGCTTCGAAATCCCTAGTGCTACCATTTGGTCCGACCTGCCGCTCCGCCCGCCCCCTTGGCCGCCGGAAATCCTCTCGATGGCTCGCGGATCTACCTCCCGCCCCGCCGACTCCGGCGCTGCCCCCGCTGACTTCGCCGAGCGCATTACGGCGCAGGAAGAGCACCTTTTCGCGCTGCAAATCGCCGTCGCGGCCCTCACCGCCGGCCAGGAGGCGCTCACGTCCGGCCAAGCTTCCTTCGCGGCCGGCCAGGCTTCCCTGGCGGCCGGCCAGGCAGAAGTCCTGGCCCGGATTGCCGCCTGGGCGCCGGAACGGGCTAGCCAGGCGAACGGCAGTCCTGTTCTGCCCGTCCGCCTGGAGCCTGTTCGGCCGGATCTCCTCACCAGGCCGCCTGCCGTTGCCGGCATTATCTTCGGCCGTGTCCCCCCGGCCCCAATTCCAGCCCCGACCCCGGCGTATTCCACGGAGGTCGTTTCCGTCCTCGGCATGCCCCCCAGCCCGGCTTCACCGCCGACCGCTCCGCCCTCGCCCTCGACATTCCTTCCTTCTCCGGCACGGACCCCCTCAGATGGATTGCTCGTGCCGAGCAATTCTTCGATCTCAACGGGACATCGCCAACGGACAAAGTTAGCACGGTCGTGGTCGGCCTCGAAGGCTCGGCCCTCCATTGGGCCCGTTGGCTTCGGCAAATCCAACCCGCCATTTCGTGGACGGAGTTCAAACACGAAATGGTGAGCCGCTACGACGCTCGTTACGCCGGCTCCGCCATTGAGCGGCTTTGCACGACCCGCCAATCCACCACGGTGGATGCCTACATCGACGCGTTCGTCGCGCTGGTCACTCAGGTGTCGGGCCTCCCTCTCGACCATTACCTCGGATTCTTCCTCCAAGGCCTCCGTCCCAACATCCGCTCCCGTCTTCGCACGCATCACCCGCGCACGGTGTCCGAGGCCCTCGACCTTGCTCGGGCCGTCGAGGCGAACCTCGGCCCTCGGCCGGCCGCCCCATCCACTTATCGACCGCCTCCGCCGTCGGCCCCCGCCCAGCATTTTCCGCCTCCGGGTGCTGGCAGGCCTTCCCGACCAGAGGGCCCACAACGCGTCGACTACCACGACCTCCGCCGACGCGGGCTCTGTTTCCGTTGCCGCCAGCCCTACTCCCCGCAACACGTTTGTCCCGTTAAGGAGTTTCATGCCCTTTTCGTGGACGGCGACAGCCCCGACGGATTCGAGGATCCTTCAGTTGAGGAGGCGCCACCGGATCCTTTTGCCGGAGAGCCGGAAACCGCGCCGCTCAACGTCCTGGAGCTCCCCTTTTACTCAGTGGGCGGCCTTACGGGGCCACGAACGATGAAGCTGTCCGGGGTGCTCCACGACCGGCCCATCATTGTGATGATTGACAGTGGGGCAAGCCACAATTTCATGTCGGCTCCCCTCGCACGCGACCTGGGCTTACCGGCCGATCCTTCCCCCGACTTCTCTGTCTGTCAGGGAGACGGCCGCCGCCGCCCCACCTTAGGTCAGTGCACGGGGGTCACCCTGTCCCTGGGCCCGTGCCTGGTCACCGCGGACTTCTACCTCTTCGAGCTGGGGGGCCTTGACGCCATCTTGTGGGTCGCGTGGTTGCAGACTCTGGGCGACGTCCGCGTCAACTGGGCGTCCATGGCCATGTACTTTCTCTACCAGGGCCAGCCATGTCGCTTGGTGGGCGATTCGACGCTCCTCCGCTCGCCCATTTCTTTCCGCGCCATGACCCGCGTCACCGACATCGACTTCTCGGCGTGGTTGTGGACGGTGCAACCCACACCTCCGTCATCGGCCGACGGACTCCCAACCGACATGACGGCGCTCCTTGATGATTTTCCGACGCTCTTTACGCCGCTACCCGGCCTTCCCCCCGCGCGACCGACCGACCACGCCATCGTCCTCCAGCCCGGCGCCGCAGCGGTTTCCGTCTGTCCTTACCGCTACGGGCACACGCAGAAGGATGAGATCAAGCGGTTGGTTCGTGAGATGCTGTTGGGAAGCCTGATTCGGCCCAGTGCGAGCCCTTTCTCCAGCCCGGTGCTTCTTGTTCACAAGAAGGACGGAAGCTGGCGCTTCTGCGTGGATTACAGAGAGCTGAACAAGGCGACGGTACCGGACAAGTACCCGATCTCGGTCATTCAGGAGCTACTGGACGAGTTACATGGCGTCGTGTTCTTCACCAAACTCGATCTCCGCGCCGGCTATCACCAGATCCGGGTCCAACCGGAAGATGTCCCGAAGACGGCTTTTCGGACCCACGACGGCCACTTCGAGTTTTTGGTGATGCCATTCGGGCTCACCAATGCCCCCGCTACATTCCAGGCTTCCATGAATGACATCTTCCGCCGGGTCCTGCGTAAGCACGTTCTGGTTTTCTTTGATGGCATTCTTTTTTTCAGTAATTCTTGGCAGGACCACCTCCACCATGTTCGGGAAACCTTTACTACTCTGCGTCGTCATCACTTTACCCTCAACCGGAAGAAGTGTACCTTTGGGGCCACGACGGTGAGCTATCTGGGCCACACGATCTCCGCCCAGGGCGTCACCATGGATGCGGACAAGATTGAGGCGGTGACCCGGTGGCTGACTCCCACTTCTGTCTGCTATGTGCAGGCCTTCCTCGGCCTTACCGGCTACTACCGGCGTTTTATCCAGGATTACGGGGGGGGGGGCGCCCTCTCACTCAGCTGCTGAAGGCCCCTGCCGATGGTCCTTTCTCGTGGCCGCCGGCCGCCATGGCCGCCTTGCAGTCAGCCTTGATCCGTGGACCATTTTTGGCCATGCCGGATTTCCGGCAACCGTTCATCGTGGAATGCGACGCCTCTGGCTCCGGCGTCGGCGTCGTCCTGATGCAGGCCGGCCGCCCGGTGGCTTATTTTAGCCGCGCCTTCTCGTCGGTCGTACGCAGCCGGTCCGCGTATGAGAACGAGCTGATGGCCTTGGTGTTGGCCGTGCAGCATTGGCGGCCGTACCTGTTAGGCCGGCCCTTCATCGTACGCACTGATCATCACAGCCTCCGGTATCTACTGCATCAGAAGATCGCTACGCCGACATAGCAGCTGTGGGTAGCCAAGCTTCTGGGATATGATTTTACGATCGAGTTCCGGTCTGGCAAGACCAACCGCGCGGCGGATGCGTTGTCACGTCACCCTCAGGCTTCGGAGTTAGCCGCCATTTCACGTCCGGTTTGGGAGTACGCCACCATCTTACAGCAGGAGGCGGAGGCCGACCCACACCTGCATGCGGTCCGCACGACCTTGCTCGCCGATCCCGCGGCCCGGCCACCTTACTCCTTGATCGGGGGACGACTATTTCATAGGGGCCGCCTTGTTCTCTCAGCTTCTTCGACCCGTATCCCGCTCCTTCTCGCAGAGTTTCATTCGACACCCTCGGGCGGTCACGCGGGCGCGTTCCAGACCTACCGGCGGTTAGCCGCCTCCTTATACTGGCCCCACATGCTGCGCCAGGTGAAGGCCTACGTGGCGGCCTGTCTACCGTGCCAGAAGGCCAAGTACGAGACATTGTTCCCGAGCGTCCTGCTGCAGCCTCTGCCGATCCCCGAGCGTGTCTGGGAGGACATAGATATGGATTTTATCACACGGCTACCGCGGTCGAACGGATTTGACTGCATTCTCGTGGTCGTTGACCGGTTGACGAAGTATGGCCATTTCATTCCGCTGCGCCACCCCTATACGGCAGCGACAGTGGTCGATAGTTTCATCTCCGAGATCGTCCGCCTTCACGGTTTTCCTCGCTCCATTGTGAGTGACCGGGACCCGCTTTTCCTCAGCAGTTTCTGGACGTCTCTTTTCCGACTTCAGGGCACCCGGCTCCGGATGAGCACCGCATACCACCCACAGTCGGACGGTCAGTCCGAAGTGCTCAACCGTTGCCTGGAGACTTACCTCCGATGCTTCATTGGTGAGAGGCCTGGCTCATGGGCGAAGTGGCTCTGCTGGGCGGAGTATTCTTACAACACCTCGTACCATCATTCGGCCAACACCTCGCCGTTCGAAACAGTTTATGGCCGCCCCCTCCCTCGATACTACGACATCTTCCGGGCGAATGCCCCGTGGCCAGCCTGGCCGACCATCTTCATGATCGCGATGTCATTTTGGATAGCCTGAAGCACCACCTTCGACGGGCGCAGGCAAAGATGATCTCATTTGCCAACCGGAAGCGCCGGGACCTTTCCTTCCAGGTGGGCGAGCGAGTTTTCATCAAACTTCACCCCTACCGCCAGCTGACCGTCGCCCGCCGCACCTGCCCCAAGCTGGCCCCACGTTTTTATGGGCCCTTTGAGATTCTCAGCCGCATCGGCGCCGTGGCCTATCGCCTACGCCTACCCGACCAGAGCCGGATCCATCCTGTTTTCCACGTTTCTCAGCTCCGCCGAGTCATTGGCGACCACCCCGTTTCCGATCACATCCCCGCAGACAGCCAACACTCTGACGCCCCACCGATGTACCCGGCCTCGATTGTGGATCGGCGTCATCATACTCCAGGGGATCCTATGCCAGACGAGATTCGCGTCGCATGGCGCGACCGACCCCTCAGCTCCGCGACCTGGCTTCTGCGGGACGACTTCAGGTGCCAGTTTCCGGATTATTGCCTTGAGGACAAGGCAAATTTTCCAGACGGGGGTATTGTTACCGACTTGCAACCGGAGGAGCCGCCGTGGCAAGTCTACTCGAGGAGGGCGCGCGCGCACGCGGCGGGAAGCGAACCGGAGGCGCAAACCGAACGACCCGAGTCCGGTCCGGCGATAGCATAGGCCGAACGGTTCTTTATATTGTATTTCTTATGGGTTTGGTCTATTTGCAACTTGGGTTTACTTTGTTATTATGGTGGGGCCTTCCTTCTATATAAGGGGGTCATTATGTTGTAAGAACTATCTTTGGATCAAGATTTTTTTTGTGGGGGCTGATCCCTCTTCCTTCTCTCCCAAACCCTAACCGCTTCTCTCAAGATTCTCATCCCCCTTCCTCTCTTGCTACCGCCCGGCCTCCCTCGAGACCGGAAGTGCGCTTCGAAATCCCTAGTGGTACCACACCGCTTCTTAGGAATGAATCATCGATGGTGACTCGCCATCCAATGATTCAGTAGAGGTCAGGCACACTCTCAATATTTCAGAGGTTCATTTCGTCACTCCACACATCCCTCGAGACATTCCGCATGTCATAAAGCCACACTTCACAATCGAGGTCTCAGAGGATCCTTTGGGTGATCATCGCACTTGCGATGAATTTTTCTGTACCCCACTAAGTGAGCTTCATGACCATGTATCCTTCTAGGTAGTGCCCTAAGAGTCTCTGTGTATGGAGTTTGTCATGTCTAATGTTCATTCAAATCTACTTGCCTTTGTTATATGTCTCACTCCTATTGCAGGATCATTCACAAGTAGTGTATGACTCATCTTTGTTGTATAATTCACATCTATTGGATGATTTGCATCATTCGCATAACTACATGAATTTGTCTGATGTAAAATTGCAATTAATAACGAAAATTATAAATCTAAGCAGACATTTATAGGAAAGATCATATCTTTAGAGAATGTTAATAAGTGATGGTTAGAATTGGGGTTTAGAGGTTCCTCAACGAACGGGGAAATAATTAGATGTTAGGCAAATATGCCTTTACACAGTAATACAGAAAATTGGGATAAATGCCTAAGGGCTAACAATCTTAAGGGTATGCGTTGGAACCAAGAAAATCCTAGTTCCAAATGTTCGGACCAAGGGGGCCAAAATCTACTTGTCTAGCGGTCGACCCGGGCGAATTAAGACTAGATAGAGCTGAAAAACTGGACTATTCTTGGACTGCCTATAAACTAGACCTCGGGTTGCAGCATGGAGGTCACACCTCTTACCCGAAAGTGTATAGGAACTTCCCCTCACAAGCCAAGGTTGAGCTCGACACAAGGAAGGAACGAAAATGTCTTAAGTGAACCTTGGGTGGGGGGCAACGTGCCTTTAACTTGTGTCATGGAGTCCTATTTATAGGCAATCCAAAGGGGGCACATGGTCTGCGAGTATCCGCCCCCGCCTTTTGAGATACTGGGTACCTGGCACCTGGGCGACCTGTTTTTCAGGAACCTCTGGAGGAGGCAAGCTAGTTCGAGACAACTTAGGCGAGGTCGTTTATGTCCGGTCATTAGTTGGCGAGCTCGCTGGTCGGATGAGTGCCAATGCAGCGAGGTCGGCGGCAAGCCCAAAAGGGGTCGTGAAAAGTTTATGCACGTGGCTGGACTAAGAGCAAGCTTTGACCCTGGCGAGCTCATTAACGAGCGCGCACTCCACCTTGCTGAGCTCGCAGCGAGCTGATCAACAAGAACTAGGCGAGCTCTGGGTGAACTCTCGTTGTCTTTGGAGAGAATGCTTCTGGGTATTAAGTCCACCTTCTGAGGTCCTGGGGCCAACCTGCAGGCTTTGACCCACCTCGTCGAATACGGGTTGCACACAAACCCCGCTCTTTGCGAGTTTGCCTAGAGCTCGGAAAGAAACATCAAACCCTTATTCGACAAGCTGCGGTTATACCGAGCTGGTCGTATCGGTCACCCCCTATAAATAGGGATCGGGACTTCTGGAAGTCACTCCTAGGACTATGACAGCTGAGAAGAAAGAGACCTCCTGTTATGAAGACGATCACCTCGCCTACCGAGGAGAAGGGAGGGTCTTCTCGCAAGGCCCGCCTCATTCCAGCCACTGAGACACTGGCGACGAGTATTCCTTGCGCGAAGTTGGGAGTCGTTCCCTCTCCCGACCTCTTTCGGCAGGAGTAGATGGGGAGGGCGAAGAAGAGGAAGCGGGCCGAGGTTCGGGCTTCCAGACAACTAAGGCGAAGCGAGGCCGAGCTCCCCGGGGAAGGTCGAGGAAGGGCATGAGCCTCCCGCGAAGAAATACGCCTCATCTGCCACTGCAGACTGGCATCCGGAACCGCGTCGGGAGCGGGCTGAAGAGGTAAGGTTGAGTTCGCGTCTGTCCTGCTGAGGTCTCGCACAACGTTGAATCTAACCTCTTCCACTCTTTTCTGACAGCTTTCCCAAGCGGCTTTTGGGTCCATCACGGACCTAACCCTGGGCGACTATGGCCTTTCTTCCCCTCTGCCAGGAGGGAATGACGGAGCCCCCTCGGGCGGCGTGATGTTCACCCTCGCTGTCACGCTTGGTGAGTAAACTCCTTCATCTTTCACAATGTCATCTTGATGCCTCGCTGATCAAGTTGTTGTGCAGCGCGCGTTAATGACGAGGTCTTGACGTCCTCGCCCCTACCTGAGAAAGCTGTTTCCATGACCCCGCAGGTCACGAAGGTGCCTCTGCCTCCTACTGATGGGGCGGCCAAGGAGTTAACTCCGAACTCCAAGCACACCCGCTTCTTGTAGGATCTGAAGGACACAACGACCCCGCCCGTTCTGAGCGGGCATGGCCCCCAAGGGCCATCGGAGCCCGTCGTGCCACCAGAGAGCTCCGCCCTTACGACCTCGGTCGCCGTCGCTTCTCCTGCTGTTCATCTGCCACCAACTCCCAGTGGTTCGCCTCCGCGGGGGGACTCCCTTGATGTTGGTGTCAGGCTCAGCCTTGGCGCGGCGGACGGCCTCCTCGCCAACGCCTGATCCCGCGTCCTCACACAGCGCGCCCACCACTAAAATCGCATCCTGCGGAAAGGGTTAGGAGGTAGCGCCTCGTTCAGAACGGAGCAAATCCAGCGGGCTTCGCCTCTATCATGACTCGCGAGATCGCCCACACGGTCACGAAGAAAAGGGGCATTGTCGTCATTCTCTTCGCGCGGAGGAGAGCCCGCGGTAACGCTGCAGTAAGATTCTCCTCGCCTATGCTTTCTTCATTGATTAATCGCCGTTGAGGAATGAGGTTTTAATAATCCATACTATTTGTAGGCTCAGCCCCTTTCGTGGGGTCGCCCCACCGCCGGCCCTCCTCACCAGCTAGCGAGTTCTTCGCTGACTTGGGTGAATCTTTCGGCAAGTCAAGGCTCGCATCCTCGCTTTGCTCTCCTCGCATGAAATGCGGCTGAAGGCATTGGCGGCAAGCGATCTCAACCGCCGTCTAGTCGTGGTGGAGTCGCGGATATCTCTTGTCAAGTAGTTCTCTCATCAGCTTGAGAGTGTCGAGCGCAAATACTTCGATATCAAGAGCCTGGAGGTGTAGATGACCGAAGTCGAGCACAAGGTGGCGCAGCTGGAGAACGACATCCACCACCTTTCCCGGAGCGCGGGCCTCCCTGGAGATATGGCGAGGATGACATACCATATCAGACGGACTGAAGAAATCATCTGCCACCACACAGAGGGTCTCCACAAGACTCAGTAGAAGTTGCGGGTTGCGCGAGATATCGGCTGGTGGAGCACGCATGTCTCGGCCGTGGAGCTCCTCAATCCCCTCCGCGGGGCCTAAATAGCGTTTATTTTACTTGTCTTTTACTTTTAATCATGTAATAATATTTTTTAACAATTCGCCGGGCAAGTTTGCTCTATTTTAATAATAGGCCTGGCCGGTGCTTTGTGGTTGATTTTTTCCTCGCTGCTTGTTTACCTCAATTTCGCAATGTACACTCTCCTCGCCTGAGCGCGCCATACCCTCGGCCTTGCGATGTCGGCGTCCGGCCTTTATAAATAGGGGGCCCTAGCCGCTTTGCATACGATATTTCTTCAGCCGAGTTCACCAGACGATATCTCTGTTGCGAGTTCGTCTTCCTGTTCGCCTCTTTTCAGCAATGGTCTCACCTGCCAAGGGAAAACGCACCAGGGAGACAGAGGGTCGACTCCATTGCCTGGACAACTTCGTCGCTACCAAGTTCCCGCGGAGCAAGACGACAGTTGATGAGCTCGCTCCCTTCCGGCAGAACTTCTTTCCCGAGGGATTCTGTGCTCGCCGATCTAGACCCGACGAGTTCCTCAACTCCCTTTTTGAGGCCCACTTCGAGATGGGACTTCGCCTCCCCTTCTGACCGGAAGTTCAGCTGATGCTGAACCATTACGGCCTCGTCCCAGCCCAGATCAACCCAAATGGGGCCGCAGTCATGATGGTCATCATCTGCTTTCTGCGCGAGGTCGGGGTCGTCTTCGGCTTCGTCGTCTTCCGCAAACCCCTCTCCATGAAGGCGAATGTCGAGGGGGTCGCCACTTCAGCGACACCTCCTTGAAGATCAAGGAGCTGCAGAACAAGGTTCACCGTTGGCACTAGAAGTTCATAATCGTGCGAGGTCCCTTCGGCCATGTGCCCCTCCGACCTACTCAGAGGTACGAGCCCAATTACAAACCTCCTCGGATTCCTGAGACCTCCGAGCCCCTTTACCTCTAGCTCTTCCAGCGAGTAATGGAAGTCGTCCGGTTGAGGCAACGTGTTGACCAGCTCGCCTTCATCGAGCCCGGTAAAGGTATTGCGAGGACTAACCAAATTGTCTTTGCTTTGGCGTCCTGAAAAGCATACCGACTCTTCGCTTCTTTCTATAGGACTTCGCTCTCTCCCTTCTGGAGTGAGCATCGGCGAGGCAACGACTTCGCACGCGAAGCGAGCTAGTCTCCTCCCATCGAGCTGATAGAGGTGTCCGAAGATGAACCGGGCGACCTCAAGATCAAGAGGCTGAGGACCGGCACACGAGTCGGTGGGGCCTTCAAAGAGAATAGAAAAGGCCATCGCCCACCGCGACCTCACCGAGGCCTCAGCGTCCGACCGCGAAGACCCGAGGCTCCCGAGTCCCATCACAACTTTGGGTGAGGGAGCAGCGGGACGAATATCACAGGCGAACCTCTTCTTTCGTGGGACGCGAAGCAGAATTGGGTATCCGTCAGCACCTTCCTGCCCTCTTGGGCAAGCGACAATGAACCTAGCGACGACGCGTTCAACGTCTTATATGTCATTTATTGGCGAGATGACGCTGATGAACTTGCTCATGCCTCGCTCGGACACATCGCGTATCAATCTTCTCGCTCTTTGTTGCGGGGCGCCGAGCTGACGCACTCGCTAGAGAGGCGACACCTTCATTGCGCCAAAGCGTTGCGAGACACGAAGGCAGCTTTGGTCGCCGCGGAGAAGGCGGAGGAGGAGAAAGCGGAGGCTGCGTGGAAGAATGTTGAGGCCGTCGAGCAATTGGCCAAGGCCAGAGAGCAGTCGGCCAAGACCGCCGGAAAGCTCGACGGGTTGAGGGAGAGCTCGCCGAGCTCCGCAAGGAAAAGGCGGTGCGTGACGAGGCTGAGGTAAATTCATCTCGCATCCCATTGTTCAGGCTTTACTCACGAGGTTCCATTCTAACTTGGCTTTTTCCCATTTCACTCAGGCGAAGTTCTATCCGCATCCGCGACTGAAATCTCGCTCCTAGAGCAGAGGAACCAGGCCCTCCAAAACGAGGTGGAGGCCTTGAAGATTGACCTTGCGACTGCGCGGTCGCAGACTGCTACCTCTCCCGCTCTAGAGCCCGCCTCGAAGGAGGAGCCCTTGAAATTCTCGCAAGCCGACCTTCGGTCGATGCAGCGCATGTACATCAGGGATGGAGGCGAGCTGATGCTCAGCAGCCTGAGGCGGACGGAGAAGTTGATCGAAGGCGACGAGGTCATTACTGTCGAGTCTCTCTTCCGGAGATGTTCGATGCCGAGCTCGGTTAGACCTCGTCTGACGAGATGGACCTTAACATCGATATGAGCTTGTCTTCTTAAGGAGACGGCTCAACGTGCAGATCGAGAGGCGGGCCCTCTCATTGCAACGGTTCGTCCTCGTCCTCGAGCAAGTAACATCTCAATTTTAATAGGGTCCCTAGAAGTGTTGGCACCCCAATTGATGCACCACATCACCTTGGAGACAAGGTGGAACCCTTAAAGGGGCAAGGTGCACATTTAGCCAAAATTGACCAAACCAACTCAACTGGCCCCACCCTTGACCAATTGAGCTAGCCATCTCCTTCCCCATGACCTAAGTAATACAAATCACCTATTGGCACCCCAATTTATGCACCACATCACCTTGGAGACAAGGTGGAACCCTTAAAGGGGCAAGGTGTGCATTTAGCCAAAATTGACCAAACCAACTCAATTGAACCCCTTCTTGACCAATTAAGCAAGCCAACATATGCCCCATGACCAAAGCTAACTAAACCTCAAAATGTTGACTTGGTCAACCTAAATTAATCATGGTCAAACCATGGCTTAATTAAGACCCAAACCCACTTTCAAAAATACCTTAACCCTACACTAACCCAAAAGCCCAAGAATCAAGCCCTAACCTCATATGGACCCTAAACCCATGGTCAAGATCAGATGACCCATAGTTAGCCTAATTAAACCAAGTCAAAGGTCAAAGTTCACTTAAGAGAGAAATTACCGAAAATGGAAATACTTCAAATGGATTAACTTGAGTTTTGCATGGCCTAAAGCATCCATAAGAAGCTAAGAGGAAGCCCCCACTGTCCTCTTAAGCCATCATTAGTAGGCTAGGTGGCAGCTAGGCATTGTCATGGCCGGCCATGGGGAAGATAGAGGTGAAAATGGTATCCTCACCACCAGCCTATAAAAGCTCTCCCATACCCTTCAGAAAACTCACACACCTCCCAAGCATCAATCCTAAGCTAAGAAATCCAGTGGAAGCCCTCAGGAGCAGTGAAGAGCACACAGTCGACCAAGCAATGGAAGCCTGAACCCGAATCAGGAGAGCACGACCAATTAAGGTGAGATTCCTTCCCCTTCCCCTTCTATAAGCATCGAAATCGAAATCGAGCTCGATTGGGCTCTGATTTCTAATCAAAATCGAGCTCGATTGGGCTCTGATTTCATATAGTTTAATGGAATTTTGCCGTCGGAATGCACCTGCAATTCCGGCCGACGACGGCGGCGACAGGCCGCCAGATCACCGCCGATAGATTGCCCTCGTTAAGGCGAAACTGTTAGTGGTGGTGGCGAGTGGTGGTGGTGGACGGACGACGGTGGAGGAGCCCTGAAAGCTCCGTCCAGGCGGGATTAATCTCTGTCATTGGCCAGAGGTTGAAGACGATCTCTGCGCCGTCCGATTTCCTTAATTCAGTCGAAACAATGATAGGTCGTTCCCCACAGCGGATCCACTGTGGGGGAAGGTCATTTTGTCGTCTGTCGTCGCTCTGCGCCGCATGATATGCTTTATAATCTGTGATGTGATTAAATACGCGGCTATTATTTAAATTAAATTTTTCTGTCTATATGCACCTCACAACAGAGAAATTAAAATGTATTTTTAAGTATCTTAATGGCTGAACCAGATCAAGTGGTTAACATGAAACTTGTAGGTCTTGGTCTGGGCTTTCCAAAATGGGGTGGAACATTTCTGGTGATGAGTATTTCTCCCTGAATTGTTTTTTGAAATAAAACATAAACCATAAGACTTTTCATATTTTGTGTATGTTCTGATCAAATCACATGGGATGAACCTGAATATTGGGTTATCAGTTCATTATGAAGATAGTTAATATACATATAGAAACTTTAGAATTTTTTGAGATATGATTTGAATCAAAATACATTAAATTGTCACACTTATATATGAATGAAATCTTAAGACCTTAAATATCTAAATAAATTGTCAAATTTTTATAGCATACTTATAATATTATGACTGACCTTCGATTCAATTTTGAAGATGATTGGACATGAATTGATCATCTTGTGAATTTTACATTTAATGGGTATAGTTTAAATACATTAAATTGTCACACTTATATATAAATGAAATATTTTGACCTTAAACATCTAAATAAATTCCCAAATTTTTATAGCATACTTATAATATTATGACTGACCTTGGATTCGATTTTGAAGATGATTGGACATGAATTGATCATCTTGTGAATTTTACATTTAATGGGTATAGTTTAAATACATTAAATTGTCACACGCTTATATATAAATGAAATATTTTGACCTTAAACATCTAAATAAATTCCCAAATTTTTATAGCATACTTATAATATTATGACTAACCTTGAATTCAATTTTGAAGATGATTGGACATGAATTGATCATCTTGTGAATTTTATATTTAATGGGTATAGTTTAAATATATTAAATTGTCACATTTATGTATAAATTTAATATTTTGACCTTAAATATATAAATAAATTCCCAAATTTTATAGCATACTTATAACATTATGACTGACCTTGGATTCAATTTTGAAGATGATTGGACATGAATTGATCATCTTGTGAATTTTACATTTAATGGGTATAGTTTAAATGCATTAAATTGTCACACATATATAAATGAAATATTTTGACCTTAAACATCTAAATAAATTCCCAAATTTTTATAGCATACTTATAATATTATGGCTGACCTTGGATTCAATTTTGAAGATGGTTGGACATGAATTGATCATCTTGTGAATTTTACATTTAATGGGTATAGTTTAAATGCATTAAATTGTCACACTTATATATAAATGAAATATTTTGACCTTAAACATCTAAATAAATTCCCAAATTTTTATAGCATACTTATAATATTATGACTGACCTTGGATTCAATTTTGAAGATGATTGGACATAAATTGATCATCTTGTGAATTTTACATTTAACGAGTATAATTGAATTATTAAAATTGTCATACTTATGTGTTATTGAAATATTGTGTTCTTAAATGTTGAAATAAATACTCAAAACTTTATAGCACTTTTATTATGTCATGTTTGAGAACTTTCAGCCATGATTACCTCACATCTTGGTTCATACATCGGAATGATATAGTTGTACATTGCTAACACTTTTTGCAGTACCTCTCTTTTGCAATAGCCTTATGTTAATTATAAAGCTAGTATCTTAGTCAAATTAACCTTGGCATGCGTCTATGAAACTCTTTCTTTAAGTCGTCTAGTTTATGTCTAGGAAAGGGGTGCCAGTATCCCCCGCAAGAAAGGTGGTGTATAATGGTACACAGTGCGACCACCAACCTTACTCTTACAAGGCCAATGAACAACTTAAATTAGACATCACTTCAGATGCTAGTAGGTTAATTGGTGTTCTTGCAGAATTATGTTTGGAATCCTTAGTCTAATGTGGAGACCGACATTAGGGTAAATATTTGGTTCCATAAAACTGTGGTAGGTCTAATCACTCCACCGAACAGAACAAACTGACGGAGGGACTCGAGTGTTAGACCCTTAGGCTATTGGGACAATTTGTCTTGTGGATATAATCCCGGTGGGCAAACTCCCTTAGTTCGTATCATATCTCTGCCGGTTGTAGCAAGATCACTGATAGTAGTGCATGTATGAACTCATACTGTATATTAAGGCCTAGGATGGTCGTCTACCTAGAAGTGGAGATGTCCAATCTGCTGTTATCATCCGCCACGGTGATAAGGACCACGTGGCTAGCTACCAGCTTAACAAGTGAATTGGGTAGGACTTAGACATACAAAATTTAATAGCTCATCGTCTTGCATCATATCATGTTATTTTGCATATCTTGCATCCGTAAACCCTTATCCTATAGGTTTGTATGAGCACTCTTGTAAGATAAGTCTGTGTTATGATAATTTCAAGACCCTTAACTTATAAATTTGTATGGACATTCATATAAGTTAAGTTATTTCTGTACCATGACTGCTCCATTTTCGTACTGCAATAATTTCTCAATTTAACTACTAGATTTACGATTATGTCAGAACAAGACCCTTAACTTATAAGTAGGCACGACTTTTCTTATAAGTTGAGTCATTTACGCTTCCCCCTTACTACTTGTTTCATAACACAAACTCTTTCTACCTCGTCACTCGGTTCACTCATATTACCGCTTTGACATTCTTGCCCCTCTCTCTACCCAATGCTCTAGGATGCAATGGGGAAAGCAAGGGAATCCGCTTAGTCTAATTGACTAACGGTTTGTTACAACCACTCTCTAGGATCCCCTGCCACAACAATTCCTGCAGTACCGACCCCAGCCAAAGATGTCTGATGTGGAGATGGAGATGTCAATAGTTATGGACCCAGCTCCAGCACCCGAAGTAGAAGATACACTGAGAGATGTGAGTTCTTGCTTTTGTTCCATGCTCCTTACTATAGTTTAAGGGCATGTAGTAGTATTAGTTCATCCAGAGCATGTAATAGCCTCAATTTTGACTTAAGGGCATATGTTAGCCCTAGTTTTTAAGGGCAGGCCTTAGCCCTAAATCTTCCGTTGTAATACAGACCTTTTGGTATATGTATGAAAAAATGTGATTCGGACTTTATCTTGTCTACTGTACTCCTTTATAGCTTGGTATTACTGCGATGTAATGATAATTCACCTTACAGAGCAAGTATCATGAAGTGGAGGTTAACTCGTTTGCTAACACTACCGCATGGCAACTGCTCTGGGCATAAGAATCCCCCTCGGCTGTGAATTATTACCGGGAGGGGGTTCTTACACGGCGCCTCTTCCAACTCGCGGCGCTCCAGAGACAAGTCTCCAGCCGATGCTGAGTGATCAGGTCGTCGGCGAGGCGAGGCCATTTTGGCGAGGTCGTTTTTGAGCACCTCCTTTTGTTCTTTCTGACGATTGTGTATTCATGATATTTATACATGAAAGAAAGATTGACTACTTTTGCTTGTGTCTGTCTTGTGTTTTTTTCAACATCCTTGCTCGATTTTCATTCCCTGCAGGCTTACCAATACGATCCCTACTCCGAGGGAATCCCTTCCTGAAGCTCCGTCCACGAACATCTGCTAGGGGACAAATTCTTCTGCCTTCTCCTCCTCTGCTCCTTCAGAGGAGAAATCCGCTAGAAAGTCGGCGAATGCTTGCGCATTGATGACCATCTGCGGAACATAAACTATGTCGAACTCGCCAAGCTCAACGGAGCACTTAGCGAGCCCGACTCGAATGCTCCATCTTTTCTAAGATCGTTCTCAGGGGATGATACGTCAACACCCTGATGGTGTGAGCCTGAAAGTACGGCCTCAACCTCCTTTCCGATATGATGAGGTTGAAAGTTAGCTTCTCCAAGATCGGATAGCGTAGCCCCGCCTTCCTGAGAACCCTACTCGCGTAATAGATTGGCAAGTGACTTCTCACTTCCTCTCTAACCAACACCAAGCTGACTACTTCGGCTCCCAATCCTAGATAGAGGAAGAGGTTTTCTCCTTCGCGGGGCCCCTGAAGCAAAGGGGCTTGCACCAATTGCTGCTTTAGGGTCTGGAAGGCTGACTCGCACTCGGAAGTCAACTCGAACTTCTAATTACTGCAGAGCGTTCTGAAGAAGGGAGAGCACTCTCCCCTGCCTTGGATAAGAACCAGCGAGCCTCTCGGTCAGTCGTTGCACCTCCTTGGTGTCTTCCGGAGAATCCATCTCCATGATAGCCTTCACTTTATCCAGATTGGGCTCCACCCCTGCGGGAGTGAGGAGTGTCCAAAGAACTTCCCCATGCTAGCCCCAAAGACGCACTTAGCAGGGTTAAGTCTCATCTTATACTTCCGCAGAAGCGAAAGTCTCTTCCAAGTCCTTCAGATGCTCCGGGACGCTTCTGCTTCTGATAATGAGGTCGTCGACGTAAACCTCCAGGTTGCGCCCCTTTTTGGACTTTGAAGACCTGATCCATCATTCACTGGTATGTTGCCCCCGCGTTCTTCAAACCGAACGACATCATCTTGTAGGAGTAATACCTGTCATTGGTTATGAAGGAGATGTATTTCACATCGGGGGGGGGGGGGGGGGGGGGGGGGGGGGGGGTGGTGCATCCGGATCTGATGAAATCCTGAAAATGCATCAAGAAAACTCGTCAAAGGGAAACCGACGGCTGAGTCAACTAGTTTGTTGATTCGAGACAAGGGGTAACAATTCTTCGTGAAACCTTTATTCAATAATGAAAAGTTGATACACACTTGATACTGCCTCCCCCCCGGGCCTTCTTTACCATTACAATATTGGAGACCCAGCCTGGCTACTGGATCTCCGAAACAAACCCCGCTACCAGCAGCTTCTGGAACTCTTCACGGATGGGCTCAGCCAAAGACGTGGTGATTGCCCTCTTCTTCTATCGGATCGGGTGAACCTTCGTATCGAGGTTGAGACGATGACACGCCACATCGACATCAATGATGAGCATGTCTGCGGCGCTCCAAGTGAAGACATCGATGTTTGCCTGTAGGCACGCCACGATCCTCTGCCGGTCCTCCTCCGTCAGCTCTTTACTAACCCTCACGCTTCTGGGCCTCCGCCCACTGCAACATCATCCACCTCCTACACCTCCTCAACAGCTTCCAGGCGTGACATTCCTTCCAGCACCATGTCGACCTCCTCTGCGTCTTCCCTCCAACCGATGGTGTTGACGACATGCAGGTAACACTCCCTGGCCACCTTCGGATCACTCCTGCTTCGGATCTGCACCCCTCCCTGACTATATTTCAGACACTGATGGAATGAGGAGGGCACATATAGGAAGGCGCTGATAAGCGGCCTCCCGAAGATCACGTTGTAACTGTTCGGAGCATTCACAATGACGAGCCGACAGTTCTTCGAGGTGCCCCCAAGGGTCACCAGCAACGCCACTCCTACCTCCTTCCGCTCTCCTGAGAAGCCGAACTGTGGTCCGTCAGAGGTCGTTACCCTCTGCGCCTCCACATCCATAGCGTCGAAAGTCTTCTTGAACCAGTGCTTTGCCTTCCACTTGAAGGTGGTCGCGAAGAACCTGCACTTAAAAGCATCATTCATAGATCGAATTGGAACTACGTCTTCGAACCATTATAGGTGCTGGATGGGGTCGTCCTTCCCCGTATAGTACCTGGGTACGAGCTCACGAAACCCATCTAAGACTGGCGCGCTCATAATCTCCTCACAAAAGGGGTTTGCTGAGCCAGTTTGCCGAGCTGATTGCGGGTGAGCCAGTTTGACAATCTAAGCTCGTATTCAAGTTCAGATCAATGACGGGATAATTTTATGTATTTTTATTTATTTTTTATTTCATGTAAAATAGTAACTTTATCATTTGGGCGATCTAGACCATCCGTAGTAGCCACTATAAATAGGAACCTAGGAGTTTAGTTATGGGCTCTCGCGATCTTTCCACGGTGCCGATTCTGAAGACTTTAGGTGTCGAAGCCTAGACCATCTTCCTCCCCGCATTTGGCCAACCATCACAATCCTTCCACCCGATCGAGCCATCGTTCGCCATTAGTCTAACCATCCGTCAGCACCACTCTCCCCTCCAACCACCTTCCTCACATTACTACTTCAAGCTACCACCCTAACTAACCCAAACCCATATAACTACCTCATAATCACCCATTCTCCACTGACTCATACTCACAACTGTTGGGTCCAGCGTTCCTTCTCTTGACCCGTGGCGCTTTGCTACTTCCTTAAGGGGAAAAAGTAGCGCCCTTTCCACAAGTCCGGACTGTTGGAACAGTTGGGTAAGCGCTCTATCCTACAAGTGGTATCAAAGCAGGTCACGGGTTCGAAACTGGGGGGCGCTAATAAATCCCAAAATTGCTCTCTATCTGTGTGGGTCCGGCGGGTCAGGCAGCCGCAACCATGTGGCAACCCTACCTCTGAGCCATGTGGTGCGCCACCTCTGAGCCATGTGGGGCCCACCTCTGAGGTGGCGGGTCATGTTGGACGCTGAGGTGGGGGGGATTGTTGGGTCCAGCGTTCCTTCACTTGACCCGTGGCGTTTTGCTACTTCCTTAAGAAAAAAGTAGCGTCCTTTCCACAAGTCCGGGCTTTTGGAACATTTGGGTAAGCGCTCTATCCTACAATAATCACCTCACAACACCCACCCCACTATCCCTACCCGACAAAGCCTCTTGAACCAAAACTGATCCCTCCAAACCAATTCATGCAGCCGCCCCTCCAATAGTCCATCAAAGCATTCCATCAAGCTACCCAGAACTCTCCCAGCACTGTTCTCATGTCACAACATCCCTTCACGCCAAATCTCTCAATAACTGCCACAACCAACCTCTGCCATCTTCCTGCTTCAATTCCGGTGCTCAGGCAGCCCTACCGACCCCTCCATCATCATTGTCAGTACTCCTACTACTCTTCCCAATACTCCAACAGCCAACTACACCCCACCCGAGCCCTCACAACCTTATCCTAAACCCAACCAGCCTCTAAAATCTGTGCAGAACCGCTACAGAGTTGTTGTCCAATCCTAAATCAACCATAATTCATATCCCCGGTCTCATATTTCTTATGTAAGTTCATATATGAAGTCAACATCTCTTTGTTATTTATTTGGTGAACATATGATTGTGGATATTAATTTGTATGTGTTTACCATGATTTGTTCGACTTGAATGATTTACTCATTAAAATTTAATTGAAAAACTCTTAACATAACCTAAATTTTGTTGGTTCATCTATGATTTTAATCTCAATTGTGATTGTTTGTGGATATCTTTAACAATTTTGGTGCTAATTGCAATTAATCATTGGATACATTTGCTTGTACATCACATCATTCTTAGATCCCCATGATACCTCACAACATCATTTCACCAGAGTTCTCTAAGGGCACATTTACACATTCATCTCACCTTATCCTACATCACCACCTGAACTGCAACCCTAGCAAGCTCTGTCAGCCTCCATGTAATGTCACTTTTAATTCATATTCGGGATAATAACCAAGTGGCGCATGATCTGTATTTCACGGTGGGCATGGCTCCATGTCAAGCAACTTCTTCTTGATGATGGACTAGTAAGCAAACTTCATTCCCATGGTCTTCTCAATGAAGGGAGATGTGTCAATCTTCCCCAGGACAAGCTTTCTCAGGATGTTGTATGCTTCCTTCAATCTCCTAGAACTATACGATCAGAATCACTATGGAGGCATTCAAACCCCATTCTCTTCATACAATTAAGTTACTTAGTCTCTGTTGGTTAGTTTACTTCACCTGCTGCCTCATGTAGCTCTGCAGGAAGATGAAGAAGATGGGGGTTGCAGCAGTGGCGAAGACTTTACCTCACTTTCAGGGATCTTGACATGTTCAAAGGGATTTTGGGTGAACTCATCTTTGGTGGTCTCACCGGTGGATGGATAGAGGCCTGGGAGGGGATTGAGGGCTCTGGTGCAGAGATGGACTGGAAGAAACCGCGTGGCTCAGGTTTTAGTTGATCTTCGGATCCATTCATATATTAATGATATAAAAGGGGGGAGAATTTGTTACCGACATTCGCACAGAAGAGCCGCCGTGGCAAGTTTATTCGAGGAGGACGCGCGGCGACACGAGAGCGGGCGTGCAAGCCGAGTCGGACGCCGCCGGCTGATGTGGACCGAGCAATCCAGGGGCTGCGGCGTGGGCGAGTGGCCTTGGGCCTTTGTATCTTTATTTTAATGTTGTTTTATTATTGTGTGTTGTTTTGGTGGATCCCTCCCTATAAAGGGGATCACCTTTGTGTTTGTAACCATCTTTGGATCACTTGAATGAAATTGGGGCTGTCCCCCTTTCCCTCTCAACCCTAACTTCCTCTCTCTCTATCCCTCTCTCTCTCTCTCTTTCTCGATCTCGCTCCCTCTACCTCCCTCACGCTAGAGCTGACCGCTACCCGTTACCGCCGCTGGAAGCCGCCTCCTGCGCTAACGCCGCCCCTATCGCCTACCGATACCCCAAGCGGTATCATTGGTCCGACCTGCCCTTTCCGCCTGCCCTAGCGCCGCCGGTCTCCTCCCCGTCTGTTCTCCTCGTCGATGGCGCCCAACACCCGCTCTCACGCTGGAGAGGGCCTGGACGAGGCTGACACCACCCGCCTGCGCCTCGACTGCCAGGACGAACGCCTCGACGGCCTGCAATCCGCCATCGACGCATTGCTAGTCGGCCAAGCCCGCCTCAGCAGTCAGCTCGCAGGTTTCACCGCGCCGACGGGCTCCGCATCTTCCAACGACGCCGCCTCCATCCTCGGGGTGCCGCCGCCTCTTGTTTCCGGACTCACCGCACCCGCTGCCGCGGCCGCCGCTGTGACCCCGCACCTTCAGCCGCTAGCCGCAGCGGCCGCACCTCCAGCCGACTGCTGACAACCTCTGGCCCTAGATGTTCCATCATTCTCGGGCGTTGATCCAATGGGTTGGATCGCCCGGGCGGAGCAGTTTTTTGACCTTCACAATACTCCGCAGCCGGACAAGGTGGGCACGGCCGTGGTCGGACTCGATGGCTCGGCCCTTCATTGGGCACGTTGGCTTCGCCAAATCCAACCCTGCATCACATGGCACGAGTTCAAGCAAGAGATGATTAGTCGCTACGATTCTCGCTACACCGGTTCCGCCATAGAGCGTCTCTGCTCGGCCCGACAAACTACTACGGTGGACGCCTATATCGATGAGTTTGTTGCGCTCGTCACGCAAGTGCCGGGTCTCCCACCCGATCACTACTTGGGATTTTTCTTACAAGGCCTCCTCCCAAACATCCGCTCCCGCATCCGGACCCACCACCCCCGCACGGTGTCGGAAGCCCTTGACCTGGCTCGGGCGGTCGAAGCGGACATCGGACCCCGTCCAGGCGGACCTCCATCTAACCGCCACCCGCCACCGCGCGATGGCGGCCCACGACCGCCCCCGATGGGGGCCGGCCGCCTCACCACCGTCCGGACCCCCCACACCGTGTCTCCAATAATGACTACAATGATCTCTGTCGCCGCGGGTTATGCTTCCGATGCCGCCAACCATACTCACCGCAACATGTCTGCCCCGTCAAAGAGTTTCACGCCATTATTGGCGATGGAGACGACGATTCCGCAGCCGAAGATTCGGCACTCGCAGGGATACCACCGGACATCTCCCCGTCAGAGCCGGAGGGGGCACCCCTCAATGTCTTGGAGTTACCCTTCTACTCGGTAGGAGGTCTTACCGGCCCCCGCACGATGAAACTCGCGGCCGTCATCAACAACCGCCAGGTGATTGTGATGATCGACAGTGGTGCGACTTGCGATTCATAACTTCCTATCCGCCCAACTCGCCTGCGACATCGATTTACCATATTCCGCCTCCCCGGACTTCTCGGTCTGTCTCGGAGATGGTCGCCGACGACCCACCTTGGGGCAATGTGTGGATGTCACCCTCTCTTTCGGTCCTTGCACGGTCACGGCGGATTTCCACCTGTTCGAGTTGGGTGGCCTCGACGCCATCCTGGGCGTAGCATGGCTACAGACGTTGGGGGACGTTCGGGTGAACTGGGCCTCCATGACGATGTCCTTTCAACACCAGGGCCAACCGTGCCGTTTGGTGGGTGACTCCGCCCTCCTCCGTTCGCCGGTTTCCTTCTGCGCTATGCAACGCATCACCGAAGTGGAGTTTTCGGCCTGGCTTTGGCCTCTCCAGACGGCCCTACCGGACACGGCCGCCCCCTTGGGGGCCGATTTGCAAGACGTTCTCGAGGAATTTTCGGATATCTTCGCCTCCCCGCCGTGCCTTCCGCCTACTCGGCCGACCGACCATGCAATTGTCCTTCAACCGGGAGCGGCGGCGATCTCCGTTCGGCCCTACCGCTATGTCCATGCCCAAAAGGACGAGATAGAGCGCCTCGTGCAGGAAATGTTGTTGGGCGGACTCATCCGGCCTAGCGCTAGCCCGTTCTCCAGTCCGGTGTTATTAGTCCGAAAGAAGGACGGGAGTTGGCGATTTTGTGTGGACTACCAAGAGCTCAACAAAGCCACGGTGCCCGACAAATATCCGATTCCGGTTATTCAGGAACTCTTGGACGAGCTTCATGGCGCCGCATTCTTCACAAAGTTGGATCTCCGCGCCGGCTATCACCAAATCCGGGTCCGACCAGAGGACGTGCCAAAGACGGCTTTCCGCACGCACGACGGCCACTTCGAGTTCTTGGTCATGCCGTTTGGGCTTACCAACGCCCCGGCCACATTCTAAGCAACCATGAATGACATCTTCCGGCCAGTTCTCCGTAAGCATATCCTTGTATTTTTTGATGACATTCTCGTGTTTAGTGGATCTTGGCAGGACCACCTCCGCCACGTGCGGGAAACCTTCACCACCCTTTGGCGCCATCAGCTCACGGTCAATCAGAAGAAATGCACATTTGGTGCCACCATGGTGAGCTACTTGGGGCATACCATCTCCGCCGACGGCGTAGCCATGGACGAGGACAAAATCCAGGCGGTCCTTCGGTGGCCGACCCCCTCCTCCCTTCGGGACGTGCGGGCGTTCCTCGGCCTCACCGAATATTATCGGCGCTTCATCAAGGATTACGGCGGGTTGGCTCGCCCTCTCACCCAATTGCTGAAAGCCTCGGAGGAGGGCCCCTTCGTGTGGCCGCCCGCGGCGATGGCGGCGTTCACCGCCCTACATGCGGCATTGGTACAAGGGCCGGTTCTGGCCATGCCGGACTTCCAGCAACCGTTTATCGAGTTCCGGCAGGGTAAAACCAATCGGGCGGCGGATGCTCTATCTCGCCATCCCCAAGCTACGGAATTGACCGCAATATCACGGCCGGTGTGGGAGGATGCTTCCGTTATTCAGCAAGAGGTAGACCGCGACCCCCAGTTGATAGACATCCGAGCAGCGTTACTCGCCGACCCGGCAGCACGCCCACCCTATGCCCTCATTGGAGGTCGGCTCTTCCATCAGGGCCGCCTGGTGCTATCGGCAACCTCCGCCCGGATCCCTCAGCTTCTAGCGGAGTTCCACTCCACGCCTTCAGGAGGTCACGCCGGGGCGTTCCGCACATACCGGCGTCTGGCTGCTTCGCTGTATTGGCCACACATGTTCCGCCAGGTGAAAGCCTATGTGGCGGCTTGTTTGCCTTGTCAGAAGGCCAAGTACGAGACGATGTTTCCCAGCGGCCTACTGCAGCCCCTTCCGATTCCAGAGCGCGTCTGGGAGGACATCGCAATGGACTTCATCACCCGACTACCGCGTTCGAATGGGTTTGATTGTATCCTGGTAGTGGTTGACCGCCTCACGAAGTACGCCCACTTCGTTCCCCTTCGTCATCCTTATACGGCGGCAACGGTGGCCGACAACTTCATTACCGAGATCGTGCGGCTTCATGGGTTTCCCCGCTCCATCGTCAGCGACCGCGACCCGCTTTTCCTCAGTAGCTTTTGAACCTCGTTGTTCCGTCTCCAGGGCACACAGCTACGCATGAGCACGACATATCATCCTCAGTCGGACGGACAGTCTGAAGTACTGAATAGGTGTTTGGAAACATATTTGCGGTGCTTCATTGGCGAGAGACCCGGGTAATGGGCAAAATGGTTATGTTGGGCGGAATATTCCTATAATACGGCATACTATCACGCCGCAAACACCTCCCCCTTCGAGACAGTATACGGCCGACCTCCTCCCTCGGTGCTCCGCCATCTTCTGGGAGAATATGTCGTAGCTAGCTTAGCCGACCATTTATACGATCGGGGCGTCATCTTGGACAGTTTGAAGCATCACCTCCGGCGTGCCCAAGCCAAAATGCTCTCCTTCGCCAACCGGAAGAGTCGGGAGCTTTCTTTCCAAGTGGGGGAGCGAGTCTTCCTCAAGTTGCAGCCTTACCGCCAGCTCACGGCCGGCCGCCGCCCTTGCCCCAAGTTGGCTCCTCGTTTCTTTGGCCCGTTTGAAGTTCTCAGTCGTATTGGCGTCGTAGCTTACCGGCTGCGCCTCCCGGACGGTAGCCGCATCCACCCGGTCTTTCATGTTTCTCAACTCCGCCGCGTGATCGGCGATCACCCAGCCACCGACCACATACCAGCCGACCTCGGCATCTCCGGCTCCGAATCAGTTTATCCGGCGGCCATCATTGATCGGCGCAACTACACTCCGGGGAACCCGGCCCCAGAGGAGATCTGGGTTGCTTGGCGCAACCGCCCCTTGGCCGCCGCGACTTGGCTACTACGGGATGACTTTCGGCGCCAATTTCCCGATTACTGCCTTGAGGACAAGGCGAATTTCCCAGACGGCGGTATTGTTACCGACATTCGCACAAAAGAGCCGTCGTGGCAAGTTTATTCGAGGAGGACGCGCGGCGACACGAGAGCGGGCGTGCAAGCCGAGTCGGACGCCGCCGGTTGATGTGGATCGAGCAATCCAGGGGCTGCGGCGTGGGCGAGTGGCCTTGGGCCTCTGTATCTTTATTTTAATGTTGTTTTATTATTATGTGTTATTTTGGTGGATCCCTCCCTATAAAGGGGATCACCTTTATGTTTGGAACCATCTTTGGATCACTTGAATGAAAATTGGGGTTGTCCCCCTTTCCCTCTCAACCCTAACTTCCTCTCTCTCTATCCCTCTCTCTCTCTTTCTCGATCTCGCTCCCTCTACCTCCCTCACGCTAGCGCTGACCGCTACCCGTTACCGCCGCCGGAAGCCGCCTCCTGCGCTAACGCCGCCCCTATCGCCTACCGATACCCCAAGCGGTATCAGAATTGAAAATAAAAAAAAAATTGCACTCCCTATAGCTTTTACTCTATATATAAGAATGGTCTCCAATGTGTTCCTGAATAGCAGATATTTAGGATTGATGCACGAAAACAAGATAGATATAGTAACAAAAACACACATATCATCAATAACTATTTCGAAACTGTCTAACCTGATTTCACCTTTTTTCCTTTCATCTTGTCAAATACTTCCCTTGCCTCTCCTATATGCCCAGCCTTTGCAAGATTGTCCATTAATAAGCAGTACGACATCTTCAAAGGAAAAGAAAAAGAAGGCATAAAGCACTAATATGTAGAAATTAAATTTCTTATATATGAGGAAGGAAAATGGAAGAGTCGATCAATATTTTCAAAGTAAGAATACATTGCAAAGCATGGGTTGCAAGTTAAGAATTGCAAATTTGCTGAATAGGTGTTACAAAATTATAAACGGTTAGCATTTACTAATTATTTTATGTATTTTCTGTTTTCATGTATTTCTCTCTACTCCTATATATAGGTGTGTGATCTCTTGTATTAATCAATCAAGTAATTTCCAAACATTTCAACATGATATCAGAGCCCTAGTCCAGCTCGGTCCCGATCCGCCTCTCGCATCCGTCTTCCGCTCTCAATATCGCTCCAGATCACGCTCCCGCTTCCGACCGTCGAACTCGATCCTGATCTAGTCCCGCATCCAGGCCCCGCTCCGCTTTCGCCTCTCACTTCCCGACGCCGGTTTGTGCCAATCGGCACGTAGGGTGTCGGAACTCTTCCATAGGGTTGTGAATCTCTCTCCGGCATCTGATCTATATATCCTTGAGGAAATGATTCTTCCTCATCTTTCATATTACTTATTGTGATTCCGCTTTACCCCATTGCCACGTCGGATCTCTTTTTTTCTTCTCTTTTTATTAGAAAGCCCTAATCTCTGACTCTCTAAACTTTGTTTTCTGCGATTAGTTGATTTCTATTCTTGGATCGCCATGTCGGGAAGTGTTGAATCTCACGTTCCTTCGTCCATTCTCGCCGATGCGCTTCCGGATTTGGAAAGGACCAAACTTCCTTTGTTGTAGCTTATGGTATGTACCCTGAGTGAATCTCTGCTTCCTGAAATAAGCAAACACCCAATCTCCTTCTGAGAAATATAATCCCGGCGATGACGATCGGCCATGGATTTATATTTTTCAGAAGTCGCTCGCAATTTACTAGTAATATTTTTATGTAATTCTTTTAAATAATCAATATGAGCTTGCGCTTCAAAGGAGACACATTCATGTGTTGGAATGGAGTGGCGATCAAGTATACGGGGTATAGAGAACCCATAAACAATCTCGAAAAGAGATTTATTAGTGGAGCGATTAGTAGAATTATTGAATGCAAATTCAACTTGTGGCAATATAAGATCACATTGCTTCGAATTCTCCCCAGTCAAACACCTAAGAAGATCTCCCAAACTCCTATTAACGACCTCAGTCTGTGCATCGGTCTGGGAAGGATATGCACTACTAAACTCGTTTTTGGTTCCTAATCGAGCCCACAGTATTTTCAAAAAATATCTCATAAATCGAGTATCTCTATCAGAGGTGATCGACCTAGGTATACCGTGTAATCTAACGATTTCTTTAAAGAAAAGTTCAGCAACGTGTACTGTTGGAACCGAGTGTGAGGCCCCCATTTAGACCCCACATACTTCAAACCAAACCTTCCGGTTAGCATACACATATATCTTTATATAGTTTGCCAACATTTTATAGGATAAAATTCATATTCCGCTACAATTTCGAGCGTCGCAAAAGCATCAAAGAAATTCATACTCAACTGGCAACACTACGCCGAGTTGACACTGACTTATATTTTTCATCATAGGGGACGAACTTTTATTTCATTTTATTCTCAATTTGGGTCATTACACCGAGAATCGTCCCAACGAGGAGTTCGGACCCAAAAGAGGGGGCAGCTAGTACTTACTTGGCCCGTGGAAGAACTTGACTGAAAACTCAGAACCTAGCACTGACCCTTGGCTGCAACGCGGAGGTCCCACCACACACCTAGAAGATCTTAGAGCGCTTCCCTTCTCAAGCCAAAGCTGAATCTGAGCACCTTGGAGGGCCTTGGAAGCTAACCAGAGTTGTCCAAAGGAGGAAGAAGCCCCAGAATTGGATCCTCTCCAAAGGTGCCCTCCATGGTCTATATATAGTCTTCTCAACTGGGTCTGCCAATAACGTAATTCCGCATTTCGGTTTTGTTAAGCACACCCCAAAATGGTCAGCCAACAGCCAAATTTCGCTGTTTAAGATGGTTATAGACAGACAGGCCTGAATAAATATGAATAACATATTGCACCAAAATCCCGGGGGCTGATGAAGTCGGCGCTCGCCTCCTCCCTTGCGACCTACCTAGGCGAGCGCGAGCCTACTCCGAATCCGCTCGTCGCAAGGTGGCGAGCCCCCGCTCGCCTCGCCCTCGCGATCCTCTTGTCGCAAGGCGACGATCCCCCGCTCGCCTCGCCCTTGCGATCCGCTCGTCGCAAGGAAACAAGCCCCCGCTCGCCTCGCTCGCATGCTTCGCCTATATCCGAGCCTCAATTTACCTCCTCGGCGAACACAGGGTTGTGCACAATCCCCGCTCTTTGCGAGATTATTCTAAGCTCGTAAAGAAAAGTCCAACCCCTGGTGTTTGTTAGTCGGCTGCTGACCTGGCAGGAATCTTTTGGTGGGTCCCATCCCCAGCGTTATAAATACCACCAATCACAGGCGATAGGGAACTTCTCAGCCCCTTCACTTTCTTTTGTCGGCGACTATTGTAGCTACAAAATGCCCCTTTCAGAAGAAGCGCAAGCTCATCTAGATGCTGCGAGGGCAAACAGACGGTTGCTCACCGTCGAGTTTGCGCCATTGATCGGACGGCGGGCCCCTGTCCCCCCCAACCCCCCACCCCACCCCACCCCCCCACCCCACCCCACAAAGCCCAAGAAAGCGAAGATGGTTAAGCGACACCCGGGGGAGGGTGGATCCTCTCTCCCGAATCTGCCACCAGACACCGGGCTCGCCCAACAGGTATACGAGCTGATGGTTTTGATCTCCCCCGAAACTGGTTAAAATCATCTTTTCCTGCTCGCAGAACACGCCTCCCGAGGAAGAAGCTGCGGGCGAGGACCTGACGGACGCTCGCCCTCAATCCCCTGGGAGGGCCGATACTGCGGCTATGGACATGGACCTCGCAGTCCTGCACGATTCCTCGCCACTGTCTGGTGAGTTACTCGTCTTTCTCCCAGCAAACTGGCTTCCCTTGACCATTGACTTCCCTCCGCTGTCGCCTCTTGTTGTCACCCTCCTGCGACATCCGGAAGACGCACCTCTCTACTATGGTCCCCGGCCCTACCGGATGCGGCCATCACGATCCCAGGATTTGGCCTTCTAGGAGAAAAGGTCCATGACGATTCGCTACCCGCCACTTTCTGGATCGCCAGTAACGCGCTGCACCTCCTGGTATGGGGAAGTCTGTTACGCTTACTTACACCGAGGCTTTCTAGGGGCAGCCGAGCGCCTCCCGCCAGCCCCCCGGCAAGGGGATTATAGCCTCGCCAGGTTGGTTTGCATCTTCGCGATCATTTGCACCTCGCCTTCGTTAGACTGATATACTTACTTGCAGGTAACCGCGAGATCTCCCCTGGCAACCCTGACTTTAGGGAAGAAGAGATCTCTCCCCCGCCTTCGCCGGACAAGATTGCCGACTTCTTGGGTGATCCCCGAGATCCCGAGGTGCTGAAGAGGCGGACAACCGAGGTGCTTCGGAAGTACGGCCTCATGCTGCAGGACCTCTACAATCAGGCGCGGGAGGACAGGACGTCCTCCGAGGACCGGCTCGCCGCCCTCGAGGATGACTACGCGCGACTTCTTGCCGAGCTGTGGCTGGAAACTCACAGCGAGGTCACCTCCCCGGGGGTGCACCTTTCGCGGGCGGAGGATCAGGTGCGCTTGCTGCAGCAGGAGCTCCGTGCCGTCCGCGCTTACCACTATCCTCGCGTGTCGCCGAGCTCGGGGATGCGAGGCTGAGGAAGATGGAGATGGATCCAATACTGATCCCGCTCGCGCTCGCACCCGCTCGGCGACCTCTGAAAATGTACTTTATATTTATTTAAATGTTTTCGTTAAACAACCCTGCGAACAATCTTACAATTATTAGTTTGGTATTTCTTGCTCGCGATGGGGCTTTCGCTTGTATTCATTCGCGCTGTGTATTTGTGTCGCATTCGCTCGTTTTTATGTTCTCGCACGCGATTTGTAATGGGCTCGCCTTGCCTGCCGGGTGCTCGTTTTGCTGCATTGTTGCGAGCGGGTGAGGAAAAGGGGCCGGCTCGAGGATCGAGGCGTATCGAAATGAAATTTTGCTAACCGCACGTTCGCCGCTTCGATTCCTTCCTGCCATTTCCATTTTCCTATAAATAGGTCCCGTCCCCACCCCAACTACCGCATTTATCACTTTAGTCTTCTACTTCTTTCGCTTCCGAGAATTCGCACCTCCCTTCTCGCGCTCGCGTTCGCTTCTTCAACTCTCACTCCAAAGTTTGCTAGATGGGTGATGACGGTGGTGACACCGAAGGCCGAGTCAAATGCGTGTGGACCTTTTAAGACCATTCCTTCTTCTGTTGCACGCTCTCTGAGAGCGAATATCATGCGGTGGTCGCTCAACACATTTCGCCCGGATACACCGCTCGCCAACCGACGAAGACAGAGGTCATCAACAACCTCTCGCCTGACGAGTTCGCCATCCCCGCAGCCCACTTCGATGTCGGCTTGCGGCTGCCCCTGTGGTCGGAGGTTCACCAGGTACTCAAGTACTCTGTCGTGATACTGGGTCAGCTGACCCCCAATTGCATCGCAATCATAGTCGCCTTCGACTGCTATCTGAGGGAAGAGCGAATTGAGTTTAGCCTGTCAGCCTTCCGCAAGCTGTTCTCCTTCAAGGCGTATAAGGATGGGACCGCCTACTTCGTGAGCCAGCATGCCAAGGTTAGCGAGACGGTCAACAAGAGTCATCATTGGCTCCAGAAATTCGTCTTTGTCAAGGGGTAATTCGGCAACGTCCCCTTCTCGTCTATCCAGCACGACGAGGCGAACTACCGCCCTCCTACCCTCGGGGGTCATGATATCGAACTCTACAAGTTCTTCATGGGGAAGAACTTCGAGGTCGCGTACCTTCGGCGGAACGTCGATTCGCTACTCCACGTGCTACCTGGGGCAGGTTCTACTCGTGTTCGCCCCCGCCTTTATATTCTGTCCTCTCGCTCCAATAGCTAGCCCCTAATTGTTATGGGTCATTCGCAGGAGAGCGGGATCTTCCACTCCACCCCCCTTATGCGAGTGTCAGGGCTATCCCCCCTGGCCTCGCGCTTGCGGACGCGGCCGCAGCCGCTTGCCGGGACTTTCCCAGCACTTCTGTGCCCTCCGACAAGAAGCGGTCGGAACCTGCGAGCCGCGGGATGCCTTCCTCGCAATCGGCCCCCAAGAAGAAGAAATCCTTAACCCCTTATAGGGGAAAATGGATCCATGGGGACTTGCCGGGAAAGAGCCCTTCGGCGAGCCTGCTCGCGGATAAGAAGACCGACGAGGGCGCTGGAGAGGTCGTCAGTACTTCGGGCTTGCCCGCGCCGGCGAGCCATCGGAACTTCGATCTTGGCAAGAAGCACCGAGACGAGGCCAGCGAGCCCCTACTGCACTGGGATTAGGAGGCCAACAGGGCCTCCGTGTCAACCCTCCTCCCCTCCTGGCTGGAGCAGGGGACCATCAGCGGCTAGGCCTTTGCCTTCTCCTTTGGGCCTTATGGCCGGGAGGACGCAGCGGACTTCAATAACGAGTCGACCTGGTCGCTCGCCCATGAGAGCGCGCGAGCCCAACTCCGCGCCCTGGAGCTCGAGCATACGACGGGTCGGCGTTGCTTTCAGCTCGAACGTGAGCTAAAGGTTGCTACGGACGAAGTTGCGAGCGAGAAGCTGAACATCCCCAACGGCCTCCTTGCCAGTCTTCAGGGTGGGATGGTAAGTTGTTGAAGAATTCGCTTTCCTTCATCGCTGCTCTTTTTCCTGACTAACTCGCCTTCCCCCTCGCAGGATGTCGAGGCCGCCGATCAGCTTCGCGCCCGTACCTCCTACTTGGAGAAGGAAATCGTCGGACTGAAGGCCCAGAATAGCGAGCTGACCCGGGCCTCCTTTCCCCCGCCTCCTCGCAGTGGCGAGACCGGTTCGTATTCGCAGCGCGACCTGGACGAGATGATGCAGCAAAACGCGATCACGGCGGCGAAGCACATCTTTCAAACCCTGCAGGAGGCAGGCCTTTTGACCGACGAGGCAGCGCGGCTCACCGCCAAGGAGGTGGTTCTGGAGCTGTTCGAACCGCTGCCTGAGTCTGATGACGACACCTCTCATGGTGGTGAGAGCGAGCGGTCTGAGGACCACCCCTAGGGCTTTTATAAACTTTAATCTTCTGTTGTATTTTGATTTTTGGCTGGCGCGAGACCGACGCGACCCTTGTATTAGAATTTATTTTGATGAAATGAAATGAAAATTTTACTTAGCCTCCTTTTCTGCGTTTTTTTTCATTCATATTCGCCTCGCCGTAGCGTACTCGCGCACCTTTCACACGCCGGTACTCGCTAAGCGCGCGCTCCGGGCTCGTGCACGCTTTTTAACCTCTCATTCACTTCCGCAAACCTAGGGCTCGCCTATCCTGAGATGTCGCGAGAGGCGCTTCACCTACGTCGCCTCGCGTGCGTTCTTTGACTCGGCCCATTTCTCTCGATTGTTCAGGTCGTGCGTTTGGATCTGCGGACCCCGGGCTCCCCCATCCGGCTGATGAGAGCCCGGCAGCGGAATCATCCAGGGCAATCCAGCATAACCTTTCATTTGTCAGCCTCTCCGTGAGTTCGACCTGACCCACCAGCTGATGAGAGCCCGGCAGCGGAATCATTCGGGGCAATCCAACATAACCTTTCATTTGCCAGTCTCTCCGTAAGATCGACCTGACCCACCGGCTAATGAGAGCCCGGAAGCGGAATCATCTGGGGCAATCCAGCATAACCTTTCATTTGTCAGCCTCTCCGTGAGATCGACCTGACCCACCGGCTGATGAGAACCCAACAGCGGAATCATCCGGGGCAATCCAGCATAACCTTTTCCTTGTCAGTCTCTCCGTGAGATCGACTTGACCCACCGGCTAATGAGAGCCCCGCAGCGAAATCATCTGGGGCAATTCAGCATAACCTTTCATTTGTCAGCCTTTCCGTGAGATCGACCTGACTCACCGGCTGATGAGCCCGGCAGCGGAATCATCCGGGGCAATCCAGCATAACATTTCATTTGCCAGCCTCTCCGTGAGATCGACCTGACCCACCGGCTGATGAGAGCCCGACAGCGGAATCATCCGGGGCAATCCAGCATAACCTTTCATTTGTCAGCCTCTCCGTGAGATCGACCTGACCCACCGGCTGATGAGAGCCCGGCAGCGGAATCATCCGGGGCAATCCAGCATAACCTTTAATTTGCCAGCCTCTCTGTGAACTCCGGATTGGCCGCCTCTCCTTCGATCTCCTTCGTCGCCCTTTCGATCAGCTCTTCAAAGGATAGGGGGGCCTTCCGCTTCAGATTCATCTTGAAGAATCCCTCTCGCAGCCCCACCGTGAAGGCAAGCTGGAGGGTGAACCCGGGTACCTCCTGGATGAGCAAGACCTCCTCCTGAAATCTGTCCACGTAGTGGGCCAACGACTCCCCTGGCTCTTGCTTGATCTTGAAGAGTGCATCGGCACTGTTCTTCCTCTTCTTTGATGTCGAGAAGCGCATCTGGGAACTTCGACGCAAATCCTCGAACCCATAGATCGACCCCATGGGGAGCTGGTGAAACCAATCCTGCTCCTTCTCCTTCAAGGTGATGGCGAAGAGTCGACACTTGCATCCGACATAGGCCAGGTGGAGACCATGTCCTCAAACCATTGCAGGTGTTGGACTGGGTCATCTTTGCCGGTGTAGTGGATCATCTCTGGCTCCATGAACCCTTCCGGGACTGGTACGGAGACCACCAGCTCGCAGAACGGGCTTCCTCTGCTCGCCGCTCTCACCTGCTCCACTCGTCCCACGAGCTCGCTGACCGGGCCCGCGCTCTCCGGGCTGGGGAAAAGCTCTCGCCCGGCGAGGTCTCGCCCTGGTGCCTCGCCAGCCCCTTGTCGGACGACCTGGACCGCGGAAGTCGAGAAACCACCTCGCGCCGCGGCGAAGGCGAGGTTGATTGTCTCTATCACTTCCCTTTTGAAATATGCCAGCATCCCAACCGTTGTCGGCGAGGCAGGTGGTGGCGAGCCACCGTAGCCGGCACCTTGCTCATCCTCTCCAAACATGTTACTTCCCTGGGACTTTCTTGTACAAGCTGTGATCCACGCTCACCGCACCAAAAATGTTGGAACCGAGAATCGGCCAAACGAGGAGTTCGGACCCAAAAGAGGGGGCAGCTAGTACTTACTTGGACCGTGGAAGAACTTGGCCGAAAATTCAGAACCTAGCACTGACCCTTGGCTGCAGCGCGGAGGTCCCACCACACACCCGGAAGATCTTAGAGCGCTTCCCCTCCCAAGCCAAAGCTGAAGCTGAGCACCTTGGAGAGCCTTGGAAGCTAACCAGAGTTGTCCAGAGGAGGAAGAAGCCCCAGAATTGGATCCTCTCCAAAGGTGCCCTTTAGGGTCTATATATAGTTTTCTCAACTGGGTCTGCCAATAACGTAATTCCGTCTTTCGGTTTTGTTAGCGCACCCCAAAATGGTCTGCCAACAGCCAAATTCCACTGTTTGAGATGGTTATAGGCAGACGGGCCTGAATAAATATGAATAAAATGGTCTGCCAACAGCCCTCGCTCGCCACGCCCTCGCTATCCGCTCGTTGCAAGGCGACGAACCCCCGCTCGCCTCGCCCTCGCGATCCGTTCGTCGCAAGGCGGCGATCCCCCCGCTTGCCTCGCCCGCATGCTTCGCCTATATCCGAGTCTCAATTTACCTCCTCGGCGAACACAGGGTTGTACATGTACGGCACTAGAGGTTTTCTTACATGGAATAAAATACGCCATTTTCGAAAATCGATCCACGACCACAAAAATAGAATCGACTTTCCTCTGAGTGCGGGGAAGTCCTACCACGAAGTCCATTGAAATGTTATCCCATGGTCTCTCAGGTATCGGTAAGGGGGTGTATAATCCCATGTTTTGTGCATGCCCCTTATACAGTTGACAAGTCATGTAGTGTCTAATAAATTCGACGACATCACGCTTCATATTCGGCCAATAATAACGAGCACTAGCGAGATCTAATAACTTGGATTGGCCCACATGTCCACCTAACCCAGATGAGTGGAGCTCCCTAAGAAGTGTCTCTCGAAGTGGTCCTTCGCAGATGCAAAGGCGAGTGCCCATGAACAGATATCCCTCACTCACGACGTACTGTGTCGTAGGATCAGTCCCACTATGCTGACACGAGATCCAAAAATCACGAAAGAAAGGGTCAGTGGCGTATAAGTCATGCTATGAATCCAAGTTCGTAATGCAAGGTTGCAGTGTGACAAGTAAGTGAGATCGGCGACTAAGTGCGTTGACCACTCGATTTGTGATGTCAGGTTTGTGCTTCAAATGAAAAGTGAACTCCTGCAGGTAAGCATCCCATTTGGCATGCCGTCTGATCTCCTTTTGGGAGTTCAGATGCTTCAATGCCTCGTGATCGGCATTCAGCACAAACTCGCGTTAAATCAGGTAGTGTCTCCAATGACGGACAGCCTGAACGATAGTGTATAACTATATGTCATACGTGGAATATCTAGTCTTTGCATCATTCAGCTTCTCACTAAAAATGTTATAGGTCGACCCTCCTGACTCAAAACAGCGCCAATGCCTATAATAGATGGGTCACAATCAACCTCAAAAATCTTGTCAAAATCAGGCAGCGCTAACACAGGTGCACTAGTGAGTTTCTCCTTAATTAATAAAAAAGCGTGTTCGGCTTCCTCAATCCAAACAAATAATCCCTTTTTCAGACAATCAGTAACAGGTGTAATCAGGGTACTAAAATTCCGAATAAATCGCCGATAAAAGTATGCTAGCCCATGAAATCCCCGAGCCTCCGTAATCGTCCTAGGGCTATGCCATAATTCTATCGCCTTGGCCTTCTCTCTATCAACTCTAATGCCCTCAGAAGAAACGATATATCCTAGGAAGGTCAGGCTATCAGTCATAAAAGTGCACTTCTTCAAATTTATATATAATTTATTTGTGCGTAGAATTTCTAATACTTGTCTCAGACGAGTCAGGTGCTGATCAGGATCCAAACAATAAATCAATATATCGTCAAAATATACCACTACGCAGACTCTTATGAGTGGTCTAAGCACCTGATTCATCACTCGCATGAAGGTGCTGGGCATTGGAGAGACCAAAAGGCATCACCAGCCACTCGTATAAACCCTCTTTAGTTTTAAATGTAGTCTTCCATCCATCCCCTGGTCAAATCCTAATCTGGTGGTATCCACTCATTAGGTCAATCTTCGAAAATACGCGGGATCCACTAAGCATATCAAGCATGTCATCCAATCGGGGAATCGGAAAGCGATATTTAATCGTAATTTTATTAATTGCTCGACTGTCTACACACATACGCCAAGTCCCATCTTTCTTAGGAACTAGTAATGCAGGGACGGCCCATGGACTCATACTCTCCCTAACGTGACCCTTCAAAATCAGCTCGGTCACTTGCCTATGTAGCTCCTCATGCTCTTTCGGACTCATACAATAATCGGGTAAATGAGGTAAGTTAACTCCTAGCATAAGGTCAATACAGTGTTGAATATCTCTCATCGGGGGAAGCTGGTCGGGCAACTCCTCCGGCATAATCTCAGAGTACTCATCGATGAGAGGTCGCATTGTGCTAGGGATGTCCACAATAGAGGGGGTGGTGTCAATACCGGATAGCATATAAACGACATTACTATCCTTCATCTCCTCATGGAATTGAGATCCAATCAGTAACATGGTGGCGGAGGGGAAGGATATCGCTGATACGGTGGAAGGTGGGTGTGAAGGCCTCTCTGGGGCTTTAGGAACAAGGCTATTCTTCTGGGAAAGAAGAACAATCTTACGCCTATTGCGCTCGAAGGAATGAGAGTTCTTAGCACCATCGTGAATAACGTGTCTATCGTACTGCCAAGGTCGTCCTAGCAGGATATGACAAACCTCGATAGTATCAACGTCACACCAGACTGCATCTTGATACGTACTACCTATGGAAAACTCAACGAGACACTGGTGTGTGATGGGAATGGTCGTGCTACTAGTGACCCATGACAGACTGTAGGGTTTTCCTAAGGGTTGAGACCTCAACTTCAACTTATCCACCATGTGTTGAGAAACAAAGTTCTCCATACTACCGCTATCTATGATGGAGCAAAACTGCCCCCTGTATGCGGGCGGTCGTATGGAAAATGTTGTTCCTCAACCAATCGTCTTCCGCGGGAGTTTTGGGAGTTAAGAGGCTATGTTGGAGAACACAAACCAACTGGTCGGGTTGTTCTCCCTCAACTTCATACTCACTCTCTAACTCGGGCTCAGGGGTCGGGTCAGGCTGGGAATCACTAAGGAAGACCCCACACTCAGGTTCTGAACCACTCTCAGAATCAATGCTGGCGACGAAGTGCCGTCGCAAGCACTCAGAAGATTTATGACCCGGCTCCATACACTTAAAACATCTAAAAGTCCCAGGTTGTGTTCAAGCGCCAATAACCTCCTTGCCTCTCGAGGGGGCGACAGGAAGTGCTGGGGTACTCGTGGGTACTGCTGGACGAGAGGGTCCTATAGTCCTAACAGTGGAGTGGAAGTGTGAGTGGGTGTGGGTCTAGTTTCGGATGTCCGCTTTTGAGAGGACTCTACCCTTTGAGTGCGACTGGAGACCTCTCCCAAGTCCTTATAATCAAATAACTCCAATTGGTCTCTAATGGAATAGCGTAATCCGTTCAGAGAACGGGAGACGATCATGTCATCGTCCTCTCGGAGATCGAGGCGAGACTGGAGTACTAGGAACTCGTTCATATATTCATCCACGGATAATTTTTCTTGTCGTAGGTTGTGGAACCTATGGTATAGGGTTTGCAAATAATCGGGTGGAACATATCGCTTTCGTAGTTGGGCTTTAAACTCGATCCACGTGGTGATGGGGGGCATGCCTAAATTGAAAAATACGGATCGCTTGATTCGCGATAGGAGCGAATCAATTACCTCTGATACCAAACTGATGTAGGCCGAGCGGGCCAAAATTAAGTTTCGAGCACGAAAATTAACGACGTTTTGAACAATAAGAAATTCGTTAAGTTCGCTCGAGTGGAACTCTCACGTGTCTTACGAGTCGAATCCTCCACGAGATTATTACGGCCACAAACGAAATTCCTACGCAATAATTTATGAAATAACGGTAATCTACGGCAAAAAAACGTGAGGGCAAGCTTAAGATTATCTAGCGGTGCGCATAAAAATAAACCAAAAAAATTGGAGCAAGGATACGGTAGGATACGGCAAAGGCAGTGGCCCACTCCAAATCCTTCGCAGCAACAGAAGGGAGTACACTAGTAATCCATCGCTCTCAGACGGAGGCCGGAGTAGGGTGTGAAGTCGATGGCACAGGCCAACGTCTGGGTCGTCGGAATACGTCTCGAAGTCGACGACGACCTGGATCGTGATGGCAGGTTCTGCGGCGTCGGTTGAGGGTGGGAGTAGAACGTGATCGCGAAGAGCGGACGACTACGGCAGTTGGCGTCGGGTGGCGGGCTTCGTCGAGCGTCCGTGTTCCTGGATGCAGGTGGCGATGGCGTCGGCTTTGCTGGCGGATGATCTTTCCAGCGTTACAGGGGAACGATAGGGGATTTCCGCGTTTCCTATCTTCCGCCTCCCGTCTCTTTCTCCCGGAGGCTTCATACAGACAGATTTCTTATTAAATCCCAGGGTATTTGTTTCCAACGGAATGGTTAGCTCATCTTTGAAGTTTTTCCAAATATAAATATTTTCCAAGTATTTGTCATGCTGAATTTTCAAAGGGGAATTAGTGTGATTTGATTCCAATATCATTGTTTGATTATGGATTATCTCTTTATTAAATAATTTCGCTTGATTTTCTTGGATTTCAATTTATGCGTCCTTAAATAAATTAAGCTTGTCATTTCCGTCCTAGCTACCTAAAATTACTGGACCTTTTTATTTAAGATCTCATCGGGTGGTCAAACCGGTGAGTCGAAACAAAATTCCCCAATGAAAGCGGGTACGCGGGAAAAAAATACATAACATGAAATAAATAAATGCATGATGAAAACTAGGATGCGTCATGGGATGCATCAAACTTCTTCTTGTGCTCCTTGCTGCTTTTGTCCTTCTGCTCTTCTGAACATTCAGGGGCAATGTGCTCTGGCTTTCTGCAGGCAAAGCAGATTACTTCTTGTTTGGGAGTCTTATCAAACCTTGGCTTGCCTGAGCTCCTATACTTTATTATTGAGTCTTCAGTCTTGACCCACCTTCTGAATTTTCTGGCCAAGTGATTAAACATCTCTTCTTCAGAATTAGAAGGCTCTCCTTCAGCTGCCTTTAATGTTATGGTCCTTTCTTTAGGAGTTGAGACTTTCTCCTTTGCTTTTGTCTCAGCTCTACTTTTCAGCAGCAGCTCATAAGACTTAAGCTTACCAAGTAAGGCATCTGTGGAGATCTCCCTGTGGCATCTGACTCTCTGATGGACCGGATCCTTGAGTCCCAAGTGCTTGGGAAGCACATGAGCAACTTATCATTTATCTCAGTCAATGAGATCTCCTTGTCCAGTCCTCTGAGCTCATTAATTATGATGTTGAACCTTTCATACATTTCAACAACATTCTCTTCAGATTTCTTCTAAAAGTTCTCATATTGGGATATGAGAAGAGACTTCCTGTCCTTTCTTTTATCAGAGCTTCCTTCAACTAATCTAGACAGTGAATGCTAGATTTCTTTTGCAGATTGGCATTCAGTCACTTTCTGGAATATGTCATCTAACATAGTTGATACCAAGATATTCATAGCCTTAGCATCACAGGCTTTTACTTCCTTCTCAGCATCAGTCCACTCAGCTCTGGGAACTAGTTCTTGTGTTGATGTCCCACTGACATCTTTTCTGTAGGGCATTGGAGAACCTGACAATACATCAAAGATGTCCTCATCAATAGAGTTCATGTATAGTTTTATTCTGGCCTTCCAGAGTGTAAACTTGTTCAGATTACACACTGGTGGTCTAGTGGTTGCATTGTCCTTAGAACTCATTTTTTTAAAATACTTTTAAAATATAAATGAGAAGATCTTTTGATCAAGGTGTTAACCTTTTTCTGATCAACCTAGCTCTGATACCAATTGAAAGTGCACAGTGACTCCTATGAGTATTCTCTAGAGGGGGGTGAATAGAGATTTAAAACTTTTCAACAATAAGTGCACAGAAAAACAGTCTTAATTACTAGGCATCCAGAATTCCAACCAGAATAAAAATAATCACAGAATAATGAAACTAAGTAAGAGACAAACACAGAAAATTTCACAACACAGAAGGCACAAGAGCTATAGTAGTTCCCCAAAATCTGGGTACATCCACTCTTCTACCCCCTTGGCAGGAATTCGCTATCACAGTGTCTGAGTCTTCTGATAAAGAGACTCTTAAAACCATTGAGTCTTTTGATAAGGAGACTCTTAGAACCAAGGACTGAGTCTTTTGATAAGGAGACTCTTACAACCAAACCAGATCTTTTGATAAGGAGATCTTGAACCAAACTGAATCCTTTGAAGAGGGATTCTTAAGACTTTTTACTCAATTTACAGAAATATAAAATAGAGTAAGCAGATGAAGAAGAAGAAGAAGATGAAGATTATTCTTCTAAATTAAATTCTCTTTCAGCAGTCACTGAGGATTGTAGGTACTAAGTGTTCTGGATCCTTCTTCAGAGAATGAATTCTTGCTTAGAAGAAGATGCAAGGATTATAATATCATTGCTCCAGTCTTGATCTCTGTATTCTTTGTATGGTTCTTTCAAAGATCAAGGAAGAAGAAGCTTTTTGTAGCTTGTAGAAGAATGAAATGATGTATAGAGATCTGTCGGGTAGACTGAGAGTGAGAGAGAGAATAATTCTACTTGCCTTCTTTTTGAATTCTGTATGTATAATCTTTTGTCGATTGGAGATGAATGACTTTCCTTTTCTGATTTTTCTCCAGTTGGAATGTCCAAGAAAAATTATTGCTCTCCTTCTATTTATGTTGACAGCCCGTCTATAACCTTTTGTATAACTTCCAATTTCATCACTTTTGAATCTCTGGAATTATTCTCTCTTCTTGTACATGTGTGACCCGTTATAATTCAAATATCTTCCATATATAATTTTTGAATAATCATCTGAATCTATTCCAGAAATTTTTCAAATCTGTGACTGTATTCGACGTTGCGTCGAATAACTTCTGACTTCTTATGGACGCACCTTTGAATACTATTAGAAGCAGCTTCGAAATCTTCCTCAGCTTTGAATTGAACTCTGATATCGACGTTGCGTCGATTCCTTATCGACTATCCGTCAAGAGGAAGAACGTAGACTTCAAACTCTGACTTCTGCGTCGAATACTATTCGATGTTGCGTCGACTTCCAATGAGGCGTCAACAGCCAGTCTTAGTTATCTTTACTTCTATTCGAAGTTACTTCGACTTTCAATCGAAGCTGCGTCGACATCTTTTCGACGCAGATTTAACTCAACTGCTTTTTGATCTCCTTTAGACTAGACTTTGACACTATAATGTGAATATGTCATCCTAGAACATCTAAAGATCATATTACCCTCACTATACAATATGGGTAATAAATCCTAGAGTATGAAATCACTTTTACAGAATTTGTTTTTCCCAACAGCTCTTATAGTTTATGTGGACGATATTGTTATAACAGGAGATGATCTGAAAGAAATTCATACTCTACAAGAAAGGCCTTCCAGCAACCGCCAATTTCCTTCTCCACCCGCATCCACGATCAGCCCTCCCCTTACCCCGTCGACCAACATTTCTTCTTCCCATTTCAACACCAGTCCCCCCTACCCAACTGAATCCTGACAGCCCCCTGCATGTTCTCCCTCAAATCGACACACACATGTCTCCCATCTCTAAATCGCAGTTGTCCAGTCCATCTCCACCCACATAACTACAACACTTTGACCCCCTCCCTTCCTGTCACAGCCACACCTGACCACCCCATACTTCCATCATCTACAGTCACCATCTACTTGAGTAAGCAGCCCTCGGATCTCTACTTTTGATGAATTTCGCCGCCGCCTACACGTGTAAGTCGTAATTTGGTGTTCTCGTCTTCTGTTATCGATATTTGAACTATATTTAGTTGGATGCAATATTACATGTTTTATTTCCGTGAAATCATTTGACTTGCAAGACATATTCGATGTGCGTTAAAAAATTTGCGCTTCAATTGTTTGTGGATTAACATTTGCTTTTCCAATTCAATTTTATGTAAATAATTGTGCTCGTGAATAGGTTTATTTTAATTAATTGTTTATCGTTAATTTTAACCAGACTGTCTTTTGCATTTGCACCCATATTAGGGTTTGTCAATAGGTGCACTGCATTCCACGTAGGGTCACATTTTAAGGCATCCATTCATTTTCAACCTACCCCTGCATCAGGAAATGACTTAGTAGGATGCAGTTAAAAATTACCAGCTTTTAAGAAACTTCAGTATCACTTTCTTCGAACACAAATAAAATATATCATGAAAACAAGTGAAAATGTTTGCGTAGGTTTTGTCAAGTTCTGTTGATGGACGAAACAAGTTCAGCCATTTTCACATATGGCAATTAGGATCAAATCTAGGCAGCAAAGAACTACAACGCATGCAAGACTCGTAGCATGCAAGCAAATTATATCAAGTTTTGTGCACCTCATCTTCAGCATAACCAAAAGCCTCTAGTTCAGCTAAGAGCTCACGTGACTTTTCAAAAAGGCCACCTCTAGCATAAACCTTTAATAAAGTAGTCAAAACAACCTGCAAGGAGTGTAGCCATACCTTTAGAAAAAGAATAACTAATTAGATAAATACATCTTTGGAGATTATGGAAAGAAAGGCAATTCAATAACTAACATATTTGGAATTTAACAATAAACAGCGGGTTTTACGACCGTACATATGTTTCTCGAATTGAAGAGTGTGCAACGGTTGAATCAGTGCGAAACCAGATTAAAATTTGGATTTTGGTTGGTTCTTTCATAATATGGTAGGTTTCGACCAATTCCAAATAAAAGCACAAGTTTTCATCTATATTTCCTCCGATGCATGTGCGAGTCACTACACATGCAGTGACTGCTTGGGAAACACCCTATGTGCAGGGAAGAGAAACAAGTAAGCCGGTGAGTGTGTGGGTGAGGAGGGTGAGCTAAGAACATAATTCATTTAAAAAAAAGTTAATGCAACTTCCTTCTAAATTACATATGATATTATTGTTTAACCGTATAGAATTCCTAATGACGTATTGTTTGACATATGTAATATTGAACCTCGATATGTCCTTGGAGTAATCCAGCATAACTTACTTAGGAAGCGAGCAGAGAGTATAAAGAACCCACCATTGGCCCAGAAACCTTCAAGCTCCGCTCAACCTCTTCTCTATATTGCTCTTTCCACTCAAAAAATTTGAACCCTCATCCCTTCTTCAAGGGGGGTATAAATAATTTGTCGAGTCTAAAGGAGATGATCATGAGGTGTAAAGCACGTCGAAGATTTCGTTGAGACATGGCAGAGGATCCACTTGGAATTATGATTACATCTTGTTATGTTCTAGGATATGGTTGCATACGCAAGTTCCTCAGAACTAACAAGGTTGTTGTCATTCTGCTACATACCCTACGCATGATCTATGCGCCGCATGCTAGTATCTGAGTCTACAAGTGTAGGGCAGTCTTTACGCGAGGACTCCCTGATGCAGGACGGGCATCACCACCCGCCTGCCACCCTGGATACCTGGCATCACCACCACAGCCCAGGGGTCCCACCGGGAATCCACCCGATGAGCCTTATCAGGTTCCGCGGACCGTACACCCCAACCCATCCCCGGCCCCACAACAGGGCCGATAGGTTGTTGAGGCCAGGGCTCGATCCCCCGACCTCCTTGGGGCCGGGGATGGGTTGGGGTGTACGGTCCGCGGAACCTGATAAGGCTCATCGGGTGGATTCCCGGTGGGACCCCTGGGCTGTGGTGGTGATGCCAGGTATCCAGGGTGGCAGGCGGGTGGTGATGCCCGTCCTGCATCATAAAAGTGCGCGGCTCAGTTGGTGATGAGAGTCCGCATGAGGACTCTTTATCAAGGAGGTCGGGGGATCGAGCCCTGGCCTCAACAACCTATCGGCCCTGTTGTGGGGCCGGGGATGGGTTGGGGTGTACGGTCCGCGGAACCTGGTAAGGCTCATCGGGTGGATTCCCGGTGGGACCCCTGGGCTGTGGTGGTGATGCCAGGTATCCAGGGTGGCAGGCGGGTGGTGATGCCCGTCCTGCATCACTCCCGGTGGGACCCCTGGGTCGTGGTGGGATGGCAAGTATCCAGGGTGGCAGGCGGGTGGTGATGCCCGTCCTGCATCACTCCCCCTGTAAGTGATTCCTAGACAATGTCTGTCGATGGTGACCGTGGTTCCAATGGATACGAGAATTGTACCCTGTGGATGAGGACCATGTGAGGGGTAGGTGTAGTGTGGGATAAGTCCTGCAAGTGAGGGCTGCACGAGAGGAAGGTGTAGTGAGGGCTACGCCCTAGGGACAAGGACTTCATCCTGCAGGTGAATACCAAGGGGTAGGTACGCGTGCTACGTCCCACTGGCAAGAACTGCGCGAGAGGAAGATATAGCTAGGAGTACATCTTTCTATGTGCGTGAGGACCAACCCGGGGGAGATATGTGTCACAGTCTCCTTGAAAACGGAGGGTCGGATGGATTAGACGTGGCATGTTCTTTGTGGGACCCATGCAGGGGGCACATCACAGAAAGCATGTCATATATTTAGTACGTTTGGCATAAGATATATTTGAAATTGAAATAAACTGAACTGGATACTAAAACTCTCGGTCAAACTTTTGAAATTGAGACTCCACGTCCAAGAGCGATTTTTAAAACTTAGTTTGAAACCTAACAGTTTCTAAACATATCATACACAAATCATGATCAGAACTCGAGAAGAACCCATAAATAATTCTCCATCTCAAGTAATAAACCATAAGTTGACAAATTATCTTCATGATTGTAAGAATACATTTGACTAATTAGACAGAAAAAAACTGCAAATCTGCGAAAACATCAAAATTACCTTATTTGGAACTAGTCCTGAGTCTCTCATGTTCCTTATTAATTGATCAGCCTTCACATAATCTCCACTCACAGAATAAGCATTTAGCAGAGAACTGTAGTGGAATATATTAGGAGTACAGTTTTCAGCCGTCATCTGCTTGAAATACTCTTCTGCTTCTTCACATAGATTATTTGAAGCGCAAATTGCTATCAGGGTGCCATATAATACACTATCCTTGTGAAATCCGCTACTCTCAAGCTCTCGAACTAACTGCATTGCTTTCACGTAACTATCTTCCTCTTTAGCACAGCCTGCTATAAGCTAAGGAACCCTGACAAAAAAATACTCAGTTTGCAATAGATTATGAACAAATCGGATTCTTCGCAGAAAATAAAACAAAATAATCAGGCCCATACCGCACTATATGTGACCAAATCGGGTAACAGACCACTATCCTTCATTTTACTGAACAACTTCATACTGCTTTTGAATCTTCCATTTTGTGCCAGACAGCTAAGAATAGAATTGCAAATGGACAAGTTGACACTTGTTGACTTATCTGTTATGCCATCATAAACTTGAAGAGCTTTCATGGGATTACGGCTTTTGCGCATGTATTTGATAAAACTGCTATATGACGCAAAGTTCAGCATCTCATTTTGTTGCATCCAATCAAAAAGCTGCAAAAAGGGGGATATCACTAAATAAACCAAAACAGAAAAGGAGATAGCGCATGCATCCAGATTTTTTCACTTGAAAGCACTCTGAGAGCACCATAAAGTGTTTGTTCATTCTCCTTGAGACCAAAAATTTTCTCCTGCTGGTTCCTAAATATGTGGATCTCAAGTTGGCTACTTATTAAAGGAGCAAATATACCTTCATGGTCCTATAGAAATTTGAAAATGAAATGTAGCAGGAAAGGCATGGAAGGTTTACAAAATAGTATAATGAGGACGATGCTAACATAAGCTAGTTTGATATTAAATTAAATCAAATAAGTGCAAAGAAGATGATATTCATTGAGAAAATGAATGTTCAAACCTATGAATGACTGGGAAAAGATCAACTGTTCCACAGGTAGCATAAGGGATATGACAAATATTGGTATCAGAAACACTAGTCCTCTTCTCTCTAGCACGCAAATCCTCGACTCGCATTGATCTGTTCTTCTTGCGCAATGTGACCTCTCGTCGACCTCCTCTGCAGCAGCTCCCAAGCAGTCAAAACCTCACTTCACAGATCCTCTCCTAAGTCGATTCCTTAGTCACACGACCCAGCAATGATCTTCCACATATACGATCGGCGACCCTATCCCTCCGTACACACCAACCTCCCCCATATCAACGACGTATCAATAATCCGCTCTCCCCAAGCTCTATCAGCAACCAATTGATCTGTATCCCCATCCCGTAGACTGGCAGCTTCGATCTTCACTCCTCTCTAGCAACTACAACATCCTTTAATTCCGTCGATTGCTCCCAGCATTCCTTTCGCATCCAATATTTTGTCACAAGCTCTGAGCATCATAGGAAATCATCAGGGGTCTAGAGAGAAGAATGAGAAATCTACGCTCGTTTCCTCGATCACACTCCCAATGATTAGTGAGATCATTTGTTAGAGCACATAACAACTTGGTATCAAGCGTCATGGGAGAATTGGTCAACATGCTCCAAAAGTTGGTGATAGACATTGCAACAATGGAAGCATGAAACCACACCACGACAACCGATAATCAAGCGACTTTCAACACTTTACACGCTCACATAAACATAATCACGAGATTAAACCCCAACGCAGAGAGTTCTAGCGGCTCGGGCAATGTGGCCACCTCTAGAGGACCGCAAGTGGTTAACCCTAGGAGCTCGAATGGACTGCATGGATCCATTCCACACATGTAATGAATTTGGACAACCGGGAGGAGGTTATGGTGGGCTGATGGGAGCTACACAGATCAGTACCCACTATTACGTACCAAGTGGCAGGACCGAGCCATGTAACTACAAGCCCTAGCATGGAGGACACCTTCCAAACGCAAGACTTGATTCGACGTATGGACCTTACCATAATAGTAGCGTGCCTTGTTATGTAAAATTGAAATTTCCTATACTCAATGGCAAGGAAGATTCCTCGGAAAGGATAACACGATGAGACATGTTCTTCATCAATCAAAGAACTCAGTGATCGAAATGGATTGGCATCACATCATTCCACATTGTTGGCATGCATAACTTTAGACTGGGATGAGAACCCTTGACATGAATTGGGACTTTAAAATTCTGTAACATGAGTTTTGGTTCACCACTACGAAGCAACCCTATCAGAGAATTCATTTGCTTGAAGCAAAAGGGACCCACATATGGCTACTTAGAGAAATTCCAAAACTTGTTAGCTCGTACCACATCTATATGATCTGACCCACAAGTACTAGTTTTTATAGCGGGGCGACTACAATTAGAATTTGAGTTCTAGAATCCTATAGATTTTATTAAAGCAACGAGCTTAGCACTCAACAATGACAAGCGACTTCAGATGGACAGGAAACAAGTATGGCCAAACAAAGGAGGAGCATTCTCACAATGTAACAATTACCACAATGGACAAGTACAACGAGGAGTCATCTTCAACCACTAACATCAGTCACTTCTAAGACAAGAGATGGTCGATAGACGAGCGACAAGACTTTATTTCAATTGTGAGAAAGCATATACACCTAGAACCATTGTTGCAAGAAAATCTATCTACTAGAAATCGAAGACACAGGGGAGGAAGAGGATGTGGGCCAGAAGAAGACCCAAACGAAGACAACATGATGTACATTCGAGCTTGAGGGCAAGCTCGATTTGAGGGTAAGAGTGGTGTTGTGGTTGTAGTCGAGATGACCAGCTTGTCAAACTATCTTTCTCAATTAGGATTTTAATTATATTTATATTTGTCACTGTATTATTATTGTCTTTTATGGTTTGTACTTATATTTGAACTTTTGTTTTATGTCGGGTGATATTTTCAATTAGTCCAGTTGTTTGGATTGAAGTGTAAATGTATTGTTTTGTATTAAAAAGGGCTTTACAACAATGGAATCGCGAGTAAGATTTAATCATCTAATCTCCCCTCTAAAATCATGAATAATAAGGATTTGGTAGCTCTCCCTCGAGCACCCTGCCTACAGTAGCCACAGTAAGGCCCCATTATCCTCGTTATGATTTAGAGTCGTAACACATACATTCTCTTAGCTACCAAAATAAATTGAATGAGAATCTACAAAGACAAATATTGAAACTTCTTATATAAATGGTAAGAAATAAAATCCCATAATCTAAAAGAGTATATTGGAATGGATCAAATCTCATGTGACCATACTTATGCAAATAGAGCATGTATCCATAGTCTCTCTTTATTTTGTACACCAAAGCATGAATCCTCATTCTCTTTTCTTTTCTAAATTTAGATACACCAAAAAACTTATCCAATGTGTATCAATAACACATTTGTGCATTATTTGTACATATTGGGAGTTTATTGGGCCTTGGAAAGTATCCATTCTTCTTAGAATGCAACCATTTGAAATGGAATGTTGTCAAGAGCAGCATAATAAAAATTCAAGTCAGGACATATTAAGGTTGGTTGTCACGGATTTGTCTCTTGTAGGAGCATGTGCAGCTTTAGCTCTTCTTTGTCACTTCGCGTAGCCTAGCTAGGTCAGCCTCCTGCAAGAACTTTGTTGGTGAAGAAGAGTAGAGTGGATAAACAACTCAATAAAATGCTTACAAGTGAAGAGAACTCAATTGCTTGTCCATTCCTTGGATGGTTGCAAATGAAGGGGCCTTCATCTTTTATAGGCCCCAATGAGTTTTCCCTCCAAAGTATGCAAGGATCTAAAATGTGTCCAATTTTAGATTATTATATACATTTTTTTATTTACAATATTCATGTATTTTCTAGGTTACTCTAGAATGTTCTCATAAAACAATCCTAAAATCCTCTAGACTCTCCATGCTTCTTCTATATACAAGGACCTCCAAGACTCCAGATTACTCTAGAATCATCCTGTGGCTAAAATTGTCAAAGGTGGGCCAAAGATGGCGGGTTGTGACATCCTCCCCCGCCTATCCTAGTGGCGTCCTTGTCGCCTCGTACTGTTGAAGGATGTTCTTGAATTTCCACAAGTCTTCCAGTGTCTCTCATGTTGCCACGAACTCTAGCAATCTCTTCCATTTGATCAAGTATCGTGTGCTAGGTTGCACATCTCTTCTCCGTACAACTCTCTTTGTAAGCACCACTTCCATGGTCTTGTCAAAAGACTTAGTTATCACCGGAGGCGCCCTTTGAGATTCTCCTCTTTGAAGATTTTCATTGTACAACCTGTATGGCTGTATTCGTCGAGGTGGGCCCCGTCCTAGTGGTGAGCCTCCGTACGTCCGAAGAGTGGTCGTTGACCTAAAGGGGTGAAGCAACTAGGATCAAGCAAAGAGGTCCAAGAACTCGCCTATGTTACCGGCGAGCTCGTCAAGCTAGAGCTCGCTTCTTCAGCAAACATGTCGGTCTACAACTCGCAGAATCAGCGAGGCGAACTCCTTCAGAGCTCACTGTCGAGCCCGTTGCGCTCGAGCTTACCTCGTTAGTGAGCTTTTCTCTCAGCCGGAAACTCCTCGCGAGCTCACCGACGAACCCGCTATGCTTGAGCTTACCTCGCCGGCGCGTTCTTTTCTCATCCGGCCACGGCTCGCCAACGAGCACATCAACAAGGACTCAGCATAAGGTGACCTCACCAAAGATGACCCCAAACAGCTCACCAGGTGTCAGATACTCAGTATCTCAAAAGGCGGGGGCGGCTATTCGCAGTCCATGTACCCCCCCTGGATTACCTATAAATAGGACCCCCATGGCACACAAGAGAGGGACGTTGACCCCCCGCCCACACACACACACAACAAGGTTCCCAAAAAGCCTTTATGCGGCTCTCTTGTGTCGAGCTCAGCAATGGTTTAAGAGGAGAAGTTCTTATATACTTTCGGGCACGTGATGGGACCTCCTCGCTACAGCTCGTGAGGTCCTGTTTACAGGAAATCAGGGAAAATCTCTTGCTCTCCACCTCCTTCTAGTTTAAGTTCACCCGGATCGACCACTAGACAAGTAGTCATTGGTCCCTCTCGGTCCAAACATTTGTGAATCAGGATTTTCTTGGTTCCAATACTTCGGTGCGGTGAGCGTGGACCGTGATCAAAGGAAGAACCTCTAGTGGAAGGTCATATGTGGAACGAAGACGAAAGGGAGATGGAGATCAGCAATATGCGGGTACCGAGCGAATTCGTCACCAAAGCCAACCTCGTGGAGTTCAAGGAAGGGATGATGGAGACACTGCGATCTCTCCTAACACCGACTGTCGAGCTCGCAGTGACCTCGTCGTCGGACCGTCACAGCGACCTGGCAAAGAAGTCGCCGCCTCGCCCGAGGAGGAGCGAGCCCTAATTAACTGAAGCCAATGTGTCACCCCGCGAGCTCTTCGCTTCCGCGAGGAAGATGGAGCTCGCTAGAGGATAGCTCGCCTGGCTGGACGGGGAGCCCCTTTTGCGAGGAGGTTGTGATCGCGCCAGCCCCTGAGGCGTTCCGCGAGCCCGTGTTCAACTACTGCACGGGGAAGGACAACCACATCCAGCACCTGCAAAGGTTTGAAGACGTAGTCTCAATTCGTGTTATGACTGACGACTTTAAGTGCAGGCTTTTCGCGATCACCTTCAAGAGGACGGCGAGAGACCGGTTCCACCGGCTGCAAGCAGGTTTTATCTACTACTTCGAGGATCTGCGCAGAGGATTGATGCTACGTTTCGCGACGTCAAAGAAGAGAAAGAAGGGGTTGACCGTCATCTTCCTTCTCAAGCAAAGACCCAATAAGTCGTTGGGGCATTACATCAATCGCTTCCAGTTTGAGGTCCTCCAGATTCAAGAGGTGGATAGTTACATCCTCCAGATGTCGCTCACCTTCGGCTTGCAGGAAGGATTGTTCAGGATGGAACTAGAGCGGGATCCCTCCGTCTAGTTCGAAGAACTGATTGATTGTGCAGGGCAACAACAAGAACTTCTTAGCCTCGCTTATGAGGCTTACGAAACAGGATGAGCCAAAGAATTCGGGAGGAGGCGGGAAGCTGGATGAAGCCCGCAGGCAGGGCGGAGAGTTCAGGAGGTCGGGAGCAGTTCTGGAGCAGAGGGAACCCAAGAGAAGGTTTCAAGCCCCGATGAATAGGCCTCCCTGGAGGCCGGCAGGAGGACGGCATCGTCCATTTGAACCTGGTCCGCGTCGTTCCCCTGAGCATCAAGCTCGTTTCAACGCGTCGGAGAGGCGGCAGGAGTTTAGGAGGCCTCTTAGGTCTCCGCCCCGGGAGGCCATGACGGTTAATCGCCACGCCCGGAATCAACGAAGAAAGGCTCCAGATCGGGAGCATCAAGGAGGGAATGCGGCTCCCTATTGCGACTTCCATCAGGTGGAAGGGCAAGCCACCTCGGCGTGCAAGGAGTTCTTGGAAATGAGAAGGATGGCCGGAGGAGCCAGGAGAGCCCCAGGAACGGGGCGAGATGACCAGCAGCAAGAAGCGACGGCGGGGGCGTGCTAACCCTGATCCCCGCTCGAGGAAGGTGCGACGAACAAGTTGATATCAGGACTCGAGGAGGCATCAACTCCATCCACGGAGGAGTGGGAGTGGACGCCTCCCGCAAGGGTAGCCTTCATAGCATATACAAGAGGAGCGTCGCGTCGACATCTCAAAACCCACCTCCGATCGGAGAGATCACATTCTCGGCGGAAGCATGGCGGAGAATGAGGATCCATTCCACGACGCCCTCGTCATCCAAGCGGCGATCGAGAACTTTACAGTTGCTCGGATCCTGGTGGATAACGGGAGTTCGATCAACGTCATCTTCAAGAAGGCGTTCAACGCTATGGCGGCGGAAGACAAAATGGTGAAGGCCTCAGATGGCCCATTGTCCGGCATCTCTGGGGAGCAAAAGGAGGTCGAAGGAGGAGTGGAGTTGTTGGTGACCCTCGAAAGCACCTCGAGTAACTACCTGTTCGTCATTGTAGACGCCCCGAGCAGCTACAACGCTATTTTCGGAAGGCCACTCATCAGCGCCTTCCAATCTATGCCCTCCTCCTTCCACCAATGTCTGAAATACAAACAGGGAGGGGTGCAGATCCGGATTAGTAGCGATCCGAAGGTGGCCCGGGAGTGTTATCTTCTCGTCGTCAACACCATTGGCTGGAGGGAAGACGCAGAGGAGGTAGATAGGGTGCTGGAAGGGATGGTGCGCCAAGAAGTGGCGGAGGAGGTAGAGGAGATGGAGGTGGTTATTGCGGACGGGAGGCCCGGGAACATGAAGGTCAGCAAGGAGCTGATGAAGGAGGACCAGCAGAAGATCGCGGCATGTCTGCAAGCCAACGTCGACATATTCGCTTGGAGCGCCGCAGACGTGCCTGTCATTGATGTCTAGGTGGCATGTCATTGCCTCAATCTCAACCCAGAGGTCCGCTCAATTCGCTAGAAGAAGAGGTCAATTGTCACCTCCCTGGCCGAGCCCATCCGCGAGGAGGTGCAGAAGCTACTTGAGGCGGGGTTTGTGTCGGAGATCCAATATCCGGGTTCGGTCTCTAATGTTGTAATGGTAAAGAAAACTGGAGGGCAGTGGCGAATGTGCATCGACTTTTCATAATTAAATAAAGCTTCGAAGGATTGTTACCCCTTGCCTCGAATCAATGTGCTGGTTGATTCAGTCGTCGGTTTTCCTGTGATGAGATTCCTTGATACATTTTCAGGGTATCATCAAATCCGGATGCATCCTTTCGACGTGAAAGACATCTCCTTCATAACCAACGACAGGTGCTACTCCTACAAGATGATGCCTTTTGGTCTAAAGAATGCAGGGGCGACCTACCAAAGAATGGTGGACCGGGTCTTCAAAGTCCAGAAGGGGCGTAATCTGGAGGTCTACGTCGACGATCTCATGATCAAGAGCAAAGGCATCCAGGAACATCTGGAGGGCTTGGAGGAGACCTTCGTAATGCTCCGAAAGTATAAAATGAGGCTTAATCTTACTAAATGTGTCTTCGGGGCTAGCAGAGGAAAGTTTCTGGGGCATTACCTCACTCCCGCAGGAGTCGAGCCAAATCCTGACAAAGTGAGAGCTATCATGGAGATGACCTCACCCAGAGACACCAAAGAGGTACAGCGGCTAATCGGGAGGCTCGCTGGTTTGAGTCGGTTCTTATCCAAAGCAGAGGAGAAATGTTCTCCCATCTTCAGGACTCTCCGCAGTAATCAAAAGTTCAAGTGGACCACCGAGTGCGAATCGGCCTTCTAAACCCTAAAGCAACAGTTGATGCAAGCCCCTCTGCTTTAGGAGCCTCGTGAAGGAGAAGACCTCTTCCTCTATCTAGGAGTAGGAGCTGAGGCGGTCAGCTTGATTCTGGTTATGGAGGAAGGGAGGCGTCAGTTACTAATCTACTATGCAAATAGAGTTCTCAGGAAGGCGGAGCTACGCTATCCAATCTTGGAAAAGTTGATCTTTGCGCACATCACCTCAGCGAGGAGATTGAGGCCATTTTGTAGGTGCACACCATAAGGGTGGTCACAGATCATCCCCTGAGGATAGTCCTAAAGAAGGTGGAGCAGTCTAGTCGGCTCGCTAAGTGGTCTGTCGAGCTTAGCGAGTCCGACATCGTCTATGTACCGTGGATGACAATCAAAGCGCAAGCGGTGGCAGACTTCTCCTCTGAAGGTAGAGAGCAAGAGGAGGTGGAAGAGTTCGTCCTCTAGCAGATGTTCGTGGACGGAGCCTCAAGGAGGGATTCTCTTGGAGTAGGGATCGTCCCGGTGAGCCCACAAGGGACGAAAATTGAGCAAGCTGGAGATTATTTTCCCAGTCACCAACAACCAAGCCGATTGTGAGGTCGTCATCGCGGGCCTCTGCTTAGCCAGGGAGCTGGGAATCCAAGATATTCGAGCTCACGCGAATTCAATGGTGGTGGCATCACAAATCCGAGGGGAGTTCGAGGCGTGGGAACCAATCCTCCTGTGATACCTCCTAAAGGTCAAAAACCTGGTCGGCACCTTCAGATTCTTCTTCGTGCATCATGTCCCAAGGGAAGAGAATGGCACGGCGGACCGGCTAGCCATGTACGATCCCAGGGCAAGAGACACCCTAACCGAATTATCCAGACCGTCCATCGAAGGAGAGTTGATGGAGATCGAACAACAACCATCATGGATGGATCCCTTCATCACCTACCTCACCACGGGAGAGTCCCCGACGATGGTAGAAGACAACCGGCGTTTCCGATACAAATCGGCCTACTACCTGCTCCATAATGGAGGCCTGCATCGGAAGAGCATCTCCGGCCAGCTAGCTCGGTGCCTCTCTGGGCCGAGATCCCTCGAGATTTGGAAGAGATACACTTCGGCGAGTGCGGCAGCCACTCGGGGAGCCGTACACTGGAGAAGAGGATCCTGCCAAGGATACTTTTGGCCGACCATTCGAAGAGATGCGGAAAGCAACGCTCGGAGTTGTCAGAAGTGTCAATTCTACGCTCCATTACAGCTGTTGTCGGCTCAGCAAGTGAGAACCATCACCTCCCCCTGGTCATTCGCCGTCTGGGGAATGGACCTGGTGGGACCATTTCCCCCCGCCAGTGGGCAGCGTCGATTCATCCTGGTGATGATCGACTATTTCACGAAGTGGATAGAGGCGAAGGCCTTGGCAAAGACCACGTCTCAAGTGGTGAGAAATTTCCTATGGGGAGATATTATATGCAGATTCAGCATACCCCAGGCTATTGTCACTGACAATGGCCACCAGTTCGATAGCGTCGAGATAGAAGAATTCTGCAGGCAGATAGGGACCAACCAACGCTTCGCCTCGGTGCATCACCCCTGAGGTAACGACCAAGTGGAGGCCGCCAACAAGCTCATTCTCGACCTCTTAAAAAGAACGTTGAGAATATGCGAGGCAATTAAGTGGAGCAGCTCCCTTCTGTCTTGTGGGCGTCGAGGACCACTCCGAGTTCGTCTACCGGAGAAACTCCTTTCAAATAATCTCACGGATCGGAGGCCCTCATTCTGGTAGAGTTTGAGCTATGCAGTACAAGAGTGGTTGCGGTCGGAGAAGGTAGCGAAGAATGGTGACTCGAGAACGACGAGGCTCTGAAGGATTCATTGGATTCCGTAAAAGAACTCTGGGACCTCGCCTCGGCAAGAGGAAGTCAAAAGTAGGATGGTTGGATAGTTTGACAAACACATCAGGGTCAAGCAATTCGAGAAGGGCGACCTGGTCTTGAAGAAGGTCGACGCCGCCGCGAGATCGGCGACCGTGGGTAAACTCAATCAAAATGGGGAAGGGTCGTTCGTGACCCTAGAAGCTCTGAAGACCGGAGGTTACCTCTTCCAAAACCAGGGAGGCGAAGCGCTCAGAAATACTTGGAGTTGAGATAACCTGAAAAAGTTTTACCCATGAGCATACGACTCAGGATGAGCGTCGAGCACGAGGCGGGTAACGATACCCCTATAATTCTTTTAAATTATATTTTCAATACCATCTTCCATGTTCTTCTAAGGAGGTTATTTTGACTTAATTCAATGCTTGGAATAACGAGTCAATGCGGAATCTCCACAAACATTCTAGATCATGAACGTCCACCTCCCCTCTTGGGACCTCTAGTCGAGCAAGAGGTGACGCCTTGGGTACCGAGAGTTCTCTTAAGACCACGTCTCTCCAATCGCAGTCGAGATCAGCTCCCACCATTGTTTTCTGGTCGACGATCCCCCAAGAGCTCATCCATCTTGCCCGCCTATTGGTTGCTAGGAGGACGGAGTCATCATTTAAAAGGTCTGAAAAGAGACTGAGCCTTCAAAAAACCTTGAATGCGTGAGTCGATCTAATTTTAGGCCTCCGGGCTGGTCGTTAACCCCTCGAGCATCATCACTTCAAAGGCCTCGAATACATGAGTCGATCTAAGTCCAGGCTCCGGGTTGTTTGTTGACCCCACGAGCATCGTCACTTTAAAAGCTTCGAATGCGTGAGTCGATCTAAGCTCAGGCCTCCGAGCTGGCCGTTGACCCCTCGAGCATCGTCACTTCAAAAGCCTCAAATGCGTGAGTCGATCTAAGTCCATGCCTCCGGGCTGGTCGTTGACCCCTCGAGCATCGTCACTTTGAAAGCCTCGAATGTGTGAGTCGATCTAAGTTCAGGCCTCTGTGCTGATCGTTGACCCCTCGAGCATCGTCACTTCAGAAGCCTCGAATCTGTGAGACGATCTAAAGTCCAGACCTCCGAGACGGTCGTTGACCCCTCAAGCATTGTCGCTTCAAAAGCCTCAAATGTGTGAGTCGATCTAAGTCCAGGCCTCCGAGCTGGTCGTTGACCCCTCGAGCATCGTCACTTCGAAAGCCTTGAATGCGTGAGTCGATCTAAGTCCAGACCTCCGAGCTGGTCGTTGACCGATTGAGCATCGTCACTTGGAAAACCTTGAATGTGTGAGTCAAACTAAGTCCAAGCCTCCGGTCCGGCCATTTACCCCTCGAGCATCGTCACTTCAAAGGCCTCGATGCGTGAGTCGATCTAAGTTTAGGCCTCTGGGCTGGTCGTTGACCCCTCGAGCATCGCCACTTCAAAAGCCTCGAATGCGATAGTTGATCTAAGTCCAGGCCTTCGGGCTGGTTGTTGACCCCTCGAGCATCGTCGCTACAAAAACCTCGAACGCATGAGTCGATTTAAGTCCAGGCCACCGAGCTGGCAGTTGACCCCTCGAGCATCGTCACTTTGAAAGCCTCGAATGCGTGAGTCGATCTGAGTCCAGTCCGCGTTGACCCCTCGAGAGATAATCCCTCACAAGTAAGAAAAAGACTTCGTCCAATGAGCCTAAGCGTTCTCGCTCTCTTCGTCTTATGAACATAAGCGCTCTCGCTCTCTTCGTCCTATGAGCCTAAGCGCTCTCGCTCTCTTCGTCCTATGAGCCTAAGCCCTCTCGCTATCTTCTTCATATGAGCCTAAGCGCTCTCTCTCCCTTCGTCCTATGAGCCTAGACGAACAATCGAGCTTCGGCAAAAATATTTAGAAAGATATGAGACGGATGCAAATAGACAAAAATAAAAAATGATCTTTCTTTCATCAACTTCAAATTGTACATCTGAATGAAAGAACAAAGGGTCGCTCAAAAAGTAGACCTCGCCAAAAACATCTCGCCTGGTCCAGGCGATCTGATCATTCGGCGTCGCCTGGCAACTTGGCCCTGGATTGTCGCAAGCAGTATGACGTGCTGCCTGAGGGTGAGGCCGAATCGCGACGACGAGAGGGCTCGCCTCTTGATCCGCCGATCGAGACATCACCCCAAGAAGACATGCTCAAACCCAAATCTAAGTCGAAGGCACCCTTGAGGTCGAGGTCGAGCTCGCCAGACGAGGAATCACCAAGCGTCGCGTTGAACATCTCGGGAAGGAAAGACTACGCGGACAAGGGCTCGACTTCTTCGACCAGCCTCCCCGTCCCCCTCAAGCGAGCGAGTATCAGATCGTCGTCATATTGGACGAACACGCGCTCCATCGAGCGGAGATCGGCTCGCGTGAACCTGAGGGGTTCCTTCGTCGAGGAGTCTCTCGGCGCAAGTGAAGTGGCGACTTGCGACCAAGTCGTGGCGAGTTCGAGCTTCAGAGCCTCGACCTCATCCTGAAGGCCCTTGTTCTTCTGCTCCATGATCGAGATCTCGATCGCAGCAAGAACCTCGGCAGACTGACAACCACAACAACAACACTCAAGCCTTTATCTCACCATAGTGGGGTCGGCTATATGGATCCTTTGTCGCCATTGCGCCCTATCTCTAATCATAGCCTCATTAATGCCTAAGTACATCATATCTTTCCTTATAGTTTCATTCCAAGTCTTTTTTGGTCTACCCTTCCCCGTTTAACATGTCTAGTGACTAAACTCTCACAACACCTAACAGGTGCCTCTAATGGACTCCTATGTACATGTCTGAACCATCTTAAATGAGCTTCTCGCATCTTCTCTACAATTTGCGTCACTCATGTCTTATCCCTGATACATTCATTCCTAATTTTATCCAGTCTAGTGTGACCACACATCCGCCTAAGCATTCACATCTCCGCAACTCCCATTTTTTGCTCATGTACACCATTCACTGCCCAACACTCAAAACCGTAGAGCATTGTTGGCCTAATTGCAGTACGGTAAAACTTGCCTTTAAGTTTTAATGGTACTTTACGATCACATAAGATCCCAGACGCGTCTCTCCACTTCAACCAACCTGCTTGGATTCTATGTATCACATCTTTATCTACACCTCCATCTTTTTGAATTATCGATCTCAGATATTTAAAGCACTCACTGGGGGAAATATCTTGGTCACCCAATTTAATGACGGAGTCATCCGACCTTCTTGCAGTACTAAATTTAAGCTCTATATACTTCGTCTTTGTCCTGCTCAACCTAAAACCCTTCTTTTCTAAAGTGTCTCGCCAAGATTCAAGTTTCACGTTTACACCCTCGCGCGTCTCATCGACCAAAACAATATCATCTGCAAATAATAATCACCATGGTATTGCTTGTTGGATATGTCCGGTGAGCTCATCTAAGATAAGGGTAAAGAGATAAGGGCTTAAAGATGACCCTTGATGTAAGCTAACAGCGATAGGGAATTCCTGTGTTAATCCTCCAGATGTCCTCACCCTGGTCACTGAATTTGTATACATATCTTTGATTACGTCAATGTATGATACATTTATGTCTTTCTTTTCTAAGACTCTCCACAAGACCTCTCTTGGAACCCTATCATAAGCCTTCTCCAGATCGATAAACAACATATGCAAATCTTTGTCTTTCCGGATAGTTGTCAATGAGTCTCCTCAAGAGATGTATAGCTTCCATGGTTGACCACCATGGCATGAATCCAAATTTAGCAAAGTTAGCTTCAAAAATAATAATAACCAAAGTTAGCTTAAAATATCCGTGAGCAAAAGACAAATCGGGGCGAGCTGAGTTTACCTCGACCACGTCGCGCACTGCTTTGGCCTGGCGCAACTCGGCGAGCTCTTCTTCAGCCGCGGCCAACCTATCATCGGACTCAGCCAATTCCTCCTTAGCCCCCGCCAACTGCTAGGCGGACTCGGCTTGTTGCCGCGCGACATCCGCGCTTTCCTCGGCGGCCTTCATGGCGGCATCTAAGGCCACTTTTGTGTCGATCAGCACCTTGCAGCAATGGAGATGTCGCCTCGCCAGCGAGTGGGTGAGCTCAACACTCCTTAACACCGCATGCGAGGACTGCCACGCGAGGTATCTCGGCGACACCAACGCGAGGCTTTCCGCGTCATCTCGCCCATAGACGGCGTACAAAACATTGAACGTGTCGTTGTTCGGGTCATCATCCCCTGCCCAAGAGGACAGGATAGTACTAACGGAAATCTGATTCTGCTCAGCATCCCACGCGAGCAGAGGCTCGCCTGAAATATCCAGGACGTTTCCCCCGCGCCCATAGTTTAAATGGGACTCGGGGTCGTCAGCAGTCACTTGATCCTCTGGAGTCTCGGGGGCCTCAGCATCCTCAGGGTCCTTGCTAATAGAAAGCGAGGCCGTTGTGAGGTCGTGATGGGCGATTGATTGCCTTCTTTCACCGCTTGGGCGGCCCCTGAGGCTCCAAGCCCATGGGCCTTTTGCCCTTAAGGTCGTCGAGCTCATCTTCTGGCACCTCAATCGGAGGAGGTTTGCGCTTCGCGTGCGAGGTCTCAGCCTCGCCAATCTTCACCCCGGCAGGGAGGGTGTGAAAACCTGCAATGAGCGAGGAGAAAAAAAAGGTTAGCGCTTTGCGTCGCCGAAATAAAGGCGAGGTGGTCATGCATTACCATACCTATCTTTGGGTCAACGTAGGAGAGCACGTTGACACGTCGTTGCAGCTGGACGACAACCATCTCTCTCTGATAGAGCGAGAGGTAGAGAGCCTCCGAGCTATCAGGGATAAGAGGAGGCTTGTAATAGTCGTCGTCCCTCTAAACCGGACAGAAGAATACCGAGCCAAAAGGGCCTCGCACGATCACGAACTTCTCGTGCCAACGGTGGACCTTATTCTGCAGCTCCCTGATCTTCAAGGAGGCGCCGCTGAAATAGGCGATCCCCTCAGCATTCGTCTTCATGGAGAGGAGCTTCCGGAAGACAACGAAGTCGAAGACGACTCCAGCCTCGCGCAGGAAGCAAATAAGGGTCATCATGGTCGCAACCCCATTCAGGTTGATCTAGGCGGGGATGAGGCCAAAGTGGTTCAGCATCAGCAGAACCTCCGACCAGAAGGGCAGGTGAAGTCCCATATCGAAGACAGCCAAGGGGATGACGAGCTTGTCCTCAAATAGAGAATTGAGGCGCTCGTCGGGCCTAGCTTGGCGAGCCAAGAAACCCTCCGGCAGAAAATCCTGTCGGAACAAGGCGAGCTCATTTACTGTCGTCCAGCTCTGCGGGAACTCGGACGCGACGAAGTTTTCCGCACAATGGAGACGACCCTCCGTCTCTTTGCCGCGCTTTCCTTTTGAAGGCAAGACCATTGTTGAAGAGGCGAATAGCAACAGAACTCGCACGCAGAAAAATTGGATGGAAAGCTCGAGTGAAGAAATTGCGTGTGTAATGCGAATAGTCCCCCCTCCCCCTATTTATACGGGTCGGCCATCGTTGGGGCAAGGCCGTTATCATGGCGCGCTCTTCCAGGCCGAATAAGCGCTATGCATACTGAGGTCTCATTGAGCTCGCAAGGTCACGCGGTGACTGATAGAGTTAAACATCGGTCATTAGCACGCCCTAGATTCAGGCGAGGAGCACTATATTAAAAGAAGTCGGCAACAAAAAAAAATTGAAGCCCGCCTATAGGCGAGATGGAAAGCGGCGAGTAGAAAGATTGTACACAACAACGCATTATTAAACACATAACAAAAAGAAAGTTCGGCGAGGTCATTAAGTTACACCGCATTCATAACAATACGAGGAAAATTAGAGGCGAGATCTTCAGGCCCCGCGGCAGGGATTGTTGAGTTCATCACGCGAGATGTGCGTGGTCCACCAGCCGACCTCGTGAGCACCCCGCAACTCCGCCTGAGCTTTTTTAAGACCCTTCGTGTGATGGCGGATGATCTCCTCTGTCCGTCGGATGTGGTCTGACATCCTCGCCACGTCGCCAAGAAGGCTCCTGCTCCTGGAAATATGGTGGACTTCATTCTGCAGCTGGAGCACCTGATGCTCCACCTCGGCCATCCGAACTTCTAAGCTCTTGATGTCGAAGTATTTGCGCTCGGCGCTCTCTAGACGAGAGAACTCCTCGACAATGAACAGGCGAGCCTCCACCGCAATCAGACGGCGATTGAGCTCGCTCGCTGCCAACGCCTTCAGACGCATTTCATACGAGTTGAATAGGGTGAGGGCGTGAGCCCTAAACTCGTCGAAAGATTCGTCGGGATCGGTAAAAAACTCGTTGTCCGGCGAGACTGGTCGACAACGAGGCGAATCCATTGCTGACGCTGGACCTGCACTTGTGCTTAAAAATCGATAAACAATCCCTTCGAAAGGAAGATCGCCTCGCCAAATAGAATGGAACGCGAGAAGAATCTTACCGCGGCGGTGTTGCGGGCTATCCCTTCTCGCGCGAGGAGAATGCCGACGAGACCTTTTCTCCTCATGCCCATTCCAGCGATCTCGAGAATGAGGGCGACAGTGAAAACAGTTGGACCCGCCACGATCCAAGCGGGGAGCCACCTCCAGATCCTTCCCCGGGAGGTTGACTTGTTGGCATGCGCGCTGTGTGAAGTTGTGACGTCAGGAACTCGCGAAGTTGTCGTGCGCGGCGCCACAATTGAACTCGGTCGCGGTAACCGAGGAGCTCCCGGCGGGGGCAAATCACGAGGTGTGGGCGGTAGGGGCGGCTCAGTAAGAGTGGCAGCAGTCGAGGTCGCGACCACGAGGCTCGGCGCGAGCACGGCGAGCTAGAGAGGCCCTAGCGATTACTTCCTGGAGCTCGGAGTTAGCTCCTTGAACGTGTCATCATTTGGAGGTGGGAGCAACTTCGCGACCGGCGGGGTAGTGGGAATGACCTCCTTGGCCGATAGCGAGGTATCAGGGTTCTCGTCGAGGATGCGCGTTGAATACAACTCAGTTAGACGAACGACGAGAAGAGCCTATGTAAAATAAAAGAATCTACCTACCAGGCGTAGCGGCGAGGTTGGTCCTCACTTCGCCTAGAAAGGCCTCGTCGCTCCCTCCTCGCGGAGAAGGAATGTCGTAGTCGCCTACGGCCAGGTCCGTGATGGACTCAAAATCTGCCTAGGCGATTTGTGAGGATAAATGGTTAGGCTCGACGCTAAGCTCAACCTTAACAGCAAAGGCGCGAGTTCGGACATACCTCGCCAATCCGCTCCGGACGCGGATTGGAGAGCGAATCGGCAATAGTGGAGGAGGCAACCTTCTTTGTGCGAGGTTACTGCCCTTCCCCGAAGACTCGGCATCGCCTAGCGCCAATCATTGGGAAGCGCGGACCTCAGCTCGCTTCCTCTTCTGAACAGTCTCTCACGCCGAAGAAAGTCATGAGAAGGAACATTCCCGAACCGAGACAAGAGATTGCACACCAGCGAGGCCTCGGTAGTAGGATTTTGACGAGCCTTACGAAAATACTTTCCCTTCATCTCGGCAGCCGGGGTAATCGTTTTCTTGGAAGGCAAGGTCATTTTCTTCTCGATAGTTGTGAGACAAAGAGTGAATTCCAGGAGTTTCACCCCCTATTTATAGGGAGTGTCGACCCTCTCAACTCGATGGGATCAAGCTCGTCGAATAAGGGTTGGACAATTCTTTCCGAGCTCTAAGAAAGCACGCAAAAAGCGGGAATTGTGTACAACTCGTATTCGTCGAGAGCAAACATGTCGTCCTACTCCTCACAGGATCGGCGAGGCGAACTCCTTCAGAGCTCACTGTCGAGCCCGTCGCGCTCGAGCTCACCTCGTCAGCGAGCTCTTCTCTCAGCCGACATCGACTCGCCGACGAACTCCCAGCGAGCTCACCGACGATCACAATGTGTTTAAGTTACCTCGCCAGCGAGTTCTTTTCTCATCCGGCCACGGCTCGCCAATGATTTCATCAACAAAGACTCAGCATAACCGCATAAGGCGACCTCACCAAAAATGACCCCAAACAGCTCGTCAGGTGTTAGGTACTCAGTATCTCAAAAGGTGGGGGAGGCTATTCACAGTCCATGTACCCCCCCCCCCCCCTGGATTGTCTATAAATATGACCCCCCATGACACACAAGAGAGGGACGTTGAACCCCCCCCCCCCCCCCCCAGGTTCTCAAAAAACCTCTTCGTGTCTCTCTTGTGTCGTGCTCAGCTCTGGTTTAGGAGGGGAAGTTTCTATATACTTCTCGGCACATGGTGGGATCTCCTCGTTGCAGCTCACGAGGTCCTGTTTGCAGGCAATCGGTGAAAATCTCTTGCTCTCCACCCCCTTTTAGTTTAAGTTCGTCTGGATCGACCGCTAGACAAGTAGTCTTTGGTCCTCTCGGTCCAAACATTTGTGAATCAGGATTTTCTTGGTTCCAACATTCATTATCCTCATAATATGGTTTGAGCATGCTCGCATTAAACACATAATGACTTTGAGCTAGGTAGGTCCAAGCGACTCGAAACCTTACCCACCTTTGCCACGACAGAAAATGGACCTTCATATCTCCGCACCAAGCCCTTTTGCACATTCCACAAAGCCTTGAATTGTTTTGGTAGGAGATTCACTATCGCTTTTTCTACCACCGAGTACTCCATCGGTAATTTCTTTGTAATAGCCCACTTTTTCATTCTCTTACGGGCCTTATCTAAGCACGATCAAGCTAAATCGACGTGTTCCTCCCATGACTTGGCCATTTTACAAACTCTTGGGCTCTTTCCATCATCTGCAGTGGTCTCCAAAGTGTGGGGTGTGAGAGGCTGCCTCCCGGTAGCAAGCTCAAACGGGCTCCGTCATGTAACCTCACTCTGTTGTATGTTGTAAGAAAGTTGCGCCACAGCTATGAGTTTTGCTTAGTCCTATGGATTTGCGCTCATAAAGTAGCATGCAAGTAGCGTATTCACCCTCTCTATTTACGCTTGAGCGCCATCATGGACGGTCATAATTCTCCGAGCATGACGGTCCTTAAAATACATGAAAATAAAAATCACAACAACAACAACAACACTCAAGCCTTTATCCCACCATAGTGGGGTCGGCTATATGGATCCTTTGTCGCCATTGCGCCCTATCTTTAATCATAGCCTCACTAATGCCTAAGTACATCATATCTTTCCTTATAGTTTCATTCCAACTCTTTTTTGCTCTACCCATCACCCGTTTAACATGTCTAGTGACTAAACTCTCACAACGCCTAACAGGTGCCTCTAACGGTCTCCTATGTACATGTCTGAACCATCTTAAACGAGCTTATAACATCTTCTCTATAATTGGTGTCACTCCTGTCTTATCCCTGATACATTCATTCCTAATTTTATCCAGTCTCGTGTGACCACACATCCACCTAAGCATTCTCATCTCCGCAACTCCCATTTTTTGATCATGTACACCATTCACTGCCCAACAATCAGAACTGTAGAGCATTGCTAGCCTAATTGCAGTACGGTAAAACTTGCCTTTAAGTTTTAATGGTAATTTACGATCACATAAGATCCCAGACGCACCTCTCCACTTCAACCAACCTGCTTGGATTCTATGTATCACATCTTTATCTACACCTCCATCTTTTTGAATTATCGATCCCAGATATTTAAAGCACTTACTGCGGGAAATATCTTGGTCACACAATTTAATGACGGAGTCATCCGACTTTCTTGCACTACTAAATTTAAGCTCTATATACTCCGTCTTTGTCCTGCTCAACCTAAAACCCTTCTTTTCTAAAGTGTCTCGCCAAGATTCAAGTTTCACGTTTACACCCTCGCGCGTCTCATCGACCAAAACAATATCATCTGCAAATAATAAACACCAAGGTATTGTTTGTTGGATATATCCGCTGAGCTCATCTAAGATAAGGGTAAAGAGATAAGGGCTTAAAGCTGACCCTTGATGTAAGCCAACAGCGATAGGGAATTCCTGTGTTAATCCTCCAGATGTCCTCACCCTGGTCACTGAATTTGCATGCATATCTTTGATTACGTCAATGTATGATACATTTACACTTTTCTTTTCTAAGATTCTCCACAAGACCTCTCTTGAAACCCTATCATAAGCCTTCTCCAGATCGATAAACAACATATGCAAATCTTTTTATCTTTCCCGATAGTTGTCAAAGAGTCTCCTCAAGAAATGTATAGCTTCCATGGTTGACCTCCCTGGCATGAATCCAAATTGATTCTCTGATATGCTAGTCTCTCGTCTAACTCTTCTCTCTATTACTCGTTCTCATAGTTTTATAGTATGACTCATTAATTTAATTCTCCTGTAATTGACACAATTTGTATATCTCTTTTGTTCTTATACAGAGATACCAAAATACTTTCTCTCCATTGGTCTGGCAACTTCTTTGTCTTCAGTATCTTATTGAAGAAACTTGTAAGCCATAAAATTTCTTCCCTCCCTAAGCATTTTCATACTTCAATTGGTATATCGTCTGACCCAACCGTCTTTCCATTTTTCATCTTCTTCAGAGTGTCATCTATCTCTGATGCTTGAATTTTACAATAAAAAGTTATGTTTCTATACTCCTTCGATTTACTTAACTCTTTTAGGTTCAGTTCATTGTTTTTTCCTTCATTGTATAGTTGATAAAAGTATCTTTTTCATTGTTCCTTAATAGTCACATCATCCGTCAAAACCGTATCTGATTCATCTTTTATGCATTTAACTTGGCTTAAATCATTTGTCTTCCTCTCTCTAGCTCAAGGAATTTTATAAATATCACGCTCTCCATCTTTGGTATCTAGTCGTTTGTAAAAAAAATCATAAGTTTGGCTTTTTGCTTTACTTACTGCATTTTTAGCTTCTTTTTGGCGATTTTATACTTTGTCAAGTTTTCATCACTCCTACAAGCATATAATTTTTTGTAGCTGACCCTCTTTGCCATCACTTTGTTTTGCACTTCTTTTTTCCACCACCAAGATTCTTTTTGTGGGGGCGCACGACCTTTTGACTCTCCAAGTACGTTCTTTCCACTTATCCTTAAATGAGAGGACATAACTTCCCATGTGACACTAAGATCAACATAAGAATTAACATAAGGATCATCAACTAGTTGTTCTAAAACCGTTGCCTTGAAAGCAACCTGTTTTTCCTTCTTCAAGTTCCACCACCGAATTTTCGGCAACGCTTTTGTCGATGTGTCGCGATCGTCAAAAAATAACTAAAATTCTCAGATCGTCGATCCGCATAAAATGGACGGTTACAATCATCGTATAAGTAAAGGTGTGTCACGATCCTCATTAAGAACCTTCCTGTTGGCGGGGGTGGACTAGAGACCGGAGAATTGTTTGATGCTGATGATCCAACCTAGAGGATCAGTATCATCGAATATTAGGATCTCAATACGGCGGTGGTGGGCGAGGGTGAAAGTCCCTAGTGGGTGTAGGAACCCCATGTAGTCAAAAGTGGATCCGTAGGTTGCCGGTTGACGGTTGTCAGCGATGGAGGTGGGCTTACGAAGGAAAAGCATAAGAACTTCCAGTCGAGCATTAAGTCGATCCAATTGAGTGGAATCGTTGGAGGTCGAACCGGAGGCGTGCTCATTGAGTCAGAGAGTCATGGAGCGCGTCGTGGGCATGAAGGGAGGGAGATGGAGGAGGCTAGGGGTGCAAGTTGAGTTGAGTTGGCTCGATAAAAAGACCGCCTCGAGCACGAGTCTGTGGAGCACGAGGTCGAGTTCGACGAGCTCGATTACGAGTCGAGCTTGAGCTCACATATTGTTGTTCATCAGCTCGCGAGCTGGCTCGTGAGCTTTTTATTTGTGCGTTTTTACAAAAATATAAAGAAAATAAGGCTCGTGAGCTGAAAAGCTTGTGAGCATCTTGAGCTCAATAAGTAGGCCTTGAGCTCAAGCTCGAACCGAGCAAAATGAGCTCGTCGAGCTCGAGCTCGAAATGTATCGATCAAGCTCGAGCTCGAAATGTATCGATCAAGCTCGAGCTTGGAAATTTTGCCAAGCTCGGCTCGAGCTTGACTTGTTTTCACCTCTAGAGAAGGCGATGTTTGCAGTATCTAACAGCTGGTACATAATGCGGAGAGGTAACATCGAAGAAGAGATCGCATTGAAGAAAGAATAACGTCAAAGAGGCAGTTGTTATGGCATGGACCGAGCAGGATCACATCGAAGAAGGGGCCGCCGAAGAAGGGGAAGCCGAAGAAGGATCGCGTCGAAGCAGGGATCACGTCGAAGAAGGGGCAGAAATGCGTCGAAGCAGGATCACGGTGAAGGGGTGGACCGAGGATCCGTCCAACAAAAACACGGAATCGCTACACGCACATGGATCACGGCGTGGCCTGGAGGCGGGATCGGCGTCGACCTTGCAAGAGATTGATGAATATATTCTTGTGTGATGATTTTGAATTGTGTGTGGCGCAGCAATAGCAGTTACGTACATGTGGTTGTTTGCTAACCTGCAGTTATTTCAGTTGATGTCAGTTAAGTGTTAACTATTCCTGCCTAAGCCTTGTAACCGTGAGCCTGGTGTATATATATGTTCCCATGGCTAAAGTAATGTAGGCTATGAATTATGATATTGTGAATGTTTTGTTCAGTTAATCACTCTCCTTCTCTCCCTTGTTTTGTATTTCTTGTACATCTACAGATAGCCGCACCCACCTTCCAATTCAGGTTAATCCTTAGGGAAGTTCTCTATCCATTTGCTAACCACAAACAAATATTTGTCACACAATAGCACAATGGAAGGGATACAAAAAATATTTAAAGATCAATTTATATTTTTTTTTGCTGAAGCATAACAAGTAACATGGAGGTAGTGCAAGAAAAATCTAAGTAATTAAGCATGAATGCCTGAGCGAGCTTGCCGGTTATAATTTTGAATAAGACACTTTATATTCTTTAGCATCACCAACCTGAGTTACTTCTCTCCACCGCCGTGACTCTCCAAAATATCGTAAAATGATGTTTAAATCCTGAGTTCTCAATGTTCCCTTCACCCTGTATATATATATAACAAATGAAATTTGAAATTTCTTGCATTAAACATACAAATCCCCAGCAAGGAAAACAAATTTGGGATGAAGAGCGGATCTAAGAATCAAAATAAAGCATAAATTTAATATACTTTTAAAAAATGTTAACTATGTTAAAACCCAAGCTAAAACTGATGTCTTCCCTGGTAAGCTAACCGGCAGGTCGCCATAACCTATTTCTAATAAAAGGTTAATGTTACAAAGATTGAAAAATCAATATTTTCTTGATTCAATTTCAGAGCAATAGTAGGAGGAGAGGCAGGCTGTCCAAACTAGAAGCGCTGCATCTCCATATTGTCCCAGATTCTTCTCAGAACCTCTCTGTTTTGAACATGGTATTAGAGAACTTGGTCGCCGCTCTATTTGACACCTAGGTTAGTTATCAACTTTTGACTATTTAGGGTATCCTCGGTACTGGAGCTTTGGCCCATTATTTTATCCAACATTCAAAACTGAATTCAACACATGGAGATACGAGCTCATCAAAAATAGCCATAGAGTTCGCTAAAGATTATGCATGTTCTGGTTTTTGATTCACCTGTTGTCACATTTATTAGAATTATGAAAAAGAACCTAAATGTGATGTGTTTACGCCTCAAGTAGACCTCTGCCAATGTCATGAGAAGAATCAGAGTGGTCACTTATATTTATTTCACAATTTAATATTTAATATATATAGTCTCTTTTGTCTTACTAGCTGCAGCCCTCCTTCAATAAAAGGAGGCATACGTATTTTAGGAATGTATCTCATAATTTAGACTTTTGGAGTCGACCTTGTGTTGAACGAGTGAACTGGCCCTTGACTGTATTTAGGCCGGAGCACGTATATTGAGTTTGCATTGTAATCCTTCATCTTTGTGCTTCTAGGGTGTATTTATCATCTAATTTGAATCAATTGAACGAACTTGTCATTCCCTCCCACGAAATCCTTCAGTCCCCGGATTTTGACCAACGCAACCACAACTTTCAGCACAATAGACCTCACTCGCTGCCAGATTCCCACTCCCGAGATGGCTACCATACACGCAGACATCCACTCGTTGTGTCAAGAGCTTTGGGTCATCATTGCAGCATGGGTGCCACCAACCACAACAACCCTATCCCAAACCTACTATGTTCAACATTCTTTTGCTAATACAGCCCCAACAATTCACTCCTTCCACGCCCTGCTTAACCGGACGGCATTGTATACCCTTGCCTTCATATTTGACACATGTTCCCCTAAAACTCAAGCACCTTGCTTCCTTTCAACCTGTTAGGGACCGACTCGAGGTCGCCGGAAGAGTAGCCGGAGGTGGAGATCATGGAAGCGGAGATACTACGGAGCCTTGACCGCGGCTGCCTATGCGGGGCGTGCTCGAGAGAGAGAGAGCTTCCAAGATCTCTTTTAGGGTTTGGGAAAATAGACATCTTTATTCATACCAATACAAGACCCACTGAGTCCTTTAAATAGGACTTACAATCGACATCAAAAGGAAAGAACACGAAAGGAAATAACGACAGACTTGGACATGCGACTAAAAAGGACACCTCATAACGACACGACATAAATAACGACGCCTTATAAGGACGCGACTCTTATGACATAATAAATGCATATTAGGAAATAATTAATAATAAATAACGCCATAAAAGGACCCGTAACATCTCCTTCGTCCTTCAAATCGAGCTTGTCCTCAAGCTCGAATGAGGTTTGCACTGCTTGATCATCTGGCTCTTTAATTTCCCGCCAGAACAACTCCTGGTATCGTGTTGCTTTAGCGGGGGCATAAAAGATGGCGGTGAACGGGCTGAACGAGGGTCCCTGATGGTTGCAGACAGGAGAAGGAGCGGTGTTGATCAGCAATGGCGGTGCCGACTTGGGTACGTTCAGCTGAAGAAAGGGATCAAGAGGGGCTGACAGGGCAGGTGGCCGCAGACGAGGAGGCAATGCCGATGGCGAAGACTGCGGGGTGGAGCCTTCGTGAGTTGGTGGTGGAAGGACAACCACAATAGAGAGCGGTGGCGTGACTGCGTCTGGCGTTGGAAGCTGTAGAGGGGCGATCGGCAGAAGGAACGGATCTGGCGGTGAGGTGGCCGGAGCAGGGGTCGGCAGAGGAAGCGATGACTGTGCCTTGGCGGCCTGGAGTTGTTTGTTATAGAGTTCCTCAAACGGCATTAGAATCTCAGTAATGCGCGCGCCAAGAGTCTGGAAGCTAATGATGACTTCCATAAAAAAAATGAGCTTGAGTAATAATTGATTAAAATGTGGCTTAATCGATGAGTGATTAACGGGATTTCCAATATTGGTCGTCCGAAATTATGGCTTGATCGTAAGTAAGTCCACCCGGTCGATTTGGAAACCCAGGCGGGGGCGGCGCTGGAATGGAAAGAATGAAATGGACCGTGAGGGTCGACTCGAATCAGGAAGGAGTGGCTTTGGATGGAAACCCGCAGGAGCCAAGTGCGCGGATGTTCGGCGTTTTTCGTTGTGTATCTTTGGGCGTTGATCAGCCGTGCGGCGGTAGACGTAGGTTCGACGACGTAGGGCGTTAGCGACGGCGTTTCGTTGTGTGTCGTCTGCAGATGACTCGAGGACGGGTTGATGGCGGAAGATACTCTTCGCAGCAGGGGTGTCGAGGTACTGGGATGTCGCAGGAGACGGAAGCGGAACTTGAACCCATGATCAGCGGAAGCTTGCGTCGTGGTCGCCGCTGGGACGAAGTGCATCCAGCGACGGTGAAGTCGTCGAGTTCGTCCAAGTCGGCTGTCGGGTTCACCAAGTCGGCTGTCGGGTTCACCAAGTCAGCTGTCGGGCTTGACGTTGATGTCTCGGGGCTCGACGGTAGTTGTCGTCACTATCGAAGGGCTCAGTGGCTGCATTGATAATGGCGCGGTTGCAAGATAGAGTATGTCGGCTTGCGTGAAGAAGGAAGTGGAGGAGTAGCTCTGATACCAAGATGTTAGGGACCGACTCGGGGTCGCCGGAAGAGTAGCCGGAGGTGGAGATGACGGTGGCGGAGATACTATGGAGCCTTGACCGTGGCTGCCTATGCGGGGCGTGCTCGAGAGAGATAGCTTCCAAGATCTCTTTTAGGGTTTGGGAAAATAGACTTTTTTATTCATACCAATACAAGACCCACTGAGTCATTTAAATAGGACTTACAATCGACATCAAAAGGAAAAAACACGAAAGGAAATAACGACAGACTTGGACATGCGACTAAAAAGGACACCTCATAACAACACGACATAAATAACGACGCTCTATAAGGACGCAACTCTTAGACATAATAAATGCATATTAGGAAATAATTAATAATAAATAACGCCATAAAAGGACTTGTAACACAACCCTCCCTGCATTCCCTGCAATATTACCTCCACAAACCCAACAACCTCCCTCAACTTCCTTCCAGTCAGCATCCCGAACCTCTTGCGACCACGCCATCAATCATCTTCCATAACACCTCATCATACCTACTAATGCGACCCCATCCATCGTTGTTCGCATCTTTATCATCCATGGCACAATGGTACCTCTAGTCCCACCACCATAGACCAACCATACACGACCTTTTATTCTCCCCAGACAATCAACAATGTCTTCCACCGCGCCCTTCCCAAGGCACGCAACCATATTGACATTTAATCGAGCTTCTTATATTTTCTCTCATCAATCCCCACGTTGTCCATTGTGCCTCCCAATGTACGCTTCCCTCAATCATAGAAATAGTTTTTTTTCATTATCTTCATGCTATCGAAAGCATCGACGAACCACATCCGACTTCCCAAAATCCATACCCACTTACCCAAAATTCTACTTTTTTATTTCAACCCCCAACGGACCACACATGACACACTCCAGGCAAAAACTCATCACCACTTATTCACGTTAAATAGTGCACCCTCTAAACCAACCCACACCTCCCTCATAATATTCCGCTAGTTCCACTTATTGCACTTTCACATTCATAGACGCACCCACATGAAACCCTAACCCTAATTTTACACCAAAGTAAACCTCGACTCACACTAAAAAAGGGTCAGCCCGGTGCATAAAGCATCCCTGCGCAGCGAGGGTCAGGGGAAGGGTCCCACCACAAGGGTGAAATGTAGGAAAACCTTACCTTGCATTTTTGCAAGAGGCTGCTTCCAGGAATCGAACCCGTGACCTCAAGGTCACACGGTGACACCTTAACCAGTGCGCCAAGGCTCCCCTTCTAAACCACGACTCACACTATCAAATTAAAAATGTGTGTTGATGAATATATGTTGTCTAGATAAGGGTGGAGGATTTTAATTTGATAGTGTAAACCTCGACTCACACTATCAAATTAAAATCCTGCACCCCTATCTAGACAGCATTTAATCATCAACACACATTTTCTAAATTTCTCACATATCACATCGTTGAAATTTTCATTCCAACGCTTTTACTAGTGTCGGAGATACCAGCCCTTCACGCCACCACTCCCCCTTGGCAAGTCCACTTCACTACTTCCACCAGATTTGTTGTGCCAGCAGCATATATATAGCTCATTATCCAAATTATTTGCGATGCTAAAATTGTTAAAGATCCATAGAAATGTGTTCAGCCCATAGTTGCAATCTAGACGACTCTTACTGAGTCAGCCCCCCCCCCCCCCCCCCCATTCCTGACTCCATTGGTGAATTACTTCTCGCACAATCTCCTTCACTTGACTATTATGGTCCGGACTCCGTCCGTTATCCATCGCTAGTTTAAACTTATATTGATGTTGCATCTATTATAGTCGTGTCGCAATTGTTATAGTTTGTCTTTTTATGTAAGTCCAAATGTGTCACTTATTTACAATTATGTCATTTAGTAAGTCTATTTAAGGGACTCTTGGGTCTTGTAAGGTTACGGAAGAAATTATTCTCTATTCCCCTTGACTTTTGTATGAGGTATCGATATCTCTCCTCCGGAACACGCCCCGCCTAGGCAGTCGCGGTTCCGGATCCACAGTACCCTCCACCGTCGTCATCAACGCCTCCGGCTACTACTCCGGCAAGCCCATAATAACTTGGTGCCAGAGCCACCTATTGTCTCGAGCCAACCGCTCGTCATTCCTGTCTGCTAAGCCCCCGCAGGAAGGCACGCCCCAGCTCCTATTTTCAAGCCTAGCGTCCTGCAGTATTGGATCTCCACGCCAGAAAGAGCCGCCCATCTAATCTCATCAATTAATCAATCGATTGATTAATTAATTATTAATTATTTAGGCAAGGGCGAATTCTCAGACAAACTCAGTCAGCTTATGGATTAGTTGTGCATTATTACGGCGTCCAATGTTACGCGCGTGTGCGTATCATTATTATATTTTCTATTTGTTAATTTGTATGGCTTAGGTAAATGTTATGTGAGTCCCCCCCCCCCATATAAGGAGGTAGCTTGGGAGTTTAGGTTTTATCTTTTCATCTTCTAGGTTTGAGATCTCTCATTTGGAGAGGGGCTTCTAGGAGGAACCAGCCTCCTGAAGTTGGCACGAGCATACTCGTGATTGTATCTCAGTTATTTCTTTTAGTGCAAGTATTTTCCCCCACCAGGTAACATTGGTCCGACCTGCCGCCCCGCCTGCTTCGTGTGTCGTCGGGTTCCACTTCGATCACATTCCTGCTCGTTTCGTCGGTCGATCGCCCAATCTTCGTCTACAGCAACCGCGCCGCTCTTTCGTCTACAGCAAACAATCTTCGTCTACAGCAACCGCTCGCTCGTTTGCCCGATCTTCGTCAACAGCAACCGATCCGACCAGTCGTCTCCAGCGCCAATCGACTCCTGCACCGGACATTGCAACCCTAGCAGTCGCCTGCGACTTGCTCGCTTCCGTCGCCCGCCAAGATCCAGTTTCCGTCTTCCGTGTTCGAGACTTCTACGCCTATGACTGCTTCCGCCCAACTTCCTTCACCGCTCGATCCAGCTCCATCTCTGCTTCAGCGGTCGATTTCGCACTGCCCGACAGCAACCAACTCTTACGCCAGTTCGACAGCAGCAAACTGTCGATTTCGTCCGCCAGATCGACCCCGGGTCGCTTCCATCGGCACCAGGCAACTCCTGCGCCAGTTCCAGCTTCGCTGACACCTGCATCGCCTAGCTTTCTTCTTCCCATCTTTCCTCGCCGCCTGATCCGGCAAGCTCTGACGCTCTATCTCCAACCTCCAGCTCTTGTGCCTTCGTCTTCATATGTCAAGGGGTCGGATGGAATCCCGCGTGGAAGCCCTCGAACAAGCTCTCACCACCATCAACTCTCGTCTTGAGACCCAAGCCGAGCAGTTCACTTCGATTTTGGCCATGCTCCACAACTTGCAACCCAGCCCAAACATTGGGCCTACTACCGTCTCTGCCTTGGGCTCCCCCAGCACATTGTCCCCCGAAGAACCCGCATTGGTGGGATTGCCTACTCCGCAACTTCCACGCCTCGACATTCCCACATTCAACGGGATTGATCCCCTCAGGTGGATTGCCTGCGCCGAATAGTTTTTTGACGTTCACCAGACTCCTCAGACGCAACAAGTCTCCACAACGATTATTGGCAAGGATGGGTCCTCGCTCAATTGGGTTCGCTGGCTCCGTCAGCCCTCGCCTAGCCTCACCTGGACAACTCTCACAGAGGCTCTCATTCAACGAAATGATCACCGCTACTCTGGTACCATGATCGAGCGCCTTTGCGGGGTCTGTCAGATCGGCTCCATTGACTCGTACGTTGATGCGTTCATCGAATTGGTCGCCCATGTTCCAGGTCTTCCACCCGACCATTACTTGGGCTAAGTAAATGTTATGAGATCCCCCCCTATATAAGGAGGTGGCTTGGGAGCTTAGGTTTTATCTTTTCATCTTCTAGGTTTGAGATCTCTCATTTGGAGAGGGGCTTCTAGGAGGAACCAGCCTCCTGAAGTTGGCACGAGCATACCTCATGATTGTATCCCAGGTATTTCTTTTAGTGCAAGTATTTTCCCCCACCAGGTAACATCCAATGTCACGGCTGAAATCCGACACCAAGAAGTGCAAGCCTGACATCAGCCATCGAGCTCAGTGATTGTTCCACCATCACTCATGCCACCGCCGACTCATGTGCACCTCCTCCAGACACAGCTTTCTTCTTCCTCGTCACGGATCTCCTTGGTCGTGAGCTCTGTGCCACTCGTTCTACCAGCCACCTCCATCCAGCATCCTCCGCTCCAGCCACAGACTCAGTCGGCTTTGTGCCCCGCTCCATTTGCGAGTGTCACCTTACTGGATCCACCGTGTACGCCCACTGTGGTCCCCGTTCCACGGGATAAGGGTTCCTCCTCGATCATCCACCTCGCGCAACAAAGAATTATTCTGGTGCGAAATTAAGGAACCTGAGCACCGACCAGGCCATGCTCGAGCTTGAGGGCAAGCTCGATTTCAAGGACAGATGGGATGTTATGTCCGGACTCCGTCTGTTATCCGTCGATAGTTTATACTTTTATCAATGTTGCAGTTATTATAGTCTTGTCGCAATTGTTATAGTTTGTCCTGTTTATGTAAGTCCAAATGTGTCATTTATTTACATTTATGTCCTTTTGTAAGTCTATTTAAGGGACTCTTGGGTCTTGTAATGTCATGGAAGAAATTATCCGCAATTATCCTTGTCTTTTGTATGAGATATTGGTAGCTCTCTCCTCCCAAGCACGTCCAGCCTAGGCAACCGCGGTTACCCTCCGCCATTGTCATCACTGCATCCGGCCACTACTCCAACAAGCCCATAACATCGACCCTGAAACCATGTTGATTTTTCAAGGGTAGTAAATTGATATGTTTACGCCTCAAGAGGAATTCCCCCAACAACAAGACAAGAACCATAATCTCCTCTTTTATTTATTTTATCTTTTAATGTAAATATATTAATTATTTATATAACTCTCCTCATACGGAAGAATATGTGCATTAGGAAAGCATCTCATATTTTAATCTTTTGGAGTCGGTCTTGAGTTGGGAGTGGGAATCGACCGTCAGTGGTATTTTGATAGGAGCATGTCTCTCGAGTTTGTAATGTAATCTTTCACCTTCATATTTCTTAAGGGTCCGTTCGTTCGGATGGAATTCGCAGGATGGAATTGGAATTGGGCCGTCAATTCCAATTCCGTTGTTCGCTTGGCAAAAAAGGCGATAGGAATTGGAATTACATCCAATTCCATCGGTAGTTCTACTTAGGTCATTTCTCCCCCGCTCCAATTCTTAGCTCGTGAGGTAAGAAATGAGGATTCCGACCCGCGCCCCTTCCACCTTCCCGACCCCGCGCCCCTTCCACCTTCCCGACCTCGCGCCCCTTTCTCCTTCCATGCTCGCGCGACAAAGATGCCCACACGCCTCCATCTTCTCCGGCGAAACTCCGGTGAAACTCCCCTAGCAAGCACTACCAGTCGTCGTTCGTCCTATCATCGAGCTTCTCTACGGCCTACCCGACGTCTATTGCTCGCTTTTCCGTCCACCATATCTCGCCGACTCGCCTGTCTCCCAGCAAGCATCCTAATGGCTTCTTCATCTGCTCCGTCAGAGTGCATACTCAGGTTTCATACAGTCCTCCCCACAACCCCATTGTCTTCCAATCAACACAGCAGCCTCAAAATCCTTGTACACTCCCAATTACAGCTGAAATCATCATCGGAAATCATCTACAGTTACTCCAATTCCCGAATCAGCCTTCTTCCACTTCCCCAGACTTCATCTGCTCCATCAGAGTGCAGGTATTCCGATTTTCTTCTTTGTATGTGATGTTAACTTTAATTTAGATATATTTTGTTGTGTATTTTGTTGTTAATGTGTGTGTTGTATGTGTTGATGTGTAGATGAAATTGAATGTGAGTGTGTGTGTAGGTGAGTGGGTATGCGAGTGTAAGTGTATGTGAGTGTTGTGTGTGGAAGTATGTGTTTGTGTATGTGAATTTTTTTATGAATGTGGGTGTGTTGATGTGAATGTGAGTGTGTGTGTTGATGTGAATGTGAGTGTGGGTGTGTTGATGTGTATGTGTGTGTGGGTGTGTTGATGTAAATTTGTATCTTTGTGGACATTTTGATATTTTAGTATGACATGTCTTTATTTATTATTTGTCTCTGCAATTTTATCAATTTATTATATTTTGAATTCTAATTTCTATCAATTAATTCTAACATGCAACCGAACAGCGGAATTGTTGATTCCAATTCCACTGCCAAAATTCTTGCATTCAGCCGAACAGCAGAATTAGAATTGACTTCAATTCCAATTCCTGCATAATTGAAATTGATCCAATTCCATTCGCCCAATTCCGTCCAAACGAATGGACCCTAAATGTATTTCTCGTCTAGTTTTTATCAAAATGGTAGTACTGAGTAGCGGTCAAGCACAGACCATGATACATATCAACCTGATAACTTGTATGCATATTGTACAATCATTCTCATGCTTTCCGAGCTTGGCCTATTTCTCATCATCCATGGAGCCCCGGAAGAATCGAGACAACAGAAATGTGCAAAATCATCTTTCCTTAAGGTGTAATGGTTGAACTTGAACATAAGCAATTTGATTTATTTAATGGGAGATCCTCCTTGCAACTTGATTTAGGTCATCTTCTTGTAGGGTTGCGTTCTCTTTTGTGTTGAGCTTTTGAGCTTGGCCTTTTGTTGATCATTGGCTCGTTCAGTATGGAACCAAGTTCATGGGCCAATGTTGAAATCCATTCATTCTAATCCATGAGACTGAACTCTTCATGAATTATTAAGTGATTCTAAAGCCTCTAGCCCTCTGGCCATATGAGAGGATTGTCTGGTCAAATTAGTTATTTGATCTCTTCCCTCAGTAGTGTGAGATTCGTTGATAGCCCTTCATCAGGTTTGAGAAAATAGCAACTTAGATTGCCTTATTATGGGTGCCCTGCAGAACAATATCATAAGCATGACCCAAAAAGGGATCATGAAAATCATGGTCCTGCAAGAAATCACATGAAAAAATAAGATTAGGAATAAAGGAAGAGATATGAAGAGAAGAAGATTCAGAGGGAATGATCTTAACATCATCCATATCAAGTTGAGTGCACAAATCCATGTTCTAGTTGAGTGCCCTAAAAAACGACATGTCGGACATGTCGGAGGACATTTAAAACAATGGGTACAGGCGATCTGCGAAATCAAGTGGTACATGCGATCTTCCCGTGTGCAGGCGCACGGTTGTGCATGAAGAGAAGAAGACGGAACTGGATTTTTCTGCCATATTTGAGAAAGTCGCGTGCGCGTAACAATACATCCCGTCAGAAAAGCGACCTTGACCCCAAGGTCGGAGCGCCACCCGCCGATCAGTAGTGATATGCTCGCGGTTGGGATGCCGTCGAGGTGCCCGGGGCGTCGTCCGGTAGTCCGTCCGAGAGCAGCAGGGCGTCAAAGTCGGCGGCGGAGAGCGCGGCCACGTCGTCGTCGATGAGGACTCGACACTCCTTCACCGAGCACTCATGACCAGGAGAGTAGGGGTGCTTGCAGCAGAAGCGCAGGTCCTTGCTTCGTAAGTCGTTGTACTCCTGGTTGGTCAGGCGGTGGGTAGGGACAGGCCGGTTGTTGTGAGGACCAATCATTAGTGGTCGGGGTAGAGGAGGTGGCGGAGGTGTAGGTTTAGGATGGGTCGAGAAATATGGGTGGGAAGGATGTCGAGAGGGAGGTGATGGGAAAGGAATGTCGTCGGACGTTACGAGGAATTCTGCCTCCACCAGGGGGAAAGGTCAATGGCTTGGTGAACCGTTAACGGTTGGAGAGTGCGGAGACGGGAGCGGAAGTGGGGTTGCAAGCCATTCATGAAGAACCCCAAGTAATGGTCTGGGGGAAGACCGGGGACATGGGTGACTAATTCCACGAAGGCATCAATGTACGAGTCAATAGAGCCGGTGTGACGGACCCCGCAAAGTCGCTCGATCATGGGGTCGGAGTAGCGGGCGTCATATCGCTGAATGAGGGCCTCAGAGAGAGCTGGTCAGGCGAGTTCGGGAGAGGTCTGGCGGAGCCAACGGACCCAATGGAGGGCCGACCCTTCCATGCCGATAAGTGCGGTGGAGACCCGTTGTGTCGGAGCGGTCTGGTGAATGTCGAAGAACTGTTCGGCGCAGGCAATCCACCCGAGGGGGTCAGACCCGTTCAAGGTGGGCATGTCAGGTCCACGGTACGGTGGAGTAGGCACTTCCACCACTGCGGAAGTATCGGGAAGCACGGTGCTGGGGGGATCCCACAGCAGAGGCGGTAGAGGGCCCGGAGTGCTGGGTGCGCTGCAATTTCTGGAGCATGGTCAGAATCGAGGCGAACTGCTCGGTCTGTGCCTCAAGACGAGAGTTGATGGTGGCGAGAGAGTGTTTGAGGGCTTCCACGCGGGATTCCATCCGGCTCTTTGGCATATGAGGACGATTACGCCGAGCTGGAGGTTGGCAAGAGAGTGCCGAAGTCGGGGAAGGGCCGCTAGCAGCGGACGATTGCTGCGGAAGAGCAGGCGGCGGCGGAAGGAACTGGACTGACGGAGGAATGGCGCTGGCGCTGTGGATGGTTGCGAGCGGAGCGGAGGATAGGGAGGATCTGGATGCTGGAAGGACGAACAGAGTCAGAACCACCGATCTGGGCGCTAGCAGGATCGGTCGATTCGATCGATTAGTATGGCAGATCGATCGGTGCGGCTGATCGAGAAGGGTCGCGGACGTTGGCGAACGATTCGATCGATCGAAGCGGCAGACCGGAGCGGCAGAACGAGCGGTGGCACTGGATGAGGACGATGCGGGTTCACGCGAGCTTGGACGACGGGGGATTATTTTAAGCAAGAACGGAGATTGATACCACACGAGGACAGTCCGTCCAAATTTGATGGCAGCGGTGCGGAACAGTGGTTGTCGGCCGATTGTTGGAAGTAAGCGTTGGAGTCGACAACAATCGGCAATGGGGAGGAACCTGAAGGGACGCCGGCGCGAGGAGATGAGCGCTTCTACCGGCGTCGACTGTTGGAGACCGATGCCCGTCAGATTAGGCGAGGGACCACCAATGCGTCGCGATCTCTGGAAACAGGGGCGGCGAGGACTGTCAGAGCGTCGTCAGGGGCGCTGGAGCTACGACCGAGGGGGTTGTGTTGTCGTCGATGAGGAACTTGGAGCAGCATCCGAAGTAGCTGTACGGGAAGGAGGATGGAACCGGCAATGCAGAGAATCGATTAAGAAATCAATTCTCTGCTGTCCAACCTGCCTTTCTTTATGCAGGCCTTGCTTATATAATATATTATTGCTGTCCTTCTTTCCAAATAGTTTTCCCAATTATTTTTCAAATATTTTTTTCAACCTTTATTTCCCAGATTTCAAATAATCTTCTCAATAATTACTTCCCAAATACTATTTTCAACCTTTATTTCCAAGAGTGTTTGTCAACTTTGAAATTATTTCCTAACTAAAAACTTCCTTTTCTTCTCCATATTTTAAATATTCTGTCTTGAAATTTAATTTTAAATTTATACATTTAAATAATTTTAAGCTTGCCCGTTACGTCCTAACGACTAAAAATACCGGACCTATTTATTCAAGGTCTCATCGGCTGGTCAAACCAATGAGCCAAATATTTTTTTAAATAAAAGCAGGTGCCCAAAAAGAAAATACATGACAATAAATAAATGCATAGTAAATAAAAATTCGCGACGCATGATGACGTCACGAAAATTTGAATGCGACGGAGGATGCATTAGTATGTAGCTATATGCTATGTTGCCAAAAAATTTCAAATGAGCCACATTTGGTTGTTTATTAAGGAAGGCTTCATAGGGGTGATAATGTGATATTGAACAGGGGTTTGCTAAGGCTTCTGTTTAATAAATACACTGCTGTATTTGTGGCTTCGGCCCAAATACTCAGGCAGACAGCGGTTTGGCTTGCATTATGTCTCGGCCCATCTCCAATATGGTCCTATTGCGCCTTTCCACCACACCATTTGTTGGGGTGAATTTGGTGCAAAAAGCTCTCTTCTTATGCCATTCTGCTTACAAAAGTCTTGGAATTTTGTGGGCATAAACTCCCCCCCTTTATCACTTCTGAATGTTTACTGATACTCCTTTTGTGTTTCAATATGTTGGGTGAATTGCTTAAAGAAGGTATATGCTTCTAATTTAGTAATAAGATAATGGATCCAGATATATCTGTTATGGTAATCAACAAAAAGAAAATTATACTCCAACAGTTTGAAACTTCTGTAATGTTTTTTTATGGAAATGCTTTAACATAGGCTTTCCCTAAACTCCCCCCTTTATCACTTCTGAATGTTTACTGATACTCCTTTTGTGTTTCAATATGTTGGGTGAATTGCTTAAAGAAGGTATATGCTTCTAATTTAGTAATAAGATAATGGATCCAGATATATCTGTTATGGTAATCAACAAAAAGAAAATTATACTCCAACAGTTTGAAACTTCTGTAATGTTTTTTATGGAAATACTTTAACATAGGCTTTTCCATATGTGCAGGCTTCAAAGAACTGCTTCCGGAGGGCCATTTTTGGTAGTCCCCTGACTGAATTGTGTTTCATCGTTGAGTGCATAGCCTCCCAATGAATGTGGTCAAGCCGATGATGCCAAAGTGTTGATGAAGTAATGCAACTATGTTGTTGATAGGAGAAGGCATGCTTGTCAGAATTTGACAAATCGAGAACAAAAACATTTTTCTTCAACATATGAGGCAATAAGAGTTAGTTCTTTCCTCACTTATATTGCAGGTTTTGTTTGACAAGTTTACTGCATACCCTTTTTGCAGGTTTTGCACATCAGGTATTTCTTTTATCTTTCCTGAGCTTGTTGTTACGAGTATAATTCTTTTTCTTTCTATGGGTTGTAGTTTGTCATCCCCAAGAAAGATTTGAGATTTTAAGATCTCATCAAGTGTGATAAAGCTTCCACGAGTATTGATCATGTGATTAGAGCAGCCGCTATCAACATACTATTATGTTTCTCCAATTCGGTGTTGATTAGGAAAAAAAACATCTCCTTTGTTCCTTCTTTTCCTTTTTCCGAATAATTCACTTCCTCTTTGTTCTTATACCAGTAATTATGTTCTAAATTATTGGGAATTTTGCATCTTTTACATCGGAAATAACAATCCTTCGATTCATGATTAGTTTTTTTTACATATAATGCACTGTTGATTTGGTTTTGCATGGTGTTTTTCCCCTGGTATGTTCGTAATTGTTGTTTGCTCCTACCTCTAGCTCCAGGCAATTGTTGTTTCTTCCTACCTCTAGCTCCAGGTAATTGTTGTTTGCTTCTACCTCTAGCTCCAGGCTTCCAGTGCTGGGTTTTATCTTTCCATTCATTCTTCCCTTTCACTTTTGGTGCATATTCACTTCCTCTTTTTTCATTTGGAGAGGTTTTGGTTATTTGCATCTTTGTCTGGAATGCTTGATCAATTGACATAGTCATTCTTCTTAGACTTTCCTCATGGGCTTTCAATGATCCCGTCAATTTTGTGACTGATAAGGAATTAAGATCCTTGGCTTCTTCGATTGCAGTTACAACAGAATCAAAGGCTGGAGGGAGACTCCTTAACAATTTGGGCACAATTTTTTTTATCTTTAATTGTATTTCCCAGTGTTCTGATTTGACTTATAACTTTAATGGTTCTACCCATGAAATCATCAATAGTTTCGTCATTACGCATAGCTAAGATTTCAAACTCTCACCAATGAGCTTGTACTTTAATGGTGATTACCTTAGAAAACCCTTTAAATTCTTCTCAAGGTATCCCATATTGCCTTAGCCATTTCAATTCTCATGAGTCATGGAAATATAGCTTCAGAAACACCTTGTTGAATCAAAAGGAGGGCTTTAACATCTTTCATATACGTCTCTTCTCGCAGCTTCATTGCTACTTCTATTTCTTTGCTCGACTTCGGTAATTTTCTGAGACTGGGAAATACAGGACCCTGGGTTACTAATTCTCATAATCCTTGTGACATGAAAAGGGTCTCCATTTGAAGGCACCAATACTAATATATATCACTAGTAAAAATTGGAAGGGCCATGATTTTGAAAATGGATGCCCTCGTGATTTTGCTCCTTGATTCAGCCATGTATGTGGATCAAGCGCTTGCTCTGATACCAGTGTAGATAACGTATGAGTTATTAGATGTAAATGAAGTGTAATATTTTTGGTATTCTAAAATACGGCAAAAGCAGACAATCATTGCAGTATAAGTGCTATTTATACACTCCATATGGCCTCCTGACATCATAGGTTGCAAACTAATCCATTAATTCATGTGACAGATGCAGGCCAGCTATATCATTATCTCCTATCTACGCATTATAATTGCACTCGGCTATTTAACTTATTGCATAGTTTCCATTGCTGCTTTGTCTTATTTATACATCTTTCCATGTGCCGGTTTAGTTGACTTCAACATAGAATTCACCCACAAATCCCTACATTGCGTTAGTTAGTTTCAATGGAGAAGATGTTTTGGAAAATTATGATATCATCTTCAATCATTATGTGTGTGAAATGATATCAACATTTTTTGGGGACTTTAAAGATGTTGGTAGAATTTTAAATCCATATTGATTTCTAACTACATCAACCAAATGATAAAAAACTAGTAAATTCCCCATTTAAAATCTTACCCCAAAATTCAACGTTTTTCAAGACACGTTCTCTAACTCAATGCAACCAAAGGAGCCATGTGATCAATGTGATTATAGGTGATGTTTTGTTCGGCAGACTAATTTCAGAATTTACCTGGAGAGTGAGGCTTCCAGGTGCGAAGATCCCTTCACTTCGGCGATGGCCGCTTGCCTCGTAAAGGTACCGCTCCTCGGAGCAACCTCGCCAGATGAAGAAGAGGAAACGGTGGCGTCGTCTAGGGTTTTGGAGACGCCAAGAACAAATCTGCGGGCAGTCAATTGATGACTGGAGCAGCTCAGCGGAGGACGCAGAGAACAAAGATGTCTGCCGGAGGGTGCGCCGGGGCCCGCAACTGCCGAGGGTAAGGAACTCAGTGGTAATAACGCCATTCTCAATACCCACTTTTGCAACTCACTCTGCGATAGAGCTCCTCGCCACCGAGGGGCGGGCTCAGAGTTAGAGAGCAAGAGTAACACCTTGGTTCGTCTTCAGCCGAGCACGATAAAAATCGGGGAATGATAATCACACCCTTCTGTATTTGTATTCATTTATTTTGAAAAAAGAGTTATTAATAAAGTCTTACAAAAATCTAATTGTATTTATCCCCTTCTCCCTCACGAAAACAGCGTCCCTCCTCCCTCGCGCACTCGTGCGAAATAGCGATCTTCCGCTGCCCGCCTGCTCCCATTCCGCCGCCTACCTGCTCCCTTTTCCGGCCGGCCAGTTGCAATTTTCCTCTCTTTTTCACCATTAGGACTCCCTCCTTACCCTCTGGTGAGTTTTTTTTTTCTCTCCAATTTTTTCTACCCTAAAACCCTAGAATGCCCAAAGCTTCGTGAAAATGATTTTGTAGGTTTCGAAAACGTCAACTATAACTTGTTTCTCTTCGGTGGATTCCCATTGTGAGTATTTCTTTATCTTTCCTCTCAACTCTCTCATAATATTTGGTTTCTTAAATGTAGAAATTTATTGATTAGGTTTTCATATCTCTGAATCACATATTTGTGCTTGATATTTTTGGATTATTAATTTTTGAAGATATTTTTCTGAAATCTTCGTGAACATTAGAATTTTAAATTTGTTCTTACCAAAATTTGTTAGATTTATGATTTGTTCAAAAACATTTCTTTGTTTTTTTAGATCATAATGAATTCAGAGAATGTTAAATTGTTGACAAATGAGGAGTATATTGAAGATAATTCGGTGGATGTTGGGAAATATTTTTACGCAAATATGAGTTTTTCGAGTAAAGATGACTTAATTGTTTGGGCCAGAAACACTGCAAAAAATTTGGGATTTGTTATCATTATTTTGATGGCAGGTAATCTCACCACAAAGGCAAAACCTAGGGTAATCCTAGGTTGTGACAGGTTTGGAACACCTAGTGATAGTCAAACAAAGAAAGGTTTTGTAAAGAAAAATATTAGAAAGTCAAGTTCAAAAAGTTGCGGTTGCAAGTTCACACTTAAAGGGCGTAGAGAAGATAACAATGAATGGAAGGTTGAGGTTAAATATGATTTGCACAACCATGATTTTGTTCATCTCGAAGCGCACTCATACATTGGTAGGCTAGATGATAATGAGCAAAAAATAGTGACTGAAATGTTTAATGTCGGTGTTAAGCTACGTACAATATTATTGTTGAAACCAGGAAAATCCTGACTCCAAAATTCGGATAAATGCAGTCGGAGGTTACTGATCATGCGATCAAACTCCACGGCTCGGATAGCTAAAATAGGAGAGAGAAAACGACTATAAGCACACCTCAAGTGCTCCAGCAGGGAGGTCCCGCCACATACCCGGAAGTTTGGGAGAAACTTCCCCTCCACAACCAAAAGTTGAGCGAGGTACTAGGCGGGCATGGACTTGGCGAGTATCCAGCTTGGGGTGACCTCGACCACTTCCAAAACGTGTCATTTTTAGTACCACTGGGGGGTCTATTTATAGAGAAATCTGGAGGAGGATCCAGACGAGTATACTGCCTCTGCTCGCGAGTTACAAGGGCTACTCGCCCATACTCGCGAGGTACTCGCCCAAGCTCGCATCTGCTCACCCCATGCTTGCATTTGCTCGCCCATGCTTTCCTCTGCTCGCCCCATGCTCGTGGCGAGGTCTGCAAATAACTGTATTCTTAGGCATTTCTGATCTCGACGAATTACGGGTTATACACAATCCCCGCATTTTTTGAGCTCGATATGAGCTCGGAAAAACAATGTTGAAGTCGTAGTTCAGAGAGATGTGAACAAGAGGGTGTGTCGCGTGAGGTCCTTCCAGGAGTTGAGCTCAACTGGAAGAGGAGAAGAGTCTACACCTAACATGAGTCGAGCTTAAATGGAGGTGGAGATGAGTCGACAACTAGCAGGAGCCAAGCTCAACTGGAGGTGGAGAGAAGGTCTACACCTAGCAGGAGCCGAGCTCAACTGGAGGTGGGGAGAAGGTCAACTCCTAGCAGGAGCGAAGCTCAACTGGAGATGGAGATGTGTCGACACCTAGCAGGAGTCGGGCTCAACTGGAGGTGGAGAGAAGGTCGACACCTAGCAGGAGCCGAGCTCAACTGGAGGTCGAGAGAAGGTCGACACCTAGCAAGAGTCAAGCTCAACTGGAGGTGTCGACCTTCTCTCCACCTCCAGCTGAGCTTCGCTCCTGGAGGTGTCGACCTTCGCTCCACCTCCAGTTGAGCTCAGCTCCTGCTAGGTGTCGACTTCTCTCCACCTCTAGTTGAGCTCGGCTCCTGCTAGATGTCGACCTTCTCTCCACCTCCAGTTGAGCTCGGCTCCTGCTAGGTGTCGACTCATCTCCATCTCCAGTTGAGCTCGGCTCCTGGAAGGTGTCGACCTTATCTCCACCTCCAGTTGAGCTCGGCTCCTGGAAGGTGTCGACCTTCTCTCCACCTCCAGTTGGGCTCGGCTCCTGGAAGGTGTCGACTCGTCTGCATCTCTAGTTGAGCTTCGCTCCTGCTAGGAGTCGACCTTCTCCCCACTTCTAGTTGAGCTCGGCTCCTGCTAGGTGTCGACCTTCTCTCCACCTCCAGTTGAGCTCGCCTCCTGGAAGGTGTCGACTCATCTCCATCTCTAGTTGAGCTTCGCTCCTGCTAGGAGTCGACCTTCTCCCCACCTCCAGTTGAGCTTGGCTCCTGCTAGGTGTAGACCTTCATTCCACCTCCAGTTGAGCTCAGCTCCTGCTAGGTGTCGACTCGTCTCCACCTCCATTTGAGCTCGGTTCATGCTAGGTGTCGGCTCTTCTCCTCTTCCAGTTGAGCTCAACTCCTGGAAGGACCTCGCGCGGCACACCCTCTCGTTCACATCTCTCTGAACTACGAGTAAAATATTGTTTGGGATTGTGTATAACCCGTAATTCGTCGAGATCAGAAATGTCTAAGAAGACGGTTATTTGCAGACCTCGCCACGAGCATGGGCCGAGCAGATGCGAGCATGGGGTGAGTAGAGGCGAGCTTGGGCGAGTACCTCGCGAGTATGGGCGAGTAGCCCTTGTAACTCGCGAGCAGAGGCAGTATACTCTCCTGGACCCCCCCCCCCCCCCCAGATTTCTCTATAAATAGACCCCAAGGGTACTAGAAATAACACTTTTTGGAAGTGGTCGAGGTCCCCCCCAAGCTGGATACTCGCCAAGTCCATGCCCTCCTAGTACCTCGTCCAGCTTTTGGTTGCGGAGGGGAAGTTTCTCCCAAACTTCCGGGTATGTGGTGGGACCTCCTTGCTGGAGCACGTGGGGTGTGCTTATAGTCATTTTCTCTCTCCTATTTTAGCTATCCGAGCCGTAGAGTTTGATTGCAGGATCAGTAACCTCCGGCTGCATTGATCCGAATTTTGGAGTCGGGATTTTCCTGGTTTCAACAATTATCGTCATTGAAGAAAAGAAATCCAGGAAATGCAACTGTTATTAGAACAATATATAATGAGATGGCCAAGTTATATCGAAATCAATTGAAGGGCGGAACTCCAATTCAATACTTGTTTAAACGCATCGGTGAATGTGGATACATATCTTTTAATCAAGTGGAAAAGAGTTCTAATCATTTGGAGAGTATTTTCTTTGCACATCTTATTTCTGTTCGTTTAAGCAATATGTTTCCAAATGTGTTTATGATAGACTGCACCTATAAGACCAACCGTTATCGTTTGCCATTATTATGTGTAGTTGGTGTGACATCCACAAATCAGTCGTTTTTCTCCTCATTTGCATTTATTCTCAATGAAACAGAGACGAGTTATACATGGGCTTTGCAATGTTTCAAGTTAATATTTGATGAAAATAGTATGCCTAATATATTTGTTACTGATCGGGAGATTGCCTTGATGAATGCGATTAAATTTGTGTTCCCACAAGCTAAAAGTATGTTATGCAATGTTCATATAAATCAAAATATTTTGGCACATTGCAAAAAGTTTTTCAAATATGGTAAAGAATGTGACAAGTACTTGGGAGTATGGCAACATGTAACGTCCCAAGGCCTTGGGACGTTACAAAAAAATGCACTTTTTTTGTAACGTCCCAAGGCCCTGGACTTACCATCGGGACAACGTCCACCGACAGCCTCGCCTGACGACCGTTATCGGGCTGCAGCCCAAGCACCCCAACCCCTCTCCAGCCCACAGGTGGGTTGTTGGTGGCCAGTGGCCACAGCCTCCCTTTGGTGAGAAATGATCCAGTTGAGCGCCTCTACGGGGCCTTCCCAGGAGGTCACCCATCCCAGTACTACTCCAGCCCGAGCATGCTTAACTATATAGTTCTTTCACTTCTCATCACCAATTGAGCTCAAGGCCTTGGGACGTTACACAACATATATATAGTAAATTCACCTACGGAAAATGAATTTCACTTCCGGTATAATGAAATGAGTTGGAGCCGTATGTTAAAGATGGTAATTCTTTGTCATTATGGATGATACACAAACATTGGAAGCAGTTAACTATGCTTGAGAAACAACCTAACGTCAAAGTTAAGGACGAGGTGGAGGAGACAAATGACATAGAGAATGATGTAGAAGAAATACATAAGAAGTGTTGCGGGTCGCTCGGGTGCTTTGGTACACCGGTCGACTTGAACCGTCTTAGCTCGGAAGAGAACCGAGCGCGTTAACAGTCAAAGAGTAAGCTAGTAAGTGACACGAGAACTTTAACGTGGAAAACACGGAAAGGGTGAAAACCCACGCGGACGGAGCTGTGCCGACCAACTTCCACTATCTTCTGGGGGATTATAATTAGAGACTTAGAGCTCGAGAGCGACAGGCCGCTGCTCATTACAATGAGAGAGAGAAAGAGATCTCCGAAGGTGACAGACCACCTCTCAGAAAGCTAAGTCATTTTCCTTCTCAGAACAGTATTGAGAACGAAAGTGAGAATGCTCGTGAGAACAAAAGTGAGAAGGCTGAGTCGCCTTTCTCGACCTTCGAAGGCTCGAAGGAGATCTTCGAAGATTCGAATGAGATCTTCAAGCGCCGAAGGAGAATTCCAAGGAAATCTTCAAAGGACCTCTCTCGGTTGTAGAAGGTAAGGTCCCCCAAAATGAATGCTCTGAGCTCCTTTTATAGTTTTTGCCAGGGGTAGCCCCGTAATTTTGCCGTCGTAACTACCCTAACCACCTAACGGGCAAATCACGCTGGTCGATTTGGAGCACACAGATCACCATTTTTCGTAAATGACTGTCTCACCCTCCTGGCAGTTCGGGCAGTTCGGACATTTCGGGTAGCTTTGTTGAAGGTAAGAAAAGCGACAAGCGAGTCCTGCAATCTGAAAAATTAAAAAGACAGAAAGTGAGTGTGCCCGGAATGCAAAAGTGCTCTGAGCGTGTTCAGAAGCGTTCTGAGCGCGCAACGATCCCGGAAGTGTTCTGGGCATGCAAATGAACACGGAAGTGTTCTGGGCGCGCTAGGTGGCCGGAAACTGGAAGCCGCGCCCCCGAAGGGAAGATGAGGCTTTGGCTGGGCACTCCGCCGGACCCCCTGCAGGAGAGGGGTGTTGTTCTGCCGCACCCGTACGGGCAGTGGTCGCGGCTAAAGGGGGTGCGGCTTGGCCGCACCCCAAGAGGGGGGGGGGGGGGGGGGGTGCAGCATGGCCGCACCCCAAGAAGGGGGGGTGCGGCATGGCCGCACCCCATGAGGGGTGCAGTTAGGCCGCACCCCTTACGGGCCTTTAGGCGCTACCGCGCGCGGTAGCGCCACAAGCGTCGTGCGTACTATCGCGCGCGGTAGCGCGTGTGGTTACGTGTGGCATGGCTTTGCGCGATGCTTGTCGTGTGCGGTTGTGCGCGGCCCTGTGGCGTGCTCCGCGCGCGTCTTTGTACTGTCGGTTGGTGGGTTTGGCCCACTTTCCTGCTCATCCCTCTTAACCTTAGTGGTGGAGTGGAGTTTGCGAGTAACCGCTACCCGGCTTTGGACATGTAGATGGGAACCCATGTATGAATGCATATCATAAGCCCCCCAAACCCTCGGAGTCCGAACTTTTATACGGAGGAGTTCGGAGGTTTTGACTCCTCTGATGCGGCTTCAATCATCGTCATCTTTGTGGCGCCTTGGGTAGGAATTGTCGCTGAGGGATGAGTGTGCGGTTTGCTTTTGTTTCCTGGTGTCTTTGGCGACATTAGCGTCTTACTTATTGTTGGAGTTGTAATTAGGGGGACAGGCCCTAGAGTGCCCGGTGAATAGCGGGTGTATTCAAACCTTGGACGAATGTAAAGGGGGAGGCCCTTACGACGTCGGGACCTAACTGCGGAGGAGAAGGGCGAACCTTCAATCGACGACAGCGCAAAGTCCCTGGGGCCGGGCCCCGAAGTGGCCGGTGAATAACAAGGGTATTCAAATCGTGGACGAACGTAAAGGGGGCAGGCCCTTACAACGTCTGGACCTGACTGCGGAGGAGAAGGGTGAATCTTCAATCGACAACAGCGCAAAGTCCTCGGGGCCGAGCCCCAAAATGGCCGATGAATAACATGGGTATTCAAACCGTGGATGAAAGCAAAGGGGCAGTCCCTTACGACGTCGGGATTTGACTGCGGAGGAGAAGGGCGAACCTTCAATCGACAGTAGCGCAAAGTCCCCGGGGCCGGGCCCCAAAGTGGCCGGTGAATAGCAGGGGTATTCAAACCGTGGATGAACGTAAAGGGGGCAGGCCCTTACGACGTCGGGACCTGACTGCGGAGGAGAAAGACGAACCTTCAATCGACGGCAGCGCAAAGTCCCTGGGGTCGGGCCCCAAAGTGGCCGGTGAATAGCAGGGGTATTCAAACCGTGGACGAACGTAAAGGGGGCAGGCCCTTACAACATTGGGACCTGACTATAGATGAGAAGGGCGAACCTTCAATCGACGGCAGGGCAAAGTCCCCGGGGCCGGGCCCCAAAGTGGCTGGTGAATAGCATTGGTAGGTTGTGGCATGCTGGGCAGCATTGTCTCGGACTTCGGGGATCAAGTCGAGATTTTCCCGAAGCAGCTCGTCATTCTTGTTAGGATCGAAAGTTAGCGCCCGGATGCTTGGAATGCCGATGTCGACGGGGATGACGACCTACATACTATAATAGAGGTTATAAGACGTTTCTCCTGTAGGAGTCCTCTCTGTCGTGCGGTACACCCATAGTACATTTGGGAGCGCGTCCACCCATTGCCCCCAGCTTCTTTTAGGCGCATCTTCAACCCTTTGAGGATGGTGCGGTTTGTGACTTACACTTGCCCGTTGGTTTGCGGGTGCGCTACAGATGTGTGACGAAGATTGATTTTCAGATCCTCGCACATCTTGGTGAAGGATTTCCCGGTGAACTGAGTGTCGTTGTCGGCAATGATTATTGCTGGGATACCGAAGCGGCAGATAATGCTCTTCCAGACAAACTCTTTGGAATTCTCTTCTGTGATCTTGGCCAGGGGCTCCGCTTCTACCCACTTGGTGAAGTAGTCAATGGCTAGGATGATGAAATTCCTCTGTCCAGATGCCAGAGGTAGGGGTTTGAGGAGATCGATTCTCCATTGTGCGAATGGCCACGCACTTTGGAGTGTGGAGAGCGCGACCGAGGGCTGGTGAGGTACGTTTGCGTGTAGCTGACAGCTCCTACACTTTTGGAGTAGCTCGGTTGCATCCTTCTTTATTGTTGGCAATAAAAACCTTGGCGCAGTATCTTCTGGGCCAAAGCTTTCCCACCTAGGTGCTCTCCGCAGATTCCCCCGTGTACTTCTCTTAGGGCGTAGTCCGCCTCGCCTGCCGGTAGACACTTTAGGTAGGGCCCTGAGAATGCCCATTTGTAAAGCTCTCCATCTACGATGGCGAATGATGTCGCTCGCATCCGTAACCTTCGTGCTTCCAGACGGTCCTCGGGGAGGTGTCTGTGCTCAAGGTAGGCTCGCAGGGGGGTCATCCATGATGACTCTTCTTGATGGATGGTCGCGATTTCCCATGGCCCTTGAATACTTGGAACCATGATCTCTTCCACCCGGCGTCTTCAGGATTGATAGCCGGCGGGTGAAGTTGCAAGCTTAGATAGAGCATCTGCTCTGGAGTTCTGTTCTCGGGGGATGTGTAAAATTTGGTATGACGGGATCTTCTGAAGGAGTAGTCTTGTAAGCGCGAGATATTTCGCCATCTGATCATTCTTGGCCTCATAGTCTCCTTCAACTTGCGAGACTACGAGTTGGGAGTCTGCGTGAATCGTCAGGTTCTCTGTTTTGCAATCGATGACGAGTCGGAGGCCGACGATCAGTGCCTCGTATTCTGCAATATTATTGGTTGCGGGGAACTTTAACATGAGGCCATAATCTAAGGTAATCTCCTCGGGACTTATGAGGAGCAATCCTGCTCCGACCACTTAAGCTCCTGAAGCACCGTCGACGTAGAGAGTCCAGCGGGGGGTAGTGGTGTCTTTGACAGGAGTTGCTTCTGGTGGGATGGTGTACTCTACAACAAAGTCGGTGAGTACTTGCGACTTGATGTCTGGTCGGGGCAGGAATTGGATTTCAAACTTGCCGAGCTCCACCGCCCACTTTAGTAGCCTCCCTGAGACTTCTGGTTTCTGAAGGATCATTCGTAGCGGGAGCTGAGTCAACACCTTTACTGTATGAGCCTGGAAGTAGGGCCGAAGCCTTCTTGCCGAGAAGACGAGAGCTAAGGCTGTCTTGTCCACTATCGGATACCTGGTTTCAGTATCGGTGAGGACTTTGCTGAGGCAGTAGATTGGCCGTTGCAACCCTCCTTCGTCTATCACGAGCACCGAGCTGAGAGCCGTAGGCGAAACTGCCAGGTATAAGAACAGAGTTTCTCCGGGGATGGGCTTTGATAGAAGCGGTGGTGAGGCCAGGTATTGCTTGAGAAGCTCGAAGGCTGTGTGGCACTCGTCAGTCCACAGGAACCCGGAGTGGCGCGCTCCCCGGAGAATTTTGAAGAAAGGAAGGTACTTGTCTCCTGTCCGTGACAAGAAATGAGATAACGCAGCGATCCTCCCATTCAGGCGTTGTACTTCCTTAATTGAGCGAGGTGGCGACATATCCTCCAACGCCTTGATCTTCTCGGGGTTGGCCTCAATTCCCCGATGGGTTACCATGAAACCCATGAACTTCCCTGCCGTCACACCAAATGAGCATTTGCTGGGATTGAGCCGCATCTGGAAGCGACGAAGAAGCTGAAAGCACTTTCCCAAGTCTTTCAAGTGGTCGCGACAGTGGACGCTCTTCACTAGCATGTCATCCACGTACACCTCCATCATCTCTCTGATAAGGCTCTTGAAGACTTTGTTCATCAGCCTTTGGTAGGTTGCTCCGGCATTTTTAAGGCCAAATGGCATAACTTTATAGAAGTAGACTCCTTTGTCTGTTCGGAATGCGGTGTGGTCCTCGTCTTCTGGGTTCATTCTAATTTGGTTGTAACCTGAGTATGCGTCCATGAAGCTGAGGAGTTCGTGGTCGCCCGTCGCGTCGACTAGCTGATCGATCCTTGGATGGGGGAAGCTATCTTTTAGGCAAGCTTGATTTAGATTGTTGTAGTCGACGCACATCCTCCACTTCCCTCAGGCCTTCTTTACCATAACCACATTGGCTAGCCATGTGGGGTACTTCGCTTCGCGAATGAATTGTGCTTCTAGGAGTTTCTCTACCTCTTCCTCGATCGCCTTGAGCCGTTCTGGGGCGAAGTTCCGCTTTTTCTGGATCACCGGCCTGCAAGCAGGGTTAATATTCAAAGAGTGAAAGATGACCTGGGGATCTATCCCGTGCATGTCTTCCGGACTTCACACAAAGATATCTTTGTTGGCTCAGAGGAAGAGAACATATTCCTCTTGCTCTTCCTTAGATAGGAGGGACCCGACCTGGACCGTCCGGGTCAGATCTTGTGGGAGATTGGTACTTTGGTGAGCCCTTCGATGGGGGACCTGCGTTGTAGAGTGGTTTCGTCCTGTAAGTCAAAGTTGTTGATATTGAGAGCGGTTGCCTCCATTGGTCGTGCCTGCTTTAAGAAACATGTCTGTGCTGCTTCTTGGTTCCCCCTCACGACCCCTATCCCTGCGGCGGTTGGGAACTTCATAGCCAGATGTGGAATAGACGGGATTGCTCCGAAGATGGATTGGAGTGGCCTCCCGAAGATGCATTATAGGCGGAGGTGGTCTCCACCACCATAAACTGAATGTTGTACATTGACTGTCTTGGAAACTCGCCTAATATGACTGGGAGAGTGATCATGCCTTGAACCGAAACAGGTCAGTTGTCGAAGCCGTAGATGGGCCCGGCTGCAGGGCTGAGCTGATCATTCGTGAGCTTCATACTTTGCAAAGTGGATAGGAACAGAACATCGACTGAGCTCCCGTTATCAACCAATATCCTTTTTACATTAAAACAAGGGTCCCCAATCCCTACGCTGATTACGAGGGGGTCTTGATGCGGTAATCGTAACCCTTGCAGGTCCTCTTTCTCGAAAGCAATCGTAATGTCCTGCTTGAGCTTCTTATCTTCGTGGTCTCTTGGGGGTTTGGCGATCAAGAGGATTTGCGCTGCTAGGACGGGAGGTCCGGCGATTGTTTCTATTTCTCCCACCATCGATCTTCCTCCTCCTGTGCCTTAGGGAGCAGGAGGCTGCTCCCTTGCTTCCCTGGGCTGCTGAGGCTGATTGGGAACCTGGCCTTGCAAGAATCTTCCCAGGAGTCCCTGCGGATGAGGCGCTCGATCTCGTCTTTAAGTCTGGTACACTCTTCAGTGGTATGCCCAGTCCCTCGATGGAACTTGCAATACCTGAATTGGTCGCTCCTAGGGTTTGGGGCTGACGTCCGAGGCGTGCGGAGCTCTGGGTTGTTCTGAATGTCATAGAGTACATTCGTTCTGGTGGTGTTCATTGGGGTGTAGACCCTGGGCGGCTGCGGACCTATGTCTCTTCGGTGATCGCGACGACATTCGTTGTTGAGGCATTTCTCATCGTGTCGTTCTTCTCGTCCATTAGGGGCTTGATCTAACCCCCTCTTCCTCCCTTGGCTACCTTCGAACTGCCAACGGTGCGCTTCGATGGCCTCATCGGTAGCTATTTGAGCTTCAACTTGGTGAACGAGGTCAGGATAACTTGGCACGGTTTCTCTCATTAGAGCTGAGTAAAAACCACTTGGTCGGAGGCCTCCAAGGAAAACTCCTCGCAAGAGCTCGGGGTCGACCCCCGGGATTTGCCGAGCCTCCGAGGTGAAGCATCGGAAAAAGTCCTTCAGAGTTTCTCCGTCATTCTGGCGGATTCCTGAGAGATGGGAGGGATCTCGGATAATCCTACGATTGGCGATGAACTGGTCCACGAACTGCTGCGCCATTTCCGCGAAGTTTTTGATGGACCCATCCCGCAGGGAGTGGAACCAAGTGCGCGCTTGTCCTTTCAAGGTTGCCGGGAACACTTGACAGAAGAGCTGATCGGGGGCGCTATAAATCCTCGTGATGGTGGTGAAGTGATTGACATGTTCCAATGGGTCGTCCGTCCCGTCGAATGTTTCGATGTTGGGAAGCTTGAAACCGTTTGGAACAGGATGGGCCAAGACCTGAGGCGATAACGGGGAGTCGTGGTGCGCGGGACGGCGGGCGAGAGATGCGCGTCACCCTGCCTGGCCGTATTCTTCTGCTATCATATCGCGTATCTCCTCTCGTGTGGTTCTTTCTCCTGCTCGGCCAGGAACAGCTCTTCCTTGGCGATGGTGATGGTGGTCAGCTTCTGGTCTTCTGGCCGATGGAGCAGGATGAGCGGAGCTCGCGGCGTCAGAGAATTCTTCTGAGGCTTCTTCTTCCCGAACGGTCCCCTCATTCGGAGCATGATTTGGAGCTGGGGGTGGCAGAACGTTCAACGCTGGGGGTTGAACGGGAGCTCGAGGGGCCCCAAGATTTCTTATGAGAGCCAGCATCTCAGCTTATTGCTCATCCATCTGCCGCATGAGCCCTTCCAGTATTGCCACGTGCACAAGCACTACCTCTTCTGTGAGAGGCGCGTTGATGTGAGAGTGGGAGGGAGCTGGATCGACGCGCCCCTCCGGGATTGATCCTTCAGTTGTGCATGCACAACTTCTTGTCATTGCAATTGGTGACAAGTGCTACCTCTAGCGAGTCTTTACAGAACTTTGGGAATTCGATTCCCACAGACGGCGCCAAACTGTTGCGGGTCGCTCAGGTGCTTTGGTAGACCGGTCGACTTGAACCATCTTAGCTCGAAAGCGAACCGAGCGCGCTAACAATCAAAGAGTAAGCTTGTAAGTGACACGAGAACTTTTAACGTGGAAAACCCGAAAAGGGTGAAAAACCATGCGGCCGGAGCTGTGCCGACCAACTTCCACTATCTTCCGGGGGATTACAATTAGAGACTTAGAGCTCGAGCGCGATAGGCCGATGCTCGTTACAATGAGAGAGAGAGCGAGATCTCCGAAGGTGACAGACCACCTCTCGAAAAGCTAAGTCTTTTTCCTTCTGAGAACAGTAGTGAGAACGAAAGTGAGAATGCTCGTGAGAACAAAAGTGAGAAGGCTGAGTCGTCTTTCGCGACCTTCGAAGGCTCGAAGGAGATCTTCGAAGATTCGAAGGAGATCTTCGAAGATTCGAAGGAGATCTTCGAAGATTCGAAGGAGATCTTTGAAGATTCGAAGGAGATCTTCAAGCGCCGAAGGAGAATTCCAAGGAAATCTTCAAAGGAGCTCTCTCGGGTGCAGAAGGCAAGGTCCCTCAAAATGAAGGCTCTGGGCTCCTTTTAAAGCTTTGGCCGGGGGTAGCCTGGTAATTTTACCATCGTAACCACCTGACGGGCGAATCACGCTGGTCGATTTGGAGCACACGGATCGACAATTTTTCGTAAATGACCGGCTCGCCCTCCGGACAGTTCGGGTAGTTCGGGCAGTTCGGGCAACTTTGTTGAAGGTAAGAAAGGCGACAAGCGGGTCCTGCAATCTGAGAAATTAGAAAGATAGAAAGTGAGCGTGACCGGAATGCGGAAGTGCTCAGAGCGTGCTCAGAAGCGTTCTGAGCGTGCAACGAACACGGAAGTGTTCTGGGCATGCAACGAACACGGAAGTGTTCTGGGCATGCAACGAACACGGAAGTGTTCTGGGCATGCAACGAACACGGAAGTGTTCTGGGCGTGCTAGGAGGTCGGAAACCTGAAGTCGTGCCCCCGAAGGGAAGATGAGGCTTTGGTCGGGCACTTCGTCGGACCCCCTGCAGGAGAGGGGTGTGGTTCGGCCGCACCCGTACGGGTGGTGGCCGTGGCTAAAGGGGGTGCGGCTTGGTCGCACCACAAGCGGGGGGGGGGGGGGGGGGGGGGGTGCGACGACATGGTTGCACCCCAAGAGGGGGGTGCGGCGACATGGCCGCACCCCAAAGGGGAGTGCGGCATGGTCGCACCCCATGAGGGGTGTGGTTAGGCCGCACCCCTCACGGGCCTTTAGGCGCTACCGCGCGCGGTAGTGCCACGAGCGTCGTGCGCGCTACCACACGCGGCAGTGCGCGCGGCAGCGCGTGCAGTTGCGCGTGGCATGGCTTTGCGCGGCGCTTGTCATGTGCGGTTGTGCGCGGCCCTGCGGCGTGCTCCGCGTGCGTTTTTGTACGGGTGGTTGGTGGGTTTGGCCCACTTTCCCGCTCATCCCTCTTAACCTTAGTGGTGGAGTTGAGTTTGCGAGTAACTGCTACCCGACTTTGGACATGTAGATGGGAGCCCATGTATGAATGCATATAAAGAAGTATAGTAATATAAGTGATTTACAAAGAAGAGAAATTAAAAGAAAATTATATGACATGATTAACCCGCAGGCAAGTCAAACTATGGAGCCTAAAATGCCCACAAAGCATAAATGACGCCCAAAAGGAAGTGTGAAAAAATTTGTTGATGACTATAAATCCACATAAAGAGATCTTTCTCATTTTGAGCATGTTATTTTACATGATCAAGAGCAATTGAAGACAAAGTTGATTAAGGCTACAAAAAAATTCATACCTACAAGAAGTGGATTTTTAGAGAAAGTGCGTGCTCAAATGCATCTACATGTACGGACAAATATTGTGGGTGCGATCGATGTTATGGGAGATGGACATTGCGTCTACAGAGTTATAAGTTTGTTGTACAACCCTGTATTCGCCGAGTGGGCTCTCGGGACCCAAGGGGTCTTGTAGGACATTATTTTCCAGCACGGTTCAGGGCAGGAAGAGAGGGGGTGAGCAGTGGAGGCGGAGGCCTCCCGCTCATCCAACTCGTGTAGGAGGCGAGGGATGGAGGCGGGAACCTCCCGCTCCCCCGCCCCAGCAGGGGGCGAGACAGTGAGGGTCGGCCTGCCCCCCTCTCGCCCTCTCGCCCCCGCGCCAGCAGGGGGCGAGAGGAGGAGGGGCGACCTGCCCCCCTCTCGCCCCCGCCCCAGCAGGGGGGCGAGAGGAGGAGGGGCGGCCTGCCCCCCTCTCGCCCCCGCCCCAGCTAGGGGGCGAGAGGAGGAGGAGGGGCGGCCTGCCCCCCTCTCGCCCCCTCTCGCCCCCGCCCCAGTAGGGGGAGAGAGGAGGAGGGGCGGCCTGCCCCCCTCTCTAGCCCCCGCCCCAGCAGGGGGGGCGAGAGGAGGAGGGGCGGCCTGCCCCCCTCTCGCCCCCGCCCCAACAGGGGGGCGAGAGGAGGAGGGGAGTCCTGCCCCCCTCTCTCCCCCGCCCCAGCAGGGGGCGAGATGAGGAGGGGCAGCCTGCCCCCCTCTCGCCCCCGCCCCAGCAGGGGGCGCGAGGAGGAGGGGCAGCCTGCCCCCCGCCCCCCCCCCCCCTCTTGCCCCGCTCCAGTAAGGGTGGCCTGCCCCCTCTCGCCCAACCCTAAGAAGGGGTTGGGTCTGCGTTTAGCGCCTCAGAATGGCGGGATTTGGCTATTGACAGACCAAACTTGAGGGCATTTTCGTAATCTCGCAGGTCAAAATGTGGCTATTGGCAGACCAAATCCAGAAATCTATAAATAGGACCAAGGTGGCACCATTTGAAGAAACTTCTCTTTTCGCCACTCTCTCCCCATGTTTCTTTGGTGGGTGGAGAGAGCCTCCAAAGGTGCACAAGCTTAGCGTTGGCTTGGGAGGGGAAGCTCTCTAAGATCTTCCGGGTGTGTGGTGGGACCTCCTCGCTAAGCCCTTGGTCCCATTCCTAGTTCCTTAGCCTTTTAGCCTAGATCTCTCCCTTGGGAGAAGTAAGTGTGAGGTCACCCCCAACTTGTTGAGGGCCCGAACTCCACAAGAGACCAGTTATTGGTTTCAACATTATGGTGCGATGAGCGTCGAGAGTGACCAGCACAAGAAAATCTCAAGCTGAGCTCCATGGCTGGAGGTGGAGGATCCGACCCGGGCCATTCGCAACCCCCGGTGGCTGGAGTGAGTTTGGAGATGTTTGAAAATTTCAAGTGGGAGGTCCTGCAGATAGATTTCGCATCGATAGGCGAAGGCAGTAGAGGAAGTGGTTCGGAGGTCTCGCCTCAGCAGGTGGGCGAGAGCACTCTCGGCCAGCAATCCGAGAAGGGGGTACCAGGAGGGAGGGAGTGGGGAGGTGCTATACCCCCATTGCCCAGACCCAAAGGGGCGAGTGGGGAGGTGCCATACCCCCACTCGCCCAGCCCCAAGGGGGAGAGTGGGGAGGCAGCCAGCCCCCACTCGCCCAGCCCCAAAGGGGGGCGAGCAAGGGAAGTCCTTTTTGTGAGTCGATCCTCTCGGCCCCGGTTCCAGAGGGGTTCGGAGGGCTGGAGATGTCCTACTACCCTGGCAAGGATGACCCAATCCTGCACCTGCAGTGGTTTGAGGACATGGTCTCCATCAGGCCCATGTCGGACGCTTTCAAGTGCCGAATCTTCGCGACCACTTTGAAGGAGAAGGTAAGGGATTGGTTCCACCAGCTCCCCGGGGGGTCTATCTATGCCTTCGAAGACTTGCGTCGAGGTTTCCTGCTATGCTTCTCGACGTCAAGGAAGAGGAAAAGGGATGCCGAAGCACTCTTCAAGATCAAGCAAGCGCCAAGGGAGTCACTGGCTCACTACGTGGATAGGTTCCAGGAAGAGGTTTTACTTGTCCAAGAGGTTCCAGGGTTCACCCTCCAACTTACCTTCACAGTGGGGCTGCAGGAGGGGTTCTTCAAGATGAGCTTGAAGCGAAAGTCCCCCTATCTTTCTAAGAGCTGATGGAAAGGGTGGCAGAATAAATTGAGAGTGAAGAGGCCAACCCGGAGTTCGCAAGAAGGTTGGTCAAGCTGAGTGAGCCGGAGGCAAGATAGCATGAGAGAAGGTAGAGGCTCCCAGGAGGAAGTTCGACCAAGAAGAGGACAACTTCCAGGGAGAGAGGCCCGACCCCCCAGGGTGGAGGCAGGGACCAAAGGCACCCTCTCCACCATCTCAGCAAACCATGTTAATTGGGGGAAGAAGAAGGAGGAGAGCCAGAAAAGCAGAAAGAAGAGGAAGAAGAAGGGATATGGTTGAACTACCCTACTGTGACTTCCACGAGGAGGAAGGTCACGAGACGTCCGCCTCCCCCGAGTTCTTGGAAATGAGGGAGGCGAGGGGTCCGAGGCAGCAACAACAACAACCGAAATAGGTCGAGGAAGACCAGGCCTGGGAGTAGGAGACCAAGTTGGGGTTTCCATACTTAGTTTTTTTTCTTCTTCTACCCTTAAGTCCATGTATTGTGATGCTTCATTTCCATGCTTAGTTTTTCTTGCATGTATTATGATGATTAACATAATGAAAGTTTTTCAGAAGTACTTAGCCCCGATGCTGGCCCGCTGACCAGGCTCCCATCAAGCTGGCAGGGCTGGGAACCGCTCGATGGCCGAATGTTTCAGAAGTACTTAGCCCCGATGCTGGCCCGCTGACCAGGCTCCCACCAAGCTGGCAGGGCCGGGAACCGCTCGGTGGCAGGAAGGAAAGTACTTAGCCCCGTGCTGGCCCGCTGACTAGGCTCCCATCAAGCTGACAGGGCCGGGAACCGCTTGGTGGCCGGATGTTTCAGAAATACTTAGCCCCGATGCTGGCCCGCTGACCAGGCTCCCATCAAGCTGGCAGGGCCGGGAACCGCTTGGTGGCCGGATGTTTCAGAAGTACTTAGCCCTGATGCTGGCCCGCTGACCAGGCTCCCATCAAGCTGGCAGGGCCGGGAACTGCTCGGTGGCCAGAATTTCTCTAAGTGTTTTTTTCCCCTAAGGTGGCTCCGCTAGCCGGGCTCTCACTAGCCGGCAGGGTAGGAAGGCCTCTCGGGGAGGGCAAGTATTTTTCCTCCAAGGAGGCTCCGCTAGCCGGCGGGGGCAGGATCGGCCTCTTTTGGGAGACTTAGGTCAATTTTTCCAGGGCGATGTGGGGTCTTCTCAATTTCACTCAGCGCCACTCGCCGAATATGCAGGGTTGAACTTTTCTTTCCGAGCGTGTACCTCGCTCGAAAAGAGCGGGGATTGTGTACAACCCTGTATTCGCCGTGTGGGCTCCCGGGACCCAAGGGGTCTTGTAGGACATTATTTTCCAGCACGGTCCAGGGCAGGAAGAGAGGGGGTGAACGGTGGAGGCGGAGGCCTCCCGCTCGCCCAACTCGTGTAGGAGGCGAGTGGTGGAGGCGGGAACCTCCCGCTCCCCCGCCCTAGCAGGGGGAGAGACGGTGAGGGTCGGCCTGCCCCCCTCTCGCCCCCGCCTCAGCAGGGGGGCGAGAGGAGGAGGGGCGGCCTGCCCCCCCCCCCCCCCTCGCCCCCGCCCCAGCAGGGGTGGGAGGAAGAGGGGCGGCCTGCCCCCCCTCTCGCCCCCGCCCCAGAAGGGGCGATAGGAGGAGGGGCGACTTGCCCCCCTCTTGCCCCCGCCCCAGCAGGGGGGCGAGAGGACGAGGGGCGGCCTGCCCCCCTCTCGCCCCAGCCCCAGCAGGGGGGCGAGAGGAGGAGGGGTGGTCTGCCCCCCTCTCGCCCACGCCCCATTAGGGGGCGAGAGGAGGAGGTGTTGGAACAACCATATTACTGATTTGGGCTAGGATCACTATCTGCTGACTAGGATCAAGTTGACCCCAATGTATAGTCAATGGGTCAAGAGTTTAGGTTGTTAGAACTCAAGAAAGTATTCAGGTTCTGCGTTCGACGAAGTGTTATCTGCGTTCGACGAACGGCTTGCTCTCTGCGTTCGACGGACGGCTTACATCCTGCGTTCAACGAACGGCATGCTCCTGCGTTCGACGAAATTATCCAGGCTCAGCGGTCGACGTTTTTATCCAGTCTCAGCGGTCAACGATTTTACTCAGTTTAGCGGTCAATGAATTCTTCTGTTCGACGAACTCAGCTCTGCGTTTTAATACTCTATTCACCCCCCCTCTAGAGTAAATCTAAGATCTAACATCACCTTCAATTGGTATCAAAGCGTGGTTGATTATATCAATCACTTTCAACTGTATAGTTATTATCAACCACGCTTTGATACCAATTGAAGGTGAGGTTATTATCAACCACTGTATAGTTATTATCAACCACTGTATAGTTATTATCAACTGTATTGTTATTATCAACCACTGTATAGTTATTATCAACTGTATAGTTATTATCAACCACTGTATAGTTATTATTAACCACGCGTTCTGGCTTCAATGCAGGCGTTTCGGGTGCGTCACGCCCTTGGTCACGCCCGTGACCAAGGGCGTGTAATCTTTAAAATGCAGCTTGGTGGGAAGTCCGCGGCGGGAAGGGCGTGATTCTGGCGGCAAAGGAGTTACACGCCCGTGTCATTGGAGCTACACAGGCGTGACATTGGCGAAGCTTCCTTGGGGCGTGATCTGCTGGCAGGGAGGTTACACGGGCGTGACATTGGAAGTCACGGGCGTGTACTTGGCGAAATTGCGTCATGGCTTCAGGACACGGCCGGCTGAGCTGGAGGCAAGGTTCACGGGCGTGACATTGAAGGTCACGTGCGTGACTCGGGCAGTCACGGGCGTGTACTTGGAATTCTCCTCAGAATGAGTCCAGGTTGGCGGCAGCAGGTCTGGAAATAGTTTTTTGTTGACACACCCTTGGTCACGGGCGTGACTTAGGGCGTGTACTTGCATTTTTCGGCCAAAACTCCAGAAATCCTGAAAAACATAAAACAAACTTAAGTTAGTAAACAATTATGAATAGAAATGATTATTTAGATAAAATAGACATATTATTTATAAATTCAAATTATTATTAGCCTAAAAACTATAATAATATTAGATAAAAATACTACTCATCAAATACCACCATACTTAAGCTTTTGCTATTCCAGAGCAAAAGTATGATTGATATTCATAAGACATTAATAATATTTCTAATCAAACTAAAATTTTCTTGAATCAAAAGAAAGAATAAGATTTAGAGATTTAAGAGATAAGTCCTAAATTATGAAAATAAGATAAAAAGAGAGAAATGTTTAGCCAAGAATTCTCAAATTATTTAACTAGCAGACAAAATTAAGTAATTTGCAAATCAAAATTAGATTAGAATTATAAAAACTCCAATTTTGAAGAGGCTTACGGAAAAATTCAAACTACTACTTATGCTCTCCCAATATTTTAATTTGAGTCTAAAATCAATTATATTGGCTAAAGGGGTTTGGGTAAACATGAAGCTAGCTTTGATTGGGAGTGATGAATTTTATCCTCTCACCCCATTTTTTTTTCTACTTGTACATGTTTAGGAAAATGATGAATTTATCCTCTCATTTTCCATGACATATAATCTTTTCATAATAAACTTCATAAAAGGGAGGTGCATATGTTTAGGAAATAATGAATTTTATCCTCTTATTTCCATGACATATGATCTTTTAATAACTCATTTTTTTGGGTAGGGCTAAGATAAATTTTAGATTAAATTGAAATATTTTGAGAGCAACTATAGTAAATTGAAATTTCCTAAGGATCTAAAAGCATGAGGTAAAAATAATTAAAATCTAAAGTTGTTAAGCACAACTACTACAAAATTGAGACTAATTAAAATAAAAGAGAAAAGTGCTAAATAAATTACTCTAATCAAATTAAGATCATAATAAATTCCTTAAAACTAAATCAACTAAAAATTAAAATTTTACTAACCATGATAAAATAGAAGATTAGTCAATTAAAAATAGTTAAAAATGCTTATAAATAAACTCTCAAATGTTTGATTTTAGAAATAACAAAAACCAAAGTAAGGGGTTACTTGATTATTATTAATTTTTTTTTTAAGTTTTGATATTTATATATATATTTTTGTTTTTTTTGGAATTAATTGATAAATTTTTTAAATATTAGGAGATATACCCTCATACTTAAAATTCAACATTGTCCCCAATGTTGAAAACTAAGTATGAAAGAGAAAAAAATGGGAAAATAAATTTTTTTGATATGTTTTAATTAGTCTTGGACTTCCCAAGGTCAACCCGGTGAAGGGCTCGCAAGGTACGAGAGGCTGTGATGGGAATTCAAGCCCAAAACGTCCTTTCCAATAATTTAATTATAGCATAATTTTTTTCATTTTTACAATTTTTATTTTATTTTATTTTTTTAAAATAAAAAGAAAAGGAAATATAAAATTAATAGCGTTTCCCCTTTTCGAAATATCGACAAAAAATCCCCGGCGACGGCGCCAAAAACTTGATAGAGCAAAACTATGTTTGCAAACGACAACGACAAGTGTACCATATCGAATGTAGAATAGGTTATTAAAACAAGGTCGTATTAGACTCGGGGCTGTCGAGTACTTTTACTTCGGGAAAACCAAACTATTATTTTATCGAATAATAGTTTATTGGTGATAATTTATAATTAAAATTAAAATAATGAAATAAAGAAAAGAAAACAAAAGAAACAAATCTTGATCAAAGCTCACTCGGAATGAAAATCAAGAGAAATAAATTCTACTTCTAATCCAATCCTTGACCGTGGAGATTCCCGGATTATGAGCGCACCTCTCTCGAGGACTACGCTCAACTAAGTTTAGAAAATATCAACCGAATTCTCATTCTATAATTGATAACCTAAAACTCTCTTTATGAGGTGAATCCCGCTATTGGCTTTTACTCCAATCCGGAAGGGTAACGTCGTCCTCTCTCGAGGATTGCGTTCTACTCTTTTTTATCCTTGAGTGATCGATTCGTACACACGAGCCTCTCGGCTAACTAGCATATGAAAACAGATATGAAAGTCCACATATCGATATATGAACCCGATATAAATCTCGAATAAATCGAAGGAAGGAAAGAAATATAATAGCGAGAAAGATATTTTCATCTGAAGATTGCAAATTTCAAGATCTAAAAATTAATCTAATTGACATGAAATTAAAAGGAGGTGAAAGAAATAAGACAATAACATTTTATTAAAATAACTTTGAATTACATCAAAAAAGGGGACAAGAAATTGAAAGCTTTGCATGAATTGAAATCTAAAACTACTTTGCATAAAATGAAAATACATGAAATTGAAAGTGCATATAATTAAAAACTAAACTAATACAGGAATTGAAAAAGCAATTCTGCCCCAAAAGGGGGCAGAAGGAGAGAAGTTTCGACCCAAGGAGGGTGGAAAAAAGGGTGCCTTGAGATATGGAAGAGCTGCCTTTTTATAGGCAAAAGTTGAGGTTACACGCCCTTGGTCACGCCCGTGACCAAGGGCGTGTCATGGGCGTGATCGGTGCTGGTGCGGAGAGGGCGCATTCTGGCTTCAATGCAGGCGTTTCGGGCGCGTCACGCCCTTGGTCACGCCCGTGACCAAGGGCGTGTAATCTTTAAAATACAGCTTGGCGGGAAGTCCATGGCGGGAAGGGCGTGATTCTGGCGGCAAAGGAGTTACACGCCCGTGTCATTGGAGCTACACGGGCGTGACATTGGCGAAGCTTCCTTGGGGCGTGATCTGCTGGCAGGGAGGTTACACGGGCGTGACATTGGAAGTCACGGGCGTGTACTTGGCGAAATTGCGTCATGGCTTCAGGACACGGCCGGCTGAGCTGGAGGCAAGGTTCACGGGCGTGACTCGGGCAGTCACGGACGTGTACTTGGAATTCTCCTCAGAATGAGTCCAGGTTGGCGGCAGCAGGTCTGGAAATAGTTTTATGTTGACACGCCCTTGGTCACGGGCGTGACTTAGGGCGTGTACTTGCATTTTTCGGCTAAAACTCCAGAAATCCTGAAAAACATAAAACAAACTTAAGTTAGTAAACAATTATGAATACAAATGATTATTTAGATAAAATAAACATATTATTTATAAATTCAAAGTATTATTAGCCTAAAAACTATAATAATATTAGATAAAAATACTACTCATCACCTCCCGTAGGGATTAAAGAGCATGAGCGGTTACTATCTTCTAACCTCCCGTAGTGGTCTGGGCGAATAAGCATTGTCTTAACCGCTTATGGTTTGGATTCCAGAATTCATGTTGCTGATAAAAACTGACGAATAATACAACCTTGATACCTGCTCTCTACTATTGTATGTATGGGCGGTTGGTTACCCTTGTGTAACCACACATACCTGGGGGTCAACCTTGTATAACCACACCATCCACGCTAACCGCACATTCGTATATTCATGTAATTTGACTCACACTGTCAAATTGTAAATTCTCTCTCCTCTTTCGTTCTATATAAAGGAGGGCGCACCCAATAATATTCCAGTTTTTAAAAATAAAAATTCAATTATTTTCAATTTCTCACAAATTATTTTTAATTCAACACAAGTTATATTTCAGTTTCTCACAATATATATTATAATTTTGACAATGCTTTAACATTACGTGATAAAATGAATTGGAACCAGGTCTATTTTTTTGTAGTAATTTTTATAAAATATTCAATAATATTAAAGAAAATCTTGAAAAAAATTACATTCTTATTTTATTGAAAAACATATAAATATAACCATTTTATTGGAAAACGTAAGTTTTAAATTTGATCAAATAAATTTATATAGTAAAATATATGTGCGCGTGTGTGTATATATTTATGCTATATTAAAAAAAAGTTGTCTTCGGTGAAATCTTCATAATGTCAATATTACTCCTCTTGTTCAAATTTAATAACTTCATAGTTTCTAAATTTAGTCGTGTCCAAAAAAACCTGACCAGGAGGGCCGGCCTGGGCCCGACCCGGAAAAACCCGTCTAGGCCCGGTACCGGGCTAGCCCACCCCGGGCCCAGGCCGGGCTCGGGGGCCTTACATGGCCCCCATATAACTCAACTGCCCGCCCCCCCCCCCCCCCCCCCCCCCCCCCGCCACACACACTCTTTATCACACACACACACACACACTCTTTATCACACACACACACACACACACACACACACACACACACACACACACACACACACACACACTCTTTATCACACACACACACACACACACACACATACACACACACACACACACACACACACACACACACACACACACACACACACACACACACACACACACACACACACACACACACACACACACACACACACACACACTCTTTATCACACACACACACACACACACACTCTTTATCACACACACACATACACACACTCTTTATCACATACACACACACACTCTTTATCACACACACACACACACACACACACACACACACACACACACTCTTTATCACACTCATACACACACACACACTCTTTATCACTCACACACACACACACACACACACACACACACACACACACACACACACACACACACACACACACACACACACACACACACACACACACACACACTCTTTATCACACACACTCGTCGAATATGACATCGCCATCCTCGACGCCAACGTCGTCTACTCAAACCGCGCATGAAGTGGTGGGGTACAAGCGTACGATGCCAATTTGAGAGCATTTCGATAAAGTTAAAGTCGACGATGAATACAAGGCGAGATGCAAATTATGCTCGAAGTTGCTAACCCTTCCTGATAACTCGACACAAGCAAGACACTTCAAGTCTTGCGTTTCGAAACAAGCTCCCGAGTCCAGTCAGACATAAATATCGGGAGCAGGACAAATTTAGACGTACGATTAACTTCGGCAACGGGAGCTGCAAATGAAGAACGTCATCAGACACGGGTTGTCGTTCAGCCACTACAACAACGAGGAGTGTTGGAGCCTATGTTCCGCATCTCTTGGTTTGAGAATAACAAATACCGTGTTGTATTTGACCTAGTCTTTTGTGTGTTTATAGTGTCCAGGTTGTACAAGTTCAATGAGGAGACAAGTCTTCGTTCATGCAGTTTGGCGCTGTTGGAATTTCGACAGCGATGTCGCCCAGGCGACAACACAAAAGTTACAGCAACTGCCCGCACGACAGCACGACGAACAGTAGTTTGGCGCTATCGGAATTCCGACAGCGATGTCGCCCAGGCGACAGTGAAAAACTATAAAATTGGCTCATTTTGTTTGTGCATTCCAGAGCTTTGAATATTCTAAGTCCTTTCCTGAGTTCATACGAACCAGAGAGCTCCAGAACCTCATCAACTCCCATTTGTGCTTAGAAAGGTTTGAGATTGAAGACGAGATCGGACGCGCTTCTACATCAACGATCATCTCGAGGTTTCAACCTTCCTTTCAAAGATCTAAATTTCTAGGGAGTTCTTCATTTCATTTTGTATTTTCATTTATATACATTTTACTTTGTATTGGTAGGGAAATCGTCTCCTTGTGCGTGACGTCTAAGTCCTTGCGTGGCTTAGGGGAAAATTGCTTCCTTGTGCAGAGCGTCTAAGTCCTTGCATTGCTTGGTAGGAAATCGTGGCCTTGTGTGCTACGTCTAGATCTTGGGAAGATCTAGAGGATAGGCTTGGGCTTGGTCTAGGAAGAGACAAGTGATAGCCTTCCGATCCTTGGGAGAAGGATTGGTAAACACAAAAATTGTTAAAAGTTTATTATCATATTTGTGCCTTGATCTTAAGCATTGTTAAGATCATTTTTATTGTATGTGAATTTCATGATTAAAAATTGTGACTTTTCTTTAATTGCAAATTTGGTTGCATGATCTTTAACTTAGAAATTTGTGTTTGAATTAATTTAAAAATTACATTGGTTTGAAATTTTTATAAGTAATTTTTAGAAAAGTAAAATTTGTTTAAAAATTCTTAAGTCAAAAATTATAATTTAAACACACCCTTATTCACCCCCCTCTAAGGGCGCCACACGATCCAACACGTGGTATCAGAGCGTAGGTTATTCCAATACGGCTTCACAACCGAGAATAATGGCGCTTCATGATCTCGCATCTTTTAGAGGGGATAATTTTTATGAAAATGAAAAATCATTATGTCTACCATTATTTATGGGTGAAAATTATAATGGGTGGAAAACACTTATGGGAAAATTTCTTAAAACTTTGGATATTGAAGTTTGGAATATTACAATTAAAATGTCCCCAAGTATTTTAAATAAAAATGAAATGTTTTTAAATGCCAAATCTATGAATAGTCTATATTGTGCTCTAGATCAAAATATTTTCAAACTTATTTATACACTTCCTACTGCTTTTGAAGTTTGGAAATTTCTTGAGAATACTTACTGTCTTCCTTCCACAGATGATGAACAAGAGGAATTTCTTATGGATCCAAGAGAAGAAATTGACAAGGACTCATTCTTAGAGGAAGATCAATCTAAGAGAGAAATAATATTGAATTCAATTGATGACAAAACATCAAGCAAAAGAGAAGACGGAAACTATAGCAAGGTAAGAAAATCAAAAATTTCTTTTTTTTGTAATAAATTCTATTTCTACATTTCGTATGCTTAAAATTGCTAAACGTAAAATTTTAAAGTTGAAAATTGCTAATTCCAAATTACGTTTAGAAAATAAAACTTTAAAAGCAAACGCTAAAGTAGAATCTTATATTGATGTTTCAAAATCTTGTTCATGCTCTTTAATTGAAAATGCTAAACCCTGTTTTGATTATAATTCTTTTAAAGAAGAACTCAAGGTTTTAAAAAAGGGTCTTTTAAATTCAAAAGAGCATAATGAAATATTGATAAAAGAAAATGATAATTTAAAGAATAAACTAGAATCATTAAAAATGTTTATTCAAAATTTTTCATATAATAAAAAATCTTTTATTTCTAGTTTATCAAATTATTAAAAGTCTAAAAGCTTAACTTCATATTATAAGAGTATGTCTATAAGAAAGAGTGGAAATGAAAATCATCAAAGTAAGAACCAATCATTTAAAACATATTGTATCCCACTTTTTCAACATTCAATTCTTAAGAAAGACCATCACTCTTATAAACTCTCAGAGAATCAATATAATAAAATTCATTATGATTATCAACATCAATGTATTTTGAAAAATAATTTGAATAAACATGAATCCCAAATGAATTATTTTTCAAACAACTATCATTCCAAAAAGATGTCAAATAATCATAATATGAATTTAAAAGATAAACAACCAAAGTATGAATGGAGGCCCAAAATTAAAAATGAAACACCAACTCCACTTGTAAAGGCCCATTCATCACTATCTCTCCAAAAGCCTACACGATGTATATCGGTACCCAAAGGAACCATCTCACCTGGTCCCCTTTGGATACCTAAATCTTTCATTCACTAGGAATCATCGTATTGCATGAAGTAGAAATAAATTAAAAATGAAATATCATTACTCTACTTCATGATATGCGTAATTGCTTTTTCTTTTGTTTATTTTTTATTTTTGAGCTAACTTGTTTATGGTCACTTAGATATATTATGAAATATGACTTTTATATTTTAAGCCTAATGTTTATCAAATCAAAATTGAATTAAATTAAATATAAAGTCATAAAGTTTTCAAGTGATCTATCTTTCCTTTTTATATGTTTTATCCTTTTTAAATCCATTGCCTATAAATGTCTTATATTATCATTATAAATTGAATGCTAAATTTGCTAAATGATATTATCAAGACTAATGAAATTACTTTCAAAATTGGATTTAAATGGACTATTAGGGGTCTTAGGCTAAAATATTAAAAGCGCAACTAATTGCATATTTGTCTATTTTTTGTTGCTGCATATAATAGTCCTTATATTGAAAATCATAATCAAGAAAAATCGGAATCAATTAATATAAAAAACAATGTGTTTTAAAATCAAATATTGTAACTCTATTGCTAATGCCAAGCGTTATCACTAACGCTGGCGGTAACATATTTTCCTAAAAAATCCTGATTTCTCTGAAAAATTATTTTTACTATCATTATTGTCAAATACCTTGTATTTGTTTAGTCTAATTTCTAAAAATTAAAATCAAAAGAAAATCTACAAAAATGATAAATATGATTTCACAATCACCACCATGATCTATTAATATCCTATGCTAAAATTCACTATAATCATATATCATAATTCATGATCCATCAAGACCTATCTTAAATCAACTAATTCTATCAACCTTAGGAATTATGAAATATATGATTGCAATTGGTATTATAGTTTCATATCTTGTTTTGTGTGTGTGATGTGCATCTTTATTGTTTGCATGTATATCATTATCTTTAGACCTATGAATTAACTTGGTATCAACAAGATGAAATCAAATAGAATTGTTACTTCATTCTAGGTCTATAAATTTTCAAAACTCTAAAATTGATTACATGCAAACCAATTATATAAATTTAGCATATTTTGCATAACGTCCAAATTCATTATCCTAGCCGCACCTCTTGGTATATGCTCAATTTAGTGTTTATGTTAGGATTATCAATATAGTGACATGCTAAAGGTAGAGAAATTTGAACTTTAAAATTCATGAGTACATTGTGATTTCAAAATTTACTATATGTTCTAAAACTAAAACAAACTCATGTTTTATGAATCAATCCATAGACTAAAATGCTTAGTATATCCATAGTCATTAACCTATGACATGTGTCTCACAATAGCGAGGGCGTAGGATTGTGTGCATTAGAGACCTAACCTCTAAGTCATGTCTTGTCCTTAAACAGGGAGGGTTCCAGTGGGGCCTTGCGAGGCACTGAGGGGAAAGAGTGCTAGGTTGAGCGTCGTCTTTTGTATGCATATGGGATTAACACCCCAACCTACGACATGTGTGCAGCTCCTCATGCCCATCCGTCACTTAGTACGGGGCTAGAGTGTAGTCATGTAGTTAAGGTAACTTGATCTTAGATATACTCATATTATACTCATTGCATGAATATTATCTCACTCTTTATACTAAAATCATGCATATTTGTTTTTGTTCTAACATTGCATCTTGTGTTTGCATATTTTATTATTTTGAGCTTTAATGATTTTACAAAACACAAGTATTTGAAAAATCACCGAAAACATGCTAAAAGAGCCTTCAAATCTAATCAATATACTCTGAAATTTCAACTGAATGAAGGCCACTTTATAATTCAAATGAATTTTGAAAAACAATTTTCAAAACATCAAGAAATGCAGTTATGTTTTGGCGTTAAGAAGTTAATGCCTGGCGTTAGCTCCTTTGCTCCAATATATATATATATATTTTTGTTTCGAATTATTTCTGGTATTATTTTAATATTTTGTGTGTTTTATTTCTTTGTTTGTAAAAAGTTTTCTATCTTTTAATTTCCTTTAAAAACAAAATTTTATTTCTTTTCAAAAAAAATATGTATTTTCTCATGCATTATTTTTGGTGTATCTCTCTGGCATAGAATATCATTTACTGAAAGGGCTATTAACGACTTCTATGTTTTCCATAGAATATATATATATAAAAAAATATACAAAATTACAAAACAATTTCAAAGAACAAAAATATGTTTTTTTTTATCTTTATGTGTGTTTATTGTCTTGTACTTTTATAAAAAAAAAATTATTATAAAAAAATTCATAAAACAACTATTCTTTATTCATTGCCATTGTCAAGGATGATTAATTATATCAATTAAAGATTAAATACAATGTTTAATTTAACTTTCAAGTTTCTTAAAAAACATTGTTTTGTATTTGTCATGTCTTGAAAATTACCTTGTTATGTGCAATGAAATTGATTGTAGATAAACATGTGTAGAAATGCTTAGCATGCCTCTAAGTATGAGTAATGTATTATGTTTGATAATGATTCAATCACTCACTTATGTTTGATAATCTACATATGTTTACAATCTGGTACTTGCATGATTGTGTAGTGTAATAACATAAATAATTAAAATGCATAAATTGATTACCTACACAACATTGAATTGGTTATTACAATTCTTTGTCTTTCATGCACTTATTCTTTAGAGAAATGTGGTTTAAAATGCTATGTTTGCAAATCAAGTGAATTCGGAGTCCTTAGTCACTAAACTAAAAAGCAAATAATGAATGACAAGGAAAACTCCACCAAGCACTACTCACCCTCCTGATAAGTCTTAATGAGCATTATGAGGTTGAGCACCTTGGAAAGAATTACAAAGTGTCTTGTAGCAAACAATTTATACACTACTTCTCTTAGTACACCGGATCATAAAAAAATTGAAAATAAAGCTACAAAGTTCAAAAGTGATCCCCCAAGCACTATTTTGCACCCTGATAAGTCTTCATAAGCATTGTGTATGCAGAGCACCTTGGTAGTTGTACTATTTAGTCATGTGCATTGAAATATTGTGGAAGTAATAGTATTTGTGTATTTTAATGTTGTGTTATTTCATTATATATGTCATGTGTTTTTGATTGATTCACTTGTATACTTTATCAAAACACTATTTTGTACACATTATTATCTTTCATAAAACTTCTACTCGTGAGAATTGGATCCTAATGCTCATCTACACCATTCTCTACAAACTTAAGTAAATGCACTAGATAACAAAGCATGACCGCTACAATGTTTATGTTTACTTGAAATGCAAATTTTATTACATTATAGTTTATGTATCTTTTCTTGATAATATAAAATCATGCTTGCAATTTTATCTTAATGGAACAGTATCTCTTAAATTTATAACCCAAACATCAACTTTTCAAATTTAAAACACATTATCCTTTATATGATTTTATCTTCTAAAATGATGTTTATGTTTAAGAGTGTTTATATATTCTTCTGCTAAGTTTACCATTTAAGCTCATTCATGTCTATTATTCTTAACACCGTGGTATTCTTTTCAAGAAGTGGTATCTTAAAATAAAATGCTTACTTTATCATGTCAGCTATGTTGCTTACTACTATATATTCCATCATGCTTATATTTTTCTTAACAAGTAGTATTTAACAAGCTTTTACTTGCAACCTATTTTTCTTTTCGACATAAAACATATTACTCTTTATTGCACACTATAATCTTTAATTGCAACCTAAACCTTCTTTTGATACTATCAAAAGGGAAGAATAAATTACATAAATCTAATCTTTAGGGGGAGTACATTATAATGATTTCAAACTCAAATAAAGTATTTATGTAGGGGGAGTAATCATATAGGAGGTGCATACACTATCATATGCTCAATCATGGCAATCCTTCAATAAGTGGTTCCTCATCAATCTTAGTAGATATACACTTATCCCTACGCACTTTTGTTAATAACAAAGGGGGAGAAGAAATTGAGAAATCTAGTCAAATAGATATATAGGGGGAGTAAATTATAAGAGAACACTTATGTAGGGGGAGGACTTCATATAGAAAGAGTATGCATTATCGCTTTCAAATCTATCACGCTTTTAACCTGTTATTCATGCATATCTTATTACCGCACTTATCTATAAACACAAATTGTCTTAAACTCACTAATTTCTCATATATGTATTTGTTATTATCAAAAGAGGGAGATTGTTGAAGCCTATGTTCCGCATCTCTTGGTTTGAGAATAACAAATACCGTGTTGTATTTGATCTAGTCTTTTGTGTGTTTATAGTATCCAGGTTGTACAGGTTCAATGAAGAGACAAGTCCTCGTTCATGCAGTTTGGCGCTGTCGGAATTCCGACAGCGATGTCGCCCAGGCGACAGCACAGAAGTTACAGCAACTGCCCACACGACAGCACGACGAACGGTAGTTTGGCGCTGTCGGAATTCCGACAGCGATGTCGCCCAGGCGACATTGAAAAACTATAAATTGGCTCGTTTTGTTCGTGCATTCCAGAGCTTTGAAGATTCTAAGTCTTTTCCTGAGTTCATACGAACCAGAGAGCTCCAGAACCTCATCAACTCCCATTTATGCTTAGAAGGTTTGAGATTGAAGATGAGATCGGACGCGCTTCTACATCAACGATCATCTCGAGGCTTCAACCTTCCTTTCAGAGATCTAAATTTCTAGGGAGTTCTTCATTTTATTTTGTATTTTCATTTATATACATTTTACTTTGTATTGGTAGGGAAATCGTCTCCTTGTGCGTGACGTCTAAGTCCTTGCGTGGCTTAGGGGAAAATCGCTTCCTTGTGCGGAGCGTCCAAGTCCTTGCGTAGCTTGGTAGGAAATCATGGCCTTGTGTGCTACGTCTAGATCTTGGGAAGATCTAGAGGATAGACTTGAGCTTGGTCTAGGAAGAGACAAGTGATAGCCTTCCGATCCTTGGGAGAAGGATTGGTAAACACAAAAATTGTTAAAAGTTTATTATCATATTTGTGCCTTGATCTTAAGCACTGTTAAGATCATTTTTGTTGTATGTGAATTTCATGATTAAAAATTGTGACTTTTCTTTAATTGCAAATTTGGTTGCATGATCTTTAACTTAGAAATTTGTGTTTGAATAAATTTAAAAATTACATTGGTTTGAAATTTTTATAAGTAATTTTTAGAAAAGTAAAATTTGTTTAAAAATTCTTAAGTCAAAAATTATAATTTAAACACACCCTTATTCACCCCCCTCTAAGGGCGCCACAAGATCCAACAAGGAGGAGACCGAATACATTCATCAAGGGCTTCAACAAAAATATCAACAAATCAGTAGGTCATCTCTTAGGCGTGATGCTCTCAAATTTTATTTAGAAGCAAAACAATTTATAATAAATTATTTTGAAAATTTTGAAGGATGTGTGAGTTTAACTAGTGACGTTTGGACTAGTAGCATAAAATTAGGACTATCGTATATTTGTACCACTTGTCATTGGGTCGATCCCATTTCATGGGATCTAAATAAACATATAATTTGTTTTGAAAGTTTTGAAGTCTCGCGCATGGGTCAAGCTATATATCAAATAATTATTAAATGTGTGCAAGAATTTAAAGTTAACGATAAAATTATGAGTATTTCTTTTGATAACGCTACTAATAATACCGTCGCAATTGAGTGATTAAATGTGATTTAAATCAATGTTAAACGGTGTGTTTTTTCATACTCAATGTGTTTGCCACATTTTAAATTTAGTGGTACGGAGTAGTTTATCTTTTATGGAACCATATATTAATAAAATTCGTCTTTATGTTACAATTTATTTATAGTTCTAGGCAACGAATACAAGATTTTAAAAATTTGGTAAACGCCCAAAGTAAAAAGTATTTGAAACCTCAATTTGATATGCCCATTAGATGGAACTCAACATACAAAATGTTGAAAAGAGTCTTCCAACAAAAACCACTTCTTATAGAATATTATACTATGCTAAATATTCATAATTTGGACGATACTGATTGAGACGTATTAGAAATTATATGAATTTATTAAAATATTTTTATTGGGCGATAACTTTTTTATCTGGCATGTATTATCCGACTAGTCCTCTAGTAATTGGAAATTTTGTAAATATCGCACAAAAATTTAATTATTATAAGCAAAACGAGGGTGACGTTCTTTAATTGAAGTAATGGAAGCAAAATTTTAAAAATATTATAGAGAAATGTCTGCTATGTTTTCGTGCGCCGCCGCTTTAAATTATTTTTTCGGCGCAAACAGCGTAGAAAATTTGATAGAAGAAATAAATAATAATTTAAACTTAAATATAACTTTCACGGATTTTGATGACGCCCGTATTTTAAAATTCAATTCAATTTTTACCAAATGTTATAACTGTACAACCCATATTCTCCGAGGGTAGGGCCCACTCAAAGCCACGTAGGCAGAAGTCAACGTCAAAAGGTCGACACAGAAGTCAACAGTTCAAGACACCAAGACAGCTCAGCCAGCAGGAGCAGATGTAGGCCTAGGCGAGTAGGGGTGCACTCGTGCGAGTAGCCCAGATACTCGCCAAAAGGTGGGCGAACATAGGTGATACTTGATGGCGCAAATCTTAGCACACCGCTATAGGCGGTAGTAAGACTGCGGCATGAAACGGCAGTGTACCGATCGTTCAAGTAATATAAAACGAGGAGTAATCCCCGAGTATCGAATCTCGGAAGGAACACAGTAAGGTGGAGTTAACTATTGAGGAAGGACTTGAGATCGAAGTCCTTTAGGTCGGATGGAATGCGGGAGGCTTGGTTTGGATTGTGGAAAATAAAGTAAAATAGCTACGACTACTCCTATGCAGGCCTTGAGCGCACTGCTTCGCCGGGCGGATGGAAACTAGGCAGGCCTTGAGCGCGCTGCGTCGCAAGGGCGTATGGGCGAGTAGGCAAACGGAATCGAACTATGCAGGCCTTGAGCGCGCTGCTTCGTAGGGCGAGTGGATTACACGGGCCGCTATGCCACGCTTCGCTAGGCGGATGGAAGAGTAGGCTCGCGGATGGAGTGGAGAGAATGGCGGAATGAGGGTCGCAAGCACCTCTTTGCAAATCACACCACCAACAATTGTTAGGGCGGCATACAATCATGACGGCGGGATAAAATGGTAACGACGCTCCTCATACACACATATGAACAAAATATAATCTCATAAACATGAAATTAACATTACAAAGCAAGATTCATAGTGCACATCATCAATACATAAGAGATCTAGTTACATTCATCAAAACAAAGGGGAAGAGTGCAAGGATCCGAAGTCTTGTTGAAGATTCACGGTTGGAATCGCTGGGTTGTCAATCCACGTCCAATCTCGGTCCTCAACTGCGTCCGGGGTAGAGAAGGCTGTCACTACCCTCCAATGGCCCGTCTTCTTCGTGTCACGATCCGGAAACGACCTAGCTTCCTTCTCCTTGGATCTTGGTGGATGTAGGGTTGAATCCCTCTCCTTAGAGCTTGAGGATGATGGAGGAGGCCCAAGGGGGCGGAGAACCTGCGAAAAGGGAGAAAACGGCGGACAAAAAGACCTAAAAACGAAGTCGATTCGGCTGTTTTCGCGGAGCAGCTATTTATAGACAGGTGCAGAATTTTGAACGCGCACGGTCAGTGGCGCACGACCAGTGACCGTGCGTGAAGGAATGCCTGTGATAGTGCGCGAAGAACCTGTAGCATAATCCTGAACTGCAAAAGAGCGCACGATCAGTGGCGCACAACCAGTGGTCGTGCGCACTATCGTAGGTGGTCGTGCGCACTGTCCGAGACAGAACTAAAAAAAAGGGTTAAGTGCACACGATCAGTGGCGCACGACCAGTGGTTGTGCGCAATAGAACCAGTGATCGTGCGCAGTGTTCCTGTACAGACTTGTACCGGGAACACCTGGACGACTCCTGTTTCATAGAAATGCTAATCAGGCCACTGAAAGTGGCACTCAACAAAATGATAAGGCTATCAAAAGGGGAATAAGCATAAAACACACCAAATTAGGCCAAGAAGTGCACCTAGCATAGAAAGACAAATATGAGCTGAAACATGGCTAAAGTGCAGTGAAACGACTAGAAAAACGGCCCTGATGAGTCCGAATATGTGTATATGATCAGGACTCATCACACCCCCAGACTTACCTGTTTGCGCGTCCCGAGCAAACAAATTCTAAGCGAACGGGGAAAGAAAAGTAGATGGCTTAAAATTACAATACAGAGTACCATGCGAAGTCGCATGCTCACGTGCATAAGAAAAATAGTAGAGAAGATTTCTGATTATATAAACAGTTTATATATTTCTAAAAGAGTAAAAGCATATTACAACTACTCAAAATGGTGAACAACGACGAATCATTTGTTCATGCATAAGGAGAAAGTAAACTAAGCGCTGAGACGAGCATTGCTCAAGATCGGGATGCGGGACAAACTCCACTGAAATCCATCAGTGTCGGTGACCATAAGCTTGCCCGGTCACATTCTCCCCACGACACTAGATTGGTTCAAGGCGTGAGTCAGTAGGACTTTCAGGTTTTAATTGAGGCTTGGGTTACGGTGAGGTAAACAATGATAAACAAAATGGCTTATAACACATAACCCAAATGAGCTTTAAAAGTAACTACCCGCGCCCCAAAATCGAATGCAGATGCACCACACCCCCAGACTTGGACTTTTGCAACATAGGTGTGTGCACCGCCTACTCCCAATACATAATTTTTCCAGACGATATTCAATAAAACTCTTTTTTTTTCATTTTTTTTTCATTTTTCTTTCTATCTTTCTTTTTCTTGTCTATTTTTTTTCAGCAAAATTCACATAATAAATACCACAATCAACACCCCCCAAAATGTAAATACTACTACAACAACTAAAGCTCAGATTTGGGTGTGCGACTAGGTTAGGCTTTTAGGCTTTGGTGTGATATGTGCGGAGCTGAATCAATGAAAGGGTAGGCACAAAGGGGCTAGCAAGGGTAGACGTTAGGCATGAAATAAAAAGTTCAACCGGGCCAAAATAATGGCCTACGTCATTCTCACGCACTAGAACTATCCTATGCCAATGCTTCAAGAATCGCTTGCAAGTTCTAGCCACCGAGAAAGATTCTCCTTTCTCCCGACTCATGCAATACGAATCTAGCGATCGTTTACACACATCCCTATGCTACCGTTTGATTCCACTGGATTCACCATTTGAGTAGAGTAAACAACATTTACACTAATAGAAATATATAAAACCATAAGTATAAAAAGAAGTCTAATCTACACAAATTTCTATGCAACCGAGCACTCGACTAGGAGCATTACTGGAGTCAACATTTTACTCTGCTACATAGTCCTAAGCCATCACCTAGACTTTCCCACATAAGCAGAAGAATTAAATTCACTACAGAGCACGCATACAGATGAGTACGCGCTCAAGTGGGTGCTGTGGTGTGCAGTGAAAATGAACAACAATTTCCAATAAGCTAAAATAAAAGTACTTCTAGCATGCTATGAAATAGTGCACTTGAGTGGGAACACATAATTACTCTCCCCCAGACTTAAACTAGACAATACACAACATATATAGCTATGAAATTCAGAAAAGAGCTAGGGGAAGAGAGTACCCAATGCTCAGCAAGTGAGCATACCAGAAGACGCGTGTAAACCAAGACAAAGATGCAGCATCCCCATCAAAAAAATAAACCTGCAGGGGTGAGTTCCGCCAAACAAAAAGAAAATAGACAAACTAAAAAAAAATGAAACTAACTAAACTAGATGAAATAAAATTGCAGGAAAAGTAAGATAACTACTGAGGTTATTGTCAGCCCAGCACGACTTATTCAAAAACTAAAGGTTCTAGCTAATGGGCGTATGAAAAAGGAAATGAACAGGTAATTGTTCTAATATGCGTGTCGGTAACGGGTACCGATACGGCGAAAGAACAATCACGCCTCTACCCGTATATAGATAAAACCTGCCCAACACGGGTAGAGGGAAAAGAAAGTAAGAAGAGGAGGAGAAGTCCTCCTCACTATTCTCACCAAAAACATCCTTGCCCAGCAAGGTGTCGTCAACAGGAAGGTGGCGGGAGGAAAAGACAATGAGTGGAGCTTCCTCTACGGAGGGGGAATCAACCTCCTCACATAAGAGGATGCTCTCATCATTGACTTGGGCAATATGCACCAAATCCTCCTGGGGTACCTGTGAAGACTCAACCTGCACAGGCTCGGATGAAGAGGGGGGATCGAGAAATAAACAAGACGAAGAACATAAATAATCAAAAATCGGGAGAGTGGTCCCGGTCTCACTCCCATCAGGTTGGGTAAGTAAACTAATGTTTGCATTGTCATCAACGCAACAAGGTTTGGCGAGATCAACAGTGGTCATGCCTAAGATTTGGACTTCCTCCACCGGTGCTGAGGAAAACTCCTCTTCACCTAGAAGGTTGTCCTCCTCCATAGGAATAGGCACAACACTCAGATCACCCACCTCATCCTGCGACACATCATCAACAATGTCGTCAGAGACGAGTGTAGTATGCACAACAGGGAGAAGAATCGAATCCACTAGGGGTGGTGGATGCACATGGAGAATAGGCTCAGCAATGTCGGTGCCCAGATCAGCCACACATCTGGTGACTGTGTCAACGCCATACCCTTCAAGATGTGAAGGTGGCAAAGACACAAAACCGGATGTTGAAGGTGTGCCGCTAGAGTTAGGATTCGGGACGATCCGGATATCCGGCTCGTCATCCTCATCCAATTGGCGACGAAAAGTAGCACAATCCTTCAGGGCGTGATCAGTGCTCCGACAAAACTGGCACTGCCTTGCGGGCTTCTTTGGCACAACGGGGGCTGGAGCCGAAAAGAGGTGTGATGGTAAAGGCTTAGCAGAGTAGCCATAAGACTTACGCGCACCATGTGGAGTACCAGACGACGTCGGTGCTCCATATGCTGGGCTATAAGAATTATGCCCACCATTCTCCGTAGGGCATTCATCACTAGAGTGGGAGGTGGCTCCACACCAACGGCAACGGATATTAAGATGTGCCCACATAGTGCGAAGATAAACCGATTCAAAATAAAAATGCTATTGTGCAAAATACTACACCTAACAAAAATTACTAAAGCAACCTAATTAAAATAGGAAAATGGAATAAAAAGAAATAAGACAAAGAAATGCAATTTACAAATGGAAGGGCTTCTCTCTCAGGTTCTCCCTCTCCAGAAAACTCACACGACTGTGTTACCCGACAACGACACCAAAAACTTGATGGCGCAAATCTTAGCACACCGCTATAGGCGGTAGTAAGACTGCGGCACGAAACGGCAGTGTACCGATCGTTCAAGTAATATAAAATGAGGAGTAATCCCCGAGTATCGAATCTCGGAAGGAACACAGTAAGGTGGAGTTAACTATTGAGGAAGGACTTGAGATCGAAGTCCTTTAGGTCGGATGGAATGCGGGAGGCTTGGTTTGGATTGTGGAAAATAAAGTAAAATAGCTACGACTACTCCTATGCAGGCCTTGAGCGCACTGCTTCGCCGGGCGGATGGAAACTAGGCAGGCCTTGAGCGCGCTGCGTCGCAAGGGCGTATGGGCGAGTAGGCAAACGAAATCGAACTATGCAGGCCTTGAGCGCGCTGCTTCGTAGGGCGAGTGGATTACACGGGCCGCTATGCCACGCTTCGCTAGGCGGATGGAAGAGTAGGCTCGCGGATGGAGTGGAGAGAATGGCGGAATGAGGGTCGCAAGCACCTCTTTGCAAATCACACCACCAACAATTGTTAGGGCGGCACACAATCATGACGGCGGGATAAAAATGGTAACGGCGCTCCTCATACACACATATGAACAAAATATAATCTCATAAACATGAAATTAACATTACAAAGCAAGATTCATAGTGCACATCATCAATACATAAGAGATCTAGTTACATTCATCAAAACAAAGGGGAAGAGTGCAAGGAATCGACCGAATCCGAAGTCTTGTTGAAGATTCATGGTTGGAATTGCTGGGTTGTCAATCCACGTCCAATCTCGGTCCTCAGCTGCGTCCAGGGTAGAGAAGGCTGTCATTACCCTCCAATGGCCCGTCTTCTTCGTGTCACGATCCAAAAACGACCTAGCTTCCTTCTCCTTGGATCTTGGTGGATGTAGGGTTGAATCCCTCTCCTTAGAGCTTGAGGATGATGGAGGAGGCCCAAGGGGGCGGAGAACCTGCGAAAAGGGAGAAAAAGGCGGACAAAAAGACCTAAAAACGAAGTTGATTCGGCTGTTTTCGCGGAGCAGCTATTTATAGACAGGTGCAGAATTTTGAACGCGCACGGTCAGTGGCGCACGACCAGTGACCGTGCGTGAAGGAATGCCTGTGATAGTGCGCGAAGAACCTGTAGCATAATCCTGAACTACAAAAGAGCGCACGATCAGTGGCGCACGACCAGTGGTCGTGCGCACTATCGTAGGTGGTCATGCGCACTGTCCGAGACAGAACTAAAAAAAAGGGTTAAGTGCACACGATCAGCGGCGCACGACCAGTGGTCGTGCGCAATAGAACCAGTGATCGTGCGCAGTGTTCCTGTACAGACTTGTACCGGGAACACCTGCACGACTCCTGTTTCACAGAAATGCTAATCAGGCCACTGAAAGTGGCACTCAACAAAATGATACGGCTATCAAAAGGGAATAAGCATAAAACACACCAAATTAGGCCAAGAAGTGCACTTAGCATAGAAAGACAAATATGAGCTGAAACATGGCTAAAGTGCAGTGAAACGACTAGAAAAACGGCCCGGATGAGTCCGAATACGTGTATATGATCAGGACTCATCAATACTCGCCTCTTCTATGGGGGAGATCGCCTCAATGTCGCTAGTCGACGGGCAGGGGCTGGGCTATAAAAACCCCATACCCCTTGGTTTTCCTATAAATAGGACCCCATGGGTACTTGGATTGGCACCTGAACTTGAGCTTTTGGAACCCCCCTCATTTAAATTCTCCGACCCGTCGACCTTGGCTGCTACTCCCGGTACTAGCCAAGTCCGTGCCTTCCTCGTACCCTGCTCGGCCATTTTTTGGTTGTGGAGGGGAAGTCTCTGTTGAGCTTCTGGGTACGTGGTGGGACCTCCCTGCCGCAGCACCTGAGGTCCTGTTGTTCTTTTTCTGAGTCCTCATTGTCGTTGCCAGTCAGACCCTCTCGTCAGACTACTGGGCGAGTAGCCTCCAGCTGCATTGATCCGAATTTTGGACCCGGGATTTTCCAGGCTTCAACACTTTGGTGCGGTGAGCATGGATCGTAGCTAGAGGAAGAAAGTTTGGCAGAAAAGCGAGATGGTTGTAGTTGGCGACCATGCTGAGGTGGTGGGGAACTCGGCCGGTGGCGGCGAGTTTGTAACGTTAGCAGTCTTTGAGGAATTTGCGCGGCGAATAGAAGGATCCATGTGAGCAGCTCTTCAACCTCGCATGGAAGGAACGACGACCTCGCCTCATCGTCCGATCTTGACCGAAGAAGGTGCTCACCCTCAGCGAGCAGGGAAGGAGCATGAAGATGAGCTGGAGCGACCAAGGAGGTCGCAGTTCTACCCACCAATCTCGCAAGGAGCAGGCGGAACCCGATTCCGCGAGTAGGAGGAGCAGGCGAGGTACTTCGGTACTCGCCAGGTTAGCGAGTATGGGGCGATACTCGCCAAGATGAAGGTCGTCGCCAGATTGGTGGGAGGAGCCCATTCTGTGAAGAGATCGTTGCTGCGCCAGTACCGGAGGGGTTCAGAGATCCCGCGATGAATTACTACTCGAGAAGTTAGGGATGACCCTATCCGACACATCCAGTGGTTCGAGGATGTAGGCTCCATCCGAACCATGTCCGATGCCTTCAAATGTAGGCTGTTCGCGATCACCTTCCGGGGAAAAGCCCGAGATTGGTTCCACCAGTTGCCAACAGGTTCCATCTACTGCTTCGAGGACTTGTGCCGTGGGCTGACCATGCGGTTCGCCATGGCCAAGAAGCTGAAGAAGGAGGCCACGAGCCTTTTCCATTTGGTGCAGGGGGCAAAGGAAACGTTGGGGGACTATATCGACCGCTTCCAGGAGGAGGTGTTGGACATCTAGGAGGTGGATGGTCGCACCTTGCTACTAGCCCTGACTTTCGGCCTTCGTGAAGGCCTCTTCAAGTTGGAGCTTGGTAGGATCCCTCCCTATTCCTACGACAATCTCATCGAAAGGGCCAACCAATTCATCCAGGGTGAGGCTTCCAACCGCGGCTTCCTAGCCAGGCTCACCCGAGTGACCAAGAAGACGAGGAGGAGGAAGAGGAGAAGACCCCCGAGAAAAGGAAGAGGGAAGAGCCCAGGAGGGCAGAGAAACGGAAGCCAGAAGGAAGGGGCAGAGAAGAAAGAAGGAGAGAGGAGTCCAGGAAGGAAGGGCCAAGGAGGAACGATGAGAGGAGACTTATCGTGGCCCCAGAGCGTCAGGAAGAGGAGAGGCGCTACCAAGTCCCCGTCAACCGACTGCCTTGGAGGCCGGCTAGGGGACCTCAGCGTCGGGATCGAGAGAGATCCCCAGAGAGAAGACGCCACGATCAGCCGACAAGGCGTCAGGAGAGGAGAAGAGAAGAAGCGATGGCGGTTGCTTGACGCGGCAATCAGCAAGGCTGGAAGAACCAGAAGCAGAGGAAGCCGCAGGTAGAGGAGATCCCCCTCTACTGTGATCTACATCAGGTGGAGGGGCATGGAGCGATGGCTTGCCCAGACTTTTGGGAAGCCAGGAGAAGGTTGGCAGCAGGAGAAGTAGGAGGGGAGCAGTGATAAGTAATAAAATATATGTATTTTTAGTATAATTATTAGTATAATTTTAATTAATATTGTAAATTTTCCATGTAAATTAATGAATAAATTGCTTGTTTTATCATTTTTTATTACTAACTTAGTTTTATTTTTGTTTTTGCAGATTTTGGCAATTTTGTCAAGTCACGCCCTGAGTCACGCTCGTGACAACAAGTCACGCCCATGAACCAAGGGCGTGTAATTTTTAATACGCCAATCTCGCTGCGTTCGACGAAAATTGAGCTGCAGCCGACGAACGCTCTCTGCCCTGCGTTCGACGAACGTCGAGCAACGTTCGACGAAAGATCTCTGTCCTGCGTTCGACGAACGTCGAGCTGTGTTCAACGAACGATCTCTGCCCTGCGATCGACGAATTCTCTCCGCTCAGCGTTCGACGAAAGCGCTCTGCCCTGCGTTCGACGAAAGCGCTCTGCCTTGCGTTCGACAAAACTTGAGCTGCGTTCGACGAACTCTCTATCCAAGCGTTCGACAAATCCTCCGCCAGCCCCAAAGTCATGCCCATGCTGCTGATAAATTTCCGCCCACTGTCACGGCCGTGACACTGCAGGTCACGCCCGTGTGCAACCATGTTTGACGGCCAGACCTTCCAGAAGACGGCGGATGCGACCCCTATAGCACACGCAAATGTCACGGCCTAAGTCACGGCCGTGACATCCAAGTCACGCCCGTGACCTAGGGCGTGTAAAAATAAAATTTTGCCTATAAATAGAGGGGCTCGGCTGAAGTATTTTTCATCCAATTTTTGAGTGTTGTAATGTTCTTTTGAGTTCTTTTGTGTGCTTGTGAGTTTTCTTTATGCAATTAAGTTTATGTTCGTTTGTAATTTTCGCCTTTTAGAAATAAAATGTTGTTTTCTCATTTGGATCATCTTCTTTTTTATTTATGTTAGTGTGTGTGTGTGTGTGTATGAGAATAGTTTTATTGCTTTCATAATTTAGGTTTATTGCTTTCATAGAAAGAGTTTTTCGCATTCTTTAACGCTTTATTTATCGCTTTCATTTAAACGCTTTCTTTCGATTCAGTCTTTTTTATTACAAGTAGAGTGCGTGCGTTTATGAGATAGTGTTTTTCTTTTTTGTAACTTAGCTTTATTTCAGTCTTTATATAACTGCTATATACCACCCCCATCTTGAATAAGAGGCTAATTTCCTTTAGCGCTTGTTTAAGACGGTTGGGACGGATACTATTACTGCTTTTATATAAGTCTTTTTATTTCTCCTTTTTTTCCGCTTATATCCGCTAAAATTATTAAACATGTATTTTCTTATTAATGCCGTCTCCATTCCGATGAGTGGCTAATTTCCTTTAGCGCACGATGTCGAAGAGCATTGGGACCCAAAAATAGTTTTTCTAAAAATTAAAACATCTCTTTCTAAAATAATTAACGCTTAAGGTTTACCCGAGAATAACGTTGAGTGGAGCCACATAATCGATGTGTGGTTTTTATTTCCGTCTCCGTACACTAGTTAGCCGAGAGGCTTGTGCGTACAGACTGATCGCTCACGGGTAAAGAGAAGTGCGCTCTACCCTCGAGAGAGGATGAGGTAAGTCTCCTGAATTGGAAGTAAAAACCCAATAGCGGGGTTCACAACATAAGGCGAGTATTAAGAAGATTCGATGGTCGAAAATTCATAATTTCAGATGGGCGTACCCTCGAGAGAGGAGCGTTCATAATTATGGAACCTCCACAGCCAAGCCGTTTTAATGTTTTGAAAAGTCATCACTTTTACTTCTAAAAAAGACTATTTTCATCTCAAGGTAATTCGACATCGGGCGCTATTATTATCATCGTTTAGAACTCTAGTTATACGCTTATTATCGTTTTCTTTTTAAAAACCCAACTAAAAACTTATTCCGATAAAATAATAGTTCGTTCCTCAAAGTAGCATAATCAACACGATCCACGGGAAAATACTGTAACATCCCCAGAACAACTAAACCCCTGAAGTGCATTTTGTCATGTCAAGGTCATGACATTCCTCTAAGAGACCAAAATGACCCTAAGAACCAAGGTGAATAAGTGAAAATCACCTTTGTGTGCAAATAGCCAAATTTGACTCCAAAGGCTTATGACTTGATATTAGACTTCAAAATGACAAATTGACCCCACCAACTCTTCCTAAACACCTTAAGGAATCCCTTGGGTCATTTAGGATCCATTGGGGTCAAACCCAATTGATCAAGTAGTTTTAGCCCAATCCCATGGCTCAAGTGGTTGATGAGTCCAAATTATATACACTTTTATGGACTCATCTGGGCTAGTTTTCACGCACTTGCACTTCACTTTTTGTGTATTAATGCTTATATTTCATTTATTCACAATTCTCACTTGTAGTGCACATTTTAGCCCAATTTGGTGTGATTCTTGGTATTTCAGTGATCCTGGTTGTTTTCATGCAGACTCAGGGGTTGTGCGACACTCGGGATTGGTTCTGGGGAATTTTCTATAAAAAAGGCCATTGGTCGTGCGTTTTCCTTCGCGCTCGACCAGGCGCACGACCACTGGTCGTGCGATAATTCCCCTTACCAGACAGAGCGTCTGCGCACGATCACTGGCCTTCTTCGCGCACGACCACTGGTCGTGCGCCACTGACCGTGCGCTATGTTGCAGATCTGGACTATACTACAGGTTCTTAGCACACGATCAGAGGCATTTCTTTGCGCACGACCACTGGTCGTGCGCCTGACCGTGCGTGCTGTTAATTTTTGCTCCGCCAATAAATAGACAAGCGCGATTTTAGGTCGAGGAGGATCATCCGACTCCGCCCAGCTCTGCCGTTTTCCGCCCTTTTTGTAGGGTTTCGCCTCCTTCTTCACCCCCCACATTAGGTAGGATCTCCGGGCAAGCTTTCAATGCCAAATCGTCGCCGGAGCTTCCTCTCGGCCATCTCCTTCATCCAAGAGCTTCAAGAAGGGAGTCAACCTAGCCTTCTTCTTCAAGATCGGAGCAGCTCGTGTGATCATTCCACCGGTTCATGACACGAAGAAGACGGGCCCATTGGAGAGTAGTGACAACTCTCTCTACCCCGGACGCAGTTGAGGACCGAGCTTGGACGCGGATTGACAACCCGACGATTCCTTCCGTGAACCCTCAACAAGACTTCAGAGTCGGTCGATTTCGCACACTCACCTCCCCTTGTAGTGATAGCTTAGTTGGATTTTTTATATGTTTGATGAAGTGTGTTTTGACTATTAACATTTATACTTAATTATGTCTATGTGATTTGGGTATTCTTGCTTATCATTTTGAGGTGTGCCTTGTGGTGTGGCTTGTTTGTTTGTGTTCAGTGCCGCACTAGCAATTGCTAGTGGCGTGCTTTGCGAAGAGGTGCTTGCGACCCTCATTTCGCCGTTCTCTCCACTCCATCCGCTAGCCTACTCTTCCATCCGCCTAGCGAAGCATGGCATAGCGGCCCGTGTAATCCACTCGCCCTACGAAGCAGCGCGCTCAAGGCCTGCATAGTTCGATTCCGCTTGCCTACTCGTCCATCCGCCCTTGCGACGCAGCGCGCTCAAGGCCTGCCTAGTCTCCATCCCGCCAAGCGAAGCATTGCATAGCGGCATTGCATAGGAGTAGTTGATAGCTTTTATTTTATTTCCACAATCCAAAATCCCTCGTTTCTGCATCCATCCGACATAAAGGACTTGGATCTCAAGTCCTTCCTCAATAGTAAACTCCACCTTACTGTGTTCCTTCCGAGATTCGATACTCAGGGATTTACTCCTCGTTTTATATTACTTGAACGATCGGTACACTGACGTTTCGTGCCGCAGTCTTGCCACAACCTATAGCGGTGTGTGAGATTTACGCCATCAAGTTTTTGGCGCCGTTGCCGGGGAACACAGACGTGTGAGTTTTCTGGAGAGGGAGAATCTGAGAGAGAAACCCTTCCATTTGTAAATTGCGTCATTTTTTTTTATTTCAGTTCTTTTTATTCTATTTTCCTGTTTTTAAATAAGTTGTTTAGTAAATTACTGTTAGCTGTAACAGTTTGCACGATAGCGTCTTTATTTTGAATCTTGCTATCTCCATATAATGTGGGCTGCATTTAATATTCGTTGCCGTTTATGTGGAGATATTTCTCACGCTAGTGATAGATGCCCTACGGAAGATGGTGGGCATAATTCTCGTGGCCCGGTGTACGGAGCACCATTTTCCTATGGTTCTTCATGCCCTGTGCCCAAGTCTTATGGCCACTCGTCCTCGCTGCATACACCATTTTTATATTCCTCCCCGGCCCCTCAGGGACCAAGGAGTAATATAAAACGGTGCTTGTTCTGTCAAAGCATGGATCACGCCCTGAAGGATTGTGCCGAGTAGCTTCGCCAAGTGGACGAGGATGATGAGCCGGATATCCGGATCGTCCCGAGTCCTACTTCCGACAGCACACCTTCAACATCCGGTTATGTGTCTGTGTCACCTTCATCTTGTGAAGGGTATGATGTGGACACAGTCACCAGATGCGTGGCTGATCTAGGCTCTGACATGGCCGAGCCTATCTCCCCTGTGCATCCATCACCTAGCGTAGATTTGATTCTTTGTGAGGAATCAGTGCTTGACTTTTGTCCAAGCACCATTCCTTCCCCTGTTGTGCATTCTACTACGCTCGTCTCTGACGACATTGTTGATGATGTGTCGCAAGATGAAGCTGGCGATCTATGTATTGTGCCTACTCCTATGGAGGAGGACAACCTTCTAGGTGAAGAGGAGCTTTCCTCAGCACCGGTGGAGGAAGTCCAAATCCTAGGCATGGCCCTTGTTGATCCCGCCGAACCTTGTAGCATTGATGACAATGCAAACATTATTTTACTTTCCCAACCTATTGGGAGTGAGTACGGGACCACTCCCCCGTTTGATTTTTATTTATGTTCTTCTTCTCTTTTATTTCTTGACCCCCCTTCTGCTATATCTGAGCCTGTGCAGGTTGAGTCTTCGCAGGTACTTCAGGAGGACTTGGAGCATTCTGCTCAAGTCAATGATGAGTGTATCCTCTCATGTGAGGAGGTTGATCCCCCCTCCATAGAGGAAGCCTCATTCATTGCCTTCTCCTCCTGCGGACCTGCTGTGGATGACACCTTGCTTGACAAGGATTTTTTGTGTGAGATGAGTGAGGCTTATTCCTCCTCCTCATCTTACATTCTGTTTCCTCTACCTGTGCGTTGCAGGTATTATTATACAGGTAGAGGGGTGACTGCTCTGTCTCCGTATCGGTACCCGCTACTGATGCGCATATTAGAACAGTTACCTGTGCACTTTTCTTTTCATAGGCCTATAAGCTAGAACCGTACAAATGCCAAATAAGTCGTGCTGGGATGACAATAACCCCAGTAGTTATCTTACTTTTCTTGCAATTTCAGTTTATCTAGTTTGTTTAGTTAGTTTTACTTCATTTTAGTCTATAGATTTTCTTTTGTTTTTGCGGAGCTCACCCTTGCAGGTCATCTCCTGGCTGGCGGAGGTGCGGCTTGGTCTTGTTCTACACGCGTCTTCTAGTATGCTCACCTGCTGAGCATTGGGTACCCTCTTCCCCCAACTTTGTTTTAGAATATCTTAATGCATAATTTAAGTCTGGGGGAGAGTAGTCGTGTTTACCCGCTCACGTGCACACTTCATATGCATACTAGAAGCTTTTATTGATTTATTTTGTTTGGATCATTGCATCACACACCACTTGCACCCACTTGAGCGTGTGCTTAGCTGTTTGCGTGCCGCGAGTCGAACTCGTTTCTTGAGCAAGGTTCGGGCAAATCATTATGCTGGCTTTTAAATTATATAGTGGAGTAATATGTTGACTCCGGTGTTCCTAGTCTAATGCTTTTGTGAGCATAGAGATTTGTGTAGATTAGATTCCTTTTTGTACTATTAGTCTTATACATTTCTATTAGTGTAAATAATGTTTGCTCTACTCAAATGGTGAATCCGGTTTGAATCAAAAGGTAGCATATGGGTGTGTGTAAATTATCGCTAGACGTGTATTGCTTGTGTCGGGAGGAAGGATAACCTTTCTCGGTGACTAAGAACTCGCCCCAAGCGATTCTTGAAGCATTAGCATAGGATAATTCTGTTGCGCAAGAATGACGTAGGCCATCATTTTGGCCCGGTTGAGCCTTTGTGCCAATCCTGAGATCTTATCCTCGTCAGCCCATTTGTGCCTACCCCATCCCTTTGATTCAGCTCCACATTTTATTCCACCAAAACCAAAAAGTCGATCCTAGTCACATACCCAAAGCTGAGCTTTAGCTGTTTTCACATTTGTATTTTGGAATGTTTATGTGGTGATGTTAAATTTGGAGATGTGGTTGTACTCCCTTGAACATTTGCTGAATTTAAAAAATGTATAATTAGAAAAAGAAATGAAATGAGAAGAAAAGAAAAGAAAAATGAGAATGAGTTTAATTGAAAATCTATTTGAGATATGTATTTTGGAGTAGGCGGTGCACATACCCATGCGTTCAGGTCTAAGTCTGGGGGTGTGGTGCATCCGTGTGTTTTTTGTAGCTGCGGGGATAGCGTTATTGTTTAAGCTCATTTGGGTTAGATGCTTTAAGCCGTCCTGTTTATCATTGTTTACCTCACCGTAACCCAAGCCCCATGAAAAACCTTAAGTCCTACCGACTCACGCTCTGAACTAATCTAGTGCTGTGGAGAGAATGTGACCGGGCGAGCTTATGGTCTTCGACACCGATGGATTTCGATGGAGTTTGTCCCAAACCCCAGCTTGGGCAATGCTCATCTCAGCGTGTGTTCTTACTTTCTCCGTATGCGTGACCGATTGATTCACCGTGATTCATTTTTTGAGTAGTAGTAATATTTATTTACTCCATTAGAAATATATAAACTATGTGTATAATTAGAAACCTTATCTACTATGTCTCTATGCACTCGGGCATGCGACTTCGCATGGTACTCCTCGGTGTAATTTTAAGCTAGCTATTTATTTTTCCCCGCCTGCTTAGGATGTGTTTGCTCGGGACGTGCAAACAGGTAAGTCTGGGGGTGTGAAGAGTCCAAATTATATACACTTTTATGGACTCATCTGGGCTAGTTTTCACGCACTTGCACTTCACTTTTTGTGTATTAATGCTTATATTTCATTTATTCACAATTCTCACTTGTAGTGCACATTTTAGCCCAATTTGGTGTGATTCTTGGTATTTCAGTGATCCTGGTTGTTTTCATGCAGGCTCAGGGGTTGTGCGACACTCGAGATTGGTTCTGGGGAATTTTATGTCAAAAAGGCCATTGGTTGTGCGTTTTCCTTCGCGCACGACCAGGCGCACGACCACTGGTCGTGCGATAATTCCCCTTACCAGACAGAGCGTATGCGCATGATCACTGGCCTTCTTCGCGCACGACCACTGGTCGTGCGCCACTCACCGTGCGCTATGTTGCAGATCTGGACTATACTACAGGTTCTTAGCACACGATCAGAGGCATTTCTTCGCGCACTACCACTGGTCGTGCGCCTGACCGTGCGCGCTGTTAATTTCTGCTCCGCCTATAAATAGACAAGCGCGATTTTAGGTCGAGGAGGATCATCCGACTCCGCCCAGCTCCGCCGTTTTCCGCCCTTTTTGCAGGGTTTCGCCTCCTTCTTCACCGCCCACCTTAGGGAGGATCTCCGGGCAAGCTTTCAACGCCAAATCGTCACCGGAGCTTCCTCTCGGCCATCTCCTTCATCCAAGAGCTTCAAGAAGGGAGTCAACCTAGCCTTCTTCTTCAAGATCGGAGCAGCTCATGTGATCATTCCACCGGTTTGTGACACGAAGAAGATGGGCCCATTGGAGAGTAGTGACAACTCTCTCTACCCCGGACGCAGTTGAGGACCGAGCTTGGACGCAGATTGACAACCCGGCGATTCCTTCCGTGAACCCTCAACAAGACTTCAGAATCGGTCGATTTCGCACACTCACCTCCCCTTGTAGTGATAGCTTAGTTGGATTTTTTATATGTTTGATGAAGTGTGTTTTGACTATTAGCATTTATACTTAATTATGTCTATGTGATTTGGGTATTCTTGCTTATCATTTTGAGGTGTGCCTTGTGGTGTGGCTTGTTTGTTTGTGTTCAGTGCTGCACTAGCAATTGCTAGTGGCGTGCTTTGCGAAGAGGTGCTTGCGACCCTCATTTCACCGTTCTCTCCACTCCATCCGCTAGCCTACTCTTCCATCCGCCTAGCGAAGCGTGGCATAGCGGCCCGTGTAATCCACTCGCCCTACGAAGCAGCGCGCTCAAGGCCTGCATAGTTCGATTCCGCTTGCCTACTCGTCCATCCGCCCTTGCGACGCAGCGCGCTCAAGGCCTGCCTAGTCTCCATCCCGCCAAGCGAAGCACTGCATAGAGGCATTGCATAGGAGTAGTTGATAGCTTTTATTTTATTTCCACAATCCAAAATCCCCCGTTTCCGCATCCATCCGACATAAAGGACTTCGATCTCAAGTCCTTCCTCAATAGTAAACTCCACCTTACTGTGTTCCTTCCGAGATTCGATACTCGGGGATTTACTCCTCGTTTTATATTACTTGAACGATCGGTACACTGCCGTTTCGTGCCGCAGTCTCGCCACAGCCTATAGCGGTGTGTGAGATTTGCGCCATCAGTGGTCAGCCCACATGGTGACCATACCATAAGCATGCTGAAAATTCGAAATTGGGGAAAAAGGAAGCTTTGTCCAAGTGTCAAAAATGGAGGAAGAAGACAAGGAAACAAGGAGGAGGAATTGAGGGGATGGGTGCCAAATGGCACCCCCTTTGCATTCTCTAAGCTCTCCTCTGAGCTGGGGGAGTAATTTCCCTCAGTTTGGGGCAGTGGGGAAGGAGTTCCATTGGCTGGAAGGGGCGGCCAAGGAGCTGGCCGAAAATGCCTTAATGGCAACCCACCATATACCCCTCTCCTCCCTCATTTCACTCCACTACCATCTTCATGACCTCCCAAGGAGTAAAACCCCTCAGTTGATTGGAAGATTCGAGCTCAGAGGAGGAGGATCGACATGGGAGAGCTTGGAGCATGGTCGGCCATGGCGGTTCCGGGAAAAGTCCACCATCAAGCTCGATTGAGGCAAGTTCCTTCCCTCCTCCATCTATGCTAGATTCTAGACCCATCTAGGAGAGATATCAGGCTCAAATGAGCATGATCCCATGTGAGATAGTGGGAGTTTTCTCGAGTTTTTCTTCTTGCTCGGGATCGCCGGAGAAGCTATCTCCGGCGGCCGTGTCACCGTCTGGCGTTAGCCACCACCTCAACGGAGGTGGTGGAGGCTTTGGCCGGCGGTGGTGAGCTGTAGGTAGCCAGGAAAGTGAAGTTGAAAACGGCCCTGCAATAGTTGTTTTCGGGCTTAGGAAGAAGATGAATAGTGCGCATGTTTTATTTATTTATTATAATGTTAATATAAATATCAATTCTGCCTTTATACTTCAGTCCTCTTCAACTAAATATTTAAGCCCCTTAGGCCCAGAATCAAAAGAAGTGACCAACATAAAATTGTAGGGATTGGTCTTATCTTTAATTTTCCACTGATTTCATGTCATTTGGTCAAGTGTAGCTCCTTATATGCCATTTTTGGTGTGACATGTATATATTTGTATTTTGTTAGGTTAAACATTTTGTACAGAACTCGCATGTTGACTTCACCTAGGTTAGGCTCATTTCTGGAGATAGTGATCAACATGAATATTGTATACCTTGAGGTTAACTTTATAATGCCACTAATTTCATATCATTTGGTCAAGTGTAGCTCCTTCTATGCCATTTTTGGTGTGACATGTATATATTTGTATTTTGCTAAGTTAAACATTTTGTACAGAACTTGCATGTTGACTTCACCTAGGTTAGGCTCATTTTTGGAGATAGTGATCAACATAAATATTGTATACCTTGAGGTTAACTTTAAAATGCCACTAATTTCATGTCATTTGGTCAAGTGTAGCTCCTTCTATGCCATTTTTGGTGTGACATGTATATATTTGTATTTTGCTAAGTTAAACATTTTGTACAGAACTTGCATGTTGACTTCACCTTGGTTAGGCTCATTTCTGGAGATAGTGATCAACATGAATATTGTAGACCTTGAGGTTACCTTTAAAATGCCACTTATTTCATATCATTTGGTCAAGTGTAGCTCCTTCTATGCCATTTTTGGTGTGACATGCATATATTTGTATTTTGTTAAGATAAACAATTTGTACAGAACTTGCATGTTGACTTCACCAAGGTTAGTCTCCTTTCTGGAGGTAGTGATCAACATGAATATTGTAGATCTTGAGGTTACCTTCAAAATGCCACTGACTTCATGTCATTTGGTCAAGTGTAGCTTCTTTTAGGCCACTTTTGGTGAGACATGTATAAAAGTGTATCTGGTGTGTTTAGTGATTTTGGCTCATGCAAATGCTTTGAAAATTTGTCCATGCCTTAGACATGATATCAACCACCTCTAGTTAAGAATTCAACTCATGTGCATGAGTGGATTTCTCTGAACTTCAAGTTGAAGTTTTGGACTTAAGTGTGTAGGAAAAATTGGGGTGCATTTAGCAAGAATGTAATAAATGATAATTAAGGATAAATACACCTTGGATTAATATGAGACTTAGGACCTGGTGTTTTTAGACCATCATTGAGCTATAGTAATTTTACCAGAATTTATTGAAGTCTTAACATAGTACTTGTAGTGTAAACCCTTATTGGCACACCAAATGTAATAAATGATAATTAAGGATAAATACACCTTGGATTAATATGAGACTTAGGACCTGGTGTTTTTAGACCAACATTGAGCTATAGTAATTTTCCCAGAATTTATTGAAGTCTTAACATAATACTTGTAGTGTAAACCCTTATTGGCACACCAAATGTAATAAATGATAATTAAGGATAAATACACGTTGGATTAATATGAGACTTAGGACTGGTGTTTTTAGACCAACATTGAGCTATAGTAATTTTCCTAGAATTTATTGAAGTCTTAACATAGTACTTGTAGTGTAAACCCTTATTGGCACACCAAATGTAATAAATGATAATTAAGGATAAATACACCTTGGATTAATATGAGACTTAGAACCTGGTGTTTTTAGACCAACATTGAGCTATAGTAATTTTCTCAGAATTTACTGAAGTCTTAACATAGTACTTGTAGTGTAAACCCTTATTGGCACACCAAATGTAATAAATGATAATTAAGGATAAATACACCTTGGATTAATATGAGACTTATGACCTGGTGTTTTAGACCATCATTGAGCTATAGTAATTTTCCCAGAATTTATTGAAGTCTTAACATAGTACTTGTAGTGTAAACCCTTATTGGCACACCAAATGTAATAAATGATAATTAATGATAAATACACCTTGGTTTAATATGAGACTTAGGATCTGGTGTTTTTAGACCAACATTGAGCTATAGTAATTTCCCAGAATTTATTGAAGTCTTAACATAGTACTTGTAGTGTAAACCCTTATTGGCACACCAAATGTAATAAATGATAATTAAGGATAAATACACCTTGGATTAATATAAGACTTAGGACCTGGTGTTTTTAGACCAACATTGAGCTATAGTAATTTTCCCAGAATTTATTGAAGTCTTAACATAGTAGTTGTAGTGTAAATTCTTATTGACACCCACTCTTATTAAATGGTAAATATGGTCAAATACTCCCTGTAAAATTATGAAACTTAGGCTCTGAAGTTTTTAGGTCAATTTTATGCTACCATGAATTTATCAGAATTTATAGAGGTCCGTAGATGATACTTGTAGTGTAAATCCTTGTTCACACCCTACTCATGTAAAGTAGAAATTGTGGTTAAACAATCTTTGGAAGAATATGGAATGTAGAATTTGAGGTTGTTAGATCATTACTCACTGTGAACCTATGGTAAGAACTTGGAACTCATTAAGACATGATAGGACCAAGGTTGCGTCTTAAGAGTCAAACCTAGCTCAATTCCACCTTGGTCTGCGAACAGTAGAAACTGAAAACATAGATTCAGACCCCTTCCTTATGGTCACCACCCCCAGAGTTACTAACTCTAAGAGAATTGCAGATGCCCAGTTAGGTTGAAGGATTAATCACCAAGGGCAGTCATCGGAAATAAAGACGGGGTGCATTTAGTAAATCTATCAATTCAGGAATTTGACGAGAACCTATTAGGGGAGGCGAATGATGACTTAGCAAGAAGTGAAAATTATGATTGAGAGATAACACAAGAAAGTAGTCGGTCACTAGGAATGACATGGTTCCGTGTTCAATAGAACACCGACACATGTCTGTCCGAGTCAAATGGTAATCCACCCTAGGATTTTAGAGCAATTAGAGAGTAAATGGGCGTACAAATGGGTAGCAACTAAATAAAATAAATATCCTGGAAAGGGGGATTTGGGCTTCAGTCACCATCACATTCCCTAGTACCGCTGCGAGCCCTTCACTGGGTAATCCATGGGAAGTCCAGGATTCACCCCAAGCTGCTAAGATCAAATAACAATAGACAAGAATAGTAAGTAGGAGAACTTGAAACATAATCTCCCTCCCAAATTTGGGAAGGAATGAAATAAGGACTGAGATAGTCCTGCGAGCGGTAGGCTCGGGTTATAAGGAAGGTCTGTGGTAGTCCTGCGAGTGGTAGGCTCGGGTTATAAGGAAGGACTGTGATAGTACTGCGAGCGGTAGGCTCGGGTTAAAAGGAATAAGGACTAGGATAGTCCTGCGAGGGGTAGGCTCGGGTTATAAGGAAGGACTGTGGTAGTCCTGCGAGAGGTAGACTCGGGTTATAAGGAAGGACTGTGATAGTCCTGAGAGCGGTAGGCTCGGGTTAAAAGGAATAAGGACTGGGATAGTCCTGCGAGCGGTAGGCTCGGTTATAAGGAAGGACCGTGGTAGTCCTGCGAGCGGTAGGCTCGGGTTATAAGGAAGGACTGTGGTAGTCCTGTGAGCGGTAGGCTCGGGTTATAAGGAAGGACCGTGATAGTCCTGCGAGCGGTAGGCTCGGGTTAAAAGGAATAAGGATTGGGATAGTCCTGCGAGTGGTAGGCTCGGGTTATAAGGAAGGACTGTGGTAGTCCTGCGAGCGGTTGGCTCAGGTTATAAGGAAGGACTATAATAGTCCTGCGAGCGGTAGGCTCGGGTTAAAAGGAATAAGGACTGGGATAGTCCTGCGAGCGGTAGGCTCAGGTTTTAAGGAATAAGACTGGTGTAGTCTAGTGAGCGGTGGGCTCGTAGTTTAAATATAAGACTGGTGTAGTCTAGCGAGCGGTTGGCTCGTAGTTTAAGTATAAGACTGGTGTAGTCTAGCGAGCGGTAGGCTCGTAGTTTAAATATAAGACTGGTGTAGTCTAGCGAGTGGTAGACTCGTAGTTTAAATATAAGACTGATGTAGTCTGGCGAGCGGTAGGCTCTACTTTATAAATGTTGATTTAGAATTGCGAGCTGGAGGCTCGATAGTAAGGGTTAATACATATTTGCATATGCATAAGATGTGGTGGGTCTTCGGTTCTGGCTTAGTCATCACACCGATAGTAGTTCGTTGACTCGGCAGTGCTAGTGGTTTGATTAGGGGCCAGGTTGTTTTACTGTGCGTCCGACTGGACGGATTCCCTAAACCCTGCCTGGCCATTTCAGTTTAGTACGTAGGAGCTCGTGAGTGTTGGAACATGGTCTTCCGCATCTCCTAGGTTTGAGAATAACAAATCCTATGTGTATTTGATCTTGTGTGTTTAAGTGTGCAGGAAATCAAAGTCCACATGACTCAAGGATGGTTGTCCCCAAAATTGAGGCCAGAATTCCAACATGGCCACTAACGCCGGCGGTAGCGATAGCACCCAGCGCTAGCGATGATTAACGCAATTCCGGCAGCTTATATAGAAGGAGCTAGCGCCCGACGGTAGCTACTAGCGCTGGCGGTAGCATGGCGCACAAGAGGCATAGAGCAAAATGTTGCCGCGGATTGAAGATCCTGTCGCGCAAAACATTACTTAATCAGGGATAGCGCCGACGGTAGCTACTAGCGCTGGCGGTAGCATGGCGCACAAGAGGCATAGAGCAAAATGTTACCGCGGATTGAAGATCCTGCCGCGCAAAATGTTACTTAATCAGGGATAGAGCCGGCGGTAGCGGTAGCGCCGGCGGTAGCGCTTTGGCTATAAAAGGACCCCCTCTCCTCTTGTTTTCGAGACACCTATTGCATACACCTCAGAGAGAGAGTGCTAGAATTCCAGAGGCTTGTCTTGGCCGAATTTGAGGTTGCAGCAAAGCTCTGCCAATTTCTGAAGGAGAATTCCATCACGTCGAATCCAGACGAAGTCCGCTTCGACAAACGCTGATTCTACAACGGATCTTCGTCTCCGACTTCAGAAGTTCATCTTAAGGGAGTTTTAATTATTTCATTTCTCTTTTTTTTCTTTGTAAACGGTAGTGAAATCACCTCGTGTTGGCGACTAGGTCTGGGGTAGACTTAGGGCTGAAATTCGGCTCGTGTTGGCGACTAGATCTAGGCTAGGTCTAGGGGGTGCTCGAGGCCACATCCGGGGAAGGATTGGCTAGAGCGGCTTGAGGCCGAATCCGGGGAGGATAAGGCTAGGGCCACCGATTCGTGGGGAAGCGAGTCGGGATAGAAAACGAAAAAAGCTTTTATTATTCGCCTCCGATCTTTAGCGTCATAAAGATCAAGTTTTGTAAAACTTATTTAATATCAATAAAGCTTGTCTCTCTTTTTGTTTTACTTGACTTCTAGTTTTAATATTGCAATATTCCAAAGTTTTTCTAAATAAAATCTAAAGTTTTTGAAAACCCTTATTCACCCCCCCTCTAAGGGCGCCGACCGATCCAACGATTAGTATCAGAGCCAGGTTATTCCAAATCGGCTTAACAATCGGGAATAATGGCGTCTCATGATCTCGCTTCTACTAGTGGGGTAAATCTTTATGAAGAAGAAAAATCTCCTAAACCACCTTTATTCGAAGTGAAAAATTATAAAGGGTGGAAATTATTAATGGAAAAATTTATTAAAAGCTTAGATATCAATGCATGGGATATAGAAATAGTTAAACCAGCGAACGAATCAAATAAACAAGAGCGTCACCTAAATGCAAAAGCTATGCATTATATTTTCTGTGCTTTATCTCAAGATATTTTCAAATTAATATATTGTTTTTCTAGTGCATACAAAGTATGGAAATTTCTTGAAGAAATGTATGATTCTCCTTCTACAGGTATGGAACAATCGCAAGAACCGGAGAATATGCAAGCTTACACAAGTCTTCAAGAATGCTCCTCTCATGACGGATCAATGGAGCACACATCTAATGGAAGAGAAGAAGAAGTATTGTGTTCGGAAGAGGAGTGCCAAAAAGATGTCAAAGAAACGATATGTTCAAATCATGCCTCTCCCGAAAGCACTATAAGGAAATCAAATCCCATCTTTTGTACTTCTATTTCTACATTACAATTGCTTCAAACTACAAAGCGCAGAATTAAGAAATTAAAAAGTGCTAATAAACATTTGCGCTTAGAAAATAAAAATTTAAAGGCAAAAATTAATGAACAATCAAATTCAAATTTATTTAGTTCTATCCATGGTTCCTTAGTTGAAAACACTACACCTTATATGGAATTTGATGATTTAAAAGAAAAATGCAAGGAACTTGAAAAGGAACTTCTTTTGATAAAATAACAAAATAAAAAATTATGTTTAGAAAATTCATCTTTGGAAAATGATTGTGCTAAATGTAAAGAATATAAAATTGAATTTAAAGAGATGGATGAAACATTTGATGAATATAGAAATAACTATTAAGATCATATAGATTCAATTGTTTCAACTCTTAAAAATAGCACAATCGCCTATAATAAAGCTAGACATAATGTAAAGATTAAAAATGATGAATTAAAATCAAAAAACAACTTGCTTATGAAAATTGTAAATACAAATTCACAATATCAAACTATATCTAAAAACAAGTTGAAAATGAATATGAACATCTTAACTAAGTTTAATAATGGGAGTAAGGAACATAAAGGATTTGCAAATCAAAATCAAAATCACCATTATTTACAAAATCGTGTTTTTCCCAACTTAAAAATAAAACTACACAAATTTCCTATGAACAACACTTTGAATAATCATTACAATCATAATCATCAATATAAAGATAATCTCAATGGAAATTTGATGAATAAGAATAACATTAAACCAAGGTTTGAATGGAGGCCTAAAATTAAAAAAGAAACATTCACTTCACATGAAAGGACTCATTCATCTTTGTCTTCACAAAAATCATCACGATGCATTTGGGTACCCAAAGGAACCATCACACATGGTCAACTTTGGATACATAAATCTCTTATCTACTAGTATCATCCAAATGCATGAAGTAGAATATTTTCAAAATGAAATATACAAATTTCTACTTCATGATATGCCTTAATGTCTTTTTCTTTTTCTTTTTGTTTTCTTATTTTTAAGCTATCATGTTATGGTCATCTTATATATTATTGGAAATATAATTTTATCTCATAAAACTTTATGAGTTTATAAAACAAATTGATCAAAATTCAAAATCATAGTTTTTTTATGACCTATCTATCTTTCTCAAATTCATTGCCTATAAATATCTTATATTATCAATATAAATCAAACTCTAAATTTGTTATGAGATATTTATCTAAATTAATGAAATCATGAACTTCAATTTGGAACTTAGAATTCATGATAACTAGGAAATTTTATATTATCATAATTTATAAATTATTATTAAATCTAAATGCTTTGTATGCCCATGATCTAAACCATCACTATTGCTGATCACCTATCAAAAATCACATATATATTCAAAATTCATAACTAAAAAGAAAATCGCCAAAAGGTATTGAAAGAATTTACCATCATAATGAATATTGAATTCACACGCACCACCATGATCTATTGATGTCCTTTGATAAAATTCTCTAAAAATCATATATCATAATTCATATCAAAAATCATCTAAAAACTACTATCCTTATCATATGTATATGAATTATATGATAACAATTGACACTATAATTATTTACCATGGTTGGTGTTATGGTGTATTATGTGTATTGTGATTTATTTCAAGTTTAGACCTTAGAATCATCTTGATATCAATAAGATCAAATCAAATTGAATCTTCACTTCATTTTAGGTCTATAAGTTGAAACACAATCAAACTTTGGCATAACATTAATCTCAAATTTATCATACTAACATTGTCACCTAAGGAATATTTGTGTCTATGTTAGGCTTTATATGTTTACCAAGATATACAGGCTGGGTATTCTCATCTAGGGCTTATCCAAGATATTATTATGTATGAACATTATTGTTAATCACTAAAATCATGCATATTTGATTTGTGTCCACTCATGCTTACATTTCCTATCATTTTCAAATTACATTGGTAAATATAAGCCTTAAAAATATTAAAATGGACATATAATAAAATGTATCACTTACAAAGTTTATTTGGAAAAGTCATATACAAAATCACTAATGTTTCATGCAATTTGGACTATCTAGACATCTCCTAAAATTCTGAAATTTCTGCATGAAACTACTATTGAGACACTTAATCAAGATCAACAATTAAAAATTTTAAAACCATAAAAAATCGTGTACTGTTTCCCGCGCTAGCGCTAACGCCGGCGCTAGCGCACCTATGTGTTTTTCTGTATTTTTTAAATCTTGAAAAATCCCTAAAAATATATTAATCTATGTGTACTATTCATTTCTGCACTTTTGCTTTTATTATATTTTTGAAAAATCAAATACAAAAATACAAAAGCCAAATTACAAAAAAAAAATTATATGTTTTGCCTTTGTGTTTTTTGTCATTCTATTTCTAAAAGCAAAAGTCAAATACAAAAATATAAAACAAAAGAATTATCAAAAATTGTTATTTTTGAACTTAACTTTTTACTTGTATCTTGCGAAAGGGTGATTTGGGCTATCATCCCATCATATCACCTAGTACCGGGCGAACCTCTCACAAGGTAGTCCTCGGGAAGTCCAAGATCAATTTTATAAGTTCAAACTTCAAATAAAAATTATTCTTCAAAAAATATCAAAAATATTGTATGGACTTCATTAAAAATCAAGCATGATTTAATCTATTATTTAGAAATTCTACAATGTTGCAATTTATCTTTTCAAACTACTTAGACATTGTCTTTCTTTATGCTTTGATATATCTATTCAAATGTGCATCAATTATAGTTTAAAAGTTGTGTAGGATCAAGCTTAGCATGCCTCTAAGTATGAGAAATGTTTTATGTTTGATAATGATATTTATTCACTCAGCTTTTTTTGGCATTGTCTACATATGTATTTAATCTAAAGAATGCTTGTGTATTTTTTGTATTAATACAATAGATTAAAATTGCACAAGTATCTTACCTACACTCCTTATTTTGCACTCTTAAAAATTAAGAAAAGTGGTTATGTTTTTCATAAAATCTATTGATTTGCAAAACAAGTGTATTCGGAGAACTTTGTACAAAACAAACTTATAAAATAAATGACAAAGATAACTCCACCAAGCACTACTTGAACCTCCTGATAAGTCTTAATAAGCATTGTGAGGTTGAGCACCTTGGAAAGAATAGTAAAGTGTCTTGTGCAAATCAAATCTTACTTTCAAAAATAAGAAAAACCACTTACTCTTAAGTACACCGGATCACTAGTCTCAAAATTCCAAATAAAATATGTGATCCCCCAAGCACTACTTTGCACCCTGATAAGTCTTAATGAGCATTGTGTGTGCAGAGCACCTTGGTAGTTGTACTTTTTATTGTGCATTAAAGTGTGTGGAAGTAATCTTATTTGTGTTTTATTGTGCTCGTACTTTACATATATCTTGTATTTTTGATTAAAACATTTGTTTACATTACTCAAAAATACACTTATGTGCACATCATTATCTTCCATAACACTTCTTCTCATGAGTATTGGATCCTAATGCTAATTCTATATTACTCTTTACTTATGAAATGCACTAGATAACCTAGCATGTTTTCTATAATGTTTGGTATGATTTGAAAGTGTGAATTGAAATAACATTGTAGTAATCTCTTTGTGATAATATTATTTCATGCTTGGTTATTTTTGTCAACCATAAAAGATTTTCATTGAAACATGATTTACATAAACATATTCTTTTTGAAATTAAACTCATATATCTTTTTATGGATTATTCTTGATTACAATAAGATGTTTCATGTATTTCTACAAGTCTTCCGCATCATCACCATATAACTTTTACCTTGCACTTTCATGCTTATATCAAGTCTTAAATCTCAAATTTTTTCTTAAAAACAAGTGGTAGACTTGCTTGGTAGAATTTATATTGGTTGTTCTAACACTCATATCATTTTTATAGTAACAAACTCTGATTTATTTCAATATAAACGTGTATGCTAAACGCTCTTCCAACAAGTGAAACATTGCTAAAAGGATGTTGTTTCTTTCTTTTAACATGCTTCAACTCTTATCTTTATAAAGTTAGTTTTGAAACTCAAAAACATCTCCTTTTAAACTTAAACTCTTATTTAGTATTATGGTGTTTCTTATTCGAAATCTTCCGCAATGCTCAAACTCTGATACATTCATGAATTTCAATATAGCTAAGTAAGTTTTATTTCAAAATTCAATTATGATTCTTCCCATTAGATTTAAAAGCTTCATATTTCAAAAAACTATTATCCGTGACTTTATATCTCACCATAGCGGGGGTGTAGGGTTGTAGACATTAGATAAACTTATCTTTAGTCATATCTTGTCCTTAATCGGGGAGGGTTCCAGTGGGGCCTTGCGAGGCACTGGGGGGAAAGAGTGCTAGGTTGAGTTTTGTCTAGTGTTTGCATATGGGACTAACACCCCAACCTACGACATGTTTGCAGCTCCTCATGCCCATCCGTCACTTAGTACGGGGCTAGGGTGTAGACATATTGTCTGGGTAGATTGGTTATTTGGAAATCCTTATTTTTATGCATAAAACTTTTATATAAAGGGAAAATCATTACTTTTTTATGCTAAAAACTCTGATTTCCTTTTATGAAAAATTTTGTAATACTTATAACTCTGATCTATTTAAATGAAAAACAATTCTAAAACTCTTTATCATTTACTTCAAAAGCTCGATCATGCCTTATTTTCTACTTACAAACTTTTTTGGTGCTTTGTTTCCCTACCCACTTTTGCTAATAACAAAAGGGAGAGAACTAACATGATAAATATAACCCGCTATCATAAACCCAACATGACAAATTCAGATGATAACTTACATATTAGGGGAGCATTCACTTAGGGGGAGCATGTATTTAGGGGGAGCAATTTTAAATGCTAAAATCAATAATTATCCTAAGTCATCACTCTCACACACACACAAGTATAGTTTCTTCATGCTTATTTATTAATGCTTTGATTTATCATTAATGGATTTGTTATTATCAAAAGGGGGAGTTTGTTGGAACATGGTCTTCCGCATCTCCTAGGTTTGAGAATAACAAATCCTATGTGTATTTGATCTTGTGTGTTTAAGTGTGCAGGAAATCAAAGTCCACATGACTCAAGGATGGTTGTCCCCAAAATTGAGGCCAGAATTCCAACATGGCCACTAGCGCCGGCGGTAGCGATAGCGCCCGGCGTTAGCGATGATTAACGCAATTCCGATGGCTTATATAGAAGGAGCTAGCGCCCGGCGGTTGCTACTAGCGCTGGCGGTAGCATGGCACACAAGAGGCATAGAGCAAAATGTTGCCGCGGATTGAAGATCCTGCCGCGCAAAACATTACTTAATCAGGGATAGCGCCGACGGTAGCTACTAGCGCTGGCGGTAACATGGCGCATAAGAGGCATAGAGCAAAATATTGCCGCGGATTGAATATCCTGCCGCGCAAAATGTTACTTAATCAGGGATAGAGCCGGCGGTAGAGGTAGCGCCGGCGGTAGCGCTTTGGCTATAAAAGGACCCCATCTCCTCTTGTTTTCGAGACACCTATTGCATACACCTCAGAGAGAGAGTGCTAGAATTCCAGAGGCTTGTCTTGGACGAATTTGAGGTTGCAGCGAAGCTCTGCCAATTTCTGAAGGAGAATTCCATCACGCCGAATCTAGACGAAGTCCGCTTCGACAAACGCTGATTCTACAACGGATCTTCGTCTCCGACTTCAGAAGTTCATCTTAAGGGAGTTTTAATTATTTCATTTCTCTTTTTTTCTTTGTAAACGGTAGTGAAATCACCTCGTGTTGGCGACTAGGTCTGGGGTAGACTTAGGGCTGAAATTCGCCTCGTGTTGGCGACTAGATCTAGGCTAGGTCTAGGGGGTGCTCGAGGCCACATCCGGGGAAGGATTGGCTAGAGCAGCTTGAGGCCGAATCCGGGGAGGATAAGGCTAGGGCCACCGGTTCGTGGGGAAGCGAGTCGGGATAGAAAACGAAAAGAGCTTTTATTATTCGCCTCCGATCTCTAGCGTCATAAAGATCAAGTTTTGTAAAACTTATTTAATATCAATAAAGCTTGTCTCTCTTTTTGTTTTACTTGACTTCTAGTTTTAATATTGCAATATTCCAAAGTTTTTCTAAATAAAATCTAAAATTTTTGAAAACCCTTATTCACCCCCCCTCTAAGGGCGCCGACCGATCCAACAGTGAGTACCGGGTACCGGTATCACAGCGTACGTTTGGGCCTAGGTCTGGTAGTGTGACTTACCCACCTAGGTGAGGAGACGCCCGCACCTCTGCCACCGTTTGACCACGACGGGAGGTGCCCGAGAGGTGAGCTACCTCCGAAAAGTGGGAAATAAAGGTCTGTACGTACAGAGCCGCGTGTGTGAGTTGCACCATTGCATTGCATTGCATATCATAGCATAACATTATTGCATAAATCAGAGACCTCATCGTATAAATTAGTATGGGCTCTTTTATACGATGAGTTTACTTCTTGCCAGATCCCTTCGCCTATGTGTGTTGTGTGTGTATACACATAAGTTAAGGTTACTTTCATAGCTGCTCTAGTTGTTTCTTTACTTGCTCTAGTTTTCTTTATAACTACTCTGGTATACTTTTCTAGCTGCTTAGACTATTTTATAACTGCGTGTGTATACTTACTTTGACGCTCGTTTATATACTACTCGGTTTCTTTGTGGCCCCTTGATTTATTATGATAGATTTGCTAGAAAGGTGCTTGATGTATATATATATACACATGTTGTTAGCTATTGATATAATTGCTAGATGTAAATGCTTTTATATACATGTTGTTAGCTATTTATATAATTGCTATGTTAGTAATACCCGCTTGTCACCTGCTTTTGATTTACCCCTTTGATGTCCTCCGCTTCCTCCTCCCGCATGGTGCCTAGGAGTCGCGGGTGGAGGCGGTGAGAAATATGCTGAGTCTTATAGACTGACGGTCCGTGGACCTCATCATTTTAGGGATGACGTGTCGGAACAGCAGGACCTCGTTCAGGAGACAGGACAGGAGGACGGGATGAAGCAGAGCAGTCACTACATGTCGCCGCAGCAGCAACTACAGATGCATGAAGACAGTGTTTGATAGCTTCTGCATAGATGTAGAGTGAGAGTGTTGTTGCACTATATTTGAACATTTACCGGGCATAAGCCCTTATTCGTTTAGTTCTTTCTCATCGTGGACATTGTAATCATGTATTATGATAAATATATAATGTGATTTTGTGAACTTGTTTCATTTAATACTTCAATTACTGTGATTATGGTTCGCCTGGATGATGATGAATAGCCGGCAGGATCGACGTCTTGTGGCGGCGACCATTGGGTGTAATGGTGTCGCCGCCAGACGGCGGTTCTGGGCGGTAAGACCCGGGAAAGAATGCAAAAAAAGGAGGGTCTTACATATACGACCTCGATATTTTTTAAAACAAAATATCTTGTATTACTCACGATAAGGTATACTTGCCTTTATTATATGATTAGTTCGGATTAAAATTTAAACAAAAACTGTTCAAACCATATTAGTGCAACTCTCCTTTTCTATTTTAAAAATCAATAAAATTCGGCGTTGTAGCCGAGGCGTAATCGTCAATATTTCGAAAGCAGAAAAAGACCGTTACTTCTATCTTTCGATAGGAAAACGTTTAATTTCTCAAAGTAGGAGTACTTGCGAGAATCTTTGGAAACACCCGTCGAAATCTAGTCTCATCGTATAAAGGTTAACCAAAACAAAGAAAAAAGAAGCAATCCGAGCAATCATCAAGTTTTTGGCGCCGTTGCCGGGGACAATTGTCACAACCCGCATTTTCCCACGAATTTAATACATATTATCAGAGCAAGGGGAAAATACACGTCGTGATGCCATGTACTGCATGAGACGACTACAGACGCTCAGGCAAACACTCCTTACGATAAATTTATAAAAGACATATATGTGTTTGGATTAAAAAGAGAATTTTTCATTTTAGCTTAAGACCGCATCCCTCGGTCCGGTGGATCTTCTAGTCCACAAGTAGAAAACTATACATACGCAGCGGAAAATAGGTTCATTTTAGCCTACATGAGCATGAAGATCAACATCCAAGAAATGATATGCACTTGTCTATGTTTAGTATAGTAAGAAAGGAATTTCTACGATCTTCAAAGTATGTGACATTTATTTAAAATCATGATATGCAAGAATGACGTTTTTATACCAATAAAGTAACTAATGCATCCTAGCATAAATCTTCCCAGAGAGCAAGTAGGTAAATAACCCGAAAGTAACAGCAAAACTACTAGCAAGTAAACTAAGCATAAAAGCCAAACGGGCGCCAACAACTGACACGAACCCGCAGGAAAGAAGGACAACATCCAAAAGAAGGCAATAACTAAAGAACTGCCCCTTACCTAGAAGAGAGGAAGGGCCTCGACAGGAAAACTGAATGACACCGCTCTAACTCCTGCGGCAGGTAAAGACCTGAACCTGAGACATTCATAAGAAAAGAATGCCTCAGCCCAAAGGGTGCAAGAAAACCAAGATTAGCAGCAATCAGAAATAAAAGATTGCAGAAAGGAGAACTAAGCAGATAAACATTAATAATCTTACAACAACTCGAGCCAGCTCAAACGAGTGCACTCAGTAAGAGGATAAGCCTGCACTAGAAGGTAATAGCCAAAGCAATCAAAGCCAACCACGTGTCCGCCATTGCGTCTCAGAGGTGGTGGTTACACATATATAAGCATATATGTTTTTAAGAACTTGAGGCTGATCAGCTCAAATAAAACAGGTGGCGGTCCTTTATCCTCTGCCAACCCAAAAAGCCAAAACTGGGCGGTGGTCCTTTATCCACTGCCACCCAAAAAGCCAAAACTGGGTGGTGGTACTCTATCCACTGCCACCCAAAAAGCCAAAACCGGGTGGTGGTACTCTATCCACTGCCACCCAAAAAGCCAAAACCGGGTGGTGGTCCTTTATCCACTGCCACCCAAAACTACCCACCATGCAAGGCTTAAGACAAAGGTTCTAAATAATCAAATTAAGTTTCAATTAAGACACGGGACGTAACCCGAGATATCAACACCATAACACCCTAAGATTAGGGTCACAAAGAAATAAACACTACTCAATGATTCATTTGAAAACACTTGGTGAGTCCAAACTTGACTCCCAACGAACTTCCCGTAACAGTACGATGAATAAGGCACGACAAGACACCATGATGAACACTAACCAAAAACAGGGCAACTCAAAGAATAGAGCATAGCTTTATCAAAAGACTCAGTCAAAGGGACTTAAAAGATTTGATAACATCGCTTAAGATACCTGGGAACACCCGGCAAAAGAACATATAAATATATGAGGAAACAATTCAGAATAAGTGAAGAAATCGACTAGAAAGACTTACATCAAAGTCGACGAGAAAGACTTATATCAAGTCGACGGGAAACTTCATAAAAGAAGAAGAAATTGTACGATCTTAGGGCGAGCAAACTTTACTAAACCTAGGGAAGTCTTATCAGACTACCTGGTAGCATAACTAAGTAGGTATAGAAGCTATCCAGATTACAAGGGGGATGATAACAAGAATCAAGAACCCAGAACACCAATAAGACCCCAAACGGGAAACACAACAGCCACTAACCTAAAATCAACAAGTTAGGCAGACAGGGAAGAAGAAAGGACTGAAATGAAGGACTTTCAATCACTCAGCAAAATCAAGCCAAGGGTAATACTACTACCTGAAGGACATATCCAACAAGAGAGCCTAGCATAACTAAGCTTCAAGAAACAAAGTCATTAAGGAGATGAACTGTTATTTGCAGCCCATAACCACTAAAAAAGAAATCTTTACATTCAATCAGATTGCTAAGACAACGAGGAGGAAGCATTACCCTTCACTGAGAAAGTTAACACAAAAATTTACATGGAAGACTGAGTCCGAACAGGGTTTAAATTACTCAAAAGTAAAAGGCAAATTACACAGAAATTCAGGGAGTTCTGGACAGAAATTCTGGACAGAATGACTAAAAAGTTTAGGAACTGCACATAGAGAACTTCTAAACAAGTCTATGGTATAAACAGGAATCAACATGCACAAGAAGAAACTTGATTTTCGAGATTACATAGAAAATGATTTTTCTGAGAGAATCAATCGGAACAACGAGGAAGACCACAAACAGAACTTTGCTCGCAGAAAAGGGGGAAAAACAATCAACAAGATATATATATATATATATATATATAAATAAAGAAGATTTAGAGTTCTGAAGAAACATACAAGCCCATGTAGGGGAAAAGAGCAAATAAATGACCTCAACAACTAGGCTGCTAGCGCGAGACTATGAGTGGTTTTGTAATTTAGCCAACGCTTAAACGATTGCCGAACTTGACAACCGTAATCTCCTATACCCAGGGCCGTACAACCAAAGCGATTAAATGTCACATAGCAAGAATAACACTATAGGTATGAGGCTAATGGAGCCATAGATATAAAGCAGCCCCTTCAACAAGGGAAGGGGGGGTCATAGATATAGCAACCCCCTTAACAAGAAAAGGAGTGTTCATAAATATATAGCAGCCCCCCTAAAAAAAAAGATGATTATATACCTAGCAGCCCCCTCAACATAAGAAGGAGGAAACATTAATATAGCAACCCCCCTCTCAATTTAGACTAATAAGAAACAACCCCAAAACTGGATTCCTAACAGCAGCCCCCTCAAATTAAACTCATAAGAAACAACCCCCAAATTAATTTCATAACAGCAGCCCCAAAATGACAAGGAGCAGCCCCCAAATTAAGGATAACAGCAACCCCGAAATTACAAGGAGCAGCCCCCAAATTAGACATAACAGCAGCCCCCCTCAAATTAAACTAAACCAAGGAGCAGTCCCCAACCAAGAGCAAAAGAGGCAGCCCAAAGTAAAATCCTATAGCAGCAACCTCCTCAACAAAGAGGAAAAAGAACAAAAAGAAAAGAAGGAGAAGCAATTATAAGGCAGCCCCGTATCAAGAGCATAACAGCAGCCTGGGATCAAGTATAATAGCCCCCTCATAAAAGAATCATATATATATATATATATAGCAGCCTCCCCCTCAAACGATACCAATAGGTCCAAAAGCAGCAGCCCAACGAAATTCAGAAATGGAGCTGTAAGTCGGCCCCTAAATAATCCTAATTAAAATATATGTATAACAGCCCCCTCAACTAGGGAATATATATATACAGCAACCCCTATTGAACAAAACGTGAGAAGCAGCCCCCAATTAAGGTATATGAACAGCAGCCCTAATTAGAACATAAAATAAATAAGAACCAGCCACCAATTAACCCATATAAGAAGCAAATCTGGGAGAATTAAAAACCAAGCCACAACCACCAAATTTCCCCAAACGAAACCTAGCAAATAACATCCAGTCAAGGAGATTCCTAGAGGGGCAAACCAATAACTACTAGAAACCAGAAATTTAGAAAGGGGTTGAAGGAGAAGGGGAGAGGAAGAGTTTTCTTGCCTTAACAAAGGGCTCCGTCGAAACCCGACGAGCGAGAAGCAAGCCGCCCGGATACCACAACCCCGACGACCAAAATCCCTCCTCCCACGACCTCACCGATGCCTTGCGACACCCGCCAACGGAAAACCCTAGACCGAGGCAGCGCGAGGAGAATGCACGGGAAGAAGGGGGGGGGGGAGAAAGGGAATAGATGGCCAGCACCAATACATCATATATATATGTATATATCTATACTCTAAAGGAAGTATGCATATTCTGCTAACACCATAGATCCCATCTGAACCGTCCAATCCAAGCATGATCAAAATCTGGCCACACGGCGAATAGATGGCCACACGGCGAAATGACACGGCCTGCATAGAGGCATTTAATTTTATAAAAAAGCAACTTATCAACTCTCCAATTCTGGTGGCGCCAGATTGGTCCCTTCCGTTCGAGATTATGTGTGACACGAGCGATATCGCGGTAGGAGCCGTCTTAGGCCAACACGTAAATAAATATTTCCATCCAATATATTGCGCTTCTCGCACACTCAATGCCGCACAGGCTAACTATACAATGACGGAAAAGGAACTTCTTGCCGTCGTCTTTGCTTTTGATAAATTCAGGCCTTACGTAACACTTTCACACGTAATCATTTTCACTGATCACTCCGCCCTAAAATATCTTTTGGCCAAAGTTGATGCCAAGCCCCGCTTGCTTCGATGGATCCTCCTTTTACAGGAATTTGACTTAGAGATCCGAGATAAGAAGGGGGCTGAAAATTTAGCAGCCGACCACCTATCACGTTTAGAACAACCCTTCGCGGAAGCGCTCGTCGAACCCGAAATAGACGATCGATTTCCTGAAGAGCGCCTTTTAATTTTAAATAATATAAAAACTTCTTCCACCCCTTGGTTCGCAGATTATGCGAACTATCTAGTCACACGGGTCCTTCCAAAAGATTTTTCGACTTAGCAAAAGAAGAAATTCTTTTCTGTTTTGAAAAACTACTTTTGGGAGGACCCCTTTCTCTTTCGAGTCTGTGCAGACCAAGTGGTGCGAAGATGTGTTTTAAGCGAGGTGGGTGCGCAAATTTTGCGACATTGCCACGAGGGGCCGACTGGAGGGCATTACCAAGCCAACCGGACCGCGCAGAAAGCGTTAGAGTCGGGCTTTTATTGGCCCACTCTCTTTAAGGATGCTCTCACTTTTGTGAGTAAATGCGATAGCTGCCAGCGGTCGGGTAACATCTCTCGTCGTGATGAGATGCCCCAAAACCTTTTTCTCGAATGCGAAATCTTTGATTTATGGGGCATAGATTTTGTAGGCCCACTACCTTCTACTTTTAATAATCGTTATATTTTAGTGGCGGCTGACTACGTATCTAGGTGGGTGGAAGCGCAAGCTCTGCCCACCAATGATGCGCGTGTCGTCGTCCATTTTCTAAAAAAATTATTTTTTCGCTTTGGCACGCCCCGTGCAATAGTAAGTGATAGGGGTACGCACTTCTGCAACGCCCAATTTTTAAAAATTTTATCTAAGTACGGCGTCACGCATAAGCTCGCCACCGCCTATCACCCCCAAACAAGCGGCCAAGTAGAGGTAGTAAATCGCGAGATTAAACACATTTTGGAGAAAACCGTTTCTTTAAATAGGAAAGATTGGTCCGTCAAACTCGACGACGCGTTGTGGGCATATCGTACAACATACAATACCGCTATCGGTTGTACGCCCTATCAATTAGTGTACGGCAAAGCGTGCCATTTACCTGTAGAGTTAGAGCACCGCACTTTTTGGGCCTTAAAATTTTTGAATCTCGATTCGAACTTAGTCTCCGAGAATAGGAAATTCCAACTAAATGAACTCGATGAATGGCGTGCGAACGCTTATGAGAGTAATAAATTTTATAAGGAGTGTTCTAAGTTCTACCATGATCGCAAAATAAAATTTCCCAAAACATTTGCGCCGAGAGATCTTGTCCTTCTTTATAATTCACGCCTTCGTTTTTTTCCGGGTAAGTTGAAATCCCGATGGTCCGGCCCCTTTAAGGTTAAAGAGGTTTGGCCGTATGGGACTGTTCTTATCTCTCACCCCGAAAAAGGCAAATTTAAAGTGAACGGTCATCGTTTAAAACTTTATCTTGCAGGCGATCCAGTGGACGAAAATACTGAATCCTTAACCCTCCCCAACTTATAATCTCACCACGCCAAATGCGCCAAGCTACGCGACGGTAAACAAAGCGCTCGTGGGAGGCACCCCATATTTATCTAATATTTTTATTATGCTTTTTATCTATTTTTGCAGGGTTTCTAACGGCCCCGACAGCTTTATTTCAGGGAAGCCTTTTTGCTCCCTCTTTCCTTTTGTATATATTGCAATGTTATTTTCACTTCTTCATACTTACATTACAACATTGGAGACAATGTTGGATTTTAAGTATGTGGGTGTTTTACCATTTTCATTTAAACAAACATTTTTTTTTTCAAAAAAAAAATGTTTTATTTCATCTTGCCTACTTTTGTAAATATAAGCTTGAAAAAGAAAAAAAATGTTTAAAACCACAAAAACATAAAAAAAAACATGTTTTTCTCTTTTTTTTAACTGTCATAATACAAAAAAATGTTTAAAACCACAAAAAATAAAAAAAAGAACATGTTTTTTTTAAACTTTGTCATAATACAAAAAATTACAAAAATAAATTTTTTTTTTGGCAAAACCCCAAAACTTTTCCAAAAAATATATATATATAACTATATAGTAGTTAAAAAAAATGCAAAATTCCAAAATATAATAAACCCAACTTTACTTTTATTCTTAAAGCATTTAGTTTTGAGAGTATATGTTTGTGGATTTTTATAATCGCTAGTTTTACTATTTGTTTGTTTATCTAAGATCGATAGATTTAAACGTTTTGGGTTAAGTTTTAAAGAATATCTTGTGTTTTTAATTTAAATAGAGGCTTTGTTTTCAGGCACTACTTCTACTAGCTAAAATAGAGACATGTGTATTATGTTGACAAAACAACTTTAGACCCCAATTATCCCTACTTTATGTCTTTAGGAATCTAGGAATTTTCAAATTACCAAGGTTGCTCTCAATTTTTTTTTTTATTTCTAAGAATTTTTTCTCGCAAACCCCTTTGTATGCATGACAAGAAAAATAAAAGAAGAAAAAGATCATATGTCAATGGGAATAAGACTTCATTCCGTAAACATAGGCACCCGATAAAATTGTTAAATGATCTTATGTCAATGGGAATAAAATTTTGTTCCATAAACATAAGCATTGAGTTATTAAAGCAAAAAACAAACAGTTTTCTCCCGTATATCACGGTGAGCACCAAAGGAAACTAAAAAGGAAAGGTGGAAAGATACAAACCACCACTCCTAAATTCAAGTATTCTTCTTTTTGCCATAGCTTTTTACCCCCCCTTTCCCTTAGCCGATTTACTGTTTCTAGACTTAATTCAAAAAATCCTTTGAGAGCATAATTAGTAAATTGCACATTTCCTTTGCATTTCTTTAAACAAAGGTTATCATAATTTCGATCTAATCTCGTTTACTAATGATTGCAATTTTGTTTGCTATTTGGTTAATTAAGAAGTCTTTTGGCTAGGACATTTCTTTCTACTTAAATCATTTGCATAATTTAGGACTTAACTCTTATTACTCCGAATTTTTATTTTTCAGTCTCTTATGATTAAAATAAAACGATAGCTAAAAATTAGAACTTATGTTAATCCCATATAGATCTCTCTTACTTTTGCTCTAGAATAACAAAAGCTTAAGTATGGGGGTATTTGATAAGTAATAAACTATATGTATTTTTAGTATAATTATTAGTATAATTTTAATTAATATTGTAAATTTTCTATGTAAATTAATGAATAAATTGCTTGTTTTATCATTTTTATGACTAACTTAGTTTTATTTTTGTTTTTGCAGATTTTGGCAATTTTGTCAAGTAACGCCCTGAGTCACGCCCGTGACAACAAGCCACGCCCGTGACCCAAGGGCGTGTAATTTTAAAACACCAATCTCTCCGCGTTCGACGAAAATTGAGCTGCGGTCGACGAACGCTCTCTACCCTGCGTTCGACGAACGTCGAGTAGCGTTCGACGAAAGATCTCTGTCCTGCGTTCGACGAACATCAAGCCGCATTCGACGAATGATCTCTGCCCTGCGATCGACGAATTCTCTCCGCTCAGCATTTGACGAAAGCGCTCTGCCCTGCGTTCGACGAAAGCGCTCTGCCCTGCGTTCGACGAACTCTCTATCCAAGCGTTCGACAAATCCTCCGCCAGCCCCAAAGTCACGCCCATGCTGCTGATAAATTGCCGCCCACTGTCACGGTCGTGACACTGCAGGTCACGCCCGTGTGCAGACATGTTTTACGGCCAGACCTTCCAGAAGACGGCGGATGCGACCCCTATAGCATGCACAAATGTCACGGCCTAAGTCACGGCCGTGACATCCAAGTCACGCCCGTGACCTAGGGCGTGTAAAAATAAAATTTTGCCTATAAATAGAGGGGCTCGACTGAAGTATTTTTCATCCAAATTTTGAGTGTTGTAATGTTCTTTTGAGTTCTTTTGAGTGCTTGTGAGTTTTCTTTATGCAATTAAGTTTATGTTCGTTTGTAATTTTCACCTTTTAGAAATAAAATGTTGTTTTCTCATTTGGATCATCTTCTTTTTTATTTATGTTAGTGTGTGTGTGTGTGTATGAGAATTGTTTTATTGCTTTCATAATTTAGGTTTATTGCTTTCATAGAAAGAGTTTTTCGCATTCTTTAACGCTTTATTTATCGCTTTCATTTAAACGCTTTCTTTCGATTCAGTCTTTTTTATTACAAGTAGAGTGCGTGCGTTTATGAGATAGTGTTTTTCTTTTTTGTAACTTAGCTTTATTTCAGTCTTTATATAACTGCTATATACCACCCCCATCTTGAATAAGAGGCTAATTTCCTTTAGCACTTATTTAAGTCGGTTGGGATGGATATTATTTCTGCACCTTTATAAGTCTTTTTATTTCTATACCACCCCCATATTGAATAAGAGGCTAATTTCCTTTAGTGCTTGTTTAAGACGGTTGGGACGGATACTATTACTGCTTTTATATAAGTCTTTTTATTTCTCCTTTTTTTCCGCTTATATCCGCTAAAATTATTAAACATGTATTTTCTTATTAATGCTGTCTCCATTCCGATGAGTGGCTAATTTCCTTTAGCGCACGATGTCGAAGAGCATTGGGACCCAAAAATAGTTTTTCTAAAAATTAAAACATCTCTTTCTAAAATAATTAACGCTTTAGGTTTACCCGAGAATAACGTTGAGTGGAGCCACATAATCGATGCGTGGTTTTCATTTCCATCTCCGTACACTAGTTAGCCGAGAGGCTCGTGCGTACGGACTGATCGCTCACGGGTAAAGAGAAGTGCGCTTTACCCTCGAGAGAGGATGAGGTAAGTCTCCCAAATTGGAAGTAAAAACCCAATAGCGGGGTTCACAACATAAGGCGAGTATTATGAAGATTCGATGGTCGAAAATTCATAATCTCAGATGGGCGTACCCTCGAGAGAGGAGCGTTCATAATTATGGAACCTCCACGACCAAGTCGTTTTAATGTTTTGAAAAGTCATCACTTTTACTTCTAAAAAAAGACTATTTTCGTCTCAAGGTAATTCGACATCAGGCGCTATTATTATCATCGTTTAGAACTCTAGTTATACGCTTATTATCGTTTTCTTTTTAAAAACCCAACTAAAAACTTATTCCGATAAAATAATAGTTCGTTCCTCAAAGTAGCATAATCAACACGATCCGCGGAAATATACGACCTCGATATTTTCTAAAACAAAATATCCTGTATTACTCACGATAAGGTATACTTGCCTTTATTATATGATTAGTTCAGATTAAAATTTAAACAAAAACGGTTCAAACCAAATTAGTGCAAAACTCTCCTTTTCTATTTTAAAAATCAATAAAACTCGGCGTTGTAGCCGAGGCATAATCGTCAATATTTCGAAAGCAGAAAAAGACCGTTACTTCTATCTTTCGATAGGATAACGTTTAATTTCTCAAAGTAAGAGTACTTGCGAGACTCTTTGGAAACACCCGTCGAAATCTAATCTCATCGTATAAAGGTTAACCAAAACAAAGAAAAAAGAAGCAATCCGAATTTTTAATCATCAAGCAGCGAAGGATTGAAGCCCCTGTCGAGCCGCCGGCAGTTCAAGCCATCGGCCGAAGGAGGAACAAAGATCGCATCGACCACAGAGGTCTAGGAGACCTCATCCAGGGAGGTAGAGGAGTCGGTGTGATCCACGTGGGAGCAGGGGTGGGAGCTTCCCGCAAGGGGAGTCTTCATCAGATCTATCGAAGGAGTGTCGCTTCAACTTCACAAGAACCGCCCCCATTGGAGGAGATCACCTTCTCAGAGGAGGACATGCTAGGGAATGAGAATCCCTTCCATGATGCCCTCGTGATTCAAGCTGCCATGGAAGACATCACCGTTGATCGAATTCTGATCGATAACGGTAGTTCCGTGAACGTCGTACTCAAGGAGACGTTCGACGGGCTGGGCGTCGGAGCAGCAAGAGTCCGGGCGTCGGATTGTCCCTTCTTTGGCTTCTCCGGAGAGAAGAAAGAGGTGGAAGGAGGCGTAGATCTCCTTGTAACTCTCGGTGGCACCCCTCTCCAGTGCCGTTTCATCATCGTTGATGCCCCGAGTTGCTACAAGTCCATCTTCGGAAGGCCACTTCTCAACTCTTTCAAGGCCGTTCCATCCTCCTACCATTAGTTCCTCAAGTACTGCCAGGGGGACGTCCAGGTGAGGATCACGAGTGATCCAATAGCCGCCCGCGAGTGCTACCTTAGCTCAGTCAGCACCATAAGCTGGATGGCTGACGCAGAGGAGTTCAAAAGGGCGACAGGAGGCATGACCCGTCTGGAAGCGTCTGAGGAGGTTGAAGAAATCGAGGTACTCTCCGCGGCAGGAGTACCTGGGTTGCTAAAGATCGGAGGATCGCTGAAGGTCAGCGAGAAGATGGAGATGGCGATGTGCCTGCAGGAGAACGTCGACATCTTTACTTGTAGTGCTGCTGAGATGCCCAGGATCGACCCAGAGGTTGCTTGCCACCACCTCAATCTCTACCCCGCAGTGAAGCCCGTCCGCCAAAAGAAGAGGTCAAGTGCCACCATGTTGGCCGGACCTATCCATGAAGAAGTGAAGAAGCTGCTGCGGGTTTTGTGTCAGAGATCCAGTACCCAGGCTGGGTCTCAAATGTTGTAATGGTCAAAAAAGCTGGGGGTAGCTGGAGGATGTGTGTAGATTTCTCTTTGATAATAAAAGCTGCCCGAAGGATTATTATTTCTTGCCTCTAATCGATGCGCTGGTTGATTCAGCCATCGGCTTTTCTGTATTGAGCTTCCTTGATGCGTTTTCAGGATATCATCAGATTTGGATGTATCCTCTCGATTGCCGCAATGTTTCCTTCATCACAGGTGATGGATGCTACAGCTACAAGATGATGCTTTTTGGGCTAAAGAATGCAGGAGCAACCTACCAGCGGATGATGGACCACGTGTTCAAGGAGCAAAAGGGGAAGAACCTGGAAGTATACGTGGACGACCTCTTGATTAAGAGCAAGAGCGTTAGAGAGCATGTAGCTGATCTGGTGGATACCTTCGAAACGCTAAGGAAGTTCAGAATGAGGCTCAATACGGCAAAATGCGTGTTCGGGGCTGGAAGAGGGAAGTTTCTGGGACATCTCATCACCCCAAAGGGAGTGAAGCCGAACCCTGACAAGGTTAAGGCAATCTTGGAGATGACCTCGCCGAAGATGATGAAAGAAGTTCAAAGGCTGACAGAAAAGTTGGCGGGTCTTATCCGCTTTCTGTCAAAGGCAGGGGAAAAGTGCTCTCCATTTTTCAAATCGCTCCGGAAAAGCGAGAGCTTCGTTTGGTCCGACGACTGCGAGAAGGCGTTCTGTAAGCTGAAGGAGCAGTTGACCCAGACACCTCTCCTTCAGAGCCCGAAGGAAGGCGAAGACCTACTCATCTACTTGGGAGTAGAAGTGGAAGAAGTAAGCTCGGTGCTGGTCTGGGAATAAGGAAAGAAGCAGCTCCCTGTTTACTATGTTAGTCAGGTCCTCAAGAAGGAGGAGCTAAAGTACCCAATCTTCGAGAAGCTTGCCTTCGCCTTGGTGGTGTCGGCACGAAAGCTTCTGCCTTATTTTCAAGCTCACTCTATCCGGGTCGTGACTGATCATCCCCTCTAAAATATCTTGGAAGGGGTGGATCATTCAGAAAAGCTGGCGAAATGGTCGGTAGAACTCAGTGAGTTCGACATTTCCTTCTCACCCCGGGTGGCGATCAAAGCACAGGCAGTGGCAGACTTCTTAGCCGACTTATCAGTAGAGGCGGAGCCAGGAGAGGAGGTAACTACTCTCATCCCTTGGAAGATGTTCATGGACGGAGCTTCAGGCAATAGCTCTGTGGGAGTGGGCATCGTTCTTGTCAGCCCACAGGGAACTAGGATCGAGCAGGCCATCAAGATCCTCTTCCCTGTCACGAATAACCAGGCAGAATACGAGGCCATAATAGAAGGCTTGCATCTCGCAAAGGAGCTGGGCATCCAAGACATCAGGGCCTTCACTGATTCAATGGTGGCCGCGTCGCAGATTCGGGGAGAGTTCGAAGTACGCGACACCATTCTGCAAAGGTATCTTGTCAAGGTGAAAGGATTGATTGGCGGATTTCAATCCTTCTTCATTGAGCATGTGCCGAGAGAGGAGAACTCGACAGCGGATTGTCTGGCCAAGTATGGGCCAAGGGCTGGAGGGATCATCACTGAATTGTTCTGATCGACCATCGAGGAAGGAGAGATGATGGAGATCGAGCAGCGCCCCTCGTGGATGGATCCGTTCGTAGCATTTCTATCTACAGGGCAGCTCCCTGCGGAGGATGGGGATCAAAGGAAGTTTCGATACAAGGCGGCGTACTATTTGTCGCAGAATGAGGAGCTATATCGTAAGACCATCTCGGGCCCTCTAGCTAGATGTGTCTCTGAAGACGAAGTACCTCGAGTGTTGGAAGAGATCCACTCGGGAGAGTGCGGAAGCCATTTTGGGACTCGCACTTTGGAGCAATGGATCTTGAGGCATGGCTACTTCTGGCCCACTATCCGCAAGGATGCGGAGGTCTTCTCGAAGAAATGTCAAAAGTGTCAGTTGTTTGCCCCCCTTCAGTTGCAGCCAGCCCAGCAACTTCGCTCGATCACTGCCCCTTGGCCATTCGCTATCTGGGGAATGGATTTGATAGGTCCCTTTCCCCCGGCTAGTGGCCAGAGGAAGTTCATTCTCATCATGATCGACTACTTCTCCAAGTGGATCGAGGCAAAAGCTCTGGACAAGACCACCTCTCAAATCGTGAAGAGCTTCATCTGGGGAGAGATTGTTTGCAGATTTGGGATCCCTCTCGCCATCGTCACCGACAACGGTCCCCAATTCGCCAGCTTAGAGTTGGAAGATTTTTGCAGGCAACTCAGAACTGATCTTCGGTTTGCGTCAGTACATCATCCAAGGAGCAACAGACAAGTGGAGGCCGCCAACAAGCCGATCATCAACCTGCTGAAGAAGAAAGTCGAGAACCTAAGAGGTAATTGGGCAGAACAGCTCCCCTCAGTGTTATGGGCTTTGAGAACTACTCCTAGCTCAGCCACGGGGGAAACCCCCTTCAAACTCTCTCATGGGTCCAAAGCTCTCATTCCAGTAGAGTTCGAGGCCAGGAGTCTGAGGGTGATCGCAGCTGAAGACAGAGACGAAGAATGACGTCTGGAGAATGAGGAAGCTCAGAAGCTCTCCCTCGACTACATTGAAGAACTCCGAGACTTAGCCTCAGCCCGTCAAGAGGAGATCAAGCGTCGAATGGCGAAGCATTTTGACAAACACGTTTGCCTCAAACACTTCCAAGCAGGTGATCTAGTCCTGAAGAAGGTGGGTGCGGCAGGAAGATCGGCAGTCGTTGGGAAGCTCAACCCAAATTGGGAGGGACCTTTCATCATCCATGAACCACTTGCAACAAGAGGATATCGCCTGCAAAATCATGAAGGGGAGCTATTGGGAAATACCTGGAGCGGCGATGACCTGAAAAGTTTTTATCCCTGAGCGGGAACGTGTACATCCCTCTCCTGTAAATTAATTGTTTATTAATAAATTCCTCACCTCCCTGAAAAAGGAATGGCGAGAGATTCTTGCTTCCATCACAACAACTATTTTAACAGAAAGAAGGAAAGCAGGTAAAGCTGACCCCCGTGCCGGGTTGGGAAATGGGCCTCCGACTTGATTCTCGTAAGATCCAGAATGGATGATGGGATGGTGCCTCGGTAGTGCGTTCCCATAAGACCAAGCCTCTGCATTGACGGTCGAGATCAGCTCCCCCCTTGCATGTTGGCCGCGGTTCCCTCCGACCGCATCTCTCATCCGGCTGGAGGGATTATCAGGAAGAAGTCGTGACGCCGACCTCCTAGCTCGACGATATGATGATCTACTTAACCTCTTAAGGGACCCTTGAATAAAGGCATCGCAAATTCTCAAAGAGTAAAAGGCTCGCAACATAACATTTCGTTTCTAATGACACTGTCCAATCATTTGAGTTGGTGTGTTTAATCCCCTCTGATTGTTGAGTATTTCAGGAGAAAGTTCGTCAGAACAGCATCAACACTACAGTAGGATGGAGACCTCGGGATGATGTGTCTTTGGACCTCCCCGACTGCCAGTCCCTACTTGTCAATCTCCTCACCAGCATTAAGATCACAGTAGTATGGAGACCTCAGGATGATGTGTCTTTGCACCTCCCCGACTTTCAGTCCCTACTTGTTATTGGGATCATTGTCCACAATGTCTTAGATTTGGAGAAGTCCATTCCTAAGTCAAAGATATATCTCAGAATGTATTTGATATACTCTCTAGAATCAATGTGCAGGAGATCAAATCAAGCAGAGTGCTCAAGGAATTCATCCAAGTTCACAAGCGTCGAGACAACATACATCGCTTGACGCCTGTGACCCAGAAGCGTTGAATCATGTCTACTGCTCAAATAGACTAAGTCGCCGCTGAAGTTATGAGACCAAGTTTGGAAGCGTCGAGCCAAGTTATATCACTCGACGCCGTGAAAAGAAAAGTGTCGACCAAAATTCAGTTAGCTCTACGCCAACCAGAAGTGTCGAGATATGAAGGCATAGTTAAGAAGCGTCGAGCCTCTGTATGTTGCTCGACTTCTACAGATAAAAAGCGTCGAACAAGTGATGATTGCTCAACGTCTAAGAAGGAGGAGTCGAGAGCTTCCGTCTAAGAACCAGCTGAGCCTTTGTTTCTTTTGAAGACATTGAAGACCGTTGAAGACTTTGCATCGTGCTGACGTGGAGGAGCGTAACAGATGTTGCAGATGGCGGGCTATAAATAGAAGGCATGACCTATGGGTTAATAAGTTGATCACTCCAATCTTTCGAAAGCCATTATCGTCTACATCACTTTGAGGGAAAGTTTGAGAAAGTATCTGAAGAAGTCGTCTTCTCTTTCAGAACCGATCTAACTTGAAGATTTCTTTCAGCAATCTGGTGCTGATACATCTTTCTGAAAGAAGAAGATTAAGAAGGAAGAATCTGTCTTCCTAAGAAGAAGAACAGTCATCAAAACCTGTCGAATCAAGAAGATCATTTGCTGCTGCTGTTCTATTGAAGATTTTTGTCTGATCATTCAGGCAGATCAAGAAGACTCAACAATCTGAAAAATCTGAGTCTAAGTATTGTTATTTTCTTTATCAATCCCTGTAGGATCTGAGTTGTCAGATCTGAGTGTAGGATCTGTCAAGGATCTGAGTTGTAAGATCAAGTGTGATCTGAGTTGTAGGATTCAGGGGTGAATCTGAGCTGTAAGCCTAATTATAAAGGCTGAGGTAGGATCTGAGTTTGTAAGATCTGCTGAGATCTGAGATAGTAAGATCTGTGAGATCTGAGTCTGTAAGATCTGTTGTGATCTGAGCTGTAAGACCTGTTTATGGTCTGAGATCTGGAGGAGATATAAACCCTATCTGGCACACTGCTAGAAGGGAGAAGGGGGAAAGTGGATTATCCAAGATAAGGGGAACCACTATAAAATTCTGTGTGTCTTTTTCTGGGTGTGCTCTTATTCTTGAAAGCTCTGATCAGTTTTATTTTGGTTATAATCAAGAACTGCAATAGTTTTTCAAATAACCTATTCACCCCCCCTCTAGGTGATTAGCTACCCTTAATTAAAGTCTTTCAAGTGGTATCAGAGGGAGGTTGTTCAAGAAAAGGTTTAACAGCCTGAACAAGATCTTCTAAGGGTAGATTTCTTAAGTCGTGATGGCTAATACAGAAGGAAACAAAGAATTCACATCTATGAAGCTACTAATTTGCAGAAAAGAAAACTTTGGGATTTGGAAAGAAAGGGTCAGACTTTTCATGGAAGCCTCTGATCCTAGGATATACATAACTGTTCTAGAGGGACCTTTTGTTCCTATGAAAGTTTCATTTACAGATGGAAGTATCAAGACTCCTAAAACTTATTCAGAGATGACCAAAAATGAAGTGATTCTGGCCTCCATAGATAAGAGAGATCAGAACATCATTTTTAGTGCTATTGAGGATTCAACTTTCCAAAACTTAGTCCTTTGCAAAACTGCTAAAGAAATGTGGGAATCTCTCATTGTCTATATGGAAGGGACTGAAGAAGTCAGAGATGACAGGAAGTCTCTTCTAAATCAGCAATATGAAGCTTTCAGACAAGACAAGAAAGATTCAATAGCAGTCTGCTATGAAAAGTTCTTCAAAATTGTAAATGGTCTAAAAACTTATGGAAGAACATTCACAGATTATGAGCTGAATGATAAATTCTTAAGATCACTAAACAAAGAATGGGATATCAAGATCTGTGCAATCAGGGAAATGGGAAATCTGGGAAATATTCAGCCACAGAATTTATATGGGAAACTCTTGTCCCATGAACTTCATCTGAATACCAGAAAAGCTGAGGAAGGACACAACAGGGAAAATCCTATTGCTCTAAAAGCAGAAAGCTCCAATAAAAGCAAAGAAAGAATGTCATTATCCCCCAGGATACCATCTGAATCAGAAGAATCAGAAACCAAAAATTCTGATTCTAAAATTTCAGATGGTGAATTGGCACTCTTCACCAAACAGCTAAAAAGGATGTTGAGAAGAAAACAACATTGGAAAACTAGACCCTCTCAGTCGTCCAGATCTAAGAAGCACTCAAATTCTTCAGAAGGACTCAAACAAGACTCCAAGAAGGACAGGTATAACTCTAAACACAATAAATTCAATTCAGAAGAAATTGTGTGTTTTGGTTGCAGGAAATCAGGACACATGATTGCTTATTGTCCTTCAAAGAGAGAATAACAAGAAATCTGATGAAAGGAGGCACAAATCTGACAAGAGACATGAGAAGAGTCTAATAGCCAAGAAGGGCAAAGTCACTCTTAGTGACAGTGAATCTCAATCATCAGACTCAGATAGTGAGGAGGCACTCATAGCTCTGATGGCTGCCAATGAAAGTGAGGACATTCTAAATCATAGACCTATGATAAGAGCCCCATTATCAAGGTCTGATAGTGAAGAGGATGAAGAAGAAAATGCAGGACTCATGACACTGAGTGATCAAGAAGATCAGGAGACAACTACTGATATAAAGGTACTTGATAAAACTCCTTTATCTGATTCTGATTCTGAACCTGAAATAGATTCATTCTCTTCTAATGAAAATAACTCACAATCTAACTTTCATGAAGATGAAATTATTGAGAAATATCAATTACTTCTTAAAGCACTTAAAAAGAGCAAAAGACATAATAAAAGATTACAAAAAGAAATATCTGATTTAAAGCAAACTAATTCCCAAAACTCTGAGGCAGCTGAGAGGCTAAATCAGACTAGCAAAGAACTTAGCAAACTAAAAGTCATGTCTATAATCCACATACAGACCTTATGCACTAAAGAGAAGTTAATAAAAGAACTTGAAGCAAAACTCTTAGCAGAAAGGAAACTTGTAGCAAAGTTCTCAAAACCACAAACTATCCTTCCCATAATAGACACATTTTCTACACAATATAGATGTGACATAGGATATGATAGGAAGGCAGATAATAACCCTAAAAGTAATAACAAGGCACCTATGCAACCTATAAAATTCAACAAAGCCATGCCTATCACAAATAAGCATGATCAAAAAGGTGTGCATAAGTTTTATAAGGGTGAGTGTTCTTATAGCAAAGATGAGTCAATTCAACCAAGTAACTATGATGCCAAATCACTATGCAAAGAAAAAGTATTAACTCATCATGACTTCTCTGTATCTAAAGCAAACACTAAATTCAAAAGAGAGAAACTAAGATCTGAAGTGAAAACCACTGCTGTCAAGAAAATAGAACCAGTAAAAGTTACTAAAACAACTTACATAGCTCCTTTGAATAAGGCAATTAAGCAAAATATGAGTCAACATAAAGAAGTAAGAAGACCTCCAAGGAGATATAATAGATATGAATGCTGGTGCGGTGGAAGGGTTGGACATTTTGCTCTTGACTGTTGGTTCAATCCAACAGTTCCAAGATTCAACTCTGGGAGACCAGTACTCAGACCTATGACAACTGTCACAGCACCAAGGATTATTCAACAACTAAATGTTCCAGCTCATACTAACAAGGTTCTAGGACCCAACTTGGTGTGGGCTCCTAAGAAAAGGTAATTTCTTTTTGCAGGGTTGTCCAAAGACCAATCAACTTCCTATCTGGTACTTGGATAGTGGGTGATCTATGCACATGACAGGAACAAAAAGTCTGCTGAATGATTACACTCCTGTGAAGAATGGACCAAAGGTTATCTTTGGAGGGTCTTAAAAAGGTAAAACTAAAGGTTATGGTAAAATCACAAATGGAACACAATCTCATCAGCATAAGTCAATTGTGTGATATTGGGTATGACATTTCATTCCACAAGGATGAGTGCCTAATTAAGAAAGAGAATGAGATAATTCTCTCAGGCACTAGGAGTGGCAACATTTACTGCCTAAACTTTATATGTTCTGATCAAGCTAATTCCATATGCTTAGTAGCAGAGAATAAAGTTCCTAATAGTGTTCAATGGCATAAAAGGTTAGCCCACATAAACTATAAGACTATAAATAAGCTTATTTCAAAAGATCTAGTGAGAGCTGGGCCTAAGTGGAAGTGTGTGCAGGAGGGTACATGCCATGCTTGTCAAATGGGTAAGCAGACCAAGTCTTCCTTCAAATCAATAGGTGAGAAGGATTCCATTAGATGTCTATACCTACTTCACATGGATCTATTTGGACCAATGTCAATCCATAGCTTAGGACGAAAGTCATACACCCTTGTAATTGTTGATGATTATTCCAGATTCACATGGGTATTCTTCCTTAAACATAAGTCAGACACTTTAGAAATATTTACCAGTTTTGTTAGGCAAATCATCAATGAAATAGGAAATCCTGTAGCCAAAATTAGAAGTGATCATGTGACTGAATTTCAGTCAGGTGCAATGACCAAATTTTGTGAAAATCAAGGCATTTCTCAAGAGTTCTCATCTCCTAGAACTCCCCAACAAAATGGGGTTGCTGAGAGAAGAAATAGAACCCTTATTGAAGCTAGTAGGAGTATGCTAAGTGATTCTTCTCTTCCTGAGTTTTTCTGGGTTGTAGCTGTAAACACAGCATGCCATGTGCAGAATAGGGCTCTCATCAACAAAAGACTAGATAAGACCCCATATGAGTTATTGAAAGGTAGAAAACCCACTTTAGCCTATTTCAAAATATTTGGAAGTAAATGCTTTGTATTAAATAATGGAAAGCACCATCTCACTAAATTTGCTGAAAAAGCACATGAGGCAATTTTTGTTGGGTATAACTCTCAAAGTAGAGCCTATAGAATTTTCAACAAAAAGTCAAATAGGATAGAAGAATATATACATGTTGTATTTGATGAAACCAGCCTTATTTATAAGGATCTGGGAAGTTTATCAAGTTGTGCAGGCTCTTCACAGAAATTGAAGGAGATGAATATCAATGAACAACACAATGAGGAGAATGAAGAAATTAATGAGACTGTAATTGTAACTAGAGAGGATGAACCTCAAGCAGAAGACAATTATGAAGAACCTACTGCTGTTGAAGAACTATCACATCCAGAACCTCTAGAAGAACCTACTCAAACAGATGCACCGGAATCTCAAAGGGAAAATGAAAGGTGGAGGAATGCAACCAAACATCTGAAGGATCATCCCAAAGTACAGATCATAGGAAATCCAAATGATGGTGTGCAAACTAGAAGAGGAAGCTCAATACATGAGGCCTTGCATCACAGCTTTCTATCCAAAATAGAGCCTAAGAAGTTTGATGAAGCCAATAAGGACACTTCATGGATATTAGCTATGCAAGAAGAGCTAAATCAATTTGAAAGGTGCAAAGTCTGGATATTGGTTCCAAGACCAAAGAAACACAAAGTCATAGGGACCAAATGGGTATTTAGGAATAAGCTGGATGAAAATGGTGTGATTATAAAAAACAAAGCAAGGCTGGTTGCCCAAGGATATAGACAGGAGGAAGGCATAGATTTTGATCAAGTGTTTGCTCCTGTGGTAAGATTGGAGGCAATCAAATTATTCCTGCCATTTGCAGCACACACTAGATTTATAGTTTATCAAATGGATGTAAAGTCAGCATTCCTTAATGGAACAATATTGGAGGAAGTATACGTTGAACAACCCCCAGGTTTTATTGACTCTACTCATCCAAATCATGTCTATCTATTATTAAAAGCATTGTATGGTCTGAAACAGGCACCTAGAGCCTGGTATGAGACATTATCTAGATTTCTTATTGAGAATAAATTCTCAAGAGGAAAGATAGACAAGACATTGTTTCTTAGGATAGTTAAAGGTCACATTATTCTTGTACAAATATATGTAGATGATATAATCTTTGGCTCAACTGATAATAACCTTTGCAAAAGGTTTGCAAACCTTATGCAAGGGAAATTTGAAATGAGCAGCATGGGTGAGCTTAAATACTTCTTAGTACTCCAAGTGAAACAGTCTGAGGAAGGAATTTTCATTTCTCAGACCAAGTACACAAAAGAGATTATCAAGAAGTTTGGAATGGAAAATTCCACTGTCATGAAGACACCAATGGCAGCAAATATATCACTGGACAAGGATGACAAAGGGAAACCTATTGATGAAACCTTGTACAGAGGCATCATTGGATCATTGCTCTACCTAACTGCTAGCAGGCCAGACATTATGTTCTCAACATGTGTGTGTGCTAGATATCAAGTGAACCCTAAAGAATCTCACTACACTGCTGTCAAAAGAATCCTGAGATATCTGAAGGGCACTCTTAATCTTGGCCTTTGGTATTCTAAAAGCAATGATTTTGAACTAATTGGCTTTTCGGATGCTGATTTTGCAGGATGCAAGGAGGACAGAAAAAGTACATCAGGCACATGCCAATTCCTTGGCAAAAGGCTAATATCTTGGAGTAGCAGGAAGCAGACCAGTGTGGCTATTTCTACAGCAGAATCTGAGTACATCTCAGTTGGAAACTGCTGTGCTCAGCTACTATGGATTCAACACCAACTCCAAGACTACAAAGTTCAGCTAAGTAAATCTCCTCTATATTGTGATTCAACTAGTGCTATTGCTATAGCTAATTGATAAGTAGTATTTTTATAACTTTTTAATAGAAAATTTTGAAAATATTTAATGTGAATTTTCCTTTTTATGTCAATTTTAGGTTATAAGTAGTTCTTTTTGTAATTTTGATTCTAACTTAGCTTAATTTCAATATTTGCAGAATTTTGGGACAAATCGGGAAAAATGGCATGTCACGCCCTCGGTCACGCCCGTGACCAAGGGCGTGTAACCTAAAGATCAGTCCAGAAGGATGCCGCGCTGTCTGAGCTAGCCCACACCAAGTCACGCCCCAGGTCACGCCCGTGACCCAAAGTCACGCCCGTGACCAAGGGCGTGTAAACTTAGAATCTTCCACGTGGAGCCGCCGTCGAGATGTGGAGATGCTGTCGAGAAGTCAACCTAAGTCACGCCCGTGACCCACATATCACGGCCGTGACTTTCCAGCATGATCCCTACTCTGCCGCCGCGCCGAATTCCAGCCCACGCCGCATTTAATGTAGCCGTCCAAAGTCACGGCTGTGACCCGACATGTCACGCCCGTGACATGTCACTTTTCGCGCGCCGTCCAGAAAGCCCACGCCGCTGTCGGATCCGATGTGAATAGTGCAGTCACGCCCTTGGTCACGCCCGTGACCGAGGGCGTGTAATCTGAAATTTTTTTCTATAAATTCAGAGGCTCTCCTTGAGTCCAGGGTTCAGAAATTTGGAGATGGGGAGGTGCTGTTAGAGCTGAGAGTGAGTTTTTCAAGTTGATGTTCATGTTTCTTTAGGCTTTCATGTTCTCTTCCCTTTCAAATTCATGCAATGTTTTGAATGTAGTTTTCATGCACTAGTTTTCTCAAGTTTGTAATCTTTATTTTCCTTAGCCTTGCACTCTTAAATTAAGGTTTGTAATAGTTCTTTGATTTTCAATAAAATTAGTTTTCTCTTTCATGTTCTCTTTCTCCTTAAGTAATTTCTTCCTTTTCATGCAATGTCAATCTTTCTCTCCTTAGTTATATCTTTTTTTTGCAATGTCAATTTCTCTTTCTTTTCATGCAACGTTTAATCCTTTCATTTAGCTTGCAATTAGTTTTAATTTTAGTTAAGCAAAAACAAACCAATCAAACTTTCGTCGATAAGATAATGGCGATTTTCCTCGAAGTAGAAGTAATCAACGCGCCCCGTGGAATACGACCTTGATATTCCTAAATATCCTATACTATAGACGATAAGGTACACTTGCCTTTATCGGATATAGTTTTGGAGAAAATCTCAAATCTTCACTAAATTTCAAAACCGAAAAATCAATATCAAGTTTTTGGCGCCGTTGCCAGGTACTTTGCGTAGATATTTTGAAAAGAGGATAGCTATTAATTTTATCATGCTTCTTTTTATTTTATTTTGCTTTTTCTAAATTTCAAAAAGAAAAAAAATTTTATTTTAGTTTTTCCTCTTCCCTTCTTCTCTTTTTAATGTATGACCCGAGGTAGCACTTCGATTCTTCCTTTTGATCCGGAGATCGAGCGAACCCTCTTGAGGCACCGCCGTTCTCGTGATCAGGGAAATCAAGTAGAATCCGAAGAGTCGATCGGGGACACTAACGCAACAAATATGGATCATAATCTTAATCCTCCTAATCTTAACGAGCCAAATCCTAATGAGGACGCGCAACGGACCATGTCCTATTATGCGCGGCCGAATTTGGAAGGCACACAATCGAGTATTGTTCGCCCCACGGTGGTGAACAATAATTTTGAGATCAAGTCTAGCATCATACAAATGGTGCAACAATCGGTGACCTTTGATGGTCAACCGGACGAGGATCCAAATTCACATATCTCTTACTTTCTTGAAATTGGCGACACTTTTAAGATCAATGGCGTCACCGATGACACCATTCGACTACGTCTTTTTCCTTTTTCTTTGCGCTCTAAGGCCAAGCAGTGGCTGGGCTCCCTACCAAGGGGATCCATCACTACATGGGCCGAAATGGCGAAAAATTTCTTAATAAATATTTCCCGCCTTCAAAGACCGCTAAATTGCGCACGGATATTGCGTCATTCATGCAAATCGACTCGGAGACTCTCTATGACACATGGGAGCGCTTCAAGGAGCTTTTGCGTCGATGTCCTCACCACGCACTTGCCACTTGGCAACACGTGCAAATATTTTATAATGGCTTAAATCTCCAAACGAGGCAAATGATTGATGCGGCCGCCGGGGGGACATTAAATAACAAAACCCCGATCGCCGCTCAAGAGCTTTTCGAAGAGATGGCCACAAATGCGTATCAATGGAACATGCCCCGAGTGCGGCCTAATAATCCGGCCGGAATTTTTGAAATAGACGCAAACGCAAATTTGGCTTTACAAGTTGAGCGCTTAACAAAGCAAGTGGCGGAGATGTCTGCTTCCTCCGCCACTCCTCCTTGGGCTAATAATGTTTTAATTGAAGAACATGTTGACTACATGGGAAATCCACCTCGGCCTTCCTATAACCTGAACACCGCTTTGTATAATAACACCTACAATGCGGGTTATAGGAATCATCCGAATTTCTCATGGAGCAACCAAGGAAATGCTCAGCGTCCTATGAATTTAAATCAACCTCCCCCTAATCAACTTCTTAACTTAACTCCGCCTCCAAATTTGATTTCTCAAAATTATAATCCACCCGGTTTTCCACCGCAACATCAAAAACTCTCTCCGATTGAAGAGGTTTTTGCAAAATATGTTGCTACAAATGAAACGAACATCCGGAACCTTACCGGATCGATCAAAAATTTAGAGAATCAAGTGGGCCAACTCACAAAGATGATTTCTGAGCGTCAACAAGGAGCACTACCGGGGAACACCGAGCAAAATCCAAATGAGAGCGCACACACGATTACACTCCGAAGCGGGAAGGAGGTGGTTCAAAAACAGGACGAACCCAAGGTAATTTCCTCTCCTCCTCCTACTTTTAATCCATCTTCGAATTTGCCCGCTATGATAGCTCCGCACACTTCTATTTTAAATCCGCGCGCTCCTAGTTCTAATATTCCACATCCATCGAAATTTAAAAATGAAAGCGCCGAAAAAAATTATAAAAAGTTTTTAGATGTTTTAAAACAAATCCATATTAATGTACCTTTCTGCGAGGCTATCTCACAAATGCCTAAATATGCGAAATATCTTAAGGAGTTGCTCTCCAATAAGAAAAAGTTAGAAGATATTTTGCATATTTCTTTAAACGCAGAATGCTCCGCGGTTGTACTCAACAAATTGCCGAAAAAAGCAAATGACCCGGGACGGTTTTCCATCCCATGTCTATTTGGCAATTCGTTAGTAAAACACGCCTTAGCGGATCTTGGAGCAAGCATCAACCTTATGCCATTTTCTTTGTTCAAAAAGCTAGGTCTAGGAAATCCAAGGCCCACTCGAATGAGTATCCAATTAGCGGACCGTTCTTTAAAATATCTGATAGGAATAGTGGAGGAGGTGCTCGTCAAGGTTGACAAATTCATCTTCCCGGTGGATTTTGTCATTCTTGACATCGAAGAGGATGCCGAAGTACCCCTCATACTCGGCCGCCCCTTCCTTGCCACCTCCCGCGCTATTATCGACGTAAGTAACAGAAAGCTCCACCTACGGGTTGGAGACGATGAAGTTACTTTCGACATAAATTCCTCGAAGCGAAACACGCTAGAAAATGACGATTCATGTTTTTACTTAGAAGAGTGTTGTGAGTTCGATTCATCCCTCGAGTTAGTTTCATCGGTGAGTAGTGATTCCGAGCCCGTAGAGCTCTTTTGTGATGAAGAAGAAGTTTCTCACCCCACACCACCCGAACCATTATTTTTAGAAAAATTAAAAATCAAGACTTCTTATGAAGAACCACCCGTATTGGAGTTGAAACAACTCCCCCCTCACCTTAAATACTTGTTTTTGGAGAAAGAGTCTAAGCTACCCGTCATCATTTCATCCGATCTTAGCAACTCAGAAATTTCTGAGTTGACTATAGTCTTAAGAAAGCACCGTCACACAATTGCGTGGCAATTATCGGACATTAAGGGTATAAACCCATCTTTCTGCACTCATAAAATATTTCTCGAAGATAATTCCCGAAATTCAGTCCAGCCTCAACGATGGCTAAACCCTAACATGAAAGAAGTCGTTAAGTCCGAAGTTATAAAACTTCTGGACGCGGGAATCATCTACCCGATATCGGACAGTACTTGGGTTAGCCCAGTACAAGTCATGCCAAAGAAAGGTGGTGTCACGGTAGTTGCGAACGAAAATAACGAATTGATCCCAACCCATACTGTTACGGGTTGGCGGATGTGCATCGACTATCGGAAATTAAATGATGCCACCCGTAAGGATCACTTCCCTCTACCATTTATCGACCAAATTTTAGAACGCCTTTCGGGTCACTCCTACTACTGTTTTCTAGATGGTTTGTCGGGATACTTCCAAATTCCAATTTCGCCCGACGACCAAGAGAAAACCACTTTCACTTGTCCCTTTGGCACCTTCGCTTATCGAAGGATGCCATTCGGTCTTTGTAACGCGCCAGCTACATTCCAAAGATGTATGCTGGCAATTTTTGACGAGTTAGTGGAGGAGGTGATGGAAGTATTTATGGACGATTTTTCCGTGTACGGGAGTTCATTTGAAAACCGTTTAAAAAATCTCGAGCGCGTGTTGCAGCGATGTGAGGAAATGAATTTAGCGCTTAATTGGGAAAAATGCCATTTTATGGTCAAGGAAGGACTAGTCCTTGGCCATAAAATTTCGGGCAAGGGGATCGAGGTCGATAGAGCCAAGATTGAAGTAATTGAAAAACTCCCCCCTCCCACAAACGTAAAAGCTATTAGGAGTTTCCTAGGCCACGCGGGGTTCTATCGGCGCTTTATACAAAATTTTTCAAAAATTACAAAGCCGTTAACCCATCTTCTCGAGAAAGATTTATCTTTTCTTTTTAGCGATGAATGTCATTTAGCTTTTCAAGTTATCAAAGAGAAACTTATAAACTCCCCGATTCTAGTCGCCCCAGATTGGTCGCTCCCTTTTGAAATCATGTGCGACGCGAGTGATATTGCGGTTGGTGCCGTTTTAGGCCAACGGGTGAGTAAATATTTTCACCGGATCTATTATGCGAGCAAAATACTCACGTCGGCACAAGCAAATTACACCACGACCGAGAAGGAACTTCTAGCAATCGTTTTTGCCTTCGATAAGTTTAGGTCGTATATCACCCTCTCGAAAGTCATCGTCTTCATGGATCACTCCGCACTTAGATATCTTTTAAGCAAATCGGACGCCAAGCCTCGTCTTTTGCGATGGATCCTCCTCTTGCAGGAGTTTGACTTAGAGATCCGGGACTAAAGGGGAGCCGAAAACTTGGCGGCCGATCATCTCTCCCGTTTAGAAAACCCCGCCTCGGACGTATTAATAGAATCTGACATTAATGATAAATTTCCCGAAGAGCGCCTCCTTGCTCTCGAAAATATTAATTCATCTTCTACCCCCTGGTTTGCAGATCTGGCTAACTATTTAGTAGCCCGGGTCCTGCCAAAGGAATTCTCGAGTCAGCAAAAGAAGAAATTCTTTTCTGATTTAAAGAATTACTTTTGGGAGGACCCCTTTTTATTCCGAGTATGCGCAAACCAGGTTGTGAGAAGATGTGTTTCAAGTGAGGAAGGCTTTAAAATTTTACGTCATTGTCATGAGGGACCCACCGATGGTCATTATCATTCAAACTGAACCGCAAGGAAGGCGCTGGAGGCGGGCTTTTATTGGCCCACGCTCTTCAAAGATGCTCACACCCTTGTGAGTACTTGCGACAGCTGCCAGCGGTCGGGGAACATCTCTCGCTGGGATGAGATGCCCCAAAAAATTTTCTTAGAATGCGAAATTTTTGACCTTTGGGGTATCGATTTTGTTGGTCCTCTCCCTCCATCTTTTTCAAATAAATATATTCTAGTGGCGGTCGACTACGTATCAAGGTGGGCGGAAGCGCAAGCTCTCCCCACCAACGATGCGCGAGTCGTCGTTAATTTCTTAAAAAAAATATTTTCTCGATTTGGCACGCCGCGCGCTATTGTGAGTGATCGGGGCACTCATTTTTGCAATACTCAATTTACAAAAATTTTAGCGAAATATGGTGTCACTAACAAATTATCCATGGCATATCACCCACAAACGAGCGGCCAAGTCGAAGTTGTTAATCGAGAATTAAAACGGATTTTAGAAAAAAACAGTTTCTATCAATCGGAAGGATTGGGCAATAAAGCTCGATAACGCGCTATGGGCCTATCGAACGACGTACAAGACCGCTATCAGTTGTACACCGTATCGAATGGTTTATGGCAAGGCTTGCCACCTTCCGGTCGAATTAGAACACCGCGCATTTTGGGCGCTTAAATTTTTAAACCTCGATTCCACTCTAGCGGGAGAACAAAAAAATTCCAAATGAACGAATTAGATGAGTGGCGAGCGAATGCGCATGAGAGCAATAAATTATATAAGGAGCGAACGAAGTTTTATCACGATAAGCATATAAAATTTCCAAAAACTTTTTCGCCGGGCGATCTCGTCCTCCTTTATAATTCCCGCCTTCGCCTTTTTCCGGGAAAACTAAAATCCCGATGGTCCGGACCCTTTATTGTTAAAGAGGTTTGGTCCTATGGGACAATTTTAATTTCCCACCCGGAAAAAGGTACCTTCAAAGTAAACGGCCACCGCCTTAAATTATATCTTCCGGGAGAGTTAACTAATGAAAAGAGTGATTCGATTGTATTCCAACCTATAATATGATTAGCAAGTGGGTCAAGCTACGCGACCTTAAACAAAACGCTTTTGGGAGGCACCCCAAAGTTATCTTTTGTTATTTTCTCTTGTCTTTTCTTTTCTTCTTTAACAATTTTTGCAGGTAATCGCGGCTTCCCCACAAAAGCTTCAAAAAAAAAATCAGGGAAGCCATTTTTCCTTCCCTTCTTTCGTTTTTGCATTTCTTTTTACCTTTTCTTACTTCATACTTATTTTTAAACATTGGGGACAATGTTTAACTTTAAGTATGGGTGTGTAAATAGCCCTTTGTAAATATTTGTAAATAATTTTAAAAAGAAAATTTAAAAAAAAAATGAAAAGAAAAAAGAAACATAAAGAAAATTTTAATTTTGTTTATATGTTTTCCTTTATTTAAGCACTTGTAAAATCCAAAAACTCAAAAAAATTTAGAAAATCGAAATTTTAAATCTTGGAAAGGGACGTTTGGGATTTCATCCCATCACACCTCCTAGTACCTTGCGAACCCTTCACCGAGTAGCCCTTGGGAAGTCCAAGACTTAACAAAAACTGTTAAGTTTTAAAGCTAGTTTCCTTTCTTTGTAAATAGTTTTTAATGAGAAAAATTAAAAAAAAAAGATAATATCAAAAATTCAAAAAAAGATAATATCAAAAATTCCAAAAATTCTTATATCCCTCCTTCTTGTTGTTTTTGTGATTTCTTAGAAATCTAGTTGAGAATGTTTATAAGCATGTTTAAGTTTTTAATTGGCTAAAATTTGCTTATCATAGTTTGTTAATTTTAAATTTGAGGTAATCTTGATTTAAGAATCATCTTATGATTTTAAATTGATTAGAGAATTTTGTTAGCATGACTTCTCTTTTTATTTTTAAATGGCTTCATTTTGTAGTGAATTTCCTAAACCTCTTTAGATTTCAATTATATTTTCTTCTAACTTTTTAGATCTTAGGAAATTTAATTTTACTAGAATATGCTCTCAATATAATTTAAAGCTAGCTAGATTTATTTTCCTTCCTTACCCCCTTTGTGGCATAAAAAAAAATTGAACTTTAAAAGATCATATGTCATGTGAATAAGAGGATAAAATTCATTATTCCCTAAAACATATGCACCCAAAATATTTGAAAAGATTAAATGGCATGGAGTAAGAGGATAAAATTCATTACTCCTAAACCATATACATTTTGGGTTTTTATTAGAAGAGAAAAAAAAAGAAAAAAAAGGAAATTTCATGATAAATTCCATTTCCTCCATTCAAAAATTTCTCTTCTTATGCCAAATTTTATGAAATCCCCCTTAGTCAATTATCATTGTTCTAGTTTTAGTTGAAAATTATGGATATAGCAATATTTAGTAATTTACTTTTCCATAAGATTCATTTAAGATAGAGTTCTTATAATTTTAATTTAATTTAGTTTTATAATTTCTACAATTTTGTCAAACTACTTAATTTTCTTGAGAAGCTCTTGCCTGAACATTTTTCCCTCTTTTCAAATCATCATCATAATTTAGGACTTAACTCCCCCTTGAATTTACTCTTAATTTAACTTTTGGTTAAATGAAATTTTAGTTTTAAATTAAAAATTTTTAAGGATGTCTTATAAATTATGTCTCACACTTTTGCTCTGGAATAACAAAACCTCAAGTATGGGGGTATTTGATAAGTAGTATTTTTATAACTTTTTAAAAGAAAATTTTGTAAATATTAATGTGAATTTTCCTTTTTATGTCAATTTTAGGTTATAAGTAGTTCTTTTTGTAATTTTGATTCTAACTTAGCTTAATTTCAATATTTGCAGAATTTTGGGACAAATCGGGAAAAATGGCATGTCACGCCCTCGGTCACGCCCATGACCAAGGGCGTGTAACCTAAAGATCAGTCCAGTAGGATGCCGCGCTGTCTGAGCTAGCCCACACCAAGTCACGCCCCAGGTCATGCCCGTGACCCAAAGTTACGCCCGTGACCAAGGGCGTGTAAACTTAGAATCTTCCACGTGGAGCCGCCGTCGAGACGTGGAGATGCTGTCGAGAAGTCAACCTAAGTCACGCCCGTGACCCACATGTCACGGCCGTGACTTTCCAGCATGATCCCTGCTCTGCCGCCGCGCCGAATTCCAGCCCACGCCGCATTTAATGCAGCCGTCCAAAGTCACGGCCGTGACCCGACATGTCACGCCCGTGACATGTCACTTTTCGCCGCGCCGTCCAGAAAGCCCACGCCGCTGTCGGATCCGATGTGAATAGTGCAGTCACGCCCTTGGTGACGCCCGTGACCGAGGGCGTGTAATCTGAAATTTTTTTCTATAAATTCAGAGGCTCTCCTTGAGTCCAGGGTTCAGAAATTTGGAGATGGGGAGGTGCTGTTAGAGCTGAGAGTGAGTTTTTCAAGTTGATGTTCATGTTTCTTAAGGCTTTCATGTTCTCTTCCCTTTCAAATTAATACAATGTTTTGAATGTAGTTTTCATGCACTAGTTTTCTCAAGTTTGTAATCTTTATTTTCCTTAGCCTTGCACTCTTAAATTAAGGTTTGTAATAGTTCTTTGATTTTCAATAAAATTAGTTTTCTCTTTCATGTTCTCTTTCTCCTTAAGTAATTTCTTCCTTTTCATGCAATGTCAATCTTTCTCTCCTTAGTTATATCTTTTTTTTGCAATGTCAATTTCTCTTTCTTTTCATGCAACGTTTAATCCTTTCATTTAGCTTGCAATTAGTTTTAATTTTAGTTAAGCAAAAACAAACCAATCAAACTTTCGTCGATAAGATAATGACGATTTTCCTCGAAGTAGAAGTAATCAACGCGCCCCGTGGAATACGACCTTGATATTCCTAAATATCCTATACTATAGACGATAAGGTACACTTGCCTTTATCAGATATAGTTTTGGAGAAAATCTCAAATCTTCACTAAATTTCAAAACCGAAAAATCAATATCACTAATAATCCTGTATCACATAGCAGAACTAAGCACATAGAAATTAGATATCATTTCATTAGAGAACATGTAGAAAATGGAGATATCACAATTGAATATGTCCCCACTGAAAAACAAGTTGCTGATATATTTACTAAACCCTTGGATGAAACAAAATTCAATAACTTTAAAATTGAATTAGGAATGCTAAAAATGGATTAAAGGTGTTTTGAAATAAATAAATGAAAATAATGATTGTGTTCTAAAAGGTAAGTGGAGAAGTTATCAGGCGTCGAGAGAAGATACCTGGCGTAGAGAAGATACCTGGCGTCGACCAAAGAAAAATGGCGTCGAGCTATCTCAACGCTTGAGCGATCATAGCTAGGGCGTCTCGACAGAGTAAACTTGATCCACTTGATCAAACTTGTCAAACAAGTTTGGCGCGCGGCCATTCATCTTCTTGAATTAGAAATTCTATAAATAGGGAAGACACTTCGTTAGTACAAACGTCCTAGATCTCTAAGCTTGAAATTATTTGCCCTAGAAAATTTCTCCATCAATTCTCTCACTCTTCGATCATCAACCACAATGCCTCCCAAGAGCAGTGATTACCTTTATGAAGGAAGCGAGCTTGTTCACAATGGATTTCAATCAGCTCCAATAGAGATCAAATCAACCATCGAGTTAATCTACAAAGCAGGACTAGAGTTTGTGCTATCTGAATCGACTCTTATCTGGAAATGAGAGGTCATAGAACTTTACGCCAATATAGTAATAGACTCCGTCAATTCGAAGCCTAAGACCACTGTGAATGGTAAGAAGATTAAGATCACTCCATCAAGACTAACTAAGGCACTAGAACTGCCCAGATTAAAAAGCAATGAAGAAGAAGAAGAAGTGAGCTCTGAACAGATTAAATTAGCACAAATCTGGTGCAGAATTGAAATATCACGTGAAATCACTGGAAGTATTCTTAGGAAAGGAATGAATTCAAAAGGAGAATTGCTAACAGATGTGATAGGAAAGGGCCTGTTGTGCAAGACTAGATCTCATGATAAAATTTCCAGGAAAATGTTTATTCTACTAACCAGGATCATTTATTCTTTGAGAACAGATTGGGGGAGGGTGGTGTTTGACAGAATAATTGAATGTATCCAAGTACCCAACATGGGTAGAATATTATCTCTATATTTAGTAAAAGTCAATCCAGACTCTTTGAATAACAAACTTAGATCCAAGATAAACAACATGAAGAAAATGGATATTAGAATGATAGAGAGATGGGAAAGAGTTTTATCAAATCTTCCACCAGCAGATATTTCTCCCAAGCAGAAGAATGCTAAGAAGCAAAAGAAGAAGAATGTTTCTTCAAGCTCATCATGCTCATCCTCTTCCAAAGGAAAATCTAGATCCTCTCCAATTCATGATCCTAACCTCACAACATCTGAAGAAGAAGAAGGAAACAAACCTAGGGATAGTACTCTTGACACACCAAAAGGTACTGATCCACTACTGGAAGAGGTTGACAAGTTTTATAAAGAAAAAGACAAAAATGAGAAAGGAGAAGAAGAGAGAGGAAGTCATCATGGATCCCCTGCTAGAGTTGAAAGGATTTTTCAAATTGAGGGGGAGGCTCAGGATGAGATTCCTGCTCAGGATAATTCTGAAATGAGCAAAGCAGCAGTTGAGGGGGAGGCTCAGGATGAGATCCCTGCTCAAGACAAAATTGATCTGATCAATGCAGAGATTGAGGGGGAGGCTCAAGATGAAACTCCAGCTCAAGACAATGCACCATTTGAGGGGGAGTCTCAGGCTAAGATCCCTGCTAAAGTGAATTATGTAGTTGATGCTATGGATGTGGAAGGAGAGCCTGAAGCAACAAAGAAACATGTTATGAAGGGAATCAAGATAGAATCCTCTAGCTCTCATATGAGCCAGAGAAATGATTCTTTCATCAGAGAAGAGAGCAGTAGAGGTAATGGAATGGAAAAGGAAATCAATGTGGATCTCAGTGCTATACTACCTCAGCTGGAAGTGTTGCTTAATAATCAAAGAAGATTATTAGAATAATATATTGAAGATAATAACACAAAAATGAAAAATGAAGTAGATTTCCAGATGAAATTGGTTAGATTTGAAGTTAATCATCAGATGACTGCTTTAAGAAAGAAAATGGTTCACAAGAGCTGGTGCTTCAGTAGATTATACAGCTGAACAACTTGATGCAATCAAAGAGACATCAAAGGCTGTTAATGAGTCACAAGCAGGAATTACAAAGACAGTAGATGATGTTCAAACAAATCAAGGAATTCTAAGTGACAACATGCAAGTTTTGTATAAAGAATAGGTTGCACAAGTCCTTACAGGTACAAATAAGATTGAAGCTAGACTGCAACAGCAGGATACTGCTATTTTGGCTAAAATTGATGAGAGCTCTACAATTCTAAAAAATCAAGCAAAGTTGAATGCAGATACCATGGATGACCATCTCCTTAGGGTAAAGAAAACCATTGAAAGTGGAATTCATCATTTGGAGGGTCAAGTCAGGTTTCAGAAGAATGTTATAAGAGATCATATAGTTGAAGAAGTCCTAAAGGGGGAGAGGTCAATGATTCAAGCCAGCTCTGAGCATGCTGTGTGGACCTCAAACTCTATAAGAGAAATTTTAGGATATCCTCCCATAGATTATGAGAATGATCAAGTTTCTGAGACCAGGCCAGCTTCTCTTACACAAGTCCAAAAGCAAATTGCTAAAATGTATAGTCCTGAGGATAAAAGCAAAAGAGAGAACTTTACTAGTAAGCAAGTAGAATCTAGTAAAAGAAAGTTCAGAGAAGAGGTTCAATCAAGGGTTGACTTTGAACATTGGTCTCCATCTTCAAGAGAAATGATTCTGACAGCATGGGAAGATGTAAAAGGTAATCCAGATGAAAGAGGAATATGGTATTCTGAAGCTGAATGGTTGAAGCATAGGGATCATGAGGAACTGAAGATGAAATTCAAGGCTGACAAATTGGCTGGGAAGGTTCAGGCAGGTGATAAGGAGCCAATCAGATACTTTACAAAGCCGTTTGTCTATTTCAAGAGAAGAAAAGAAGTTGCTGAAGCCCTCTCCAAAAGAGCCAAACGAGGAATAGAATTCAAGGATCCTGAACAGCTTTAGGATTTTAATCTTTACTAAGTATTTTCAGAGAAATGTAATCGATATATTTTTTTTGAACAATCTTGATGAGCTCCCAGTGCTAACTATTTTTCATGATCATATATATATATGCCTGTGATGTGATCCTTTTTCTCTTCATGACATGTCTTAGTCTAAATTGCTTGTGTTTTTGTGCTTATATGAGAAACAATGTCTGAAATAATTTCTGTGGATAGAATGTTTTGGTAATCCAATTTTATAAGAAATTATACTACTTATTTTGATTACCTGTATAGAAATGAGAAAATATTGATTATCTTTGAAAAGAGGGTATATCATTGACTAAGATTATGACTTCTTCAAATAGGGGGAGATTGTTGGGATCATTGTCCATAATGTCTTAGATTTGGAGAAGTCCATTCCTAAGTCAAAGATATATCTCAGAATGTATTTGATATACTCTCTAGAATCAATGTGCAGGAGATCAAATCAGGCAGAGTGCTCAAGGAATTCATCCAAGTTCACAAGCGTCGAGACAGCATGCATCGCTCGACGCCTGTGACCCAGAAGCATTGACTCATGTCTACTGATCAAATAGACTAGGTCGCCGCTGAAGTTATGAGACCAAGTTTGGAAGCGTCGAGCTAAGTTATATCACTCGACGTCGTGGAAAGAAAAGTGTCGACCAAAATTCAGTTAGCACTACGCCAACGAGAAGTGTCGAGATATGAAGGCATAGTTAAGAAGCGTCGAGCCTCTGTATGTTGCTCGACTTCTACAGATAAAAAGCGTCGAACAAGTGATGATTGCTCAACGTCTAAGAAGGAGGAGTCGAGAGCTTCTATCTAAGAACCAGCTGAGCCTTTGTTTCTTTTGAAGACATTGAAGACCGTTGAAGACTTTGCATCGCGCTGACGTGGAGGAGCGTAACAGATGTTGCAGATGGCGGGCTATAAATAGAAGGCATGACCTATGGGTTAATAAGTTGATCACTCCTATCTTTCGAAAGCCATTATCATCTCCATCACTTTGAGGGAAGTCTGAGAAAGTATCTGAAGAGGTCGTCTTCTCTTTCAGAACCGATCTAACTTGAAGATTTCTTTCAGCAATCTGGTGCTGATACATCTTTCTGAAAGAAGAAGATTAAGAAGGAAGAATCTGTCTTCCTAAGAAGAAGAACAGTCATCAAAACCCGTCGAATCAAGAAGATCATTTGCTGCTGCTGTTCTATTGAAGATTTCTGTCTGATCATTCAGGCAGATCAAGAAGACTCAACAATCTGAAAAATCTGAGTCTAAGTATTGCTATTTTCTTTATCAATCCCTGTAGGATCTGTCAAGGATCTGAGTTGTAAGATCAAGTGTGATCTGAGTTGTAGGATTCAGGGGTGAATCTGAGCTGTAAGCCTAATTATAAAGGCCGAGGTAGGATCTGAGTTTATAAGATCTGCTGAGATCTGAGATAGTAAGATCTGAGTCTGTAAGATCTGTTGTGATCTGAGCTGTAAGACCTATTTATGGTCTGAGATCTGGAGGAGATATAAACCATATCTGGCACACTGCTAGAAGGGAGAAGGGGGAAGGTGGATTACCCAAGATAAGGGAAACCACTATAAAATTCCGTGTCTTTTTTTGTGTGTGCTCTTATTCTTGAAAGCTCTGATCAGTTTTATTTTGGTTATAATCAAGAACTGCAATAGTTTTTCAAATAACCTATTCACCCCCCTCTAGGTGATTAGCTACCCTTAATTAAAGTCTTTCACTTATCAACCACTTCACCATCATCACCGTTATGGTAGGATGGAAACCTATGGATGTTGTGTCCCCTAAGATGATGCAATGGACATTCTCCGAAGACCCTTCCACAGATTGGCTCCAACAAAGTTTTCCTTGAAGATGGCGAGTATGCGTGTGCGACTATACATGCGAGTATGCAGGTACGAGTAATGTATGATCGTCGACCGCAACACTCAATCTCGCCCGTGCCTAGGAGCCTAGCGAGCACTCAACCTCATCGCAATCCTAGAAGACTACTCGGCATGTAAACAAGAAATACAAAACCATCAACAAAAGATCGGCGACTAGGTATCATCATCGCCATCGTCCTCTCCGTCTACGTCGACATCTTCGCCATCATCACCGTCGCCCTCAGAATCATCATCTTCAGAATCGGTGGATGAGGATGGAAGATCTCGCATAGAAGAGATGGACTCTTCGGCGAGCAGCGCCGGAATGAGGTCCAGCACGGTCAAGTTCACGCCTCCGGCTTTAGCATACCTTCGGCTTTCAACCTGCTCAGGACAACTTTCCCGATCGCCCTCGCGATCTCCCAGCGGACATGCAGCATCTCATCGCCGTGCATCCTTATCTGCTTTCCCCTGGAGGGGCCCACCGCCGAGGGTTGTTGCTCGGCAGGCCGAGTTTCCAACTCGGCGATACGAACTTGGGCGGCTTCCAAGGTCTGCCGAGTATCTTCCAGCTCCTTCTCTAGTTGAGATACCTTCTTCGCCATTTCCACCTCGGTGGCCTGTACAGGTAAAGACAACTGTTAACAAACATTGATTGGCGCAAAAGGCGACTATCCCAGAAACCAAAAATGCGACGAGCGAGTACCTCATGATCTTTCCACTTGGCGTCCTCCAGCCCCATGGAGATGAGCTTCTTCGCCTGCACTTTCATCACCTGCTCATAATCCAGCAGCCGCCTCGACGCTGCATGGCCGAGCTCGGCAGCTCGCAGGTAGGCTCGCGAGCTCTGGTGAGCTAAATACACGACCGAAACCTCTTGCAGGGCCTCGACATCAGTGCGACCATAGAGGGCGAACATCACGTCAAACACCTCGCCCGTATCCTCCCAATCCTCTGACAGGCAGGGAGGTTGGTGTTGGATCTTGAGGCGCCCTTAGAGGGGGGGGGGGTGAATAAGGGTTTTAAAAAACTTTAATATTTAATAGAAAACTTTTGATATTTTATGTTGAAGTAAGTTAAATCAAGAGTAAAGAGATTGGAATAATGAAATCAATTTTATTCAACATGAAAAGGCATGATTATCATTAATAAACTTGATTACAAAATTTGATTTCAATGACGCTAGAAATCAAAGCGAATAATGAAAGACTCTTTTCATTTTCTATATCGACTCGTATCCCCATGAACCGGTTGGCTTTAGCCAATCTCTCCTCAGATACAACCTCAAGCTGCTCTAGCCAATCTATCACCAGAAAGGCCTCGAGCACCCCCTAGATCTACACCCTAAACCTAGTCGCCAACACGAGGCGAATTCCTCTCTAAGTCCTACCCAGACCTAGTCGCCAACACGCGCCGAATTCACGAACCGATTACAAAGATGAAATAAAGGACAAAATACAAATATAAAACTCCCTATGAGGTAATTTGAAGGAGATGCCGAAGAATCGCTGAAGATCGTTGAAGTCCAAGCATGCGTTCTTCGCATTGAGTTAGCGTGTTGATCCAAGCCTCCTTTGATTCCTCCTTTTGAAATATGAGTGGGAGATGTGTTTGTCTGGAAATACGCCCTCACAAAGTTTCTGAAGTGCTGGAATAGGGCTCTGGGCAATCAGTCATAAAAGACGTCGAAATCATCCAATTTATAGACTTTGAGCTAACGCCGGCGTTAAGTGATAACGCCTGGCGTTGACCATGTATAGAAACATATTGATGGCTCGGATCTTCAGAAGAGGAAGGAGATTCTGCACTTTAGGAAATGTTTTATTTTAGGCAATATCAACGCCAGCGTTAAGGGTAACGCGATCGTTGGGCAAATCATTCCTAAAGTTCCTCCTGCAATCATGGCTGCTTTCTCCTTGCCAAATTCGTCGACCGGATAGCACCCATCGTTAACACTAACGCTTGGCGTTGAGTTTCTTTCTTTAATCCGCTGGCCCGCCATTTCGTCGAACAACATCTTCGTCGAACACCATTTTTGTCGAACGGATAGCGCCCGACGTTAAGCTCTAACGCCTGGCGTTGAGTTTCATCTTTAATCAGCTGGCACGACATTTCGTCGAACGGGCTTCTTCTTTCGTCGACCACAATTTCGTCGAACGAAATTTTTCTCGAACGCAATGGTAGAGCATGCAGATCGTCGAACGGAGCTTTCAGTTCATTGAGCACAATTTCGTCAAACGCAGTGGTAGCGCATGCAGATCGTCGAACGGAGCTTTCAGTTCGTCGAGCACAATTTTGTCGAACGCCATTTTCTTCTAGCGCTAACGCCCAGCGTTAAGCTTAACGCCTGGCGTTAAACAACTTTCAATCCTTTAGCTAGTGGTTAGTGCCAGACCATTGTTGCAGCAATCTGGTGTCATATCTGTCCAAACCTGTATGCTAAAAACACAATGGCAAACAAGATCAAATACAAGTAGGATTTGGTATTCTCAAATCAAAGGGATGCGGAAAACCATGTTCCAACAATCTCCCCCTTTTGATAATAACAAATCCAATTAGAGATAAATCAGATTCATAGATAAAGAATTTGTGTTTTTATAAAGATATATGACACATAGCAATTATAAGATAATGATAGGAATTATAGTTCATTGAACATAGTGCTCCCCCTACAAAGATGCTCCCCCATAGTGTATACTCCCATAAACTAGATACATGCTCCCCCTTAATCTAGTGAATCCAACTCCGTTAATCAATATGATTTAGCATTTTATTCTCCCCCTTTGTTATTAGCAAAAGAGGGTGGAGTGAAACAAAACTAGAATAAAGACGACAAAAGTTGGGACATAACTAAGAGAGGAATAAGAGTGTTGTGAGAACATAAAATAAGTCATGATCGAGCTAAGAAAGAGAGTAGCACATCGAAAACAATATATGATAAGCGTGAAAGAACATCATTCAAAGATTATACCACAAGAAAGTAATCACTTGCTTTGCAAATTAATTTTTAAAGAAGAATATTACTTGTTGAAAAAGATGCAATAGTGTTTTACAAGCATAAGTGAAGAAAGACCAAAGAAGTGAGCATGATAAACCATGGTAAACGAGAGAGATGCGGAAAACAAAAACAAAACAAATATGTTAAAATTTTGAAGTGAAGTGGAGGAGACCGGGCGGTCTGTTTTGGGAGACCGCCGAGACCGCGCGGGTTGTTTTTATATCTTGCCTGTCTGTTCTGGCGGACTGTTGGTTTGGCCGGTCTGTTCTTGGTAGCTGCGGTTTGTTCCCGAGTAGGTCTGCTGGTTTGCCTGACTTCCTTGTTGGAAGACCGGGCGGGTTGTTCCTATGTGACCGTCTATCCGGGCGGTCTGTCCTGGCGATCTGGCGACTTGTCTGAAGTCGGCCAGATGGTTCTTAGCTTGCTCCTGGTGGTCTAAGGAAGGAGCGCTGTTGAGACTGCATGGCTTGTGCGCGGTCTCATGTTCGCGCGGCTTGTGCGCGATCTGCCTGCTGATCTGCGGTCTTGGACAGAGCATTGTCCAAGTGTTGTGATCGAGCGGTTTGTCTTATGAGACCGCTGGCGATCTGTCGGGTGGTGATTGTATCTCTCCTGTGCGGTGACAACATCCGTCTACCCGCCTATAAATAGGGGTGCATGGCCTGTCATTCCTAACGAGAACTGTAAGAACTAGAGCCTGGTTAATTCGTGCGGTCTCTACTTTGAGGTCGGGCGGTCTCGAAAGCGAGTTGATCATTTGTTGTGTTCGCAGGTTTGCGGTCAGCAGGTTGCGGTCTCCTTCCTTGGTGATTTCCAGTGGCTTGAATAAACAGCTCGGCAGCGGCTTGTCTGTGAACTGGTTTATGTTGTTCTTGTGCTCTTCGCAGTGAGCTCAGTGATCAGGCCACCTTCGGCGGTCAGGCGATCTGAGTTGCGGTCTGGCAACAGCCTCTGTTCTTCGTTCAGTTCAATAAGCTCCTGTTCGTGCGGTCTGAGGTAGCGATCTGGCAGTATAGGTCAAGCCGGGTGCTCTGTGTTGCGGTCTTACCTGTCTTCAGTTCGCGCGGTCTCAGGATAAGCCGGGCGATCTCAGGAGTCGAGCGGTCTGTGCGGTCTCAGCTTGTCTAGCCGCCAGATTTGTTTTTGGTGTTTTGTTCTTCTCTCCTTCGTGATTCTGATGAATCATGTCTCGCCATGTATACCTCGCACTGTAAATGAAGTTTGTGTTTCAATAAAGTTTATTGTGTTGCTGTGTGGCATTGTGGTTGTTTGGCTTTAACTCAGTTGATGCAACTCCTGCTTACTCCTAAACGGTCCAAATAAAATTTTTAACATAGTATCAAAGCGAGGTTGTTGGAGTGGATAAGCAGTGATGAACTTGAGTTGCCATCGTCTTTGTGAAGAAGAGACCACATAGATTGCCATGGAAGGCGGATTCGCAAGAGGGCTTGGTATTGAACTTCTTACTACGACTAACTATAAGAAATGGAGGTCGTGTATGGAGAGCTATTTACTTGGCGAGGATCTATGGGCGATAGTTGGAGTAGAAGACACACAAGAGGTGTTTCAAGCAGGAGATAATATGGCAGAGGTGAGACTTTGGAGGAGGACGAATGCTAAGGCAGAGTTCACTCTCAAGAGAGCTATCTCACCGGAGCTGTTTGATCACATCATCATATGTAAATCTGCTGCTGAAATTTGGACGTCCTTGGATGGTCTGTTCAATAAGAAGAATGTAGCTCGGCTACAGTTTCTTGAAAATGAGTTGGCGAGAGCCTCTCAAGGTGATTTTTCTATTTCTACATTCTTTCTCAAGATGAAGAACCTCACAGCAGAGATTTCTGCATTGGACCCTGATGAGCCCATCTCGGAGGCAAAACTGAAGAGGCATATCATCCGCGGGTTGCGAAAGGAGTATCTTGCCTTTGTGACCTCAGTTCAAGGTTGGGCAAATCAACCATCTCTGTTGGAGCTGGAGAACTTACTTGCTTCGCAAGAAAGTTTGGCAAGACAGATGGCGGGGACTTCTATCTCTGGGGGAGATAGTGACGTGTTGTTCTCTGGGAGGAAGAAGAAGAAGAAGTGGGAGAAGAAGAAGCCGGGTTATGATGGACCCTCTACTTCAGGTCAGCAGGATAGGGGTTATGCTCCTAAGTCTGATGGGAAGAAGAAGGGAGATGGACCAAGGTGCTTCAGGTGTAATAAGACCGGCCACTTCAAGAAGGATTGCCAGGTTAATCTCCAGTCGGGACATGTAGCAGAGAAGGAGAAGCCAAAGGCTGATGAAGCTGGATGGGGAGGAGCCTTTGCGGCCAATATGACGGCGATGCCCGTTAAGGCCTTGGCTGCCATTAACTTTGAAGAGGATTGGATTGTTGATTCAGGGTGTGGACATCATCTCACCGGGGATGAATCAAAGTTCTCTTCTTTGGCACCTTACTCAGGTAACGATGCTATCATTACGGCTGATAATTCTGTTCATGCTGTCGAACAAGAAGGTGTTGTCTCCCTGAGCAGTGATAAGGGTCCACTCACCTTGAGGAGTGTTTATCACGTGCCTGGTATGAAGAAGAATCTCTTCTCCATGACCAATGCGGTCGATGCCGGTTATCACGTTCTGTTTGGCCCAACAGAAGTGAAGTTTCTTAAAACTCAATCGGAGATAAAGGGAGACGTTATCCATGTTAGAAAGAGGGTGAAGGACCAACGATAGAAATGGAGGTTATCCATGCCATTACTTATGTTGATAAGATGAAGACCAACGATAGCGCGACTATCTGGCATGAAAGGTTGGGGCATGTTGGCATGGACAAATTGAAGGCTATGGCGGTAAGGGCCTTGTCAAGGGCTTGCCTAGCTTGTCCTCTTATGGAGATGGGAGATTTGGCAGCTCGACGTTAAGAATGCCTTCTTATACGGCGAGATCGACAATGATATCTTCATGATCCAGCCGCCGGGTTTCATTTCGGAGGATCGTCCTGACTACGTCTGCAAATTGAAGAAGGCCCTTTATGGTTTGAAGCAAGCGCCTCGGGCGTGGTATGGGAAGATCGTAGAGTATCTTCTATTCTGAGGGTTCTTTGCTTCAGATTCTGATTCTAACTTGTTCGTCACGAAGGAGGGGGTGCTTCGGGTTATTATGCTGTTGTATGTGGATGACATGATTGTCCCCGGGAACTCAAAGGAGGCGGTAGCAAGGCTGAGAGCTGAGCTTGCTATCAGGTTTGAGATGAAGGATCTGGGTGAGCTTCACCATTTTCTTGGACTCGAGGTTCAGAGGCGGGAGAGCGGAGTGCTTGTTTCTCAGGCCGGTTATGTAGAGCGGATCGTTCAACGATTTGGCACGGAGGAAGGGAAGAGCAGCTCTATACCTCTGGAACAACATCATAAACTTCGGAAGGATGAGGGAAGAGTTCTATCTGATCCGTTGGTGTTCCGAGCTCTGGTGGGGAGCTTGATCAATTTGACCATCACGAGACCTGACATTGCTTATGCAGTTGGCAAAGTGAGTCGGTACATGACGGATCCACGGAAGCCTCATCTTCTGGCGGCAAAAGGGATTTTGAAATATGTGAAGTCGACCTCTGATTTGGGTCTCCTATTTAGGAGAGGGTCAAGCTTGGAGTTGCATGGATACATGGATGCTGACTACGGGGGAGACCTGGATGATCGGAGATCAATGTCTGGTTATGTCTTTATGACGGGCCCCACAGCTATCTCTTGGTGCAGCAAAAAGCAGGACTCAGTGTCCGTATCCACAACAGAAGCGGAATATAAGGCTTCGGCCTTGGCAGCTCAGGAAGCTGTTTGGCTCAGGAGGTTGGTGGAGGATGTTCATGAGGAGGTTCGAGGTCCCACTGTGCTACGCGGGGACAATGAGATTGCTCTCAAGCTGGTTAACAATCCAGTCTGTCACACGAGGACCAAGCATATTGAGATTGAGCACCATTTCATTTGTGAAAAGGTGTTGGGAGGATCTCTCATGGTCGAGCATGTTCGGAGTGCGGACAATGTCGCAGACATCTTCACAAAGTCGCTGGCGAAGGGACCGTTTACACGGTTGCGGAGTTTACTCGGGCTGGTCTCCACTTCCCACTTCAAGGGGGAGTGTTAAAATTTTGAAGTGAAGTGGAGGAGACCGGGCGGTCTATTTTGGGAGACCGCCGAGACCGCACGGGTTGTTTTTATATTTTGCCGGTCTGTTCTGGCGGACTGCTGGTTCGGCTGGTCTGTTCTTGGTAGCTGCGGTTTGTTCCCGAGTAGGTCTGCTGGTTTGCCTGGCTTCTTTGTTGGAAGACCGGGCGGGTTGTTCCTATGTGACCGTCTATCCGGGCGGTCTGTCCTGGCGATCTGGCGATTTGTCTGAAGTCGGCCAGATGGTTCTTAGCTTGCTCTTGGTGGTCTAAGGAAGGAGCGTTATTGAGACCGCACGGCTTGTGCGCGGTCTCATGTTCGCGCGGGTTGTGCGCGATCTGCCTGCTGATCCGCGGTCTTGGACAGAGCATTGTCCAAGTGTTGTGATCGAGCGGTCTATCTTATGAGACCGCTGGCGATCTGTCGGGTGGTGATTGTATCTCTCCTGTGCGGTGATGACATCCGTCTACCCGCCTATAAATAGGGGTGCATGGCCCATCATTCCTAACAAGAACTGTAAGAACTAGAGCCTGGTTAATTCGTGCGGTCTCTACTTTGAGGTCGGGCGGTCTCGGAAGCGAGTTGATCGTTTGTTGTGTTTGTAGGTTTGCGGTCAGCAGGTTGCGGTCTCCTTCCTTGGTGATTTCTAGTGGCTTGAATAAACAGTTCGACAACGGCTTGTCTGCAAACTGGTTTATGTTGTTCTTGTGCTGTTCGCAGCGAGCTCAGTGATCAGGCGACCTTCGGCGGTCAGGCGATCTGAGTTGCGGTCTGGCAACAGTCTCAGTTCTTCGTTCAGTTCAATAAGCTCCTGTTCGTGCGGTCTGAGGTAGCGATCTGGCAGTACAGGTCAAGCCGGGTGCTCTGTGTTGCGGTCTTACCTGTCTTCAGTTCGCACGGTCTCAGGATAAGCCGGGCGATCTCAGGAGTCGAGCGGTCTGTGCGGTCTCAGCTTGTCTAGCCGCCAGATTTGTTTTTGGTGTTTTGTTCTTCTCTCCTTCGTGATTCTGATGAATCATGTCTCGCCATGTATACCTCGCACTGTAAATGATGTTTGTGTTTCAATAAATTTTCTTGTGTTGCTGTGTGGCATTGTGGTTGTTTGGCTTTAACTCAGTTGATGCAACTCCTGCTTACTCCTAAACGGTCCAAATAAAATTTTTAACAAAATAAGAGTAATATTTTTGTTATAGTTTGACCATTCCAACAATATGTCTAGACTTTTCACATTTGAGCATTTTAACGTTGAAAATTTTCATAATAAATATGCAAGCATGAATTAACATATTCAAAAAGATAATAACTACAATGTAACCAATTCGTATTTCAAGTAAAGAAAACATTGTAGAAATCATGCATTGCAATCTAGTGCTTTTACTTGAGTTTTTAGAGAAATATGTAATGTTTGCATTAGGATCCAATTCTCATGAGTATAAGCTTTATGAAAATCAATGATGTGTGCATCAGGTGTTTTGATAAAAGTATACAAGTGAAATAATCAAAACACATGACATATGTAGTGAAATAGTAACAACAACAATAAGATTGTAATCATATAAATACTTTCACACATCACATCTAGAATAAAATTTCAAAACACAAAACATACGTACAACTACCAAGGTGCTTCGCCCACACAATGCTCATTAAGACTTATCAGGGAGCGGAGTATTGCTTGGGGGATCACATAAGCAATTTTTTATAAAATTTTGTTTTTAGTGATCCGGTGTACAAATAGAAGTGATAAAAGATGAATGTGTTTGCATAAGACACTTTACAATTCTTTCCAAGGTGCTCAACCTCACAATGCTCATTAAGACTTATCAGGAGGGTGAGTAGTGCTTGCTGGAGTTATCTTTGGCATATTATTTCATTATTTTTTTGTTTGGGCCAAAGGTCTCCGAATTCACTTGTTGTTGCAAACAATACTATTATTGAAATAACACTTCTATATTGTGCATGGAATTTATTTTTGAAAGACGATGTAGGTAATTTAGACATACAACTTAATATGTTAAGACTATTAACTACACAATCATGCAAGACTAAGATTATGAGCACATGTAGATTACCAAAATAGTGAGTGTATAATTCATTGATTAACATAAAATATTACTCATACTTAGAGGCATGTTAGGCAATCATACACAATTATCTATAGACTATTTCATTGCACATAATCAGATTAAGGTCAAGGCATGACAAGATAAAACAATAGTTAGAAAATTTGAAATAAAAATTAGACATTGAAGACAATCTTTAAGTGTATGCCTAAAATCAATTTTGACCATTTGAAACAAAAATGACTAAGATGTTTGCTCTTGTGAAGTCTTATAGTCAAACTATAATTTTGTAAATTTTTTAAAGCAAAACAAATAACAAAATCATGTTTTTGAGCATTTTGAATTATTTATTTTTTTTGTATTTTGGAATAAAATAACCAAATTAATTACAAAATAATTTCAAATCTGTGAATATAAACAGAGAAAAATCATTAGAAAAATATCAGAAATAGTGCAGAGAAAACAGAATTTCAATCTAAAAAAGCTAACGCCTGGCGTTAACTAGTTAACGCCTGGCGTTAACTAGTTAACGCATGGCGTTAACTAGTTAACGCCGAGACAGTACGCTATTTTTGAGATTTTTTGAAATTTTTTTCTTTGGCATAGATAGTATGTATATAGTCCTTCATAGTGTAGAAATTTCAGAGAAGTTAGAAATGATTAGAAGGCTATATAAGCATGTTTTATTTGTTCAAAAATGATTTTTATATTATTATTTAGTTTTCATATATTTGTGACTTACAAGATCATTAGAGCTCAAAAATGATAAAGAATGCAAAACACAAGATAAGCATGTTCGATCAAAACAAGAATGCATGAGCATGTTCGATCAAAAACAAGAATGCATGAATAATATAATCATAAAGAGTGAATGCAAAATATATGAAATAGGAATGTCCTAGATTATAATACCCTAACAGTATGCCTACACACTAGCCCCGTACTAAGTGACGGATGGGCATGAGGAGCTGCACACATGCCGTAGGATGGGGTGTTAATCCCATATGCACACACTAGAGAACGCTCAACCAAGCACTCTTTCTCCCCAGTGCCTCGCAAGGCCCCACTGGAACCCTCCCCGGTTAAGGACAAGACATGACATAGAGGTTAGGTCTTCTAATGCATACAATCCTACGCCCTCGCTATTGTGAGACACATAATGTGGGTGAACGATCATGGACATCCTAAGCATTTTGTACTATGGAAACAATTTAAAGTCATATAGTTATTTTATCTTTCATTTTTTCTACTTTAAGATGGATTCATTATGACATTATTGATAACTAGCATGAATGATAATATTTATTAGTTGATAATGCTAGTATGATGAGTTCATATTATGCCATAAGAATATTGCATGTCTTTTATATCGATAGAAATTCAATTTGAAGACCTAGAATTAAGTGATGATATGATTTGATGTTATTGATATCAAGGTGATTCTAAGGTCTAGATATAGTAAGGTACGTGCAATCACAATATATAATTTATTCATATAATTATCACGATCACCAATTTTATGAAAGAACCAAAATGATCTTTTGTAGTTATGCGTAATGTTTGAATTAAAAGATCTTTTGATATTACATAATATAATTATGATCATTAATTTTATCACATAGAGATTTTGATACTCATAATTATTTATTGTAAGTGAAATATATAAAACAATTCATATTCAATCTTTTCAAAATATTACAGAGAAAGATTGCAAGCTGAATGATGAATACAATGAGAAACTATTTTTTGGTTATTTTTGAAAGGTCTTATAAAATTTCTCTTTGGTTTTTGAATATTAAACAAAAAACATATATTTTTAGTGATTTTTCAGAATTTTAAAATTACAGAAAATTGGATACTTGAGCTAGCACCGACATTAGGTCCTAGCGCCTGCGTTAGCTCACAGAGAGTGCTTATTTTAATCATATAGCCTAGATTTTCTTCGATTTTGCTTCCGACTTTTCTTAATTATGTTTGTGCAATGTAAGGCATGTCTAATGAAGTGAAGAGATGAGAAGAAATCACAAAAAGTTGCGGAAGTTAAAATTTTAGTACATGGGTTTCATATTCATTAAAGCTCCATATTCATTAGACCTTAATTCTTGAGTTTTGCACAACATATGCATGAGTGAAATGATCATAAATAAGTGAAATAATATTTATGCAATTTTTCAATTCCAGTTTGACATGATTATGATTAAACATACTTGGGGTAATCAAAATGACGCAAATATATTAAATACCTAAGCAAGACTTGCGCATTTTATAAATTTAGCCTAATACCCCCTAAAATACCTTTTAAATCCATTTTGACACTTATTTCATTTAGTCCTAATAATATCATATGACAAATTTAGTTTTTCAAATTTTATAAGATTTTTAGGAAATGGATCTAGAAGGATAAACATAAAAAGATAAGTAGATCGCTTGTAAAATGATATGACTTTTTATTCAACTTTATTCAATTTGATTTATTTATGAATTTTGGTTTAATATGTGAAAGTCGTATCACAAGTTATATAAAGTGATCATATCATGATGGTTAAAAAAAAAGGAAAAAATAAACAACAAAAGGTTAGGCATATCATGAAGTAGTATAATGATATTTCATTTTTAGTTGATTTCTACTTCATGAAAATGATTGGATACTAATGAATGAGAGATTTAGGTATCCAAATAGGACCGGGTGTGACGGTTCCTTTGGGTACCCAAATACAACGTGTTTGCTTTTGGGGAGATATAATTGAATGGGCCCTTTTAATTTGAGTTTGTGTTTCATCTATAACTTTGAGCCGCCATTCAAATCTTGGTTTAATATTATTTTTATGCATCAAATTTCCATTATGATTTTCTTTATTTTGAAGATTATAGTGGTAATGATGATTGAAAATACTTTTCATTGGAAATTTGTGCACTCCTCTTTTCAAGTTGGGAGAAGAATGATTTTGTAAATGATAATGATTTGGAATTTCATTTTCAAGCATTTGATATTTTTCATTTCTTTTGTTAGGCTTAGACATATTATGAAAATTCACATTTAACTTGCTTTTGGAATTTGCTTGAAATTGTTGATTTATGTGTTGAGAATTTTTCTTTATAATTTCCTTAAGCAAGTTGACTTTAGTTTCCAATTCATAACTCTTAATTTTAAGATTATGTCTAGCTTTATTATAGGCTATTGTGCTATTTTTAAGAGTGGATACAATAGACTCAATATGATTGTTATATTCATTTCTAAAGTCATCAAAAGTTTCATCCATCTCTTTAATTTCAATTTTAAAGTCCTTACATTTAGCACAGTCATTTTTCAAGGATGACTTTTCTAAACATAATCTTTCATTTTGTTCTTTTATAAAGAGAAGTTACTTTTCAAGTTCCTTGTGTTTTTCTTTTAATTCATTATATTCTACACAAGGTGTAGTATTTTCAACTAAGGAGCCATGGATAGAATTAGATAAATTTGAATTTGATTCTTCATTAATTTTTGCCTTTAAATTTTTATTTTCTAAGCGCAAATGTTTATTTGCATTTTTTAATTTCTTAATTTTGCGCTTTGTAATTTGAAGCAATTGTAATGTAGAATAGAAGTACAAAAAATGAATTTGATTTCCTTACCTTGCTTTCGGGAGAGGCACAATTTGAACATATAGTTTCTTTGACATCTTGAATATTTATGCAAGCTTGTATGTTCTCCAATTCTTGTGTTTGTTCCATACCTATAAGAGGAAAATCATACATTTCTTCAAGAAATTTCCATATTTTGTATGCACTAGAAAAACAATATATTAATTTGAAGATATCTTAAGATGAAGAACAAAAAATACAATTCAAAGCTTTTGCATTTAGGTGACGCTCTTGTTTATTTGATTCGTCCGCTGGTCTTGTTATTGCTATATCCCATGCGTTGATATCTAATGTTTTAATAAACCTCTCCATTAACAATTTCCACCTTTTATAATTTCTTCCTTCGAATAAAGGTGGTGCAAGAGATTTTTCTTCTTCATAAAAATTTTCCCCACTAATAGAAGCGAGATCATGAGACGCCATTATTCCCGGTTGTTAAGCCGATTGGGAATAACCTGGCTCTGATACCACTTGTTGAGGCGCCCTTAGAGGGGGGGGGGGGGTGAATAAGGGTTTTAAAAAACTTTAATATTAATAAAAAACTTTTGATATTTTATGTTGAAGTAAGTTAAATCAAGAGTAAAGAGATTGGAATAATGAAATCAATTTTATTCAACATGAAAAGGCATGATTATCATTAATAAACTTGATTACAAAATTTGATTTCAATGACGCTAGAAATCAAAGCGAATAATGAAAGACTCTTTTCGTTTTCTATACCGACTCGTATCCCCAAGAACCGGTTGGCTTTAGCCGATCTCTCCCCAGATATGGACTCAAGACGCTCTAACCAATCTATCACCAAAAAGGCCTCGAGCACACCCTAGATCTACACCCTAGACCTAGTCGCCAACACGAGGCGAATTCCTCCCTAAGCCCTACCCAGACCTATCGCCAACATGCGGCGAATTCACAAACCGATTACAAAGATGAAATAAAGGACAAAATACAAAATACAAATATAAAACTCCCTATGAGGTAATCTAAAGGAGATGCCGAAGAATCGCTGAAGATCGTTGAAGTCCAAGCGTTCGTTCTTCGCGTTGAGTTAGCGTGTTGATCCAAGCCTCCTTTGATTCCTCCTTTTGAAATATGAGTGGGAGATGTGTTTGTCTGGAAATACGACCCTCACAAAGTTTCTGAAGTGCTGGAATAGGGCTCTGGGCAATCAGTCATAAGAGACGTCGAAATCATCCAATTTATAGACTTTGAGCTAACGTCGGCGTTAAGTGCTAACGCCTGGCGTTGACCATGTATAGAAACATATTGATGGCTCGGATCTTCAGAAGAGGAAGGAGATTCTGTACTTTAGGAAATGTTTTATTTTAGGCAATATCAACGCCGATGTTAAGGGTAACGCGGGCGTTGGGCAAATCATTTCTAAAGTTCCTCCTGCAATCACGGCTGCTTTCTCCTTGCCAAATTCGTCGACCGGATAGTGCCTAGCGTTAACACTAAGGCCTGGCGTTGAGTTTCTTTCTTTAATCCGCTAGCCCGCCATTTTGTCGAACAACATCTTCGTCGAACGCCATTTTTGTCGAACAGATAGAGCCCGACGTTAAGCTCTAATGCCTGACATTGAATTTCATCTTTAATCAGCTGGCACGACATTTCTTCGAACGGGCTTCTTCTTTCGTCGACCACAATTTCGTCGAATGGAATTTTCGTCGAACGCAGCGGTAGAGCATGCAAATCGTCGAACAGAGCTTTCAGTTCGTCGAGCACAATTTTGTCGAACGCAGTGGTAGCGCATGCAGATCGTCGAACGGAGCTTTCAGTTCGTCGAGCACAATTTCGTCGAACGCCATTTTTTTCTAGCGCTAACGCCCAGCATTAAGCTTAACGCCTGGCGTTAAACAACTTTCAATACTTCAGCTAGTGGTTAGTGCCATACCATTGTTGCAACAACCTGGTGTCATATCTGTCCAAACCTGTATGCTAAAAACACAATGGCAAACAAGATCAAATACAAGTAGGATTTGTTATTCTCAAATCAAAGGGATGCGGAAAACCATGTTCCATTAGTTGGTGCTCAAAGTTACTTCATGAGCTCGCTCAGCCCAGGACACTAGAGGGCGACCATAGGCATCCTCGCTTCGAATGCCTTCACGGAAGTGCGGATGGTCGCTGGGCTAGCCATCCTCCGAAGGATTTTCCTTCGCACTCAGGTCCCTCTTGGCGATTTATTTCCTTCTCGCAGGCTCGCTGGACTTCGACCTTGCCTTTTGCTTCCTTGAAGGCCCAGCAACATCACCGACGACCTCCTGCTCATCGCAACCCAGTGACGAGTCGATCGGGGTGGAAGCCCCCGCCTTCGGCGCTAGCGGAAGAAGCTCGCTTGGCAAGGAGCGAGTAGCTGCAACATAACGAAACACAAGGTATTAGTCGTCAGTTGAAGACAAAAGGCGAGTATGCGTAATACTCGCTCAGAAAACTACCTTCACCTGCGAACACTTTAGCGAGTTCGTCTACTCGCTTCCTCTAGATGAGGACATCTAGGCGATGACCCCTGAAGCGGTCGAGCAGTTTCTCCCTCGTCTCCTCCAGGTAAGGAGTCAGAAAGGCGCTTTCCGCCGGCTGGAAGGATGAGGTGGGGATAACTGGAAAGTTGCCACTATTGATGACTAGTCACTCACCCCAGTGGTGGTTCTTGTTCGCCGTGCCGGTCAGCGTGCAGACGTGGCTACATAAGAAGACAACGCCATCGCTAGTAGCGTTGAAGTGGAATACTCGCCGGAAGACAGAAAGATCGAAGGCGATCTTCTGTTCTCGCAGGAAGCACAAGAACCCGATGATCATCGCCACCCCGTTAGGATTGATCTGGGCGGGGACTATTCCAAAGAAGCGGAGGATTTGACAAAACTCCGTCCGCAGGGGTAGTCGCAGGCTGACCTCGAAGTGGCGAGTGGGGAACACCAGCTCGGTCGTCGAGAATGAGTTCAGTCGCTCATCCTCGCAGGGGAGCCTGGCGACATACCCAGGCGACAAATACTTGGCGCAAAATTCCTTCAAGTCCTGCGGTCGAAGGATCGGTTTCTTGAAGGTAGTCACCCCGAAGTTCTTGGCGTGATTCACACTCCGAATAGCCGCCTCGTCAGTCATTCTAGAAGAGGAGAAGGAGCGAGTATCAAACGAGGCGAGAAAGGAAGCAATAGGAAGGTACTCGCTAGCAATACAAAAAGATCACCAGAAAGCGTAATAATACGCACCCACCCCCCTATTTATAATAGTCGGGGATACTTGGCTTATCGCGTACGCCGCCGCGAGTACGAGTATAGGATGGAGAATAGCAAGGAAAGTCACCAAAAGCCACCGACGCACGTCACATCATCATCACTCAGCGAGCGGGCACCTGCACAAAGATACAAGGAAGCTCGCCAACTACGATCAATATTCAACCAATACTCGCAAAAACAACCGCAAAAAGGAGCTAGTAAAAAATCAGGCATCGCAGAAATCAAGCTAGCGAATAGTAAATGAAGGGCGAGTTTCATATACTCGCCAATAAAATTACTTAAAAAACTTAAATTATTCAAATTATGAATCTTTCGCCAAAAGGAGACCAAGCAACTACAACAACAAAGAAGAAAAGAAGCAGCATCTAAGGGCCTTGGAGGTTCGCCGAGGCTTCAGGAGGTTGCGGATGTCGCCCCCAGCCCATGCTGTGAGCACGTTTGAAGTGCTCGAAGGCCAGAGTCATTGCGTCCTCTCCCTGCCGCAGCTGGTCTTCAATCCTTGCCAAGTGGCCGACCGAGCCCATGCTCGCGCGCAACCCGACGAGCTCATCATTAAGCTGCTGACGATTCTCCAATCTGGCGACCCGGCGCTCCAAGTCATTTGCAATCTGCAGATGAGATTCCACACCAGTCAGCCGAGTATCAAATTTCTCCAGCCGAGATACTCGTGCCTCAAGCTCGGTCAGTCGACGATGAGGCTCGATGACCGCTAAGCGCTCAACACGCGACTCTATGTCAGCCAAGCGGCGATGAGGCTCGCATATCGCCAGGCGGTCCATCTTCGCCTCTAGATCCAAGATAGCGCGAGTAGCCATCTCTTAGTACTCGCGAGAAGGAAGGCCGACTCCATCAATCAGAGCTCCCACAGGAGTCTGAGCGCGAGCTGAAAAGAAGACAAGAGAGCAAAAGACTTTAGTAGCGAGTATTAAAAAGTAAATCCCGCAAAGCACGCAGATCAGCCGCTAAGTTACCCGGACGACGACTATCATTTCTCGAGCCACGAGGAGGCTGCGAGATCGCCGAGAGGGGGGCTCCTTCCTCGGTGAGGAGAGGAGCTATGGTGCCCGGCACCTCGCCGGATGGATTGATTCTCAGCAGTTTGTTCCCGGCCGCGAGAAGTGTCTCCTCGGCCGCGACCATCTACTGGTCTCCCTCCTCCCTTTGGAGCGAAAAAACCCGAAGAAACCCCAGCCCCGCCTCGGCGGGAGGATTCTCCCAGGTTCGTTGGAAGAGCAGCAGAGGACGAAGGGCGCTGATCGCCATGAATCTCGGCAAGAGGAGGGAATGGAGGAGGTTGCGGAAGTCCACCCACAGGCAGCTGCTGGTTGCTCGCCAGCTCCGGTTCTTGAGAAGGCGGTGGCGGTGGAGGTGCGCTGCTCGCTGAGGGAGCCCTCTGCTCACTCGACGACCTCTTCTCCAAAAGGGAGCTGTGGAGGATCCGAACTGAGGCGCCACAACGCGACCCCTCCCCAGCTCCAGGTGAGATCATCGGAGATGATCGCAAAGGCGGCACATTCAAAGGCTCCTCCTGAGCACTTGCGATCGACGAATCTGCGAGTATCAGAAAGCATCAGGACCTCGCTAGCAATGTTGAAATCAAGAAACTAACCCAAAGGATGGCGAGTAAGTAACATCACCTCGCACAGGTGCGACGTCCGGTGGATTCGGGGCTGAGGTCCCCGCCGTACTCGCCCCCCCAGTGACCTTTGCAAAAGTAGGATCAGTCACAGGAGAGTCGCCCTCGCGAGAAAGACCTAGGTCATCAAGTAGTTGCTGACGTTGGTCGACTAGAGGATCGGCGACACCCTCCGAAACAGTCGTCCTCCTCGTTTTCTCCTTTTTCTTCTTCTTCTTGTCAAAACGCTTCCTCTTCTTAGAAGCGAGGAAGGCTTCAAGGTCGGCATCTACGCGAGGAGGTAGCAAAGGAACATCGAACATGCTCATAAGCCCGTCCATGGCAGCAACAGCTTCCTCAGCAAAATTGCGCGACATCTTTTAACGAGATCAGAAAGGTCGTGCCATCAGAGATCTCTCCCCCTCTATATATAGAGTCCGGGAGCCAGTCATGCGACTGCCGAGTATATCCTAAATACTCGACCAAAGCAGCTCGTCGAATAGGGGTTGGATGATTCTTTCTGAGCTACTGCGTTACTCGCAAAGAGCGGGGATTGTGTACAACCCATATTCTCTGAGGGTAGGGCCCACTCAAAGCCGCGTAGGCAGAAGTCAAGGTCAAAAGGTCAACACATAAGTCAACAGTTCAAGCACAATGACATCTCAGCAGCAAGAGCAGATGTAGGCCTAGGCGAGTAGGGGTGCACTCGTGCGAGTAGCCCGGATACTCGCTAAAAGGTGGGCGACCATAGGTGATACTCGCCTCTTCTATAGGGGAGATCGTCTCAATGTCGCCGGGCAGGGGCTGGGCTATAAAAACCCCCTACCCCTTGGTTTTCCTATAAATAGGACCCCAGGGGTACTTGGATTGGCACCTGAACTTGAGCTTTTGGAACCCACCTCATTCAAATTCTCCGACCGGTCGACCTTGGCCGCTACTCCCGGCACTAGACAAGTCGGTGCCTTCCTCGTACCCTGCTCGACCATTTTTTGGTTGTGGAGGGGAAGTATCTCTTGAGCTTCTGGGTACGTGGTGGGACCTCCTTACCGCAGCACCTGAGGTCCTGTTGTTCTTTTTCCGAGCCTTCATCGTCGTTGCCAGTCAGACCCTCTCGTCGGACTGCTGGGCGAGTAGCCTCCGGCTGCATTGATCCGAATTTTGGAGCCGGGATTTTCCAGGCTTCAACAATAACTATTATGATAACTTATACGGCTCGCGACCTCGAGAAGAAATATCGCAACCCAAAATAAAAGATACTTTTAAAAATAAAATTTTAGAATTAGCTTCTAGGAAAAAAGCGCGCACATCTAGTTCTAGTAGTTTAAATGAATTAGGATTGTATACAAAAAACATAATTTCGTGATTTTATGAGTACGGGGGAGATTGAAAACTTCGATCTCTTAAAATGGTGGAAAGGTAAAGTTAATACATATCCTATTTTGACTTATATGGCTCGTGATTTACTAACAATCCAAGTTAGTACAGTAGCTTCAGAGTCTACTTTTTCTATTAGTGGCAGGGTTTTGAACGAGCGGAGGAGTCGCCGCAATGAAGAATCACTAGAAATCTGCATCTGCTACAAGAATCACTTGGATGCTATGAAAAGTAAACAACACATTTCATCGATAGATGATAGCTCATCGGATGGACACAATAAATTTATGAGATAATTAAGAGCGTCGCACATTCGCCAGTCACACCCGATAAAATATGTATTTTGTTAAATTAACGAGTTTTTTAAATTTCTTCATTTAAAATTAATAATAATAATAAATTTGATTTTGATACATTTTTTTCAATTTTGATGTAAATGCGTAATTTATCTTTTTTCAATATTAACAAAAATTAATTTTTCTTGTCCATCTCAATTCATTTCATTTATTGAATATTTTTTAAATAAATAAATTATTTTAAAAAATTAACAATAATAAAAAATAAAAGGCCGGGCCCGGCCTGAGCAGGCCCCCTGCCGGAGCTGGTGTTTGAACCCAGTTAAAGCAAGGCCCGGGCTCGAGCCCGATTGACAAAAGCCCCGGCCTGTCAGGCCCGGTACCGGCCCGGCCCGATCGGGATTTTTGGACAGGGCTATTCTAATTCATTTAAAAAAGTACAATTACTATTGAAGCCATGCGACCTCAAAGAGTTGAATCCACGCGGTCTCGAGCCAGCGGTCTGTGCGGTCTCCCAGAATCAGACCGCGACTTCTCCTTAGATGTGCGAGATCGCGCCGTATGAAGATCAGTGGTCACCAGCTCCATCAAACAACAATCTGATAACCGCGGTCTGCGCGGTCTCCCAGAATCAGACCGCGACTTCTCCTCAGATGTGCGAGATCGCGCCGTATGAAGATCAGCGGTCTCCAGCTCCATCAAATAACAATCTGATAACCGCGGTCTGTGTGGTCTCCCAGTATCAGACCGCCGCTTCTCCTCAGATATACCAGATCGCTTCATGTGAAGAGAAGCGGTCTGGTACCCCTGGTATCTCCCTTACGGGGGAGTGTTTGCCAGAGCGGTCTCACCATCGATCAGTATCCTCTATCACACGACCTTCCACCTGTCGTGTGACCACCCGTCTTATCTCCAGACCGCGGAGGTCACTGCGGTCTCGTTCTCCCTGACCTCCCAGCTTGCTTTGTGTATTGTATTTGTATTTAGTCCTACATTGTGTATTTGTATTTTACTCTTTCCCTCATAGTCTATATAAAGGAGGCAATACTCTTGTAATACTAAGATTTTTGGAAATAAAATTTTCAAGTTCTCACATGGTATCAGAGATAGGTTCGATCCTCGTGTTGTGACCTCTTTCTCTCTTCGGTCGGTCTCTCTTCCTCCAAACCGCGCGATCTCCCGATTCTTTCGGTCTTCTAGCCGCGAGACCGTGCAATCTGTCTTTCCTCTTCCAGATCTTTTCTCATGGTTACCCCTTCTGATAATGTCCTCACCGCCACTCTTGTGGCTATTTCTACCTCTACCTCTACTACCTTTACCTCTACTTCTGGCAATCTTGGCACCTCTTCCAAGCTCACTGGCTCTAATTATCCTGATTGGAGTGTCTCCTTCACCCTCCTCTTACGCTCTCAACGCAAACGCCACCACCTCACCAATGATCCTCCTCTCAAAGAGTCTACTACCTTTGATGATTGGGATGCTAGCGATGCTCTGGTCTGCACCTAGCTTGCTAACAGTCTCTCTAATGAATTTCTTCCTATCATTCGACATGATGAGACCGTCAAAGCAGCTTGGAACCATCTTACTGCCCTTTACTCCAAAGGTGCCAAAACCTCCCGCATCTACACCTTGTATGCTGATATCTTTGTCCGCCCAACCATGGATCCCACCTCAGCATATCAAGAGGTTCAGGCCCTTGGGGATGAACTCCTTCAACATCGTCCCTTCTCTGCTGACCTTGCAGAGCAGCATAAACACTTTCAGGAGCTCCTAGTTGTGTGTTACCTTCTCCGTCTTCCTGAGTCCTATGATATGATCCGACAACAAATTCTTGGGGAAGCTGACTCTCCAACCCTTGATGCCATAGCTGCTTGGGTTTCTGCTGTTACCTCCCTTCTCCAACGACCCTTGTTATCCTCTCCTCCTCCTCCAGAGAGCTTTGCTCACCGGGCTGATCGTGGTCACCCCGGTGGCCGTGGTGGATCTCTTGGTGTCCGCGGACCTCCTCGGTACATCTGTTCTCATTGTGGTCGGAAGGGTCACACTATTGATCGCTGCTATCTCAAGCATCCTCACCTTCGCCCTGCGGATGCGGCTTCTCATCCTGGTACTACACAGCCGTCTGATTCTGTTGCTACCTCCTCAGGTAGCGTGCACGTGGTTACTGAAGGTAAGTGGCTTATTGATTCTGGAGCAACAAATCATATGACAGGGAGCCCTCAACTTTTCTCACAGTTACTAGAAAACAAGAATTTACCTCTGGTTCTAACATCAGACGGTTCTCCCTCACACATGTGTGGGGCTGGAATAGTTCAAGTCACTCCGACTATCTCTCTTAAGAACACTCTTTATGTGCCTACATTTCCTTGCAACTTACTATCAGTCAAGGCTCTCTCTCAATAGTTACAATGTTCTATTATATTTACTCCGACTAACTATTATTTTCAGGATCTTCACACGAAGGAGGCAGTTGCTACTGGGACTGAGATTGGAGGCCTCTACTTCCTTGACGTTCTTGCTGCTCACTCTGCTTCCGCAGTCTCTGATTCTCTCCATCAATGGCACCTCCATCTTGGTCACCCTCCACCTCGGCTGCTGTATCAACTTCTACCTCACCTCACCAACGATACCTCTCCTCTCAACTGTGAAGCTTGTCAACTAGGAAAGCACCATCAATGGAGTAGTTTGTATTTTGTTACGTTTATTGATGACTTTTTTCGATGTACTTGGGTGTATCTTTTAAAAGAACGCTCAAAACTTTTTACTGTTTTCTCAACTTTCTATAATGAAATTTCCACTCAATTTGGAGTGTCTATCAAAGCTATTCGCACTGATAATGCTAAAGAATATGTTTTCAACAGTTTTCTGAGTTTTGCATGAGTCATGGTCTTATACATCAAACTAGTTGCCCTTATACTTCTCAACAAAATGGGATAGCGGAATGTAAGAATCGTCACCTTCTCGACATGGCTCGCACCTTACTCTTCCAGATGAATATGTCCAAAAACCTATTGGGGTCATGCCATCCTCATCTCCTGCTATCTCATTAACCGCATTCCCTCCACCCTTCTTCAAGGCTCCACACCCTTTTCTCTACTATATCCTACCTCGAAACCTTTCTCGTTACCTCTAAAAGTCTTCGGTTGTACTGCGTTTGTCCACACTCCTTCACCAGGTCGGGACAAACTCTCCCCTCGGGTAGTTAAGTGTATCTTTGTTGGTTACTCTCCCACTCAGAAAGGTTACCGATGCTATGATCCTCTTCTTCGCAAACAATATGTTTCCGCTGATGTTACCTTCTTTGAGACTATACCATACCTTTCTAACTCTTCCACCTCTCTGCCTCCTGAAACTCATCCAACACCACCTCTCATTTACTCCCCACCGACACCACCTACTCTCCCAAATCCACCGCCTCTTCCTTTAACTCCACCACCGACAGAGTCTCCTACCACTTGTCCTTCTACTCTGGGGCCTCCTATCCCAACTCTTGGGCCAGCACTATCTTCTTATAATGATGACTCTCCTGCTAATACAGTTACCACTGAAGACATCCCTATTGCCCTTCGAAAGGTAGTTCGCTCATGTACGCAACATTCTATTCATGATGTTGTGACCTATGCTCAACTCACCCCCTCTGCTAGGGCGTTTGCTATTACTATTTTAGATATTGTCATTCCAGCTAATTATCAGGATGATCTTGCTATCCCACACTGGAAGGCTGCCATGGATGAAGAAATAACCACTCTTCAGGACCGTAGCACGTGGACACTTGTTCTTCCGCCTATTGGGATAGATGTTGTTGGATGTAGATGGGTCTTTGTGATCAAATACCGTGTCGATGGCTCTATCGACCGATATAAGGCTCGCTTGATTGCCAAAGGTTTTACTCAGACATATGGAGTTGACTTCTTTGACACTTTCTCCCCTGTCGCTCGTTTTACAACCATCAGGGTCCTCTTCTCTGTGGCCGTCAACAAAGGGTGGAAAATCTCTCAATTAGACGTCAAGAATGCTTTTCTTTATGGTGATCTTCAAGAGGTTGTTTTCAGGGAGCAACCTCCAGGGTATGTTGCTCCGGGGGAGACTCATGTATGTAAACTAAAGAAGGTTATTTATGGTCTCAAGCAAAGTCCTCGCGCCTGGTTTGAAAAGTTTAACGAAGTAATCAAGGTAGTTGGATTTGTCCGCAGCTCTGCAGATCACTCTCTCTTCATTCGCAAGACCTCTCATGGAATGGTAGTTGATAAGTAGTATTTTTATAACTTTTTAATAGAAAATTTTGTAAATATTTAATGTGAATTTTCCTTTTTATGTCAATTTTAGGTTATAAGTAGTTCTTTTTGTAATTTTGATTCTAACTTAGCTTAATTTCAATATTTGCAGAATTTTGGGACAAATCGGGAAAAATGGCATGTCACGCCCTCGGTCACGCCCGTGACCAAGGGCGTGTAACCTGAAGATCAGTCCAGAATCGATGCCACGCTGTTTGAACCAGTCCACACCAGGTCACGCCCCAGGTCACGCCCGTGACCCAAAGTCACGCCCGTGACCGGGGGCGTGTAATCTTAGAATCTTCCACGTAGAGCCGCCGTCGAGACGTGGAGCTGCAGTCGAGAAGTCAACTTGAGTCACGCCCGTGACCCACATGTCACAGCCGTGACTTGCCCGCGTGATCTCTGCTTCGCCGCCGCGCCGAATTCCAGCCCACACCGCATTTAATGCAGCCGTCCAAAGTCACGGTCGTGACCCGACATGTCACGCCCGTGACATGTCACTTTTCGCCGCGCCTTCCAGAAAGCCCACGCCGCTGTCGGATCCGATGTGAATAGTGCAGTCACGCCCTAGGTCACGCCCGTGACCGAGGGAGTGTAATCTGAAATTTTTTCCTATAAATTCAGAGGCTCTCCTTGAGTCCAGGGTTCAGAATTTTGGAGTGGGGGAGGTGCTGCTAGAGCTGTTAGTGAAGTTTTTCAATGCTTTCTCATGCTTTTCAATTTCATGTTCTTCCTTTTTAATTCATGTAATGTGCTAGTTCTTAGTTCTATGCAATAGTTAGTTAAAGCTTGTAATCTTTTCCTTCCTAGCTTGTAATCTCTTTAATTAAAGCTTGTAATCGTTTTGGTTTTCAATAAAATTAAGTTCTCTTTCCTTCATGTTCTCTTTTTCCTTAAGCATTCTTTCTTTCATGCAATGATTTTTCGTTCCTTTTCCCCCTCCACTATGGTTGAGCATTAAGTATTTTTGTCTTCGTTTAATCCTTTCATTTAGCTTGCAATTAGTTTTAATTTTAGTTAAGCAAAAACAAACCAATCAAATTTTCGTCGATAAGATAATGGCAATTTTCCTCGAAGTAGAAGTAATCAACGCGCCCCGTGGAATACGACCTTGGTATTCCTAAATATCCTATACTATAGACGATAAGGTACACTTGCCTTCATCGGATATAGTTTTGGAGAAAATCTCAAATCTTCACTAAAATTTCAAAACCAAAAAAATCTATATCAGTGGTTCTTGTTGGAGCATGCGTTTCGCACTCTTCCGGTTTGATAATAACAAAGTCCCGTTTGTATTTGATTCTATTTTTATTAGTGGTGAGCATGTAACAGGTATGAGATGTTCACAATTCTGAATGGAGCTCAATTTGACTAAATGAAGAATTTGATGTCGGAATTTTCCGACAGCTAATGTCGCCCAGGCGACAGCAGAGAAGTTACAACAACTTACCGCACTGCAACACGACGAACAATAGTTTTTCGCTGTCGGAATTCCGACAGCGATGTCGCCCAGGCGACAACACGGAAGTTACAGCAACTGCCCGAACGACAGCACTACGAGCGGCAGTTTTGCGCTGTCGGAATACCGACAGCGATGTCGCCCAGGCGACAGCCCGACCGTTACAGCAACTGCCCGCATGACATCACTACGGGCGGCAGTTTAGCACTGTCGAAATTCCGACAGTGATGTCGCCCAGGAGACAGTGAAAATCTATATATTGGCTCATTTTGTTCGTGCATGCCAAGCATTGAGAATTCCAAGTCCCTTCCTGAGTGCATACGAACCAGAGAGCTCCAGAACCTCATCAACTCCCATTTGTGCTTAGAAGGTTTGAGATTGAAGACGAGATCGGACGCGCTACTACATCAACGATCATCTCGAGGCTTCAACCTTCCTTTCAGAGATCTGAATTTCTAGGAAGTTATTCTTTTCATTTTGTATTTTCATTTATATACATTTCATTTTGTATTGGTAGGGAAATCGTCTCCTTGTGCGTGACGTCTAAGTCCTTGCATGGCTTAGGGTAAAATCGCTTCCTTCTGTGGAGCGTCCAAGTCCTTGCATGGCTTGGTGGGAAATCGTGGCCTTGTGTGCTACGTCTAGATCTTGGGAAGATCTAGAGGATAGGCTTGGGCTCGGTCTAGGAAGAGACAAGTGATAGCCTTCCGATCCTTGGGAGAATGATTGGTAAACACAAATTGTAAAAGATTTATTATCATATTTGTGCCTTGATCTTAAGCATTGTTAAGATCATATTATTTGTATATGAATTTCATGATTATAAAATTATGACTTTTTCTTTAATTGCAAATATGGTTGCTTAATCTTTAACTTAGAAATTTGTGTTTGAATTAATTTAAAAATTACATTGGTTTGAAATTTTTATAAGTAATTTTTAGAAAAGTAAAATTTGTTTTAAAATTCTTAAGTAAAAAATCATATTTTTTAAAAAGGCCCTTATTCACCCCCCCTCTAAGGGCGCCACAAGATCCAACACGTGGTATCAAAGCGAGGTTACTCCAAAATGGTTTTACCACCGGGAGTAATGGCGCACAACGATCACGCGTTCGTTGAGGGGCAAGGAATTAGTAGGCCACCACTTTTTACGGGTACAGACTATAACTATTGGAAAATCGGAATGCGGTGTTTTCTAATAGCTCTCGACATGGAAGTTTGGAATATGGTCGAGACGAGTTATACTTCCCCAACATATGACGTAGGAAATGTAACAATGGACAAACCCAAAGACAAGTGGGATGACAATGATAAATTAAAATGTAAAAACAATGCAAAAGCCGTGAATGCTTTATTTTGCGCACTAGATCGCACTGAATTAAATAGAATTTGTGCTTGTGATACTGCATATGAAATTTGGAATCTTTTAGAAATAACTCATGAAGGTACTTTGCAGGTAAAGGATTCAAAGCTATTTCAACTGGAGTCAGAATTCGAAAGATTCAAATGGAGGTGGATGAAGAAATTGATACAATGTACACACGATTCACCAAAATCATGAACGATTCAAAGGTGCTGGGTAAGGTTTTCTCCAATGGAGATTTAGTAAGGAAAATCTTAAGATCACTTCCCCCGAAGTTCAATCCTAAAGTGAATGCAATCTCTGAGTCACATGATCTTAAGACCTTACAATTGGAGAGTCTCATTGGAAATCTGAAAACTCATGAGGTGGAGTTGAAAATCCAAAGCCAAGAGTACAATTTGGAGCCCAAAAAGAAGAGCTTGGCGTTGAAATCAAGAAGGGAAGTTGAGACTGAATCTGAAGAAAGTGAGGAAGATGAGGAAGGACTATTTGTGAGGAACTTTAAAAAGTTTATGAGAAATCCGGAGAGAAGAAATTCATTTAATTTTTTTTCAAAAAGAACGATTTTGTCTACCAAAAAGGCAAAGGAAAAATGGAGAGTGAAGAGGAGCGTCCGCTACCGGAGTGCTACCATTGCAAGAAGATTGGTCATATCAGAAACAAGTGCCCAAAGTATCTGAAAGAGCAAAAAGCAAAGAGGCACGATAAAAGTTACAAGAAGAAAGTGTTAAAGGCAGAGACTTGGGATTATTCTTCGTCTGGTGAAGAAAGTGATTCCTCAACACAGGAGGAAGAGGAGGCAAATGTCTGCTTGATGGGGAAAGAAAATGCGTCATCTGACGACGATTGCAGTGTCCAAAGCGACACTGAGGTAACTCCTCCATCTTATGATGATTTATATTCTGAATTTATGAAAACATGCAAATATTTGGATAAAAGCCTAAAGGAAATTAAATTTTTAAAGTCTGAAAATAAAGGTCTTTTAAAAGTGAACAAAAAATTATCAAATGAGTTGAAAACTATTGAGAAAGAGAAGGTAATTTGTCAAGAGTGTGATCACTCTTCGACAAGGATAAAAGAACTTGAAAATACTATTTCTAAGTCCGATCAAAAAATTGATCTACTTGTAAAAGAGAAAAAGGACTTAGAAAAAGTTGTTAAAACCTCTCATTCTCAATTAGAGAATTATAAGAAAAATGTTGCAAATAGATGTGGCATGATAGTAAAAGAAAATTCAATTTTAAAGTCAAAAGTAAATGAGTTGAACATGGCAATTGGAAAATTTGGTGTTAGAAAAAAAAATCTCTGGATATGCTTTTAGCCAACCAATTCCATGGGACAGCAAAATTTGGGCTAGGATACATTTCTGGAAACTCTGGAAGCTGTCGGAAATTTCTGATAGCTGCTGTCGGAACCAGCGACAGCTCCGGGTTCAGAAAATCTATTTTTCAAAGTGAAATTTTTTCTAAATCCACACATAAAGATGTTTCCACCAGCAAGAGTCCAGCGAAACCATTGAAAAATGGTTCCTCACCATTCATTGTATGTGCCAAATGTCATCGATTTTGTCACATCTCGGGCTCATGTTGGAAGAAAGGAAAAGTTAATGTTAAACAAATCTGGGTACCTAAGGCGTCCACCTATACCATGGGATCGACCACTTGGGTAACCAGATCTTTACTCTCATCATCTTTTTAGGTTTGCGTGCAGGCTAGGAACAAGGAAGACGTGTGGTATTTGGACTCTGGATGTTCAAAACACATGACGGGCGATAAATCAAAGTTCCTCCGCCTGGAGATGAAGAAAGGTGGAACAGTGACATTTGGAGATAATGGCAAGGGTAAAGTCAAAGGCATTGGAGTAGTAGGTAACAAAGAATTTAAAATTTCAAATGTTTTATATGTTAAAGGTTTGAAACATAATTTAATTTCTATTAGTCAACTATGTGATAAAAATCTAAATATTTTATTTGACTCTAGCTCAAGCCTTTGCAAAATTATTGATTCTAAAACAAACGAAATCGTACTTACTGCACCGCGGTTCTCGTGATCAGGGAATTTTTTTTAAAGTTTTTCTTCTTCCTTTCTTCTCTTTTTTAGTGTATGACCCGAGGTAGCACTTCAATTCTTCCTTTTGATCCGGAGATCGAGCGAACCCTCTTGAGGCACCGCCGTTCTCGTGATCAGGGAAATCAAGTAGAATCCGAAGAGTCGATCGGGGACACTAACGCAGCAAATATGGATCATAATCTTAATCCTCCTAATCTTAACGAGCCAAATCCTAATGAGGACGCGCAACAGACCATGTCCTATTATGCGCGGCCGAATTTGGAAGGCACACAATCGAGTATTGTTCGCCCCACGGTGGCGAACAATAATTTTGAGATCAAGTCCAGCATCATACAAAGGGTGCAACAATCGATGACCTTTGATGGTCAACCGGACGAGGATCCAAATTCACATATCTCTTACTTTCTTGAAATTTGCGACACTTTTAAGATCAATGGCGTCACCGATGATGCCATTCGACTACGTCTTTTTCCTTTTTCTTTGCGGTCTACGGCCAAGCAGTGGCTGGGCTCCCTACCAAGGGGATCCATTACTACATGGGCCGAAATGGCGGAAAAATTTCTCAATAAATATTTCCCGCCTTCAAAGACCGCTAAATTGCGCACGGATATTGCATCGTTCATGCTAATCGACTCGGAGACTCTCTATGACACATGGGAGCGCTTCAAGGAGCTTTTGCGCCGATGCCCTCACCACGCACTTGCCACTTGGCAACAAGTGCAAATATTTTATAATGGCTTAAATCTCCAAACGAGGCAAATGATTGATGCGTCCGCCGGGAGGACATTAAATAACAAAACTCCGATCGCCGCTCAAGAGCTTTTCGAAGAGATGGCCACAAATGCGTATCAATGGAACATGCCCCGAGGGCGGCCTAATAAGCCGGCCAGAATTTTTGAAATAGACGCAAACGCAAATTTGGCTTTACAAGTTGAGCGCTTAACAAAGCAAGTGGCGGAGATGTCTGCTTCCTCCGCCACTCCTCCTTGGGCTAATAACGTTTTAATTGAAGAACATGTTGACTACATGGGAAATCCGCCTCGACCTTCCTATAACCCCAACACCGCTCCGTATAACAACACATACATTGCGGGTTATAGGAATCATCCGAATTTCTCATGGAGCAACCAAGGAAATGCTCAGCGTCCTTTGAATTTAAATCAACCTCCTCCTAATCAACTTCTTAACTTAACTTCGCCTCCAAATTTGATTTCTCAAAATTATAATCCACCCGATTTTCCACCGCAACAACAAAAACTCTCTCCGCTTGAAGAGGTTTTTGCAAAATATGTTGCTACAAATGAAACGAACATCCGGAACCTTACCGGATCGATCAAAAATTTGGAAAATCAAGTGGGCCAGCTCGCAAAGATGATTTCTAAGCGTTAACAAGGAGCACTACCGGGGAACACCGAGCAAAATCCAAAGGAGAGCGCGCACGCGATTACAATCCGAAGCGGGAAGGAGGTGGTTCAAAAACAGGACGAACCCAAGGTAATTTCCTCTCCTCCTCCTACTTTTAATTCATCTTCGAATTTGCCCGCTACGATAGCTCCGCACACTTCTATTTTAAATCCTCGCGCTCCTACTTCTAATATTCCGTATCCATCGAAATTTAAAAATGAAAGCGCCGAAAAAATTTATAAAAAGTTTTTAGATGATTTAAAACAAATCCATATTAATGTACCTTTCTGCGAGGCTATCTAACAAATGCCTAAATATGCGAAATATCTTAAGGAGTTGCTCTCCAATAAGAAAAAGTTAGAAGATATTTCGCATATTTCTTTAAACGCAGAATGCTCCGCGGTTGTACTCAACAAATTGCCGAAAAAAGCAAATGACCCGGGACGATTTTCCATCCCATGTCTATTTGGCAATTCGTTAGTAAAACACGCCTTAGCGGATCTTGGAGCAAGCATCAACCTTATGCTGTTTTCTTTGTTCAAAAAGCTAGGTCTAGGAAATCCAAGGCCCACTCGAATGAGTATCCAATTAGCGGATCGTTCTTTAAAATATCCGATAGGAATAGTGGAGGACGTGCTCGTCAAGGTTGACAAATTCATCTTCCCGGTGGATTTTGTCATTCTTCACATCGAAGAGGATGCCGAAGTACCCCTCATACTCGGCCGCCCCTTCCTTGCCACCTCCCATGCTATTATCGACGTAAGTAACGGAAAGCTCCTCCTACGGGTTGGAGACGATGAAGTTACTTTCAGCATAAATTCCTCGATGCGTAACACGCTAGAAAATGACGATTCATGTTTTTACTTCGAAGAGTGTTGTGAGTTCGATTCATCCCTCGAGTTAGTTTCATCGGCGAGTAGTGATTCCGAGCCCGTAGAGCTCTTTTGTGATGAAGAAGAAGTTTCTCACCCCACACCACCCGAACCATTATTTTTAGAAAAATTAAAAATCAAGACTTCTTATGAAGAACCACCCGTATTGGAGTTGAAACAACTCCCCCTCACCTTAAATACTTGTTTTTGGAAAAAGAGTCTAAGCTACCCGTCATCATTTCATCCGATCTTAGCAACTCAGAAATTTCTGAGTTGACTATAGTCTTAAGAAAGCACCGCCACGCAATTGCGTGGCAATTATCGGATATTAAGGGTATAAACCCATCTTTCTGCACTCATAAAATATTTCTCGAAGATAATTCTCGAAATTCAGTCCAGCCTCAACGACGGCTAAACCCTAACATGAAAGAAGTCGTTAAGACCGAAGTTATAAAACTTCTGGACGCGGGAATCATCTACCCGATATCAGACAGTACTTGGGTTAGCCCAGTGTTGGGGAAATGATTTCTCTTAACCCCTAGAAATGAGTTAAAGAAAGAGTTTTATGAATGAAAAACAAGACTAAGTAAATATGCGTCGAATAGTATTCGACGCAACGTCGAAATATAGTCGACGTTTTCTTCAGGATATGTCGAAGTAACTTTAGGAAGATTTCGACGTATGTGTTGTCGACGCTACTCTTATTTCTAGTCGACGCATGTAAAGAAGTCGATGCACCTTAGTCGACGCACCTTCCTTATTCTTCTCTCGACGTCCAGCTAAGATGAATTCGACGCTTACGTCGAATAGTAATCGACGCATGTCGATTTATATGACAGATTTAAAAATGCGCCAGATCTCTTTCCTTCTTTCAGTAGATCTAATTTATATGGAATAATGTTAATATTTTATAGCCGTTCTGAATCATTCTTTCCTTCTATTTGATAATCTGATAAAACTCATTATGGATATTATTTGAATTTGGAATGAATTCTTTCTTCTATTGGTATGCTAATTATAGAAACATTTCTATTTTTTCAAATTCTCTGACTGCTAATTAATTATCCTCCTATAGCATTATTTTGAATACACAGAGCTATAAATAAAGAGGAGGTCGGCAGAAAATAAAGAGTTGAGTGATCTACCACATACATTTTTGAAATAGAGGAAAAGCTCCCAAGAGAAAAGAGAGAAATTGAGAAAAAGCTCTGCAGCAATATTCAACCATTTCTCCTTCTGCTTCTGAAATCTCACTGCTGCAAAATCTGATTGCTCTCACTAAAAGAGAGAAAGGCTACAAATCTTCTTCTCTCTATAGAAGAAAGATTTAATTCACTTCTTGTGCTTCCAATCTTCTTGCTAGGAAGAAGATTCATTATTGTTTCTTTCTTTCTTTCTTTCTTACTTAAATATTGTAAAAGAGTTTTTAGAATCTCTCTTCAAAAAATTCAATGTACTGGTTCTAAGAGTCTCCTTGTCAAAAGACTCAGTTGGTTCTAAGAGTCTCCTTGTCAAAAGACTCAGGGTGGTTCTAAGAGTCTCCTTATCAAAAGACTCAGTGCAAGATAGTGAATTCCTACCAAGGGGGTAGAAGAGTGGACTACCCAAAGTTTGGGGAACCACTATATTTTCTTGTGTTGTGCTGTGATTTTCTCTCTTGCATTTACTTTAATTACTTGTCTAATTCTTGTTGGTGTGTGGGAAGCTCTAATCTGTGATCATACACATATATATATATATTAACTTAGCACAAAATATTTTAAATCTCTATTCACCCCCCCCCCCTCTAGAGAATTCTAGTGAGGTTAACTGTGCACTTTCAATTGGTATCAGAGGTAGGTTGATCTAAAAAGGATAACTCCTTGATCAAAAGATTCTACCTCTTATATATATATCTTCAAAACTATTTTTCACATGGCACAAATCAAAGATTATGCTTCCACCAGACCACCAATTTGCAACCTTGAAAAGTTTGCACTTTGGAAGACAAGAGTTAGAATTTATTTAAACTCTATTGATGATGAATTGTTTAATATTATCTTGACAGGTCCCCCCAAGCCATTCAGGAAGGACTTAAGTGGAAAAGTGACTGAAACACTTACTCCAAGAGCTGAATGGACAGAGGATGAGAAGAAAGCCCAAGGACATGATGCCAAAGCTATGAATATCTTAGTCTCAACCCTCTCAGATGAAATTTTCCAAAAGATTGCTGATTGTGAGTCAGCTAAGGAAGTATGGGAAGCTCTCACCAAAATGGTAGAGGGAAGTGCTGATGAGAAAAAGGATAGAAAGGCACTACTGATTTCCCAATATGAAAACTTCCAAAAGAAAGAAAGTGAAAGTGTTGCTGACATGTACTCAAGATTCAGCCTCATAGTCAATGAATTGAGAACACTTGAGAAGGACATATCTCTCACTGAGATAAATGATAAATTGCTGACTTGCTTTCCCAGCTCTTGGGATTCAAGAATCTGGCCAATTAAAGACTCCAGAAGTCAAAAAGAAATATCAACAGATGTTCTATTGGGTAAATTAAAATCCAATGAACAACTGTTGAAAACCAGAGCTGAAAAAGAAAAGGCATCTCCACTCTCAAAAGAAAAGAGTATTGCATTGAAGGTTATTGAAGGTGAATCATCTACTAATGATGAGGAGCTAATCAGCTTGCTGGCCAGAAAGTTCAAAAAGTGGATCAAAACAGAAGGATCCAGAAGAAGAGATTCAAAAACCAGGTATAACAAAACACCCACTAAAGAGATTATCTGTTACACTTGCAGGAAACCTGGACACATTGCTCCTGAATGTCCCAAGGAGAACAGCAGCAAGAAAGATCTGAAAAGAACAGATCCAAAGAAGAAAAAGAAAGAAAGAGGATTCATTGCTCAATCCTGGAGTGATTCAGAATCTGAAGAAAGTACCTCATCAGATATTGATCAAGAAGAAGTCAAGCAAGAAGAAACATGTCTGATGGCCACTAAGAAGCTTGATGACACATCTATGGTAAATATACTTGATAATATAGATTTCTCCTCTACTGATTTCAAACAAGATTTCAAAGAATTCTGTTTAGATTTAATCAAATCTGAAAAAGAAGTAAAAGAATTAAGGATGGAATTAAAAAATCTAAAACAAGTAAATATACACCATAAAAATTATAAACTCAATCTAGAACTCTCAGAGGAAAACCTAAACAAAATCTATTTAGAAAATCTAACACTAAGAAAAGAGCTAGCAAAGGCTAAAGCCTTTGAGGACTCTCTAAATGGAAGAGGTCAGAAGATCAAAAATATTTCTGAGAATCTCACTAATAGATTTAGTCAACTAAAACTGAAAACTAATGAAGCATCTAAATCTCAATCATCTAGCAAACCTGTTTGGAAACATCCCATTCACTTCACTAGGGAGAATCATCTAGCAGAAGCAAGATCACAAGTAAGTCAAGAAATAACCACTATTTTCAATCAACCTAATCCCATTACAAATAAAGGAATCTTAGGAAAGAATCCTCACAAAAATTTTGAACATGCGTCGAACTCTTATCAACGTGCGTCAATTTCTAATCGACGCTTACACCAAAATGCGTCGACTTCTACTCAACGCAACCCTTCTCATACTTCGACTGAAAGTAAACACAGAATAAAGAAAGCGTCGACTCCATATCGACGCAACCTTAAACATACGTCGAATTCATATCGACGCAACCAATCTGACAGAAATGTCTCTCTGTTCAAAAAGTCTCCTTCCCTTTCCTTTTATTATGAACACCATTTTTGTGACATTACCAAAACAGATTGGTATGATAGACCAATGCCCCAAAAGGAGGAAGGATATCCTGTAAAACCTACTTATTCCTTCATTAGTTCTTTCACTGATTATAGGAAGGGACCCCAGCTGAGCAGGGTTCAAACTAATGTTTGAAATTTTATGTGCAGATGTATCACATCTCCAGGCTTGTGTGGTACTTGGACAGTGGATGCTCCATGCACATGACAGGATGCAAAAACCTGTTAATCAACTTTGAGGACAGACTTGGACCATCAGTAACTTTTGGAGACTCTAGCTGTGGCCAAACCAAGGGCTTTGGAGATTTCAATGAAGGGAAAGTCACCTTCAAGAATGTGGCAGTAGTCAAAGGACTAAAGCATAATCTGATAAGTATAAGTCAGATATGTGATAATGGTAAGTATGAGGTAAAATTCACCACACTATTCTGCCATATTATTGATATCAAGACTGGTGCCACAGTACTTAAAGGAATTAGAAAAGGAAAAGTATATGTAGTGGACTTTAGTTCTTCACCCACAGAAGTCTGTTTATTCAATAATATTATTGATAAAAGTGAATTATGGCATAGGAGACTAGGTCATTTAAACTACAAAGCAATTAGTAAACTAGCAAAAAATAACCTAGTTAGAGGCTTACCAAAGGGTAGATACTCTAAGGATTCTCCATGCAGACCTTGTCAACTAGGAAAACAAACCAAATCATCCTTCAAACCAATTGGTAAGGATGACTCTCCAAGGATCCTTCACTTGTTACACATGGATCTTTTTGGTCCCATATCCACTCAGAGCTTAGGTGGAAAATCCTATACCCTAGTCATTGTAGATGACTACTCTAGATTCAGTTGGGTATTCTTTTTAAGGGCTAAGTCTGAAACCCATCAGACTCTCTCAAAATTCATAAAACAAATTCAATCTGAACTCAATAGTCAGGTATCCATAATCAGAAGTGATCATGGGACTGAATTTGAAAATCAGTTTATGAGTAGTTTCTGTGAAGAATTAGGTATCAATCAAAGTTTTTCAGCCCCTAGAACTCCTCAGCAAAATGGAGTGGCTGAAAGAAAGAATAGAACATTAATAGAATCAGGAAGGACATTACTTATAGAATCAGGTTTGCCAAAAACTTTCTGGGCTGAAGCAGTCAACACTGCCAACTATGTACTAAATAGAAGCCTAATACACAAAACTAAATCAAAAACTCCATAAGAGCTCTTGAAAGGAAAAACACCCATAGTTAAATATTTTAAGATCTTTGGATGTGCTTGTTTTATCCTAAATAATGGAAAAGATCATCTTGCCAAGTTTGACAAGAAATCTGATGATGGAATATTTCTAGGATATTCAGCATCTAGTAAAGCCTATAGGTGCTATAACAAAAGAACTCTTAAAACTGAAGAATCTATGCACATTGTATTTGATGAAACTAACATGCTTCTTAAGGGGGAGGAGACTTCCACCAGTTCTTTTCCATAGGAAAATAACAGTATAGAAACCCAGCTTGAGCAACTAGCTCTAGATAAAGGAAAGGAAAATCAGTTAGAGGAACCAAGTGAAGAGTCTGAACAAGAAACCTCAGAAAAGAGCATTCAAGACCCACTTCCACAAGAGGACATGATTCAGGAAGAACAATTGAACAATGATCCCATTGAGAATGAAGAAGAAGAACAACTGACAAATTCAAGCAGAACAGGAATCAATTTGAAAGATCATCCACAAGCTCAAGTAATTGGAGATCTCAACACAGGAGTAAGAACAAGACATCAGGTCTCAAATGGGATGATGCTCCAATGCTTCCTATCACAAGTTGAACCAAAGAAGTTTGAAGAAGCAAATTGTGATCCTCACTGGATTATGGCCATGCAAGAAGAATTAGGCCAATTTGAGAGAAACAAAGTATGGAACCTAGTTGAAAGACCAAGAAACTACCCTGTAATTGGTACAAAATGGGTATACAGGAATAAACTAGATTCCACTGGAGTAATTGTGAGAAACAAGGCAAGACTTGTAGCACAAGGATATAGACAAGAAGAAGGGATAGACTATAACCAGACCTTTGCTCCAGTAGCCAGATTAGAGGCAATCAGGCTCTTTCTTGCCTATGCAGCCTTCATGAAAATGAAAGTCTACCAAATGGATGTCAAGAGTGCTTTTCTAAATGGAGATCTGCAAGAAGAGGTATATGTGGAGCAACCACCAGGTTTTGTTAATCCTTCCTCTCCTAACTTTGTTTATAGACTTAACAAAGCATTATATGGTCTTAAGCAGGCTCCTAGAGCTTGGTATGAAACTCTATCAAATTTTCTTTTAGAAAACTCCTTTGAAAGAGGCAAAGTAGACAAGACACTATTTACAAGAACTCATAAAAACCAACTCCTCCTTGTTCAAATATATGTAGATGACATTATCTTTAGCTCAACCCATCCTAAACTATGTAAAAAATTTGCTAATCTTATGCAATCCAAATTTGAGATGAGTAGTATGGGTGAACTCTCCTATTTCCTAGGACTCCAAGTAAAACAAAGTAGTGAAGGAATTTTTATCTCACAATCAAAATATACTAAAGAACTAATCAAAAAATTTGGTATGGAGTCAGCATCTACCATGAAAACACCCATGGCAACCAATGCCATTATAGAAAAAGATGATAAAGGGAAATCAGTAGATCAAAAGACCTATAGGGCAATCATAGGATCCCTTCTATATCTAACAGCCAGTAGACCTGATATCATGTTTGCCACTTGCATATGTGCTAGATTCCAAGTTGATCCAAAGGAATCCCATCTCACATCTGCAAAAAGGATTCTTAGATATCTAAAAGGAACCCCTGAACTAGGACTATGGTACTCAGCAGAAACAAACTTTGAACTAATAGGTTTCTCAGATGCAGATTATGCTGGATGTAGGGTTGATAGAAAAAGCACATCTGGTACCTGCCAATTCCTAGGTGACAGATTAATCTCATGGTTTAGTAAGAAACAAACCTCAGTCTCAACCTCAACAGCTGAAGCTGAATACATAGCTGCTGGGAGCTGTTGTTCACAAATCCTATGGATGCAAAATCAACTACTTGATTACAAATTGGAAATACATAACTCTAAGATATATTGTGATAGCTCTAGTGCTATTTCCATAGCATCCAACCCAGTCCTTCATAGTAGGACCAAACATATAGAGATCAGACATCACTTCCTTAGAGACAATGTTGAGAAGGGTAAAATAACCCTTGAATATATTCCCACAGACAATCAAAGAGCAGACATTCTTACAAAACCCTTAGATGAAACCAAGCATAACTATTTCATCAACACCTTAGGAATGCTTGATGGTAGTCTGTAACTACCATTGTGGGGAAGCCTAAAAGAAATGAGGAAATCTAAGAAAGTAATTGAATATGCGTCGAATACTTATCGACGCACCCTTGAGAAGAACTCGACGCTGGCGTCGATTTCTTCTCGGCAAAGATACATCGATAACCTATCGACGCTCCGTCGAATTGATATCGACGCAGGGCTATGAACACATCGACAGATCGCTTCGTGGACAAATCTCCACGTAGCGTCGACTTTATATCGACGCATAGGTCGACATTCATTCGACTTACCGTCGACTTCTGCCTACAATTGGAATTGAATCCTCCCTTCCTCTTTTTGACAATCGGATTACCTAATATACCTTGATTTCTGTTTCCTTTCTCGACGTTTCAACTCCTTTTAAATAATGCTACTTATTTCATAACATATACTCTCCTAAAACCCGCCAAAACTTCGTCTTCTACCTCTGTCTCTCTTTCTCTGCAACAATGGCACCAACTTCTGATCACTCGGCCCTCGTCAAACAGATGAATGATGCTCTTGAACAATTAGTTAGTGAATTCCAGACTCGCCTGAATACCTTCGCCAATGAATGCACTGCCATGATCAACACCTGTGCAGTCAAACTCGAAACCCTCTCTTCTTCTCTTCCTGAGCTACATGCTCTCATTCAAGAACGGCCTCTGTCACCAGAAAGGTTTAAATCCTTCATGAAGGATGTAAACCAGGGGGAGAGTTGCTCCATAAACCCCTCTTATCAGGTCATCTATCTATCTTAAAAAGATCAGGATTAAATTCCTTTTTAATTCTACACATTATAGATTACACCAACTTCTTTCATTATAGGTTCCACTCCTCTCAAATCACTCTGACTACACTTTCATCAAACATTTTGGTGAATCCTCTTACAACACTGAAGGGGAGCATGCTGTGGATTCAGCATTCAGGACTGATGATCCTTATACCCAGGGGGAGAAGAGGCATGAAGAGATACATCCTGTATCTGTCCTAACAGTCCTGTCAAGGAGTACCATGATCCTGACATGGAAAAGAGGCATGAAGAGATAAGAGAAAGAGAACTGTATGAATATGAAGCAGCTAGAAAAGAAGTGGAAGATAAAAGGAACGCTTGGATGGAAAAGATTAACAAGGGAATGACTAAGGAACAAATCCTTGCTGAATCTTCTATCAAAATTCCAAATAAGTTGTTTGATATTGAAGCTTATCAAAAGAAAAATCCTCAGGCAGGGATTATCCTGGATAAGGGTCAAAAGGACAAGAAGGGTATAGGATGTACAGAAGATACATACATTCCCTATAAAACGCCATCAAGACCTGCAAAGTTAGATTCCTGGAAAGGGAAAGGAAAAATGACTGAGAGTCCTATGAAACAGGAATCAGAGAAGAAAACAAAGGTTGATAACAAAGGACCTCCTGAGCCCAAGCTTGCATAAAAAGAATCTCATAACATCACCATTGAGATGATTGATGAAAAGGCAGCAATCATCATCAGCAAAGGCTACTCCATAAATGACACTATCCCTGATGGTGATAAACTCTTGGAAAAACTGCATACAATCATCAGGAATGTTCAGGAAAGACCTGATAGAGCCAGGGGATACATTTTTGATGCCATTCATGACTTATCTAGGAAACTTTATTCTGCTTTTGTCAACTTCATGTACAAAAAGAAGTTTCTAGTTTAATTCTTGTGAAAGACAAATACTTGACATATGCTTTCTTTTCCTAATCTCTTTTTGGTTACTCAATATATTTCTTATCCTTACAAATACTGTGCTGGGTTAATTATATGCTAGTACAATTTCTCTCCAAGAAGGGTTAAGACAAATAGGGGGAGATTGTTGGGGAAATGATTTCTCTTAACCCCTAGAAATGAGTTAAAGAAAGAGTTTTATGAATGAAAAACAAGACTAAGTAAATATGCGTCGAATAGTATTCGACGCAACGTCGAAATATAGTCGACGTTTTCTTCAGGATATGTCGAAGTAACTTTAGGAAGATTTCGACGTATGTGTTGTCGACGCTACTCTTATTTCTAGTCGACGCATGTAAAGAAGTCGACGCACCTTAGTCGACGCACCTTCCTTATTCTTCTCTCGACGTCCAGCTAAGATGAATTCGACGCTTACGTCAAATAGTAATCGACGCACGTCGATTTATATGACAGATTTAAAAATGCGCCAGATCTCTTTCCTTCTTTCAGTAGATCTAATTTATATGGAATAATGTTAATATTTTATAGCCATTCTGAATCATTCTTTCCTTCTATTTGATAATCTGATAAAACTCATTATGGATATTATTTGAATTTGGAATGAATTCTTTCTTCTATTGGTATGCTAATTATAGAAACATTTCTATTTTTTCAAATTCTCTGACTGCTAATTAATTATCCTCCTATAGCATTATTTTGAATACACAGAGCTATAAATAAAGAGGAGGTCGGCAGAAAATAAAGAGTTGAGTGATCTACCACATACATTTTTGAAATAGAGGAAAAGCTCCCAAGAGAAAAGAGAGAAATTGAGAAAAAGCTCTGCAGCAATATTCAACCATTTCTCCTTCTGCTTCTGAAATCTCACTGCTGCAAAATCTGATTGCTCTCACTAAAAGAGAGAAAGGCTACAAATCTTCTTCTCTCTATAGAAGAAAGATTTAATTCACTTCTTGTGCTTCCAATCTTCTTGCTAGGAAGAAGATTCATTATTGTTTCTTTCTTTCTTTCTTTCTTTCTTTCTTACTTAAATATTGTAAAATAGTTTTTAGAATCTCTCTTCAAAAAATTCAGTGTACTGGTTCTAAGAGTCTCCTTGTCAAAAGACTCAGTTGGTTCTAAGAGTCTCCTTGTCAAAAGACTCAGGGTGGTTCTAAGAGTCTCCTTATCAAAAGACTCAGTGCAAGATAGTGAATTCCTACCAAGGGGGTAGAAGAGTGGACTACCCAAAGTTTGGGGAACCACTATATTTTCTTGTGTTGTGCTGTGATTTTCTCTCTTGCATTTACTTTAATTACTTGTCTAATTCTTGTTGGTGTGTGGGAAGCTCTAATCTGTGATCATACACATATATATATTAACTTAGCACAAAATATTTTAAATCTCTATTCACCCCCCCTCTAGAGAATTCTAGTGAGGTTAACTGTGCACTTTCACCCAGTACAAGTCGTGCCAAAGAAAGGTGGTGTCACGGTAGTTGCGAACGAAAATAACGAATTGATCCCAACCCGTACTGTTACGGGTTGGCGGATGTGCATCGACTATCAGAAATTAAATGATGCCACCCGTAAGGATCACTTTCCTCTACCATTTATCGACCAAATTTTAGAATGCCTTTCGGGTCACTCCTACTACTGTTTTCTAGATGGTTTGTCGGGATACTTCCAAATTCCGATTTCGCCCGACGACCAAGAGAAAACCACTTTCACTTGTCCCTTTGGCACCTTCGCTTATCGAAGGATGCCATTCGGTCTTTGTAATGCGCCAGCTACATTCCAAAGATGTATGCTGTCAATTTTTGACGAGTTAGTGGAAGAGGTGATGGAAGTATTTATGGACGATTTTTCTGTGTATGGGAGTTCATTTGAAAACTGTTTAAAAAATCTCGAGCGCGTGTTGCAGCGATGTGAGGAAACGAATTTAGCGCTTAATTGGGAAAAATGCCATTTTATGGTCAAGGAAGGACTAGTCCTTGGCCATAAAATTTCAGGCAAGGGGATCGAGGTCGATAGGGCCAAGATTGAAGTAATTGAAAAACTCCCCCCTCCCACAAACGTAAAAGCTATTAGGAGTTTCCTAGGCCACGCGGGGTTCTATCGGCGCTTTATACAAAATTTTTCAAAAATTACAAAGCCGTTAACCCATCTTCTCGAGAAAGATTCATCTTTTCTTTTTAGCGATGAATGTCATTTAGCTTTTCAACTTATCAAAGAGAAACTTATAAACTCCCCGATTCTAGTCGCCCCAGATTGGTCGCTCCCTTTTGAAATCATGTGCGACGCGAGTGATATTGCGGTTTGTGCCGTTTTAGGCCAACGGGTGAGTAAATATTTTCACCCGATCTATTATGCGAGCAAAACACTCACGTCGGCACAAGCAAATTACACCACGACCGAGAAGGAACTTCTAGCAATCGTTTTCGCCTTCGATAAGTTTAGGTCGTATATCACCCTCTCGAAAGTCATCGTCTTCACGGATCACTCCGCACTTAGATATCTTTTAAGCAAATCGGACGCCAAGCCTCGTCTTTTGCGATGGATCCTCCTCTTGCAGGAGTTTGACTTAGAGATCCGGGACAAAAGGGGAGCCGAAAAGTTGGCGGCCGATCATCTCTCGCGTTTAGAAAACCCCGCCTCGGACGTATTAATAGAATCTGACATTAATGATAAATTTCCCGAAGAGCGCCTCCTTGCTCTCGAAAATATCAATTCATTGTCTACCCCCTGGTTTGCAGTTCTGGCTAACTATTTAGTAGCCCGGGTCCTGCCAAAAGAATTCTCGAGTCAGCAAAAGAAGAAATTCTTTTCTGATTTAAAGAATTACTTTTGGGAGGACCCCTTTTTATTCCGAGTATGCACAGACCAGGTTGTGAGAAGATGTGTTTCAAGTGAGGAAGGGTTTAAAATTTTACGTCATTGTCATGAGGGACCCACCGGTGGTCATTATCATTCAAACCGAACCGCGAGGAAGGCGCTGGAGACAGGCTTTTATTGGCCCACGCTCTTCAAAGATGATCACACCCTTGTGAATACTTGCGACAGCTGCCAGCGGTCGGGGAACATCTCTCGTCGGGATGAGATGCCCCAAAACATTTTCTTAGAATGTGAAATTTTCGACCTTTGGGGTATCGATTTTGTTGGTCCTCTCCCTCCATCTTTTTCAAATAAATATATTCTAGTGGTGGTCGACTACGTATCGAGGTGGGCGGAAGCGCAAGCTCTCCCCACCAATGATGCGCGAGTCGTCGTTAATTTCTTAAAAAAATTATTCTCTCGATTTGGCACTCCGCGCGCTATTGTGAGTGATCGGGGCACCCATTTTTGCAATACTCAATTCACAAAAATCTTAGCAAAATATGGTGTCACACACAAATTATCCACTGCATATCACCCACAAACGAGCGGCCAAGTCGAAGTTGTTAATCGAGAATTAAAATGGATTTTAGAAAAAACAGTTTCTATCAATCGGAAGGATTGGGCAATAAAGCTCGATGACGCTCTATGGTCATATCGAACGACGTACAAGACCGCTATCGGTTGTATACCGTATCGAATGGTTTATGGCAAGGCTTGCCACCTTCCGGTCGAATTAGAACACCGCGCATTTTGGGCGCTTAAATTTTTAAACCTCGATTCCACTCTAGCGGGAGAACAAAGAAAATTCCAAATGAACGAATTAGATGAGTGGCGAGCAAATGCGTATGAGAGCAATAAATTATATAAGGAGCGAACAAAGTTTTATCACGATAAGCATATAAAATTTCCAAAAACTTTTTCGCCGGGCGATCTCGTCCTCCTTTATAATTCCCGCCTTCGCCTTTTTCCGGGAAAACTAAAATCCCGATGGTCCGGACCCTTTATTGTTAAAGAGGTTTGGTCCTATGGGACAATTTTAATTTCCCACCCGGAAAAGGTACCTTCAAAGTAAACGACCACCGCCTTAAATTATATCTTCCGGGAGAGTTAACTAATGAAAAGAGTGATTCGATTGTATTTCAACCTATAATATGATCGGCAAGTGGGTCAAGCTACGCGACCTTAAACAAAGCGCTTTTGGGAGGAACCCCAAAGTTATCTTTTGTTATTTTCTCTTGTCTTTTCTTTTCTTCTTTAACAACTTTTGCAGGTAATCGCGGCTTCCCCACAAAAGCTTCAAAAATTTCAAAAGAAAATCAGGGAAGCCCTTTTTCCTTCTCTTCTTTCGTTTTTGCATTTCTTTTTACCTTTTCTTACTTCATACTTATTTTTAAACATTGGGGACAATGTTTAACTTTAAGTATGGGGGTGTAAATAGCCCTTTGTAAATATTTGTAAATAGTTTTAAAAAAGAAAATTTTCAAAAAAAAAAATGAAAAGAAAAAAGAAACAAAAAGAAAATTTTAATTTTGTTTCTATGTTTTCCTTTATTTAAGCACTTGTAAAATCCAAAAACTCAAAAAAATTTAGAAAATCGAAATTTTAAATCTTGGAAAGGGACGTTTGGGATTTCATCCCATCACACCTCCTAGTACCTTGCGAACCCTTCACCGGGTAGCCCTTGGGAAGTCCAAGACTTAACAAAAATTGTTAAGTTTTTAAGCAGCTTTCCTTTCTTTGTAAATAGTTTTTAATGAGAAAAATTCAAAAAAAAAATATAAAAAATTCAAAAAAAGATAATATCAAAAATTCCAAAAATTCTTATATCCCTCCTTCTTGTTGTTTTTGTGATTTCTTAGAAATCTAGTTGAGAATGTTTATAAGCATGTTTAAGTTTTTAATTGGCTAAAATTTTGCTTATCATAGTTTGTTAATTTTAAATTTGAGGTAATCTTGATTTAAGAATCATCTTATGATTTTAAATTGATTAGAGAATTTTGTTAGCAGGACTTCTCTTTTTATTTTTAAATGGCTTCATTTTGTAGTGAATTTCTTAAACCTCTTTCGATTTCAATTATATTTTCTTCTAACTTTTTAGATCTTAGGAAATTTAATGTTACTTGAATTTGCTCTCAATATAATTTAAAGCTAGCTAGATTTATTTCCCTTCCTTACCCCCTTTGTGGCATAAAAAAATGAACTTTACAAGATCATATGTCATGAGAATAAGAGGATAAAATTCATTATTCCCTAAAACATATGCACCCAAAATATTTGAAAAGATTATATGGCATGGAGTAAGAGGATAAAATTCATTACTCCTAAACTATATAAATTTTGGGTTTTTATTAGAAGAGAAAAAAAGGAGATTTCATGATAACTTTCATTTCCTCCATTCAAAAATTTCTCTTCTTATGCCAAATTTTATGAAATCCCCCTTAACCAATTATCATTGTTCTAGTTTTAGTTGAAAATTATGGAGAGAGCAATATTTAGTAATTTACTTTTCCTTAAGATTCTTTTAAGATAGAGTTCTTATAATTTTAATTTAGTTTAGTTTTATAATTTCTACAATTTTGTCAAACTACTTAATTTTCTTGAGAAGTTCTTGCCTAAACATTTTTCCCTCTTTTCAAATCATTATCATAATTTAGGACTTAACTCCCCCTTGAATTTACTCTTAACTTAACTTTTGTTTAAATGAAATTTTAGTTTTAAATTAAAATTTTTTAAGGATGTCTTATAAATTATGTCTCACACTTTTGCTCTAGAATAGCAAAACCTCAAGTATGGGGGTATTTGATAAGTAGTATTTTTATAACTTTTTAATAGAAAATTTTGTAAATATTTAATGTGAATTTTCCTTTTTATGTCAATTTTAGGTTAGTAGTTCTTTTTGTAATTTTGATTCTAACTTAGCTTAATTTCAATATTTGCAGAATTTTGGGACAAATCGGGAAAAATGGCATGTCACGCCCTCGGTCACGCCCGTGACCAAGGGCGTGTAACCTGAAGATCAGTCCAGAATCGATGCCACGCTGTTTGAACCAGTCCACACCAAGTCATGCCCCAGGTCACGCCCGTGACCCAAAGTCACGCCCGTGACCGGGGGCGTGTAATCTTAGAATCTTCCACGTAGAGCCGCCGTCGAGACGTGGAGCTGCAGTCGAGAAGTCAACTTGAGTCACGCCTGTGACCCACATGTCACGGCCGTGACTTGCCCGCGTGATCTCTGCTTCGCCGCCGCGCCGAATTCCAGCCCACGCCGCATTTAATGCAGCCGTCCAAAGTCACGGCCGTGACCCGACATGTCACGCCCGTGACATGTCACTTTTCGCCGCGCCATCCAGAAAGCCCACGCCGCTGTCGGATCCGATGTGAATAGTGCAGTCACGCCCTAGGTCACGCCTGTGACCGAGGGAGTGTAATCTGAAATTTTTTCCTATAAATTCAGAGGCTCTCCTTGAGTCCAGGGTTCAGAATTTTGGAGTGGGGGAGGTGCTGCTAGAGTTGTTAGTGAAGTTTTTCAATGCTTTCTCATGCTTTTCAATTTCATGTTCTTCCTTTTTAATTCATGTAATGTGCTAGTTCTTAGTTCTATGCAATAGTTAGTTAAAGCTTGTAATCTTTTCCTTCCTTGCTTGTAATCTCTTTAATTAAAGCTTGTAATCATTTTGGTTTTCAATAAAATTAAGTTCTCTTTCCTTCATGTTCTCTTTTCCTTAAGCACTCTTTCTTTCATGCAATGATTTTTCTTTCCTTTTCCCCCTCCACTATGGTTGAGCATTAAGTATTTTTGTCTTCGTTTAATCCTTTCATTTAGCTTGCAATTAGTTTTAATTTTAGTTAAGCAAAAACAAACCAATCAAATTTTCGTCGACAAGATAATGGCGATTTTCCTCGAAGTAGAAGTAATCAACGCGCCCCGTGGAATACGACCTTGATATTCCTAAATATCCTATACTATAGACGATAAGGTACACTTGCCTTCATCGGATATAGTTTTGGAGAAAATCTCAAATCTTCACTAAAATTTCAAAACCAAAAAAATCTATATCAGTGGTTCTTGTTGGAGCATGCGTTTTGCACTCTTCCGGTTTGATAATAACAAAGTCCCGTTTGTATTTGATTCTATTTTTATTAATGGTGAGCATGTAACAGGTATGAGATGTTCACAATTCTGAATGGAGCTCAATTTGACTAAATGAAGAATTTGATGTCGGAATTTTCCGACAGCTAATGTCGCCCAGGCGACAGTAGAGAAGTTACAACAACTTCCCGCACTGCAACACGACGAACAATAGTTTTTCACTGTCGGAATTCCGACAGCGATGTCGCCCAGGCGACAGCACGGAAGTTACAGCAACTGCCCGCACGACAGCACTACGAGCGACAGTTTTGCGATGTCGGAATTCCGACAGCGATGTCGCCCAGGCGACAGCCCGACCGTTACAGCAATTGCCCGCATGACATCACTACGGGCGGCAGTTTAGTGCTGTCGGAATTCCAACAGTGATGTCGCCCAGGCGACAGTGAAAATCTATATATTGGCTCATTTTGTTTGTGCATGCCAAGCATTGAGAATTCCAAGTCCCTTCCTGAGTGCATACGAACCAGAGAGCTCCAGAACCTCATCAACTCCCATTTATGCTTAGAAGGTTTGAGATTGAAGACGAGATCGTACGCGCTACTACATCAACGATCATCTCGAGGCTTCAACCTTCCTTTCAGAGATCTGAATTTCTAGGAAGTTATTCTTTTCATTTTGTATTTTCATTTATATACATTTCATTTTGTATTGGTAGGGAAATCGTCTCCTTGTGCGTGACGTCTAAGTCCTTGCGTGGCTTAGGGTAAAATCGCTTCCTTCTGTGGAGCGTCCAAGTCCTTGCATGGCTTGTTGGGAAATTGTGGCCTTGTGTGCTACGTCTAGATCTTGGGAAGATCTAGAGGATAGGCTTGGGCTTGGTCTAGGAAGAGACAAGTGATAGCCTTCCGATCCTTGGGAGAAGGATTGGTAAACACAAATTGTAAAAGATTTATTATCATATTTGTGCCTTGATCTTAAGCATTGTTAACATCATATTATTTGTATGTGAATTTCATGATTATAAAATTACGACTTTTTCTTTAATTGCAAATATGGTTGCTTAATCTTTAACTTAGAAATTTGTGTTTGAATTAATTTAAAAATTACATTGGTTTGAAATTTTTATAAGTAATTTTTAGAAAAGTAAAATTTGTTTTAAAATTCTTAAGTAAAAAATCATATTTTTTTAAAAGGCCCTTATTCACCCCCCTCTAAGGGCGCCACAAGATCCAACACGTGGTATCAAAGCGAGGTACCTCCAAAATGGTTTTACCACCGGGAGTAATGGCGCACAACGATCACGCGTTCGTTGAGGGGCAAGGAATTAGTAGGCCACCACTTTTTACGGGTACAGACTATAACTATTGGAAAACCGGAATGCGGTGTTTTCTAATAGCTCTCGACATGGAAGTTTGGAATATGGTCGAGACGAGTTATACTTCCCCAACATATGATGTAGGAAATGTAACAATGGACAAACCCAAAGACAAGTGGGATGACAATGATAAATTAAAATATAAAAACAATGCAAAAGCCGTGAATGCTTTATTTTGCGCACTAGATCGCACTGAATTAAATAGAGTTTGTGCTTGTGATACTGCATATGAAAGTCCCGTTTGTATTTGATTCTATTTTTATTAATGGTGAGCATGTAACAGGTATGAGATGTTCACAATTCTGAATGGAGCTCAATTTGACTAAACGAAGAATTTGATGTCGGAATTTTCCGACTGCTAATGTCGCCCAGGCGACAGCAGAGAAGTTACAACAACTTCCCGCACTGCAACACGATGAATAATAGTTTTTCGCTATCGGAATTCCGACAGCGATGTCGCCCAGGCGACAGCACGGAAGTTACAGCAACTGCCCGCACGACAGCACTACGAGCAGCAGTTTTGTGCTGTCGAAATTCCGACAGCGATGTCGCCCAGGCGACAGCCCGACCGTTACAGCAACTGCCCGCATGACATCACTACGGGCGGCAGTTTAGCGCTGTCGGAATTCCGACAGTGATGTCGCCCAGGCGACAGTGAAAATCTATATATTGGCTCATTTTGTTCGTGCATGCCAAGCATTGAGAATTCCAAGTCCCTTCCTGAGTGCATACGAACCAGAGAGCTCCAGAACCTCATCAACTCCCATTTGTGCTTAGAAGGTTTGAGATTGAAGACGAGATCGGATGCGCTACTACATCAACGATCATCTCGAGGCTTCAACCTTCCTTTCAGAGATCTGAATTTCTAGGAAGTTATTCTTTTCATTTTGTATTTTCATTTATATACATTTCATTTTGTATTGGTAGGGAAATCGTCTCCTTGTGCGTGACGTCTAAGTCCTTGCGTGGCTTAGGGTAAAATCGCTTCCTTCTGTGGAGCGTCCAAGTCCTTGCATGGCTTGGTGGGAAATCGTGGCCTTGTGTGCTACGTCTAGATCTTGGGAAGATCTAGAGGATAGGCTTGGGATTGGTCTAGGAAGAGACAAGTGATGGCCTTCCGATCCTTGGGAGAAGGATTGGTAAACACAAATTGTAAAAGATTTATTATCATATTTGTGCCTTGATCTTAAGCATTGTTAAGATCATATTATTTGTATGTGAATTTCATGATTATAAAATTATGACTTTTTCTTTAATTACAAATATGGTTGCTTAATCTTTAACTTAGAAATTTATGTTTGAATTAATTTAAAAATTACATTGGTTTGAAATTTTTATAAGTAATTTTTAGAAAAGTAAAATTTGTTTTAAAATTCTTAAGTAAAAAATCATATTTTTAAAAATGCCCTTATTCACCCCCCTCTAAGGGCGCCACAAGATCCAACACGTGGTATCAAAGCGAGGTTCCTCCAAAATGGTTTTACCACCGGGAGTAATGACGCACAACGATCACGCGTTCGTTGAGGGGCAAGGAATTAGTAGGCCACCACTTTTTACGGGTACAGACTATAACTATTGGAAAACCGAAATGCGGTGTTTTCTAATAGCTCTCGACATGGAAGTTTGGAATATGGTCGAGACGAGTTATACTTCCCCAACATATGATGTAGGAAATGTAATAATGGACAAACCCAAAGAAAAGTGGGAAGACAATGATAAATTAAAATGTAAAAACAATGCAAAAGCCGTGAATGCTTTATTTTGCACACTAGATCGCACTGAATTAATTAGAGTTTGTGCTTGTGATACTGCATATCAAATTTGGAATCTTTTAGAAATAACTCATGAAGGTACTTCGCAGGTAAAGGATTCAAAGCTATTTCAACTGGAGTCAGAATTCGAAAGATTCAAATGGAGGTGGATGAAGAAATTGATACAATGTACACACGATTCACCAAAATCATGAACGATTCAAAGGTGCTGGGTAAGGTTTTCTCCAATGGAGATTTAGTAAGGAAAATCTTAAGATCACTTCCCCCGAAGTTCAATCCTAAAGTGACTGCAATCTCTGAGTCACATGATCTTAAGACCTTACAATTGGAGAGTCTCATTGGAAATCTGAAAACTCATGAGGTGGAGTTGAAAATCCAAAGCCAAGAGTACAATTTGGAGCCCAAAAAGAAGAGCTTGGCGTTGAAATCAAGAAGGGAAGTTGAGACTGAATCTGAAGAAAGTGAGGAAGATGAGGAAGGACTATTTGTGAGGAACTTTAAAAAGTTTATGAGAAATCCGGAGAGAAGAAATTCATTTAATTTTTTTTCAAAAAGAACGATTTTGTCTACCAAAAAGGCAAAGGAAAAATGGAGAGTGAAGAGGAGCGTCCGCTACCGGAGTGCTACCATTGCAAGAAGATTGGTCATATCAGAAACAAGTGCCCAAAGTATCTAAAAGAGCAAAAAGCAAAGAGGCACGATAAAAGTTACAAGAAGAAAGTGTTAAAGGCAGAGACTTGGGATTATTCTTCGTCTGGTGAAGAAAGTGATTCCTCAACACAGGAGGAAGAAGAGGAAAATGTCTGCTTGATGGGGAAAGAAAATGCGTCATCTGACGACGATTGCAGTGTCCAAAGCGACACTGAGGTAACTCCTCCATCTTATGATGATTTATATTCTGAATTTATGAAAACATGCAAATATTTGGATAAAAGCCTAAAGGAAATTAATTTTTTAAAGTCTGAAAATAAAGGTCTTTTAAAAGTGAACAAAAAATTATCAAATGAGTTGAAAACTATTGAGAAAGAGAAGGTAATTTGTCAAGAGTGTGATCACTCTTCGACAAGGATAAAAGAACTTGAAAATACTATTTCTAAGTCCGATCAAAAAATTGATCTACTTGTAAAAGAGAAAAAGGACTTAGAAAAAGTTGTTAAAACCTGTCATTCTCAATTAGAGAATTATAAGAAAAATGTTGCAAGTAGATGTGGCATGATAGTAAAAGAAAATTCAATTTTAAAGTCAAAAGTAAATGAGTTGAACATGGCAATTGGAAAATTTGGTGTTCGAAAAAAAATCTCTAGATATGCTTTTAGCCAACCAATGCCATGGGATAACAAAATTTGGGCTAGGATACATTTCTGGAAACTCTGAAAGCTGTCGGAAATTTTTGATAGCTGCTGTCGGAACCAGCGACAGCTCCAGGTTCAGAAAATCTATTTTTCAAAATGAAATTTTTTCTAAATCCACACATAAAGATGTTTCCACCAGCAAGAGTCCAGCGAAACCATTGAAAAATGGTTCCTCACCATTCATTGTATGTGCCAAATGTCATCGATTTTGTCACATCTCGGGCTCATGTTGGAAGAAAGGAAAAGTTAATGTTAAACAAATCTGGGTACCTAAGGCGTCCACCTATACCATGGGATCGACCACTTGGGTAACCAGATCTTTACTCTCATCATCTTTTTAGGTGTGCGTGCAGGCTAGGAACAAGGAAGACATGTGGTATTTGGACTCTGGATGTTCAAAACACATGACGGGCGATAAATCAAAGTTCCTCAACCTGGAGATGAAGAAAGGTGGAACAGTGACATTTGGAGATAATGGCAAGGGTAAAGTCAAAGGCATTGGAGTAGTAGGTAACGAAGAATTTAAAATTTCAAATGTTTTATATGTTAAAGGTTTGAAACATAATTTAATTTCTATTAGTCAACTATGTGATAAAAATCTAAATATTTTATTTGACTCTAGCTCAAACCTTTGCAAAATTATTGATTCTAAAACAAACGAAATCGTACTTACTGCACCGCCGTTCTCGTGATCAGGGAATTTTTTTTTTAGTTTTTCTTCTTCCTTTCTTCTCTTTTTTAGTGTATGACCCGAGGTAGCAGTTCGATTCTTCCTTTTGATCCGGAGATCGAGCGAACCCTCTTGAGGCACCGCCGTTCTCGTGATCAGGGAAATCAAGTAGAATCCGAAGAGTCGATCGGGGACACTAACGCAGCAAATATGGATCATAATCTTAATCCTCCTAATCTTAACGAGCCAAATCCTAATGAGGACGCGCAACGGACCATGTCCTATTATGCGCGGCCAAATTTGGAAGGCACACAATCGAGTATTGTTCGCCCCACGGTGGCGAACAATAATTTTGAGATCAAGTCCAGCATCATACAAATGGTGCAACAATCGATGACCTTTGATGGTCAACCGGACGAGGATCCAAATTCACATATCTCTTACTTTCTTGAAATTTGCGACACTTTTAAGATCAATGGCGTCACGGATGACGCCATTCGACTACGTCTTTTTCCTTTTTCTTTGCGGTCTAAGGCCAAGCAGTGGCTGGGCTCCCTACCAAGGGGATCCATCACTACATGGGCCGAAATGGCGGAAAAATTTCTCAATAAATATTTCCCGCCTTCAAAGACCGCTAAATTGCGCACGGATATTGCATCGTTCATGCTAATCGACTCGGAGACTCTCTATGACACATGGGAGTGCTTCAAGGAGCTTTTGCGTCGATGCCCTCACCACGCACTTGCAACTTGGCAACAAGTGCAAATATTTTATAATGGCTTAAATCTCCAAAAGAGGCAAATGATTGATGCGTCCGCCGGGAGGACATTAAATAACAAAACTCTGATCGCCGCTCAAGAGCTTTTCGAAGAGATGGCCACAAATGCGTATCAATGGAACATGCCCCGAGGGCGGCCTAATAAGCTGGCTGGAATTTTTGAAATAGACGCAAACGCAAATTTGGCTTTACAAGTTGAGCGCTTAACAAAGCAAGTGGCGGAGATGTCTGCTTCCTCCGCCACTCCTCCTTGGGCTAATAACGTTTTAATTGAAGAACATGTTGACTACATGGGAAATCTGCCTCGGCCTTCCTATAACCCCAACACCGCTCCGTATAACAACACATACAATGCGGGTGATAGGAATCATCCGAATTTCTCATGGAGCAACCAAGGAAATGCTCAGCATCCTTTGAATTAAAATCAACCTCCTCCTAATCAACTTCTTAACTTAACTCCGCCTCCAAATTTGATTTCTCAAAATTATAATCCACCCGGTTTTCCACCGCAACAACAAAAACTCTCTCCGCTTGAAGAGGTTTTTGCAAAATATGTTGCTACAAATGAAACGAACATCCGGAACCTTACCGGATCAATCAAAAATTTGGAAAATCAAGTGGGCCAGCTCGCAAAGATGATTTCTAAGCGTCAACAAGGAGCAATACCGGGGAACACCGAGCAAAATCCAAAGGAGAGCGCGCACGCGATTACAATCCGAAGCGGGAAGGAGGTGGTTCAAAAACAGGACGAACCCAAGGTAATTTCCTCTCCTCCTCCTACTTTTAATTCATCTTCGAATTTGCCCGCTACGATAGCTCCGCACACTTCTATTTTAAATCCTCGCTCTCATACTTCTAATATTCCCTATCCATCGAAATTTAAAAATGAAAGCGCCGAAAAAATTTATAAAAAGTTTTTAGATGTTTTAAAACAAATCCATATTAATGTACCTTTCTGCGAGGCTATCTCACAAATGCCTAAATATGCGAAATATCTTAAGGAGTTGCTCTCCAATAAGAAAAAGTTAGAAGATATTTCGCATATTTCTTTAAATGCAGAATGCTCCGCGGTTGTACTCAACAAATTACCGAAAAAAGCAAATGACCCGGGACGATTTTCCATCCCATGTCTATTTGGCAATTCGTTAGTAAAACACGCCTTAGCGGATCTTGGAGCAAGCATCAACCTTATGCCGTTTTCTTTCTTCAAAAAGCTAGGTCTAGGAAATCCAAGGCCCACTCGAATGAGTATCCAATTAGCGGATCGTTCTTTAAAATATCCGATAGGAATAGTGGAGGACGTGCTCGTCAAGGTTGACAAATTCATCTTCCCGGTGGATTTTGTCATTCTTCACATCGAAGAGGATGCCGAAGTACCCCTCATACTCGGCCGCCTCTTCCTTGCCACCTCCCGTGCTATTATCGACGTAAGTAACGAAAAGCTCCTCCTACGGGTTGGAGACGATGAAGTTACTTTCGGCATAAATTCCTCGATGCGGAACACGCTAGAAAATGACGATTCATGTTTTTTACTTTGAAGAGTGTTGTGAGTTCGATTCATCCCTCGAGTTAGTTTCATCGGCGAGTAGTGATTCCGAGCCCGTAGAGCTCTTTTGTGATGAAGAAGAAGTTTCTCACCCCACACCACCCGAACCATTATTTTTAGAAAAATTAAAAATCAAGACTTCTTATGAAGAACCACCCGTATTGGAGTTGAAACAACTCCCCCCTCACCTTAAATACTTGTTTTTGGAAAAAGAGTCTAAGCTACCCATCATCATTTCATCCGATCTTAGCAACTCAGAAATTTCTGAGTTGACTATAGTCTTAAGAAAGCACCGCCACGCAATTGTGTGGCAATTATCAGACATTAAGGGTATAAACCCATCTTTCTGCACTCATAAAATATTTCTCGAAGATAATTCCCGAAATTCAGTCCAGCCTCAACGACGGCTAAACCCTAACATGAAAGAAGTCGTTAAGACCGAAGTTCTAAAACTTCTGGATGCGGGAATCATCTACCCGATATCGGACAGTACTTGGGTTAGCCCAGTACAAGTCGTGCCAAAGAAAGGTGGTGTTACGGTAGTTGCGAACGAAAATAACGAATTGATCCCAACCCGTACTGTTACGGGTTGGCGGATGTGCATCGACTATCAGAAATTAAATGATGACACCCGTAAGGATCACTTCCCTCTACCATTTATCGACCAAATTTTAGAACGCCTTTCGGGTCACTCCTACTACTGTTTTCTAGATGGTTTGTCGGGATACTTCCAAATTCCAATTTCGCCCGATGACCAAGAGAAAACCACTTTCACTTGTCCCTTTGGCACCTTCGCTTATCGAAGGATGCCATTCGGTCTTTGTAACGCGCCAGCTACATTCCAAAGATGTATGCTGGCAATTTTTGACGAGTTAGTGGAAGAGGTGATGGAAGTATTTATGGATGATTTTTCCGTGTATGGGAGTTCATTTGAAAACTGTTTAAAAAATCTCGAGCGCGTGTTGCAGCGATGTGAGGAAACGAATTTAGCGCTTAATTGGGAAAAATGCCATTTTATGGTCAAGGAAGGACTAGTCCTTGGCCATAAAATTTTGGGCAAGGGGATCGAGCTCGATAGGGCCAAGATTGATGTAATTGAAAAACTCTCCCCTCCCACAAACGTAAAAGCTATTAGGAGTTTCCTAGGCCACGCGGGGTTCTATCGGCGCTTTATACAAAATTTTCCAAAAATTACAAAGTCGTTAACCCATCTTCTCGAGAAAGATTCATCTTTTCTTTTTAGCGATGAATGTCATTTAGCTTTTCAACTTATCAAAGAGAAACTTATAAAATCCCCGATTCTAGTCGCCCCAGATTGGTCGCTCCCTTTTGAAATCATGTGCGACGCAAGTGATATTGCGGTTGGTGCCGTTTTAGGCCAACGGGTGAGTAAATATTTTCACCGGATCTATTATGCGAGCAAAACACTCACGTCGGCACAAGCAAATTACACCACGACCGAGAAGGAACTTCTAGCAATCGTTTTTGCCTTCGATAAGTTTAGGTCGTATATCACCCTCTCGAAAGTCATCGTCTTCACGGATCACTCCGCACTTAGATATCTTTTAAGCAAATCGGACGCCAAGCCTCGTCTTTTGCGATGGATCCTCCTCTTGCAGGAGTTTGACTTAGAGATCCGGGACAAAAGGGGAGCCGAAAAGTTGGCGGCCGATCATCTCTCGCATTTAGAAAACCCCGCCTCGGACGTATTAATAGAATCTGACATTAATGATAAATTTCCCGAAGAGCGCCTCCTTGCTCTCGAAAATATTAATTCATCGTCTACCCCCTGGTTTGCAGTTCTGGCTAACTATTTAGTAGCCCGGGTCCTGCCAAAAGAATTCTCGAGTCAGCAAAAGAAGAAATTCTTTTCTGATTTAAAGAATTACTTTTGGGAGGACCCCTTTTTATTCCGAGTATGCACAGACCAGGTTGTGAGAAGATGTGTTTCAAGTGAGGAAGGGTTTAAAATTTTACGTCATTGTCATGAGGGACCCACCGGTGGTCATTATCATTCAAACCGAACCGCGAGGAAGGCGCTGGAGACGGGCTTTTATTGGCCCACGCTCTTCAAAGATGATCACACCCTTGTGAATACTTGCGACAGCTGCCAGCGGTCGGGGAACATCTCTTGCCGGGATGAGATGCCCCAAAACATTTTCTTAGAATGCGAAATTTTCGACCTTTGGGGTATCGATTTTGTTGGTCCTCTCCCTCCATCTTTTTCAAATAAATATATTCTAGTGGCGGTTGACTACGTATCGAGGTGGGCGGAAGCGCAAGCTCTCCCCACCAATGATGCGCGAGTCGTCGTTAATTTCTTAAAAAAATTATTCTCTCAATTTGGCACTCCGCGCGCTATTGTGAGTGATCGGGGCACCCATTTTTGCAATACTCAATTCACAAAAATCTTAGCAAAATATGGTGTCACACACAAATTATCCACTGCATATCACCCACAAACGAGCGGCCAAGTCGAAGTTGTTAATCGAGAATTAAAATGGATTTTAGAAAAAACAGTTTCTATCAATCGGAAGGATTGTGCAATAAAGCTCGATGACGCGCTATGGGCCTATCGAACGGCGTACAAGACCGCTATCGGTTGTATACCGTATCGAATGGTTTATGGCAAGGCTTGCCACCTTCCGGTCGAATTAGAACACCGCGCATTTTGGGCGCTTAAATTTTTAAACCTCGATTCCACTCTAGCGGGAGAACAAAGAAAATTCCAAATGAACGAATTAGATGAGTGGCAAGCGAATGTGTATGAGAGCAATAAATTATATAAGGAGCGAACAAAGTTTTATCACGATAAGCATATAAAATTTCCAAAAACTTTTTCGCCGGGCGATCTCGTCCTCCTTTATAATTCCCGCCTTCGCCTTTTTCCGGGAAAACTAAAATCCCGATGGTCCGGACCCTTTATTGTTAAAGAGGTTTGGTCCTATGGGACAATTTTAATTTCCCACCCGGAAAAGGTACCTTCAAAGTAAACGGCCACCGCCTTAAATTATATCTTCCGGGAGAGTTAACTAATGAAAAGAGTGATTCGATTGTATTTCAACCTATAATATCATCGGCAAGTGGGTCAAGCTACGTGACCTTAAACAAAGCGCTTTTGGGAGGCACCCCAAAGTTATCTTTTGTTATTTTCTCTTGTCTTTTCTTTTCTTCTTTAACAACTTTTGCAGGTAATCGCGGCTTCCCCACAAAAGCTTCAAAAATTTCAAAAAAAAATCAGGGAAGCCCTTTTTCCTTCTCTTCTTTCGTTTTTGCATTTCTTTTTACCTTTTCTTACTTCATACTTATTTTTAAACATTGGGGACAATGTTTAACTTTAAGTATGGGGGTGTAAATAGCCCTTTGTAAATATTTGTAAATAGTTTTAAAAAGAAAATTTTCAAAAAAAAAATGAAAAGAAAAAAGAAACAAAAAGAAAATTTTAATTTTGTTTCTATGTTTTCCTTTATTTAAGCACTTGTAAAATCCAAAAACTCAAAAAAATTTAGAAAATCGAAATTTTAAATCTTGGAAAGGGACGTTTGGGATTTCATCCCATCACACCTCCTAGTACCTTGCGAACCCTTCACCGGGTAGCCCTTGGGAAGTCCAAGGCTTAACAAAAATTGTTAAGTTTTAAAGCTAGTTTCCTTTCTTTGTAAATAGTTTTTAATGAGAAAAATTCAAAAAAAAAAGATAATATCAAAAATTCAAAAAAAGATAATATCAAAAATTCCAAAAATTCTTATATCCCTCCTTCTTGTTGTTTTTGTGATTTCTTAGAAATCTAGTTGAGAATGTTTATAAGCATGTTTAAGTTTTTAATTGGCTAAAATTTTGCTTATCATAGTTTGTTAATTTTAAATTTGAGGTAATCTTGATTTAAGAATCATCTTATGATTTTAAATTGATTAGAGAATTTTGTTAGCAGGACTTCTCTTTTTATTTTTAAATGGCTTCATTTTGTAGTGAATTTCTTAAACCTCTTTAGATTTCAATTATATTTTCTTCTAACTTTTTAGATCTTAGGAAATTTAATGTTACTAGAATTTGCTCTCAATATAATTTAAAGCTAGCTAGATTTATTTCCCTTCCTTACCCCCTTTGTGGCATAAAAAAATGAACTTTAAAAGATCATATGTCATGAGAATAAGAGGATAAAATTCATTATTCCCTAAAACATATGCACCCAAAATATTTGAAAAGATTATATGGCATGGAGTAAGAGGATAAAATTCATTACTCCTAAACCATATACATTTTGGGTTTTTATTAGAAGAGAAAAAAAAGGAGATTTCATGATAACTTCCATTTCCTCCATTCAAAAATTTCTCTTCTTATGCCAAATTTTATGAAATCCCCCTTAACCAATTATCATTGTTCTAGTTTTAGTTGAAAATTATGGAGAGAGCAATATTTAGTAATTTACTTTTCCTTAAGATTCTTTTAAGATAGAGTTCTTATAATTTTAATTTAATTTAGTTTTATAATTTCTACAATTTTGTCAAACTACTTAATTTTCTTGAGAAGTTCTTGCCTAAACATTTTTCCCTCTTTTCAAATCATTATCATAATTTAGGACTTAACTCCCCCTTGAATTTACTCTTAACTTAACTTTTGGTTAAATGAAATTTTAGTTTTAAATTAAAAATTTTTAAGGATGTCTTATAAATTATGTCTCACACTTTTGCTCTGGAATAGCAAAACCTCAAGTATGGGGGTATTTGATAAGTAGTATTTTTTATAACTTTTTAATAGAAAATTTTGTAAATATTTAATGTGAATTTTCCTTTTTATGTCAATTTTAGGTTATAAGTAGTTCTTTTTGTAATTTTGATTCTAACTTAGCTTAATTTCAATATTTGCAGAATTTTGGGACAAATCGGGAAAAATGGCATGTCACGCCCTCGGTCACGCCCGTGACCAAGGGCGTGTAACCTGAAGATCAGTACAGAATCGATGCCACGCTGTTTGAACGAGTCCACACCAAGTCATGCCCCAGGTCACGCCTGTGACCCAAAGTCACGCCCGTGACCGGGGGCGTGTAATCTTAGAATCTTCCACGTAGATCCGCCGTCGAGATGTGGAGCTGCAGTCGAGAAGTCAACTTGAGTCACGCCCGTGACCCACATGTCACGGCCGTGACTTTCCCGCGTGATCTCTGCTTCGCCGCCGCGCCGAATTCCAGCCCACGCCACATTTAATGCAGCCGTCCAAAGTCACGGTCGTGACCCGACATGTCACGCCCGTGACATGTCACTTTTTGCCGCGTCGTCCAGAAAGCCCACGCCGCTGTCGGATCCGATGTGAATAGTGCAGTCACGCCCTAGGTCACGCCCGTGACCGAGGGAGTGTAATCTGAAATTTTTTCCTATAAATTCAGAGGCTCTCCTTGAGTCTAGGGTTCAGAATTTTGGAGTGGGGGAGGTGCTGCTAGAGCTGTTAGTGAAGTTTTTCAATGCTTTCTCATGGTTTTCAATTTCATGTTCTTCCTTTTTAATTCATGTAATGTGCTAGTTCTTAGTTCTATGCAATAGTTAGTTAAAGCTTGTAATCTTTTCCTTCCTAGCTTGTAATCTCTTTAATTAAAGCTTGTAATCGTTTTGGTTTTCAATAAAATTAAGTTCTCTTTCCTTCATGTTCTCTTTTTCCTTAAGCACTCTTTCTTTCATGCAATGATTTTTCTTTCCTTTTCCCCCTCCACTATGGTTGAGCATTAAGTATTTTTGTCCTCGTTTAATCCTTTCATTTAGCTTGCAATTACTTTTAATTTTAGTTAAGCAAAAACAAACCAATCAAATTTTCGTCGATAAAATAATGGCGATTTTCCTCGAAGTAGAAGTAATCAACGCGCCCCGTGGAATACGACCTTGATATTCCTAAATATCCTATACTATAGACGATAAGGTACACTTGCCTTCATCGGATATAGTTTTGGAGAAAATCTCAAATCTTCACTAAAATTTCAAAACCAAAAAAATCTATATCAGTGGTTCTTGTTGGAGCATGCGTTTTGCACTCTTCCGGTTTGATAATAACAAAGTCTCGTTTGTATTTGATTCTATTTTTATTAATGGTGAGCATGTAACAGGTATGAGATGTTCACAATTCTGAATGGAGCTCAATTTGACTAAACGAAGAATTTGATGTCGGAATTTTCCGACTGCTAATGTCGCCCAGGCGACAGCAGAGAAGTTACAACAACTTCCCGCACTGCAACACGATGAATAATAGTTTTTCGCTATCGGAATTCCGACAGCGATGTCGCCCAGGCGACAGCACGGAAGTTACAGCAACTGCCCGTACGACAGCACTACGAGCAGCAGTTTTGCGCTGTCGAAATTCCGACAGCGATGTCGCCCAGGCGACAGCCCGACCGTTACAGCAACTGCCCGCATGACATCACTACGGGCGGCAGTTTAGCGCTGTCGGAATTCCGACAGTGATGTCGCCCAGGCGACAGTGAAAATCTATATATTGGCTCATTTTGTTCGTGCATGCCAAGCATTGAGAATTCCAAGTCCCTTCCTGAGTGCATACGAACCAGAGAGCTCCAGAACCTCATCAACTCCCATTTGTGCTTAGAAGGTTTGAGATTGAAGACGAGATCGGATGCGCTACTACATCAACGATCATCTCGAGGCTTCAACCTTCCTTTCAGAGATCTGAATTTCTAGGAAGTTATTCTTTTCATTTTGTATTTTCATTTATATACATTTCATTTTGTATTGGTAGGGAAATCGTCTCCTTGTGCGTGACGTCTAAGTCCTTGCGTGGCTTAGGGTAAAATCGCTTCCTTCTGTGGAGCGTCCAAGTCCTTGCATGGCTTGGTGGGAAATCGTGGCCTTGTGTGCTACGTCTAGATCTTGGGAAGATCTAGAGGATAGGCTTGGGATTGGTCTAGGAAGAGACAAGTGATGGCCTTCCGATCCTTGGGAGAAGGATTGGTAAACACAAATTGTAAAAGATTTATTATCATATTTGTGCCTTGATCTTAAGCATTGTTAAGATCATATTATTTGTATGTGAATTTCATGATTATAAAATTATGACTTTTTCTTTAATTACAAATATGGTTGCTTAATCTTTAACTTAGAAATTTATGTTTGAATTAATTTAAAAATTACATTGGTTTGAAATTTTTATAAGTAATTTTTAGAAAAGTAAAATTTGTTTTAAAATTCTTAAGTAAAAAATCATATTTTTAAAAATGCCCTTATTCACCCCCCTCTAAGGGCGCCACAAGATCCAACACGTGGTATCAAAGCGAGGTTCCTCCAAAATGGTTTTACCACCGGGAGTAATGACGCACAACGATCACGCGTTCGTTGAGGGGCAAGGAATTAGTAGGCCACCACTTTTTACGGGTACAGACTATAACTATTGGAAAACCGAAATGCGGTGTTTTCTAATAGCTCTCGACATGGAAGTTTGGAATATGGTCGAGACGAGTTATACTTCCCCAACATATGATGTAGGAAATGTAATAATGGACAAACCCAAAGAAAAGTGGGAAGACAATGATAAATTAAAATGTAAAAACAATGCAAAAGCCGTGAATGCTTTATTTTGCACACTAGATCGCACTGAATTAATTAGAGTTTGTGCTTGTGATACTGCATATCAAATTTGGAATCTTTTAGAAATAACTCATGAAGGTACTTCGCAGGTAAAGGATTCAAAGCTATTTCAACTGGAGTCAGAATTCGAAAGATTCAAATGGAGGTGGATGAAGAAATTGATACAATGTACACACGATTCACCAAAATCATGAACGATTCAAAGGTGCTGGGTAAGGTTTTCTCCAATGGAGATTTAGTAAGAAAAATCTTAAGATCACTTCCCCCGAAGTTCAATCCTAAAGTGACTGCAATCTCTGAGTCACATGATCTTAAGACCTTACAATTGGAGAGTCTCATTGGAAATCTGAAAACTCATGAGGTGGAGTTGAAAATCCAAAGCCAATAGTACAATTTGGAGCCCAAAAAGAAGAGCTTGGCGTTGAAATCAAGAAGGGAAGTTGAGACTGAATCTGAAGAAAGTGAGGAAGATGAGGAAGGACTATTTGTGAGGAACTTTAAAAAGTTTATGAGAAATCCGGAGAGAAGAAATTCATTTAATTTTTTTTCAAAAAGAACGATTTTGTCTACCAAAAAGGCAAAGGAAAAATGGAGAGTGAAGAGGAGCGTCCGCTACCGGAGTGCTACCATTGCAAGAAGATTGGTCATATCAGAAACAAGTGCCCAAAGTATCTGAAAGAGCAAAAAGCAAAGAGGCACGATAAAAGTTACAAGAAGAAAGTGTTAAAGGCAGAGACTTGGGATTATTCTTCGTCTGGTGAAGAAAGTGATTCCTCAACACAGGAGGAAGAGGAGGCAAATGTCTGCTTGATGGGGAAATAAAATGCGTCATCTGACGACGATTGCAGTGTCCAAAGCGACACTGAGGTAACTCCTCCATCTTATGATGATTTATATTCTGAATTTATGAAAACATGCAAATATTTGGATAAAAGCCTAAAGGAAATTAATTTTTTAAAGTCTGAAAATAAAGGTCTTTTAAAAGTGAACAAAAAATTATCAAATGAGTTGAAAACTATTGAGAAAGAGAAGGTAATTTGTCAAGAGTGTGATCACTCTTCGACAAGGATAAAAGAACTTGAAAATACTATTTCTAAGTCCGATCAAAAAATTGATCTACTTGTAAAAGAGAAAAAGGACTTAGAAAAAGTTGTTAAAACCTCTCATTCTCAATTAGAGAATTATAAGAAAAATGTTGCAAATAGATGTGGCATGATAGTAAAAGAAAATTCAATTTTAAAGTCAAAAGTAAATGAGTTGAACATGGCAATTGGAAAATTTGGTGTTGGAAAAAAAATCTCTAGATATGCTTTTAGCCAACCAATGCCATGGGACAGCAAAATTTGGGCTAGGATACATTTCTGGAAACTCTGGAAGCTGTCGGAAATTTCTGATAGCTGCTGTCGGAACCAGCGACAGCTCCAGGTTCAGAAAATCTATTTTTCAAAATGAAATTTTTTCTAAATCCACACATAAAGATGTTTCCACCAGCAAGAGTCCAACGAAACCATTGAAAAATGGTTCCTCACCATTCATTGTATGTGCCAAATGTCATCGATTTTGTCACATCTCAGGCTCATGTTGGAAGAAAGGAAAAGTTAATGTTAAACAAATCTGGGTACCTAAGGCGTCCACATATACCATGGAATCGACCACTTGGGTAACCAGATCTTTACTCTCATCATCTTTTTAGGTGTGCGTGCAGGCTAGGAACAAGGAAGACGTGTGGTATTTGGACTCTGGATGTTCAAAACACATGACGGGCGATAAATCAAAGTTCCTCAGCCTGGAGATGAAGAAAAGTGGAACAGTGACATTTGGAGATAATGGCAAGGGTAAAGTCAAAGGCATTGGAGTAGTAGGTAACGAAGAATTTAAAATTTCAAATGTTTTATATGTTAAAGGTTTGAAACATAATTTAATTTCTAATAGTCAACTATGTGATAAAAATCTAAATATTTTATTTGACTCTAGCTCAAACCTTTGCAAAATTATTGATTCTAAAACAAACGAAATCGTACTTACTGCACCAAGAATAAACAATGTCTATACAATCACTTTTCATGATTTATCTCATTCTACACTTAAATGTTTTATTTCAAAGAATGGTGAACTTGAATTATGGCATAGGAGACTAGGACATTCTAGTGCCAAACGCATAGTAAAGCTTTCTAAAAATAAAATTTTAAAAGGTTTGCCAAATTTGAATGGAAAGCTTTCTTCATTATGTTCACCATGCCAAAAAGGAAGTTTACAAAATCATCTTTTAAAAGCAAAAATGTTATTTCTACTACTAGACCTTTACATTTATTACATATGGACTTGTTTGGTCCAATTTCTACACAAAGTCTAGGAGGTAGAAAATATATGTTTGTTATTATTGATGATTATTCTGGATTTTGTTGGACATTGTTTTTAAATTCAAAATCTGATGCTTTTGATGAATTTGTAAAACTAATTTGACGTATTCAAAATGAACTTGATTTAAAAGTAAAATGCATTAGATCAGATCATGGAGGAGAGTTTGATAATGAAAAATTCATTTCATATTGTAATGAATTTGGGATAAAACACGAATTTTCCGCTCCTCGCACACCACAACAAAATGGTGTAGTGGAGAGGAAAAATAGAATACTTCAAGAATTAGGACGTACTATGCTTTGTGAATTTAAATTGCCAAAATATTTTTGGGTCGAAGCGGTTAGTACTGCATGCTATATTAGTAATCGTGTCATGATTCGTCCTACATTACAATTAACTCCTTATGAAATTTATTTTCAAATAAAACCAAATGTATCTTACTTTAAAGTTTTTGGTTGTAAATGCTTTATTTGAATACAAAAGATAACTTAGGCAAATTTGATGAAAAATGTGATGAAGGAATTTTCATTGGTTATTCTTCAACTAGCAAGGCCTATAGAGTTTATAATAAACGTACTAAAGTAGTTGAAGAATCTATTCATGTAAAATTTGATGAAAACATTTCTTGTGTAGAAAATACTAAAATTGCAGGTAATGAGAAAAATGAAGAAGATGTGGAACAAAATCTGAGGAAAAATGATGATGATACAGAAAAAGTAGAGAAAAAAGATGAAAAAGATGGTGAAGAAGAAGAAGAACAAGGATGTGTACCTCCAACCGAGCTAATGTTCTCAAAAGATCATCGACAAGAATTTGTTATTGGAGAACCATTAAGTGGGGTACGTACACGTTCTAGTTTACATGAAAGTTTTTCAAATTTATGTTTTGTCTCAAATATAGAACCAAAAGATGTTGCCACCGCTTTAAATGATGAATCTTGGTTTCTAGCTATGAATGAAGAACTTAACCAATTTGAAAGAAATAAAGTTTGGATTCTTGTAGATAGACCTAATGATCATCCTGTGGCAGGAGTCAAATGGATTTTCAAAAACAAATTAGATAGTGACTCTAGGGTCACTAGAAACAAAGCTAGGCTTGTAGCGTAAGGATATAATCAAATTGAAGGGGTAGATTTTGATGAAACAATTGCACCTGTAGCACGATTAGAAGCAGTTAGAATTTTTGTTGCATTTGCTAGTCATAAAAGATTTAAATTATTGCAAATGGATATTAAAACTGCATTTTTAAACGGGTTGATTAAAGAAGAAGTTTATGTTGAACAACCCCCAGGATTTATAAATGAAAAATTTCCTAATCGCGTATATAGATTGCTAAAAGCTTTGTATGGTTTAAAACAAGCACCACGAGCATGGTATGATAGATTGACTATATATTTATTATAAAATGGTTTTAAAATGGGTGGTGTTGATTGTACACTCTTCATTAAGCAAGTAGATGATGATTTAATTGTTTTACAAATTTATGTTGATGATATTATTTTTGGAGCCACTAATGAAGAGTTGTGTAATTATATTGTAAAAATGATGGAAAGTGAATTTGAGATGAGTATGGTAGGAGAATTAAAATATTTCTTAGGATTTCAAATTGTTCAAAAACATGATGGAGTTTTTATTAACCAATCCAAATATATTCATGATGTTTTAAAACGATTTGGATTTGAAAATCTAAAACAAGCAAATACTCTTATGAGTGTATCCTTAAAATTAGGAAAAGATGAAAATGGAATATCAATAGATCAAACTTTATATAGAGGCATGATAGGTTCACTTTTATATTTAACTGCTTCTAGACCGGATATTATATTTTCAGTTTGTTTATGTGCTAGATTTCAAGCCGATCCCAAAGAATCACATTTAAAAGCGGTAAAAAGAAATTTTAGATATTTAATTGGCACATCTAAACTTGGTTTGTGGTATCCTCATAGCGATGATTTTACTCTATTTGGCTATTCTGATTCTGATTATGCCGGTTGTTCACTAGATAGGAAAAGCACTAGTGGCACTTGTCACTTTTTAGGCCCTTCACTCGTTTCGTGGTTGAGTAGGAAATAGAATTCTGTTGCCCTCTCAACCACCGAGGCCGAATACATCGCACTTGGTAGTTGTTGTGCACAAGCTCTTTAGATGAAACAAACTTTAGAAGACTTTAATATTAAACAACAAGCTATTGAATTATGGTGTGATAATAAAAGTGCAATTGATTTAACATACAACCCGGTCCATCATTCAAGGTCTAAGCATATTGATGTGAGACATCATTTTATTAGAGATCATATTAAAAATAACCACATTAAAATTTCATTTATAGGCACGGATAATCAACTAGCGGATATATTCACTAAACCGTTACCGGATTCCCGTTTTTCTATGCTTAGGCTAGAATTGGGAATCCTAGACATTTCACAATGATTATATCACTACTTAAAACCTATAAAATAAAAAAAAAATCATCACAAAACCTATACATTTTAAAAGGAAAAACTAAATTTTAAATCAAACCATAGAATTTGAATTTAAATCAAGCCATAGAATTCTCACATAATTAATATTACATGCAAATTGTTCCAGAAAAATAGTAGAAATCAAAATAAGATTAAGTTCATTAACAGAAAATGAAATCTGGGCAAGTTCACTATCGCCCAGGCGACAGTGGATGTCGGAAAATTTCGACATCAGTCAGAAGCAGCACCCTGCTGACAACTACTCAGAATCCTCATATCCAGCCCCACTGCTTTCTGGACAGTCTTCTGAAGGTCCACGTCTTACGGCCTTTCCTCGTCGAGTCTGCCTAACCGATTGGCGTGGCGGTTCTTCATCTGGGATTTCCCATTCGGCCGCTTCTTCAAAAGTAGGCTTTAACTTCAGACCCTTCACCAGAAATTTCATAAACTTCTGTATTCTACTGCGATCTTTCTTCACCTCTTTCTTGTGTTCTTCAAAGGAATCACGAAGATCATCTATAGACTCTCGTAGTGATCCTCCCCTAGGAATTCTAGGCTCTCTAATCTCTATTCCAGGATGAGGCTTTTTCTGAGACTTCTTCACTTTCATGGTACCCGTATAATATATTTCCGGAACACAATCATCTAAGTATGCATCTTGACCTATCCATTCATACTTCTTATATAGAATACGTTGAATTATAGCCCCCATTGGCAAAGTATGAATCTTCACCCATTTTGGATGTTTTAATCTAAAAGCATAACGAATTTGGGCAAGGATGAGGTCGGCTATATCAAAGGGCTCCTCCTCTATAATAAAATATGTAATCAGCGTCAACTGTGCTGTGATACTCCTTGTATCACCACTTTTTAGCATGACCGTGTTCCTTAATATATCTTGGACTAGATAGGCATCAGGAGTGAGTGAAGAAACTTCCGTGATTAGCGTCTTCTTTTGATTTCCATGTAAACTCATGTTTACAAGAGTCCAATCTCTATCCTTTCTATAGCTCTCTACTATATCCGACATATGTTCACTCATAAGAAGACCGAATTCATCTCTAAGATCAACATGTGTTATTTCCACTTGTTGACCTTAGATTCTAGATCTCACTCCCCCATCCAATTCAGTGTAACTCGGGTCTTCCAAATGATTATAGAATTCTCGGATCAAGAAAGATGAGAACATATCTACTAAGATTACTGATATTATACCTGCATTAGCAAGATGATCATAGATATGATCGTGCTTAGGAGAGTCAAATTCTACATATTTTGACACTCCAATTATTGCTTTCTCAATCCCAGGGTATACTTGATAAGAACTATGCGCATCTTCAGACATACTCTTTCGTGCCTTAGAACTGGAAGCCATTCTGCAAACATAACAAAACAAAAGTGAGTTAAACAAGTTCTGTGCACTGGGAAGATGTCGCCCAGGCGACATTGACTGTCGGAAAATTCCGACAGTACTCCAGTGAACTTTTTTTTTTTAAAATTTTCAACTAGACTTCCAGATCTACGCAAACTCAAGCTATATTTCTGTTAAATTTTTTTTTCTAGAACAAAACTACATCTTCTCACATATACTTTACTATTCATCTTCTTCAACCTTCTTCAAAAGGAGAATCTTCAGTTTTTGAAATTAAACCATGTAAAAAAAACAAAAATACAAAACTTAAACCACAAAAATCACAAAATCCAAACATATTTCACCAAGATCCAACAAGATCCACTTGATTTACACTAGATCTACACCTTTTATACACAAAACTTCAAAGATCTACACCATTCATCAAAGGTAAAATGAAAAAAAAACCATTTTTTCTTCTTCTCTACTTTCAAAAATCACAAATCTCTAAAACTTTTTGAGTCAAAAACTTAAAAATAAAAAAACCATACCTTAGATCTAGAGTTGTCGCCGAACTCCGACAGCTTCCTCTCGCCTTTCAGTCCAGAAAATGATGTACAATAGGGTTTGACTCAGTTTTAAGCCGTATTTATATTTTTAGCTGTCGCTCAGGCGACAGTGACTGTCGGAAATTTCCGACAGCTCCCGATTTGCTTAATCTTCAGTTTTGGTCCCTATGATGCTTTACAATAGTTATATGTCATTATTAATGCTACAACTCATGAATTGATGCCAAACCATGTGCTTTGTATTTTTTAAAAAAAATGGCTATTTACATGATTACATGATTTCATTTCCACTCTATCATCGTATTGACACTCCTACTAAGTTGTTTAGACTATTGGAAATTGTTTTGCATGCCTCTAAGTATGAGAAATTGTTTATATATAATAATGAGCTATCACGTTCACTTCTTTTGATCCATACATATGTCTTTCTATTTAATATATACATGAATCATGTTTGTTTTCACATAATACAATAACACTTCTTAAATACTACTTTCAACCTTGATTTGTTAGCACAACCAAATATACACCATCTTTTGCGATTCAAGTGAATTCGGAGATCCTTGGTCAATTAAGAATACAATTTATAAATATCTCCAAATTAAGATATCACAAAATATGTGATCAACAAAAAGTTTAAATTGAGGACAAGGATACTCCACCAAGCACTACTTACCCTCCTGATAAGTCTTAATAAGCATTGTGAGGTTGAGCACCTTGGAAAGAATTGTAAAGTGTCTTGTGCAAAAAAAAATGGTATTCTATTCTTATTGTGTTATATCTTCAAGGTCAAAGTTGTCTTTATATGCTTATGTTATGTTTTCTATTCCACTGATCATGTAAATTAAATAATTTCATATGTTTGATCAAAGCATCACTTGTACACATCATTATGCTATATAAACATTCATCTCATGAGAATTGGACCGAAAAGATTCCAAATTTCTATACACAATTGTGTCTTTCTATGATACTTTAAAATGACATTAATCATGTTTAAGTTATTTTGTTTTACTCTACTACTTCATATAGCTAGACCATCTCTTCATGAGTTTATTCAATACTATGGCATATTACTATTATTTCAAGACATTCAATCATTTTCAACACAAGTGCTTCCGCCTACTCTTATTTTCTACATCCTATCTCTTCCCTTAAGAACTACTCATTCATTTCATGTTACCTTTTGCTAATACCAAAAGGGGGAGAATTATAAGTATATTCAAGAAATCAAAGAACTATTAAACCTAAATCTTCCACCTAAACAATACATCATTTCAATTTACTATAACATTTAGGGGGAGCATTCATTTAGGGGGAGCATTCATCTAGGGGGAGCTTACATTTAAGAGGAATATATCATGTTATTTTTGTGCACACACCATATGTTAAAATCAACAACCTAAATAGACATGATTTCTTTTTATACGGATTTGTTATTATCAAAAGGGGGAGATTGTTGGAGCTTGCGTTTCGCACTCTTCCGGTTTGATAATAACAAAGTCCAGTTTGTATTTGATTCTATTTTTATTAATGGTGTGCAGGTAACAGGTATGAGATGTTCACAATTCTGAATGTAGCTCAATTTGACTGAATGAAGAATTTTGATGTCGGAATTTTCTGACAGCTAATGTCGCCCAGGCGACAGCAGAGAAGTTACAACAACTGCCCGCAGTGCAACACGACGAACAGCAGTTTTGCGCTGTCGAAATTCCGACAGCGATGTCGCCCAGGCGAAAACACGGATGTTACAGCAACTGCCCGCACGGCAGCACTACGAGCGGCAGTTTTGCGCTGTCGGAATTCCTACAGCGATGTAGCCCAGGCGACAGCCCGGTCTTTACAGCAACTGCCCGCACGACATCACTACGGGTGGCAGTTTAGCGCTGTCGGAATTCTGACAGTGATGTCGCCCAAGCGACAGTGAAAATCTATATATTGGCTTGTTTTGTTCGTGCATGCCAAGCATTGAGAATTCCAAGTCCCTTCCTGAGTGCATACGAACCATAGAGCTCCAGAACCTCATCAACTCCCATTTGTGCTTAGAAGGTTTGAGATTGAAGACGAGATCGGACGCGCTTCTACATCAACGATCATCTCGAGGCTTCAACCTTCCTTTCAGAGATCTGAATTTCTAGGGAGTTGTTCTTTTCATTTTGTATTTTCATTTATATACATTTCATTTTGTATTGGTAGGGAAATCGTCTCCTTGTGCGTGACGTCTAAGTCCTTGCGTGGCTTAGGGGAAAATCGCTTCCTTGTGTGGAGCGTCCAAGTCCTTGCGTGGCTTGGTGGGAAATCGTGGCCTTGTGTGCTACGTCTAGATCTTGGGAAGATCTAGAGGATAGGCTTAGGATTGGTCTAGGAAGAGACAAGTGATAGCCTTCCGATCCTTGGGAGAAGGATTGGTAAACACAAATTGTAAAAGATTTATTATCATATTTGTGCCTTGATCTTAAGCATTGTTAAGATCATATTATTTGTATGTGAATTTCATGATTATAAAATTATGACTTTTTCTTTAATTGCAAATATGGTTGCTTAATCTTTAACTTAGAAATTTTTGTTTGAATTAATTTAAAAATTACATTGGTTTGAAATTTTTATAAGTAATTTTTAGAAAAGTAAAATTTGTTTTAAAATTCTTGAGTAAAAAATCGTATTTTTTTAAAAAAGGCCCTTATTCACCCCCACCTCTAAGGGCGCCACAAGATCCAACAGTTCTGACTGTCTAAGTTGATGATATCCTTCTCACTGGTGATGATATTGAAGGTATCACCCTTAAAAAGAAACATCTCCTTCAACACTTTGTAACCAAAGACATGGGGACTCCAAAGTATTTTTTGGGCATTGAGATCTCAAGAAAGCATAGCTCTATTGTCCTCTCACAATGTAAGTATGCTATTGACCTTCTAAAAGAAATATGTCTTCTTGGTGCTAAACCTGCCAAGTATCCAATGGCAATAGGAGACGACAAACTCTGGAATGACAACTCTCCTCTTCTACCTGATAACACTAGATACCGTCGTCTTGTAGGCAAGCTCATCTACCTAACTGTAACAAGACCTGATATCTGTTTTGCCATTGGGAAGGTCATCCAATTCATGCAATCCCCAAGGGAATGTCATCTTCAGGAAGCTCTAAAGATATTGGAATACGTTAAGGGATCTCCAGGAAAGGGACTTCTGTTCCAAAGAAACAACCATCTAAAGATAGAAGCCTACTCAGATGCTAGCTACGCTGATGATAAAGGAGACAGGAAATCCACGTCTGGGTTCTGTACATTCGTGTGAGAAATCTTGTGAGCTGGAAGAGCAAGAAACAAACAGTAGGATCCAGATCAAGTGCAGAGGCCGAGTACAGGAGCATGGCCCAAACTACATGTGAATTGAAGTTGTTACGAACTCTCCTTCTAGACTTTGGAGAAGTTTGCAACCATCCCTTGCCAATGTTCTGTGACAATAAAGCTGCAATCTATATATCTCAAAACCAGTCTTTCATGAGAGAACCAAACTCATTGAAGTGGACTATCATTTCATCAGGGAAGAAATCTTGAAGAAACAAATCTGCACTCCCTTCGTAACTTCGGATAAAGAGCTGGTTGATATCTTCACCAAACCCATATCTTCAACCTACTCTGATGTGTGTAACAAGCTAGCCATGATTGATATATATGCTCCAGCTTGCGGGGGAGTGTTGAAGCCATGCGACCTCAAAGAGTTGAAGCCGCGCGGCCTCGATCCAGCGGTCTGTGCGGTCTCCCAGAATCACACCGCGACTTCTCCTCAGATGTGCGAGATTGCGCCGTATGAAGATCAACGGTCTCCAGCTCCATCAAACAACAATCTGATAACCGCGGTCTGTGCTGTCTCCCAAAATCAGACCACGACTTCTCCTCAGATGTGCAAGATCGCGCCGTATGAAGATCAGCAGTCTCCAACTCCATCAAATAACAATCTGATAACCACAGTCTGTGCGGTCTCCCAGTATCAGACCGCCGCTTCTCCTCAGATATACCAGATTGCTTCATGTGAAGAGAAGCGGTCTAGTACCCCCAGTATCTCCCTTACGGGGGAGTGTTCGCCAGAGCGGTCTCACCATCGATCGGTCTCCTCTATCACACGACCTTCCTCCAGTCGTGTGACCGCCCGTCTTCTCTCCAGACCACGGAGGTCACTGCAGACTCGTTCTCCCTGACCGCCCAGCTTGCTTTGTGTATTGTATTTGTATTTAGTCCCACATTGTGTATTTGTATTTTACTCTTTCCCTTCTAGTCTATATAAAGGAGACAATACTCTTGTAATACTAAGATTTTTGGAAATAAAATTTTCAAGTTCTCACAATTACATATACATAAATCATGATATCCCCTTAAGTTCTTTTCACAAATTTCGAAATTGCTCTTTCCACTTCTTCGATCTAACAGCAGGGGGATTGGCTTGGGTTCTAACAATTAGCTGTGTGTTCTCTCTTAGGCGGCTCCTGATATATATATATATATGTTATGGGTTGCTTAGCGCTCTTCCTGTCCGGAAAATTGAACTGTCTTAGTTCGAGAGTGAGTCAAGCGCGCAAACAGTCTAAGGTGAACCAACAACAGGAACGAAAAGACTTTTTTATGTGGACAAACCCTGAAAGGGAAAAAACCATGAGGTCGATTCGGTGCCGACCAAATCCACTAATGTGTTTGCGGTGACAAGTGTTAGAATCCTCAGGAGGGTGGAAGGCCATCGCTCCTCTTACAAGTATTTGAAAGAGAAAAAACAAAGTCTTCTTTGGTGTTCGTAGGAATGACTACTGGAGAAGTCACTGGAGTAGGCACCGTAGAGAACGAAGTGAACACTTGAGCGAGAGGGCATAGTGAACACTTGAGCAGTGTGAGCCCTCGAGCAAGAGAGCAAACCGAGTATCAAGCCTTCACCGGAAAACTTCAGAGTTTTTCCTTCTCTTCTTGGTTGCTTCTGTTCAAATGAAGGCGTGGGACCCTTTATATAGTTTTTATGAGGGGCGTGTTGGTAATTGGACCATCTTGGAATTTGAACTGACGAATAAGATTGCGCGATTCTGGTCACCTAGATCATCAATTTTAGAAAAATGACAATCATGCCCCCTGTTGAAACCAGCAACTGGTCTCTTGAGTTCGGACCCACTGGGGGAGTAGCCGATGCTTATTTCTCCCTCACTAGACTCTACTGATGGTAGATGCTGGAAACGGAATAGACCCAAGGCTGAAGTGAGGAGGTCCCGCCACACACCCGGAAGATCTTAGAGAGCTTCCCCTCCCAAACCAAAGCTCAACCGGGCACCTTGGAGGGCACTTGCTGCCAACCAAAACTAGCCTAGAGGAGAGGATTCTCTAAAATCGGATCTCCTCCAAGGTGCCCTTAAGGGTCTATTTATAGATTTTCCTTGGTTGGTCTGCAAATAACATGAATCCGCCTTTTAATTTTACTAACAGCACCCCAAATTGGTCTGCTAACAGCCTAACTCTGCTGTTCCGAAGGGCTATTTGCAGCCCACCAGGGGTATTATGGTCATTTTCCCCTCACAGCCCTTTGGGCGAGTGGTCCGTGAGGGCACCATTCGCTGAGCACCCGCCTAGCTGGGCGAATGCCCACGCTTCTGGGCGAGTGGTCCGTGAGGGCACCACTCGCCTAGCGCCTTCTCTCCTACGGCCTACCCCCACCAACACGGGGGCATTTTTACCTTCCTTGGCCTGGGCGAGTGACCTGGCGAATGATCTGGACGACCCAGGTTTCGCCAGTTGGCTGGGGGGGTCTATTCGGCGAATACGGGTTGTACACAATCCCCGCTCTTTACGAGTGGTTCCTACGGTCGTAAAGAACAGTCCAACCCTGTATTCAGTGAGTGCTTGCTGACTGGATCCATAAGATTCCGTGGGTCCCACCATCATTCTATATATATACCCTCATGTCAGGTTTCTCTGTACCACTCCCTCATCTCGGTTCGGAGTTTCTCCACTTCTTAATGTCTTTCCACAAACCTTCTGCGAAACCCCTCTCGCGAGAGATGATCGACCGCCTAGCTGCGGCCCAAGCTGCAACTGCCCCTAGGGCATCCAAATTTGCTCCCTAGCTGATGTCTAAACGGGATCCGAGCGCCCCCTATGTCTCGCGTCGAGCCAAGGCGATTCGGCTGAATCGTCAGAGAGGCGAGACTGCCTCGGAGTCTCCGGCGGATACTCCACCGGCGAACACGCTGGCGGATGCCCTTCCGGACCCCGCAGTGCTGGTATGAGGATTCTTCCCGTCTCCATTTAGTTCCTGTCCCTTACCCTGCGTTTATTCTGACCATTCGCAGGGGCTTTGGTACCTGAGGACGGTCATGGGGCCGTTTTGAGCAGTGTGGTGGTACCACCTCCCGCGGACGAGGTACCTCCTCCCGATTTGGATCTTGCTCCTCTGCCTCCTCCTGGGGAGACTGTACCCCAATCCCGTGAGTTGTGAACCTTCTCGCTTTTTCGTTTTATGTTGTCGGCTACTAATCATTACCTTTTCGCAGCCCTCAACCCTGACGTCCCGCTGCGGGACTCCATTCCTCCAAGTCCCCCTGCTCAGGTGAACCCCTCTGTCACCGCGAATGAACGGAGGGTCTCCCCTGAGCGAGAGATGGATCAGCCTCTCCGTGCTGATGACCGTGCGGATGCTCCGGCTCCTTCTTCACAGCCTTACCGTCCAGGAAAGGGAAAGGTCTTACCTCCCGCCTGGCTGTTTGGGACGCACCCCCCTTCGTCTCGTCCTTCGGGTCACCCGGACCCCACCCCAGGTCAGTTCACTCACCCGCCTCTATCGTACTCGCATATTTTATCACCACTAACCTAGTTGTGATTCCGCAGGCTATCGAGAAGCCTCCCCCTTCGACTCCTACTACGAGGGGGGAGAGGGAATGCTCTCGCCTCTCCCTTCCCCTGGGGATCTCGCTGACTTCCTGGGTGATTCCTCGGATCACGCGACCCTGAAGGATCGGATCTCGGAGGTCCTGGGGAAGCTTATCCATATCCAGCGAAACGTAGCCGTCCAAGTGGACGACGTGCGGCTGAGAGTCGCGCGTGAGTTGAAGGACCTTCGACGAAGCCACTCGCATCTTCTCGCGGAGGTGGAGCGGCTAGGGGGTGAGGGAGGGGAGTTGTCTCCCGGAACAAACGCCGCGCGAGCCCGGGACCAACTCCAACTGGCTTCCCATGAGATCACCAATATACTCGCTTATTATCGCCCGCGAATGCCATGGAAGCTGGGTCGCGAAAGCGAGGTCGGTGGATCTGGGAGGAGATCTGACCTACCCAACGTCCACCCCTCTTATTGTTTTCTTTTCTTACTTTATGCTGCGAATGTTGAACGTTATTTTTGTCTGTAATAATTTCTCTATTCTTTGCGAATGCTTCCTCATTCGTTTTTCGTATCTCATAGCCTTGCTTGGATATTGCTGAGTGATAACTTATAGCCGGATGCTCTTCCAACCTCGTTGCGTAGCCGCGGAATGAATAGACATAGGGCATTTGCCATTAATGGGCGAGAGGGACCGGCTCGGGCTTCGAGGTGTCGGGAAGGCGCGATGGCTATCCGCACACCCGTGGCCTCCACAGCCCAAACGCCGTTTAGTCCCTCTATAAATAAGTCTTTCAACCACCGTATTAAATACCTAACCATCCGCTCTCTTTCCTTGCGCTAGCACTCGCGCTTCTTCCTTATCTGTTGCTCCCCTTTCCTTCTTCACTCGCAAAAATAGGTGGCGATGCGGAAGGCAGGGCCAAGTGCGCCAGCGCATTCGCCAACCACGTCTTCGATTCCTGCGACCTCTCTGAGGAGGCTTACCTGTCTGCCGTCGCCGACTACGTCCCGCCGGGTTTCGAGGGGCGAAAGCCCAGGCCGGACGAGCGTCTGAACTCCATCTCGCCTTGTGCTCTCGCGATCCCGCTAGAGCATTTCGAGGTGGGGTTTCGCCTTCCGATCTGGCCGAAACTCCGTCAGACCTTCAGATACTACGGGGTCGTGCCTGGCCAGCTCAACCCCAACTCCATTGCTATGTTGGTCGGGTACGCGAGCTACCTGCGAGAAGAGGGAATCGAGTTCTCGCTGCCCGTTTTCCGCAAGCTCTATACCTTCCGCTGCACCAATGGTATCTCGTTCTTCTCGGGACTGAGCCCCCTAAAGCACTACGGGCTCCCGAACAAGAACCATGACTGGGTTCGCCGCTTTATTTTCGTAAGCGGGAACCTGGGGAATACTCTTCTCGCGCCGGTGCAGGAGGAGGAGTCAACCTTCCGCCCCCCGACCCTAGGGGGGCACGAGGCCAAACTCCACCAATACATCCTGGAGCACGGGATGGATCTCGTCCATCTCCGGCGAAACGTCAATTCGCTTCCACCCATTCCGCAGGGCGAGGGTAAGTGTTCGAGACTTCATTCGCTTTCGCTTTGTGATTTTTACATCATTCGCTAGAACCGTTTGTTGTATTATGCAGGCGTGCGCCACTTCCCCCTTCATCCGCCGCGTCCCTCCGGATCTACCCTCTCTCTCGCACAGGCCCCGCGGATGCCTGTCGGGAGGAACCTTCTTCCTCCAAGCCTGGCGGAAAGAAGCGCAAGCCAGCGGTGCTGACCTCTTCCACTTCCAAGAAGCCCAAAAACCCCCCCTCCGCCAAGGGGAAGGGGGTCCTGGACGAGACCCTCGGGGCGGATGCTCAGATCCAAGCCCTGGAGATGAGTGAGCCAGGAGAGACCACCTCTCGCGCGGGACTGTCGTTGCCGCCGCCCCCACTTCCCAGGGACCATCGCAACTTCCCCAACGGCGAGAAATACAGGGACCCCTCGGGGGCTCCCCTGGTCAAGTGGGACAGGAATGCTAACCGGGTCTTGCTCTCCACCCTCCATCCGTCATGGATAGAGAGCGATCTCGCCAGCGGTGAGGCTTACGCCATCGCGTATGCCCTCTATGGCCGAGAAGACGCCGAAGTCTATGATGCCGAGACGACCCAGGTTCTCGCTCATGAGAGTGTCAGGGCCATGCTGCGGGCGCTCGAGCTCGCGCACATGTCTTCGCGCCGGAGCATCAAACTGGCGCGGGACTTGGCGGCGGTTGAGGAGTCCCGGTCCGTTGCTTCTACTGAGGCGATGGAGCTTAGGACTAAGCTGGCGGCTGCGGAGACTCTTCTCGCCAACTGCCCTGTCGCAGAGGTATGTTTTCTCCTTTCCCGCGAGTGACTTGTTGCCGATTGACAAACTTTATTCTTACTACCTTTGTTATTATTTTCAGGATACCACGGTTGCCGAGATGCTCCGCGCTCGGGTGGCCGGCCTTGAGGATGAAATCCGTCTGGCCAAAGCCGAAGTCCAGCGATTGCGAGAGGCTGGTGCGTCAGCACTCGACCCGGGGAGCGGGGGCCATTTTTATCCCCATCATGAGTTGGAGCAGCTGATGCAAGAGAACGCGCAGAATGCCGTCAAGCATGCGCTGCAGGTGCTGCGGCGAGCGGGATACCTGAAGGCGGAAGCCGAACGCCTTTCCGCTCGCCAAGTCGTCCCCGAGCTTTACATTCCAATCCCCTTTCCTGAGGATGACCACGTCGAGCCGCGAGAAGACGCCCTCATCCTAGACTCTGGCGAGAGCGACGGATCTTCAAGCGAGAAATCTGTTGATCCTTGAGAAGGGCCTCTTGTATTTTCTCTTTTTGCATTTATCCTTTTGACTGTAATCTTGAACGGGCGAGTGCCTTTAAAAGATGTATATATTGACTACAATTTGTGTTATTCTAAGCTTTCCTCTCATTCGCCGCTATACCTCGTTAGGCTCATTAGGACGTTAGGTCGTGATGCGACTGTCTTGGCCACCCCGCGAATGCTCAAAGATGACTTAGGTCGGTCGTTCCCCTTCGATCTCTCGCTACCAAGTGAACCTTACCATTCGGGTATCACGGGGTTTCGCTTAGGTAGTCAAGAGAGTGGGGTGTGATCCTCTCTCCGGCGCGTGGTCTATGCGAATGCTCTTGAGATCATCTCTTGAGAACTTAGAACCTGCCACAGGGTGAGCCTTCGGACCTGCCAGCTAGATGGGAGCCTGGACAGCGGGTCTGCTCGGGGACAACCTCTGGAACATAGAACCTGCCACCGAGTGAGCCTTCGGACCTGCCAGCTAGATGAGAGCCTGGACAGCGGGTCTGCTCGGGGCCAACCTTTGGAACATAGAACCTGCCACCGAGTGAGCCTTCGGACCTACCAGCTAGATGAGAGCTTGGACAGCGGTTCTGCTCGGGGCGAACCTCTGGAACATAGAACCTGCCACCGAGTGAGCCTTCGGACCTGCCAGCTAGATGAGAGCCTGGACAGCGGGTCTGCTCGGGGCCAACCTCCGGAACATAGAACCTGCCACCGAGTGTGCCTTCGGACCTGCCAGCTAGATGAGAGCCTGGACAGCGGGTCTGCTCGGGGCCAACCTCTGGAACATAGAACCTCCAACCGAGTGAGCCTTCGGACCTGCCAGCTAGATGAGAGCCTGGACAGCGGGTCTGCTCGGGGCCAACCTCCGGAACATAGAACCTGCCACCGAGTGAGCCTTCGGACCTGCCAGCTAGATGAGAGCCTGGACAGCGGGTCTGCTCGGGGCCAACCTCTGGAACATAGAACCTGCCACCGAGTGAGCCTTCAGACCTGCCAGCTAGATGAGAGCCTGGACAGCGGGTCTGCTCGGGGCCAACCTCTGGAACATAGAACCTTCCACCGAGTGAGCCTTCGGACCTGCCAGCTAGATGAGAGCCTGGACAGCGGGTCTGCTCGGGGCCAACCTCTGGAACATAGAACCTGCCACCGAGTGAGCCTTCGGACCTGCCAGCTAGATGAGAGCCTGGACAGCGGGTCTGCTCGGGGCCAACCTCCGGAACATAGAACCTGCCACCGAGTGAGCCTTCGGACCTGCTAGCTAGATGAGAGCCTGGACAGCGGGTCTGCTCGGGGCCAACCTCTGGAACATAGAACCTGCCACCGAGTGAGCCTTCGGACCTGCCAGCTAGATGAGAGCCTGGACAGCGGGTCTGCTCGGGTCCAACCTCCGGAACATAGAACCTGCCACCGAGTGAGCCTTCGGACCTGCCAGCTAGATGAGAGCCTGGACAGCGGGTCTGCTCGGGGCCAACCTCTAGAACATAGAACCTGCCACCGAGTGAGCCTTCGCACCTGTCAGCTAGATGAGAGCCTGGACAGCTGTTCTGCTCGGGGCCAACCTCTGGAACATAAAACCTGCCACCGAGTGAGCCTTCGGACCTGCCAGCTAGATGAGAGCCTGGACAGCGGGTCTACTCGGGGCCAACCTCTGGAACATAGAACCTGCCACCGAGTGAGCCTTCGGACCTGCCAGCTAGATGAGAGCCTGGACAGCGGGTCTGCTCGGGGCCAACCTCTGGAACATAGAACCTGCCACCGAGTGAGCCTTCGGACCTGCCAGCTAGATGAGAGCCTAGACAGCGGGTCTGCTCGGGGCCAACCTCTGGAACATAGAACCTGCCACCGAGTGAGCCTTCGGACCTGCCAGCTAGATGAGAGCCTGGACAGCGGGTCTGCTCGGGGCCAACCTCTGGAACATAGAACCTGTCACCGAGTGAGCCTTCGGACCTGCCAGCTAGATGAGAGCCTGGACAGCGGGTCTGCTCGGGGCCAACCTCTGGAACATAGAACCTGCCACCGAGTGAGCCTTCGGACCTGCCAGTTAGATGAGAGCCTGGACAGCGGGTCTGCTCGGGGCCAACCACTAGAACATAGAACCTGCCACCGAGTGAGCCTTCAGACCTGCCAGCTAGATTAGAGCCTGGACAGCGGGTCTGCTCAGGGCCAACCTCCGGAACATAGAACCTGCCACCGAGTGAGCCTTCGGACCTGCCAGCTAGATGAGAGCCTGGACAGCGGGTCTGCTCGGGTCCAACCTCTGGAACATAGAACCTGCCACCGAGTGAGCCTTCGGACCTGCCAGCTAGATGAGAGCCTGGACAGCGGGTCTGCTCGGGGCCAACCTCCGGAACATAGAACCTGCCACCGAGTGAGCCTTCGGACCTGCCAGCTAGATGAGAGCCTGAACAGCGGGTCTGCTCGGGGCCAACCTCTGGAACATAGAACCTGCCACCGAGTGAGCCTTCAGACCTGCCAGCTAGATGAGAGCCTGGACAGCGGGTCTGCTCGGGGCCAACCTCTGGAACATAAAACCTGCCACCGAGTGAGCCTTCGGACCTGCCAGCTAGATGAGAGCCTGGACAGCGGGTCTGCTCGGGGCCAACCTCTGGAACATAGAACCTGCCACCGAGTGAGCCTTCGGACCTGCCAGCTAGATGAGAGCCTGGACAGCGGGTCTGCTTGGGGCCAACCTCTGGAACATAGAACCTGCCACCGAGTGAGCCTTCGGACCTGCCAGCTAGATGAGAGCCTGGACAGCGGGTCTGCTCGGGGCCAACCTCTGGAACCTCCAGGGTCCCTCCTGCGAGCTGTAGCATCATTTTGATACACACAGTTTAAACAAAATATTTTCATTCAAAAAACCATTATTACTACATGGTACTAAGGATAAAAACGTTTAAGGTCGTCGCCACTCCATGTGTGGCTGAGGGGTTGGCCCTCCACATTCTGAAGGCGATACCCCCCAGACTTTAGTGCTTCTTCCACGACATAGGGGCCTTCCCTGTTGGGGTTAAGTTTTCCCACCGCGGCGGATCTCCCAGCCGCGTCGACCTTCTTGAGTACCAGATCTCCCTTCTCAAACTGCTTGATCCTGACGTGCCTGTCGAAATACTTGGCCATCCGCCGCTTGACCTCTTCTTGATGGATGGCTGCTCGATCCCGAGCTTCTTCGATGAGGTCGAGGGAGAGCCGTAACTCCTCCTCATTCTCGGCTCTCCAATCTTCCTCACCATTTGTGGCGACCTTTACCCGTGGTGTCATAACCTCGAACTCTATGGGGATGACGGCCTCGCAGCCGTGAGAGAGCTTGAAAGGGGTCTCTCCCGTGGCGGTGTTGGGGGTGGTTCTTAAAGCCCAAAGGACCGAGGGGAGATGCTCCACCCAATTGCCCTTGAGATTTTCCACCTTCTTCTTGAGAAAGTTCACGATGACCTTGTTCGCCGCCTCCACCTGCCCGTTGCTCCTGGGATGGTGAATGGACGCAAACCTAAGGTCTATCCCCAACTGGCCACAGAAGCCGACGAATTCCTCGCTTGCGAACTGCGGTCCATTATCCGTGACTATGGCCTGCGGAAGCCCGTGTCGACAAATGATCTCCCCCCATACGAAGTTGCGGATTACCTGGGAGGTGACCTTAGCCAACGCCTTGACCTCCAACCACTTTGTGAAGTAGTCAATCATGACTAGGAGAAATCTCCTCTATCCACTAGCCTGGGGGAAGGGTCCTACCAGGTCCATTCCCCATATGGCGAATGGCCAGGGCGCCGTGATACTCTTTAGCCTCTGAGCTGGCATAAGCTGAAGCGGGGCGAACATTTGGCACTTCTGGCATCTCTTGGCGAAGGCTGCCGCGTCTTTACTTAGGGTTGGCCAGAAGTACCCCTGCCTTATTATCCTTGCTTCCAGCATCCTGCTCCCCGAGTGGCTTCCGCACTCGCCGGAGTGAACTTCTTCCAAGATCCTTGGGACCTCTTCCTCCGAGATGCATTCTGGCCAGGAGGCCCGAGAGGGTCTTCCGATACAAGTCACCTTCCTGGAGCACGTAATAGGCAGACTTATACCGGAAGCGCCTCTGGTCCGGAACTTCTTCCGGAAATTTTCCCGTTGCAAGGAAGATGACGAAGGGATCCTTCCAGGAGGGCCGCTGTTCTACTTCCATGAGCTCTCCCTCTTCGATCGAAGGACGGAATAGGTCCGTCAGGGTCCCCCCGGCTCGTGGACCTGATTTTGCCAACCGATCTGCTGGGGTGCTCTCCTCTCGAGGGACGTGCCGGATGGAGAAAGTTTTGAACGTCCCCACGAGACCTTTGACTTTTGCTAAGTACCTCATGAGCACAGGTTCCCTTGTTTCGAACTCTCCCCTTATCTGAGAAGCAATTATCATGGAGTCAGTGAGGACCTCCACGTCATGGACCCCGAGCTCCCGGGCCAACCGCAAACCGGCGATTACAGCCTCATACTCCGCCTGGTTGTTGGTGATTGGGAAGTGTATCACTAGTGTCTGCTCTATCTTTACTCCGTGGGGACTCTCCAGCACCACCCCTCCTCTGAGAGAATTTTTGCCCGAAGCCCCATCCACCAGCAGCTTCCACGGAACGTGACGAGGGGCTCCGTCTTCTTTCATCTCGGCTACGAAATCTGTCATGAAATCAGCCACCACCCGCGCCTTCATAGATAATCGAGGGACAAAGGTAATGTTGAATTCTCTTAGCTCTATTGACCATTTTGCGAGTCTTCCTGAGTGCTCCACTCCTTCGAAGATCTGGCGGAGAGGATGATCCGTCACTACTTGGATCGAATGGGCCTGGAAGTATGGCCTAAGCTTCCTTGCTGCGATGACCAGGGCAAAGGCCAACTTCTCTAAAATTGGGTACCTGAGCTCCGCCTCCCTCAGAACCCTGCTTACGTAGTAGACTGGCAGCTGCTTCTTGCCTTCCTCCCGAACCAGGACGGAGCTTACGACCTCCGCCCCGACCCCGAGATATAGATGTAGATCCTCCCCCTCTTTGGGACTTTGTAGTAGCGGAGCCTTGGTGAGTTGGCTCTTCAAGGCCTGAAAGGCCTCCTCGCATTCCCTTGTCCACTCAAATTTCTGGTTGCCTCGTAGCGCTTTGAAGAAGGGGGAGCATCTTTCCCCGGCCCGAGAGAGAAACCTGTTCAGCCCGGCGAGTCTTCCGGTCAAGCGTTGAACTTCCTTGGCGTTCCGTGGCGACCCCAGCTCCATTATAGCCCTAACCTTGTCCGGGTTAGGTTCTACCCCCCAGGGGGTGAGAAGGTGCCCGAGGAACTTCCCTTTGCTGGCCCCGAACACACACTTCAGGGGGTTCAGGCGCATCTTGTACTTGCGTAGGGTGGCGAAGGTCTCCTCGAGGTCCCGGATGTGAGAGCTCACACACTTGCTCTTTATCATAAGGTCATCCACGTAGACCTCCAGGTTCCTTCCCCTTTGCTTCTTAAATACCCGATCCATCATCTTCTGGTAGGTTGCTCCTGCATTTTTCAGCCCGAAGGGCATCATCTTATAGTAGTAGCATCCCTCCCTGGTGATGAACGAGACATCTTTGACGTCCGGGGGGTGCATTCTTATTTGGTGATAACCTGAAAAAGCATCCAAAAAACTCATCACAGAAAAACCGACGGCTGAGTCAATCAGCGCGTCGATCCGAGGCAAGGGATAACAATCCTTAGGGCAGGCCTTATTTAACAACGAAAAGTCCACACACATACGCCAGCGGCCTTTTTTACCATTACGACGTTGGAGACCCAGCCTGGGTACTGGATCTCCGTTACAAAACCTGCTTCGAGGAGTTTTGCCACCTCCTCGCGGATTGGTCCTTCGAGCTTGTCAGCTATAGTCCTTCTCTTCTGCCGGATGGGGCGGGCTTCTGGATCGAGGTTGAGACGATGGCAAGCCACGTCCGCCTCGATGCCTGGCATGTCCGCTGCGCTCCATGCGAAGATGTCCACGTTCCTCTGGATGCACTCCAGCATCCTTCTCTGGTCCTCCGGGCCGAGGCCCCCGCTGATCCGCACCTTCTCCACCCTTCCTGCCTGGGTGGTAACCTCCATCTCAACTATCTCTTCTGCCGCCTCGAGCCGGGTTGGCTCTTCCCACTGGCCTTTTGCTTCTCGCCTCTCCTCCCGGGCCTTTTCCTCTGCGGCTCCTTCCGCCTCCACCGGCTCGACCTCCTGCTCTTCACGAGCGACCTCCATATTCTCCTCTCGGGCATCGCCCTCTCCCCCTACTTCTCTCTTCTCCACCTCTTCTCCTGACCCCTCCGGCCTCGCCATCTCTTCATCCATCTTCTCGGCATCCGCCATCCATGAAATGGTGTTGACGGCGGTCACATAGCACTGCCTCGCCACCTTAGCATCTCCTCGGACGTGGATCTGGACTCCTCCACTATGGAGCTTCAAGCACTGATGGTACGATGAGGGCACGCACCGGAAGGCGCTGATGAGGGGTCGTCCGAAGATGGCGTTATAGCTGCTCGGAGCGTCCACAATGACGAACCGGCAGTTTCTTGGGACTCCTCCTAGCGTCACCTGGAGACCTACGCCTCCCTCGACCTCCTTCCGCTCCCCCGAGAAACCAAACAGTGGTCCGTCGGAGGCCTGCACCCTCTTCTTCTCTACCTCCATCGCGTTGAAAGCTTTTTTGAAGATCACATTCACCGAGCTCCCGTTGTCCACCAGGATCCGAGAGACCGTGAAGTTTTCTATCGCTGTCTGGATCACCAGGGCGTCGCAGAATGGGTCCTCGTAATCTGGCATATCTTCTGAGGAGAAGGTGAGCTTCTCAGAGGGGGGTGGGGTCTGGGAAGTCGACGCGACGTCCCTTCGGAACATGGCTTGGAAGCTTCTCTTGCGAGAGGCCTCTATCCCAACCCCACCGTGAATTACCCCGATTCCCCCCTGGTTCCTGTATCTGCCCTATCTTCGCACCGATCCTCTTCTGCCTCTGGGAGCACTTCCTCAATTCTGGCTTGCTGCCGCCGTGGCTGTCCTCTTTCCCTCATCTCCAAGAACTCCGGGCAGGTGGCGATCGCATGACCTTCTTCCTGATGAAAGTCACAGTAAGGCAACGCCACCCTGTCCTCCCTTCCCGCTCTTCTGCTTCCTCCTCTCGCTCCTCTACCTCTTCTCCCTCGGCCTACCACCATGGATTGCTCCCTCGGGGGGTGAGGGGGTCTGGGACCCTGCCTCCACCCCTGATTCACTCCTCCTGCCTCCCTTCCTTGGTACCTTTCATCCTGACCTCGCGCTGGTCCTTCCTGGTTCCTCCAGCCCAACCTGTTGTTGGGCTCTTGGTTCCTCCAAACCCGAGGTGGTCTTTCGAACCCCTGGCCCCTGGGCTCATCTCGCCTTCTTCCCTCTGGCTGCCTCGCCTCGGGCTCGCTCATCCTCGCCAACCTTTTGTAGAATTTGGGGTTGGTTGCCTCCCCTTCAATCTCCTCCGCGGCTCTCTCCATCAACTCCTCGAAGGATACAGTATGTCTTCTCTTCAGGTCCATCTTGAAGAACCCCTCTCGCAGCCCTACGATGAATGCCATCTGGAGGGCGAATCCCGGCACCTCCTGCACTAGGTGTATCTCCTCCTGGAACCTGTCCACGTACTTGGCCAGGGATTCCCCCTCCCTCTGTCTGATCTTGAAGAGGGCCTCCGCATCCTTCTTCCTCTTTTTTGACGTCGAGAAACGCAGTCGGAAGCTTCGGCGCAGGTCATCGAACGCGTAGATGGAACCTGTGGGAAGTTGGTGGAACCAGTCCCTTGCTTTCTCCTTCAGGGTGGTCGCGAAGAGTCGGCATTGAAAAGAATCCGACATGGGAAGGATTGATGTCATGTCCTCGAACCACTGCAGGTGCACAACTGGATCCTCCTTGCCGGTGTAGTAAGACATCTCCGGCCCACGAAACCCTTCTGGCACTGGGGCCGAGAGGATCATCTCGCAAAAGGGGCTCCCTTCCCCTGCTCGGCGAGTGGTCCTCTCGCGCGGGACCAACTCACACACCTCAGCACTCGCCGGACTGCTGAACAGCTGCCGTCCGGGGAGATCTCGCGCGCTTCCTTCTGCCGGCACCTCCTTCCCCGGCCGCTGCCCCGGTGCGTTCTCGCCGATCTGCAAAGGCGGGACCACTGGGACCGTCGGGGTCTCGCACTCGCTCCTTGCCGCGAGAACTGTCTGCAGAACCTCTCGCTTGAACTTCTCAAAAATCTCCAACCACTCCCCTGCCGCGGGTGGCTGCGAGTGACCTGAGTCAGAACCATTTCCTCCATCTCCTGTCAACGAAACTAGCTTGGGATTTTCTTTCACCGGCTACGGTCCACGCTCACCACACCAAAAATGTTGAAACGAGCAACTGGTCTCTTGAGTTCGGACCCACTGGGGGAGTAGCCGATGCTTATTTCTCCCTCACTAGACTCTCCTGATGGTAGATGCTGGAAACGGAATAGACCCAAGGCTGAAGCGAGGAGGTCCCGCCACACACCCGGAAGATCTTAGAGAGCTTCCCCTCCCAAACCAAAGCTCATCCGGGCACCTTGGAGGGCACTTGCTGCCAACCAAAACTAGCCTAGAGGAGAGGATTCTCTAAAATCGGATCTCCTCCAAGGTGCCCTTAAGGGTCTATTTATAGATTTTCCTTGGTTGGTCTGCAAATAACATGAATCCGCCTTTTAATTTTACTAACAGCACCCCAAATTGGTCTGCTAACAGCCTAACTCCGCTGTTCCGAAGGGCTATTTGCAGCCCACCAGGGGTATTATGGTCATTTTCCCCTCACAGCCCTTTGGGCGAGTGGTCCGTGAGGGCACCATTCGCTGGGCACCCGCCTGGCTGGGCGAATGCCCACGCTTCTGGGCGAGTGGTCCGTGAGGGCACCATTCGCCTAGCGCCTTCTCTCCTACGGCCTACCCCCACCAACACGGGGGCATTTTTACCTTCCTTGGCCTGGGCGAGTGACCTGGCGAATGATCTGGACGACCCAGGTTTCGCCAGTTGGCTGGGGGGGGGGGGGGTCCACTCGGCGAATACGGGTTGTACACCCCCCAGCTTGCCCGCAATGGCAGCGGTAGCGATTGCAATGATGGCGGCACCAACGATTGCAGCAACGACGACGGTTGGAAAGACAGCGATGGTGAGCATGATGTTGAGCACGGAGGTGGCGGGTGTGAGTGTTACAGGGAGCACATGATGCACTCACAAAATGGGTGCGCTCCCCCCCAAGAGGGGGATGCTGCACGCGCACAGCCCCAGAAGGGGTGCAGTCACACTGCTCACCCCCCAAGGGGGGGGGGGGGGGGTGTTGGGGCGTGCACATCCCATATTAAGAGGTATTGTGCGTGCACATCGTGAATGAGGATGTGCACAACACGCATCGACTATTGGGGATGTGATGCGCGCTCCCTAATATGGGAGTCACACAGCGTGCATCCCCATTGGGGATGCACTGCCAGCGGGGTGTTGACCAGTCAATGCTCAATGGGGGTGTTATACTAAAGCAACGCCCCCATGAGGGCGATGTACTAAAACAACGCCCCATGAGGGCGTTGTACTAAAACACCGCCCCATGAGGGTGTTGTACTAAAACAACATCCCCTTAGGGCTACCGCCCACAACGCTGCGGCACCTACGCGCAGTGCACATGATGCTTGAGCATAGCTTGCGCATGTCGCTTGCGCACATAGCGGGCGCGTCACAGCTTGCACACATGGCATACATGTATTCTGACGTCCGTTTGGGAGACCAAATGGACTCGGAATTGCACGAGAGCAATCTCGTTGGGACTGTATCGATGAGCCGATCGAGGTCGCAAAAAATCTCTGGTTCGACCAAACTATTTTTGGGGAACCCCATCAAATGCTCCCCAATTTTCGGAGGTTGTTTTTCATAGAAGTTGAGCCTGAGAATTTTCCTGACGGGCGTGAATCTCCGGGGTTGGGAGTTTGTTCGTTTTATGCAATGAAATTGCTCATTCATGCAGGTCAATTTATGAGTTTCCTTAGGCGACCTATTGCTTTGAGCTTACTATTTGGTGTTGGCGCCAAGGGTCGTTGCTTCAATTATGTGCGCGCTACCTGGTATTAGAACCGGAGTTCATCACTTGTGAACTTGATGTTTAGCATAAGCACCAAAGGTCATCGCTTGATTATAAGCCCATTGTTTGGTGTTAGCATCGAAGGTCATTGCTTAATTATGAGCTTGTTGCTCGGCGTAAGCATCGGAGGTCGTCGCTTGGCGTTAGTGTTAGAGGTCGAAGCTCGGATGTGGCATAGATGGACCTTTGTCTGCCCTTACAGTGGGTTGGTTAACTTGATGTTTGGCTTCATAGCTCGTCGCTTAGCATTAGTGTCGACGGTAGACACTCAGATATGGTGTAAATGAACTTTTGTCCGCCCTTACCGGTTGGTTAACTTGTTGTTTGGTTTCGGAAGTCGTCGCTCAGCATTGATGTCGAAGATAGACGTTCGGATGTGGCATAGAGGGAACTTTGCCCACCCTTACCAAGGACTGGTTAACTTGTTGTTTAGAATTGGTACTAGATGTCGTCGCTAGACACTAGTGCTAGAGGTTGACGCTCGATTCTGGCATAGGGGGAACTTTGTCCGCCCTTACCGGGGTTGTGCTTAGGAGTGTGCGTCCTCGGATGTGCACATACACGAATGTGATGTTTGCGTGTGGATTTAATCAAAGGACGACAAATCTGTTTATGATATGGGGGAGAATGTTATTCCCGCATTGTCGCGGAGGGGAACGACCCTTCTTTGATTGGTGAATGCTTGGTCCTTTTGAGGGTGGTACGAGGCTCGTTTGGCATTCCACTATGAGAGAGGGTACCTTATGAGGAGTCACACATGCACGAATGCGTTGCAAAGTGGCGCGCACTTTAAAGTGTTGAGAGATTGTGCGAACGTGGACGTGTTGCAGAGTTGCATGCAGGAGAGCAGTGTGCTCGCAATCATGTCATAGGGCGACACATAAATGAACTTTTTGGTTGAGGTTCCCAAGAGACTGAGTGGTGGAGTCAAATTTGTGTGAGGAACAAGGGAACTCGGTTCCCAATGGACGCGAAGTCCTTTAGAAAGGCCGAAATTTTCATTTGGATTATCTGAACACCTTGTTGGGTGAGGCCAGAGTCTTCACTTAGGATATCTGGACACTTTGTTGGTAGAGGCCAGAGTCTCCTCTTGGGATATCTGACCACGCTGCTGGAAAATGTCAGAGTCTCCGCTTGGAATATCCGAATTTTCCGTTGGGAGAGGTATACTGATGAGTAGTTTATTCACTCATCTTTTAGCTTAATTTAATTATAATTCTTAAATAAATCTATTTAAATCATATGTATTTCCCTACATAAATTGCTTCCTTTCATTTCTATGAGCTAACCTAACCATATTTTATGATTTCAGGTTTTTCTGGACACATTAGAACAAAAAGTACATTTACACGCCCCTGGTCACGGGCATGACCAATGGGCCTGTAACCTACGAGGTGTTCCAGACCTGCCTCCGCTACCCAGAGTCATTCTGAGAAGAGTTTGCCAAGTACACGCCCCAGGTCACGGGCGTGACCAAGGGCGTGCCCCAATGTCACGGCCCCGAACCGCTGAGACGAATCAGAAGCACTGAGATCGACGAACTGTGCCTGGCTACAGCGTTCGATAAAAATTCAGGAGATCGACGAACTGCGCTTGGCTGTTGCGTTAGACAAAAGCGCTGAGATCGATGAACTGCGCCTGGCTGCTGCGTTCGACGAAAGCGCTGAGATCGACGAACCGCGCCTGGTTGCTGCGTTCGATGAAAATTCAGGAGATCGACGGATAGGCGAGAGTTCGACGAATGTTCAACATCGCTCTTTCCCACCGAAGATTCCCGCCAGAAGCCAGATTTTAAGATTACACGCCCCAGGTCACGGGCGTGACCTAGGGCATGACACGTCCGTAACGCCTGCATTGAAGCCAGACGGCGCCTTCTCCGCACCCATCAAATCACGCCCCTTACACGCCCCTTGGTCACGGGCGTGACCAAGGGCGTGTAACCCGGAATTTTCAGCTATAAAAAGGCAGCTCCTCCAGATGATCAAGCACTTTTGTTTTGGAGTCCAAGCCTCCATTTCTTGCATTATTTTCCTATTTTTTAAGTATTCTAGCTCTACTTTTCCTTGCACTTGTAATTTCCCTTTCAATAGTTGTAATTCCTTTTCTTAAATTAATAAAAGTTGTTGTTTTGCTCATCCATTTTCTTAAGTTGAGTTACTTTTCTTGTTGAAACCAAATCAAAGTACTTTTTGATAAAACAATAGAGATCTTCTTGAGTAAGAGTAATCAACACGCCCAGATTTTTATACAACCTTGGTTTTTATAAGCCTATACTACATTCGACACGGTACACTTGCCATTGTCGTTTGCAAGCATAGTTTTGCTCATCAAGTTTTTGGCGCCGTTGTCGGGGATCTGAGTTGATATTTGGAAAGAGAATATCTATTGGTTTTATCGTTTCCTTTCTTCTCTTATTTTTTTTATTTTTCATTTCTACAAGGTGCAACTAAATTCTTGGAAAGGACGCTTTGGGCTTGAATTCCCATCACAGCCTCTAGTACCTTGCGAGCCCTTCACCGGGTTGACCTTGGGAAGTCCAGGACTAATCTTAAATCACTTAATTTATTAAAAAAAATATAATAAATATATTTATCTAAAATTTTACTTTCAGTTTTTTTTTCTTTTCATTTTGGTTTATCACCCGACACAACTCTCCAGCTAATTTTGAATTTGGTTTTGATCTGGAAATTGAGCGCACCTTGCGGCGACGTCTCCGATTTACTGATCTACCAATAATTCGTGAAGAGTCAATCAGAGAGACTAACAAAGGTTTAATGGATAACCCCGACCATAATGAGGCCCCGCTACGGACCATGTCCTATTATGCGAGGCCAAATTGGGAGGGAACACAATCTAGTATTATTTTCCCGGCGGTGGAGAATAATAATTTTGAAATTAAAATGAGTATCATTCAAATGGTACAGCAAACCGTCATCTTTGACGGCTTACCAGATGAAGATCCAAATTTACATTTATTAATTTTTTTAGAAATTTGCGATACGTTTAAAATCAATGGCGTCACCGATGACGCCATTTGTTTGCGTTTATTTTCATTCTCTTTGCGGACTAAGGCCAAGCAATGGTTGGGATCTCTTCCTAGAGGTTCCATCACTACGTGGGCCGAGATGACGGAGAAATTCTTAACGAAATATTCCTCCGGCAAAGTCCGCTAAATTACGTACGGACATTCTCTCGTTCATGCAAATAGACTCGGAGTCTCTCTATGACACATGGGAGCGCTTCAAGGAATTATTGCGGAGATGTCCTCACCATGCCCTTCCTTTATGACAACAAGTTCAAACATTCTACAATGGTTTGAATCTCCAAACAAGCCAAATGATTGATGCGGCAGCTGGGGGAACTCTAAATAACAAAACCCCCGAGGCCGCTCAAGAGCTTTTTGAGGAGATGGCCATGAATGCTTATCAGTGGAATGTGCCACGGTCGCGTCCTAACAAGCCGACCGGACTCTTTGAAGTCGAGACCACCCCGAATTTAGCACATCAAGTAGAATGACTTACTAAGCAATGGGCAGAGATGTCTGCTACCCCGCCTCTAATGGGGCTAATAATTATAATAATAATAATAATAATAATAATAATAATAATAATAATTTTATTCAAGAGCAAGTAGATTATATGAGGAACTCCTATCGCCCTCCTTATAACCCGAATAATATTCTTCCGTTTAACAATAGTTATAATTCGGGTTTAAGGAATCACCCAAACTTTTCATGGAGCAACCCCAATAATGCTCAACGACCACCACAAGTGAATCCTCCCAGATTCGCTCCTCCTTCACCACCACAAAAGCCCTCTCCGTTTGAAGAGGTTGTCGCTAAGTACATGGCCTCCAATGAGACCAATATCCGGAATCTTACCGGATCGGTCAAAAATTTGGAAAATCAAATTGGACAGCTCGCCAAAATGCTCTCCGAACGCCAGCAAGGAGCTCTACCGAGCAATACTGAGCCCAATCCACGGGAGAGCATCAACGCAATAATCCTACGTAGCGAAAAGGAGGTAAAAACTTCAAAATTGGGCGAGTCTGAGGTAAACGTTTCAACCCCACCTCCATTTTTAGTTTCTTCTGATTTAGCTCCACGCAAAATTCAAGCTCCTTGTATTTCTTACCCTTCTAAAAATCAAAACGAGCGCAACGAGGAGCAATATAAAACAATAATAAATATTTTTAAACAAATCCAAATCAATATACCTTTTTGCGAAGCAGTTTCTCAAATGCCTAAGTACGCAAAATATTTAAAAGATTTGTTAACTAATTAAAAAAAGTTTGAAAATATTTCATGCATATCTCTAAACGCAGAAAGCTCAGCAGTTGGTTTAAACAAATTGCCAGAAAAATTAAACGATTTGGGACGGTTGTCGATCCCTTGTCTCTTCGGCAATAATCTAATTAAGCATGCCTTAGCCGATTTGTGCGCTAGTATAAATTTGATGCCGTTTTCTCTATTTAAAAAGCTTGGGTTGAGCATCCCAACACCAACTAAATTAAGCATCCAACTAGCGGATGGGTCAATAAAGTACCCAATGGGAGTCATAGAGGATGTTTTAGATAAAATAGACAAGTTTATCTTCCCGGTAGACTTTATCATTCTAGACAGCGAGGAAGACGCCGAAGTACCCTTTATACTCGGTCATCCCTTCCTTGCCACCTCTAGGACAATAAATGATGTATGTAACGGGAAGCTACTCCTACGAGTAGGGGATGAAGAAGTTACTTTTAGTATCGACTCCCCCAATAAAAAATCTTTTTCTAACGACGACTCTTGTTTTACCTTAGAAACAAATTATGAAGAGAAAATAACGTCGTTTTCTGAAATTGCCCCTACTTTGTTTGAAAACTCGTATAATGAAAATTTATTCTGTTTAAAAGAAATAACTTGGCCATTTAAATTTGATGAAATAAAATTGAATATTAACAAAGTAACAATATCTTGCGAAGAGCCACCGAGTTTAGAATTCAAACAAAATTCGGATCAATTACAATATATTTATTTAGAAAAAAAATTCAAAATTGCCCGTGTTTATTTCATCCACACCTATTAATTCGGAAAATTCCGAATTAATAGAAATTTTAAACAACCACCGCCATGCAATTGCATGGCGAATCTCAGGTAGTAAGGGGATTGACCACTCATTTTGATTAGTCAAGCTACGTGACGGTAAACAAAGCGCTTTTGGGAGGCACCCCAACATTTTTTTTGTTTTCTTTGTTTTGTTTAACTTATTTTTGCAGGTTTTTGTTCGGCAACCCCGTCTACTAATCAGGGAAGCCCCCTTCACCCTTTAGTATCTACTTTATTGTCACTTCAGTATTATTCTTCATACTTAGTTTTAAATATTGGAGACAATATTTAATTTTAAGTATGGGGGTCTAACATTGCTTTCTTTATATTCTATTTATTTGAAAAAAATAAAAAAATATATAAATATTTGTTGTGGGTTGCTTAGGGCTCTTGGTAGACCGATTTACTTGAACCACCTTAGATCGGGAGTGAACCAAGCGCGCAAACAGTCAATTTGAGATTCGTTGATTACACTGAGACTTTTTAGCGTGGAAAACTCGGAAAGGATAAAAAACCACGTGGTCGGAGCTGTGCCGACCAAACTTCCACTATCTTCTGGGAGAGTTACAATTAGAGACTTAGAAGTCGAGCGCGACAGGCCGCTGCTCTTTACAATAATAGAGAGAAAGAGAGAGAGAGAGAGAGAGAATTCCAAAGGTGACAGACCACCTCCAGAAAAACTAAGTCCTTTCTCCTTCTGAGAAAGGTGGAGAATAAAAGTGAGAACGCCCTAGAGAACAAAAGTGAGCGCGCTGAGTCGCCTTTCGGGAAGAAGGAAATCTTCAAGTCCGAAGGAGAATTCCGCGAAAGTCTGCAAGAAGCTCTCCCGGGTCCAGAAGGCAAGGTCCCTTGAAATGAAGCCCTGGGGCTTCTTTTATAGCTTTGGCCGGGGGTAGCCCGGTAATTTCGCTGTTGTAACCACCGTAACCACCTGGCGGACAAATAATATTTTCCGGTTCAGAGCACACGGATCGCCATTTTTGGTAATTAACCATCTTGCCCCTCGGGCAGTTCGGGCAGTTTTGTTGGAGGCAAAAAAGGCGACAAGCTGTTCCTGAAATCTGAGAAACTGGAAAGATAAAAAGTGAGCTTGCTAGAAAGACAAAATGTGAGAAGTCAGAAAAGACAAAAAGTGAGCTGAGTGCGCTCAGAAGCGTTCTGAGCGCGCAACGAACGAAGAAGCAATCTAGGAAATTGGGGAAGCGATCTGAGAGCGCAACAATCGGAGAAAACATCCTGGTTGCTTTGTGAGGCGTTCTGAGCGTGCAACAAACACGGAAGTGCTTCGAACGCGCTTAGAGGCGTTCCGAGCGCGTTGCGAGCGCGGGAGCACTCCGAGTGAAATTCGGGGCCCAAAGGGCGCACATCGAGCCTGGAGAGGACGAACGCCCCCGAACCCCTCCATGCGGAGGGGGCTCGACCGTACCCCAAGGGGTGCGGTTAGGCCGCACCCCCTAGGGGTGCGGCTTGGCCGCACCCCACTAACGGTGCGGCTTGGCCGCCCCCCAAAAGGGGTGCGGCCTGGCCGCACCCCACTAAGGGTGCGGCTTGGTCGCACCCCACTATGGTTGCGACTCGGCCGCACCCCAAGGGGGTGCGGTTAGGCTGCGCCCCCGTGAAGGGGTGGCCTGCGCGCTACCGCGTGCGCTACTGCGTGGTAGCGCCGCGTGCTACCACGCGGTAGCGCCGCGTGCTACCACGCGGTAGCGCCGCGCGGTAGTGTGCGGCGCGGTTGCGGGTGGTTCGACGAGGGCGGTTGGTCATGGAGGGAATGGGCTCGCCCACTTCCCCACTCTCCCCTCATCATGATAGTGGCCTTGGGGAGTAACCACTTCTTCTCATGCATATAAATGATTGGAGTCTTGTATGTGTACGCATCATAAGCCTGATGCGCAAATCTTAGCACACCGCTATAAGCGGTAGTAAGACTGCGACACGAAACGACAGTGCACCGATCGTTCAAGTAATATAAAATGGGAATGGATCCACAAGTATCGATCTCAAAGGAACACAATAAGGTGGAGTTTACTATTGAGGCAGGACTTGAGATTGAAGTCCTTTAGTCGGATGGGTGCGAAAGTGGGTGATTTGGGTTGTGGAAAATAAAGGAAAATACTACAACTACTCCTATGCAATGCTGCTATGCAATGCTTCGCTTGGCGGGATGGAGACTAGGCAGGCCTTGAGCGCGCTGCTTCACAAGGGCAGATGGATGAGTAGGCAGGCGAAATCGAACTGTGCAGGCCTTGAGCGCGCTGCTTCGTTAGGCGAATGGATTACACGGGCCGCTATGCCACGCTTCGCTAGGCGGATGGACGAGTAGGCATACGGATGAGGGTCGCAAGCACCTCGTAGACAAGCACGCCACTAGCAATTGCTAGTGCGGCACACGAACGTGACGGTGGGATGGAGGATGGAATGGGGCGCACCTCAAGCAACATAAACACCAAAGCATTCACATAGACATGAAATACATAGAAATACAAACTAGTTTAAGTGCCACTTCATCATAATATTTAGATCTAACTACATATACACATCAATAAGAGAAGAACAAGGCAAGAAATCGACCGAATCCGAAGGCTCGTCGAGGAGTCACGGTTGGAATCGCTAGGTTGTCAATCCGCGTCAAAGCTCGGTCCTCAACTACGTCCGGGGTAGTGAGAGTTGTCACGACTCTCCAATGAGCCCGTCTTCTTCGTCTCACGATCCGGTAAAGGTTGCAAACTTCCCCTTGCTTGATGGTAATGGCGGCTAGATCTCCCTTGAAGCTCTAGGATGAAGGGGGAGGCCAAGAGGATACTCCGGCTCAAGATTGGCGTGAAGAACAAGCCCGGAGCACCTCCTGAAGGTGGGCGGTGATGGACGACAAAAAGGGCGCGGAACTGGAGCTCTGGGAGCGGGAAAAATGATCGATCCAGAATAGGGCGAGACCTGCGGCTTAAATAGAAATTCTGTCAGAAAATAGTCACGCACGGTCGAACGCACGACCGTGCGCAGACCGTGAGTTATTAAATGATAAAACTTGACTTGGGGAAGACGCTGTGCCGCCCATGCAATTTACTCACGCACGGGCAAATCCGTCCGTGTGTCAAAATGCACGAGTAAATTCGGAAACGGACCAAAACAGGATGAAACAGGAGACCGTGCGTTTTACTCACGCACGGGCGATTCCGAACCGTGCGTCAAAATGCACGAGTAAACTCGGATCGCATGTTTTCTGCCCAAATGAGAGCGCACGACCGCACAGACCGTGCGTTAATTAAAACGCACGACCGTGCGATATGCACAAACATTACTTCTGGGGAAAATGGGACGATCAGGTCACCTGCATACAAGATACAATGGCTGGGAATACACGTCCAGCATCATAAAAACATAGAAGAATGGAAGGGGAGCACCATGTGCTTACCCCCAACAACAAAGAGCGCAATTGCACACCGGAATGGGCTAAAAAGTGCACCTAGCATGGAATAGTACATATGAATGAAAACATGCCTAAAATGTGGTGCAAAGACTAGAATACCAGCCCAAATGAGTCCAAAAATATATATAAAAATGGGACTCATCACACCCCCAGACTTACCTGTTTGCGCGTCCTGAGCAAACAAATCCGGCGGAGTAGGAAAAGCATTGCTACCTAAAAAAATTGCGACATGGAGTAGTATGCGAAGTTGCATACTTGCGTGCATAGAACTTTATTAGAAGAAGTTTCTAAATATGCTAGCTAATTTATAAAAGTGTAAATGCGTAAAAAGGAATTTATTTTTACTCAAAAATGGAATGTTGGTGAATCTCGTGGTCACGCGTAGTACGAAAGTAAGCAAGTCGCGAAGGTGAATGTTACCCAATACCGGAACTCAGAATTATCTCCGTTGAAATCCATCAACGTCGAGAACCATAAGCTCGCCCTGTCACACTCTCTCCACGGCGCTAGTGAACTCACAAGATGAATCGATAGGACTTTAGGTTTACATGAGGCTTGGGTTACGGTTTGGAATGCAAAGATAAACGTGAAGGCTAATCAAAACCCAACAGAGCTCACAAAAGTGCTAATTCAAAGCAGCCACAATAATACATGTGTACACACCCCCAGACTTGACTTTGAAACCGGATGTGCACACGACCTACAAGAATCAATACCAAATAGATGTTTCAATTACAACGCTGGGGATACATTTTTTTTCTTTGCTTTTCTTTTTCTTTTCTTTTCATCCCCAAATCTATTAGCACAATTTCAGCACATAGACATTTTTAAAACTTCCACATCAACACTGAAGTGTCGCATCACCACACCACATTGGAAAATTACAATTCATAAATGCTTTTAGCTAAATTTTTGGTTGCGATAATAGGATTAGCTTTTAGGCCTTGGTGAAGTATGGTGGAGCTGAACAAAAGATCGTGTAGGCACAAAATAGGCTAGCAACGGTTAGCGTATAGGAATGGTAGAACAAAGCTCAAACTTGCCAAATAGATGGCCTACGTCACGCTCAACTTGCAAATCATTCGCACCCATGCTTCGAGAGTCGCTTGGGGCAAGTTCTTAGCCCCCGAGAAAGGTAATCCTTCCTCCCGACTCGAGTAACGCGAACCTCGTGCTCGCTTACACACAATACCACGCTACCATTAGATTCAACCACATTCACCATTTTGAGTAAAATAAATTAAAATCTACGCAAATCTACTAATTATAAATTAGAAGCATAAATAAAAACTAATTCTACTCAAATCCCTATGCAAGACACGAGTACTCAACTAGAGCACTACAAGAGTCAACATGCCACTCCATCTTGCAATTTTTAGGCTAATACAGCAATTTCTACATCACAACCAAGAATTGAATATACAGGAGCATACAAACAAGCGAGTGCGCGCTAAAGTGGGTGTAGTGGTGTGCAAAGAAAATGAATAATACTAAATAAATGAAATAGAAATACTTCTAGCATGCAATGTTATAGTGCACGTGAGTGGGCACACAGAAGTACTCTCCCCCAGACTTAAACTAGACAATACACACAATATATATCTATGAAATTCAGAAAAGAGCTAGGGGAAGAGAGTACCCAATGCTCAGAAATGAGCATACCAGAAGATTGGCGTGGAAACCAAGAAAAAGCTGCAGCATCCGCCATACAGAAGAAAGACCTGCAGGGGTGAGCTCCGCAAAAACAAAAGAAAAAGACAAACTAAAATAAACTACTGCTAACTAAACATGATTAGAAGAAAAAAAAATGCAGGAAAAGTAAGATAACTACTGGGGTTATTGTCATCCCAGCACGACTTATTCAACTTTAAAGCAGTTCTAGCTAATGGGTCTATGAAAAAGGAAATGTACAGGTAACTGTTCTAATATGCGTGTCGGTAGCGGGCACCGATACGGAGATAGAGCAGTTACTCTCTTACCTAAATAAAAATACCTGCTGAACACAGGTAGCGGGAATAGGAAGTAAGAAGAGGAGGAAGGCTGGTCCTCACTCATCTCACCACAAAATAAATCCTTGCCCAGCAATGCTGAACACAGGTATGGCGTGGACACAGTCACCAGATGTGTGGCTGATCTAGGTTCTGACATGACAGAGCCCATTTCCCCTGTCCATATATCACCATGCATGAACTTGATTCTTCGTGAGGAATCGGTGCTCGACTTTTATCCGAGCATTATTCTTCCCCCTGTTGTGCATTCTACTATACTCGTCTCTGACGACGTTATTGATGATGTGTTGCAGAATGAGGCAGGTGATCTTTGTATTATGCATGTTCCTATGGAGGAGGACAACCTTCTAGGTGAAGAGGAGCTTTCCTCAGCACCGGTGGAGGAAGTCCAAATCTTGGGCATGGCTACTGTTGATCCCGCCGAACCTTGTAGCATTGATGATAATGCAAACATTATTTTACTTCCCCAACCTGATGGGAGTGAGACCAGGACCACTCCCCTGATTGATTTTTATTTATGTTCTTGCTCTTCTTTATTCCTTGACCCCTCTTCTTCATCTGAGCCTGTGGGGGTTGAGTCTTCACAGTTACTCCAGGAGGACTTGGAGCATTTTGCTCAAGTCAATGATGAGTATACCCTCTCATATGAGGAGGTTGATCCCTCCTACATAGAGGAAGCCTCATTCATTGCCTTCTCCTCCTGCCGCCTCCATGAAGACGACACCTTGCTGGGCAAGGGTAGTTTTGGTGAGTTGAGTGAGGATTCCTCCTCTTCTTACTTTTTATTCCCTCTACCTGTGACGAGCAAGTATCATTTTTATTCGGGTAGAGGTATCACTGTTCTATCACCGTATCGGTACCCGCTACCGACACGCATATTAGAACAGTTACCTGTGCATTTTCTTTTTCATAGACCCATTAGCTAGAACTGTTTTAAATTTAAATAAGTCGTGCTGGGAGGACAATAACCCCAGTAGTTATCTTTCCTTTTTCTAGCATTTTTATTTTCATCTAGTTTAGTTAGTTGTATTTCATTTTGCTTTGTACATTTTCTTTTGTTTTTGCGGAGCTCACCCCTGCAGGTCCTTTTCTGGATGGCGGATGTTGTAGCTTTTTCTTAGTTTACATTCCAATCTTCTGGTATGCTCATTTCTGAGCATGGGTAACGTTTCTTCCCCTAGTCTTTTATTTAATTTTCATGGTTATGTCATTTGTGTCTATTGCTTAGATTAAGTCTGGGGGAGAGCTGCTTCTCGTTACCCACTGTGCACGCACACGTTGCATTACATACTAGAAGTAATTTTATCTTATTTATTTAGTATTGTTCATCTTTACTGCACACCACAACACCCACTTGAGTGCGTACTCATCTGCATGCATGCTCTGAGTTGAATTTAATTCTTTTGCTTATTTGGGAAAGTCTAGGTGCTGGCTTAGGACTATGTAGCAGAGTAAAATGTTGACTATAGTAGTGTTCCTAGTCAAGTGCTCGGTTGCATAGAAATTTCTGTAGATTAGACTTTTTTTTATACTTATGGTTTTATATTTTTCTATTAGTGTAAATGTTGTTTACTCTACTCAAATGGTGAACCCGGTGTGAATCAAACAGTAGTATAGGGATGTGTGTAAACGATGGCTAGACTCGTATTGCTTGAGTCGGGAGAAAGGAGAATCTTTCTCGGTGGCTAGAACTTGCCCCAAGCGATTCTTGAAGCATTGGCATAGGATAGTTCTAGTGCGTGAGAATGACGTAGGCCATTATTTTGGCCCGGTTGAGCTTTTTATTTCATGCCTATCATCTACCCTTGCTAGCCCCTTTGTGCCTACCCCTTCCTCTTGATTCAGATCCACTTTTATCTCACCAAAAGCTTAAAAGCCTAACCTAGTCTCACACCCAAATATGAGCTGTAGTTATAGTTATATTTACATTTTGGAGGCTGTTGATGTGGTAATTTTATAGTGGAAATTGTGGGTGTATTCATTGAAAAATTTGCTGAAAAAAAAGAAAGAAAAAGAAGAATGAAGAAGAAAAAGAAAAAAAAGATTGTTATGAAAAAGTTAAATTGAAAATTCTGTAAGTTTTGGTATTGGGAGTGGGCGGTGCACACACCTATGTTGCAAAAGTCCAAGTCTGGGGGTGTGGTGCACTTGTTTATTATAGTCGTGCGGGTAGCTCTATCTTATGCTCATGTCGGGTTAGGTGTGCTTAGCCTCCATGTTTATCTTTGTTTACCTCACCGTAACCCAAGCCCCATCTCTAACCTAAAGTCCTACTGACTCACGCCTTGAACCAATCTAGTGTCGTGGAGAGAATGTGACCATGCGAGCTTATGGTCACCGACACCGATGGATTTCGGTGGAGTTTGTCCTGCACCCCAATCTTGAGCAATGCTCATCTCAGCGCTTAGTTTACTTTCTCCGTATGTGTGACCGGATGATTCACCGTAGTTCATCATTTTGAGTGGTTGTAATAAGCTCTTACTCTTTTAGAAATCTATAAACTGTTTGTGTATAATGAGAAATCTTCTCTATTATCTTTCTTATGCACGTGAGCATGCGACTTCGCATGGTACTCTGTATTGTAATTCTAAGCCATCTACTTTTCTTTCCCCGCTTGCTTAGAATTTGTTTGCTTGGGACGCGCAAACAGGTAAGTTTGGGGTGTGATGAGTCCCAATTATATACACATTTATGGACTCCTCTGGGCTTATTTTCATGCATATGCACTTCACTTTTATTCCTTAATTGCTTATATTTCACTTGTTCACATTTCTTCATGAAGTGCACATTTATGCCCGTTGTGGTGTGCAATTGCACACTATTTTGTTGGGGGAAAGCACAATGTGCTCCCTATTCTTTTTATGCTTTTGTACTTGTGTTGGAGGTGTGTTCCCAGCGTTTGTGTGTGTTGTGCAGGTGGGCAGATCGTCCATATTGCCCAAGGCCTACACAGTTCGATTCCGCTTTCCTACTCGTCCATCCGCCCTTGCGAAGCAGCCCGCTCAAGGCCTGCTTAGTCTCCATCCCGCCAAGCGAAGCATTGCATAACGACATTGCATAGGAGTAGTCGTAGTTGTTTTCTTTTATTTTCCACAAACCAAATCACCCCCTTTCGCACCCATCCGACCTAAAGGACTTCAATCTCAAGTCCTTCCTCGATAGTTAACTCCACCTTACTGTGTTCCTTTGAGATTCGATACTTGGGGATTCACTCCCACATTTTATATTATTTGAACGATCGGTACACTGCCATTTCGTGCCGCAGTCTTACTACCGCCTATAGCGGTGTGCTAAGATTTGCGCATCATTGTTCTTACATGGAACGATCATTATGTAGGCCTTAAGGATAATTACTTCGCTCTTCAGGAGGAGTTACGCGTGGCGAGGAGCGATTTGTCCATTTTGCAAAGGGAGAGGGATCGCGACTCATCTCATGTCAAGCAGTTGGAGGCCGACATCTCTTCTTCTCGATTTGAAGTCGAGAAGCTGCGGGAGGAGTACGGTGGTGACAAGGCGCTTGCCCAGGATGCGCTTCGTCAGCTGTCAGAAGCTCAAGGGAGATGTTCCACTTGGAGGGGGAGCTGGGCTTCCTGAGGAGCGAGGTGGACCGATTGTCGTCGATCGAGCGCAGTCTTGAGGAGGCCAAGGCAGTCGGGGTGACCGAGTATAAAGATTCCCTTGCCTTTGTAGAGGAGCGGTTCCAGATGGCGGAGGAGATTCGTGCTGAGGTCATGACGAAGGAGGTTGAGCCTATGATAGCAGACGAGCGCGAAGTTTCTTTTCAGCGAGGCATTCAGAAGACTCTTCGTATGATGTGGAGGAAGTTTGGATGTGACACTGCTGGTCTTGGAGTTGGGGATCTTTTAGGGGATGATTGCTCGGATGTAGCCGAGGACTGATGTTGGTTGTCTTCCATTTTCCTGCTTTCCGTATCGTTGTTTGTTTGTGTGCGGCGCTGCGCTGCTGTGGTTGTATTCCACTTTCCTTTATTGCATTTATTGTACCTATTTCCTTGGGTGATTCTGTTGTTCTGGTTATTGATACCTGCGTAGCTTGATGGCATTTCCAAAATTACGGATGAGTTTGCGCGAGTTTGAGCTTGCGGCTTTTACATAATAGAAAATTAGTTCGCGCGAGTCTGTGTTCGCGGCTTTTACATAATAAATAATTATTTTGCGCGAGTCTGAGCTCGCAGATTTTATATAATGGAAAATTAGGCCGGTGAATAGTGGGTGTATTCAAAACAGGGGCGAACGTAAGGGGGGCAGGCCCCTACGACGCCCGGACTCGACGGCGGAGGAGAAGGGCGAACCTTCAATCGATGGCGGTGCAAAGTCCCCGGGGCAGGGCCCCAAAGTGGCCGGTGAATAGCGGGTGTATTCAAACCAGGGGCAAACGTAAGGGGGGCAGACCCCTACGCCGTCAGGACTCGACGGCGGAGGAGAAGGGCGAACCTTCAATCGACGGCGGTGCGAAGTCCCCGGAGCAAGGCCCCAAAGTGGCCGGTGAATAGCGGGTGTATTCAAACCAGGGGCGAACGTAAGGGGGGCAGGCCCCTACGACGCCGGGACTTGACGACGGAGGAGAAGGGCGAACCTTCAATCGACGGCGGTGCGAAGTCCCCGGGGCAGGGCCCCAAAGTGGCCGGTGAATAGCGGGTGTATTCAAACCAGGGGCGAACGTATGGGGGGCAGGCCCCTACGACGCCGAGACTCGACGGCGGAGGAGAAAGGCGAACCTTCAATCGACGGCGGTGCAAAGTCCCCGGGGCAGGGCCCCAAAGCGCGTTCCTGCAGTAGAATAGTTTAGGACAGGTAAAACATAATTAGGAAATGAACATTGATACATGCGCAATTACAATCTTGCGGCTTTTTTGGTCGTTCAGCATGGCGGACGGCGGTGACCTAGCGGCCGACCCTCGGTGGCATCCTTCTGTGCTTCTTTGAGGAAAGCCTCAAGGCGTCCTTACTAGACAAGGCGTTCAATTTCTTCTTTCAACCTGGCACAGTGCTCCGTGCGGTGTCCTCGGCCTTTGTGGAAATTGCAAAACTGAGATTGATCTCCGCTATGCTGGGAGAGTGCTCTGCGCCAATTGATTATTTTGATGTTGTAGATTATAGACATTATATGCTCGCGGGGGGCATTTAGCCGGGTGTAGATCCGGGAGCTTTGATTCGCTAGTCCTCGGGGGTGGTCTGCTCGGTTCTGTATGGGCGGTATGACCTTCTCGAACTGTTGTTGCTGTCCCTTTCTCTTGCGACACGTATCCCCATGTTGTAGTGGGTTTGCCGGTGCCGGAAGATTAGCTTTTTCTACCAATGCTGGAGTTGCGCAACACTCTCGCACTCCTTGCTTCTCAGAGTTTGGTTTTGGCGACGGGTCATAGTTGATCCAAGGGAGCTCGGCTGCGGCCGCGTCGAAACCACAAATTGCATCCCTGAGGATTCTCCCTTTGCTGGCCATGCGTCCAGACATGGAAACGTCGTGGTCTAGGGCGTCGAGTAGGAGGCTCCTAAATATTGCGTCGTAGGGGAGTCTGCCTCTACGATGACGAACTGAACGTCGTACTGGACTGGTTCCGAATGCATCCCTACTTGGACGGGAAGGGTGACGACTCCTATGGTGGGAACCATAGTTCCGTCTGGGAGCTCCGCGTCACTGGCCCTGAGCTTGAGGTTCCCGCTTAGGAGTTTGAGCCGCACCACGGATGCCACTAACAGGATATTGAATGAGATGCGGTGGGTTATCAACGCCCTCCTTAGCTCACAGGCTGGATTGCCTATGCTTGCGTCTAAGGTGAAGTCCCGCCATTCACGGGGACTCTCCAGGTGAAAGCTCGGGTAGATCTTCTCGCGTTGCTTGCCCCACTCCGCTTCCCCTAGGTGAGACGACTCGTCTATCTCGGGCTCCTTTTCCCAGATCCTTGGTGTGCGCGCTTCGTGCCACTCAATGAACAGTTGGGACAACTCGGTGAAGTTGTGAATCGCTCCGTTTGGCAGGGATTGATACCAGCGGAGGGCGTCTCCGCGTAGTGTCTTGGTGAAGATTTTGCAGCTGATTTAGTCGGGAAGTCCGAATGTCTGTACCGTTATCAAGAAGTGATTAACGTGCAAGTACGGGTCTTCTGCTCCGTGGAACTCCTTGAAGTGCGGGAGCTTTAGCCATGACGGTACTGGGTTTGCCAAGATTGACTTTGACAGGGGGGATCGCCTTTGCTGGTGCGTGCTATCGTTCGGATCCTGCCCCGCTATGAGAGGGGCCGACTTGCTAGTTGATCCAATCCACTGGGGTAGGATGGGTGCAGCGATGAGCGCACTTTTTGCCGGGCCTTCAGGGATTGAGGAACTGCATGCGTCAGATAGTTCAGGGAAGGAGTCCACTCTTGCTGGTTCCGTGAACTCAGGCGAAGCGGGCACTGCGTTCGGAAATCCTTTGCTCGGTAGCTGGGAATCCATTTCCCACAGACGGTGCCAAACTGTTGTGGGTCGCTTAGGGCTCTTGGTAGACCGGTTTACTTGAACCACCTTAGCTCGGGAGCGAACCAAGCGCGCAAACAGTCAATTTGAGATTCGTTGATTACACTAAGACTTTTTAGCGTGGAAAACCCGGAAAGGGTAAAAAACCACGTGGCTGGTGCTGTGCCGACCAAACTTCCACTATCTTCTGGGGGGTTACAATTAGAGACTTAGAAGTCGAGCGCGACATGCCGCTGCTCTTTACAATAATAGAGAGAAAGAGAGAGAGAGAGAATTCCGAAGGTGACAGACCACCTCCAGAAAAACTAAGTCCTTTCTCCTTCTGAGAAAGGTGGAGAATAAAAGTGAGAACGCCCTGGAGAACAAAAGTGAGCGCGCTGAGTCACCTTTTGGGAAGAAGGAAATCTTTAAGTCCGAAGGAGAATTCCGCGAAAGTCTGCAAGAAGCTCTCCCGGGTCCAGAAGGCAAGGTCCCTTGAAATGAAGCCCTGGGGCTACTTTTATAGCTTTGGCCGGGGGTAGCCCGGTAATTTCGCCGTTGTAACCACCGTAACCACCTGGCGGACGAATCATATTTTCTGTTTCAGAGCACACCGATCGCCATTTTTCTGTTTCAGAGCACGCGAAATAGGCGACAAGCTGTTCCTGAAATCTGAGAAACTGGAAAGACAAAAAATGAGCATGCTAGAAAGACAAAATGTGGGAAGTCAGAAAAGACAAAAGTGAGTTGAGTGCGCTCAGAAGCGTTCTGAGCGCGCAACGAACGGAGAAGCAATCTAGGCAACTGGGGAAGCAATCTGAGAGCGCAACGATCGGAGAAAACGTCCTGGTTGCTTTGTGAGGCGTTCCGAGCGTGCAACAAACACGGAAGTGCTCCGAACGCGCTTAGAGGCGTTCTGAGCGCGTTGCGAGCATGGGAGCGCTCCGAGTTAAATGCGGGGCCCAAAGGGCGCACAACGAGCTTGGAGAGGATGGACGCCCCCGAACCCCTCCATACGGAGGGGGCTCGACCGTAACCCAAGGGGTGCGTTTAGGCTGTACCCCCCTAGGGGTGCGGCTTGGCCGCACCCCAAGGGGGTGCGACAGTGGGGTGCGGCTTGGCCGCACCACACTAATGGTGCGGCGTGGCTGCACCCCAAGGGGGTGCGGCCCGACCCCACCCCACTAAGGGTGCGGCTTGGCCGCACCCCAAAGGGGGTGCGGCCCGGCTGCACCCCACTAAGGGTGCAGCTTGGCCGCACCCCACTAAGGGTGCGGCTCGGCCGCACCCCACTATGGGTGCGTCTAGGCCGCACCCCAAGGGGGTGCGGTTAGGATGCGCCCCCGTGAAGGGGCGGCCTGCGCGCTACTGCGCGGTAGCGCCACGCTCTACCACGCGGTAGCGCCGCGCGGTAGTGTACGGCGCGGTTGCGGGTGGTTCGACGAGGGCGGTTGGTCATGGAGGGAATGGGCTCGCCCACTTCCCCACTCTCCCCTCATCATGATAGTGGCCTTGGGGAGTAACCACTTCTTCTCATGCATATAAATGATAGCAGTCTTGTATGAGTACGCATCAATATTTTTAATCTAATAAAAAAAAAATTTCTTGGAAAGAACGCTTTGGACTTGAATTCCCATCACAGCCTCTAGTACCTTGCGAGCCCTTCACCAGGTTGACCTTGGGAAGTCCAAGAAGAAAAAAATTAAAAATTTTATGCTGAATTCTTATACTTACTCATATGCAAAATCTTTAGTAGATTTGTTCTTGTATAGTGTCGTAGGGAATTTTTATACTTCATTAGATTTTAAATTTTGGAATAAAATTGTTGACTCATGCAGTGTTCCTAGTTAAGTGCACGCGTTTGTAGAATTCTATGTCAAATTAACTATTCAGCATAAAATTAGATTTATGTTTTTCTAACTGCGAAAAAACAATCTTTGTTTTACTCTTGCCTTGAATCCGGTAGAATCTGTGAATAATTCAAGTGAGTATGTAGAAGCTTACTAGAGAAATATTACACATTTTGAACGGAAGGGTATTCTTTCTCGATGGCTAGAACTTGCCTCTTGCGATTCTCGAAGCATTTGCATAGGTTTGTCATAGTTTTCAGAAGTGATTTAGGCCATCTTTTGATCGTTTGTGCCTGTTTGCCCACCTTTAAAAAATTTTCATTGTTTAAACACTTTGGGCCTTTCCTTATTTCCTTTGCTACCTCCACCTTTCATTTTCACCAAAACCAAAACATCCACCCCATGATCACACGAAATATTTCAGATTTATTAAAATTTTGCAATGGGTTCTATTGTGAAAATGAGAAAGTTGCAACTTCTTATTTGGAGCTATAATGAAAAAAATGTGAAAAATAATTTTGTTGGCCAAATGTGAAAAATAAGAAAATTATTCATGGCCTTATGTTTAAAAAAATAAAAAATAAAAAGAGAGTTTTTTTTTGTTTTGCTTCATGACAACTCTTATGCGAGGTTTAAATTTTGAAAATTTTGTGAAACTCTCACCTTGGTTTAGTGTGATCCTCACCTAAGCCAAACTTCACTCCTAATGAAAGCCCTTTTGATCTTTAGCTATGGCATTATACTTGTGTAGTGGAGAGAGTGCGACCGGGCAAGCCTATGGCCATCGTCATTGATGGATTTCTTTGGAGGCTATCCCGAAACTCGATTTTGGGTAATATTGATCTTAGAAAACACGTTACCCGCTCCCTGAATAGCATTCGAGAATTTACCGAGCTTTCAACTTAAAAGTAAAAACAATATGTCAAATCGCATTTTTGAAAATTATAAGCTAATCGTTATGCTGAATAGGTCTTTCAACTAGGATCTCTACACGTAGGCGTAAGACTTCGCATTTTTATTACTTGAGTTCAAATTTCTTTTTCTAGTATTTAAATTTCTCTACACCTATGAAAAGTTGTTTGCTCGGGACTAGCAAACGAGTAAGTATGGGGGTATTTGATGAGTAGTTTATTCACTCATCTTTTAGCTTAATTTAATTATAATTCTTATATAAATCTATTTAAATCATATGTATTTCCCTACATAAATTGCTTCCTTTCATTTCTATGAGCTAACCTAAACATATTTTATGATTTCAGGTTTTTCTCGACACATTGGAGAAAAAAGTACATTTACACGCCCCTGGTCACGGGCGTGACCAATGGGTATGTAACCTACGAGGTGTTCCAGACCTGCCTCCGCTACCCAGAGTCATTCCGAGAAGAGTTCGCCAAGTACACGCCCCAGGTCACGGGCGTGACCAAGGGCGTGCCCCAATGTCACGACCCGAACCGCTGAGATGAATCAGAAGCACTGAGATCGACGAACTGCGCCTGGCTGTTGCGTTCGACGAAAATTCAGTAGATCGACGAACTGCGCCTGGTTGTTGCGTTCGACGAAAGCGCTGAGATCGATGAACTGCGCCTGGCTGCTGCGTTCGACGAAAGCACTGAGATCGATGAACTGCGCCGGGCTGCTGCGTTCGACAAAAATTTAGGAGATCGATGAACTATGCCTGGCTACTGCGTTCGACGAAAGCACTGAGATCGACGAACTGCGCCTGGCTGCTGCGTTCGACAAAAATTCAGGAGATCGACGAACAGGCGAGAGTTCGACGAATCTTCAACAATGCTCCTTCCCGCCGAAGATTCCCGCCAGAAGCCAGATTTTAAGATTACACGCCCCAGGTCACGGGCGTGACCTCGGGCATGACACGTTCGTAACGCCTGCATTGAAGCCAGACGACGCCTTCTCCGCACCCAGCAAATCACGCCCCTTGGTCACGGGCGTGACCAAGGGTGTGTAACCCAGAATTTTCAGCTATAAAAAGGCAGCTCCTCCAGATGATCAAGCACGTTTGTTTTGGAGTCCAAGCCTCCATTTCTTGCATTATTTTCCTATTTTTTTAAGTATTCTTGCTCTACTTTTCCTTGCACTTGTAATTTCCCTTTCAATAGTTGTAATTCCTTTTCTTAAATTTATAAAAGTTGTTGTTGTTCATCCATTTTCTTAAGTTGAGTTACTTTTCTTGTTGAAACCAAATCAAAGTACTTTTTGATAAAAACAATAGAGATCTTCTTGAGTAAGAGTAATCAACACGCCCGGATTTTTATACGACCTTGGTTTTTATAAGCCTATACAACATTCGACACGGTACACTTGTCGTTGTCGTTTGCAAGCATAGTTTTGCTCATCATGTACAACCCTGTATTCGTCGAGTAGTGTTGGAACATAGTTCAACCCTATTACTGATTTGGGCTAGGATGTCTATTTCTAGGTATAGGATTTGTTTTGACCCATCATGTATAGTATAAGGGTCATAGGCTAAGTCTAGAAGAGATTTGAAGATTAGCTAAGTCAAGGTGTTCGACGAACGTCGAACACGTTCGACGAATTCAAGAATCCGTTCGACGAACTTGGTTCGACGAACTTCAAAGTTCCGTTCGACGAAAGTTTCTTCTTGTTCGACGAACTTCCCAGTTTAAGTTCGACAAACTTTCGCTCAGGTCGACGAACTTCTTCAGAGTTTCTATATTCAGTGACCTCTTCTATTCAGAGTATTATTTTGGAGTTATCCTCAGGATTTCTTATGAAGGCTGACAGCTGTTCTTATTATAATATCAGTCAGTTATTGCAGTATTTTCTATCAAAGATTTTATGGCCGTTGCTGCATTAATTAAGGGCTGCGTGCAGATTATTTTATAAGGCAGATTGTAAGTTTCAAGGAATTTAATATATTGGTATTCCTTTTTTCTGTTAGAGGCAAATCCTTCCTTTTTTGTCTCATTCCTTTCCAGCCCTATTTGAAATTTTGAAAGAGGATCAACTCTCTCCCGTCCAGAGATTATCATTGCTATTTATTCTAGAGAGAGACACAGATACAAGGACAAGCTTTTGCTGCTCAGTTTTTCACTCCTCTCAAGAACTCTCTCTGATTTACTCTGAAGTCTTCATCTTCTCCAGACACCTACTCTTAATCTCTAGGAATCATCTGCATCAATTCCTTCTAGAGAACTTTTGCTGGAGATACTCTGAAGATCAAGAAGACCTACACCCTGAGCAGATTTTCTCTCCTATTTTTCTTACTCTTATTCACAGGAGGAGATCTGACAATCATTCAATAATCCACTAGTCTTCTCTGTTGTTAGAGAAAAGAGAAGACACCATCATCTTCATTTCACTTTTATTTTATAACTGTGTTCAGGGTTTTAACTCTCTTCAAAAGTTGATTTTTGGTTTTGAGCACCTGATCAAAAGCTCTGTGGTGGTTTTGAGCACCTGATTAAAAAGCCTTAGTGGATTTCCTACCGGGGTGGTAGAAGAGTAGATGTACCCAGGTTGAGGGGAACTACTATAGATCCTTGTGTCTTCTGTGTTTGCCTTTATTATTTGTGCTGTGCTGTGTGTTTATATTTGTGCTGCACTCATTTACACATATACTTAAATAATTCAAATCGTTTTCTACAGATTTCTTTAAGCTAAGTAAAATTATTTTAAAATACTCTATTCACCCCCCTCTAGAGTAATCTTGATCTATCCCCACTTTCAATTGGTATCAGAGGTAGGTTTGGTTGTTACAGGCTAACACCTGGACCAACAGATCTGATAGATCTAGACTACTTTAAAGTTTTTTTTTGTTTATTAGAGCCATGGCACAGAACAAAGAATATTCAAGCACAAGACCTCCTATGTGCAATCTGAACAAGTTTGCACTATGGCAAGCAAGGATCAAACTTTACATGAATTCTATTGATGAGGAAATTTTTAATTCTATTTTGACAGGACCTCCAACTGCATCAACCTCAACAACAACAGACACAACTGCTGTCCCTCCTCCAGAATGGACAGAAACACAAAAGAAACAGAAAACTACTGATGCAAAGGCCATGAATATCTTGGCACAAACCATGTCTGATGACATATTTCAGAAGGTGGTTGACTTCACCTCTGCCAAAGAAATTTGGGACTCCCTAACAAGAATGGTGGCAGGATCAGCAGATGAGAGAAAGGACAGAAGATCACATTTGATCTCCCAGTACGAGAATTTTAAAAAGGGAGAATCAGAGACTTTTGCAGAGATGTACAACAGACTCAGCCTCATCATCAATGAGCTGAGAACCATGGAGAAAGTGACCACAGTCACTGAAATTAATGACAAGATCCTGATGTGCTTCCCCAGCGCATGGGACACAAGAATCTGGCCAATTAAAGATGCCAGAGGACTAAGTGAGATTACAACTGAGAATCTCCTTGGGAAGCTCAAATCTTATGAGCAGCTGATAAAGAGCAGAGAAGCAGAAGCCTCTCCATCTTCATCCTCGAAGAAAGAGAAGAGCATTGCCTTTCAGGCAACAGAGGAATAGGACAAGATTGGTGATCAGGAAATGCTGAGTCTCTTAGCAAAGAGATTTTACAAGATGGCAAGGAAGGACTTTAGAAGAAAGTCCAACAGGCACAATGAAAAGCCAAGGTATGATAAAAATCCATCTAAAGAAATAATAAGATTTGGTTGCAGGATGCCTGGACACATCCTCACTGAGTGTCCAGAAGATCACAAGAAAAGTAGGAGAAAAGAGCAGGAACACTCCAGCAAACACTCATCAAAAGGCCACAAGAAAAGAGAAAAAGGCTTTGTTGCTGAAACCTGGAGTGACACTGAATCTGAGTCATCCTCCAGTTCCAGTGATGAGGAGAAGGAAGCAGAAGACAAGGAATTATGCATGATGGCAATCAATGCCTCCTCATCAAATGACAACTCAAATGATGAATCTGAAGCTAATGAGGATGAGGTAATTTCCAGTTTTGATTTTCATTCAGAACAGTTTAAAGATGACTTTAAACAATTGTGTAAAGATATGATTAGATCAGAGAAAGAAATTATTTCTCTGAGAGACAAGTTAGCTAAGATGGATGGAATATCCACTGAAAACACTAAGCTCAAAAATGAGCTAAGGATTTCCAGGGAACAAGTGAGTTCTCTAGAAACACAGCTAACTGAGGCCAAGCAGCTAGAGAATTCTCTAAATGGGAGAAGTCTCAAGCTGATGGATATCACAAGCACAGTGAATGCCAGGCTGAATGTCAAACTGGGCTTGGGGGCATCATCTAATCAACCTCTTCTTTTGAAGAAGAATATGTTATCTACCCCAATAAAATTTGTATCTGCAAAAGGGAAAGAAGCAATACAAGACACATGAAAAATTCCTGTAACAAATATTGCTCAAGCAAGTTCGTCGAACGACGATCGACGAAACCAACAGGTTTTGTCGAACATAGATCGATGAAAACCAAGGCCTGAATCTAAGCAGAAAACCTGCTGCAGACAGAGCTCGACGAATGCCACATCTTTCGTCGAACCAGGTCGATGAACACAACAAAGTTCGTCGAACGCCAATTTTACTAAGGACAGACAACATACATCCTCTTCTAAACTGAAAAATTCCTTTAGTGATTAGATTATCCCTCCTAGAAGATATCACCCTCTAGGTTATCATAGTCAACCTGTTGTCTCATATATTTCTGCATTTCAAGGTTACTGATGAGTCCAAATTATATACACTTTTATGGACTCATCTGGGCTAGTTTTCACGCACTTGCACTTCACTTTTTGTGTATTAATGCTTATATTTCATTTATTCACAATTCTCACTTGTAGTGCACATTTTAGCCCAATTTGGTGTGATTCTTGGTATTTCAATGATCCTGGTTGTTCTCATGCAGGCTCAGGGGTTGTGCGACACTCGGGATTGGTTCTGGGGAATTTTCTGTCAAAAAGGCCATTGGTCGTGGGTTTTCCTTCGCGCACGACCACTGGTCGTGCGATAATTCCTCTTACCAGACAGAGCGTCTGCGCACGATCACTGGCCTTCTTCACGCACGACCACTGGTCGTGCGCCACTGACCGTGCGCTATGTTGCAGATCTGGACTATACTAAAGGTTCTTAGCACACGATCAGAGGCATTTCTTCGCGCACGACCACTGGTCGTGCGCCTGACCGTGCGCGCTGTTAATTTCTGCTCTGCCTATAAATAGACAAGAGCGATTTTAGGTCGAGGAGGATCATCCGACTCCGCCCAGCTCCGCCATTTTCTGCCCTTTTTGCAGGGTTTCGCCTCCTTCTTCACCGCCCACCTTAGGGAGAATCTCCGGGCAAGCTTTCAACGCCAAATCGTCGCCGGAGCTTCCTCTCGGCCATCTCCTTCATCCAAGAGCTTCAAGAAGGGAGTCAACCTAGCCTTCTTCTTCAAGATCGGAGCAGCTCGGGTTATCATTCCACTGGTTCGTGACACGAAGAAGACGGGCCCATTGGAGAGTAGTGACAGCTCTCTCTACCCCGGACGCAGTTGAGGACCGAGCTTGGATGCGGATTGACAACCCGGCGATTCCTTCCATGAACCCTCAACAAGACTTCAGAGTCGGTCGATTTCGCACACTCACCTCCCCTTGTAGTGATAGCTTAGTTGGATTTCTTATATGTTTGATGAAGTGTGTTTTGACTATTAGCATTTATACTTAATTATGTCTATGTGATTTGGGTATTCTTGCTTATCATTTTGAGGTGTGCCTTATGGTGTGGCTTGTTTGTTTGTGTTCAGTGTCGCACTAGCAATTGCTAGTGGCGTGCTTTGCGAAGAGGTGCTTGCGACCCTCATTTCGCCGTTCTCTCCACTCCATCCGCTAGCCTACTCTTCCATCCGCCTAGCGAAGCGTGGCATAGCGGCCCGTGTAATCCACTCGCCCTACGAAGTAGCGCGCTCAAGGCCTACATAGTTCGATTCCGCTTGCCTACTCGTCCATCCGCCCTTGCGACGCAGCGCGCTCAAGGCCTGCCTAGTCTCCATCCCGCCAAGCGAAGCATTGCATAGCGGCATTGCATAGGAGTAGTTGATAGCTTTTATTTTATTTCCACAATCCAAAATCCCTCGTTTCCGCATCCATCCGACATAAAGGACTTCGATCTCAAGTCCTTCCTCAATAGTAAACTCCACCTTACTGTGTTCCTTCCGAGATTCGATACTCGGGGATTTACTCCTCGTTTTATATTACTTGAATGATCGGTACACTGCCGTTTCGTGCCGCAGTCTCGCAACAGCCTATTGCGGTGTGAGATTTGCGCCATCATTTACAAAAAGCAACCCAAGGTAACCTGGGTTAAGAACACCTAACCCTCCTTATATTGCAGAAAAAGAACTGTCCTACCACAGAGGAACAGTGGTACTTGGACAGTGGATGTTCAAGACATATGACAGGAACAAGAGCCAAATTAATCAACTATAAGGCAAAGCTTGGACCAAGAGTGATTTTTGGAGATTCCAATTGGGGACAAACAGAAGGCTATGGATCAGTCCAGATTGGGACAATCACATTCAAAAAGGTAGCCTATGTAAGTGGACTCAAACATAACCTCATCAGCATAGGTCAACTATGCGATGAAGGATATCAGGTATGCTTCAACCAATCTAGATGCATTATCTTTTCTGAAAATAATATTGTTATTTTAGGAAATAGACAAGGTAATGTTTATTTAGTAGATTTTAATTCAGCCAAACCTGAGATCTGCTTGTTTAACCAAGTCAGTAAAAATACTGATTTGTGGCATAAGAGACTAGGTCATGTGAACCATAGGACCCTAGCCAAGTTATCAAAGAGCAACCTTGTCAGGGGACTACCTTCTGGATCATACAAGAAGGAAAGCCTTTGCAGGGCATGTCAATTGGGAAAGCAGACTAAGAGCATCTTTAAGTTACTATCTAAGAGTGATTCTCCTAGGATTTTGTACTTGCTGCACTTAGATCTTTTTGGACCCCTTCCCATACACATTTTGGGAGGTAAGTCTTACACCTTAGTTATTGTTGATGACTTCTCTAGATTCAGTTGGGTATTCTTTCTGAGAAGCAAGTCAGATAACTTCAAGGTTCTTACAGACTTTCTCAGGAGCATCAAGATTGAGTATTCTACTCAGATTGCATTGATCAGAAGTGATCATGGCACTGAGTTTGAATCTCTTCTGATGAGAGAATTTTGTGAGAAGGAAGGTACCAGGCAATGCTTTTCAGCTCCTAGAACTCCTCAACAAAATGGGGTAGCTGAAAGGAAAAATAGAACACTGATTGAATCTGGAAGAACATTTCTTGCAGATACTGTTTTGCCCCAATCATTTTGGGCTGAGGCTGTCAGCACAGCAAACTATGTCTTAAACAGAAGTTTAATTCATAAACAAAAGGGCAAGGCACCTTATGAACTGCTTAAAGGGAAGAAGCCTAGAGTAAATTACTTTAGGGCTTTTGGCTGTAAGTGCTTCATTCATAATAATGACAAGAAGCACCTAGGAAAATTTGAAGCAAAAGCTTCAGATGGCATTTTCCTTGGTTATTCAGTTAGTAGTAAAGCTTACAGAGTATTTAACAAATCTTCTCTTAAAATAGAAGAATCTATTCATGTATCTTTTGATGAAACTAACTTGAGTTGCAAGGAGAGAAATATCTCTACCTCACAAGATGCACAGGTACCAATTCTCCGTGAGAAGTTAGATGATCTAACTCTACAGAAAGAGGATTTAATAAATCCTTCTCTATTACCTAATGAGGACAGTGAAGAAGAATGTCCTATTGCACCAACATTGGATACAGCAAATATTCCTACAAATCTTGAGGCTGTTAATGCTGAAGTTCAGGAGGACATAGAAATTCCTCATAAAAAAAATGAACAAGCTCAAGGAGAAGTTATTTTCCCTACTGATTATGTCAACATAAGAGATCACCCTAGATCTCAAGTAATTGGTGACATCTCAGTGGGTGTGCAAACAAGAAATCAACTAAATCAAAATAATTTGCACACCTGTTTCCTCTCTCAAATTGAACATCAATCCATCAAAGATGCAGAGCAAGATCCCAACTGGATTACTGCTATGCAAGAGGAATTAAATCAATTTGAAAGGAACAAAGTATGGGAACTTGTTCCAAGACCCAAGAATTATCCAGTGATTGGCACTAAATGGGTATTCAGAAATAAATTGGATGCTCAAGGAGTCATAGTCAGAAATAAGGCAAGACTAGTGGCTCAAGGATACTGCCAAGAGGAAGGCATAGACTACGATCAGACTTTTGCACCTGTAGCAAGGCTGGAAGCAATTAGAATATTCCTAGCATTTGCTGCATACAAAAGATTCAAGGTATTTCAAATGGATGTTAAGAGTGCCTTTCTAAATGGAGATATCAAAGAAGATGTATATGTGGAACAACCACCAGGTTTTATTTCTCAAACTCAACCCTCTTATGTTTTTAGATTACATAAAGCTTTGTATGGTCTCAAACAAGCTCCTAGAGCATGGTATGAGACCCTTACAAACTTTCTTTTGGAGAATAAGTTTTTTAGAGGAAAAGTAGACCAGACACTGTTTTTTAGAAATCATAAATCTGAAACTCTATTGGTACAAATATATGTAGATGATATAATATTTGGTTCTACTGACTCTAAGTTATGCAAAAGATTTTCAAATCTAATGCATTCAAAATTTGAAATGAGCAGTATGGGAGAACTGTCTTACTTTCTTGGTTTGCAAGTTAAGCAAACAACAGAAGGCATCTTCATATCCCAATCTAAATATGCTAAAGAGCTTGTTAAAAGATTTGGGATGTCAGATGCCTCCCCCATGAAAACTCCCATGCCTTCAAATGCAGCTGTTGGCACTGATGAATCAGGAAAACCTGTTGATCAGAAAGTATATAGAGCCATTGTGGGGTCTCTTTTATACTTAACAGCCAGTAGACCAGATATCATGTTTGCCACATGTATTTGTGCTAGATTTCAGGTAAATCCTAAAGAATCTCACTATATTTTATTAAAAAGGATTTTAAGATATATAAAGGGTTGTCCAGATCTAGGACTCTGGTATCCTACAGAATCAGGATTTGAGTTAACTGGATACTCAGATGCTGATTATGCTGGATGCAGAATAGACAGGAAAAGCACCTCAGGGACTTGTCAGTTCCTTGGAGATAAGCTTGTGTCCTGGTTTTGTAAGAAACAAACCTCTGTGTCTACATCAACTGCAGAAGCTGAATACATAGCAGCTGGCAGTTGCTGTTCACAAATTTTGTGGATACAGAACCAGCTCCTAGACTATGGTTACAATCTAAATAATTCCAAAATCTTTTGTGATAACACCAGTGCAATATCAATACTACAAAATCCAGTACTCCACAGTAGAACTAAACATATTGAGATCAGACACCACTTTATCAGAGATAATGTGGAGAAGGGAAAAATATGTTTAGACTTCATACCAACTGATCTGCAGAGAGCTGACATTTTCACCAAGCCTTTGGATGAAAAGAAACATCAATTCTTTATAAATCAGCTTGGAATGATAAATGGGGAGTCAATCTAATTGGCAAAGTTTTCTACCCAACAAATTTTTTTTCAATATATTAAGGTTCAGAAAATCCATCGAATGTGCTTGACGAACAACATCTTTGTCGTCGAACGAGGTCGACGAACTGGTCAAGATTTCTTTCTAAAGTTCTGAAGAATTTTCGTCGAACTCGATCGACGAAGTCTCGATTTCGTCGAACCAGATCGACGAAGTCTCTGACGTTCTATCTTCCTCATGAAAGAAGTTTTGAAAAGTTATTAGTCGAACGAGATCGACGAAATATTTCATTTGTCGAACGGGATCGACGAAAGACAGCTTTTTATTTCCCGCTAACGCGTGTCTTCTCGTCAAATCCGTTCCGCGCAAACCCTCGTCTTCGCTGAACCCTAATATTTAATCTCTATTCGTCTGGATTCTGTCTTTTGCGCTCTCAAACTCTTCTTCTCCCTCCAGTTCCCTTTGCACTTGATCATTTTTCTTTCTTTGCAGGAACAATGTCGATCACTGCTGGAGTCCTCGCCTCAATAAAGTTCGATACGGGATTCGATATTGATCTGGAATCGTTTGCCCAGTCAGGAGAAGGCTTCACAGACATTCTGAATCTCTTTGAAGACCCGAAGATGCGCAAGTTTATGACTTGCCGGCCCAAGATTCATATCAATGAGATAAAGGAATGGGCATTCACTTCTGAGATTCGAAATGGCACAGAAATTGCAGGAAAGGTTTCAGGGAATGAAGTTGTTCTGAGTGCTGCTGTTTTGTCTGAGATTTTTGAATTTGAAAATGGAGATGATGATTTGGAACTCACTGAGGAAGAGTTCAATCTGATGTTGGACAGGATGGGGTACTCTGGGAGTAACCCTAAACATCTTCTGAAATGTGATTTTGTAGTGGAATACACCTTCCTGGCAGATGTTGTGGGAAAGGTTCTGATAGGGAAGAGCTCAGCACAAGACTACATAAACAGGCAGCAATTTCTAGTCATGAGTGCTTTGATTGAGAAGAGGCACATCAACTGGGTTCTGACTCTGTTTGATTCCATCAAAAAGAAAGTGACCTCAAGGAATGTAGGCTATGGAAGGATTCTAGGAATCTTCCTTCAGGCCAAGTGTCCAGCCCTCTCAGTTTCTACTGCTGCTGGCATTAATGCCTCAAAGAAACTGACTCCCCTTCTTTTCAAAAAGTGGGATAGGACATTCCAGAAGAAATCAGCTCCAGTGGCTCCAACAGTTCAAGCTTCTGAGGACACCAGGGATGTAATAGCCACTCCCCCACCCCAGATTCTTCCTCCTCTCTCACAGACTCTTCAACATTCTGAAGAGCCTGCCTCTTCTTCTATTCCTCCTCCTCTCTCACAGACTCTTCAACATTCTGAAGAGCCTGCATCTTCTTCTATTCCTCCTCCTCTCTCACAGACTCTTCAACATTCTGAAGAGCCTGCCTCTTCTTCTATTCCTCCTCCACCTCCAGAAAACCTCTCCACTCTATCTCCACCTTCACCTCCTCAAAATTCTCCTCCTCCTCCACAAGACACTTCCATTCCAGACCTTTCTCAGGATGAAATCCCATCAGATTTCACTCCTCCTCCTCCTCCATCTACTTCTTGTGCTCATACCACATCTTCCATCCCTTCTTCTTCTTCTCACCCAACTCCAGATGTACTGGTTGTGGATGTCTCCCAGATAGCCACCCAGGTGTTTGGTCACATAGCTTCTAAATTACAGGAGCTTATTGATCAACGTCTGGCCCCAGTGCATTCTAAGCTTGATCTTATTCTCTCTCAACTTGCTTCTCTCTCCTCTTCCTCTTTCCCTTCATCTGGGGGCCCAGACTCTAGTTTCCCAGAGTCTAGGCAGGGGGAGATGTTCCAGGATGAAGCTCCAGAGGCAGAAGTTCCTGAAGAGCAAGGGTCAGGCCTAGCTGATGTCAGCACAGTCTTGGTCTCCCTGGCTCAAAGCACAGAAGGTGCTCCTCCTCCTCCAGAAGTTCCTCCCAACAGCTCTTTCAAATCCACCCCTCTAGTGGATCTGATTCTGCAGCTTACCATTCAGTCCCTCTGCTCAGACCCATCTTCCAAAGAATCAGCTGAAGACCTCTCCAAGGCCATTGTCTGCTATTCCCCAGACTTGGAAGCCAGGCATGGAGATTTGCTAGTGTCTCCAGTTCCAGAGCCAGTTATCTCTAAGGCAGATCAGGAACCTGTTGTTCCTGAACAGGCAGTTCTTGATGAACAGATGCCTGATGCCTCTGCCTCTGCCCCCTCCTCTTCTTCTGAGCCTGATGCTGCTGCTGTCAAGAATGTTGATGATGATTTAGATAAAAGAAGTATTGAAGCATACAAGGAAATTGATGAAATGTATGAGAATGTGCCTTCATCTTCAAATTCTGATGATGATGAAGACAGTGATGATAGTGATGCCAAAGTCAAATCCAAGAAAAGAAAAGCTCCATGCAAGAAGCTGCCAGCCCCTTCCAAAAAGCCTGATAAAAATGACATTCCCTATTATGTGCAGAAAAATCTCAAGCCTCATGAAATAACTCAACCTTGGATGCAATTCTCCAAGAATGAGTTGAAGAGAAGGAAGCTTGAAAGAAGATACCAGAAGGATCACCCTGCTGTGTTCAAGAAACCCCCTCCTCCTCCACCTCCTCCAGGTGCAGGTTCTGCAGGAGGACTTTCTTCCACATCCAGGACATCTCAGTCTGCTGGCTCCAAGCCATCTGGTCAATCCTCTTCATACAGGGAAGGAAGATCTTCAGGCTATCAGGTTTATGAAAGAAAGCATAACCAATTATCTGAACAAGAAATCGAAGATAAGGAAGCTGAAGATAAAGCTGAAGCAGATAGATTGTACAATATGGCAAGGTTTAGAGAGAATGTTGCTCTATCTCAGATGAAAGAGGCCAAAGAAAAAGGTATGGATACCTCTCATATTTCTACCATATCTCCCTATAGAAAACAGGAATTTCAACAGTACCAGGTGAAGAATATGTTCAACACTTTTGCCTACATGAGTCTCCACCCAGAGGCTGTTCTGCCAACTGTTTCCAAGAAGGTAACACTGGGTGATGAAGACTGCAAGCTAAGCAGAAGGCAATCTGAAGATACTAGCAGGAAAATAATCTTCAAGAAGCATCTTCAGAGGACAGGAATCCTTAAAATTCTCTCTCTGGTTAATTGACTCTTAATTATTCTGTGATGATAACTGCTTGTGACAATTGATTTATATCTACTGAATTTCCTTTCTGTCAGATATTTTTCCTATAATTCTGTTATGCATATTTGTTTAGTTGATTAATGATGTACATAGGATCCTAACCCAAATAGGGGGAGATTGTTGGAACATAGTTCAACCCTATTACTGATTTGGGTTAGGATGTCTATTTCTAGGTATAGGATTTGTTTTGACCCATCATGTATAGTATAAGGGTCATAGGCTAAGTCTAGAAGAGATTTGAAGATTAGCTAAGTCAAGGTGTTCGACGAACGTCGAACACGTTCGACGAATTCAAGAATCCGTTCGACGAACTTGGTTCGACGAACTTCAAAGTTCGTTCGACGAAAGTTTCTTCTTGTTCGACGAACTTCCCAGTTTAAGTTCGACGAACTTTCCCTCAGGTCGACGAACTTCTTCAGAGTTTCTATATTCAGTGACCTCTTCTATTCAGAGTATTATTTTGGAGTTATCCTCAGGATTTCTTATGAAGGCTACAGCCCCCAGTCTTGCCCCGCCCAAGCAAGGGGGCGAGATGGAGAGGGGCCAGCCCCTGGTCTCGCCCCGCCTCAGCAAGGAGGCGAGCCAGAGAGGGGCCAGCCCCCGGTCTCGCCCCACCCCAGCAAGGGGGCGAGCCGGAGAGGGGCCAGCCTCTCGGTCTTGCCCCGCCCCAGCAAGGGGGCGAGTCGGAGAGGGGCCTCCTCCTGTTCTCGCCCCGTCCCACCAAGGTGGCGAGCTGGAGAGGGGCCGCCTCCCGGTCTCGCCCTGCCCCAGCAGGGGGAGAGCCGGAAAGGCGGGCGACCTCCTGCTCGCCCAGCCTAGTGAGGGGGCAAACAAGGGAGGCGGCCTGCCCCCTCTCGCCCAGCCCCGAGGAGAGGGTACGGTCTGGTTTTAGCATCTCGGATTGGCGGGATTTGGCTGTTGGCAGGCCAAATCTGGGGTATTTTCGTAATCTCGTAGGCCAGTTTTTGGCTATCAACAGACCAAGTCCAGAAATCTATAAATAGGACCAAGGGGGCACCATTTGGAAGGACTTCTCTTTTGTCCACTCTCTCCCCATGTTTCTTTGGTGGGTGGAGAGAGCCTCCAAAGGTGCCCAAGCTTATCATTGGCTTGGGAGGGGAAGCTCTCTAAGATCTTCCGGGTGTGTGGTGGGACCTCCTCGCTAAGCCCTTGGTCTTATTCCTTGTTCCTTAGACTCTTAGCCTAGAGCTCTCCCTTGGGAGAATTAAGTGTGAGGTCACCCCCCCCCCCAACTTGTTGAGGGCCCGAACTCCACAGAGACCAATTTATTGGTTTCAACATTTTGGTGCGGTGAGCGTGGAGAGTGACCAAAACAAGAAAATATCAAGCTGAGCTCCATGGCTGGAGGTGGAGGAGGATCCAACCCAGGCCACTCGCAGCCCCCGGTGGCTAGAGTGACGTTGGAGATGTTTGAAAATTTCAAGCGGGAGGTCCTGCAGACCTTGTAGTTGACTTTTGCCACGATAGGCGAAGGTAGGAGAGGAGGTGGTCCGGAGGTCCCGCCTCAGTAGGTGGGCGAGGGCACTCCCGACCAGCCATCCAGAAAGGAGGTTGATAAGTAATAAAATATACGTATTTTAGTATGATTATTAGTATAATTTTAATTAATATTGTAAATTTTCTATGTAAATTAATGAATAAATTGCTTGTTTTATTATTTTCCTTACTAACTTTGTTTTATTTTTGTTTTTGCAGATTTTGGCAATTTTTGTCAAGTCACGCCCAAGTCATGCCCGTGACAACATGTCACGCCCGTGACCCAAGGGCGTGTAATCTACATTCGACGAACGTCGAACTGCGTTCGACGAAAGTTCAACAAGCTGCGTTCGACGAAAGCGCCATCCCCAACATTCGACGAAAGTCAAACTACGTTCGACGAATCCCCAAAGTCAGCCCCAAAGTCACGCCCATGCTGCTGATAGACTGCCGCCCACTGTCACGCCCGTGACACTGCAGGGTCACGCCCGTGTGCAGCCAAGTTTGACCGCAGACCTTCCAGAAGACGGCAGATGCGACCCCTAAAGCACGCGCAAATGTCACGCCCCAGGGTCACGCCCGTGACCAGAGGACACGCCCGTGACCAGAGGACACGCCTGTGACCTAGGGCGTGTAAAAATAAAATTTTTCGGGCTCGGCTGAAGCATTTCCCATCCAAATTCTGAGTGTTTGTTAGTGTTTTTGAGTTATTTTGAGTGATTGTGAGTTTTCTTTATGCAATTAAGTTTATGTTCGTGTGTAATTTTCGCCTTTTAGAAATAAAATGTTGTTTTCTCATTTGGATCATCTTCCTTTTCATTTATGTTAGTGTGTGTGTATGAGAATAGTTTTATTGCTTTCATAACTTAGTTTTATAGCTTTCATAACCTAGTTTATTGCTTTCATAATTTAGGTTTATTGCTTTCATAAAAGTAGTTTATCGCTTTCTTTTAACGCTTTATTTATCGCTTTCTTTTAAACGCTTTCTTTCGATTCAGTCTTTTATTACAAGTAGAGTGCGTGAGTTTATGAGATAGTGTTTTTATTTTCTGTAACTTAGCTTTATTTCAGTCTTTATATAACTGTTATATACCACCCCCATCTTGAATAAGAGGCTAATTTACTTTAGCACTTATTTAAGTCGGTTGGGACGGATATTATTTCTGCACCTTTATAAGTCTTTTCATTTCTATACCACCCCCATCTTGAATAAGAGGCTAAGAACTTTTTAGCGCTTGCTTAAGTCGGTTGGGACGGATACTATTACTGCTTTTATATAAGTCTTTTTATTTATCCTTTTTATCCGCTTATATCCGCTTTAATAATTAAACATGTATTTTCTTAATCATGCCGTCTCCATTCTGATGAGTGGCTAATTTCCTTTAGCGCACGACGTCGAAGAGCATTGGGACACAAAAATAGTTTTTCTAAAAATAAAACATCTCTTTCTAAAATAATAAACGCTTAAGGTTTACCCGAGAATAACATTGAGTGGTGCCACATAATCGATGTGTGGTTTACATTTTCGTCTCCGTACACTAGTTAGCCAAGAGACTCGTGCGTACGGACTGATCGCTCACGGGTAAAGAGAAGTGCGCTCTACCCTCGAGAGAGGATGAGGTAAGTCTCCATTATTGGAAGTAAAAACCCAATAGCGGGGTTCACAACATAAGGCGAGTATTAAGAAGATTCGATGGTCGAAAATTCATAATCTCAGGTGGGCGTACCCTCGAGAGAGGAGCGTTCATAATTATGGAACCTCCACGGCCAAGTCGTTTTAATGTTTTAAAAAGTCATCTCTTTTACTTCTAAAAAAGACTATTTTCGTCTCAAGGTAATTCGACATCGGGCGCTATTATTATCATCGTTTAGAACTCTAGTTATACGTTTATTATCGTTTTCTTTTAAAAACCCAACTAAAAACTTATTCCGATAAAATAATAGTTCGTTCCTCAAAGTAGGTTAATCAACACGATCCGCGGAAATATACGACCTCGATATTTTCTAAAACAAAATATCATGTATTACTCACGATAAGGTATACTTGCCTTTATTATATGATTAGTTCGGATTGAAATTTAAACAAAAATTGTTCAAACCAAATTAGTGCAAAACTCTCCTTTTCTATTTTAAAAATCAATAGAATTCGGCGTTGTAGCCGAGGCGTAATCGTCAATATTTTGAAAGCAGAAAAAGACTGTTACTTCTATCTTTCGATAGGATAATGTTTAATTTCTCAAAGTAGAAGTACTTGCGAGACTCTTGGGAAACACCCATCAAAATCTAATCTCATCAGATAAAGGTTAACCAAAACAAAGAAACAAGAAGCAATCCCGAATTAAATCATCAGAGGTACCAGGAGGGGCGAGTGGGGAGGTGTCATGCCCCCACTCGCCCAGCCCCAAGGGGGCGAGTGGGGAGGTGCCATGCCCCTACTCGCCCAACCCCAATGGGGCGAGTGGGGAGGTGTCATACCCCCACTCGCCCAGCCCCAAAGAGGGGCGAGCAAGGGAAGTCCTTTGTGTGAGTTGATCCTCTCGGCCCCAGTTCCAGAGGGGTTCGGAGGGACGAAGATGTCTTATTACTCCGGCAAGGATGACCCAGTCCTGCACCTGCAGTGGTTTGAGGACATGGTCTCCATAAGGCCCATGTCGGACGCTTTCAAGTGCCGACTCTTCGCGACCACTTTGAAGGAGAAGGCAAGGGATTGGTTCCACCAGCTCCCCGGGGGTCTATCTATGCCTTTGAGGATTTGCGTCGAGGTTTCCTACTACGCTTCTCGACATCAAGGAAGAGGAAGAAGGATGCTGAAGCACTCTTCAATATCAAGCAGGAGCTAGGGGAGTCGCTGGCTCGTTATATGGACAGGTTCTAGGAAGAGGTTTTGCTTATCCAAGAGGTACCAGGGTTCACCCTCCAGCTCGCCTTCATAGTGGGGCTGCGGGAGGGGTTCTTCAAGATGAGCTTGAAGTGGAAGTACCCCCTCTCCTTCGAAGAATTGATGTAAAGAGTGGCGGAAGAAATCGAGTGTGAGGAGGCCAATCCGGAGTTCGCAAGAAGGTTGGTCAAGCTGAGTGAGCCAGAGGCAAAACAGCAGGGGGGAGGGTAGAGGCTCCCAAGAGGAAGTTCGACCAAGAGGAAGACAACTTCCAGGAAGAGGGGGCCGACCTCCCAGAGTGGGGGCAGGGACCGAAGACACCCTCTCCACCACCTCAACAAACCATGACGATCGGCCACAAAAGAATAAGAAATCGTACGGGAGGAAGATGGGGGTGTCCGAGTGAGTTACCTTACCGTGACTTCCATCAGGAGGAAGGTCACGCGGCGTCCACTTGCCCAGAGTTTCTGGAGATGAGGGACAAAGGTCAACAATGGCAGCGACAGGAATAGAACAATCTCCAAGAGTGAGCATTCTGAGTGAACCTTGTATCAACGAGTTCTTAGTGCTAAGTGATTTTTCCCTTGGATGGTTCTGCTGACCGGGCTCTCTCTAGCCAGAAGGGCAGGTTGACCTCCCAGGGAGGCTAAGTGATTTTTCCCCTCGAATGGTTCCGCTGACCGGGCTCTCTCTGGCCGGCAGGGCAGGTTGATCTCCCAGGGAGGCTAAGTGATTTTTCCGCTCGGATGGTTCCGCTGACCAGGCTCTCTCTAGACGGCAGGGCAGTTTGACCTCCCAGGGAGGCTAAGTGATTTTCCCCTTGGATGGTTCTGCTAACCGGGCTCTCTCTAGCCGGCAGGGCAAGTTGACCTCCCGGGGAGGCTAAGTGATTTTTCCCCTCGGATGGTTCCGCTGACCAGACTCTCTCTAGCCGGCAGGGCAGGTTGACCTCCTAGGGAGGCTAAGTGATTTTTCCACTCGGATGGTTCCGCTGACCGGGCTCTCTCTAGCGGACAGGGCAGGTTGACCTCCCAGGGAGGCTAAGTGATTTTTCCCCTCGGATGGTTCCGCTGACCGGGCTCTCTCTAGCCGGCAGGGCAGGTTGACCTCCCAGGGAGGCTAAGTGATTTTTCCCCTTGGATGGTTCCGTTGACCGAGCTCTCTCTAGCTGGCAGGGCAGGTTGACCTCCCAGGGAGGCTAAGTGATTTTTCCCCTCGGATGGTTTCGCTGACTGGGTTCTCTCTAGCCGGCAGGGCAGGTTGACCTCCTAGGGAGGCTAAGTGATTTTTCCCCATAGATGGTTCCGCTGACCAGGCTCTCTCTAGCCGGCAGGGCAGGTTGACCTCCCAGGGAGGCTAAGTGATTTTTCCCCTCGGATTATTCCGCTGACCGGGCTCTCTCTAGCCGGTAGGGCAGGTTGACCTCCCAGGGAGGCTAAGTGATTTTTCCCCTCGGATGGTTCCTCTGACCGGTCTCTCTATAGCCGGTCGGGCAGGTTGACCTCCCAGGGAGGCTAAGTGATTTTTTCCCTCGGATGGTTCCGCTGACCGGGCTCTCTCTAGCCGGCAGGGTAGGTTGACCTCCCAGGGAGGCTAAGTGATTTTTCCCCTCGGATGGTTCCGCTAACCGGACTCTCTCTAGCCGACAGGGCAGGTTGACCTCCTAGGGAGGCTAAGTGATTTTTCCACTTGGATGGTTCCGTTGACCGGGCTCTCTCTAGCCGACAGGGCAGGTTGACCTCCCATGGAGGCTAAGTGATTTTTCCCCTCGGATGGTTCCGCTGACCGGGCTTTCTCTAGCCGGCAGGGCAGGTTGACCTCCCAGGGAGGCTAAGTAATTTTTCCACTCGGATGGTTCCGCCTACCGGGCTCTCTCTAGCCGGCAGGGCAGGTTGACCTCCCAGGGAGACTAAGTGATTTTTCCCCTCTGATGGTTCCGCTGACTGGGCTCTCTCTAGCCGGCAGGGCTGGTTGACCTCCCATGGAGGCTAAGTGATTTTTCCCCTCAGATGGTTCCGCTGACCAGGCTCTCTCTAGCCGGCAGGGTAGGTTGACCTCCCAGGGAGGCTAAGTGATTTTTCCCCCGGATTATTCCGCTGACCGGGCTCTCTCTAGCCAGCAGGGCAGGTTGACCTCCCAGGGAGGCTAAGTGATTTTTCCTCTCGGATGGTTCCGCTGACCGGTCTCTCTCTAGCCGGCCGGGCAGGTTGACCTCCCAGGGAGGCTAAGTGATTTATTCCCTCGGATGGTTCCGCTGACCGGGCTCTCTCTAGCCGGCAGGGTAGGTTGACCTCCTAGGGAGGCTAAGTGATTTTTCCCCTCGGATGGTTCCGCTGACCGGGCTCTCTCTAGCCGGCAGGGCAGGTTGACCTCCCAGGCAGGCTAAGTGATTTTTCCCCTCGGATGGTTCCGCTGACCGGGCTCTCTCTAGCCGGCAGGGCAGGTTGACCTCCTAGGGAGCCTAAGTGATTTTCCCCTCGGATGGTTCCGCTGACCGGGCTCTCTCTAGCCGGCAGGGCAGGTTGACCTCCCAGGGAGGCTAAGTGATTTTTCCCCTCGGATGGTTCCGCTGACCGAGCTCTCTCTAGCCGGTAGGGTAGGTTGACCTCCCAGGGAGGCTAAGTGATTTTTCCCCTCTGATGGTTCCGCTGACCGGGCTCTCTCTAGCCGGCCGGGCAGGTTTACCTACCGGGGAGGCTAAGTAATTTTTCCCATCAGATGGTTTCACTGACCGGGCTCTCCCTAGACGGCAGGGTAGGATGACCTTTCGGGGAAGGCTAAGTGTTTTCCCCTGAGATGGCTCCGCTAGTCGGCAGGGTAGGAAGGCCTCTCGGGGAGGCTAAGTGTTTTCCCCCGAGGTTGCTCCGCTAGCTGGGCTCTCTCTAGCCGGCGAGGTAGGAAGGCCTCTCGGGGAGGCTAATTGTTTTTCCCCCGAGATGGCTCCGCTAGCCGGGCTCTCGCTAGCCGGCAGGGTAGGAAGGCCTCTCTGGGTGGCAAAGTGTTTTTCCCCCAAGGTGGCTCCGCTAGAAGGGCTCTCGCTAGTCGGCGAGGTCGGAAGGCCCCTCGGGGAGGCTAAATGTTTTTCCCCCGAGATTGCTCTGCTAGCCGGGCTCTCGCTAGCCGGCAGGGTAGGAAGGCCTCTCGGGGAGGCTAAGTGTTCTTCCCTCGAGGTGGCTCCGCTAGCCGGGCTCTCGCTAGCCGGCGAGGTTGGAAGGCCCCTCGGGGAGGCTAAGTGTTTTTCCCCCGAGGTGGCTTCTCTAGTCGGGCTCTTGCTAGTCGGCAAGGCGGTAAGGCCTCTCAGGGAAGCTAAGTGTTTTCCCCTAAGATGGCTCTGCTAGCTAGGCTCTCGCTAGCCGGCCGGGTAGGAAGGCCTCTCGGGGAGGCTAAGTGTTTTCCCCCGAGGTGGCTCCGCATGCCAGGCTCTCGTAGCCGGTGAGGTAGGAAGGCCTCTCGGGGAGGCTAAGTGTTTTTACCCCGAGATGGATCCGCTAGCCGGCAGGGTAGGAAGGCCTCTCGGGGAGGCTAAGTGTTTTCCCCGAGGTGGCTCCGCTAGTCGGGCTCTCGCTAGACGGCGAGGTCGGAAGGCCCCTCGGGGAGGCTAAGTGTTTTCCCCCGAGGTGGCTCCGCTAGCAGGCGAAGCGGGGAGGCCTCTCGGGGAGGCTAAGTGTTTTCCCCTGAGATGGCTCCGCTAGCCGGACTCTCTCCAGCCGGCAGGGTAGGAAGGCCTCTCGGGGAGGCTAAGTGTTTACCCCCGAGGTGGCTCCGCTAGTCGGGCTCTCGCTAGCCGGCGAGGTAGGAAGGCCTCTCGGGGAGGCTAAGTGTTTTTCCCTCGAGATGGCTTCGCTAGCCGGGCTCTCGCTAGCCGGCAGGGTAGGAAGGCCTCTCGGGGAGGCGAAGTGTTTTCCCCCGAGGTGGCTCTGCTAGCTGGTGAGGTCGGAAAGCCCCTCAGGGAGGCTAAGTGTTTTTCCCCCAAGGTGGCTCCGCTAGCCGGGCTCTCGGTAGCCGGCGAGGCGGGGAGGCCTCTCGGGGAGGCTAAGTGTTTTTCCCCCGAAGTGGCTCCACTAGCCGGGCTCTCACTAGCCGGCAGGGTAGGATGGCCTCTCGGGGAGGGCAAGTGTTTTTCCCCCGAGGTGGCTCCGCTAGCCAGACTCTCACTAGCCGGCAGGGTAGGATGGCCTCTCGGGGAGGGCAAGTATTTTTCCTGAGGTCGCTCCGCTAGTCGGACTCTCATTGGTCGGCGGGGCAGGATTGACCTCTTTGGGAGGCTTGCATAAATTTTTCCAGGGACTATGTGGAGTCTTCTCAATTTCACTCAGCGCCACTCGCCGAATACGTAGGGTTGGACTTTTCTTTCCGAGCGTGCACTCCGCTCGAAAAGAGCGGGGATTGTGTACAACCCTGTATTCACCGAGTAGGCCCCCGGGGCCCAAGAGGTCATTTGGCCTAGTATCATCTAAGAGGCCCTGCCCCAGGTAAGAGGGGCGGGTGAGCCGTCGGACGGGATCAAGATCGAGGGGCGCAACCCCAGGTTATCCCAAAGAGGGGGGCGAGCAGGGGAGAGGGGAGCCCCCCCCCCCCCCCCCCCCCCCCCCCAGGGCTCGCCCAGCCCAAGGAGGGCAGAGGAGGTGAGACGGAGAGGGGCCAACCCCCGGCTCGCCCCGCCCCAGTAAGGTGGCGAGCCGGAGAGGGCCCAACCCTCGGCTCGCCCCGCCCCAGCAAGGGGGCACGCCGGAGAGGGGTCTCCTCCTGGTCTCGCACCTCCCCAGAAAGGGGGCGAGCTGGAGAGGGGCCTCCTCCCGGTCTCTCCCCGCCCCAGCTAGGGGGCGAGCTGGAGAAGACCCAACCCTCAGCTCTCCCCACCCCAGCTAGGGGGCGAGCCGGAGAGGGGCCAACCCCCAGCTCGCCCCGCCCCAGCAAGGGGGCGAGCCGGTGAGGGGCCAGCCTCCCGGTCTCGCCTCGCCCCAGCAAGGGGGCGAGCTGGAGAGGGGCCAGCCCCCTGTCTCGCCCCGCCCTAGCAAGGGGGCGAGCCGGAGAGGGGCCAGCCCCCGGTCTCGCCCCGCCCCATCAAGGAGGCGAACCGGAGAGGGGTCAGCCCCCGATCTCGCCCCGCCCCAGCAAGGGGGCGAGCCGGAGAGGGGCCAGCCCCCGGTCTCGCCCCACCACAGCAAGGGGGCGAGCCGGAGAGGGGCCAGCCCTCGGTCTAGCCCCGCCCCAACAAGGGGGCGAGCCAGAGAGGGGCCAGCCTCCCGGTCTCGCCCCGCCCCATCAAGGGGAGATCCAGAGTGGGGCCTCCTCCCGGTCTCGCCCCGCCCCAGCAAGGGGGCGAGCCAAAGAGGGGCTGCCTCCCGGTCTCGCCCCACCCCAGCAGGGGGCGAGCCGGAAAGGCGGGCGGCCTCCTGCTCGCCCAGCCCAGTGAGGGGCGTGAGCAAGGGAGGCGGCCTGCCCCCTCTCGCCCAACCCCGAGGATAGGGGGCAGTCTGCGTTTAGCGTCTCGGAATGGTGGGATTTGGCTGCTGGCAGGCCAAATCTGGGGGTATTTTTGTAATCTCGTAGGCCAGTTTTTGGCTATCAGCAGACCAAGTCCAGAAATCTATAAATAGGACCAATGGGGTGTTGGAGTTTCTGAGGTGATCTCAAAGCAATCAATAGTTAGTCTTGCTGCCAACGCAATATGAGCCTATAGAGTCGCACATAAAAGCGTTTGGAGAAGTTAGAGAAAGGTTTGTGTTGGCCTTACTCATATTGGATATGAGTAGAGGACCAACCCTATGACTGCTTGGAATTAAGTTGAGAATGTCTCAACGGGAAATCGTTTAAAGGGTTTAAACGAATGGGTTTGTACGTGACAAATTCGGCTAAAAGGTTTAACCGAATTGTGCCAAATTTGGCTAATGTGATTAACCGAATAAATGTTGTTTTCGACTAATGAGATTCAGCTAATGTGATTAACCGAATTGTAACAGATTCGACTAAAGGGTTTAGCTGAATCAGGTCAGTTCGACGAAAGGGTTTCGCCGAATTTATATAGCCGAATTTATATAGACGAATTCATCGAAATGGTTTCGCCGAATTTGTGTCGAATTCGGTTATATCGATTAGTCGAATTCGGCGAATGTAAATCTGGACAGAAATGTTCTGTTTTTCCTATGGTCTGCGGATAGCCTATTTTATGCCTTGCGTATAAAAGGAACGTGATTAGGGCTTCAGATTGACACGGTTTTAGATCGAGCCTTTTAGCGATTTCTGGAGAGCCGAAGACGGAAGTGTTCCGATCGCCGCCGCCGCTAGTCGCCATTGTCGGTCGCCGCCTCCTCTGGATCGGAACTAGCAGTCCGTGAGGATGTTGAGAGCTTCCTTCTCCGACCTAGTTCTTGTGCGACAAGAAGCTAGGATTCTCCTTTGCTTGTGTGGACTTCTGTAGAGGGATCGATCCATTTCGATTCTTAAAGAACTCAAAGGAAGTATTCGGATTTCACTTTGGAGCACCTTGGTTGAGTGTTGACTCAATCCCGCAAAGGTACCTTGTATTTTGTTTTGTTTATTCTCTTGTATCATGAAAAATCGCAAGATCCGTTAGCTTCTTTTGGGTTGTTCTTGTTATTTCCGCTGCGCATATTTGATATCTCATCCTTTTCGAGGGGTATAGAAAACCCAATAGTTGTATCAGAGCGAGGTTGCAGTCAAGTGCGTATAAATTGGGACATTTAGAAGTGTTCTAAATGCCCTAATTTCTTCTTGGAATATCACATTTGAGGTGATTTTGTGTGGTTTATGGTGGTGAGACCACCGCCAGGGGCGCTGCCCCTTGGACCCCGTTAGGGGCTCTGCCCCTAAAACCCCGCCAGGGGCGCGGCCCCTTGGAACCCCGCCAGGAACGCATGTGATTGCGTTTCGATTTTCATGTTTCAGAGGTTGTTTCTCCTCTGCAGTAACCGTCCCTCAAAATGGTTTGTGAAACCAAATGTTTAGATTATTGAATCTGATATGAGAGACGAGCTTGTCTACTGCACAAGTGGAGTTGCTTTGCTTGTGTTCAATGCATGTAAATTTGAAGATCTAGAAGTGTTCTAAGTATTCAGATTTAACCCCCTTTTATCAAACTGTTGATAATCCTTTTATGTGCACATAGGGGATGCATTTGTTTTGTGTATGTGCACGGTGATTAAATGTTAATCATAATGAAATGTTCATCAATTGAAAAATAAAAAATCTCTTATTAAATATTAAGTATACAGATGCCTTCCGATGGATGACACTCTTCCTGCCTCGATCGATGAAGTGTGGGCTTGCCAAAGCAAGGTGCATTAATCTATCTTGGTAAGGGTGCGAGCGGATAATTGTGATATCCCATTGTCGACATCGGGTCTAACTTAACTAGGTGACCTCAAAGGTTGAGTGCCTAGAGGCATAGGGTTGGCATGCTCCATATGATGGATGCGAATAAAGAGTTATTCACCAACCATACAAGAGTTGCATAGTGACGCAATTGACAAATGTTGTCTACCTAAATAACCGCATTATAAGAGGAACGCCAAAGCGGACTCGTGGTGTTGGTGAAATATGGATCTTGTCCACTAAGAGAGTAGCTCGCATAAACTCTCCGAATCGAATTAAAGGGTTGTCGATTTGATTAAAAATAGTGGGAGCTCTTTAATAAAAGTCCTTATTAAAAATATATAAAATGTATTTTGAAATATAGTACTAAAATTTCACTTTGCAAAATTCCTTGTAGAATTTCCATGGCAAATACATCTCACTCCACACTGTCCCTGAGAGCTATTCTTGAGAAGGACAAACTCAACGGTACGAACTTCCTTGACTGGTATAGGAACCTGAGAATTGTTCTCAGGCAAGAGCGCAAGCTCTATGTCTTGGAAGGTGAAGCCCCCACAGAGCCGACCAAAAATGCTTCGAGAGCAGATAGAGATGCTTACAAGAAGTATTAGGATGATACCTTGGATGTAGAATGCCTCATGCTTGCTACCATGTCCTCTGAGCTTCAGAAGCAACACGAGAGCATGTGTGGTTATGAGATAATCAGGCACCTCAAGAAAATGTTCGAGGGGCAATCCCGACAAGAGAGGTTTGACATATCCAAGGCATTATTCCAGTGCAAAATGGGAGCTCGAGACTCAGTAGGGACTCACATACTCAAGATGATTGGGTATATCGAGAACCTTGAAAGACTGGGTTTTCCCATGGGCCAAGAGTTGGCCACGAATCTGATCCTGCAATCGTTGCCGGACAGTTATGAGCAGTTCGTCTTGAACTATAACATGAATGACACTGCCCGAGCTCCTAGGCATGTTGCGAACTGCTGAAAATAATATGAAGAAGGCCAAGCCTGCCAGCCCCATACTGATGGTGCATAAAAGCAAAGGCAAGGCCAATGGATCTAAGAAGATGAAGATTGGATCTAAGTCTCCTCTTGATCCCAAGTCTTCTACACTGAAAAGGAAAGGTCTGGCGAAAGAAGGAAAGTGCCACCACTGCGGTAAGGCAGGGCATTGGAGGCGGAACTGTCCCCTCTATATTGAGGATCTGCAAAAGAAGAAGGGAAGTGGACTTCCACTTTAGGAATTTATGTTATAGAGATAAACCTTTCTGCTCCTTCATCTTGGGTATTGGATACCAGATGCGGTTCTCACATTTGTACAAATGTGCAGGAACTGAGAAGGAGAAGAATGCTGGGTAAAGGGGAGGTAGAACTGCGCATCGGGAATGGAGTAAAAGTTGATGCCGTCGCCGTTGGTGTCTATTGTCTTTCTTTGCCCACTGGGCTTGTAATAGAATTAGATAACTGTTATTTTGTTCCAGCCACAACTAGAAACATCATATCATTTCATGTCTTGACATGAAAGGCTTTTCGTTTATAAGTAAGAACAATTGTTGTTCGATTTGTATGAATGATGTTTGTTATGGTGTAGCCCAATTGTTTAATGGTTTATATATTTTGAACTTAGACCATCCGATCTATAATGTAGAAAATACTAAAAGACTAAAAACAAATGACTCGAATCCTACGTACCTTTGGCATTGTCGTTTAGGCCATATAAACGAGAAACGCATATCCAAGCACCATAAAGATAGACTACTGGACTCATTTGATTATGAATCATTTGAGAGATGCGAGTCATGTTTGTTGGGCAAGATGATGAAAGCTCCTTTCACTAGTTGTAATGAGAGGGCTAATGATCTCTTGGGTATAATACATAATGATGTATGCGGACCCATGAGTTCTATGTCTAGAGGTGGGTTCTACTACTTCGTTACATTTACTGATGATTTCAGTAGATACAGATACGTGTTTCTTATGAAGAACAAATCCGAGCCATTTGAAAAATTCAAAGTGTTTAAAAATGAAGTAGAGAACCAACTGGGAAAAAGGATAAAAGCACTCCGATCTGATCGAGGTGGCGAATATCTGAGTCATGAGTTTCGTGATCATTTGATAGAGTGTGGTATTGTATCACAGCTCACTCAGCCCGGAACACCTCAACATAATGGTGTTTCTGAGAGGAGGAATCGTACCTTGTTAGACATGGTGCGATCGATGATGAGTCATGCAGATTTGCCCGTTTCCTTTTGGGGTTTTGCTTTAGAGACTGCTGCTTTCACACTAAATTGAGTTCCAACGAAAACGATTCTAAAGACACCATATGAGATATGGACTAGGAAGCGTCCTAGTATGTCGTTCATTAAGATTTGGGGTTGCGAGGCATACGTGCGACGTCAAATGCCTGACAAGCTGGAACCCAAATCGGATAAATATTATCTAGTGGGGTATCCTAAGGAAACCAAAGGATACTACTTCTACTTGTCGTCTGAGGGCAAAGTGTTTGTCGCAAGGACAGGTGTCTTTTTGGAGAAAGAGTTCTTATCCAGAAAGACTGCAAAGGTAGAACTTGAAGAAGTTCAAGAGCCACAAACAATGAACGAACCAGAATTGGAACCTGAGCAAAGACTACAAGAAGTTGTAGCTGGAGAGCCTGCTCAAGAAACACAAGTCCTACGTAGATCTGGTAGACCAAGGTTTGAGCCTGAGAGATATGGATTTCTCATGACTCAAATAGGTAATGTGTTGCTTATGGATCATGATGATGAACCTGCAACCTACCAAGAGGCTATGAATGGACCAGACTCCGAGAAGTGGCTTGAGGCCATAAAATCTGAAATGTACTCCATGTACACAAACCAAGTTTGGACCTTGGTGGAACCACCTGAAGGGGTACGACCCATAGAGTGCAAATGGGTCTTCAAGAAGAAGACCGACATGGATGGGAATGTACAGACATTCAAAGGCCGGCTGGTGGCTAAAGGTTTCAGGCAAATTCATGGTGTTGACTATGATGAAACCTTTTCCCCTGTAGCAATGGTCAAGTCCATCAGAATTCTACTTGCTATTGCTGCGTATTATGACTACGAGATCTGGCAAATGGACGTCAAAATGGCTTTCCTTAATGGAAACCTCCTTGAGGAAGTGTATATGACACAACCCGAGGGTTTTGTATCTCCGGAGAAGCCACTAAAATATGCAAGTTAAATCGATCCATTTATGGATTGAAACAGGCATCTCGAAGTTGGAATCTACGTTTTGATGAGAAAATCAAAGAGTTTGGTTTCATCAAGAACGAAGATGAGCCTTGTGTTTACAAGAAGATTAGTGAGAGCATTGTTGTCTTCCTGATATTGTATGTAGATGACATACTGCTGATCGGGAATGACATTCCGACCCTGCAAGTTGTTAAGAACAACCTAGGGAACTGCTTTTCTATGAAAGACTTGGGTGAAGTGACTTACATACTTGGTATTAAGATCTATAGAGATAGATCGAAGAAGTTGCTGGGTTTGACCCAGAGTACATACATTGACAAGGTGTTGAAACGGTTCAACATGCTTGAATCCAAGAAAGGATTCTTACCCATGTCATATGGTGTGAGTCTCTCTAAGGACCAGTGTCCTAAATCTTTGGAAGATAAGGACCGCATGAAGATGATTCCATATGCTTCGGCAATTGGATCAATCATGTACGCAATGTTATGCACTCGACCCGATGTCTCTTATGCTTTGAGCATGACGAGAAGGTATCAGACTGATCCTGGTGATGGTCACTGGATAGCTGTCAAGAATATTCTAAAGTACTTGAGAAGGACTAAGGATATGTTCTTGGTGTATGGTGGAGAGGAAGAACTCATTGTAAAGGGTTACACGGATGCAAGCTTCCAGACTGACAGAGATGACTCAAAGTCATAGTCAGGTTTTGTGTTTTGCCTTAATGGAGGAGCTGTAAGCTGGAAGAGTTCCAAGCAAGAGACAGTTGCTGATTCTACGACTGAGGCCGAGTATATCGTTGTAGTGAATGCGCCGAAGGAGGCTGTATGGATTAGGAAATTCATTAGCGAGCTTGATGTAGTTCCTAGCATTGTTGATCCCGTAGTTCTCTACTGTGACAATAATGGTGCAATTGCACAAGCTAAGGAACCTAGATCTCATCAGCGCTCCAAGCACATACTTCGGCGCCTCCATCTTATTCGAGAGATTGTCGATCGAGGAGATGTGAGCATAAGCAGAGTACCGACTGAAGAAAATATAGCGGATCCACTGACAAAGCCTCTTGCACAAAAGAAGCATGATGGTCATGTTAGATCAATGGGTATTAGATACCTGAATGATTATCTTTAGTGGGAGCCTTTTGGATTGCATATTTGTTGGTTGTTTGTTCATTGGATGAATTGTAAAATGTACTATGTATTTCATTTTATATTTATGGCAAGTTCTTTTATTATGTCATTTATATCTGTCTGATAAGATTAATTAGCATAATAAATGCCCTTAGAGTGTTTGCTTCCATAGGAATTCAAGTACGTGACTTGAATGTGAGGATCAATGCTTAAATGAAGCTTCATTCTTAAATAGTCCCTGGTCGAGGTATCATCCTAGAATTCAGGGCGAGGATGAAACCATAAGACTAGCATATGCGTTGACTGATGACCGGTTCTCACAGGTCATGATATTGTGATATCAAGTCATCACATGGGTACTTGTTAAGAACAAGTTGTGCTGGACAGACCCCCATGAGACTACTTTGTGGGTAGTTATATGAACGTGTCACAAGTAGTTCTCATCTGACAATGGTGTTTGTAGTTCTTTGACCTGAGGTCACGGCATTCATCAAGTGAGGAAGAGCGTACTTTGATGCCATCTAAAGTCTTCCTTGAGAAAGGTTGATGATAAGGGTGGTTTTGGGTATGTTAGGATTCATTTGGGTGTTTGTGTGTGGACAGATATGGGATTTGTCCTCCTTTATGACAGGAGTTACATCCATGGGCCCCTTGATGGAATGAGACTGAGAAATGCATGGCCATGCTTGGTTGAGTCAATATATGATATTGAGCTCACCAATTTCAGACAGTCTATTCTAGATCAGGAAACTAGGATTGAACAATCATGAGGGTGACACGGTCCATGCCTCTAGTTCTATCCTGATGTAAGGGACAAAGGGACATGACAACACTGATACATTGGTCATGACAGGCTTGTTGAGTTATGAACTCTTATTGCTTGGGTAGCAATGATGTATTGCTAGATGCCACTCATTGTTTGTGAGACTTTTATTGATACTTTGTGATCAAGTGGGAGACTGTTGGAGTTTCTGAGGTAATCTCAAAGCAATCAATAGTTAGTCTTGCTGTCAACGCAATATGAGCCTATAGGGTCGCACATAAAAGCGTTTGGAGAAGTTGGAGAAAGGATTGTGTTGGCCTTACTCATATTGGATATGAGTAGAGGACCAATCCTGTGACTGCTTGGAATTAAGTTGAGAATGTCTCAACGGGAAATCGTTTAAAGGGTTTATACTTGACAAATTCGGCTAAAGGGTTTAACCAAATTGTGTCAAATTAGGCTAATGTGATTAACCAAATAAATGTTGTTTTCGACTAATGAGATTCGGCTAATGTGATTAACCGAATTGTAACAGATTCGACTAAAGGGTTTAGCCGAATCAGGTCAGTTCGATGAAAGGGTTTCGCCGAATTTATATAGCCAAATTTATATAGATGAATTCGTCGAAATGGTTTCGCCGAATCTGAGTCGAATTCAGTTATATCGATTAGTCGAATTCGGCGAATGTAAATCTGGACAGAAATGTTCAGGAACGTGATTAGGGCTTCGGATTGACACGGTTTTAGATCGAGCCTTTTCGCGATTTCTGGAGAGCCGAAGACGGAAGTGTTCCGATCGCTCTCGATCCATCAACTGCCTCTAGTCGCCGTTGCCGGTCGCCGCCTCCTCTGGATCGGACCTAGCAGTCCGTGAGGACGTTGAGAGCTTCCTTCTCTGACCTAGTTCTTGTGCGACAAGAAGCTAGGGTTCTCCTTTGCTTGTGTGGACTTCTGTAGAGGGATCGATCCATTTCGATTCTTGAAGAACTCAAAGGAAGTATTCGGATTTCACATTGGAGCACCTTGGTTGATTGTTGACTCAATCCCGCAAAGGTACCTTGTATTTCATTTTGTTTATTCTCTTGAATCATGAAAAAATCGCAAGCTCCATTAGCTTCTTTTGGGTTGTTCTTGTTATTTCCGCTGCGCATATTTGATATGTCATCCCTTTCGAGGGGTATAGAAAACCCAACATGGGGCACCATTTGGAAGGACTTCTCTTTTGGCCACTCTCTCCCCATGTTTGTTTGGTGGGTGGAGAGAGCCTCCAAAGGACCTCCTCGCTAAGATCTTCCGGGTGTGTGGTGGGACCTCGCTAAGCCCTTGGTCTTGTTTCTAGTTCCTTAGCCTCTTAGCCTAGATCTCTCCCTTGGGAGAAGTAAGTGTGAGGTCACCCCCCAACTTGTTGAGGGCCCGAACTCCACAAAGACCAATTTATTGGTTTCAACAAGAGGCTATAGACTCTGCTTGGGATATCTGATCTCTATGTTGGAAGAGTCTGGAGTCTCCGCTTGGGATATTTGATCATTATGTTGGGAGAGGTCGGAGTCTACGCTTGGGATATCCGATCACTATGTTGGAAAAGGTCGGAGGCTCTGCTTGGGATATCTGAACACTCTATTGGAAGAGACCATAGTCTCCACTTGAGATATCTGATCACTCTGTTGGAAGAGGTCAGAGTCTCCGATTGAGATATCTGCACATTTTATTGGGAGAGACTGGAGTCTCCGCTTGGGATATTTGATCACTCTAATGGAAGACGCTTGTTGAAGCCAGGTAAATCCTAGCTCCAAATGTTCGGACTTAAGTGTAGTTTGAGGCTACTGATTTCGTGGTCCATCAATCGGGATCTGAAGGCTATAACTTAAGAGATGAAGAAAAAGCCACAATCAGGCCCCATGGTGCTTCAGAGGGGAGGTCCCGCCATGTACCTAGAAGTTCAAGAGAAACTTCCCCTCCGCAACCACAGATGGTCGAGCTTGGTACGAGGAAGACACTGACTTGATGAGTATCTCGCCTGGAGGGCAACAATCTCTGTTTTCAAAGTGTCATTCCTGGTACCCGTGGGGGTCTATTTATAGACAAATGCGACTATATCCGGCCCCTGCGAGGTTCTCTAGCTGGACCTGGCGATCGGGCGACTATTGAAGGATCTCGCCAACGCCTGGCGAGATACTGTTGATAGTCGCCACTTAAGCAAGTAACTTTGAGGCCTGCTGATAGTCGCCAGCTTGGTGAGAGTAACCCTGATATTTGCATCTGGCATTAAATGCCACTGTGGGTTGCTTGCTGACTTTGGCTTGACCTTTGACTTTGACTTTTTCCCACGTGGCATGAACGGGTCCTACCCTCGAAGAATATGGGTTGTACATAATCTTTGCTCTTTGCGAGCAATGAAGTACCTTGGAAAGAAACATCCAACCCTTATTCGATGAGGGCCTTCTGGCGAGTATTGGTCATACTCGAAAGTATGGGGGGGCCTCCGGCATCTATAAATAGGAGAAGAGGCGCCTTCTCTGGCACACCCTTTTTAATCTACGACAGAATGTTGTCCCCCGAGGAGATAGTTGCAAAGACCCGAGCGTTGATGAATTTGCTGAATAAGATGTAGGGCAGTGTTCATCATTAGGGAGGGAGGTCTGATAGGCGCAAAAGAAAAAGGGATGATGTTGAGCGTCCGACTAAGAGGACACCGAGGGAGGACGCTCCATCAGGAGGTCCCATGCAACCTGTGACGGACCCGGTCCAAACTCGACTGAGCCAGGCGGGCTTGGACGATGTCAGCGAGTAGCAGGTCACTGATAGCGAGCCTTCAACCGCTCCCCCCAACACGACCACAACAGGTAATTGTCGCCCCTCTTCAGAAATCCTGCAACTGTTCGCTTTACTAATGCTGACTTTCCCTTATAGCGATTCCTCCTCTAGAGACCAACCCGGTCAAGCCGAACATGTCAGCGGCTCTCGCTGAAGAGCCTATGCGCACAAAGCATCTACCGCCTCTGATCCTCTGACTATTACGCCTGACGTCTTCCCACAACAGGAGTCTTCTCGCAAACCGCGATCTTCAACGGAGGGCGAGGAGAGTAGTTCCCACGAGGGAATTCTGAAATTAAGAAAATCGAGGCTCTCGTCCCCTCTCCTGCCTCCGACTCCCTCGTCTGAAGTTTCTCGCCAACCAGCGACATCTACTCAAGGACTTTCGGTGTCCGACGAAAGAGGATGCGAGCGATCATCCTTCGCGCCTCATCCTTCGACGTCCGCAAGGGTGGATGATCGTGGGAATGCGCATGTGGATTAGCCATCTGGGCCCTCTTCCCTACAACATGAGATTATGCCCCCACACTTTCATCCAGCAGGCGGGAATGGCAAGGGCGGGCAGCTAGGGACTCAGTGAACTCCTCCCTGTTGCACACCTTCACCTCACTACCTTTCCCCACCATGCCACCGAGATTATTCCCCGACAGACGCCTCTCCTCGCCTCCAGCCCAGAGTAGCTCCTCCGCGTGCAGGTAGTTATCGCCTTAAGCGATCTGCCCCATTGCCCTTGTAGAAATTATGTCGATTCACTTCTACCTTTGCCAGGTCGCGCGACATCTCCGGGATCCGCATTCTTAGACGCCATCGGCCTGCTACTGTGCGAGTTTCAGACGAAACTGGTCTCAGCGTACCTCGACCTTGAAACCAAGTTCGACAGGCTGGCGGTGTATGAGGCCAATCGCCAAAATATCCCAGCTGGAGGCTCACATGGTGACCATTGAGGGGTTCGAGCACCGGCCCGAGGCCTCGGAGCCAAGTACTATGCTATCAATGAGCTGGATAGGTGGATGGCGAATGTGGAGCACCGACAGGACTTGTTGCAGCTGATATTCGTGGAATGCAAGCGAGTATGGGATCCCTCGGGACCCTTACTCGCATGGAGGATCACATCCGCCTCAGCAAGGAGTACATGGCGAGGGCCAGAGAGTAGATGAGCCTTGCGCACGAGCTAGGGTGGACCGGGCGACATGCCCATGCCTCAGATAGGCGCAGTAATCCTCCTGGGCTATGACTTTGATGTCGACGGGCTTCTTCTTTTTCCTTTTCTTTTCTTTGTGGGTATTAAAATTCAAACTATCTGTAATAATACAAACTTATTATAACCATGATCTGATGTATGTTTGCTCTTGATTTCGACTTTGTTTCTGATTTTGCGATGTTCTTATATTTACTTCTGCATATTGCGGCGAGATTCATTTATTTGTCGCATTCTGCATGCGAGGTACGACCATTTATTCTTAAAAAGTCTTCTGCGGGAAAGTCAATTTTCCAGGAAGTTGAGCAAGTTAGGGTAGTTAATCATGCGCGATGAACCTCACGACCACCCCTTGTGATGTCTATAAATAGGGGGAGGTCTGAAAACAATACGTTTTCGTAACCCGCTCCCGAGTATTCAACTGCTACGTGCAAGTTAATTTCCTTCTCGATGGCGCCTTCCAATGATGCAACTGCTCGCAGGCTGACTTACGCAAGGAACTTCTCCGAGAAGAGGTTCAAGAAATGCATTACTCACCAGGATGAGCTGGAGAGTTTAGTCCATCGCTTCCTGCCAGAGGGATATCGTGTGACCTTACCAGCGAGAGACGAGCGGATAAACTCATTCGCTGAGGGGAAACTCATCTTTTCCCTCTCCCACTTTGAGGTGGGTCCGCTCCTCCCCCTCTGGTCGGAGTTCTGACAGATCCTCTGTTATTTCGGTTGGGTCCCCGCATAGATCAGTACCAACGACATCGCCATCATCATGGGATTCCTCTGCTTCTTGAGGTAGTAGAGGATCTCATTCGACCTTGCTATCTTCCGGAAGGTCTTCTACTTGGGCGCAACCAAGGACGGGGTGATCTACTTCAGTAGTCATCTCTGCTCGCTTGCTGGAACCTCGAACAAGGTTCATCGCTGGAACGCACGCTTTGTCTTCGTCTTCGGCGACTTCAGAGGGATCCCTTTCTGTCCCCAGCAACCACATGGAGGGATGTTCTGTTGGAACAACCCAATTACTGATTTGAGCTAGGATCACTATCTGTTGACTAGGACGAAGTTGACCCCAATGTATAGTCTAAGGGTCAAGGTTTTAGGTTGTTAGAACTTAAGGAAAAGATGAGTTTCTGCGTTCGACGAACTCAATACTGCGTTCGACGAACTCCATCCTGTGTTCGACGAACGGCATGCTCCAGTTCGACGAACTTGCCAAGGTTCTGCGCTCGACGAACTCTATTCTACGTTCGACGAACTTCTCTCTGTGTTCGACGAACTTGCTCTCTAGCTCCACGCACTAAGTTCTCCAGCCAGTCCAGCAGTTTATTCTTCAGTTCGACGAACTCCAGTTTGAGATCGACGAACTCAGCTCTGCGTTAAAAGAATAAGTATCAAGATGTTCAGATCGACGAAAGTTCATTCTCAAATCGACAAACTCAGTTCTTCCAGGCAGATTCAACAAATTATCTTTCAGTTCGACAAACTCAACATTCTGGTCGACGAACTTAATTCTGAGATCGATGAAATTTCTCTTCTGTTCATTATTTCAGAAGGATCATTTTTATTTTATTCTCTGAACTCAGATCGACTATCAGCAACGGATCTATTCCTATCAAATAAGTCAAGGATATTATCTTTCCTTTTATTATTCTCTTATTTCGAGAAAGTAGCCATTGACACATTTTAGAAAATGACACTTTCATGGAAAAGGAAAAGAAATAAAGTCTATCAGATTGCAATTCCAAGAATATCTCTTCAGAATATTTTATTCCTTAATTAAAAGATTTGAATTTCAAATCAGTCAGAATTCTCAAAAGGAAAAAGGAAGAAGAAGATTTATTGCAATATCATTGCAGAAAGGAGGCAGAGAGAAAGAAACAGTCGAGAAAAAGAAATACAGGAAGAAAAAGAAAAAGCTTTCAGTGTTCATCTTCAACAGCAGCACTCTTATTCTCTGAGAACATCAACAAGATCATTCTCTCAGTTTTCAGCTGCAAGTTCTAATCTTCAAGAGCAACAATAATCTGAGAAACATTATCTCTCAAATTCATCAGCTATCAGGAAGATTCATTTACATTCAAGAGGAAGCTCCATCCATCAACTGTCAACTATTTTCTATCAGACAGGGGGAGATTCACAACAACAAATCCATTAGTCTTCTATAAGATTATTGACAGAGAAGAACTTCATTACCCTCTTTATCCCATCTTCTACAGGGTTATAACTCCCTTCAAAAGTTAACCCCTTGGTGGCAGGGCACCTGATCAAAAACTTGTAGTTTGTTTTGAGCACCTGATCAAAAGCTCAGTGGTGTTTGGGCACCTGATTAAAAACCCTTTGGTGATAGGGCACCTGATCAAAAACCTAGTGGATTCCTACCAAGGGTGGTCGAAGAGTAGATGTACCCAGGTTTATTGGGGAACTACTATCGATCCTTGTGTCTTCTGTGTTTTTGTTTATTTTTCTGTACCGTGCTGTGCTGTTTTCTTTATTTGTTTTTATAACTCACTCAGTATACATATATATATCACTATTTTAATTCCGCTATAAAAATAAGTGAAAAACTTTTTAATACTTTATTCACCTCCCCCCCCCCCCTCTAGAGTAAATCTAAGATCTAACCTCACTTTCAATTGGTATCAGAGGTTGGTTGATTGTTTACAAGCTAACACCTGAATCCAAAGATCAATTAGATCTTAAATTTTCTTCTAGAGTTTTATTTTTGCTGAAAAAATCCATGGCACAGAACAAAGAATACTCAAACACAAGACCTCCTATGTGCAATCTAAATAAGTTTGCACTATGGAAGACAAGGATCAGGTTATATATGAATTCTATTGATGAGGATATCTTTAATGTGATTTTGACAGGACCTCTCACTCTTACAGCAACAACAAGTGCTGAAGCAACAACAAATAATGTTGTTCCACCTCCTGAGTGGACATAAGCTTAAAAGAAGCAGAGAAGAAATGATGCCAAAGTAATGAATATATTGGCACAGACAATGTCTGATGGCATCTTTCAAAAGGTTTTGGAATGCACCTCAGCCAGGGAAATCTGAACCACCCTCAACAACATGGTTGAAGGATCTGCAGATGAAAGAAGAGATAGAAGATCTCATCTAATCTCCCAGTATGAGAATTTCAAGAAAGGAGAAAATGAAACAGTTGCAGATATGTACAACAGACTCAGCCTCATAATCAATGACCTGAAATCTCTAGACAAAGTGATCTCCATCACTAAAGTCAATGATAAGATCTTTATGTGCTTCTGATGAGTCCCATTTATATACACTTTTATGGACTCATCCGGGCTACTATTCACTCTCGTGCACGTCACTTTCGAGCTATTAATGCATCTATTTCTCTTATGCTCATTTATGCCCACTTACGTGCTTCGTGCTCTTTTTAGGCCCGTTTTGGTGTGCGTTTGCGCTCCATGTTATTGGGGGTAAGCACATGGTGCTCCCCAATCCTTTTTCTATATTTGATTGGTGTTGGAGGTGTATTCCCAGCTGGATTGATGTGCTTGCAGGTGGTTGGATCATCCCCTTTTGCCCAGAAATCATGATTGTGTGTATCGCACGGTCGTGCATTTTCATGACACACGGACAACTGCGGTCGTGCGCCTTCATCTGGGTAGAAAACCGGTGATCTGACTTTGTTCGTGCATTTTTATGCACGGGCAGTTGCCCGTGCGCAAAGGAAACGCACGATCACCTGTTTCGATTGATTTTTAGCCAATCTGGATTTGGTCGTGCGTTTTTACGCATGGGCGGCTTCGACCGTGCGTGAGTAAAACGCACGGGCGTTGTTGCTTCTTCCCCAAGCCATTTTATTCGTTAAATAACGCACGGGCAACGCACGGTCGTGCGTTCGACCGTGCGTGACTAAATTTATGACTGTTTAGTATTTAAAGCAGGAAATCTGCTGCAATCGGGACACAAGCGGGAAAAGCTCCAGAAGCCCATCATTTTCCGCCCACTTTTGCCTCTCCACCACCATTTGAGCTAGTAGGAGCTCCGACAACCATAGGCTTGCAAATCTTCCGCCAAAGCTCCCTCCTTGGCCTCCTCCATCATCTTTGAGCTCAAGAACGCCATAGACGGAAAGTCTCCGCTGCATTCAAGGTGTCGAACAAGAGTTACCTCGAGCTAGACCACGAAGAAGACGGGTAAAAGTAGAGGAAGGTGACAGCTCCTCCGAACCCCGGACGCAATTGAAGACCGAGCACGGACGAGGCTTGACAACCCTACGATTCCGGTCGAGAATCTTCAGCATAGTCTTTGAGCTTCGGTTTTCTCTTTCCCCTTGCGCATTGCTTAAGAGTTTTCCTTGTATGTGTGTTAATCTAGATGATGTTCATAAACATTGTGTTTTAGTTAATATGATTTCATGTTTTTGAGATCTTGTGTGGTTTATGAGATTTGAGGAGCGTCGTAGTCCGCCATCCACTCCAACGCTTTGTAGTGCTCTGCACTAGCAATTGCTAGTTGCGTGTTCCGCGACGAGGTACCTACAACCCTCACCCGCTAGCCTTCTCATCCACCCGCTCACCGAAGCACGGCATCGCGGCCTGCATTCCATCCTGACAAGCGAAGCAGAGCTCTAGGCCCGCATTTTCTTTCTCTGTTACTAACTTAGGAAAACCACCATCAAAACCCCCCTCTTTATTAAGTATTCAAGAATCTATATAAGCGTTTCCCTAACAAGGATTCATACAACCCAACTTGCAGTCCTCCGAGAACGATATTCGGGGAGTCTCTCCCAATTTTATTATTTGTATGACTCGTGCACTTGCCGTAATCGCATCAAGTTTTTGGCGCCGTTGCCGGGGACTGCGAGCGTTTTATGAATTTTTCTTCCAGGAGGCTACTATAAAGATTCTTAGTTGTTTTTTATTTCTTTTTCTGTTTTCTTTGTGTGTGTAAGTTAGTTTATGGAGGGGCAAGCCCCTGAAGAGTTCTTGGAGTATGACCCTGAAATTGAGAGGATGTTGCACGCACGTCGCCGTGCTGCTGCGGCCATGGATCTCAACATCAACATGAACGAGATAACCCTGGGGGTGAGAATGCACCCGTTGCAGGTCATGCTGATGATGAGAACGAGGTGGCCCGGGCGAGGCCTAGAATGATGCGGAATTATACCACTCCCACTGTGGGGAGTGTGTATCCCAGCTTTGGCCCAGCTATCACGAACAATCAGTTCGAGATCAAGACGGCGATCCTGAACATTATCCGCAACAATTCCCAGTTTTCTGGGATGGCAAGTGAAGACCCCCATCTTCAATTGGCAGAATTCTCAGAGATCTGCGGAACGTTCCGGTACGCCGGAATAACGGATGAAACAGTGAAGTTAAGATTATTCCCGTTCTCCCTCCGTGACAAGGCGAAGGCATGGCTCCATACAATTCCGCCGGGCACAACTACCACCTGGGATGCGCTGCAAGGAAAATTCCTCTCCAAGTTCCACCCAGTTGATAAAATAGTGAGGATGAGAAGGGAGATTTCAACCTTCCGGCAAAACGACCAGGAAACCCTGGCGGAAGCATGGGAAAGGTTCATGGACCTTCTGCGAAAATGCCCCCATCATGAGTTTCAACCAGGGAATTTGGTGGAGAACTTCTATTTTGCAATCGAGCCTAACTATAGGGCTATGATTGATGTTGTTGCCGATGGAACCATTCTGAACCACACTCCTGAAGAAGCACTGCGGATTCTATAAGACACCGCGACTCATAGCTCATTCTGGACTGCAGGGCGAAAGACCCCAAGGAATGCGAGAGGACTTTTTGAAGTATGCAACTCTGAAGCACCAGCTGAGAGCATCACATTGCTGAAGAAACCTGCCTCTTCATCCGCTCCAGTGATGGACATTTCGTGTCTCGGGTGCGGTAACCCTGGACATCATGCATATGAATGTCCCTCAAGTGAAGTCTCTTCAGAGCTCTCTAATTTCAATTTAGAAGAGAGTGTTAATTTTGTCCAAAATCAAAACCGCAATGCACCTTTCTCTAACATGTATAATCCGGGTGTGAGAAGTCACCCCAATTTTTCCTGGAATCAAAACACTGCATGCCAACGATGGCAACCCCGCTAGCATCAATATGATGCTCAAGCGTCCGGAAGCCAACTGAGGCCGCCTCATTCGGGTTATACCCAAGGTGCTGCGATGCAAAGGAAAAGTACCTTGGAAGAGATGATGGAAAAGTTTGTAGAAATGGCCCAAACAAACATGGCCAACCAATCGGCCTCGATGAGAAACTTGGAAATGCAAGTGGGCCAATTGGCTCAAGTGCTTTCCGAGCGTACTCAAGGTGCTCTTCCTAGCACAACGGAGAAGAATCCCTGTGAGCAAGGAAAGAGAAGAACCGAGGCGGGTGAAGGGCATGAGGGCGAGTTAACTGTGAAATGTAAAATTAACAGCATTGAAACCACCGCTCTGTATGACACCGGATCATCGCGCAACGTGCTTGCATTGCAAGACGTTGGACATCTGATTTTAAAAAACAATAACGATGATCGGAAGTCACTTAGCCTGGCCAATGGAATGGTGGTGGAGACGGAAGCAGAAGTTAGAGATGTAGAGGTAGTCATAGATGGAACTTTGGTTATCGCAAAATTCCAAGTCTTGGGCCCCATGGAAAAGAATTCCATTCCTATCCTGGGTGCCCCATTCTTGAAGGAGAGTGGTGCCAACATTCACATTCCTAGTGGATGTGTAACCTTGTCACCCAAGGTGACACATCCCACTCACCCATCCATGACAACCAACGACGTCATATTTTTACCTGTTATGACTAATAAATCTGCGAATGAGTTGATTTTAGATGTGGAAAAGCAAGAGAAAGAAATGAATGCTGAGGAAAAGGAGTTGAGAAGTGAAGAAGAAACTAAGAACAAGAGCGGCGAGGTCGCGACGTCTGAAGTCACAACAGCCGGCATGGCTAAAAACATTTCGATTAACTCTACTAAGGCTAATAATAGATGTAAACGTTTAAAACAGGTTAACTGGGCAGATCTATCACTCATAGGGGGTGGGGAAATGACGGCCTTGGCTGCTCCAAAACTGCAGAACAATGAATTGGATCGAGCTCATATTGCTCGATGGCGCTCTCCCACGGTGGAGAGATTAAAGCACGTCGGATTATTATAAGCAGCGCGCTTTCCAACCCTCCCGCACGAGAAGGAAGAGGTTAGGGGCAGGGAAGAGGAATCTCCCTTGAGCCCTAAATCTTTCACCTCCTTCCCATCTCGTGTGGCTGGGGAGAATCGTCACAAATCAGCATATGGCTGAATCGTGATAAATTCTCTGGGTTTTCGCTTCTGCGATCTCTTCTCTTCCTAATCGTATCTCTTTGTCTATGTTTTTGTGTTCTATTTTGTGGTATTCTGAACAATTTCTAAGAACTATGCTTGAACTATTTGGCTACTATGCTTAATACAGGTATTTGGTCCACCTTAAGGACGGTAAACAAAAGGGCTTATGGGAGACGACTCTATTTTGATGTATTACTTTTGTTTCTGCGTGTGTGGAGATGTCTTTTTGCAGGTATGGCAGCATCGATGGCGGACACATTGAAGCCGAGTTCAAGATTAAAGCCAATCTGTTGGGAAAATGATTTCTCTTAACCCCTAGAAATGAGTTAAAGAAAGAGTTTTATGAATGAATAACAAAGACAAAGTAAATATGCGTCGAATGGTATTCGACGCTACGTCGAAATAGAGTCGACGTCTTCTTCAGGATATGTCGAAGTAACTTTAGGAAGATTTCGACGTAGGTCCTGTCGACGCTACTCTGATTTCTAGTCGACGCATACAAAGAAGTCGACGCACCTTTGTCGACGCACATTCCTTATATCTCTCTCGACGTTGGGCTAAGATAAATTCGACGCTTACGTCGAATAGTAATCGACGCACGTCGATTTGTTTGACAGATTTAAATCTGCGCCAGATTTCTTTCCTTCTTTTCTGAAGATCTGATTTATATAGAATGATGTTAATATTTTATAGCCGTTCTGAATCATTCTTTCCTTCTATTTGATTCTTGGCTAAATTGATGAAATCTGTTTTGGATATTATTTGAAATCTAAATTAACATTTTCCATTTATGATTAAATCTGCTATGGAAATATTTCTCTCTACCTAAATCTCTGGCTGCTAATTGATTCCTCTCCTATAGTACTATCTTATTACACAGAGCTATAAAATAAATAGGAAGTCGACAGGAAACAGCAGAAGAGTGATCCACCACACATTTATGATATAGAGGAAAAGCTCCCAAAAGAAAAGAGAGACATTGAGAAAAAGCTCTGCAGCAACTTCCATCCATTTCCACTTCTGCTTCTGCTCACTGATCACTGCTGCAAAATCTGATTGCTCTCACTAAAAGAGAGAAAGGCTACAAATCTTCTTCTCTCTATAGAAGAAAGATTCAATTCTTAACTTGTGCTTCAAATCTTCTTGCTAGGAAGAAGATTCATTATTGGCTTTATTCCATTCTTTCTTTTTCATTCTTATTCACTATTGTAAAAGAGTTTTTAGAATCTCTCTTCAAAAAATTCAGTGTATTGGTTCTAAGAGTCTCCTTATCAAAAGACTCAGGGTGGTTCTAAGAGTCTCCTTATCAAAAGACTCAGTGCAAGTTAGTGAATTCCTACCAAGGGGGTAGAAGAGTGGACTACCCAAAGTTTGGGGAACCACTATATTTTCTTGTGTTGTGCTGTGGATTTTCTTTCTTACATTTGCTTTATTGTTTTAATTCTTGTTGGTGTGTGTGGGAATCACTAATCAGTGATCATACATATATATATATATTAACTTTGCACAAAATATTTCAAATCTCTATTCACCCCCCCCCCCCCTCTAGAGAAATCTAGTGAGGTTAACTGTGCACTTTCAATTGGTATCAGAGGAAGGTTGATCTAAAAAGGATAACTCCTTGATCAAAAAGATCCTACCCCATATATATATATTTTTCAAAACTATTTTTCACATGGCACAAATCAAAGATTATGCTTCCACCAGACCACCAATGTGCAATCTTGAAAAGTTTGCAATTTGGAAAACAAGAATCAGAATCTATATGAACTCCATTGACACTGACTTGTTCAATATTACTGTAACAGGTCCACCAAAGCCCTATAGAAAGGATGCAAATGGCAACATCACACAAACACTTGTTCCAAGATCTGAATGGACAGAAGATGAGAAGAAGGCAAGAACTCATGATCTAAAGGCCATGAACATACTTGTCTCAACTCTCTCAGATGATATCTTTCAAAAGGTTGTCGACTGTGAATCATCCAAGGAAATTTGGGATGCCCTCACAAAGATGGTGGAAGGAAGTGCTGATGAAAAGAAAGACAAGAAGGCCCTATTGATCTCTCAATATGAGAACTTTCAAAAGAAGGCTGAAGAAAGCATCTCTGAAATGTATGACAGATTCAGTCTGATCATCAATCAACTCAGAGACTTGGATAGAGAAATCTCTCTCACTGAGATAAATGACAAATTACTGATGAGTCTCCCTAGTTCATGGGACTCAAGAATTTGGGCAATAAGAGATACAAGAGGACAAAAAGAGATCTCAACAGATGCTCTCTTAGGAAAACTCAGATCCTATGAGCAGTTGCTGAAAACTAGAGAGGAGAAGGAGAGAAGAGAAAACACCCCAAGTTCCTCAAAAAGCAGGAACATTGCTCTAAAGGCAACAGAAGAAGGAACCCCTGTCACTGAAGAAGAATTATTCAGTTTCTTGGCCAGAAGGTTTAAGAAATGGGTCAAGAAAGATGGACCAAAAAGGAGGGAGTCAAGACCAAGGTATGACAAAACACCCACTAAAGAAATAATTTGCTATTCCTGCAGAAAAACTGGACATATTGCCCCAGAATGTCCAGAGAATGCTGAAACAGAGAAGGATCTGAAAAAGAAAGATCTGAAGAAAAAGGGAAAGAAGAAAGAAAGAGGCTTCATTGCTGAAGCCTGGAGTGAAACAAACTCTGAGGATAGTTCATCCTCTAAAAGTGACAATGAAGGATCCAGACAAGAAGACATCTGCTTGATGGCCTTTGAAAATACAAAGATTGATGATAAATCATGGAGTGAAACAGGATCAGAAGAAGATCTATCCTCTGATGATGAAAAAGAAAAGAACCTCATTCTCATTGAGGAATCTGAGAATGAGGATGAGGTAAGTATGTTTGATGATATTGACTTTCAAAGTGATAGCTTTAAAAATGATTTTATGAAAATGTACCTAGATCACCTAAAAACAAATCAAGAAATTGAGGATCTAAAAGAACAAATCATTGTAGCTAAAAACCAGAAAAACATAGAAATTAACTCCTCTAAAGATTATGAATCAATAGCTAGCAGAATAAAGAAGGAAACAGAAAGGGCTAATATAGAAAATCAGTTCCTTAAGAATAAAATATCCCAGGCAAAAGCTTTTGAAGAGTCAATAAAAATAAGAAGCCAAACTCTTAAGGAAATTACTGAAAAACAAACACTAAGACCCAAACATCTTGGGCTAGGGGCTGATCCTTCAATCAGCCTAACTTCATCCAACAAACCTGCTTGGATGAGCCCTGTAAAATTCACTAAACCTGTAAATTTGTTAAACCAAGAAAAAGACCCACAGGATAAGGGAGAAAAAGAAACCAAGGAAGTTGATGAAACATCTTACTATTCAGCTGATGATTCACATACTTCATCTGAAGAAACAATCAATCCAAGAAGAACAACACATAAAGGAGCAAAAATAGAGAAAGGCAAAATGAAAATTTGTGAAGACACAGATACGTCGACTTCATATCGACGCATGCATGATAATGCGTCGACTTATTCTCGACGTAACCTCTCGGATGCCTCGACCTCTACTCAACGCTTGAATAAAGACAAGTCGACATCAATTCGACGCAACTTTCCTCATGCGTCGACACCAGATCAACGCAATCTGAGGAATACGTCGATAACAAATCAACGCAATTATCAACATACGTCGAATAGGTATCGACGCAACAATACATTCTCTCCAAAAGTCTTTCATCCTAACCCTCATTCAGGAACCAGTCATCCTAATCATGAATTTTATCCAAATAAACATTTCAATCCCAAACAAAATATTAATCTTAACCAAAAATCCCATCTATATTCAAATCAACACCTTTATCCTAACCAAAACATTTATCATACTCTAAATTTAAATTCCCTTAATACTAGGATAATCAAGTGCTATGTATGTAACAAAGCTGGCCACACTACCAAGCAATGCTGGTACAATTAATCAAACTCTCTATAAAATCTAGTTCAAAACTATCTTAGAAAACATTAGGCCAAGAAAGAAATAAAGAGAAATAAAAATTTCTTTTGGTCACTTCTAATCGACGCACCGTCGACAACCAAAATCGATTAAAATCGACGCATACGTCGATGGAAAACCCTAAACCCGACGTCGAATTCAACTCGACGTAACGTCGACTTTATGATAAAGAGCGGCAACTTTAGAATATTTTTTGGTCACATCCACTGGAATACCGAAAAAGCCTCGAATTGAGCCCTGTCTCGACGCTTCACCTGACTTAAAAAGACTCTTCAGAAACCTCCTCTTCTCTGCATCTCTTATCCTCCGTGCTCCGTTGTCTACCCAATCCTTCTTACTTCTCTAATCTTCAATGGCTCCCAAAATCAACTCGGGTTTCGACATCGACCTCGAATCCTTCCAAGCAGCAGCAGAGAACTATAAAAGCATCATTTCTCTCTTCACTGAAGCAGGACTGAACAAGCTCATCTCCACTAGGTGCAAGCTCCTGGAAATTGAGCTCACTGAGCTCATAACTCATGTTCAGGTTTCCGAACAAGGAGAAATCCAAGGAACCCTCTATGAGACTCCAGTCTCCATTTCTGCAGACCACATTAGGGCCACCTTTGACCTCCCATCAGGTATATCCTAATGTCACCCTCATTTCAATAAAATAGGAAAAGAAAATAAGCTTTTTATAAATGACTCAACCAGTATAAAATTATTCCCCTATTAGGTGATGAATCCATTGAGCTCACACCTGATGAAGTCAAGCAATTACTCATCACCATGAAATTCTCAAAAGAAAGACCAATCCATCTGAAAAAGATAGACTTCTCTGATGAATATAGGCTGCTGGCTGATATAGTAGGGAAAGTTCTACTGTGCAAGATCTCAGCCCATGATGCAGTGCCCAAACAGCAGCTGAACATCATGGGGGCTCTTGTGCTGAAGAAGAAGGTGGATTGGGCCAGCTGTCTTCTCAAAATGATAGCCTCCAAATATTCCCACAAGGAAAATGCTTATATGAGAATCATGAGTCAGGTTCTCTTCCATTCCTTCCCTGACCTCTGCAGGTCAAAAGGAATTCCCATCCCTCCAGGAAAAAGGATGTCCATAGCCCTATTTTCTAAATGGGCCAGGCAAATCCCTAAGCCTGGTTCCATTCCTGAAAGGACTCCTTCTCCTCCTCAAACAAATCACTCCTCTCTCCCATCATCATCCACACAAATACCACCTCAATCCCTTGCTCAGCATTCTTCTATTCCTCTACCTCCTCCAGATGATAGATTCACCTCTCCACACTCATTATCTACTCCTCCTCCATCTCCTTCACACCCTTCACACCAAGAATCATCTACATCCACTGAGGCTCTCATCACTCAGTGCATAAAATCAGCAGCTGAAAAATTCCAAGCAATGCTAGATGAGCACTGTTCCCAACTTCATTCCTCCATCCTTCACATGCACACCCAAATAGATGGGGTCAGTGCCTCTGTGCAAGTTCTAAAGTCATCTCTCTCTTCCTCTAGAGTGACTAAGTCTTTCTTAACCTCCCTAGCCAAGAAGGTCAAGAAGGGGGAGAATCTAGATGAAGAGCAACCTTCCAATCCTAAATCTCTCTCTCACAAGTCCTCTCCTCAAAATTCTGACAAGATCCTTGGGAATGAGACAGTACCTGAGCCTCTTAATTATGAACAAACAATAGAGGTACTCAGCATAGCAAGAGAGGTTGCAGAACAAGTGATAATACTACAAGGGGAGGATAACAGAGTAGAAAATGAGGCTGCAAGGAAAGATGGTGAACTTCAAGGGGAGCTGGAAGCTATACTAACTGATGAACAAACCAAGGAACTGGAAGCTGAGTTTGTGAATACAGCTGCAAATGAAAAAGAGCAGCAAGAAGTTGTGTTAACTGAAGCTGGGACTCAGGGGGAGCCAACTGCTGTAACTCAGGGGGAGCTGAGAATACTAACTGCTGATGAGCAACCCACCAAGGTCTTCAAAAGAAAAAGAAAGACTCCTCCTACACCACCTGAGTAGTTTTTGAGAACAATGCTGATATATTTTATTGAAAAAGAACTGGTATAAATATGAAATTTGTCTATATGATTCTGGAATATCTGCTTATATGATCTCCCTCTCTAAATTTCACTTTTGATTAAGTGACATACTTCTTATCTTTTCAAATTATATGCTGAGTTGATTTTATGCTAAGACAATTTCTCCTTAAAAAGGGTTAAGACAAATAGGGGGAGATTGTTGGGAAAATGATTTCTCTTAACCCCTAGAAATGAGTTAAAGAAAGAGTTTTATGAATGAATAACAAAGACAAAGTAAATATGCGTCGAATGGTATTCGACGCTACGTCGAAATAGAGTCGACGTCTTCTTCAGGATATGTCGAAGTAACTTTAGGAAGATTTCGACGTAGGTCCTGTCGACGCTACTCTGATTTCTAGTCGACGCATACAAAGAAGTCGACGCACCTTTGTCGACGCACATTCCTTATATCTCTCTCGACGTTGGGCTAAGATAAATTCGACGCTTACGTCGAATAGTAATCGACGCACGTCGATTTGTTTGACAGATTTAAATCTGCGCCAGATTTCTTTCCTTCTTTTCTGAAGATCTGATTTATATAGAATGATGTTAATATTTTATAGCCGTTCTGAATCATTCTTTCCTTCTATTTGATTCTTGGCTAAATTGATGAAATCTGTTTTGGATATTATTTGAAATCTAAATTAACATTTTCCATTTATGATTAAATCTGCTATGGAAATATTTCTCTCTACCTAAATCTCTGGCTGCTAATTGATTCCTCTCCTATAGTACTATCTTATTACACAGAGCTATAAAATAAAGAGGAAGTCGACAGGAAACAGCAGAAGAGTGATCCACCACACATTTATGATATAGAGGAAAAGCTCCCAAAAGAAAAGAGAGACATTGAGAAAAAGCTCTGCAGCAACTTCCATCCATTTCCACTTCTGCTTCTGCTCACTGATCACTGCTGCAAAATCTGATTGCTCTCACTAAAAGAGAGAAAGGCTACAAATCTTCTTCTCTCTATAGAAGAAAGATTCAATTCTTAACTTGTGCTTCAAATCTTCTTGCTAGGAAGAAGATTCATTATTGGCTTTATTCCATTCTTTCTTTTTCATTCTTATTCACTATTGTAAAAGAGTTTTTAGAATCTCTCTTCAAAAAATTCAGTGTATTGGTTCTAAGAGTCTCCTTATCAAAAGACTCAGGGTGGTTCTAAGAGTCTCCTTATCAAAAGACTCAGTGCAAGTTAGTGAATTCCTACCAAGGGGGTAGAAGAGTGGACTACCCAAAGTTTGGGGAACCACTATATTTTCTTGTGTTGTGCTGTGGATTTTCTTTCTTACATTTGCTTTATTGTTTTAATTCTTGTTGGTGTGTGTGGGAAGCACTAATCAGTGATCATACATATATATATATATTAACTTTGCACAAAATATTTCAAATCTCTATTCACCCCCCCTCTAGAGAAATCTAGTGAGGTTAACTGTGCACTTTCACAATCTTCCGGTATGCTCATTTTTGAGCACGGGGTAACCTCTCCTCCCAATTCTTTTTATGAACCTAGTATTACAATCCGTGATGATTAGATTTAGGTCTGGGGGAGAGTAGTCTTTGTTACTCACTTGCACGTGCACATAAGCATAATATGCTAGAAGTTACAATAGTGTTGTTTTATTTTTTTTCATTCTCATAGCACACCACAACACCAACTAGAGAGCGCACTTAATCATAGCGCGTAACGAGTCTAGCTCATTTCTTTTGTAGGATTGGGAAAATTGTTGTGTTGTCTCAGGGTTGTAAGACAGAGTAAAATGTTTTGACTCCTGTAGTGCTCTAGTCGAGTACTTGCGTCTTGCATAGATTTGTGTGTAGAATATATTTTTCATTATGCTTATAGTTTTGTAATTTTTCTATTTGCATGATAATTGTTTATTCTACTCAAAAGTGGTGAATCCGGTGTGAATCCGACAGTAGCGTAGGAATGTGTGTAGACGGTTGTTAGGTTTGTATTGCTCGAGTCGGGAGGAAGAATTATCTTTCTCGGTGGCTAAGAACTTGCCCCAAGAGACTCTTGAAGCATTGGTACAAGTTAGTTCAGTGCGTGAGCGTGATGTAGGCCATCATTTTGGCCAGGTTGAGCTTTTGTACCATTCCTAGCGTCTGATCCTCGCTAAGCCCTTTGTGCCTACCCTGTCTTTTGATTCAGCTCCACCTGTCTCACCAAAGCTTAAAGTCGATCCTAGTCGCACACCCAAATCTGAGCTTTAGTCTTGTTTTATTTTCATTATTGGGGTGTTGTTGTAGTGATTTTTTATTGTGGAATTTGTGGTTGTTGTTATTGAAAAAATCTGCTGAAAAAAGGAAAAGAAAGAATAATAAGAATGAAAAAGAAAATGAAAGAAAAAAAGGGAAGAGATTGTTTTGAAAAAAAAGGGTTAAATTGAAAATCTGTAAATATTGTGTGTTGGGAGTAGGCGGTGCACACACCCATGTTGCAAAGTCCTAGTCTGGGGTGTGGTGCACCCGCGTTTTCATTGTGTTGCGTGGATAGTTTATTCTGCGCGAGCTCATTTGGGTTTAGGTGCTTTAAGCCTTCAAGTTTATCTTTGTGTACCCTACCTTAACCCAAGCCTCATTTACAACCTAAAGTCCTACTGATTTGCGCGTGAACCAAACTTGTGTCGTGGAGAGAGTGCGACCGGGTGAGCTTATGGTCATCGACATTGATGGATTTCAATGGAGGTTGTTCCGAGCACCGATCTTGTGCAATGTTTGCCTCAGCGACTAGTCTACTTTCTTTCTACGCGAGACCGGACGATTCACCGTGATTCAACTTTTGAGTAGAGATAATATATATGTACACTATTAGATTATTACAAATTGTTTGTATAACTAAACATTTCTTCTACTGCATTTCTATGCGTGCGAGCATGCGACTTTGCATGGTACTCCGCTTCTACAATTGTTAAGCCAGGTAATCAATTTTTCCGTCCGCATAAGGAATGATTTCCTCAAGACGAGCAAATGGTTAAGTCTGGGGGTGTGATGAGTCCCATTTATATACACTTTTATGGACTCATCCGGACTACGTTTCACTCTCGTGCACGTCACTTTCGAGATATTAGTGCATATATTTCTCTTATGCTCATTTACGCGCACTTACGTGCTTCGTGCTCTTTTTAGTCCCGTTTTGGTGTGCGTTTGCGCTCCATGTTATTGGGGGTAAGCACATGGTGATCCCCAATCCTTTTTCTATGTTTGATTGGTGCTGGAGGTGTATTCCCAGTTGGATTGTGTGTATCGCACGGTCGTGCGTTTTCTTGACGCACGGACGGCTGCGGTTGTGCGCCTTCATCTGGGTAGAAAAATGGTGATCTGACTTTGTTCGTGCGTTTTTACGCACGGGCAGTTGCCCGTGCGCAAAGGAAACACACGATCGCCTGTTTCGACTGATTTTTAGCCAATCTGGATTTGGTCGTGCATTTTTACGCACGGGCGCTGCTGCTTCTTCCCCAAGCCATTGTATTCGTTATATAACGCATGGGCAATGCACGGTCGTGCGTTCGACCGTGCGTGACTAAATTTCTGACCGTTTAGTATTTAAAGCAGGAAATCTGCTGCAATCGGGACACAAGCAGGAAAAGCTCCAGAAGCCCGCCATTTTCCGCCCACTTTCGCCTCTCCACCACCATTTGACCTAGGAGGTGCTCCGGCAACCATAGGCTTACAAATCTTCCGCCAAAGCTCCCTCCTTGGCCTCCTCCATCATCTTTGAGCTCAAAAATACCATAGACGGAAAGTCTCCGCTGCATTCAAGGTGTCGAACAAGAGTTACCTCGAGCTAGTCCACGAAGAAGACGGGTAAAAGTAGAGGAAGGTGGCAGCTCCTCCGGAACACGGACGCAACTGAAGACCGAGCACGGACGAGGCTTGACAACCCTATGATTCCGACCGAGAATCTTCAGCATAGTCTTCGAGCTTCAGTTTTCCCTTTCCCCTTGCACATTGCTTAAGAGTTTTCCTTGTATGTGTGTTAATCTGGATGATGTTCATAAACATTGTGTTTTAGTTAATATGATTTCATGTTTTTTAGATCTTGTGTGGTTTATGAGATTTGAGGAGCGTCGTAGTCCGCCATCCAATCCACCGCTTTGTAGTGCTCTGCACTAGCAATTGCTAGTTGCGTGTTCCGCGACGAGGTGCCTACGACCCTCATCTGCTAGCCTTCTCGTCCACCCGCTCACCGAAGCACGGCATCGCGACCTGCATTCCATCCCGACAAGCGAAGCGGAGCTCTAGGCCCGCATTTTCTTTCTCTGTTGCTAACTTATGAAAACCACCATCAAAACCCCCCTCTTTATTAAGTATTCAAGAATCTATATAAGCGTTTCCCTAACAAGGATTCATACAACCCAACTTGCAGTCCTCTGAGAATGATATTCGGGGAGTCTCTCCCAATTTTATTACTTGTACGATCGGTGCACTTGCCATAATCGCATCAACTTCCCCAGCACATGGGACTCTAGGATCTGACCAATCAAGGAAGCCAGAAGCCTCAATGAGATCTCCACTGAGGCCTTGTTAGGCAAGCTCAAATCCTATGAGCAACTTATCAGGTCCAGAGAAGCTGAACAATCTACTTTCTCACCAGCATTCAAGAAGGAAAAGAGCATTGCTTTCCAAGCAACTGAAGAGGAAGATAAAGCTCCAGGAGAAGTGGAGTTTATGAGCTTACTAGCCAAAAGGTTCTACAAGATGGCTAGAAAAGACTTTAGAGAGAAGGATTCAGGGTCCAGAGAAAAGCCAAGGTATGACAAATCTAATTCTAAAGAAATAATTTGTTTTGGCTGCAGGAAACCTAGACACATTCTACCTGAGTGTCCAGAGAACCAAAACAAGGAAAAGAGAAAAGAGAAAGAAGAGAAAAGGCACTCCAGCAAGCCTTCCTCCCACAAACATAAGCATAAGGGAAGAGGCTTTGTAGCTGAATCTTGGAGTGAAACAGAATCAGAATCTTCATCCAGCTCTTCTGAAGATGAAGAAAATGCAAATGAGAAGGACCAATGCTTTATGGCTATATATGACTCAAGCAGTGAGTCAGAATATGCATCATCATCTAGCTCCAGTGATGATGAAGAAGAAAGAAATTTCTACATGATGGCTATCAATGCCTCAGGAAACAACTCTGAAGAATCAGAATTTGAAACTGACAGTGATCAGGTAATTTCTACTTTTGATGTCAATTCAAATGAATTCAAAGATGAATTCAGAGCTCTTTGTTTAGATTTAATTAAATCTGAGAAAGAGATAATCTCTCTCAGAGGCAAGTTGGATGAAATGAACTAACTAAGTGAAGAAAATGTCAATCTTAAGAAAGATTTGGCTGCCTGCAGAGAACACATTGTTCTTATTGAGAACAAGTTATCAAACTGATGGACATCACAAGCACAGTGAATGCCAGACTTAGTGGCAAACTGGGTTTGGGTGCATCATCAAGTGAGCCACATCTTATTAAGAAAAACATTCTCTCTACACCAGTAAAATTCATTTCTGCTAAGAACAAAGAGGTAGTAGATGTTAGTAAGAGTATTTCAAGCAAGAATATTAAGAATAAAGGAATTCAACAGAATTCGTCGGACGAAGCTCGACGAAATCACACGAATTCATTGAACGGATATCGACGAACTCTGAAGACAGATTTTCAGTATAGTTATTATTCGAACGATGCTCGACGAAAGCACTTCACTTCGTCGAACGGCGATCGACGAACTTACCAGAATTCGTCGAACGAAAAATGTACTGAATTTCAGAAGAATTCTTATTCTCAATATACTAAGAATCCTTTCACTGAGTGGATAATTCCTCCAAGGAGATATCATCCACAAGGTTATAAGGATCAGCCTGAGATGTCTTTCATTTCAGAATTTTGTGGAAAAACAAAAGGACCCAAGGTAGTCTGGGTCAAGAACAACTAGAATGTTTTCTGTTTTGCAGGTACAGAGCTATCCAAAAATAAAAAAACAATGGTACTTGGATAGTGGTTGCTCAAAGCATATGACAGGAAATAAGGCCAACTTAAGCAATTACAAGGCAAGGTTTGGACCCAAAGTGATCTTTGGAGACTCCAACTATGGACAAACGAAAGGTTATGGACAGATCAAAGTTGGATCAGTCACTTTCAAAGAAGTAGCTTATGTCAAAGGTCTGAAGCACAACCTCATCAGCATAAGCCAGTTATGTGATGAAGGTTATCAGGTAACTTGTAACCACTCCTTATGTCTTATTACCAATAATAAAAACATAAATATATTATCTGGTATTAGACATGGAAATATTTATTTAGTCAATTTTGACTCTGCCAATTCAGATATTTGTTTATTTAATTCTATAAGTAAAACAAATGAATTATGACATAAAAGGCTTGGACATATTAACCTTAGAACTATATCTAAGCTTTCTAAGGACAATCTTGTTAGAGGACTGCCTTCTGGTTCATACAAGAAGGAAGGACTATGCAGGGCTTGTAAGCAGACTAAGAGTAGTTTTAAATCTTTATCCAAGAGTAATTCACCTAGGATTTTGTACTTACTGCATTTGGGTCTCTTTGGACCCACTAAAATACTAAGTCTAGGAGGGAAGCATTACTCTCTAGTTATTGTAGATGACTTCTCAAGATTCACTTGGGTGTTCTTTCTTAGGAACAAGTCTGACACCTTCAGTGTTCTGACAGACTTTCTCAGGTCCATCAAGATTGAGTACTCTACTCTAGTTGCATTGATCAGAAGTGATCATGGCACTGAGTTTGAATCTCTTCAGATGAGAGAATTCTGTGAAAAAGAAGGGACCAGATAGTGTTTCTCTGCCCCTAGAACTCCTCAACAAAATGGGGTAGCTGAAAGGAAAAATAGAACACTTATTGAATCAGCAACTACATTGCTTGTTGATGCTCACTTGCCACTCTATTTTTGGGCAGAGGCAGTGAACACAACAAATTATGTGTTGAACAGAAGCCTGATACATAAGCTTAAGGGTAAAACTCCCTATGAATTACTCAAGAATAAAAAGCCTAAGGTTAACTATTTTAAGATATTTGGCTGTAAATGCTATATGCATAACAATGATAAGAAGTATCTCAGGAAATTTGAAGCAAAATCTGCTGAAGGTATATTCCTTGGATATTCTCTTTCTAGTAAAGCATATAAAGTTTACAACAAATCTACTCTTAAGATAGAAGAGTCCATGCATGTATCTTTTGATGAATCTAATATGTTAAATGAGGAGAGGAATACCACCTCTACCAAAAATACTTTGCAGGTACCAGTTCTATGTGAAGAACTCAATGGACTAAATCTACAGAATGAAGAGTCTCTACTCCCATCAAATGAAATTATTGAAGACAGTGAAGAAGAGGATAATCCAGATCTTGCTGACAATTCAAATCAAGAGACAGCTGATTATATCCCTCAAGAAGAAACTATGTTGAACCAACTCCAACTGTTGATCGCATCACAGTTAGAGATCATCCAATATCCCAAATCATTAGAGATATTTCAGTAGGTGTTCAAACAAGGCATCAACTACACCAAAATCATATGCATACTTGTTTCCTATCACAAGTTGAACCTCAAACCATAAAAGATGCAGAACAAGATCCAAACTAGCTTCTTGTAATGCAAGAGGAGCTCAACCAATTTGAAAGGAACAAGGTTTGGATTTGGTTCCAAGACCAAAAGGCCATCCAGTCATTGGCACCAAGTGGGTCTTCAGGAACAAGCTAGATGATCAGCCATAATCATCAGAAATAAAGCAAGATTAGTAGCCCAAGGATATTCTCAGGAAGAAGGAATTGATTTTGATCAAACCTTTGCTCCTGTTGCTAGACTTGAAGCTATAAGGATATTCCTTGCTTTTGCTGCCTTCAAGAAGTTCAAAGTTTATCAGATGGATGTGAAGAGTGCTTTTCTTAATGGAGACATCAAAGAAGAAGTCTATGTGGAACAAACACCAGGTTTTATCTCTCCAACTCACTCTTCTTATGTATATAAGCTTAATAAAGCTCTCTATGGTCTCAAGCAAGCTCCCAGAGCATGGTATGAGACCTTAGCTAATTTTCTTTTGGAAAACAAATTCTGTGGAGGCATTGTTGATAAAACCCTTTTTTTCAGGATACATAAAAATAAAACTTTACTAGTTCAAATTTATGTAGATGATATTATATTTGGCTCTACTGATTCAAATCTATGCAAAAAGTTTTCTGACCTAATGCAATCTAAATTTGAAATGAGTAGTATGAGTGAGTTATCTTACTTCCTTGGTCCTCAAGTGAAACAAACTTCAAATGGCATATTCATATCACAATCCAAGTATGCTAAGGAATTAGTGAAAAGATTTGGTATGTCTGATGATTCTACCATGAAAACACCCATGCTCTCCAATGCTATTGTTGACAATGATGAATCAGGGAAACCTGTTGATCAGAAAGTATATAGAGCAATTGTTGGCTCACTACTTTACTTAACAGCTAGTAGACCTGATATAATGTTTGCTACATGTATTTGTGCTAGGTTCCAAGTTAACCCTAAAGAATCTCACCTAATTTTATTAAAAAGAATTTTGAGATATATAAAGGGTTGTCCAAATCTAGGACTCTGGTATCCAACAACATCAGAATTTGAATTAACTGGATTCTCAGATTCTGATTATACTGGATGCAGAGTAGACAGAAAAAGCATATCAGGAACTTGCCAGTTTCTTGGTGATAGGCTTGTGTCTTGGTTTTGTAAGAAACAAACATCTATGTCTACATCAACAACTGAAGCAGAATATATTACTGCAGGCAGTTGCTGCTCACAAATATTATGGATACAAAATCAACTTCTAGACTATGGTATCAACTAAAATAATTCAATTATATTTTGTTACAATACTAGTGCAATATCTATAGCACAAAATCCAGTACTCCATAGTAGGACTAAACATATAGAAATTAGGCACCACTTTATTAGAGATAATGTGGATAAAAATATAATTTGCCTACAATTCATTTCTACTGATTTGCAAAGGGCTGATATTTTCACCAAACCCTTGGATGAAAAGAAACATATTTTCTTTATAAATCAGCTAGGAATGATAGATGGAGATTCAATCAATTAAAAAATTTATATCTTTTATTTATCCCTCTCTGTGTGAATTAAGTTCAGTTGGTTTGTTGTCTAAGCAAGTGAGACAAGCTCTCAGTCTCAACAAAACAGCTGAGACAAGCTAATAATCTCAGCTGAACCGCTGAGACAAGGCCTTGGGCCGCTGAGAAGCTGTCTGGATCCGTTGAGACCAAACCGCTGAAATGATATCTATTAGATCCAGGGATCGACGTAGACAAGCTTGTTCGTCGAACTGAGAGCTAAGTCTTTTCGACTTCTAATGTCTTTCTTTATAATCAAACCTTTTATTTCATTTTATCCTTATGCCTACAGAATCTGCTTCTCTTTCCAGTTCCTTTGCACTTGATTTTTTTTCTTTTGCAGTAACAATGCAATATTTCTTCAAAAAATTGCATCCTTCCCTACCTCCTATACAAATGTCCCTTCTTCTATGGGCCTAGCTCCAGGTCTTCCTGAAACAAGGCAGGGGGAGATGTTTTGAAGAAGCTACTTTTTGATAGGGGGAGATGCTTTCCTTTTTGATAGGGGGAGATGCTTTATGTAGAAGCTCAAGTTTCAGGGGGAGATACTGCATGAAGAAGCAAAAATCAGTTCTTGATGAAGAAGCTCCTTTATGATAGGTTTCAGTTATTTGAAGAAGCTCCAGCAATTTCAGTTTGAAGATTCAGATATGACAGATGCAAATGCAGATTCAGAAATAATGTTTGATATAGCAGATATAGTTTTTGATAAAGAAGATTATAAAGCTTTTCAGTTCCAGTTCAAGTCCAGTTACAGTTGAAGTAACAGATAAAGTTGATTTGGTGAAGTCACCTCTAACTTAAGTTCCAAAATAATTCAGAAAGCAAGATTCAGCACAGATCAACAAAAGCAAAAGCTGAAGGCAAGGATTTCTTTCAGTTCTCTACAATGTCAGAATTCAGAAAGCAAGAATTTGAAACGCAAACCACATTCAAGCCTCCTTCAGAGAAAGACAAAAGGTTCTGATTATTTGTTTTTATTATTTCTGCTTTCAATGTAAAATTTCAAAACTCAGAGTATCATATTTATATCTGCTGAAATGTTTAAAATCTGTCAGATATATATGCTTTGTTGTTTTGTTGTTTATTTTTTATTATTTAATTTTTGTCAAATAGTGTCCTAACCCAAATAGGGGGAGATTGTTGGAATAACCCTATTACTGATTTAGGCTGGGATCACTATCTGTCGACTAGGATTAAGTTGACCCCAATGTATAGTCTAAGGGTCAAGGTTTTAGGCTGTTAAAACTTAAGGAAAAGATGACTTTCTACGTTCGACGAACTCCATACTGCGTTCGACGAACTCCATCCTGCGTTCGACGAACAACATGCTCCAGTTCGACGAATTTGCCAAGGTTCTACGTTCGACGAACTCTATTCTACGTTCGACGAACTTCTCTCTGCGTTCGATGAACTTGCTCTCCAGCTCGACGCACTCAGTTCTCCAGCCAGTCCAGTAGTTTATTCTTCAGTTCGACGAAGTCCAGTTTGAGATCGACGAACTCAACTCTGCGTTCAAAGAATAAGTATCAAGATGTTCAGATCGACCAAAGTTCATTCTCAAATCGACAAACTCAGTTCTTCCAGGCAGATTCAGCAAATTATCTTTCAGTTCGACGAACTCAACATTCTGTTCGACGAACTCAATTCTCAGATCGACGAAATTTCTCTTCTGTTTATTATTTCAGAAGGATCATTTTTATTTTATTCTCTGAACTCAGATCGACTATCAGCAACGGATCTATTCCTATCAGATAAGTCAAGGATATTATCTTTCCTTTTATTATTCTCTTATTTCGAGAAAGTAGTCGTTGACACATTTTGGAAAATGACACTTTCATGGAAAAGGAAAAGAAATAAAGTCTATCAGATTGCAGTTCCAAGAATATCTCTTCAGAATATTTTATTCCTTAATTAAAAGATTTGAATTTCAAATCAGTCAGAATTCTCAAAAGGAAAAAGGAAGAAGAAGATTTATAGCAGTATCATTGCAGAAAGGAGGCAGAGAGAAAGAAACAGTCGAGAAAAAGAAATACAGGAAGAAAAAGAAAAAGCTTTCAGTGTTCATCTTCAACAGCAGCACTCTTATTCTCTGAGAACATCAACAAGATCATTCTCTCAGTTTTCAGCTGCAAGTTCTAATCTTCAAGAGCAACAATAACTGAGAAACATTGTCTCTCAGATTCATCAGCTATCAGGAAGATTCATTTACATTCAAGAGGAAGCTCCATCCATCAACTGTCAACTATTTTCTATCAGACGTGGGGAGCTTCACAACAACAAATCCACTAGTCTTCTCTCAGATTATTGACAGAGAAGAACTTCATAACCCTCTTTATCCCATCTTGTACAGGGTTATAACTCCCTTCAAAAGTTAACCCCTTGGTGGCAGGGCACCTGATCAAAAACCTGTAGTTTGGTTTGAGCACTTGATCAAAAGCTCAGTGGTGTTTGGGCACCTGATCAAAAACCCATTGGTGATAGGGCACGTGATCAAAAACCTAGTGGATTTCTACCAAGGGTGGTAAAAGAGTAGATGTACCCAGGTTTATTGAGGAACTACTATAGATCCTTGTGTCTTCTGTGTTCTTGTTTATTTTTTTGTATTGTGTTGTGCTGTTTTCTTTATTTGTTTTAATAACCACTCAGTACACATATATATATCACTATTTTAATTCGGCTATAAAAATAAGTGAAAAACTTTTTAATATTCTATTCACCCCCCCCCCCCCTAGAGTAAATCTAAGATCTAACCTCACATTCATGTTCCTCGCCCCTGCCTTGCAAGGTGCTCGCGAGGAGTTCTGCGGGGTGATGAAGAGAAGGAAGTTTGACGTCGTATTTTGGCGGCAGCGCATCGACCAGCTCGAGTACGTCACGCCAGGAGAAGGTAACATCACTTTGAGCGAGCAACACGTGAGCCAGGAAAAGGTAACCTTTATTTTTTCAGGTGTCCGCCAGGTTCCCACGACTGTTCTTCCGATTGCGGGCGAGTCCACTCCTCCAGCATCTCCTGCAGGGCGAGCACATCCTAGGGATGCGGAGGATAGTCCGGGGGCGGAGTCCCCTTTTTTGAGACACGCTCGCTAGACTCGACGATACGACCTAGAGGGTGAGCCCTCGATGAAGAAGAGGAAGAAGGTGGCCGTCCTTAAGATGGAGGAGGATTGGAAGAAAGAGAGCAAGGATAGTGTCCCCGAGAACCATCCAAACTTTGGGCAAGGCTCGCAGAACACTGACCTAGAGGGTGAGCCTCTCCTCGTATGGAGCAGGAGAAGGAATGAGGTCCATCTCAGCTCTCGCCTACCCTCCTAGAGCGAGGATGAGGAGTCGAATGATGATGCCTTCTGCGTCATATTGATGGCGCAAATCTTAGCACACCGCTATAGCTGGTAGCTCGACTGCGACACGAAACGGCAGTGTACCGATCGTTCAAGTAATATAAAACGAGGAGTAATCCCCGAGTATCGAATCTCTCAAGGAACACAGTAAGGTGGAGTTAACGTTCGAGGAAGGACTTGAGATCGAAGTCCTTGAGTCGTATGGAATACAGAGACGGGGTGATTTGGCTTTTGGAAAATAAAAGAAAACAACTACAACTACTCCTATGCAATGCCGCTATGCAGTGCTTCGCTTGGCGGGATGGAGACTAGGCAGGCCTTGAGCGCACTGCTTCGTTGGGCGAATGGATTACACGGGCCGCTATGCCACGCTTCGCTAGGATGATGGAAGAGTAGGCATACAGATGAGGGTCGCAAACACCTCTTCGACAAGCACGCCACTAGCAATTGCTAGTGCGGCACCGAACACGAAGGCGGAATGGAAATTAGATGGGGGCGCACCTCAATAAGCACATATGAACTAAATGATTCCAAATAAATGAAATACACATTAAGCAATACTGCTCATAGCACACATCATCAATAATATAGAGGAAACTAGCTTATACAATCAACAACATAAGGAAGAAGAATAGAGTGAAGGAATCGACCACATCCGAAGCCTCATCGAAGATTCACGGTTGGAATCGCAGGGTTGTCAATCCGCGTCCAAGCTCGGTCTTCAACTGCGTCCGGGGTAGAGAAGGCTGTCACTACCTTCCAATGGACCCGTCTTCTTCGTGTCACGATCTGATCTCCTCCGATACGCGATCTCCTTGCTTGATGTTGGCGATCTTTGGGCTAGAAACCTCTCCTTGGTGCTCAAGGATGATGGAGGAGGCCTAGGGGGCGGAGAACCAGCGAGAAGGGCGAAAACGGCGGACTGGCGGAGTTGGAAATGAGCGATCCCGACCTAATTCGCGAGCAGGTAAATTTATAGGCACTGGAATAAACAGTGCGCACGATCAGTGGCGCATGACCAGTGGTCGTGCGCACTAGAATCTTGTGATCGTGCGCCTGCCTGGGCGGAGCCTGCAAGGTAAGAAATTTATGAAATACAATGTTCGCACGACCAGTGGCGCACGACCAGTGGCGCACGACCAGTGGTCGTGCGCACTATCATAAGTGGTCGTGCGATAAGCAAGACAGAACTCATAAAATGGGCGTTAAGTGCGCACGATCAGTGGCGCACGACCAGTGGTCGTGCGCTGTAGAACCAGTGATCGTGCGCAGTGTTCCTGTACAGATTTGTACCGGAGACACCTGCACGACTCCTGTTCCAACAGACACGCTGATCAGGCCGCTGAAAGTGGCACTCAACAATACGCTACGGCTAACAAATGAAAGTAAACACAATCACACCAAAATAGGCAAAGACGTGCACTTAGCATAGAATGACAATTATGAGCTAAAATAAGGCTAAAGTGCAGTGGAATGACTAGAAAGATGGCCCGGATGAGTCCATATATGTGTATATAATTGGGACTCATCACACCCCCAGACTTACCTGTTTGCGCGTCCCGAGCAAACAAATTCTAAGCGAACGGGGAAAGAAAAGTAGAGGGCTTAAAATTACAATACAGAGTACCATGCGAAGTCGCATGCTCACTTGCATAAGAAAAATAGTAGAGAAGATTTCTGATTATGTAAATAGTTTATATATTTCTAAAAGAGTAAAAGCATATTACAACTACTCAAAATGGTGAACAACGGTGAATCATTTGGTCATGCATACGGAGAAAGTAAACTAAGCGCTGAGACGAGCATTGCTCAAGATCGGGATGCGGGACAAACTCCACTGAAATCCATCAGTGTTGGTGACCATAAGCTTGCCCGGTCACATTCTCCCCACGACACTGGATTGGTTCAAGGCGTGAGTCAGTAGGACTTTCAGGTTTTAATAATTGAGGCTTGGGTTACGGTGAGGTAAACAATGATAATCAAAATGGCTTATAACACATAACCCAATTGAGCTTTTAAAATAACTACCCGCGCACCAAAATTGAATGCAAGTGCACCACACCCCCAGACTTGGACTTTTGCAACATAGGTGTGTCCACCGCCTACTCCCAATACATAATTTTTCTAGACGATTTTTCAATAAAACTCATTTTTTTTTTCTCTTTTCCTTTTCATTTTTTTTTCTTTCTATCTTCTTTTTCTTGTCTTTTTTCTTTCAGCAAAATTTTCAAATGAGCATATGCACAGATTCACATAACAAACACCATAATCAACACCCCCCACAATGTAAATAAAACTACAACTAAAGCTCAGATTTGGGTGTGCGACTAGGTTAGGCTTTTAGGCTTTGGTGAGATATATGTGGAGCTGAATCAAGAAAAGGGTAGGCACAAAGGGGCTAGCAAGGGTAGACGAAAGGCATGAAATAAAGGTTCAACCGGGCCAAAATAATGGCCTATGTCATTCTCACGCACTAGAACTATCCTATGCCAATGCTTCAAGAATCGCTTGGGGCAAGTTCTAGCCACCGAGAAAGATTCTCCTTTCTCCCGACTCAAGCAATACGAGTCTAGCGATCGTTTACACACATCCCTATGCTACCGTTTGATTCCACCGGATTCACCATTTGAGTAGAGTAAACAACATTTACACTAATAGAAAAAAATATATAAAACCATAAGTATAAAGAGAAGTCTAATCTACACAAATTTCTATGCAACCGAGCACTCGACTAGGAGCACTACTAGAGTCAACATTTTACTCTACTACATAGTCCTAAGCCATCACCTAGACTTTCCCAAATATGCAGAATAATTAAATTCAACTCAGAGCACGCATACAGATGAGTACATGCTCAAGTGGGTGCTGTGGTGCGCAAAGAGAATGAACAACAATTTTCAATAAACTAAAATAAAAGTACTTCTAGCATGCTATGCAAGAGTGCACGTGAGTGGGTACAAAAACTGCTCTCCCTCAGACTTAAACTAAACAATCCACAAAATATATGACATGAAAATCAGAAAAGGCTAGGGAAAGAGAGTACCCAGTGCTCAGAAATGAGCACACCAGAAGATTGGCGTGTAAGCTAAAATGAGCTGCAGCATCCCCATCAAAAAAATAAACCTGCAGGGGTGAGTTCCGCCAAACAAAAAGAAAATAGACAAACTAAAAAGAAATAAAACTAACTAAACTAGATGAAATAAAATTGCAGGAAAAGTAAGATAACTACTGGGATTATTGTCATCCCAGCACGACTTATTTAAAAACATAACAGTGCTAGCTAATGGGCGTATGAAAAAGGAAATGAACAGGTAACTGTTCTAATATGCGTGTCGGTAGCGGGTACCGATACGGAGACAGAACAATTACCCCTCTACCTAAATAATAATACATGCTTAACACAGGTAGGGGAAATAGGAAGTAAGAAGAGGAGGAAGGCTGGTCCTCACTCGTCTCACCACAAAATAAATCCTTGCCCAGCAAGGTGTCATCTTCAGGGAGGCAGCATGAGGAGAAGGCAATGAGTGGAGCTTCCTCAACGGAGGGGGAGTCAACCTCCTCACATGAGAGGATGCTCTCATCATTGACTTGAGCATTAAACTCCAAGTCCTCCTGAAATACTTGTGAAGATTCAACCTGCACAGACTCAGATAAAGAACGGGGGTCAAGAAATAAATAAGACGAAGAACATGAATCACAATCTATCGGGGGAGTGGTCCCGGACTCACTCCCATCAGGCTGGGTAAGTAAAATAATGTTTGCATTGTCCTCAATGCTACAAGGTTCGGCGGGATCAATAGTGGTCATGCCTAAGATTTGGACTTCCTCCACCGGCGCTGAGGAAAACTCCTCTTCACCTAGAAGGTTGTCCTTCTCCATAGGAGTAGGTACATTACTAAGATCAACGGCCTCCCCTTGTGACACATCATCGACAATGTCGTCAGAGACGAATGTAGTATGCACAACAGGGGGAAGAATAATGCTCGGATAAAAGTCGAGCACTGATTCCTCACAAAGAATCGAATCCACTAGAGGTGGTGGATGCGCATGGAGAATAGGCTCAGCAATGTCGGTGCATAGATCAGCCGCACATCCGGTGACCGTGTACATGCCATACCCTTCAAGATGTGAAGGTGACACAGACAAATAATCGGATGTTGAAGGTGTGCCGCCAGAGTTAGGAGTTGGGACGATCCGGATATTCGGCTCGTCATCCTCGTCCAATTGGCGAAGATACTCGGCACAGTCCTTCAAGACATGATCAGTGCTCCGACAAAACCGGCACTGCCTTGCGGGCTTCTTTGGCACAGCGGGGGCTGAAGCCAAAAAGAAGTATGACGGTAAAGGCTCAGCAGAGTAGCCATAAGACTTACGCGCACCATATGGAGTACCAGGCGAAGTCGGTGCTCTGTATGCTGGGCTATAAGAATTATGCCTACTATTCTCCATAGGGCATTCATCACTAGAGTGGGAGGTATCTCTACACCAACGGCAACAGATATTGAGATGTGCCCACATAGTGTGAAGATAATACGATTCCCAATAAAAATGCTATTGTGCAAAATACTACACCTAACAAAAATTACTAAAGCAACCTAATATCAAACGAGAAAATGGAGTAAAAAGAACAGAAAATAAAATAAAATATGCAAGTTACAAATGGAAGGTCTTCTCTCTCAGATTCTCCCTCTCCAGAAAACTCACACGTCTGTGTTCCCGGCAACGGCGCCAAAAACTTGATGGCGCAAATCTTAGCACACCGCTATAGCTGGTAGCTCGACTGTGACACGAAACGGCAGTGTACCGATCGTTCAAGTAATATAAAACGAGGAGTAATCCCTGAGTATCGAATCTCTCAAGGAACATAATAAGGTGGAGTTAACGTTCGAGGAAGGACTTGAGATCGAAGTCCTTGAGTCGGATGGAATGCAGAGACGAGGTGATTTGGCTTTTGGAAAATAAAAGAAAACAACTACAACTACTCCTATGCAATGCCGCTATGTAGTGCTTCGCTTGGCGGGATGGAGACTAGGCAGGCCTTGAGCGCGCTGCATCGCAAGGGCGGATGGACGAGTAGGCAAGCGGAGTCGAACTGTGCAGGCCTTGAGCGCACTGCTTCGTTGGGTGAATGGATTACACGGGCTGCTATGCCACGCTTCGCTAGGCGGATGGAAGAGTAGGCATACGGATGAGGGTCGCAAACACCTCTTCGACAAGCACGCCACTAGCAATTGCTAGTGCGACACCGAACACGAAGGCAGAATGGAAATTAGATGGGGGCGCACCTCAATAAGCACATATGAACTAAATGATTCCAAATAAATGAAATACACATTAAGCGATACTGTTCATAGCACACATCATCAATAATATAGAGGAAACTAGCTTATACAATCAACAACATAAGGAAGAAGAATAGAGTTAAGGAATCGACCACATCCGAAGCCTCATCGAAGATTCACGGTTGGAATCGCAGGGTTGTCAATCCGCGTCCAAGCTCGGTCTTCAACTGCGTCCGGGGTAGAGAAGGCTGTCACTACCTTCCAATGGACCCGTCTTCTTCGTGTCACGATCTGATCTCCTCCGATACGCGATCTCCTTGCTTGATGTTGGCGATCTTTGGGCTAGAAACCTCTCCTTGGGGCTCAAGGATGATGGAGGAGGCCTAGGGGGCGGAGAACCAGCGAGAAGGGCGAAAACGGCGGACTGGCGGAGTTGGAAATGAGCGATCCCGACCTAATTCGCGAGCAGGTCAATTTATAGGCGCTGGAATAAACAGTGCGCACGATTAGTGGCGCACGACCAGTGGTCGTGCGCACTAGAATCCTGTGATCGTGCGCCTGCCTGGGCGGAGCCTGCAAGGTAAGAAATTTATGAAATACAATGTTCACACGACCAGTGGCGCACAACCAGTGGTCGTGCGCACTATCGTAAGTGGTCGTGCCATAAGCAAGACAGAACTCATAAAATGGGCGTTAAGTGCGCACGATCAGTGGCGCACGACCAGTGGTCGTGCGCTGTAGAACCAGTGATCGTGCGCAGTGTTCCTGTACAGATTTGTACCGGAGACACCTGCACGACTCCTGTTCCAACAGACACGCTGATCAGGCCGCTGAAAGTGGCACTCAACAATACGCTACGGCTAACAAACGAAAGTAAACACAAACACACCAAAATAGGCAAAGACGTGCACTTAGCATAGAATGACAATTATGAGCTAAAATAAGGCTAAAGTGCAGTGGAATGACTAGAAAGACGGCCCGGATGAGTCCATATATGTGTATATAATTGGGACTCATCACATATTCGGCCTCTATGGGCGCGATGACGCGAAGCTCCTACGAGATGCATCTCCTTGGTTCCTTGCCAACCATGGGTCTCAAGCGATGTTGCGAGCAGCGGAACTTGGTAATCAAACCACCCGGAACCTGCTCGGTTTTGAGGAGAAGATTGAGGTCCTCCGAAAGCTTCTCTAGGAGGCAGAGACGCGCCAAGCCAAGGCTGAAGCGAGGGCTGCCGAGGCTGAGGAAAAATCTTCCTCCAGCAAGGATTTCGATGTGACTTGGTAGTCCGCCATACTTCTTTATTATCTTATCCTTCGCATGTTCCTTACACTTTATAACCCGCGTCTTTTCGATTTTATAGGAGGAGCAGCTCGCAGCGGTCGAGACCACCTCCAAGCTCGAAAGCAACCAGCGAGCTAGCTAGACCTCGCTGAAGACGACGCAGGTCTGTATTGCGGAGCTGGAGTCCAAGACCCTGTCATTGTCTACCACGGAGTCACTAGGCGCGGCATAGCCTTCCTCGAAGGCCGACCCATCTCGCAGGTGAAAGAAACTCACCATGTCATCGCGGGAGTGGAATGATCTTCGGTGAGAAATCGCCATCACAGCGGGCGATCTGGTATTTGCTAAGCTCCAAGTCGAAGGCTTCCTGACACTGTATGGCGAGGCCCTGACAATGGAAGACATCCTTCTTGACGTTTTTAACGAGGGCGAATATGACAAATCATCTGATTCCTTGGATAATGCTCCATCATCGAGCTAATCCTTCTGCGTCGAGCAACTTTTTGTAACTCTTGAGAGAGTAGCTGTAATTTGGGCTAATGTAATAATACAACTTTTTGAGATATTGTTGTCGCTTGCTCGCCTTTCTTACATTGTTGCACTGATACCTGCTAGGCTCATAGGCTCAAATGCGTTGAGTGCTCGCTAGGCTCATAGGCTCTAACGCATTGAGTGCTCGCTAGGCTCATAAGCTCGAAATGAGTTGGAGTGATCGTCAGTATGATAGATGTAACTTGGAAGGGCACTCGCTATAGTCATCAGGCTCATCATACTCACATAGATATGCTCGCACCTGCATGCCCGCATTTAGATATACTCACCTAAACGAGTTCTCATTTTCTTCAGAGGTTGCAGACATTTGGACTGGAGGTGACTCTCGGGGGTCCCGTAGGACGCACACTCTTGAGTTTTCCACTCTGCCTAGTGAGAAACTTAAGAGTACATACATATATACTTAAATAAAAGGTAGGTAGGGAATGATAGTCAGGGGGTCCGAGGGGACGCACAACCACGAGGCCACCCTCTACTTTGCTGCAAAATGTTGAAGGAATCAGTGAGTAAGGAATGACAGTCGGGGGGGTCCAAGGGGCCACACAACCACGAGGCTTCGATCCTACTTTGGGTCCTTGGTTCTTGAAGGGTCATCATCCTGTTACTCAACAATCAGAGGGCGTTAACCGCACCAATTCATATGATGGGAAGAAACGACTGTTGAACTTGACTTTGTCGCGAGCTTTTAGTTCTTTCAATGACACCTTTATACAAGGGTCCTTCTGTTAGTGAAATCGACTATCTCTTCGTCGATTTGGGAGGTTGGCGTCCAGACTCTCTTCTAGTAACCTATCTAGTCGGATGAGAAATGTGATCAGGGGCCATTCAACGAACGTGCAAGTGGGGAGCTGATCTCAGGCGTCAATATAGAGGCTTGGTCTTAGGAAAACTCGCAATCCTAATGCACCATCTCATCACCCATCCCAGGTCTTACGAGTTTCGAGTTGGAAGTCTGTTCTCCAACCTGTCGTGGAGATCGATTTCACCTACTTTGAGAAAGTTTGCCAGAAAAAAGAGACTCACACCATCCCTTATTTCAGGGGGTAAGGAGTTTATTTATACAAATGAATATACATCAGATGATCATACATATTCATACTAGGGGTAGAACCTTTTCAGGTCGTCACCGCTCCAAGTATTTTTAAGCAGCTCTCCTTCATGATTTTGCAGACGGTACCCTGCCGTTGTCAGCGACTCATGGACGATGAACGGTCCTTCCCAAGTCGGGTTAAGCTTCCTGATAGCGGTTGCTCTTCTTGCAGCATCAACTTTCTTCAGGACAAGGTCACCTACTTGGAACTGCTTGATGCAAACGTGCTTGTCGAATGCTTGGTCATCCTTCTTTTAATCTCCTCTTGCCTAGACGTGGCAAGATCTTGAAGCTCTTCAATGTAGTCAAGGGAAATCCTTTGAGCTTCTTCATTCTCTGGCGTCACTCTTCATCCCCTTCATCGACCGCAACCACTCTCGGGATTCTAACCTCGAACTCTACTGGTATGAGAGCCTCAGACCCATGAGATAACTTGAAAGGAGTCTCCCATGTGGCCGAATTAAGAGTGATCATCAAGCCCCAAAAGACCGAAGGGAGCTGCTCTACCCAATTCCCCTTTAGATTCTTGACTTTTTTCTTCAAGAGGTTGATAATTAGTTTGTTGGCGGCCTCCACTTGTCCATTGCTCCCAAGGATGATGCACTGAAGTGAATCGAAGATCAGTTCCCAGGTGATGGCAGAAGTCAGTCAGTTTTAGGCTGGTGAACTGCGGGTCATTGTCTGTGATGATGGCGAGAGGAATCCTGAACCTATAAGCGATCTTTCTCCAGATGAAGTTCTTCACGACTTGAGATGTGGTCTTGGCTAGAGCCTTATCCTCGATCCACTTGGAGAAATAGTCGATCATGACATGAACAAACTTTCTCTAACCACTAGCTTGGGGAAAGGGTCCTATCAAATCCATTCCCCAGATGGCGAACGACCAAGGGGACGAAATTGAATGAAGCTACTGGGTCGGTTGCAACTGGAGGGGAGCGAAGAGCTGACACTTCTTTGAAAAAGCTCGACATCTTTCCGGATGGTCGACCAGAAATAACCTTGTCTAAGGATCCTTTGCTCCTTAGTGTGAGTCCCCAAATGACTGTTGCACTCTTCTGAATGAATCTCCTCTAGCACTCGAGGAACTTCGGCTTTTGAAATGCACCTAGCCAAGGGGCCTGAGATGGTCTTTCGATATAACTCACCCTCATGCAAACAGGTAATAAGATGCCTTATATCTAAGCTTCCTCTGATCCCCAGCCTTGGATGGCAGCTGGCCGGTAGTCAAGAATGTCACGAAAGGATCCATCCAGGAAGTTCGCTTCTCGATCTCCATCATCTCCCCTTCATCGATGGACGATCAAAGTAACTCGGTTATCGTGCCTCCTGACCTCGGTCCATTTTTTCCAGACGATCTGTCGCAGAATTTTCCTCCCTTGCCACATGTTCAAAGAAGAAAGACTGAAAACCTCTGATCAGTCCCTTCACATTCTCCAAGTATCTCTATAGGATGGTGTCTCGCACTTCAAACTCTTCGCGGATCTGCGATGCGACTACCATCAAATCTGTGAAGGCTAAGACGTCTCAGATACCCAACTCCTTTGCAAGACCCAAACCTGCTACTATAGCCTCGTACTCCGCCTGATTTTTTATGACGGAGAAGAGGATCTTCACCGCTTGCTCGATCCTAGTTCCCTGTGGGCTGACCAATACGATGCCCACTCCCACAAAGCTCTTGCCCGAAGCTCTATCCATAAGCATCTTTCAGGAAACCACATTTGATGCTTCCTCTCCTCCACTTGCTTCTACTGAGAAATCTACTGGGAAATCCGCAACTGCGTGGACCTTAATTGACACCCTTGGAGAGAAGGAGATGTCGAATACATTGAGTTCTACCGACCCTTTGCCAGCCTTCCTAAGTGCTCCACCCCATCCAAGATACTTCAGAGATGATGATCGGTTACAACTCGGATGGGGTGAGCCTGAAAATAAAGCTGAAGCTTCCGCGCTGATACCACCAAGGCGAAAGCCAGCTTCTCAAGGATAAGATATCACATTTCTGCCTTCTGGAGTACCCTGCTCACATAGTAAATGGGAAGTTGCCCCCTCCCCTCTTCCCTCACCAGCACCGAGCTGACTTCCTCTGCCCCCACTCGCAAGTAAAGGAGCAGGTCTTCACCTTCCTTCAGGCCTTGAAGCAGAGGTGCCTAGGTTAGTTGTTGCTTGAGCTTTTCAAAGGCCTCCTCACACTTCTCGGTCCACTCGAATTGTTGGTCACTTCCGAGGATCTTGAGGAAAGGAGAGCACTTCTCTCCAGCCTTTGACAGAAAATGACTGAGACCCGTTAACCTTCCCGTCAACCTCTGAACCTCCTTGGTATTTCTAGGCGATGCCATCTCCAAGATAGCTTTAACTTTGTCCGGGTTGGGATCCACTCCCTTCGGGGTGAGAAGATGCATCAAGACCTTCTCTATTCCTGCCCTGAAAACGCACTTTTTGGGTTGAGCCTCATCTTGAACTTCCAAAGCGTTACAAAGGTTTGCACTAGATCAATGATGTGTTCATATAGGCTCTTGCTTTTCACCAAGAGATCATCCACGTACACCTCCAGATTTTACCCTTTCTCTCCTTGAAGACCTAGTAAATCATCTGTTGGTAAGTGGCCCCCGCATTCTTCAACCTGAAAGGCATCATCTTGTAGCTGTAGCAGCCATCATTGGTGATGAAGGAGACATTGCGACGATCAGGGGGATGCATCCGTATCTGGTGGTATCCTGAAAAGGCATCAAGAAAACTCATCGCAGAAAAACCGACGGCTGAATCAACCAACGCGTTGATTCGAGGCAAGGGATAACAATCCTTTGGGCAGACTTTATTTAATAACAAAAAGTCCACACACATCCTCTAGCCCCCTCCAGCCTTCTTCACCCTTACAATGTTTGAGACCTAGTCTGGATACTAGATCTCTGACACAAAGCCTGCCTCAAACAGCTTCCTCACTTCCTCTCGAATGGGCTCAGCCAACACAGTGATACTTGCCCTATTCTTCTGTCGGATGTGCTTGACCTCAGAGTCAAGGTTGATATGGTGGCAAGCGACCTCTGCATCGATCCCTGACATCTCCATTGTGCTCCGCGCGAAGATGTATGCATTCTCTTGCAGACACGCCACCATCTCTATCTTCTATTCTGCTTTTAGTGCTTTGCCGATCCTCAGCAGCTCGGGCTCTCCGCCCTATGAGGATACCTCCACTTCATTCGCCTCCTTCACAGCCTCCAGCCTATCCATCCCTTTCAGGACTCGAGCAACCTCTTCCGCCTCCTCCATCCAGCTGATAGTGCTTACTACTTTCAGGTAGCACTCTTGAGCAGCCTTGGGATCGCTCTGGATTATCACCTGGACGTCTCCTTAGCAATACTTCAAGCACTGATGGTAGGAGGATGAAACGGCCTTGAAGTTATTGATGAGTGGCCTGCCGAAGATTGCGCTGTAATAGCTCGACGCATCAACGATGACAAATCGACACATGGTTGAATTGTCGCCGAGGGTTACCAACAACTCCACTCCTCCTTCCACCTCCTTTCGTTTACCCGAGAAACTGAAGAGGAGACCGTCTGAGGTTATCACCTTGCTTGCCTCCACCTCCATCCTGCCAAATGTCTTCTTTAAAATGACGTTGACCGAACTCTCATTACTCCTGCACCGAGCCTTCTCCTGGCCTCCCAGAAATCATGGCAATCCATCATTTTGTGCCCCTCCACCTGGTGCATCTCACAATTTAAAGGGATCTCTTCCAACTGGTGCCTTCTTCGGTTGTTCCTCCGGTGATGTATGTTGCCTTGACGGGAAACAACCATCGCTTATCAGTATCCTCCTTCCTAACGCCTCTCCTGCTGATCACGATCCCTCCCCTCTGGAGAGAACCTTCTTCCATGACCCTGTTGCTGGTGTCTTCCCATCGGTATCCATGGCAGTCGTTGCTCCTGTACCTGACACCTCCTCTCCTCTTTCCGATGCTCCGGAGCCACAAAGGTACTCCTCACCTCTTGTTTCCTCTACCCTTCCGGCCTCCTTAGCACTTCTCTCCTCCTTAACTCCTCCTTCCTTCCAGCTTGCTGCATCCTCTCCTGCTCAATGGGCTCCCCCCTCTTTCCCCGCACTGGGACTTTCTCCTCTTTCTCATATTCTTCCCTGATCAGCTTGGTGAGCCTTGTCAGGAATCCTCAGTTCGTCGACTCCCTCTGAATGAACATATTGGCTCTCTCAATAAGTTCTTCATAGGACAAGGGAGGATCTCTGCTGATCTCTAGCTTGAAGATGCCCTCCCTCATACCGAAAGTGAGGGCCAACTGCAGGGTGAAGCCATCCACCTCTTAGATGCCAAGGACTTCCTCCTGAAAGTGGTCGATGTATTTCCCCAACATCTCGTGCACTTCTTGCACCAGATAGAAGAGGGCAGGTTCCTCCTTCTTCCTCTTCTTGTACGTGGCAAACCTCATCATCAACCCTCTCCGCGGGTCTTCAAAATAGTAGATGGAACTGGCCGACAGCTGGTGGAACCAGTCCCTAGCCTTCCTCTAGAAGGTGATCTCAAAGAACCTGCACTTGAATGCGTCCGTCATATTTTGGATGGAGACAACATCCTCAAACCACTGAAGATGACAGATCAGATCATCCCTCCTGGTATAGTAGCTGAGAGTAGGCTCCTTCCACCCTGGCGATGATCCTCCAGGTGGCGAGTAACAACGCTATACTCGCTACCCGCGTGAGTATCTGGAAACCTCGTCGGGCTCTCCACCTCTCGAAACTTAATCCCCTAGAAACTCATCAGGTAGTATTGTGATTGTCCCGGTCGCTCTGGCTCCTCCGCCATCGCTCCCGTCCATGCTCTCCTGGATGGCGCACCTTCCTCTGATGGGGTTCCGCGGAGAGGCGAGATTGATATAACCTTTGCGCGAGGAACCAACACTGCTCGCAAAGTATCCTCAACACCGTGCGAACTCTTCAAAGTCGGTCCTCCTCACGAACTCGCCTCCACCCGCCGAGTCACCGACTGCCCTCTCCTGCTTGCCTCCTTCCACCATTTCGCATGTACCACAGAATTTTCCTCCTCCAACTATGGTCCACGCTCACCTCATCAAAGTGTTAAAGCCAGGTAAATCCTAGCTCCAAATGTTCGGGCCTAAGTGCAGTCTGAGGCTACTGATTCTGCGGTCTGGCAATCGGGATCCGAAGGCTACATCTAAGAAGATGAAGAAAAAGCCACAAACGGACCCCAGGGTGCTTCAGTAGGGAGGTCCCACCACGTACCCATGAAGTTAAAGAGAAACTTCCACTTCGCAACCACAGATGACCGAGCTTTGTATGAGGAAGGCATTTGCTTGATGAGTATATTGCCTAGGGGGTAACAATCTCTATTTTCAAGTGTCATTCCTGGTACCCCTGGGGGTCTATTTATAGACAAATCATAAAGGGAGATGTAGGCGACTATATCCGGCCCCTACGAGGTTGTTTTGTTGTACCTGGTGATCGGGCGACTATCGAAGGATCTCGTCCACGCCTGGCGAGATGATGTTGATAGTTGTCACCTAAGTGAGTAACTTCGAGGCTTGCTGATAGTCTCCAGCTTGAGGCGAGTAACCCTGATACTCGCATCTGACATTAAATGCTCATGTGGGCTACTTGGTGACTCTGACTTGACCTTTGACTTTTAAATTTGCCCGCGTGGCATGAACAAGTCCTACCCTTAAAGAATATGTGTTGTATAACGTCGGAGTCTCCATTTAGGATATCCGATAACTGTATTGGAAAAGGTCAGAGTCTCCGCTTGGGATATCTAAACACTATTTTGGAAGAGGCTGAAGTCTCCGCTTGAGATATTCGATCACTATGTTGGAAGACGTCAGTGTCTCCGTTTGGGATATCTGATAACTTAGGATATCCAAACACTATATTGGAAGAGATAAGAGTCTCTGCTTTGGATATTTGAATACTCTGTTGGAAGAGAGACAGGAGTCTCCGCTTGCGATATCCAATCACTATATTGGAAGAGGGCGGAGTCTCCACTTGGGATATATGATCACTCTGTTGGAAGATTCTGGAGTCTTTGCTTGGGATATTCGATTACTCTGTTGGAAGAGGTCGAAGACTCCATTTGGGATATCCGAACACTCTATTAATATGATCACGAAACATGCAGTGAAATTGGAAATATCATTTTTTATTCATGCGCACGAAAGAGGACTCGTGGCTTATTACATGGCTACTGAAAGACATGAGATACATGTAGGGATGTCGGATGCTCTGGATGTTCCCTGGATGAAGAACATACTTTCGCTAGGGATGATCATCCTTGGAATTGCACCCCTGCGGGCTTATTTCGAATTGGCTAAACCAGAGCTCGCATTTTGCAGAATTTTTCTAAGGACCCCTAGACGAATGAACCATTCGATTTCTGCTTTTAATCATGCAGAATCCTCTGTGATATGCCAGGGACCTTGGTGATAGTCGCAGTACTTGGATTGGTCCCCCGAGTTTGGGGAGTGATCCCTCGGCCTCTGAAGAGATGCATGATCACGGATAGCGAGTATGACTTCTATCCAAGAGGCATTGAAGGGAGTGAATGTCTGATGCTGGCAGTGCCACCCAAGCTCAACGAGAGTCGTCGTGACACCCGTCATTCCTCTTAGGTAGAAGAGGTGGGTCATGCTCCTTTCTTTTGACTACCTTCAAATTGATGTCAATGCGCTTTTATTGCCTTGTCCCATGCTATCTGGACCTCGATGATGTGAACAAGGTCGGGATAGATGGACATTATTTCCATCATCAATGTTGAGTTGAAGCCACTGGGTTGAAGCCCCTCGAGGAGAACGCTACCCATTATCTCTGGGTCAACCCCTGTAATCTGTCGCGCTTCTGTAGTGAAATGACGGAAATAACCCTTGAGTGTCTCCTCCTAATTCTGGTGGATTTCGGTAAGATGGGAGGAGTCTCGAATAGTCCGGTGATTGGCGTTGAACTAATCGGTGAATATTTGAGTTAACTCTGCAAAGTTGTCGATTTCTCCTCCCCTCAGAGAATGGAACTAGGTGAGAGTCTATCCCTTCAGAGTGGTCGGGAACACTTGTCACAACAGTTGATCGGGACATTGCAAATTTGCATGATCATTGCGAAGTGGTTAATATGCTCTATGGGATCATTGGTACTGTCATAGGTCTCGTTATTCGGCAGTTTGAATCCGTGCAGAATGGCGTACGCCATAACTTGCATAGTTAACAGGGGAGCTATGGAGAAAGGGTCGTTGTGGATACACGATCCATCGTCCTCCACACTCGTGCTCCTCTTCAATCATATTGCGCACTTCCTCATGGGTAATCCTTCTGTCGGGCTGTCCGGCGTATTCTCCCACCGGGAGGGGATTGTGTTTTGCATGTTCAGGGTTCCCGTCGGGTGGCGCTGGGCGCGCGGAGCTAGCAATGTCGAGTAAATTATCTGCCACGGGATTTTTGAAGTGAGCGGCGCCTTTGAGATGTGGCATGTTGATGGGGAGCGTGTTGGCAGGGGCTTGTTCGGCTCGCTTTTCGGGAGCAGCTTCGTTGGTGGCACGAGCACTTCTTCTCTTCATTGTTGTTGGTCAAGAGTGCTTGCGTAGAACAGCACGGTCTTTAGAAATTCTTCAGAGCTTTGGGGAACACCTTCTCACAGACAGTCTCAATCTGTTGCAGGTCACTTCACGCTCTCCAGATCTGAAAAATCAATCCGCCTTAGCTTGAGAGTAAGCCAAGCGCACAAACAATTAAATGTGAACCAACAACACGAACGACAAGACTGTTTTACATGGAAAACCCCATAAAGGGAAAAAATTATGGGGTCGGTTCGGTGCCAAGCAAATCTACTAATATATTTGCGGCTACAAGTGTTAGAATCCTCAGGAGGGTGACATGACACCACACTGCTTAAAATTGCTTGAAAGAGAAAAAGCAACATCTTCTTTGGTGTTCGCAGGAATGACTTCTAGAGTTGTCACTGGAGTAAGCATCGTAGAGAATAGAGTGAACACTTGAGCGAGAGGGCAGAATAAGCATTTGAGCAGAGTTAGCACTTGCGCAGGAGAGCAAGCAGAGTGTCAAAGCCTTCGCCAAAAAACTTCAGAGCACTTCCTTCTTTTCTTGGTTGCTTCTCCTCAAATGAAGGTCTGAGGACCTTTTTATAGTTTTTCTGAGAGGTGCGTCGGTAATTGCGACATCTTGGAATTTGAACTGACGAATGATGTTGCATGATTCTGGTCACCTGGATCACCAATTTTCGAAAAATTACAACCATGCCCCCGGGGCAAATTGGACAATTTGGGTAGTCCAGACAAGCTCGTCGGCGATGGAGGTGGTGCCGACGGCGGCGATGGCGATTGCGGAGATGGTGAGCGCGAAGTTGAGGCGGCAGGCGTGAGCGCTACGGGGAGCGTGGGATGCACGCCAAAAAATGGGTGCGCACCCCCCCCCCCCTGGACAAAAAAAATGGGGGGGGGGGGGGGGGGGGGGGGGGGGGGGGCTGGCCGACAATGCATCCCCCCAAAAGGGGGTTGATGCACGTCATCATCCCCCCTCTTTGGGTGGTGCACACCCATTTTTTGCGTGCATCTGACGCTCCCCATAGTGCTCATGCCCGTCGCCTCCACGCTCACCGTCGTCGTCGAGGTCGCGATTAAAATTTTTCAGTAGCCATCTGACTCGCAGATACAGTCAGTCGGCCGAGGTCGCGACAAAAATTCTCCGGTTCAACACAATAGTTTTTGTGAAACCCCATCAATATATAATATAATTGAATGTGAACTGAGACAAAGGGAGAATTGCTCACTCACAGACTTGGAACCGACCACTGACATAGCTATTAAAATAGGATTGACATTTTATTTTTAAAACATTTATTTCAGAACTTTTGTACTTTAATAATAGTTTAGTCAGATAAAAAATAAATGCATTTCATGCATTTCTTCGAGCGAAGGGCGTTGAGTAAAGCTGAGGGTCCGATCGTCGCAGCGTGCTGCATGCGGGAAAAGGTGAGAGACATGAGTACTCACTCGTGTTTGTGTGTGTGTGTGTGTGTGGGGGGGGTATATCTCTCTTAAATTATCATAAAATTTAATTTTAAAAGTTAACTAATATATTAATATATCTTAAGAAATGTAAAGTTCTAATTTATTATATATATGTAAAATATTTTTATATATAATATTAATATATCTTTAAAAATTTATATTTATATATGATTGGGTTCCCCCTAAAGATTCCCGAGTCAAACCGATAGGACTTCGACCAAAGCGCTCAAGCAAGCCGACCTGATCGAGTGAGCCGCGCTCGCTGAAAGGATCCCAAGATCGCCCAAAAGAGGACACGAAACGACACCCGCACACGCCCAAGCGGAATCTGACAGGGAACCACACGAAGCGACGTGGGTGCGTGTCGCACCAAGCGCGTGCACATCCATGCACACGGGCATGACCAGTGCACGCGCGCTTCGCCGGCCCGCCGCCGCCACCGTCGTCGGGCAACTTGCTCGGGCCGCCCGGACCGCTCAGAGGGACATGTTTGTAATTTTTGGAAATTTGGTGATCCTTGTGACCAAATCCGAGCATCGTCATTCGTTAGCTCCAAATCCACTCAGGCGCAATTACCAGTACGTCCCTTCAAAAAAACTATAAAAAAGGGTATCAGACCTTCATTTGGAGACAAGCAACAAATGAGACAATAGAGAACTCTGTGGTTTTCCGGCGAGAACTTGGGACTTAGATCGTTCCTTTGCTCCGAATTCCCTCTATTCGCTCTCAAGTCTGTTCGCGATCAACGCTCGCGTGAACGCATCAGCAGACGCAAGAGAAGACTTGGAAGTACACACTCGTGGATGCTCTCGCCGATGCTCCGTTTACAAGCTTTAAATGCAGAAAAAGGAGACGTGGTTTGTCACCCTCCAGGGAACTCAAATGCTTGTAACCTCAAGGAACATAGTGAATTTCTGCCCGGCACCGTACCGACCATGTGATTTTTTACCCTTTTCAGGTTTTTCAAGCTAGAATGCCTCGTCTCATTGCTGCATGGATTACTTTTGACTGTTTATGCTCCAGGTTCAATTTGTAGCAAAGACGGTATGATTCTCCAGACCGGGGGAATACTGGGCGACCCGCAACAATTTGGCGTTGTCTGTGGGAGAGTGTTCCCAAAGCTCTAAAAAATTTCTGAAGACAGCGCTTGTTCTACGGCTTCAAGCACTCCTGATCAACAACAACGACGCAAAAGAGGATTTTTGCGCAGCCTGCACAATGACTCCCGCCGAAGGAGAGGCACAACACGCAAATGCCACAGCCAACCCGGTTCAGGCAAGCTCCCAGATCCGGATGCACTTAGGGGCGTAGGGGGCAGGCGCGCAGGCAAGGATGTCAGAACCATTGAAGGGTCCCCTGCCCACGAAGACTGAGTTTTCTCCGTGACGCAGCGCGAAGAGGACCACCTCAACAAGAAGGCGCTCTTAGACATCGCTGATACGTAAAATTTACGATATATTATTTCTCCAAATTCTACGAACTATAGGCAAGAGCATCTATCGTTCATAGTATAGGATATTTATAAATAAATATCAAGTGTCGTATTCCACGGGTCTGTTGAGTACTTCTACTTACGCAAATTAGTATTATTTTATCGGTAATAAAATAGATGTTTAAGAAATGATAAAAGAGAGAAAACATTTGATCGATAATCCTTCTTAAGTAAAATATTTCGTAAACATTATAAATTGATTTGGACAAACTTGACCGTGGAGGTTCCCAAAATATGATAGAACCTCTCGAGAGAGAACTACCACCTAACCTTAGGTTGATCGATTAAGACCCTTCGGTCAGTCGAAACCCCTAAGCTTGTTTTATGCAGTGAGCCCCACTATTGGATTTGACTCAAATCCGGAAGATTTGTGTCACCCTCTCTCGAGGAGTGCAAGCAATTCTTTCTACCGATGAGCGATCTACACGTATTCACGGATCTCTCGATCAACTAAAATACGGATCAAAACTTGATTATCATACCCTAGAAATATGAAACCAATAATTGGAAATCAACGGTAAATCCTAGTTTTCCAAATCCAAACTATGAATAAAAGATTACGAAATACAAAAGCTTAGGAAACCATCCGATCAAATGCTATAAAATTAGTTAAACATGATTTAAAAAAAACAATTTTATTTCTAAGAAAAGAAATAACACTTACAAGAAATAAAATTCTAAACTAAGAATTAAAAAGTTCAAGACAAAAAGTAAACTGCATAAATAAAATTACACTAATAAAATGCAAAAAAACTAACTCAGAATGTCCCAATCGAAGCATGGACTGGATCTCCCTTTCCTTTGAATCCTTGCACTTTTTATAGGTAAAAATCACATCTAGAATCATCGAAGGAAGTAAATGATGGTGGCTTTTGAAACTCCAAGAGGCATAAAGAATTTCGTCAACTTGCATGGAGCTGAGGAGAACCGAATGACATCATTGAAATGGATGCAAGCGAATGGGCTGCTGAATGGAAATAATGGCTTAATGCATTGATTGATAATAAACCGGGCTGGTCCTTTGAAGCCGCATGGATGCTACATTAAATTGAGAATTCAGCTATAATGCATGTGAAGGAGAGAAAACCGAAAGGCTGTATTGAAGAAAGAAATGAACCGGGTGTTTTAATGAATTAAAATGGAAGAATTAAATGGCTGCTTGCATTGAAGATGAAGAAAGGGAGGTGGACGGGGTGATCTTGGAATGAAGAGGAGCTCACGTGAAAGTTGCTTTAATGGAGAAATTAATAGGTGGGCTGCTCAATTAAATTGGAGGAATTAAGTGAACCGGCTGCTTGGAGGAGTGGGGAGGGCTGAACGCATGAATGGAGAAGAATTGAAATGATAGCATTGGTTGGAGGAAATGTGAAGGGCTGCATTGAAGTGAATCCACGTGTAAAAGGCTGCTCCATGGAGAAATCTTGGAGTTAAACGGCTGCTTACATGCAGAAATTAAGTGGGCTGGATTGAAAGAATTAAATTGCAGCATTAATTAAATTAATTGGAGAAATTGAACCGACTGGCTGCATGTAGTGGAAGAGAGAGAAACAAATGTTTGGAGAAATTAATTAAAATGTGAACAGGCTGCAATAATGAAGAGGAGTTGAATGACTGCATTTAAAATGGAGAGGAGCCGGTTCTTTCAATTAATTGGAAGAATTGATAATGAATTTCACGTGAGGATAATGCATGCATGGGAAAATGATAATGCATGCATGGGTATAATAATGATAACCATATGGTAGAAATAATATTGAATGGTGATTATAATGGCCGGACGCGTCTTCAAATAATAAAATTAGTCGCGTTCATGGACTGCATGGATTTTATAGAAGGTGGCGGCTATGGCGCGCACATGGCGGCGGCATGAAATTATATTGACGAGTGTAGCTTGAATTCTCGAGCTCGGCCAACGCGGCAACATTCGCAAGACATCATCATCCAACGCCAAGACCGCGGCCGCGATATTATATATATAATTTTTGACAAAACTCCAGAAACAAGGTTGACAGCGGGCATTTACGTCGAGACGTGCCAAAATTCCCCCAAGCCTGTCATAAAATAACAATAAAATAATATTAGCATAATTTATAATAAAAATTATTTAAAAAGCAAATTGACATATTAACAGGTGAAAATATATATTTTTATATATGAAAACTAATATTTTTACGTTAATAATTTAAGCTAAATTATCCGCTATCAATCACCATCCGCTTCGTGGACGACTGTGGCGGAACTAGGATTTCGGAGAAGCACGAGCACAATAAATTTAGACTAATAATTGTTGAAATCACCTTCTAGCTAAAACATAAAAAAGGGCCAATATTAATTCAGCAATATTAATAATTTGAGGATCAACTTTAAACACAATTACAAGAGAACCTAATCAAATCAAAAACAAAAGAATTTTTTTAGCATAAAATGGAGAAACATGCACTGGCGAGACTGTGCTTGCTCGAAGATGGAACATGAAAACAAGAAAAGATTTAAAGATGCACTTTTTGTACTCTTTAAGAGCAGTAGAGGAGAGATGGAACGGGAGGACCGAAGATGGAACATGAAAAGATGGCCGGAAACTGTGCTTGCTCGTTGCTCCGGCGTGGAAGCTCGAATGCCTTCGAAGAACGAAGCAGGAGGCCGGCCCTGGACGGAGACCGGAGTTTGGAAAAGCTTGTGCAGCTCAGACCGCCGGGGAATGATCCGGGGCTGTTTCGATTTTTAGAGTGGGAGAGGCTAGGCCAGACTTCTATTTTTTCATAATAGCCAATTTCTGCAGGGGGGTTGATGGACAAAAGCCGAAACAAGTTAAAGCTTTGCCACTGTAGAAAAAAGCTGAAACTCTATGAGCAAAAAGCTGAAGCTGGACAATGAGACAAGTTAAAACTTGTCACAGTAGTAGCCAATTTCTTAAGGGGGGCTGATGGGCAAAGCTGAAACTCTATAATGAGACAAAACAAGACTGTACTAGCATAGCATGGAAGAGTGAGACAAAAGGCAAGGTAAAGCTATGCCACAAATAGTAGCCTATCTATAGGTTTAAATTTCCAAAATCTGACCCGGACACTTGCCCGAGTGTGCCTCAATGTAGTTCCACCTATGGGGACGAGGACTTGAGAGGGATACAATTATCACATTGAGATCCCCTCGTCATCAGCGCAGGGTGGGAGAACCTTGCCTCCGCGTCAAAAGGATTCTTGTGGACAATGAGAGTTCAGTCGACGTCCTTTTCATGTCCACGTTCCGGAGCAAGAAAACCAGTAAGGATTTTCTTCCTCCGGCAAGCGGACCAATCTACGTGTTCAACAATCAACTGGTCTCATTATAAGGAATGGTCATCCTCCCGGTGACAATGGGGGAATTTTCAAGACAAGCAACCCACAACATCCAGTTCGTGGTCGTAGAGTGCAACTCCACCTACAACACCATCTTCCGCAGGCCTCTCCAAAACACGTCCAAAGCGATCCCCTCCATACCGCACCTCGCAATGAAGTTCTTAACCCTCGATGGCGTAGGCGTTGTTTGGGGGGGCCAGGGGAAACACAGATTTTCTATCTAAATCAAGCTCAGCCATTGCAAGGCACGCCTCTTCACATTGACAACTTCGACCTTCGGGATGAGGCCACCATGCAACGAGCAACGCCAGTCGTGGGCCTCATCTAAGTTTCACTCATCATGGGAGACCCTGTTCGCACCGTGTAGATCGGGTCACTCATGTCCTTTGAGGAGCAGGAGGAGTACATTAACTTCCTACGCACGAACCAGGACATATTCGCATGGAGCCCAGAGGACATGCCCGGAGTAAATCCGTAGGTAATCCCGCATTCATTAAATATTAATCATGCATGCATGCCTGTGATCCAGAAGACAACTTTTCGCCCGAGCGACTCCAAGCAATAGAGGAAGACATGGACAAGCTTTTGGCTGCGCAATTTATCCGGGAAGCAGAGTACCCCACTTGGCTCGCCAACGTGGTCATGGTAAGAAAGTCTTCGGGAAGTGAAGAATGTGTGTCGACTACAACAACCTCAACCAAGGCTGTCTGAAATACAGCTTCCCGCTTCCTCACATCAATCAGCTCGTGGACGCCACGGCTGGACGCGAACTCCTCAGTTTCATGGATTCCTACTCAGGGTATAACCAAATCTGGATGAACCCGACGGATGTGGAGCACACCGCCTCACAAACCGGCAGAGCGGTGTACTGCTACAAATTTATGTCATTCGGACTAAAGAATGTCAGAGCTACATACCAATTCAAGGATCTTATCGAGCAATCAATGGATGTTTACATTGAGGACATGTTGGTAAAAAGTGTTCGGCATAACCACCACCTGGAAGACATGGACAAGTGATTCCAACTTCTCCGCCGCTTCGAGATGCGCCTAAATCCCTCCAAATGCGCGTCCGGGTTACCGCAGGAAAGTTTTTAGGTTTCATGGTGACATGACGAGGAATTGAGGCCAACCCCGAGAAGATCAAGACATTGGAGGAAATATCTCCCCCTCGCACCATCAAGGACTTTTAGCGCCTCAACGGTAGGATAACCACACTTTCCAGTTTCTTGGCTCGGACAGGGGACAAAAACCTTTCGTTCTTCAAAACACTCCGCGGGGCACGCAACACCAGATTTCAGTGGATGGACGGGTGTTGAGCCGCCTTCGAGCACCTCCAACAATACTTGGCCTCTCCCCCGCTACTCTCCAAGCCCACCGTCGGAGAAGCGCCTTTCCTGTACTTTGCAGTGTCGTCGCATGCGCTCAACTCAGTCCTTGTCAAGGAAGGAGGGGTCCAATGCCCAGTTTACTACCTAAGCAAGGTCCTATCAGGTACTGAAACTAGATACCCCACGGAGGAAAAAATGGCACTGGCCCTGATATTCTCTGCAAGGAAGCTCATGCCATACTTCCATGCTCACACTCTCAAGGAGCTCACACAACTGCCACTCCGCACGATTCTGCAAAAACTAGAGTTGTCGGGGAGGCTAGTTAAACGGGCAGTAGAGGTGGGAGAGTTCAACATTCAATTCCTACCCAGACCCGTCATCAAATCCCAGGTCTTTTCGGGCTTTGTGATGGAGTGCGTAATCCCTCCAGAGGTCACCCAGCCCTGACTGCTCAACTCCCGCGTGTAACATCCCATTTCACGCTAGACCCATCGGAGACGTTTTGACTACCCGATTTGGGCTTTCCAGTGCGTTCTCAAATTTAGATTAATTGGGGGAAAGGAATAACAATATTGTTGTAGGTGATGGGGGGGGGGGGGGGGGGGGGGTAATAAGATAATAAGTTTTCTGAGATTTCGTTCGACGAACGTCGAAGGGAAGATGTCGTTCGACGAATGTCGAAGGGGAAGTGTTCGACGAACGTCGAAGGGATTGTGGCGTTCGGCGAAGTATAGGATAGTTTCGTTCGACGAAATATAAGCTGCTGCCGCGATCGAAGAAGGTTCTGCGTTCGACGAAAGTTTGTCGAACGGCGTTCGACTAAGTTCTGTGTTCGACGAAAGTACGTCGAACGGCGTTCGACGAAAGTTCGTCGAACGACGTTCGACGAAACATCGTCGAACGGCGTTCGACGAATCATATGTTCGGCGGTAGACGAATTAGGCAGCGCTCGACGAAGATTTTGCCAGCTGCGATCGACGAATTAACCTCCGTTCGACGAATTGTCTCCCGTTCGACGAAATATTCTGCTGTTTCTGAATGCTTACCCTGACACCAAATTTGGGAGTTCCAACGTATGGCCTTAAAGGTGGTGTTGTCATTAATGCCATTAATGCGAGATGAAGATAAATTCCATTGCTTAAATTCTTAGCTTTTCTCCCGATCAGCATCTTCATCTTTTTCCTCTGCTTCTTCTTCTTCTTCTTCTTCTTCTTCTTTTCTTCATCTCCTTCCCTCCAACCTGATGGTGTTAACTTAGGGTTTTGGCCAAGAAAACCCGTGGAGAAGCTTGTGCGACCATTGGAAGAGGAGCTAGCTTGGAGAAGGTCGAGTTCGTTCATGGCGCCGAGGAGACTGCCGCGATCGTCGGCCCGGATTCAGGTGACTTCCGACCCCTCTCCCTTGGTGCTAGTATCTTAGACCCCCTAGGCGAGATATCGAACTCAATTGAGTCGATATGGGAGCGAAATGAAGTTCCGTAGGTTGAGGCCGCGTTAGAGTTTTCGCCGTAGGGCGCCGATCGCCGCGAAAATACCCCCAATCAACTCTCCGCTTCAATACGAATGCAAGGGCGTTGGTGTCGTGATAATCGAAGGCCTCGTGAGGGTGCATGGGAGGAGAGAAGGTGGTTGCCCTAAATTTCATTTAGGATGAAAATGAATAGTTCCCTGTTATTGGGATTTCATTATATATATGAATATATATATATATAGGTTCTATTGCTGCTGATTTGGATTTGAGAAATAAGTCCTTGTCGAATGGATCTCAATTATAAATACATATATATATATTTTGGTTCATAAGCTTGCTTGAGAAATGAGAAAGTTCCCTGTTAAATTGGATTTCAATTTTATATACATATGTATACCTTTAGCTCTTGTTGGGGAAGAAGATGAACAGTGGACGTTAGATTTACCTTAAGACTCGGGCAGAGATTATATCTGCAGACCGATGCAGAAATCTGTTTTCTGCGCGCAGCTGTGTTCAAGTCCAGTTGTGGGCATGATACAGCAGGATTCAGGTTTCAGGCTTAACACAAAAGTTGTAGGCCTCGGAAAGAGCTTTTCAACGATAGGTTACACGTTTTCTGGGGTGACCTGTAGCTCTCTAAAAGTCCAGTCGAGTGGACTGACCAGGTAGCTGGGTTGGGTCCACTGCGTGCTGTTTTTGCTGTCCAGGTTTCTGCAGTGGACTTCAGGGCAGATTTTAGGTAGGACCCACTGGGATCTGGGTTTAGGACTCAACACGAATGTTGTATCCCTTGTTGTTAGCTTTCCAAATTGGGGTGGATCATAACGGTTGGACATCGGTAGCACCCAGAAATCCTGTTTTAGTAAACTGTGTCATAACACCTTCAATCTCGGCATTTTGTGGATTTCTCCCATTATATTGGTTAGATTGCCTAATCGCTAAATATGATATGCCATCAATCGTGCGAATAATCCTACGGGATCGGCTTAGTAAATATATTGTTATACGCACACCACGGCACGCGAGCTAATTAACTCGGTATGGTTAGCACTGGCGATTCGGAGCGGACTATAAGATTCGATTATATCTTATGGTAAACGGTAAGGACTCGGTTGTTGGGGGCCTTGAGTGCAGTTCGGGGCGTCGGCTAAAGGCGTATGAGTTATGAATTAAGGCTACGTTCGAGAGTCCTTGGGTATTCGATAGCGCACGGTTGTGCATGGGAAATTTGTGGTTGCGCATGCTTGACACGTGGTGGCATAATGTTGATGGTCGGTGGATGGTCGGGGTCCTTTGGTGTTCAGTTCCCAAAGGCGCCATCCGGATAGTTGTGGATATGGGAGAGGGTTCAATACACAATCATCGTATTGCATTGCATTGCATTCATCCTTCAATTCATTGCACCGCATTCATATCATAATCATTGCATTGCACAGCAATGGATACTCATCATATAAACTTGTATGGGCATCTTTATATGATGAGTTACCTTTATATGCAGAACCTTAACTTATAAGCTTGTATGGGCATCCTTATATGTTAAGTTCAATTCAGCTCTTCATTACTCTGCTTATGTCTGTTGTTACTTATACATTCATTTATATACATACTGCTGCTGATATACTTATGAACCTGTTAGATAGTACTATTGCGAGTACTTGGGTACTCATACAACCGACATATATGAACAACCATTTCTGTCACCTGCTTGTATATTATTGCTAATATTGCAGCTTTCTTTCAATTCTACCGCCCGGTGCCTCAGAGTGCGCAGCGGAAGCGTGGTGGGCCCATAACCCACAGGTCCGAGGATCGAAACCTCGCTTTGATACCATTTGTAAAACCCCCCTCCCGGAACACAAAACACGGCCGAGGGGAGTTAATTCCCAAAGCAGCCATCCGGGCTAGTTTAATTCGTTCAACTGGATGGTCCGGGCCCTTTGGTGTTAATTCCCAAAGCCTCCATCCGGGCTAGTGTAATTCGTTCAACTGGATGGTCCGAGCCCTTTGGTGTTAATTCCCAAAGCCGCCATCCGGGCTAATGTAGTTCGTTCAACTGGATGGTCCGGGCCCTTTGGTGTTAATTCCCAAAGCCGCCATCCGGGCTAGTGTAATTCGTTCAACTGGATGGTACGGGCCCTTTGGTGTTAATTCCCAAAGCCGCCATCCGGGCTAATGTAGTTCGTTCAACTGGATGGTCCGGGCCCTTTGGTGTTAATTCCCAAAGCCGCCATCCGGGCTAGTTTAATTCGTTCAACTGGATGGTCTGGGCTCTTTGGTGTTAATTCCCAAAGCCGCCATCCGGGATAGTGTAATTCGTTCAACTGGATGGTTCGGGCCCTTTGGTGTTAATTCCCAAAGTCGCCATCCGGGCTAATGTAGTTCGTTCAACTGGATGGTCCGGGCCCTTTGGTGTTAATTCCCAAAGCCGCCATCCGGGCTAGTTTAATTCGTTCAACTGGATGGTCCGGGCCCTTTGGTGTTAATTCCCAAAGCCGCCATCCGGGCTAATGTAGTTCGTTCAACTGGATGGTCCGGGCCCTTTGGTGTTAATTCCCAAAGCCACCATCCGGGCTAGTGTAATTCGTTCAACTGGATGGTCCGGGCCCTTTGGTGTTAATTCTCAAAGCCGTCATCCGGGCTAATGTAGTTCGTTCAACTGGGTGGTCCGGGCCCTTTGGTGTTAATTCCCAAAGCCGCCATTCGGGCTAATGTAGTTTGTTCAACTGGATGGTCCGGGCCCTTGGTGTTAATTCCCAAAGCCGCCATCCGGGCTATTGTTTGGTGTTAATTCCCAACGCCGCCATCCGGGCTATTCTTTGGTGTTCATTCCCGAAGCCGCCACCTAGGCTGTGTCAAGCATGTGTGTGACCCCATACCTTACCTGGTAGACTACCCGCCTGACTTTGAGGCCGATTTCTTTGAAAGCTAAATTGTTGAATACATTCAAGTGATGACGATAAGGGTGCTGCACGTTATTTGGATAACGATGCCTGAGATTAGAAGAATCAACTTACTCTTGCAAATCTAAAACACATGACTCCTTGAGAGGAGGAATCTGGATTTGGTGCGGGAGCACGAGTGGTAAACTCGTGCGTAACAGGTTCACTGAACCTAGAATGATTCAGATCCAAGGTGCGAAGAATGTTGATCGGTTAAGGTTGAAAGGACGGTGATAACATCGTGCATGGTAGGCTCTGACCCTGACGGATTTTAGACAAAGGTATAACGAAGTTGATTTGTTAAGGTTGGGAAAATCGGGGATTCCAAGTGCGTGGAGTATAACGAGAGCACACCGGGGAGAAATTGGGGTGAGGTAGTGAAAATGGGTTGTGGCCCTCACCCGTGATGAGTAGGATTTAGTGTGTGCTCGGGAGAACGATATCGTAAGTCGACCTTCGATCCCCATAGACCCAACTTAAATTTCGGGGACGAAATTGTTTCTTCGTTTATTGGATTTGTAACATCCCATTTCGCGCTAGACCCATCGGAGATGTTTTGACTACCCGATTTGGGCTTTCCAGTGCGTGCTCAAATTTAGATTAATTGGGGGAAAGGAATAACAATATTGTTGTAGGTGATGGGGGGGTAATAAGATAATAGGTTTTCTGAGATTTCGTTCGACGAACGTCGAAGGGAGGATGCCGTTCGACGAATGTCGAAGGGGAAGTGTTCGACGAACGTCGAAGGGACTGCGGCGTTCGACGAAGTATATGATAGTTTCGTTCGACGAAATATAAGCTGCTGCCGCGATCGAAGAAGGTTCTGCGTTCGACGAAAGTTCGTCGAACGGCGTTCGACTAAGTTCTGTGTTCGACGAAAGTTCGTCGAACGGTGTTCGACGAAAGTTTGTCGAACGGCGTTCGACGAAACATCGTCGAACGGCGTTCGACGAAACATCGTCGAACGGCGTTCGACGAAACATCGTCGAACGGCGTTCGACGAAAGGCGTTCGACGATGTATCGTCGAACGGCGTTCGACGAAGTATCGTCGAACGGCGTTCGACGAATCATATGTTCGGCAGTAGACGAATTAGGCAGCGCTCGACGAAGATTTTGCCAGCTGCGATCGACGAATTAACCTCCGTTCGACAAAAGTCGAACAATCCGTTCGACAAAAGTCGAACAATCCGTTCGACAAAAGTCGAACAATCCGTTCGACGAATTGTCTCCCGTTCGACGAAATATTCTGCTGTTTCCGAATGCTTACCCTGACACCAAATTTGGGAGTTCCAACGTATGGCCTTGAAGGTGGTGTTGTCATTAATGCCATTAATGCGAGATGAAGATAAATTCCATTGCTTAAATTCTTAGCTTTTCTCCCGATCAGCATCTTCATCTTTTTCCTCTGCTTCTTCTTCTTCTTCTTCTTCTTCTTCTTCTTTTCTTCATCTCCTTCCCTCCAACCTGATGGTGTTAACTTAGGGTTTTGGCCAAGAAAACCCGTGGAGAAGCTTGTGCGACCATTGGAAGAGGAGCTAGCTTGGAGAAGGTCGAGTTCGTTCATGGCGCCGAGGAGACTGCCGCGATCGTCGGCCCGGATTCAGGTGACTTCCGACCCCTCTCCCTTGGTGCTAGTATCTTAGACCCCCTAGGCGAGATATCGAACTCAATTGAGTCGATATGGGAGCGAAATGAAGTTCCGTAGGTTGAGGCCGCGTTAGGGTTTTCGCCGTAGGGCGCCGATCGCCGCAAAAATACCCCCAATCAACTCCCCGCTTCAATACGAATGCAAAGGCGTTGGTGTCGTGATAATCGAAGGCCTCGTGAGGGTGCATGGGAGGAGAGAAGGTGGTTGCCCTAAATTTCATTTAGGATGAAAATGAATAGTTCCCTGTTATTGGGATTTCATTATATATATAAATATATATATATAGGTTCTATTGCTGCTGATTTGGATTTGAGAAATAAGTCCTTGTCGAATGGATCTCAATTATAAATACATTATATATATATATATTTTGGTTTATAAGCTTGCTTGAGAAATAAGAAAGTTCCCTGTTAAATTGAATTTCAATTTTATATACATATGTATACCTTTAGCTCTTGTTGGGGAAGAAGATGAACAGTGGACGTTAGATTTACCTTAAGACTCGGGCAGAGATTATATCTGCAGACCGATGCAGAAATCTGTTTTCTGCGCGCAGCTGTGTTCAAGTCCAGTTGTGGGCATGATACAGCAGGATTCAGATTTCAGGCTTAACACAAAAGTTGTAGGCCTCGGAAAGAGCTTTCCAACGATAGGTTACACGTTTTCTGGGGTGACCTGTAGCTCTCTAAAAGTCCAGTCGAGTGGACTGACCAGGAAGCTGGGTTGGGTCCACTGCGTGCTGTTTTTGCTGTCCAGGTTTCTGCAGTGGACTTCAGGGCAGATTTTAGGTAGGACCCACTGGGATCTGGGTTTAGGACTCAACACGAATGTTGTAGCCCTTATTGTTAGCTTTCCAAATTGGGGTGGATCATAACGGTTGGACATCGGTAGCACCCAGAAATCCTGTTTTAGTAAACTGTGTCATAACACCTTCAATCTCGGCATTTTGTGGATTTCTCCCATTATAGTGGTTGGATTGCCTAATCGCTAAATATGATATGCCATCAATCGCGCGAATAATCCTACGGGACCGGCTTAGTAAATATATTGTTATACGCACACCACGGCACGCGAGCTAATTAACTCGGTATGGTTAGCACTGGCGATTCGGAGCGGACTATAAGATTCGGTTATATCTTATGGTAAATGGTCAGGACTCAGTTGTTGGGGGCCTTGAGTGCAGTTCGGGGCGTCGGCTAAAGGCGTGTGAGTTATGAATTAAGGCTACGTTCGAGAGTCCTTGGGTATTCGATAGCGCACGGTTGTGCATGGGAAATTTGTGGTTGCGCATGCTTGACACGTGGTCGCATAATGTTGATGGTCGGTGGATGGTCGGGGTCCTTTGGTGTTCAGTTCCCAAAGGCGCCACCTGGATAGTTGTGGATATGGGAGAGGGTTCAATACACAATCATCGTATTGCATTGCATTGCATTCATCCTTCAATTCATTGCACCGCATTCATATCATAATCATTGCATTGCACAGCAATGGATACTCATCATATAAACTTGTATGGGCATCTTTATATGATGAGTTACCTTTATATGCAGAACCTTAACTTATAAGCTTGTATGGACATCCTTATAAGTTAAGTTCAATTCAGCTCTTCATTACTCTGCTTATGTCTGTTGTTACTTATACTTTCATGTATATACATACTGCTGCTGATATACTTATGAACCTGTTAGATAGTACTATTGCGAGTACTTGGGTACTCATACAACCGACATATAGGAACAACCATTTCTGTCACCTGCTTGTATATTATTGCTAATATTGCAGCTTTCTTTCAATTCTACCGCCCGGTGCCTCAGAGTGCGCATATTGGAGTCGTCGGGGGAGCGGATGTGAAGCCACTTAGTCTTTATGACTAACAGTTGCTACGTACCTCTTTTTAGGAGTGCACCCTGGAGCAGCAGCGCACGGCGCGGGAGACGGATAGCCAGGTCAGGTCAACAGGGCCGGAGACAGCGATACCCGCAGTACCGTTGGTGGCAGATGTGAGCGTAGAATGAAATGTAGCCCTTTGGGCATCCTTTAGTTTGTCACTCTGATGTAGTTTTGCAGGAGCTCGTGGAGCTGCCTGCCTTGTATATTTATGGACTTTTACTTATGCGAATATTTATATATATGTGGCTTCTTGTTTTTGATTATTGGTGGGTTGGCTTGATGATATTGGTTTAGCCGGCAGGATAGGCGTCTTGCGGAGGTGGCTAGCCCGTGTGCTGGCGCTTCCGCAAGGCGGCTGTCCTGCGCATAAAACTCCCCTCGGCCGTGTTTTGTGTTCCGGGAGGGGGGTTTTACACCGCGCGATGGATCTTATATGTCGAGGGGGCGTCTGGGGCCGAGCGGGCAGGCGCGGACTTGCTGCTGACAAGTCCCGAAGGAGCCACCCTCGAGTATGGAATTAGGCTGAAGTTCCAGGCCACTAACAATGTCACGGAGTATGAATCCTTGATCGCCCGCCTTCGCTTGGCCGTCGACTGCGGAGCGGAAAACTTAACCATAAACACAAACTTTCAATTGGTGTTCTCGTAGGTCGAGGGGGACTACGCGGCCAAAAATGAACAACTCGTGCAATATCATCGACTAGCAAAGTCACTCCTCGGAAGGTTCAAATCTCACCAGATCGTGCACATTCCCGGGGAGCAAAATACTTGGGCCAATGCACTCTCCAAGACGCAAGCTCTGCTATAGGATACCAGTCAAGGCGTTGCCGGGTTGAAGACCTAATGTTCCCTAGAATCAATGGCCTGTGGGAGATCGCCTCTATAGCAGAAAGGGAGCCATGCCAGATGGATCCCATTATCGTTTGCATGTAGGATGTATAGTTGCATGAGGATCAGCTGGAGGCAAAATGACTGTGGATCCACGCCGCCTCATTCTCCATTATCAACAATGAGCTTTATAAGCGCTCCTTTTTCGGACACTATCTGAAGTGCCTGCGCCCCGTAGAGGCGGATTACTCTTTGAGGAAAATTCACGAGGGAATATGCAGAGAGCATCTGGGAGGCAAAGCTTTGGCACTAAAATTTTTGCGCCAAGGACTTTATTAGCCTACTCTAAAGAAGGACGCCCTTGGCTTCGTTCGAAAGTACGAAAGCTGCCAGCTTCATTCCAACATTCCTCACCAGCCTCCTGTCAGCCTCACCCCACTTCGGAGTGTGTGCCCTTTGCGCAATGGGGGATCGATTTGATCGTCCCTTTCCCACCATCCTCCGGGTAGAGGAAGTTCATCAACTTGGCCTTCGATTACTTCTCTAAATGGGTCAAGGCAGAACCGCTGGCCAAAATCATCGAAGAGAACGCCAAGCAGTTCATTTGTAAAAACATCGTCTGCCGCTTCGGTATTCCAATGACAATTGTCGCTAGGCCTGTGCAGGAAAACCAAAAACCGCACCAAACCAACAAACCGCACTGCACCACATTTCAAACCGCATCGCGCGATTGCGGTGCAGTTCAATTTTGTGTGTGTCAAAACCGGCCCCCAGTCGGTGCGGTACGATTTATAACTCCATACAACCGAGAAAACTACACCGCACCGAATATTAAGGGTTTAAAAATTTAATTTAACATCACCAAATTAGGACTTAGGAGTTAGGACTTGGCTGGCTCAGGCTCTTAAATAAAATCATTTAATCATTCACCAAACCGCAACACCTCCTTTCCAAACCGCAAACTGCATGGTCCGCACGAACCGCACTTCTACTATTTCATTTTTCCCTTATACCGATGTTTTAACTTTTAACCAGAGCCATCTCTTTTTAGTTGAGTCATTTCTGTAGTTAAGAAACCCTAGTCGTCTGGTCTGTCCCCGACTGCGAGCGATGGTGCGACTGCCGATCCGGCGATCCTCACAACTGCATCTAGGCCGTCCCCGACTGCCGTTCCTCATGTGTTATTCGATCGTTGACTGCCACCGCCCGCCATCGACCGCCACATCCGCCATCATTTGCCTCTGCCGACCGCCGATTTTCCTCCATTTTTTCTTCTAGCTAAGGTAAAAGCTTGTAAACTTACTCTTTCTCCAGTGATTAGCAGATTGATGCGTCTCTCCTTAGTTAAGGGAAAATTTTAACAGCTGCCCTGGCCATTTTTTAAATCTGAAATCTGTCGAAGGTTTTACTCACTTGCTCTCAAAGATTACTGAAAGCTGAAATTTTTGGTGTTGAATACTATTGAATCCTCTCATAAATCTGAGAGTTCAAACGCACATTCTAATATAAATGCATTTTGAGCTTGTTCAGAATTATTGGGTATTGCCTAGCTCTGTGCAGGAAAACCAAAAACTGCACCAAACCGACAAACCGCACCGCACTGAAATTCAAATTGCACCGTACGGTTTAGGTGCGGTGCGGTTTTGTCCGGCCAAAAACTGCACGCCTATGGTGCTGTTTCGATTTAGGCCCAAACCGCACCAAACCGCACCGCTCGCAAGCCTAATTGTCGCCGACAATTAGACATAATTTACGGGGAAGGCTTTTCACAAAGACGTGCGAGCATCTGAAGATAGAGCTTCGTCATACGGCTGTAGCACATCCACAAGCTAACGGTCAAACAGAGGTCACTAACCGCACTGTTGAAGCCAGGAAAATCCTAGCTCCAAAATTAGGATCAATACAGCTAGAGGCTACTCGCCCAGCGATCCAACTAGACGGCTTGACAGACAACGACGAAGGAACTAGAAAGGAAACAATAAGACCCCAGGCGCTGCAGCAGGGAGGTCCCACCACATACCCGGAAGCTCAAAAGAGACTTCCCCTCCACAACCAAAGATGGCCGAGCAGGGTACGAGGAAGGCACCGACTTGGCGAGTATCAAGAGTAATGACCAAGGATGATGGGCCCGAGAATTCAAAATTTGGGTTCCGAAAGCTCAAGTTCAAGTGTCAATCCAAGTACCCATGTGGTCCAATTTATAGGAATACCAAAGGGGGGATTTATACCCCACCCAGCCCGACGACTATGCGACATTGATGCAACCTCGCTTGAAATAGGTGAGTATCACCTATGGTCGCCCACCTTTTGGCGAGTATAAGGAGATGCTCGCACATGCTCGCCTATACTCGCTTAGGCCTTTTGCTGCTCCTGCTAGCTGAGTTGTCTTGAGTCTTCGGCTTCTAGCTTCTGCATTGACCTTTTGACTTTGACTTCTGCCTACGTGGCTTTGAATGGGCTCCACCCTTGGAGAATAAGGGTTGTACACAATCCCCGCTCTTTGCGAGCAACGCAGTAGCTCGGAAAGAATCATCCAACCTTTATTCGACGAGTTGTCATACTGGCGAGCATCCGGCTATAGACGACATCTCGGTGGACGACGCCTGGACTCTATATATAGGGGGGTCTCTGATGGAACTGCATTTCTGATCTCACTTAAGATGTCGCGCAGTCATGCCGAGGAAGTTGGTGCTGACATGGCCGACCTCCTGGGCTTGTTGACGCCCCTTCGGGCACCTGCTCGCGTCGATGCCGAGCTTGAGGATTTCCTCGCCTCTAAAAAGAGGAAGAAGCTCATGAAGAAGAAGAAGAAAACTCCCGCGGAGGGTGTCGTCGATCCCCCCGCCGAGCAGTTGGGAGTCTAGCAAGCACCAGGCTGTTGCTCAGCGACCTGGGCCAATCCGAACGGGGGGAGCAGCCTGCCTCCGAGCATTCTGCGCCCGAGGTCGCCCCTGAGGTGGGCACCATTAGGTCCCAGGCCCAGACTCAACCTAATCTCGCTCCTTTGTGAGGTAGGAGTCCCATACTCGCCGCCCTGATATATTGTTATCCTGATGTTGCTGGCGATGTTCTGACGTCTCTTTCTTCTATTTGCAGATCTGCCATCTACTTGAGCGTCGGGCGAGCATCTGGACGTCACCCCTCTGCGATCATCCCCGATGGTTGCACCTGAAGCTGGGGGGATATCGTCGTGGTCTCCCAGTGCGGATTATTCACAGCTTTTCCACTGAGAAAGAGGCCTACGAACGAGCAAGGGGCTCCCTCAGCGAGTAGCATGCCTCCACCGCCACCACCTTTATTGCGACCGGAACTGGCGAGCAGTTCACATCTGTCCGCGGGTGGGCTTCCGCCATCACCTCCATTGCCGCATCCTGCCGATGTTCCGGGCGATCATCGCCCTCCGTATTCTACCGCTCCCTCAACCCATCTGGCGGAGTCCTCACATCGAGGTGGGGTTGGGGGCTCTTCCGGGTTCTTCGCGCTGAGGGGAGGAGGGCGACCCGTGGATGGTCGCGGCCGGGGGAATGTGCCCCCCATCTGGGAGCACGCCGACGGATCTCACTCCGGCCGGCGAGATGGTGTCCACTGCATCCTGTCTCTGCATCGAGGAAGGATCTCTCCTCGCCGGCGATCGCACAGTCCTTATCGCGATACGAAGAATGAAGCTCGTCGACATGGTAATTGGTCGTTTGCTTATGGTGGTTGCTGCGATCTTCGTTATATGCTCGTCATTAATGTTCTGTCGATCCTTTCTTTTGTAACTCGCACCCATACTCCGGTGGGGGCCTTGATCGACGCCATCAGGCTCTCTTCCCGCGAGTATCAGGAGAGGTCAACTCGCACCATTCTGTAGCTGGAGGCGAAGATTGAGCGCTTAGCGGTCAGCGAGCCCCATCGTAGCCTGACTGAGTTGGAGGTGCGGGTATCCAGGCTAGAAGAGTTCGATACTCATCTGGCTGGTGCAGAATCTCGCATTTAGTCTGTCAGCGACTTGGAGCGCCGGGTCGCTAGGATTGAGCATCGACAACAGCTGCACCATGACGAGCTGGTGGGTATGCGCGCAAGCATGGGCTCAGTTGGACGGCTGGCGAGGATCGAGGACCAGTTATGGAAGGGCAAGGATGCGATGACTCTGGCCTTCGAGCATTTCAAGCGAGCTCGCAACATGGGCTGGGTTGGGCAACATCCGCAACCCCCCGATACTCAGGCGAATCTTCAGGGTCCTCGGTAGTCTTTTTTCCTTTTCCTTTGTTGAGTGCAACGCCTTCTGGCGAGTATTTGTAATCAGGACAATTCTATTTATGTAATATTATTTGGCGAGTATTTAAATCTCGCACTTCATTTCTTGTCTGTTTGTTGTGATGATGTCTGAATTTTTTCTATCTTCTTTATTCCCGCGAGTAGTGGTTGAATATCGCGTACATTTGGCGTGCTATTTGTATGTTGATGCAGGTTCTCGCGTGCTAAAGGTCGGTGATTCGACGCATGTTGTAGCTTCGTCGACTTCCCTTAATACTCGCCACCCCCTTATTCGTAATTGCGGCGTCGTAGCCGACACGTCAAGTTCCTCGATCCCTATAAATAGGGGGTAAGTATTAATTACGCTTTTGGCGAGCATCTTTCCTTGCCAGCGAGTATCTCTCGATTGCTCCTCTTCTCTCCTTTTCGATACTCGCTCCTCTCTCCCTTCTTCTTCAGGATGACTGACGAGGAGACCATTCGGCGTGCGAATCACGCGAAGAACTTCGCGACGACGTCCTTCAAGAAGCCGAAAAATATTTTTCCTCGGGATATGGCGCTAGGCTTCCTCGCCAAAGAGAGGGACTAAACACCTTCTCATCCACCGAGATGGTGTTCCCTATCCGCCACTTCGAAGTCGGTCTGCGACTATCATTGTGGACAGAATTGTGTCAGATTCTACGCTACTTCGGGATAGTCCCTGCCCAGATCAACCCTAATGGTGTGGCGATGATCATTGGGTTCCTCTGCTTCCTGCGAGAAGAGAGGATCGCCTTCGATCTCTCCGTCTTCAGAAGGGTCTTCCATTTTATGGCGACAGGCGAGGGCGTCGTCTTCCTGTGCAGTCACGTATGCGCGCTGGTCGGCACGGCGAACAAAAATCACCGCAGGGGCGAGCGGCTGGTCGTCGTCAGTGGCGACTTGGGGCCATCCCCAGCTCGTCCTTCCAGCTGCCGGAGAGCGTCTTCTCCGTTCCTTACCTGGAGGAGACCAGGGAGAAGTTACTCGACTCCTTCCGGAATCACCGTCTTCATGTGGTATTCTGAAGAAGGTGAGTAGACGTACTCGCAGAGGTGTTTTCGGGCGAAGGTAATCTTCTGAGCGAGTATCAATTATACTCGCATTTTGTCTTCAGCTGACGACTAATCACTTATCTTCTATCTTTTGTAGCTATTTGCACTTTACCGCGCGATCCTCTCCTAGTGGCGAAGGATGCAACTCCCTCCTAAGGGGGTGTAGGGACCTCGACGCGCGAGGTTGGGGCTTTCTCCCTGATCGCTTTGTCGCCGATCGGCGATGAACCAAGGGTCGTCGACGATGAGGCTAGGACCTCCAAGAAGAGGGAGGCCAAGGGCAGAGCCCCACAGCCCACGAGGAAGAAAAAGCAGGTCATGCACAGGGACCTGGGGGCGAAGGCGGATCCTTCAGAGTCTGGCGAGCCCCACAACCATCCGCTTTTCAATGAAGGCATCCGTAGTGAGGATGCCTATGGTCGCCCACTAGTGACCTGGGCGGAGTGTGCCCACGAGGTGACCCTCAGCACCAACCTCCCCGTGTGGTCGGAGGATTGGGAAGATAGAGGCAAAGCATTTGATGTAATGTTTGCGCTCTATGGTCGCGCGGATGCCGAGGTTCTGCAGGAGGCATCCGCCGAGTATCTGGCCCACCAGAGCTCGCGCTCTCTGCTACGATACGCCGAGCTGTGCCATACAACGATGAGGCGCTTGCTCGAGTACGAGCAGATGATCAAGGAGCGGAGCAAGAAAGTCATCTCCTTGGGGCTACAGGTCACCAAGTGCAAAGAGTATGAGGTACTCGCTCGTAGCTTTACTCGCTTTCGAAATACTCGCCTATTGTGCCGACCATCCCACTAACTTTCTCTTCTCATGTTTGCAGGCTGCCGAGATGGAGATGGCGAAGAAGGTGTCCCAGCTGGAGAAGGAGCTGGAAGACACTCAGCTGGCTTTGGAGGCCGCCAAAGTCTGCATCGCCGAGCTGGAAACTCGGCCTGCCGAGCAACAACCTTCAGAGGAGGCCCCCTCCAAGGTTGGCAAGCAGATCAGGATGCACGATGATGACATGCCGCACATCCGCCGGGAGACCACGCGAGCAACCAGGAAGGTTGTCTTGAGTCGGTTGAAAGCTGAAGGCCATTTGAAGCCGGAGGCGATGAACCTGACGGTGATGGACATCATTCCGGCGTTGCTCGCCGAGGAATCCGCCTCTCCCATGCGATTCCCCTCTCCATCTTCCAGTGGTGAAGAGGATGAAGATTCCGAGGACGAGGATGGCAAGGAATATGTCCACGTTGATGGCGAGGACGAGGACAAAGACGAAGATGGAGGCGAGGATGATGTATAGTCGCTCGGGGCTCTTTTTTGATGGCTCAAGGACATGTAAAGAATTTTTTGGAAGATGTAATTCAAAACATATAAATGAAATGAAGACGGATTGTTTGCTCGCCTTTTTCTACCATACTTGCTTTCTTGCTTGTACACCGATTAGGCCCTTAGGCTCGAGGCGAGGTTGAGTGCTCGCTAGGCTCTTAAGCTCGATGCGAGATTGAGTGCTCGCTATGGCGATTAGTGAGACCTTGGAAGATACTCGCCGCGGTCGACGATCATACCTTACTCGCAAGTAGTTGTCCGCTCGCTCATGCATACTCGCTGATATTTATAATTTTCCGTGTTTTGAAATTAAATAAAGGTTTGAAGATTTTCTCCAAAACTATATCCGATTAAAGCAAGTGTACCTTATCGTCTATAGTATAGGAATATTTAGGAATATCAAGGTCGTATTCCACGGGGCGCGTTGATTACTTCTACTTCGAGGAAAGTCACCATTATCTTATCGACGAAAATTTCAGGTTTGTTTTGCTTAACTAAAAAAAAGAGAATATGCAAGCTAAATGAAAAGATTAAACGTTGCATGAAAGGAAAGAAAAGTTACCATTGCATGAAAGAGAAATTGCTAAAGAGAAGGAGAACATGAAAAAGAGCAAACTTAAATTTTATTGAAAACCAAAACTATTACAAGCTTAAAGAGAGATTACAAAGCTAGGAAATAAAGGTTACAAACTTTAATTAACTAGTGCAAGAAAGAAATAAAACTAGTACAATACATGAAAAAGAGAACATGAAAGCTTAAGGAAAAACATGAACATGAACATGAAAAGCTCACTAACAGCTCTAGCAGCACCTCCCCCACTCCAAAATTCTGAACCCTGGACTCAAGGAGAGCCTCTGAATTTATAGCAAAAATTTTCAAGTTACACGCCCTCGGTCACGGGCGTGACCTAGGGCGTGTAAACATTACTGACATCGGATTTGACAGTGTCGTGGACTTTGCGTGACGGCGGGAGAAATTCGGACATTACATGCCCGTGTAACTTTGGTCACGGGCGTGTACTTGGGCGACTTCATTAAATGTAGCATGGGCTGGCCTTCGGCTCAGCGGCGTGCAGGGATCACGCGGGAAAGTCACGGGCATGACATTCGGGTCACGGGCGTGACATGTCGGATCACGGGCGTGTACCTGGGCGCCCTCAATTAATGCAGCGTGAGCTGGAATTCGGCGCGGCAAAAAGTGTTCGTCGACCGAAGCTCAGACTTCGTCGAACGCAGGGGCAAAGCTTTCGTCGAACGAAGGGTCAAAGCTTTTGTCGAACTCGAGCTCCACTTTCGTCGAACGCAGATCTTTTGGTTACACGCCCTTGATCACGGGCGTGACTGAGGGCGTGACTTGTGATTTTCTCCAATTTTCCCCAAAATTCTGCAAAAATAAAATTAAACTATATTTAGAACAGAAATTATAAAAGAAGTGATTTTAAACTAAAATATAAATAATATTTGAAATTTTGAATTAAAACAAAACTAAATACTATAATTAAAATATGCATAAATACTACTCATCAAATACCCCCATACTTGAGGTTTTGCTATTCCAGAGCAAAAGTGTGAGACATAATTTATAAGACATCCTTAAAAATTTTAATTTTAAACTAAAATTTCATTTAAACCAAAAGTTAAGTTAAGAGTAAATTCAAGGAGGAGTTAAGTCCTAAATTATAATGATGATTTGAAAAGAGGGAAAAATGTTTAGGCAAGGACTTCTCAAGAAAATTAATTAGTTTAACAATATTGTAGAAATTATAAAACGAGATTAAATTAAAATTATAAGAACTCTATCTTAAAAGAAACTTAAGGAAAAGTAACTTACTAAATATTGCTCTCTCCATAATCTTAAACTAAATCTAGAACAATGATAATTGGCTAAGGGGGATTTCATAAAATTTGGCATAAGAAGAGATATTTGTTGGGTCCATCGTTCCTTCACTTGACCCGTAGCGCCTTTCCGTTGATATAAAGATTAAGTTGCGCCTTCACCAACAGACCGGTCTTTTGGTCGAGTTGGTTTAGCTGGGTCCTCTCAATTGGAATCAGAGGAGGTTGCGGGTTCGAGACTGGGGACGGGGGGGGGGGGGGGGGGGGGGGGGGGGGGCGCTGATAATTCCTGAAATTCTCTCTACCTGTGTGGGTCCCGGTGGGTCAGGCGGTCGGAGCCATGTGTCAAGCCACCTCTGAGCTTGCGGGCCATGTGGAGCACCTCTTAGCTTGCGGGTCGTGCTGGACGCTGGGGGGGGGGGGGGATTGTTGGGTCCAGCGTTCCTTCACTTGACCCGTAGCGCCTTTCCGTTGATATAAAGATTAAGTTGCGCCTTCACCAACAGACCGGTCTTTTGGTCGAGTTGGTTGCGCTGGGTCCTCTCAATATTTTTGAATGGAGGAAATGGAATTTATCGTCATCATGAATATTTTTCTCTCTTTTTTTTTCTCTTCTAATAACAACCCAAAATGTATATGGTTTAGGAGTAATGAATTTTATCCTCTTACTCCATGCCATATAATCTTTTCAAATATTTTAGGTGCATATGTTTTAGGGAATAATGAATTTTATCCTCTTAATCCAATGACATATGATCTTTTAAAATACTTTTTTTTATATGTCATCAAAGGGGTAGGGTAGAGAAAAAAAATCTAGCTAGCTTTAAATTATTTTGAGAGCAAATTCTAGTAAAATTAAATTTCCTAAGATCTAAAAAATTAGAAGAAAATATAATTGAAATCTAAAGAGGTTTAGCAAATTCACTACAAAATGAAGCCATTTAAAAGTAAAAAGAGAAGTCGTGCTAAATAAGTTCTCTAATCAAGTTAAAATCATAAGATGATTCTTAAAACAAGATTACCTCAAATTTAAAATTAACAAACTATGATAATCAAAATTTTAGCTAATTAAAAATCTAAACATGCTTATAAATATTCTCAACTAGATTTCTAAGAAATCACAAAAACAACAAATAGGAGAGGTATAAGATTTTTGTATTATATTTTTTTGTTTTTCTTTCTAAGTTTTTCTTATATATATTTTTTTGAATTTTTATATTATCTTTTTTTGGATTTTTGATATTATCTAAATAATAAAAAAAACTAAACATAAAATAAAAAAACTAAAATGTTTTTGTTAATTCTCAGACTTCCCGAGGTCTACCCGGTGAAGGGCTCACAAGGTACTAGAGGCTGTGATGGGAATTCAAACCAAAAGCGTCCTTTCCAAGAATTTAATTTTTCGATTTTCTAATTTTTTTTTGAGTTTTTTGGGTTTTACAAGTGCTTAAAAAGAAGAAAACATAAGAAAATATATTTTATAAATTTTTTTTGAAAATTTTCTAATTTAAAAAGAACTATTTACAAAGAACTATTTACACCCTCATACTTAATGTTAAACATTATCCCCAATATTTAAAACTAAGTATGAAGTAAGAAAAAATAAAGTGCAAGACAAAACAAAAATAAAAATATAAAAGAATGAGAGGTTAAGAGGGCTTCCCTGGTTATGAAGATGCAGGGGAAGCGACGGTTACCTACAAAACATGTTAAAATAAAAAGAAAAATAATAAAAAGATAACTTTAGGGTGCCTCCCAAAAGCGCTTTGTTTAAGGTCGCGTAGCTTGACCCACTTGCCGATCATATTATAGGAGGAAGTAAAATCGAATCACTCTTTTCATTAGTTAACTCTCCTGGAAGATATAACTTAAGGCGGTGCCCGTTTACTTTGAAGGTACCTTTTTCCGGGTGGGAAATTAGGATTGTCCCATAGGACCAAACCTCTTTAACATTAAAGGGTCCGGACCATCGGGATTTTAGTTTTCCCGGAAAAAGGCGATGGCGAGAGTTATAAAGGAGGACGAGGTCGCCCGGCAAAAAAGTTTTCGGAAATTTTATATGTTTATCGTGATAAAACTTTGTTCACTCCTTATATAATTTATTGCTCTCATACGCATTCGCTCGCCACTCATCTAATTCGTTCATTTGGAATTTTCTTTGTTCGCCCGCTAAAGTAGAATCGAGGTTTAAAAATTTAAGCGCCCAAGATGCGCGGTGTTCTAATTCGACCGGAAGGTGGCAAGCCTTGCCATAAACCATTCGATACTGTGTACAATCGATAGCGGTCTTGTACGACGTTCGATAGGCCCATAGCGCGTCATTGAGCTTTATTGCCCAATCCTTCTGATGAATCGAAACAGTTTTTTCTAAAATCCGTTTTAATTCTCGATTAACAACTTCGACTTGGCCGCTCGTTTGTGGGTGATATGCAGTGGATAGTTTGTGCGTGACACCATATTTTGCTAAGATTTTTGTAAATTGACTATTGCAAAAATGGGTGCCCCGATCACTCACAATAGCGCGCGGCGTGCCAAATCGAGAAAATAATTTTTTTAAGAAATTAACGATGACTCGCGCATCGTTGGTGGGGAGAGCTTCCGCTTCCGCCCACCTCGACACATAGTCGACAGCAACGAGAATATATTTGTTTGAATAAGAGGGAGGGAGAGGACCAACAAATTCAATACCCCAAAGATCACAAATTTCGCATTCTAAGAAAATATTTTGGGGCATCTCATCCCGGCGGGAGATGTTCCCCGACCGTTGGCAGCTGTCGCAAGTACTCACAAGGATGTGAGCATCTTTGAAGAGTGTGGGCCAATAAAAGCCCGCCTTCAGCGCCTTCCTCGCGGTTCGGTTCGAATGATAATGACCACCGGTGGGTCCCTCGGGACAATAACGTAAAATTTTAAAACCCTCCTCACTCGAGACACATCTTCTCACTACCTGGTCTGCGCATACACGGAATAAAAAGGGGTCCTCCCAAAAGTAATTCTTTAAATCAGAAAAGAATTTCTTCTTTTGCTGACTCGAGAAGTCTTTTGGCAGGATCCGGGCTACTGAATAGTTAGCCAAGTCCGCAAACCAGGGGGTAGAAGATGAATTAATATTTTTGAGAGCAAGGAGGCGCTCTTCGGGAAATTTATCATTAATGTCGGCCTCTATTAATGCTTCCGAGGTGGGGTTTTCTAAGCGGGAAAGATGATCGACCGCCAAGTTTTCGGCTCCCCTTTTGTCCCGGATCTCTAAATCAAACTCCTGCAAGAGGAGGATCCATCGCAAAAGACGAGGCTTAGCGTCCGATTTACTCAAGAGATACCTAAGCGCGGAGTGATATGTGAAGACGATGACCTTGGAAAGCGTGATATATGACCTAAACTTATCAAAAGCGAAAACGATTGCTAGAAGTTCCTTCTCGGTAGTGGTGTAGTTCGCTTGTGCCGACGTGAGTGTTTTGCTCGCATAAAAGATCGGGTGAAAATACTTACTCACCCGTTGGCCTAAAACGACACCAACAGCAATATCACTCGCGTCGCACATGATTTCAAAAGGGAGCGACTAGAATCGGGGAGTTTATAAGTTTCTCTTTGATAAGTTGAAAGGCTAAACGACATTCATCGTTAAAAAGAAAAGATGATTCTTTCTCGAGGAGATGGGTTAACGGCTTTGTGATTTTGAAAAAAATTGTAAAAAGCGCCAATAAAACCTTGCGTGGCCTAGGAAACTTCTAATTGCTTTTACGTTTGTTGGAGGGGGGAGTTTTTTCAATTACTTCGATCTTGGCCCGATCGACCTCGATCCCCTTGCCCGAAATTTTATGGCCAAGGACTAATCCTTCTTTGACCATAAAATGACATTTCTCCCAATTAAGCGCTAAATTTGTTTCCTCACATCGCTGCAACACGCGCTCGAGATTTTTTAAACAGTTTTTAAATTAGTTTCGGTACACGGAGAAGTTGTCCATAAACACTTCCATCACCTCCTCTACTAACTCGTCAAATATTGTCAGCATACATCTTTGGAATGTAGCTGGCGCGTTACAAAGACCGAATGACATCCTTCGATAAGCGAAGGTGCCAAAGGGACAAGTAAAAGTGGTTTTCTCTTGGTCGTCGGGCGAAATTGGGATTTGGAAATATCCCGACAAACCATCGAGAAAACAGTAGTAGGAGTGACCCGAAAGGCGCTCTAATATTTGGTCGATAAATGGTAGAGGGAAGTGATCCTTACGGGTGGCATCATTTAGTTTCCGATATTCGATGCACATCCGCCAACCCGTAACAGTACGGGTTGGGATCAATTCATTATTATCGTTTGCAATTACCGTGGCGCCACCTTTCTTCGGCACGACTTGTACTGGGCTAACCCAAGTACTGTCCGATATCGGGTAGATGATTCCCACGTCCAGAAGTTTTATAATTTCGGCCTTAAAGACTTCTTTCATGTTCGGGTTTAGTCGTCGTTGAGGCTGGACTGAGTTGCGGGAATTTTTTTCAAGAAAGATTTTATGAGTGCAGAAAGAAGGGTTTATACCCTTAATATCCGATATTTGTCACGCAATTGCGTGGCGGTGCTTTCTTAAGACTATAGTCAACTCGGAAATTTCTGAGTTGCTAAGATCGGATGAAACGATGACGGGTAGCTTAGACTCTTTTTCTAAAAACAAATATTTAAGGTAAGGGGGAGTTGTTTTAACTCTAATTCAGGTGGTTCTTCATAAGAATTTTTAATTTTCAATTTTTCTAGAAATAACGGTTCGGGTGGTGTGGGGTGAGAAACTTCTTCTTCAACATAAAAGAGCTCTACGGGCTCGGAATCACTACTTGCCGATGAAACTAACTCGAGGGATGAATTGAATTCGCAACACTCTTCCAAGTAAAAACACGAATCGTCGTTTTCTAATGTGTTCCGCATCGAGGAATTTATGCCGAAAGTAACTTCATCGTCTCCAACCCGTAGGAGGAGCTTTCCGTTACTTATGTCTATAATAGCGCGGGAGGGGGCAAGGAAGGGGCGGCCGAGTATGAGGGGTACTTCGGCATCCTCTTCGATGTCAAGAATGACAAAATCCACCGGGAAGATGAATTTGTTAACCTTGACGAGTACGTCCTCCACTATTCCTATCGGATATTTTAAAGAACGATCCGCTAATTGAATACTCATTCGAGTGGGCCTTGGATTTCCTAGACCTAGCTTTTTGAATAACGAGAACAACATGAGATTGATGCTTGCTCCAAGATCCGCTAAGGCGTGTTTTACTAACGAATTGTCAAATAGACACGGGATGGAAAATCGTCCCGGGTCATTTGCCTTTTTTGGCAATTTGTTTAGTACAACCGCGGAGCATTCTGCGTTTAAAGAAATTTGCGAAATATCTTCTAACTTTTTCTTATTGGAGAGCAACTCCTTAAGATATTTCGCATATTTAGGCATTTGAGAGATAGTCTCGCAGAAAGGTACATTAATATAGATTTGTTGTAAAACATCTAAAAATTTTTTATAAATTTTTTCTGCGCACTCATTTTTAAATTTAGATGGATACGGAATATTAGAAATAGGAGCGCGCGGATTTAAAATGGAAGCGTACGGAGCTGAAAGAGAAGCGTGCGGAGCTAACGTAGCGGGCAAATTCGAAGATAAATTAAGAGTAGGAGGAGGAGAGGGAGTTACCTTGGGTTCGTCCTGTTTTTGAACCACCTCCTTCCCGCTTCGGAGTGTAATCGCGTGCGCGCTCTCCTTTGGATTTTGCTTTGTATTTCCCGGTAGTGCTCCTTGTTGACGCTCAGAAATCATCTTTGCGAGCTGGCTCACTTGATTCTCTAAATTTTTGATCGATCTGGTAAGGTTCCGGATGTTCGTTTCATTTGTAGCAACATATTTTGCAAAAACCTCTTCAAGCGGAGAGAGTTTTTGCTGTTGCGGTGGAAAATTGGGTGGATAAAAATTTTGAGAAATCAAATTTGGAGGCGGAGTTAAGTTAAGAAATTGATTGGGGGGAGGTTGATTTAAATTCATAGGACGCTGAGCATTTCCTTGGTTGCTCCTGAGAAATTCGGATGATTCCTATAACCCACATTGTATGTGTTGTTATACGGAGCGGTGTTGGGGTTATAGGAAGGCCGAGGTGGAATTCCCATGTAGTCAACCTGTTCTTCAATTAAAACATTATTAGCCCAAGGAGGTGGCGGAGGAAGCAGACATCTCCGTCACTTGCTTTGTTAAGCGCTCAACTTGTAAAGCCAAATTTGCGTTAGCGTCTATTTCAAAAATTCCGGCCGGCTTATTAGGCCGCGCTCGGGGCATGTTCTATTGGTACGCATTTGTGGCCATCTCTTCGAAAAGCTCTTGAGCGGCGACTGGGGTTTTGTTATTTAATGTCCCCCCGGCGGCCGCATCAATCATTTGCCTCGTTTGGAGATTTAAGCCATTATAAAATATTTGCACTTGTTGCCAAGTGGCAAGTGCGTGGTGAGGGCATCGACGCAAAAGCTCCTTGAAGCGCTCCCATGTGTCATAGAGAGTCTCCGAGTCGATTTGCATGAATGACGTAAAATTCGTGCGCAATTTAGCGGTTTTTGAAGGCGGGAAATATTTATTTAGAAATTTTTCTGCCATTTCGGCCCATGTAGTGATGGATCCCCTAGGTAGGGAGCTCAGCCACTGCTTGGCCTTAGACCGCAAAGAAAAAGGAAAAAGACGTAATCGAATGGCGACATCGGTGACGCCATTGATCTTAAAAGTGTCGCAAATTTCAAGAAAGTAAGAAATATGCGAATTAGGATCCTCGTCCGGTTGACCATCGAAGGTCACCGATTGTTGCACCATTTGTATGATGCTGGACTTGATCTCAAAATTATTGTTCGCCACCGTGGGGCAAACAATACTCGACTGTGTGCCTTCCAAATTCGGCCGCGCATAATAGGACATGGTCCGTTGCGCGTCCTCATTAGGATTTGGCTCGTTAAGATTAGGAGGATTAAGATTATGATCCATATTCGATGTATTAGTGTCCCCGATCGACTCTTCGGATTCTACTTGATTTTCCTGATCACGAGAACGGCGGTGCCTCAAAAAGGTTCGCTCGATCTCCGGATCAAAAGGAATAATCGAAGTGCTACCTCGGGTCATACACTAAAAAGAGAAAAAAGGAAGAAAAAAAAAACTAGTTTTTTTTTCTTTTTGAAATTTAGAAAAAGCAAAAAAAAAAAAAAACATGATAAAATTAATAGCTATCCTCTTTTCAAAATATCTACGCAAAGTCCCCGGCAATGGCGCCAAAAACTTGATATATATAATTTTCCGTGTTTTGAAATTAAATGAAGGTTTGAAGATTTTCTCCAAAACTATATCCGATTAAGGCAAGTGTACCTTATCGTCTATAGTATAGGATATTTAGAATATCAAGGTCGTATTCCACGGGGTGCGTTGATTACTTCTACTTCGAGGAAAGTCACCATTATCTTATTGACGAAAATTTGAGGTTTGTTTTGCTTAACTAAAAAAAGACAATATGCAAGCTAAATGAAAAGATTAAACGTTGCATGAAAGGAAAGAAAAGTTACCATTGCATGAAAGAGAAATTGCTAAAGAGAAGGAGAACATGAAAGAGAGCAAACTTAAATTTTATTGAAAACCAAAACAATTACAAGCTTAAAGAGAGATTACAAAGCTAGGAAATAAAGGTTACAAACTTTAATTAACTAGTGCATGAAAGAAATAAAACTAGTACAATACATGAAAAAGAGAACATGAAAGCTTAAGGAAAAACATGAACATGAAAAGCTCACTAACAGCTCTAGCAGCACCTCCCCCACTCCAAAATTCTGAACCCTGGACTCAAGGAGAGCCTCTGAATTTATAGCAGAAATTTTCAAGTTACACGCCCTCGGTCACGGCCGTGACCTAGGGCGTGTAAACATTACTGACATCGGATCTGACAGTGTCGTGGACATTGCGTGACGACGGGAGAAATTCGGACATTACACGCCCGTGTAACTTTGGTCACGGGCGTGTACTTGGGCGGCTTAATTAAATGCAGCATGGGCTGGCTTTCGGCTCGGCGGCATGCAGGGATCGCGCGGGAAAGTCACGGGCGTGACATTCGGGTCATGGGCGTGACATGTTGGATCATGGGCGTGTACCTGGGCGCCCTATATTAATGCAGCGTGGGCTGGAATTCGGCGCGGCAGAAAGTCTTCGTCGAACGAAGCTCAGACTTCGTCGAACGCAGGGGAAAAGCTTTCGTCGAACGCAGGGGCAAAGCTTTCGTCGAACTCGAGCTCCACTTTCGTCGAACGTAGATCTTTTGGTTACACGCCCTTGTTCACGGGCGTGATTGAGGGCGTGACTTGTGATTTTCTCCAATTTTCCCCAAAATTCTGCAAAAATAAAATTAAACTATATTTAGAACAGAAATTATAAAAGAAGTGATTTTAAACTAAAATATAAATAATATTTGAAATTTTGAATTAAAACTAAACTAAATACTATAATTAAAATACGCATAAATACTACTCATCACTCGCACGCACATACTCGCACCTACCTGCTCGCCTCTTTCAGATTTCTTGATAGAGTCGAGCTGTGAAGGACACTTGGAGGGAGTTCTGAGGGACATATGCTCTCAAGGCCTTTTCTTATACCTGGTGAAGAATTGCCAAGATGCTGCAATAGTAATGGAGTTTTAGAAGAAAGAAAGTCGGGAATGATTGTCGGGCGGGTCCTAGGGGACACACCGTCCCGAGGTATCCGTCCTACCATGATGCTGAGCGCTGATTAGGAGATCGACAAGTAGGGAATGCCAGTCAGGAAGGTCCGAGGGGACACACCATCCCGAGGTCTCCGTCCTACTGCAATGTTGATGCTGATGAGTCAAACTTTTTCCTGATTTACTCAATAATCGATGGGATTAAGCACACCAACTCAAATGATTGGACAAAATAATCGGAAATGAAATGCTATGCTATGAACTTTCAACTCTCGAGGGCTCACGATGCCTTTATTCAAGGGTCCCCTGATAGGTTGATTCGATCATCCCTTCATCGAATTGGGAGGTCGGCGTCCAGACTTCTTCCTAATAATCTCTCTAGTCGGACGAGAAATGCAGTCGGAGGGTATCTACAGCCAACGTGCAAGGGGGAGATGATCTCGACCGTCAGTGCAGAGGCTTGGTCTTATGCGAATGCACTGCCGAGGCACTGTCCCATCATCCGTTCTGGGTTTTACGAGAATCAAGTCGGAGTCCTGTTTCCCAACCTAGCGCGGAGATCGGCTTTACCTGCTTTCCTTCCTTCCTTTCTTTTACAGATATTTTATCGAGGTAAATACAAGAACCACTTTAGCCTCTCGTGGGTAAACGACACCTTTATTCAAGGGTCCCCTGATAGGTTAAGTCGATCATCCCTTCGTCGAAATGGGAGGTCGGCATCCAGACTTCTTCCTGATAATACTCCAGTCGGACGAGAAATGCAGTCGGAGGGTATCTACGGCCAACGTGCAAGGGGGGAGCTGATCTCGATCGTCAGTGCAGAGGCTTGTTCTTAAGAGAACGCACTAGCGAGGCAATGTCCCATCATCCATTCTGGGCTTTACGAGAATCAAGTCGGAGGCGCATTTCCCAACCTAGCGCGGAGATCGGCTTCACCTGCTTTTCTTCCTTTCCTTTAAAAACATTTTGCCGAGACAGATGAAAGAGCCACTTGCTATCCCTTGTTTCAGGGAGGTGAGAAATTTAATTATGAAGAATAAATTTACAGAAGAGGGGCGTACACACTCCCGCTCAGGGGTGGAACCTTGTTGGGAAAACCCTTTGATTTAACTTAACAAATTACCTAAAAGTGATTTTATTCCTTAGGATTGAATTACCCAGTGTATAGTGAGGGTAATCTGGTCATTAGATGTCTTAGGATGTTATACTCAACCTAGGGTGTCAAGACCATATCAAGAGAAGCATAATTTGGATAAAGTTAATATTTGCGTCGAATAGAATTCGACCCAACTTCGAATTATTGTCGATGCTACTCTGACTAGAAGTCCAAGTGGTTCACCCTTCTGTCGAAGTAATTCGAGTCGACGTCACATCGAATAGATATCTACGTAGAGGCCATGGATAAGGTCAAAGTATTCTGAGAAGTCGACGCAGCTTCTACTTCAACTCAGAGCAGAAGAAAGTATCTGTCGAAGCCATCCAAAGTCGACGCAACGTTGACTTCATCTCGACGCAGATAATGAAGTTCAGAGCCAAGCCATCAACTCGACGGTTACATCGATTGGATATCGATGCAACATCGACTAGCAGAGTTCAATCATAGCAATGATGAATCCGAAGCTGCTCCTACAAGAACTCGAAGGTGCGTCGATAAGAGAGGAAGAGAACTCGACGTTACGTCGAATACAGTCTGAAAAGGGAAACCTTTTCAGCTGTCATTTTGGTCCTTCTCTCTTGGCCCACCTCTCTCTAGACCATTATCCAACGACACATTAATTGCCTGAAATAGAAAGAAGTATTAAAGAAGACAAAAAGTCTCTCCTCATATCTCAATATGAGAATTTCAAGAAAAAGGCTGATGAAAGTATTACAAAAAAGTATGACAGATTCAGGCTCATCATAAAAGATCTGAGAGGACTTGACAAGGAAATCTCTCTGACAGAGATTAATGACAAGCTCCTCATGTGCTTCCCAAACACATGGGACTCTAGAATCTGTGCTATCAGAGATTCTAGATGCCTCAGAGAGATATCAACTGATGCTCTCCTAGGAAAGCTCAAGTCCTATGTGCTACTACTAAAAAGCAGGGCTGAGTCAGAAGCTCAAGAAAGGACACCAACTTCTACAGATAGGTCTCTCGCATTAAAAAGTACTAAAGCAGAGTCCACCACCACTGAAGAGGAAATGTTCAATCTCTTGGCTAAGAGATTCAAGAAGTGGCTCAGGACAGAAGAATCCAGAAGGAGAGAGAGGAGCTCAAGCAAGTAAGGTATGATAAAACTCCTAAACATGAGATTATTTGTTTTTCTTGCAGAAATCCAGGACATATTTCTACTGAATGTCCTGAGGAAGAAAAGAACAAGAAAAACAAGCAGAGGAAGGAGCACATGAAGAAATCCTTCATGAGAAAGGGTAAGAAAGGAGAGAGGGGTTTTATTGCTGAGACCTGGAGTGATTCAGATTCAGAATCAAGCTCCTCCTCATCTGATGATGATGAAGATGGTAGGCCAGAAGAAGCCTACTTAATGGCTTTGGAAGATTCCACAAATGAAACTGAGGTAAGCATCTTTGAAGACTTTGATTTATCTTCAAAAGATTTTAAAGGATGCTTTAAAGAATTTTGCCAGGATTACATTAACAATCAAAAGGAACTTGAAATAATCAAATCTGAATTAAAAGCTCTCAGTAAAGATCATTTATCCTCAGCTAACTATGATCTGAAATGTGAACTGTTTAAGAAAGAAAAAGAAATAAACTCCATAGAAAATAAAAACTCAGATCTAAGGAAAGAACTCTCAAAGACTGTTGAAACCAAGAGGTCTCCCCTTGGCGGTCTCAAGTCCGAGGTCTCTGCGGTCTCTGCAGTCTCAAACTCTGTCGAACAACGGTCTTGTATCTGCGGTCTCAGCGATCTCTGATTTGCGGTCATCCACTTCATCTCAGATATGTCAGTCCACTTCTAGTGAAGTTCAGCGGTCTCTAGCTCCATCAAACAATAGATCGTTAACCTCGGTCTCTGCGGTCTCCCAGCAGCAGACCGCCACGTCTCCTCAAACGTACCAGATCGCTTCTTGGGATGATAAGCGATCTGGTAGCCTCGATCTCCCCTTTACGGGGGAGTGTTCACCGGCACGGTCTCGCGGTCAGCTTGCTCACCACCAACAGAATTGTCTACTGGCGGTCTCATCTTTCACATGACCAACTTCCTATTGTGTGACCGCTAGTCTCCGCTCCAAACCGGCGAGTTCGCTGCGTTCTGGTTCTTCGTGACCGCCTGACCGCCCAGTTTCTTATTGTATAGTATTTTTGTATTTAGTCCCACATTGTGTATTTGTATTTATCTCTTTCTCTCCTGGTCTATATAAAGGAGGCAATACTATTGTAATACCTAGTTTTTTTGGAAATAAAATTCTGTTATTTTCAAATTCTTACATGGTATCAAAGCAAGGTTCGGTCCTTTTATTGTGAGCTCCTCCTCCTCGACCGGTCTCCCTTTCTCCAGACCGCGCGATCTCCTTCTCTTTCTCTTTCTCTTTCGGTCTCTGTCTGTGAGACCGCGCGATCTGCCCCTTTTTCCTCCTGATTCTATATCATGGGTACACCGTCTGTGAGTGTCCCTGTCTCCACTCCTGTGGCTATTTCTACCTCTACTTCTACCACTGTCTCCGGCAACCTTGGCACTACCTCCAAGCTCACTGGCCTGAATTATCGTGATTGGAGTGTCTCCTTCACCTTCCTCTTACGGTCTCAACGCATACGCCACCACCTCAACGATGATCCTCCTCCCAAAGGGTCTGCCACCTTTGATGATTAGGATGTTAGCGATGCTCTGGTTCGCACCTGGCTAGCTAACAGCCTCTCTGATGAGTGTCTTCCTATCATCCGTCATGATGAGACCGTTAAAGCTGCTTGAAACCATCTAACTGCCCTTTACTCCAAAGGTGCCAAAACCTCCCGCATCTACACATTGTATGCTGACCTCTTTGCCCGCCTAATCATGAATCCCACCACCGCATATGAAGAGGTTCAGGCACTTGGGCCTGAACTTCTTCAACATCGCCCATTCTCTGCTGACCTAGCGGAGCAGCATAAACACTTCCAAGAGCTCCTAGTTGTGTGTTACCTTCTCCGTCTTCCTGATTCTTATGATATGATCCGACAGCAAATTCTTGAGGAAGCTGACTCTCCTACTCTTGATGTCACCGTTGCCCGTGTCTCCGCAGTGTCATCTCTTCTCCAACGACCACAGTTGTCTCCTCCTCCTCCAGAAAGCTTTGCTCACCGAGCTGATCGTGGTCACATAGGTGGCCGTGGTGGATCTCTTGGTGGCCGAGGACCTCCCCGGTACATCTGTTCTCACTGTGGTCGAAAGGGTCACAACATTGATCGTTGTTATCTCAAACATCCTCACCTTCGCCCGCTGTCTACTACTACACCACCGTCTGCCTCCGTTGCTACTTCCTCAGGTAGTGTGCACTTGGTTACTGAAGGTAAGTGGCTTATTGATTCCGGCGCAACCAGTCATATGATAGGAAACCCAAAACTTTTCTCAAAGTTACTAGAGCACAAGAATTCTCCTCCGGTCCTGACAGCTGATGGTTCTCCCTCACATGTGTGTGGGACTGGGGTAGTTCAAGTCACTCCAACTATCACTTTGGAGAACACTCTTTATGTGCCTACTTTTCCTTGCAACTTACTCTCTGTCAAGGCACTCTCTCAACAGTTACAATGCTCTATTATGTTTACTCCGACTAATTGTTATTTTCAAGATCTTCACACGAAGGAGACGGTTGCTACTGGGACTGAGAGTGGAGGCCTCTACTTCCTTGATGCTCTTGCTGCTCATTCTGCTTCCACAACATCTAATTCTCTCCATAAATGTCACCTCCGGCTTGGTCACCCACCACCTCGGCTGCTCTATCAACTCCTACCGCACCTCTCCACAAATACCTCTCCTCTCAACTATGAAGCCTGTCAATTGGGAAAGCATCATCGAGCTTCCTATCCTGCGAAGCATGGTCGCAGCTCCACCAGTCTTTTTGATCTTGTTCACTCTGATATCTGGGGACCTTCTCCTACCAAGACTATTGGCGGGAGTAGTTTGTATTTTGTTACTTTCATTGATGACTTTTCTAGATGTACGTGGGTGTATCTTTTAAAAGAACGCTCTGAACTTTTTTCTGTTTTTTCAACCTTCTATAATGAGATTTACACTCAGTTTGGAGTGTCTATCAAAGCTATTCGCACTGATAATGCTAAAGAATATGTTTCTTATCAGTTTTCTGAGTTTTGCATGAATCATGGTCTTGTACATCAAACTAGTTGTCCTTACACCTCTCAACAAAGTGGAATAGCTGAACGTAAGAATCGCCATCTCCTCGACATGGCTCGCACCTTACTCTTCCAGATGAATATGCCTAAAACCTATTGGGATCATGTCGTCCTCATCTCCTGCTATCTCATCAACCGCATTCTCCACCATCCTTCACGGCTCCACACCATTTTCTCTCCTATACCCAACCTCAAAACCTTTCTCCCTACCTCCCAAGGTCTTCGGTTGTACTGCCTTTGTCCATACTCCTTCACCAGGTCGGGACAAACTCTCACCTAGGGCAGTTAAGTGTATCTTTGTTGGTTACTCTCCAACTCAGAAAGGTTATAGGTGTTATGATCCTCTTCTTCGCAAACAATATGTCTCAGCTGATGTCACCTTCTTTGAGACTGTTCCATATTTCTCTAACTCCTCCAATTCTCTGACTCCTGAACCTCAATCTTCACCACCTCTCATTTTTGCCCCCCCCCCCCCCACCTCCACCAACCTATACTATAACTCACCTACCCACCCAACCTCCTCTTCCTCTTCCGTTATCTCCACCACCTACAGAGTCTCCTACCACCTCTCCTCCTACTCTGGGGCTTCTTCTCCCAACTCTTGGGCCTGCTCTATCTTCTTCAGATGTGGAATCTCCTGCAAATACAGACACCACAGATGATCTCCTTATTGCCCTTCGAAGGGGAGTTCGCTCTTGTACCCAACACTCTATTCATGATGTTGTGACCTATGCTCAACTCACTCCTTCTGCTAGGGCTTTTGCTATTGCTATTTCAGATACGGTCACTCTAGCTAATTATCAGGAAGCTCTTGTTATACCTCAGTGGAAGGCTGCCATGGATGAAGAAATATCCACCCTTCAAGAACATGGCACTTGGACTCTTGTTCCTCCTCCTCTTGGAATAGATGTTGTTGGATGTAGGTGGGTCTTTGTGATCAAATACCATGTCGATGGATCTATCGACCGCTACAAAGCTCGCTTAGTTGCCAAAGAATTTACTCAGACATTTGGAGTTGACTTCTTTGACACTTTCTCACCTGTTGCTCGTCTTACCACCATCCGAGTTCTACTCTCTGTATCCATCAATAAAGGTTGGCAACTTTCTCAATTAGACGTCAAGAATGCCTTCCTCTATGGTGACCTTCAAGAGGTTGTTTTCATGGAGCAACCTCCAGGGTATTTTGCTCCTGGGGAGACTCATGTATGTAAGCTAAAGAAGGCTATCTATGGTCTCAAACAAAGTCCTCACGCATGGTTTGAAAAGTTTAACGAAGTAATCAAGATCATTGGCTTCATCCGCAGCTCTGCAAATCACTCTCTCTTCATACGCAAGACTCCCCATGGAATGGTGGTTCTGGCTATCTATGTTGATGACATCCTTCTCACTGGTGGTGATATTGAAGGTATCACCCTTACAAAGAAACATCTTCTTCAACACTTTGTGACCAAAGTTATGGGAACTCCCAAGTACTTTCTGGGCATTGAGATCTCAAGGAAACATAACTCCATGGTTCTCTCACAATGTAAGTATGTCATTGACATTCTGAAGGAAACAAGTCTTCTTTGTGTTAAACCTGCTAAGTACACAATGGCAGCAGGAGACGACAAACTCTGGCATGACAACTCCCCTCCTCTGCCTGATAGTACTAGATATCGTCGTCTTGTAGGCAAGCTCATCTACCTAACTGTAACAAGACCTGACATCTGCTATGCGGTTGGAAAGGTTAGCCAATTCATGCAAGCTCCAAGGGAATGTCATCTTCATGTTGCTCTAAAAATATTGGAATACATTAAGGGGTCCCAAGGGAAGGGACTTCTATTCCAAAGAAATAATCATCTCAACATAGAAGCCTATTCAAATGCTAGCTATGCTGATGATAAAGGAGATAGGAAGTCCACATCTGGCTTTTGTACCTTCGTGGGAGGAAATCTGGTGAGCTGGAAGAGCAAAAAATAAGCAGTGGTATCTAGATCAAGTGCGGAGACCGAGTACAGAAGCATGGCCCAAACTACATGTGAATTAAAGTGGTTACGAACTCTCCTACTAGACTTAGGAGAAGTTTACAACCATCCCTTACCAATGTTCTGCGACAACAAAGCTGCAATATACATATCTCAAAATCTAGTCTTTCATGAGAGAACCAAACACATTGAAGTGGACTGTCACTTCATCAGGGAAGAAATCTTGAAGAAACAAATCTGTACTCCCTTCGTGACTTCTGACAAAGAGCTGGCTGATATCTTCACCAAACCCATATCCTCATCCTTCTCCGATGTGTGTAACAAGCTAGGCATGATTGATATATATGCTCCAACTTGCGGGGGAGTGTTGAAACCAAGCGGTCTCCCCTTGGCGGTCTCAAGTTTGCGGTCTCTGCGGTATCAAACAATGTCGAACAGCGGTCTTGTATCAGCGGTCTCAGCGATCTCCGATTTGCGATCATCCACTTCATCTCAGATATGCCAGTCCGCTTCTAGTGAAGTTCAACGGTCTCTAGCTCCATCAAACAACAGATCGTTAACCTCGGTCTCTGTGGTCTCCCAGCAGCAGACCGCCACGTCTCCTCAAACGTACCAGATCGCTTCTTGGGATGATAAGCGATCTGGTAGCCTCGATCTCCCCTTTACGAGGGAGTGTTCGCCGGCACGGTCTCGCGGTCAGGTTGCTCACCACCAACAGAATTGTCTACTGGCGGTATCATCTTTCACACGACCAACTTCCTGTTGTGTAACCGCTAGTCTCCGCTCCAGACCGGCGAGGTCGCTGCGGTCTGGTTCTTCATGACCGCCTGACCGCCCAGTTTCTTATTGTATAGTATTTTTGTATTTAGTCCCGCATTGTGTATTTGTATTTATCCCTTTCTCTCCTGGTCTATATAAAGGAGGCAATACTATTGTAATACCTAGTTTTTTTGGAAATAAAATTCTGTTATTTTCAAATTCTCACAAAGACAAAAGCCTTTGAAGACTCCCCCAATGGAAGGAGCCAAGAGATAAAAGATATCTCACAAAATCTCTCCAAGAGATTTGGTCATCTTGATCAGGAATCACACTCACTCACTATCAAACATGCATGTGATAAACATGTAGCATCTTTTAGATATAGACCTAATATTGTTTCAGAATCATGTGAGGAACATGAGGAAAATAACCCTAATAAGCTCACCACATTTAATAGGGTAAACACTAGTGATGAACCAGAAATCCTAGGCAAACAACCCTTAGAAAATTTAGAATTGAAGAATGAGTGTGTTACATGCAGAAGTTATAAAATTGAAATAGAAGAGATGGATGAAACTTTTGAGTATAGAAATGATTACCAAGCTCATATTGACTCTGTCATTTCCACTCTTAAGAATAGCACAAATGCCTACAATAAAGCTAGACATGAATTAATAATCAAGAATGATAAATTAAGATCAGAAATCAACTTGCTTAAGAAAATTATAAATTCAAAATCACAAACACTGATTGATATGAATCATACGTCGAATAGAACTCGACGCAATTTTAGGAATGCGTCGAATGCATCTCGACGGACTCCAGCATATGCATCAACATCATCTCAAAGTAACTATGTGGGTGCGTTGAATTACACTCAACGCAACCTATACCATATTTCGAGTGATTATCGATGGGACTATGCAGGTACGTCAAATTCCACTCGACGCAACTCTAAAACCGCGTCAATTTCTTCTCGACGCATATTATCTGCACAAAATCATCAAACATCAAAACCTTCTTTTGCTTCTATTCCAAGATGTTTTTGCTGCTCCAAACAAGGACATATTGCCAAACATTGTTGGCATAACAATGCAACACTTCTTCACCTAAGGGAGAACAATGGAAGACCATCTCATTCTTTCATATCTCCATATGATGATAGAAGAAAGAGACCCCAACATGAGAGGGTCTTTACTAATGTTTAAATTCAATGTGCAGAGGGAAGGTTGTTCAACCACAAACCAGCAGTGGTATCTGGACAGTGGATGCTCTATGCATATGACTGGAGCAAAAGATTTGCTGGAAAATTTTAAGGCCAAGGAAGGGCCCAAGGTAATCTTTGGGAACTCCCACTCTGGTCAAACCAAAGGATATGGCTTGCTCAGAATTAGAGAAATCTCCTTTTCTAAAGTAGCTTATGTTGAAGGACTTCAACATAATCTAATTAGCATTAGCCAGTTATGTGATGGCGAATACAAAGTTGTGTTCACCAAATCTCAGTGTCACATAGTCAGCTCCAAGACTGATCAAATTGTTTTGACTGGTCTCAGAAAGGGCAAGGTCTATGTTGTAGATTTTGAATACACAAAGTCTGAGATCTGCTTATTCAATTCCCAAGTAGAAAATAGTGAGCTGTGGCATAGGAGACTCGGTCACCTAAACTTTAAGACTATTTCCAAACTCTCCAAACTTAACCTAGTTAGGTGTTTACCAACTGGTAAATTCGATAAGGACCATCCCTGTAGAGTCCGCCAGTTAGGAAAGCAGATCAAAGCATCATTCAAACCAATTGGAAAGAATGATTCCCCTAGAATCCTTTTCCTGTTGCACTTGGATCTATTTGGTCCTATCTCCACTCAAAGCTTAGTAGGTAAGTCTTACACACTAGTCATTGTGGATGACTTCTCTAGATTCAGCTGTGTGTTCTTTCTGAAAGCAAAGTCAGACACTTTCAAGATCCTCTCAAGATTCATTAGACAGATTCAATCTGGATTCAACACCTAGGTTGATTTGATCAGAAGTGATCATGACACTGAGTTTGAAAATCTGTTAATGTGTAAATTCTGTGAGGATGAAGGGATCAGACAATGCTTTTCAGCTCCTAGAACCCCCCAACAGAATGGGGTGGCTGAAAGCAAAAATAGAACTCTAATTGAATCTGGTAGGACATTATTAGTTGAATCCAACTTGCCAAAGTCCTTTTGGGCTGAGGCAGTGAATACAGCCAACTATGTTCTAAACAGAAGTCTCATTCACAAGACTAAATTAAAGACTCGTTATGAGTTATTGAAAGGAATGGCACCCATAGTCACCTACTTTAGAATCTTTGGGTGTACTTGTTTTATCCTCAACAATGGGAAGAGCCATCTTGCCAAATTTGACAAGAAGGCTGATGGTAGGATATTCCTGGGATATTTATCATCAAGCAAGGCCTATAGATGCTACAATAAAAGCTCTCTCAAAATTGAGGAGTCTGTGCAAGTGGTCTTTGATGAAACTAACATGTTTAACAAGGGGAAGGAAACTTCCACCAGTCCTATTCTACAGGAAGAAGATCAGCTGGCAGAGCAAGTTAAAAGGATGAGCATAATAGATCATCCAACTGTGTATCAGGAAAAAGGACAACAGGATATTGACACAGACTCTGGGGAGGATTATGCAGCAGATGAAGAGGAAACAGCAGCACCTGGGCCACCAGACACAGACATTATTCTAGTAGCCTGAGGTTCCCACTGTCACTGAGCAAGTGATAGCTCAGGAAGAAGAGCAGATCCTAGATCACTCAACAAGATCCAGGATGACTCAAGAAGATCATCCTCCAACTCAAGTAATTGGAAAGTTGACAACAGGAGTCAAAACAAGAAACCAACTCACAAGTGAGACAATACTGCAGTGCTTCCTATCACAATATGAACCAAAGAAGTTTGAAGAAGCAGACAGTGACCTTCACTGGATATCTGCTATGCAATAGGAACTGACCCAGTTTGAACGGAACAAGGTCTGGACTTTGGTTGAAAGACCAAAGAATTACCCAGTGATTTACACCAAATGGGTGTTCAAAAATAAAATGGACTCAACTGGTGTCATAATTAGAAACAAAGCTAGACTTATGGCTCAAGGGTATATGCAAGAGGAAGGCATTGACTTCAACCTACATTTTCACCAGTAGCAAGGCTGGAGGCAATCAGAATGTTCCTGACATATGTTGTCCACAGGAAGATCAAGGTATACCAGATGGATGTCAAGAGTACATTTATCAATGGGAAACTATAAGAAGAGGTGTATGTGGAGCAGCCACCAGGTAAGTGAGATCGACAGATGTGCCTGCTACTGGCTTTATATCTTTCTTAAATGATATAAAGTAAGGGAAGAATTGTTCTAGCAGGCAGCAACCTCCTCAAGACTCTGTCTATACAATAGCAATCCCTCTCTCCTTCATCTCTGAAGGAGAGCCTGTTGTTTCATCTAAATTATATAGCTTACAGATGCAGCCACTCAAGGGGAGCCATCACCTCCAAGATTCCTGCCCTCAATACAGGGGGTCTTCAACACAGGGGGAGAGTCCATTATATTCAGATGATCAAATCTATGTCATGTCCAGAACTTGATAAAGTGTTAGAGGATATTGGTGACAGAGAAAGATATGAATATGAGGCAGCTGAAAATGAGCTTCAAGCAAAGAAAAACAGATTCATTGATATTCTAAAAAGAGGAAAAGAGGTGGTTGAAAAGGAAGAATTGGCCAAGGCAGTTCCTATTAAGTTTACTTTGTTTGATCATACAAAGTACACTACAAAGAACCCTCAAGCCAAAATGCTTGAAGGGGTAGGTCAACTCCATAGAGGAGGTATTGGATGCAATCCTGAGGAGGCAGTACAGTTTACACAAAAAAGAAAGAAAAGGGAAAAGTCATCTGAAGAGGAGAAGAAGAAAAAGGAGATCATGTTTTTAAAAGCCTCAACTTCTGGGAAGGAAGAATCAACAGTTGGTGAATCACAAGCATTGGTTGTTGAATCAAAATCAGAGAAAGGATCTGAGTCAGATGATCTAAATTTGGAACTCATAAATCTAATGACAGCCAAAGTCTTTGGTCTGGGTTTCACACTCAAGGATGTTCATCATAACACTGAAGTGGACCTGGAGATGCTCTTCAAAGGTCATGGAAGAATACAAAGGAATCCAGAGAAGGCAACTCCTGCAAATTTCAAGTATGTGGAAAGAAAGTTCAGAAAGATCTATGAGGACTTATCTAATTTTCTGAAAGGAAGAAAGTAGATGTATTCTTGGGTAATCTCTAATAAACTCTTATGACAATCAATCAGATACATTTCTGCTTACTGATTCAATATAGTCACCTATTCTATGTCTGATTATCTTGTCTGTATTATTCTTGATTATATAAGAGGAATGTGTAAAATCACTTTATTCAAATTATAAATTTTGTTAAGATAAATAGGGGGAGATTGTTGGGACATCGCCTTTGATTTAACTTAACAAATTACCTAAAAGTGATTTTTTTCCTTAGGATTGAATTACTCAGTGTATAGTGAGGGTAATCTGGTCATTAGATGTCTTAGGATGTTACACTCAACCTAGGGTGTCAAGACCATATCAAGAGAAGCATAATTTGGACAAAGTTAATATTTGCGTCAAATAGAATTCGACGCAACTTCGAATTATTGTCGATGTTACTCTGACTAGAAGTACAAGTGGTTCACCCTTCTATCGAAGTAATTCAAGTCGACGTCATGTCGAATAGATATCGACGTAGAGGCCATGGATAAGGTCAAAGTATTCTAAGAAGTCGACGCAGCTTCTACTTCAACTCAGAGCAGAAGGAAGTATCTGTCGAAGCCATTCAAAGTCGACGCAACGTCGACTTCATCTTGACGCAGATAATGAAGTTCAGAGCCAAGCCATCAAGTCGACAGTTACGTCGATTGGATATCGACGCAATGTCAACTAGCAGAGTTCAATCAGATCAAGGATGAATTCGAAGCTGCTCCTACAAGAACTCGAAGGTGCGTCGATAAGAGAGGAAGAGAACTCGACGTTACGTCGAATACAGTCTGAAAAGGGAAACCTTTTCGGCTGTCATTTTGGTCCTTCTCTCTTGGCCCACCTCTCTATAGACCGTTCTCCAACGGCACATTAATTGCCTGAAATAGAAAGAAGAATTAAAGAAGACAGAAAGGTTTCTTGGAAACAAGCTTAGTGCTGGTGAACAGGTATGCAGACCAAAATGGTCTGCGAACAGCTCATCACGTCTTTTTGTAAATACTAATCGCAGTCCCTGCTGGTCTACGGATAGTGAGGGAGGACTGAGGAGTCGGGTTGACCCGAACTCGCCCCGCTCCCTCCATGGGCGAGTGCGGCTAGGGCGACCAGTCTGAGTCCTACTCTCCAGGGGCGAGCTCTCTTGAAGCGAGCTCGCCTGAGGCCAGATCAACTCGCCTGGCCTTGAGCGAGAAGGAACTTTGTCATCGGGACGGGCTATTGGCATCGTCTGGATGAACCGCACTCATATCATCGAGAAGAGGAATCATGTCGTCGAGAAGAGCCATGGTGTCGAGAAGAACAATGGCGCCGAGAAGGGCAAGGGAGAGGCGTACTCACCTCACCCTGCCCTGGGTGAGTAAGATCGCTACTGGATCTACTCGCTGAACGCAGTTGGTCTTCTCGTCGATCACATGGTGGTCTACTCATCGAATACAGGTTGTACACAATCCCCGCTCTTTGCAAGCTCGTGAGAGGTCAGAAAGAAGAGTCTAACCCCTTATTTGGCGAGACCACGTACTTACTGGGCCTTCCTCTATAAATAGAATGAAGGTATGTCTTCGTTCCCCATGCTGAGATGGCTTCTCGAGGAGGTTCTTCCGTGGCCTCCCACCAGGCGCTTGCTGATGACGAGCCCGATGTGGCTGCCATCCTCAATATCATCGACGAGTTCCTAACCCCCTGCCTTCCCAGCTCCGCGAGGAAGAAGAAGAAGCACAAGAGAAAGAGGGTCGATCAGACTGCTCGCCACGAGAAGGCTTCTACTGACCCTGAGTCCACCGCGAGATGCGGGCCTTCCCCGAAGAGGTTAGCAGCACCGCCTATCAACGAAGAGCCCAACGCTGACTTGCCTCTTCAGCAAGGCGAGGGAGAGATCGAGACCACGACCGGTGGGGTTGGGGATGCGGGACTGTCTCCAGATGACACGGGTGCTCCACCGCTACCTCCTGTTCGCCCCGACGTGGTGTTGGGTAAGGATATTGCCTCCTCGCCTGTCTAAATTGAGCCAATCTTGACTCTTTGCTCTCTGTAGTGCCCTCTAGTCGCCAGGTGCAGCCTGAACAACTCATCGGGGCACCGTCAAGGGGACTAGCCAGCACATCTTCTTCTGTCCCAGGGCGAGCTGGTTCGGCTCCGGGCCCCCTCTCGCAGACATCAACACCTATCCGGGGTCGGTCAGACTGCTCGCCACACTTCTGGGGGGAAGTCCTTGATGATGGGTCCCCTGCCCAGAGGGACATGTGTGGTCCTCCTCCTACCTGCCTCTACCAAAGGACTTCAGGCGGATCCGCATCGGCTTCAGGGGGAAGATAACGCTCATGCAGGTACTCGCCCCGTTTATCTCATTACCTCTTTTCCCTTCTGTCACTTATCTTCATCGTTTGGCTTCTTCTTTCAGATAGTCATGGGTCCACCTCTTCCGTCCACCCGCCATATACGGACTCGCTGCTGGGGTCATCACCGCCCGCAGTGGCCACACCCTTGAGGGAACTGCTCGCGGACCCGCCTGTTTTCAACGAGGGGTCGTGGTGTTGGGAATCTTGCCCACATGATTCTTGATTTGAATAAGTCACCAAGTCAAGAAAACTTCACTTTGTATTTGATCACTTCTCTAGCCTATAAATCTCAGGAAGTTAGCAGAATAAAATTCTTCGAACGCAAAAGGAAGTTCGTCGAACGAAGAATGAATTTCGTCGAACGCTGAGATTTGGCGAGTTCGTCGAACGCTGAGATTTGGCGAGTTCGTTGAACACTGAGACTTGGCAAGATCGTCGACCGCTGAAACTTGGCGAGTTCGTCGAACGCTGAGACTTGGCGAGTTCGTCGAACGAATATTGCAGTTCGTCGAACGCAGAGAAGATGCGGTATCGTCGACATCACCAAAGTAGCCTTGTCGTTGAAAAGACAAAGAGAAGATCAGTGTCGAAGAGATCGACGATAAAGAACTGTATCGTCGGGAGAGTCAAAGAATAACAGACATCGTCGTGAAGAAGCCTTGTCGCCGAAAAGACTAAGTATGACTGATGGCGGTGAACATCATCGTAATGAAGTCATGTCGTCAAGAAGACTGAAGAAGGGCAGCTGAAGACAAGCAGTTGCTAAAGTATGATCTGTCGACATGTTATCAATCATGTCGTCGAGAGAACCACGTGATTACGATGACAATCTGCAAGAAAGAAGATCACGACGACACAGTCAGAGAAAGCATATCGTCGTATATGCAAAAGCGCCAGAATGTCTCGTATCGTCGAGATACCAGCATCAGAGGCAGAAGAAAGAAGAATTGAAAGTCTACCAAAGTTCAAGGCATCGACAAAGTCCTGTCGTCGAGATATTATCCATATCGTCGTAACAATGGAAATATCGTCGAGATAGATTCAAAAGTTGCGGACGCGCTGTCAGCATTTAATGTCGCCGCCTGATTGTCCAATCAGCGCGTGCTCTTAAGGAAAAGAGCGTCAGCCACTTAAGGAACTTTTCAGAAGACCGTTGGGAGCCTCGCAGTCTTATAAAAGAGATAAGAGGTTGCCCTAATACGGGATTGATCAATAAGAAAGAACATGCACATACAGAAAATAGAACAGAAAAAGGGGCACAAGAAAGAAAGAGAAAAAGAAGAAGCAGTCATCTCCATCGACTGATAAGAAGCCAATCCTCATTAGGCTAAGAAAAGATTGAAGAAGAACTGTGCGCTCAAGATCTGAATCAGAAACATCTTCTTCAACCTTAAGAAGTCGATCTTCAACAGGCTAAAGTTGTCGATCTTCATCCGGCAGAAGAAACAGTCTTTTATCACTGTAATCTTGTCAGGCTTGCGGGCCTATTTGTCTAGCTTGAGGGATGGACTCAGCAGTGTTGTAAGGCTTGAGGGCCTGAAGTTTTTGGCGGAGTTTGCCGATCCTAGCACACTGCTGGGTAGGCGCAAAGGGACAGAGGACAACTCAAGACACCCTGTCTTGAGGAACCTCTATAGATCTTGTGTCGTCTGGTATGTTTTATCTGTGCGATATTTTTGTGCTGTGCTTGAATATTCGAAACTCGCGCAAATAATTTGAAAAGAACCCAGATCACCTAACACCCCCCCCCCCCCCCTTCTAGGTGAACGTTCCATAACTAACAAGTGGTATCAGAGCCAGATTGATGAAAAGATGACTTAACTGTCTGATCTAGATCGTGGAATGACTCACTATGGCTGGTGGAGATCAGAATCGGGAGATGAGATCCATGAAACTTCCAATCTGGACAAAGGAGAACTTTCCTATCTAGAAGGAAAGGGTAAGGTTGTTCATGGAAGCGGCTGATCTAAGAATCTATCTGACAATCCAACAGGGTCCCTTTATCCCTACAACTCCCTCCACCATTGATCCAACAAGGAAGGTGATAAAGAAATATGAGGACATGACCAAGGACGAGCTAGCCTTGGCAGGCCTAGATAAGAGGGCACAAAATGTTATTGTAAGTGTCATAGATTATTCAACCCTCTAGAATCTGATTCACTACAAAACGGCCAAGGAGATGTGGGACTCCTTGATCGTGTACATGGAGGGTACTGAAGAGGTTAGGGATGATAGAAAATCCCTTCTCAACCAAGAGTATGAGGCCTTCAAGCAAGGCAAGAATGAAACAATCTCTAACTGCTCTATGAGAGATTTTTCAAGATAGTAAATGGATTGAGAAACTATGAAAGAGAGTTCACAAACTCAGATCTTAATGACAAGTTTCTTAGATCCCTCACAAAAGAATGGGACATCAAGATCTGTGCCATCAGAGAGATGGGTCAGCTGGGCATCATGGAGCCCAAAATCTGTACGGGAAGTTGTTGTCTCATGAACTTCAGCTCAACACCAGAAAAGCTGAAGAAGAAAGCTCAAAGGTGAGCTCAAGAGACAGATCTGTGGCTCTAAAGGCTGAGAGCACCAGAAGATCCAAGGGCAAGATCTCTGCAACTCAGAACAGATCTGAGAGCAGTGAAGAATCAGAAGCCAGCTCTTCAGATTCTGATGATACTGACAGAGAGGTGGCCCTCCTCTCAAAACAGTTCAGGAAGCTGATACACAGATGGAGGAGGGATAATCACAGAAATTCATCCTCAAGTTCCAGAAGATCTGATTATCGTGACAGATCCAGAGCCCCCAAGGAGGAAAGGTACAGGTCTAATCCTAGTAAAAATGATTTAAATAATACTGTTTGTTATTCCTGCAACAAGACAGGTCACATGGCTGCTGACTGCCCCTCTAAGAAGAAGGAGTCAAGGAACCATGAAGAAAGAAGAAGCTCAAGGAGCAAGAGGAAGTCAGAAAAAAGGATTCATGGCAAAGAAGGTCAGAACACTGAGTGATTCTGACTCAAGTTCCTCTGGTACTGAGGAAGATGCACTCATTGGCTTGATGGCCATAGGTGAAGATAACCAGGATGACATCTCTCCTGGGAAGGTAACCAACAGAACTCCTCTATCTGACTCTGATTCTGAATCAGTGGCAGATTCTGTGCATGATGATGAGGGTGTGTCTGTTGCCAACAACACAACCTCAAGATCCCAATATGATGTTGAATCTGAACTGATAAGGCAATAAAGCCCTATGGAAAGCTTTCAAAAGCTATAAGAAACTCCTCAAAGTCCAGACCAAGGAGTTAGATTCCTTGAAGCCTGTTCAATCTGAGCTACAGGAGACAGCTGAGAAGCTGGCTGCTATGAGCAAAGAAGTGGACAAATTCAAGGAAGCCATAAGGCTTAAGAATGCTGAATTGGGACAGAAGAACAAGGTCATCAAGGACCTTGAGGAAATATTGTTGGCTGAGAAGAAACTTGCATCCAGCTTCAATGCCCAAAACTATCATGCCTATCAATGACACCTTCTCTGGATAGTTCAGAGCTGGTATTGGTTTTAATCAGGAGACAGTTACGGGCAAAGATTTTGAAGCTAGACCTTCCTATAAGAAGGTGCTGATGTCAAGTCCTTCAGCCCACAAACCTGCAGCAACAACAATCAAGGGTAGGGGAAAGGCTGTTCCTACAAAGCCTGTTCCCAAGAAGGTGAATCAAAATGTGGTGAGACTGATTCCACCCCAAACTCACACATAGAGGTTCACCCAAGATTTGTTAGGCAAGAAGCATTCTCTTCTGCTCATCAGCACTGCCACCCCACTCAGATGGTGAAGCAGAAGAGAAGATACAACATACATGAATGCTGGTGTTGTGGCAAAGTAAGCCACTTTGCCTTGGACTGTTGGTTCAACCCAACAGGGCTCAATGCAAAGAGAGTGCAGAACCCTCAGAGGTTTATTGTTCCTTTATATCACCCTAACAGAAACCAATGACCCAATCCATATTGGGTACCTAAGGGGAAGTAATTTATCTTGCAGGTAGGTCCAAATGCCAACCAATCTCCAATTTGGTATTTGGACAGTGGCTGCTCCAGGCACATGACTGGATTCAGAAGGTACTTGAAGGAGTTCATCCCTGTGGAGAATGGACCAACAGTGATTTTTGGTGGTTCAGAAAAGGGAGTGACCAGGGGCTATAGCAACATCTCAAATGGGTTAGTTACCATCACAAAGGTTGCTTATGTGGAGGGGTTGAAACACAACCTCATAAACATAAGTCAACTTTGTGACTTAGGCTTTGTTATTACCTTCCACAAGGACAAGTGTCTAATTAAGAAGTCCTTAGATTCTGAGGCTACCTTAACTGGCACTAGGAGTGAGAATATTTATTGTTTAAACTTTCTCAATACAAATTCTTCCATGCCCATTTGTCTTGTGGCTGATGGTAAAGAGGCTCTTTGTGTACAATGGCACAAGAGACTTGCACACATCAACTATAAGACAATAGGCAAGCTTTTCTCATAAGACCTAGTTAGGAATGGACCTGATATTAAGTGCATCAAAGATGGTCCATGTCAAGCTTGCCAACTAGGAAAGCAGACTAGGACCAGCTTTAAAAGCATATCTAACAAAGAGTCCACTAGGTGCTTATTTCTACTGCACCTGGATTTGTTTGGTCCTATGTCAGTTCATAGCTTAGGAGGGAAGGCCTACACCCTTGTAGTTGTTGATGATTATTCAAGGTTCACTTGGGTATTCTTCCTCAAAAAGAAATCAGATACCCTAGATGTCTTGAAAAATTTTGTCAAGCAGATCCAGAATTAGATGGACTGTACTGTGGTCAAACTCAGAAGTGACCATGGGACAGAATTTCAGTCAGGGGCCATGACAGAATTCTGCCAAGAACTAGGTATCTCCCAAGAATTTTCCTCACCCAGAACTCCTCAACAGAATGGGGCTGCTGAAAGGAAGAACAGAACCTTTATAGAGGCTAGTAGGACAATGCTAAGTGACTCCTCTCTACCAGAATACTTATGGGCAGAGGCTGTCAATACTGCTTGTCATGTGATAAACAAGGCTTCCATCATCAAAGGCCACAAGAAAACTCCCTATGAGTTAATGAAGGGCAGAAAACCAACCTTATCCTACTTTAGGATCTTTGGTAGCAAATGCTATGTCCTTAATAATGGGAAATCCAAGCTAACTAAGTTTGCTGAGAAAAGCAGTGAGGGTATTTTTATTGGCTACAGCTCTCATAGCAAGGCCTATAGAGTGTACAACATCAATAACCAAGCAGTGGAAGAATCTGTTCATGTGGTATTTGATGAGACTAGCCTTATACATAAGGGCTGGTTTAGCTCTCTAGTGAATACAGGTACAGTGGAGAGAATAGAGAAGTTATCCATAGAAGACAATGCTGGTACCTCACTCAGAAATAAGAATCAGTCAGTGATAGTTGAAATCGAGGAAGAACCTGCAGAAAGCTCAGAAACGGCTGAAGAAATGCAACCTGAAGAAGTTGCTAATGCAGAAGTGCCCAGAATACTCCCAACTGCCTTGAGACAAGTAAGAGATCATCCCCAAGAGCCGATAATAGGAAATGTCAACCAAGGTGTGATGACAAGGAGCAGAGCTGCAAATGAAGCATTGTACCTGAGTTTTCTCTCTCAAATTGAACCCAAGAAATTTGAGGAAGCAAATCAGGATCCATTTTGGATTGCAGCAATGTAGGAGGAACTGAACCAGTTTAAGAGATGCAAGGTTTGGAAACTGGTTCCAAGACCCCAAGGACAGAACATCATAGGAACTAAATGGGTCTACAGAAATAAGTTGGATGAAAATGGAATCATCACCAAGAATAAAGCAAGGCTAGTGGCAAAAGGCTACAGATAAGAGGAAGGGATAGATTTTGATCAGACATTTGCTCCAGTAGCCAGACTGGAAGCAATAAGACTGTTTTTAGCCTATGCAGCATACCAAGGTTTCAAGGTCTATCAGATGGATGTGAAGTCAGCCTTTCTAAATGGTGACCTCAAAGAGGAGGTATATGTAGAACATCCCTCAGGTTTTGTAGATCCTACTCACCCTGATTATGTTTATTTTCTTAGAAAAACCCTTTATGGCTTAAAGCAGGCACCTAGGGCCTGGTATGAGACTCTGTCAAGCTTTCTAATTGAGAACAAGTTCTCAAGGGGAAAGATTGATAAGACATTGTTCCTAAGGGAAATGAAGGGCAAGATCTTGCTAGTGCAGATCTATGTGGATGACATCATCTTTGGCTCTACAGATAACAATCTCTGCAAAAAGTTTGCCAACTTGATGCAGGGAAAGTTTGAGCTGAGCAGTATGGGTGAGCTCAAATACTTCCTAGGTCTCCAAGTGAAACAATCTGAAGATGAAATTTTCATCTCCCAGACCAAGTTCACTAGGGAGCTAGTCAAGAAATTTGGATTGGAGAGTGCTTCCTCAATGAAGACTCCAATGGGAACCAATGTGTCTCTAGACAAGGATGAGAAGAGCATACCCTTTGATGAAACCAAGTACAGATGCATGATTTGATCCTTGCTTTATCTAACTGCAAGTAGGTCTGACATAATGTTTGCTACATGTGTTTGTGCTAGATATCAGGTGAATCCTAAGGAATCTCATCATGTCTCTGTCAAGAGAATCTTAAGATACCTAAAGGGTACATCAAATCTTGGCCTATGGTACCCTAGGAACAATGGATGTGAACTAACTGGCTACTCAGATGCAGATTATGCAGGGTGCAAGGAAGACATGAAGAGTACCTCAGGTACATGTCAATTCCTTGGTGGAAGACTGATCTCATGGAGCAGTAAGAAGCAGACCAGTATGGCAATCTCAACAGCAGAATCAGAGATTTGGATGAACTATGACCGAGCAAGGGGGAGCTTGGACTATTGTCTACTTAAAAAAGAGCTCTAGGAAAGAAGTCAGAAAGGGGGAGAGATAGCACATCAATATGTTCAAGACAAAGATGCTCAAGAAGACCTTAAAGATAGGGGGAGCAAAGGTGTGGGGGGAGCCACAAAAGAAGAGACATCAAATCAAGGGGGAGCTACAAGCCAGTTGTACTCAGATAGTTCAGCAAAAGATAAGTACAATCTTACATGCTCAAAAGTTAAGATTATAATATTTATTGTCAACTGAAAGTAGTCTTGAATTGAGATTCTGACTTCTTCAAATAGGGGGAGATTGTTGGGAATCTTGCCCACATGATTCCTGATTTGAAGAAGTCACAAAGTCAAGAAAACTTCACTTTGTATTTGATCACTTCTCTAGCCTATAAATCTCAGGAAGTTAGCAGAATACAATTCATCGAACGCAGAAGGAAGTTTGTCGAACGAAGAATGAAGTTCGTCGAACACTGAGATGGTGAGTTCGTCGAATGCTGAGATTTGGCGAGTTCGTTGAACGCTGAGACTTGGCAAGATCGTCGACCACTGAAACTTGGCGAGTTCGTCGAACGCTGAGACTTGGCGAGTTCGTCGAACGAAGATTGCAATTCATCGAACGCAGAGAAGATGTGGTATCGTCGACATCACCAAAGTAGCCTTGTCATTGAAAAGACAAAGAGAAGATCAGTGTCGAAGAGATCGAAGATAAATAACGGTATCGTCGAGAAAGTCAAAGAAGAACAGACATCGTCGTGAAGAAGCCTTGTCGCTGAAAAGGCTAAGTATGACTGATGGCGGTGAACATCGTGGTAAAGAAAGCATGTCGTCAAGAAGATTGAATAAGTGCAGCTGAAGACAAGCACTTGCTAAAGTATGATCTGTCAACATGTTATCACTCATGTCGTCGAGAGAACCACGTGATTACGACGATAATCTGCAAGAAAGAAGATCACGACGACACAGTCAAAGAAAGCATATCGTCGTATATGCAGAAGCGCCATAATGTCTCGTATCGTCGAGATACCAACATCAGAGGCAGAAGCAAGAAGAATTGAAAGTCTACCAAAGTTCAAGGCATCGACAAAGTCCTGTCGTTGAGATATTATCCATGTCGTCGTAACAATGGAAATATCGTCGAGACAGATTCAAAATTTGCAGACGCGCTGTCAGCATTTAATGCCGATGCCTGATTGTCCAATCAGCGCGTGCTCTTAAGGAAAGGAGCGTCTTCCACTTAAGGAACTTTTTTAGAAGACTGTTGGGAGCCTCGCAATCTTATAAAATAGATAAGAGGTTGCCCTAATATGGGATTGATCAATAAGAAAGAACTTGCGCATACAGTGAATAGAACAGAAAAAGTGGTGCAAGAAAGAAAGAGAAAAAGAAGAAGCAACCATCTCCATCGACTGATAAGAAGCCAATCCTCATCAGGCTAAGAAAGGATTGAAGAAGAACTGTGCGCTCAAGATCTGAATCAGAAACATCTTCTTCAACCATAAGAAGCCGATCTTCAATAGGCTAAAGTTGCCGATCTTCATCCGGCAGAAGAAACAGTCTTTTATCACTGTAATCTTGTAAGGCTTGCGGGCCTATTTGTTTAGCTTGAGGGCTGGAGAGCTGTGAGGCTTGAGGGCCAGGGTAGTGGACTTGCGGGTCCGACACCATCTAGCTTGAGGACTGGAGAGTTGTGAGGCTTGAGGTCCAGGGCAGTGGACTTGCGGGTCCGATCTTGTCGAGCTTGAGGGCTCGGGCGCAGTAGGGGCTTGCGGGCCTAGGGTGTAGGCACAGGACTTGCGGGTCTGTGTTGTGTAGGGCTTGAGGGCCTGAGTGTCGAGCTTGCGGGCTCGGGTGCAGTAGGGGCTTGCGGGCCTAGGCTGTAGGACTTGCGGGTCCGTGTTGTAAGGCTTGAGGGCCTGAAGTTTTTGGCGGAGTTTGCCGATCCTAGCACACTGCTGGGTAGGCGCAGAGGGACATAGGACTGCTCAAGACACACTGTCTTGAGGAACCTCTATAGATCTTGTGTCGTCTGGTGTGTTTTATCTGTGCTTATTTGTGCGATATTTTTGTGCTGTGCTTGAATATTCGAAACTCGCACAAATAATTTGAAAAGAACCCTGATCACCTAACACCCCCCCCCCCCTTCTAGGTGAACGTTCCATTACTAACACGTGGGCCCGTCTCATTGATGTCCTCCAAGCTCACAACTCTTTTCTGATGGACATGCCGCCCGCCAAGATGAATCAGCGGCTTGTTGATCTTGGAGACGCCTCGCTGAAGCGGAGGAGTTCCAACATCAGCTGCAGGGCAAGGACGGCATGTTTGGTCGGGTAACCGATCTAAATGCGAGGTTGTATGAGATCAAAAATCGCCAGAAAGCCACCAAGGACGATCTCCACCGGTTCGCGCAAGTGGCAGGCATCGTGGGCGAAGCCTCCATATAAGAAGAACACATCAGGCGAGGCGAGGACCATATCAAACAAAGCAAGGAGAATCTGGAGAGGGCTCAGGAAGATCTGTGAGCGGCTCGTGGCATTACTTGTAGAGCTCGTCACCCTCAACGCATATGTCGCCTGGGTCGCGGTCCGATGCACTGCGGTTGAGTTCCTTAGGTTGCCCTCGTCTTTTTATTTCTTGACGCCTGATATGTAATCGCACTCGTGACCCCTCGGGTCTTTGTAATGTGCATGTGATACTTTTATATTTGTCTCTTTTGTACTCGCATTATACACTTAAAGAAACCTTATTATATTTTTTTTGTACTCGCGCTATGCGTTTATTCTAGTTATCTGGTTTTTTATCTTTACTTGCATGTTGCTAAGCCAGTCCCTTATGTAGCGTACTCGCATCACCGACCAGCCTACTTGCACACGACAGGATTTGGGGTCGGGGATATAAATAGGGGGTCTCCTGGAGTGTGTGTGGGTGGGGGGGGGGGGGGGGGGGGTACGCTTTCACAGCCTTTTGAACACCCCTACCTCTCGAATCCTCCCTGCAGACCCACTTACTTGTCGCTAACCATGGTGAAAGAGCCTTCCGAGGACTGGCGCGCCTTCTGCGCCCGTAATTTCCGAGCACACAATTTCTCCATCTCGTAGACCCTCGGTGAGGAGCTGGGTGATGTCGAGAAGCGGTACCTGCCGCCCGGCTATACCGCGAGGCGGCCAGGACCGGACGAGTTTCTCAATACGCTCTACAACGGAGAGTTCGCCCTCCCCCTGACCCACTTCCAGGTGGGGCTGAGATTGCCCTGATGGCCTGAGGTCCATCAGATCCTTCGTTACTTCGGGATGATCCCTGCGCAGGTCAACCCCAATGCGATCAGCTTCCTGGTCGCCTACGCTTGCTACCTGCATGAGGAGAAGATCGAGTTCAATCTCTCCACCTTCCGCAAAGTCCTAACCCTGAAGGCGACCAACGACGGCACCTTGTTCTCCACCAGCGTGTGCGTCAGGGTCGCCAATATGATTAACAAGGTCCACCATTGGACTGATAAGTTTGTCGTGGTGCGGGGAGACTTCGGGAACATTCCCTTTGCTCTAGTCCAGAAGACAAAAGCGGAGTTCAGACCGCATCGCCTGAAGGGGGATGCGCTGGACCTTTACCTTTTCCTGAAGGAGAAGGTCATGGACGTTGTCTACCTGCGGCGAGGCGTGGACCAACTCGCCTTTGTGAATCCAGGAGCGGGTAAGTCTTGGATAATACTTGTCGCGTTGTTCTTGCTTTCTATTCTTAGTAGGAGTGGATTTGAACTATCCTCCCTTCTCTTGCAGGTGAGCGCATCGTCCCTACTCACCCGCTTGTGATGCCTCGCAACAGCGGTCGAGCGAGCTCCACACGGTGGACAGCGAGACGCCTCCTGCTGTTGATAAGGGCAAGGGTCGAGTTGATCTTGAAGCCGCCTCGGCAAGCGAGCTGAGGCGCAAGAAACAAAAGATGGGGAGCTCCATCCCTCACCCTCCGGCGAGCCCGCCTCCAGACCCCTCGACCCATGCAAACTTTGGGTTGGGGATGAGGAGTGAGGACTCCAAAGGCAACCCCCTGCATATATGGGACCTTGCGGCGAACAGGATCTCTGTGAGCTCTCCCCTCCTCTCCTGGGAGGACTTCAAGGAGGACATCGGTCGTGCGTACAACCTGCTCTTCGGGTTGTACGGACGCGAGGATGTTGAGGTCCTTGCAGAGGCTCCCATCCGTGAGCTGGCCAATCTCAGCAGCCGCTCCGCCCTCCGCACTGTCGATCTGGTTCACAAGACCGCACAGCGGGGACTTCAATTGAATAGGCGACTCCGCGACTTGGGTCTGGCCTACGAGGAGCAGGGCGAGAGGCTGGCTCAAGTGGAAAAGGAGTTGGCTGCGCTCAAGGCTAAGGAAGCTCCTCCTCCCGAGGTAATGGCTCTTACTCGCCTCCATCTTGCTTGCCTGCCAACTTTCTCGGCTAACTTTTCTATTTCAGGAAACCACAGTCGCGCTGGTGACGCGGGTGTCTGAGCTGGAGGAGAAGCTGGTTGCGGCGCAACATGAAGCCAGTTACCTAGGGACTCGCCTCACTAAGGCGGAGTCTGAGATCGTCGAGTTCCGCCACCCTACCAAAGGGGAGTCATCAACAATTCCCCCGCTTCTCCACTTCACCCCAGCCCAAGTCGCCGAGACACGCAGGCAGCTGGTCATCAAGACCACGACGTTCACGTGGGAGCGGCTTCGGCCACGGTTCCTTCTCACTGCGTAGAGGGCCCAAATCGACCTCGCGGTCCTTCTTCCAGAGCTATATCGCGAGGCGACGAGCTCTGTCCCAGCGAGAACCCCAAGCGACGACTCTTCCGGCAAGTCGGAGGAAGACGACCAAGGCGAATAGCTTGTTTTCATATTCTCAAAAAGTTGTTGTAATAATAAAAAAAATCTTTCTTGTTTATGAACCTACTTGGCGTACTCGTCGTTTTCATTTTATTGAATAGGTGTACTCGTTGTGGTGTATTTTGTGATTGTGCTATCTCTCGTACTGTAATAGTCTATCATTTTCTTTTTAGCTAATGTAATCACCTGCGATGCATGCTCGCTCGCAATCGTGACTAACGTAGGAGCGTTCTTTACGCTGATCCAGTGCTCACGCATTTCTATACTTTCTAAGAGTGTGAGGTTGTTATAGGGAGCCTCGCTGCGCTAGGTAATCACATATTTTTGTTAGGACTTCTCACGAGGTGGTAGGCGGGTAGACGAGTGGTTTCGATGCTCACGGGTCTAGGAGATTTCTGGGGTACTCGCCTCGCCTCCCCTCTCCTCAACATGAAATTATCCTGGGGTCAACACTTTGTAGAATTTGGGGCTCACTCGAGGGGGCAAGTAGCCAGCCTGCAGGGGAGGAGCCCAGTGCAACGGCCTGGTCTACGACAACACTCCGCTCGAGGACATAGAACTTCTCTCGAGGGGGCAAGTAACCATCCTGCAGGGGAGGAGCCCAGTGCAACGGCCTGGTCTACGACAATACTCTGCTTGAGGACATAAAACTTCACTCGAGGGGGCAAGTAGTCGTCCTGCAGGGGAGGAGCCCAGTGCAACAGCCTGTTCTACGGCAACACTCTGCTCGAGGACATAGAACTTCACTCGATGGGGCAAGTAGTCAGCTTGCAGGGGAGGAGCCCAGCGCAACGGCCTGGTCTACGACAACACTCTTCTCGAGGACATAGAACTTCACTCGATGGGGGCAAGTAGTCAGCCTGCATGGGAGGAGCCCAGTGCAACGTCCTGGTCTACGACAACACTCTGCTCGAGGACAGAGAACTTCACTCGAGGGGACAAGTATCCAACTTGTAGGGGAGAAGCGCAGTGCAACGACATGGTCTACGACAATACTCTGCTCGAGGACGTAGAACTTCACTCAAGGGGGTAAGTAGTCAGCCTGCAGGGGAGGAGCCCAATGCAATGGCCTGGTCTACAACAACACTCTGCTCGAGGACATAGAAGGGTCTCGCTGCTCGGTACCTGTTGTCCAGATAGTGAAGCGCTACACATTTGCAACAGAAAGTGTTATTATTTTATTTCAGCATAAAAGATGAACAAGATATTACATTGCTCTTAGGAGTAGAAATGCTTCAAGTCATCTAAACTCCAAGTGTTTCCCAGGAGTTCTCCATTGACATTCTGCAGGTGATACCCGCCTATTTTTAGCAGCTCAGAGACTATGTAGGGGCCCTCCCAATTAGGGTGGAGTTTACCTACTGCTGTGGATCTCCCTGCATCGTCCACCTTTTTGAGAACCAAGTCCACTTTGTCGAATTGCTTGATTCGAACATGCTTGTCAAAGTGTTTTGCCATTCTCCGCTTGATCTCCTCCTGGTGGATCCTGGCTTGGTCGCGGAGTTCCTCCACGAAGTCTAATGAAAGTCGTTGTGCATCCTCATTCTCGAGCCTCCATCCTTCGTCTCCATCTTCTGTTGCTGCCACCCTAGGGCTTCTGACCTCAAATTCGACCGGGAAGAGGGCCTCCGAGACGTGAGAAAGCTTGAAGGGTGTTTTGCCGGTTGTCGTGGTGGGGGTAGTCCTCAAATCTCTAAGGACTGAGGGGAGGTGCTCCACCCAATTTCCCTTCAGGTTCTCCACTTTCTTCTTGAGCGGATTGACGATGACTTTGTTGGCCGCCTCGACATGACCGCTGCTCCTTGAATGGTGAACTGAGGTGAGGCGAAGATCGATGTCGAGTTGGCTGCAGAAGTTTGTGAGCTCGAGACTGGCGAGCTGCGGACCATTGTCGTTGACGATGGCGAGAGGTAGGTCGTGCCTACATATGATCTCTCCCCAAATGAAATTCTTCATTATCAGGGAGGTTGTCTTGGTCAGAGACTTCACCTCCATCCACTTGGAGAAGTAATAAATCATCACCAGGAGGTACTTCCTTTGACCACTTGCCTGGGGGAACGGCCCTACCAGGTCCATCCCCCAAATGGCGAAGGGTCAGGGGGCGGTGATCGATAGGAGATGTTGGGTTGGTTGCAGCTGGAGCGGGGCATATAGTTGGCACTTCGAACACCTCCTTGTGAACTTGTCTGTGTCCTTTCTAATGGTAGGCCAGAAATATCTTGCTCTCAGTACCCTCTTCTCCAGGGTTCGGCTTCCCGAGTGACTTCCGCACTCACCCACGTGAATCTCTTCCAGGATCTGAGAGGCTTCTTTTTCGGACAGGCACCTCGCCAGAGGACCAGACAGTGTCTTCCTGTAAAGTATCCCATCACTTAGCAAATAGTAGGCCGATGTGTACCTGAATCTCCCCTTATCCTGGACCTTCGAGGGTAGCTCGCCCGTGGTTAAGAAAGTAACAAGGGGATCCATCCATGAGGAGGGTTGATCGATGTCCATCATCTCCCCTTCCTCGATAGAGGGTCGGAACAACCTTGTGACCGTATCCCCGACCAAGGGGCCGTACTTGGCTAGTCGATTCGCTTGGGCGTTCTCCTCCCTCGGAACATGTTGTATGGAGAAGGATCTAAAGATGCCCACCAAGCCCTTAACCTTCACCAGGTAGCACTGCAGTACTGGCTCCCTCACCTCGAACCTGGGAGGCGACCACCATCGAGTTGGAGTAAACTCTGATGTCGTGAACCCCCAATTCTCGGGCTAGCTGGAGCCCTGCGATTACGGCCTCATACTCTGCTTGGTTGTTGGTGATCGGGAAGTAAATATAAAGGTCTACTCTATCCTAGTGCCTTGGGGGCTGATCAGGACGATGCCTCCCCCACAGAAGTTCCTCCCTGACGCTCCATCCACAAACATTTCCCAGGCCACTCATTGGGGTGCTTCATCTTCCTCTACTTCCACGGTGTAGTCGGCCAAGAAGTCTGCCACATCCTGGGCCTTCATGGACAGCTGAGGCACATAGGTAACGTCAAACTCGCTGAGCTCCACCGACCACTTGGCCAAACTTCCCGAGTGCTCTACTCCTTCCAAGATACTGTGGAGAGGGTGATCGGTCACCACCTTGATCGGATGGGCCTGGAAATAGGGTTGGAGTCTTCGGGCTGAAACGATCAAGGCAAATGTCAGCTTCTCTAAGATGGGGTATCGTAGCTCGGCCTTCCACAGGACCCGATTCACGTAGTAAATAGGGAGCTGTCTCTTTCCTTCCTCGCAGACCAAAACCAAACTTACTGCTTCGGCTCCTACCCCGACGTACAAGAATAGGTCCTCTCCCTCCCTGGGTCCATGCAACAAGGGTGTCTGCACCAGCTGGAGCTTCAAGCTCTTGAAGGCACCTTAACACTCTGCTGATCATTCGAATCTCTTGTTATCTCGGAGTGTTTTGAAGAACGGCGAGCACTTTTCCCCAGCCCTAGAGAGGAACCTACTTAATTATGCCAGTCGACCTGTCGGGCATTGCACTTGCTTGGCATTCCTAGACTCTTCCATCTCCATAATTGCATTGACCTTGTCTGGATTTGGTTCCACTCCCGCCGGGGTCAAGAGGTGACCCAAGTTGCTCCAAAAACGCACTTGGTCGGGTTCAACCTCATTTTAAATTTTTGGAGTGTGGTGAAGGTTTCTTCAAGGTCTCAGAGGTGCTCTTCTACACTCCTGCTTTTTACCATGAGGTCATCGACATACACTTCCAAGTTTCGCCCCTTCTGTTCCTTGAATACCATATCCATCATTCGTTGATAGGTGGCCCTTGCGTTCTTAATCCCGAAGGGCATCATTTTATAGCAATAACATCCGTCGTTGGTAATGAAGGATACATTTTTTTATGTCGGGAGGGTGCATGCAAATTTAGTGGTAACCAGAAAGAGCATCTAAAAAAATCATGACAGTGAATACCACGGCCGAATCTACTAGCTCGTCGATTCTAGGCAAGAGGTAGCAATCCTTGGTGCAAGCTGTATTAAGAAGAGAGAAGTCAATACACATGTGTCATTTTCCGTCCCCCTTTTTCACCATGACAACATTTGAGAACCAACCTGGATATTGGATCTTCAACACAAACCCCACCTCCAACAACTTCCTGGTAGTGGCGGTCGCCCTCTTCTTCTGCTGGATGGGATGGACTCCCATGTCCAGGTTGAGGTGATGGCAGGCGACATCCGCATCGATGCCCGGCATGTCTGTTGTGCTCCACGCGAAGATATCCGCGTTCTCCTGGATGCAGTACAGGATCTTCTCTTTATCTCCTTCCTTTAGCTCCCCGTTGATTTTCACATTCCCTGGACTTCCACCTTCAGATACAATCTTCTTCTCTTCCACCTCATCGGCCGCCTCCATCCTTGTCATCTCCTCTATCACTTGATCCACCACTAGGACTTCCTCCTTCCAGCTGATGGTGTTAACGGCGTTGAGGTAGTACTGCCTCGCCACCTTGGGATCGCTTCGGATCCTGATTTGCAACCCTCCTTGGTTGTACTTCAGACACTGGTGGTAGGAGGAGGGCACGCACTTGTAGGCAATGATGAGTGGCCTGCCGAAGATGGTGTTGTAGCTACTGGGGGTGTCGACGATGACGAATCTGCAGCATTTAGTGGTTCCCCCCAGTGCCACGACCAACTCCACTCCTCCCTCTACCTCCTTCCTTTCTACCGAGAAGCTGAAGACCGTCCCCTCCGTCACGGTGACCCTCTTCTCATCCACCTTCTTCGCATCGAACGCCTTCTTCAACACTACATTGACGAAGCTCCCGTTGTACACCAGGATGCAGGAGACCGTGCAGTTCTCTACCGCAGCCTTGATCACCACCACGTCGTGGAAGGGATTCTCATTGCCCAGCATATCCTCCTCCGAAAAGGTAATCTCTCCTATCGGCGGTGGAATATGAGTTGTCGAGGTCACGCTCCTCCGGTACACGGCCTGAAGACTCCCCTTCCGGGTTGCTTCCAACCCTGCTCCTCCGTGGATGACGCATATCCCTCCGTGAGCTCCGAGATATCCCCGATCTTCACACCTCCTTGGGGCGGGGGCTCCTCCCCCCATTCCTCTGCACTTCTCCTCCTTCTCGCTCCAGCCCCCTCTCCTAGGCCCCTCCTGCTCCTCTTCTCAGCTCTAGGAATTCGGGGCATATAGTTGTTGCATGACCCCCCACCTGATGGAAATCGTAATAAAGCATTGCCCGACGCTCCTCCTCACCTCGAGGATGTCGTGGTCTTGGTCCCCGACCACGTCCTCGTCCTCTCCTGATGATGTTTGCCTCCTGGGGAGGCGCCTGGTTCTGCCTCCACTGCCCTTGCCTCTGGTCGGGGGAATGACAGTGGTCCCGTTGCTCGAGTGAACATCTTCTCCCTTGCCTCCCAGGGTAACCTCCTCCTGTGGGTCTCCATGACGACCTGTTTGGCGGGACCTGGAACCTCCTCTCCTGATCCTGTTGATCTCTATTCTCTCAGAACCCTCTTCTTTCTTGCCTCCTCGGCTCTTCCTTCTTCTTGACCTCCTGCCGGCTGCCGTCAGCTTCCTTCTTCTCCCCTCCTCCCTCCAGTCTGGCCAGCTTGGCCACGAAATCCAGGCTTGTTGCCTTGCCTTCGATCTGCCTCGCGGCCCGATCAATCAGTTCCTCGAATGACAAGGGAAGATTACGGGTGATCTCCATCTTGAAGAATCCTGGTTGTAGTCTGAGCTTGAATGCCAACATCAGAGTGTGCCCCGGGACCTCCTGAACTAGGAGGATCTCTTCTTGGAAGTGATCAACGTACGCCCTCAGCATCTCCTGCGTCCCTTGCTTGATAAGAAAAAGGGCTTCTGTGCCCTTCTTCCCTTTCTTGGAAGTGGAGAAACGAAGCAGAAAGCCTCTGCGCAGGTCCTCGAAGTAGTAGATGCTGCATGCAGACATCTGGTGGAACCAGTCCCGAGCCTTCCCTTTGAAGGTTATGGCGAGCAGTTGGCACTTGAAGGCATCTGTCATTTGCTTAATGGATACCATGTCCTCAAACTATTGCAGATGCTGGACGGGGTCATCTTTTCCGGAGTAAAAAGTCATTGCGGGTTCTGTGAACCACTCGGGAACAGGCGGGGTCCGTACC